>OU906964.1:4263500-5675500 GCA_918317495.1 Synanthedon vespiformis
CGGACATAGGCAAGCACCAGGTTATGCCTGAAATTAATCTCTTGCCAAGAGTTAGATCTTTGTTTTTTAGATAGCTGGTGTCCATCCTAAAATTCTATTCTATTTTTTTTTAAATCGGATAAGTAGTTTCGAAGATTACCTCCTACATACAAATTTTATCCCTTTATAAAATTAGTATTATAGATACTAAACGGCGTACAAAGTTGACAAAACATCGTTCGCGTAATTACTAGTGGGTTAGCTTGTCTCATTTTTTTTTGGTTTAGTGAACTCGGTTAGAGTTTTCTTTTTTGTGTAAGTACTTCCTCTGTCCGTAATATGACACCGAAAGGAATACAATCCCAACAAAAAGTCCAAGTTATTGTATGCACACTCTTTGTGAACTTGTCATGGTCTGCCAACTGTAAAAGCTAATGCGAACATGCTTAATTCAAGAGTATTTTGTTATTGTACACTTTTTTTCACAGGTTGATCCAAAAGGCGATTGTTTCACATACATAGATAGTGCTAGCGAATAAAAAATATTTTTCCTCTTTCAAGCGTTCAATTGGCGTGTTAGTTTCCACACATTTTTGCCTCTTTCTTTAAGATTTAATTCTGATAATTTAATTAAATGTTCTTACATGCGTTTTTCAAATTAAAACACGGATTATGTTATTTCTTTTATTATTCTATACGATTTATTTATTTATTCTATACGAAAGTTTTTGTTACTCTTTCATGCAAAAACGGCTCAACGTATTTCGATGAAATTTGGCACGCAGGTAGATTTTTTACGTGTTTTATCCTGAAAAAATGTTAAGTTCCCGAGGGATCTTAACTGAAATACCGCAGGGTCGTTCTGCATTTTAACAATATTACAGTAAAAATAACCCAGCACATTAACGTGGGTTTAAAAGGGGCTGTGACTTCACATCTATACGAGACGATATTTATTAGAAATAATGTGGTCACGGGTCGTTCAGCATTTTAACATAACGCTTGTGATTGTGACGTCACTTAAATGGGGCTGTGTCTTCGCACATACAACTCAAGATGGTATTTATTAGTTAGGAATAGTGTGATCGCGGGTTGGCCGAATGGAGGCTGTGTTGTAGAAAGGAGCACGCGGCATCAAGGACGACAACGTGCTCGCCGGTTGTTCACCTCGGCTGTGGAATGTGCGGGAACCGCTCATGGTGGTTCCACCTTGAATGCCGTTGCGGTGAATCGCTCCGTGTGTGCTATAAGGAACACATAAACATCCATACTAATGTTATAAATGTGCAGTAACTGTCTGTCTATCCATTAATTACTTACTTAACTCACGTCTTAACTACTTACCGTGAAATTTTGGAAATTCAGACCAGAGCCATCTTTGAAAAGTTAATTTCCAAAGTTGACCCAAAGTTCCAAAGTTCTTAGTATAGTATCGATTAGGCATGCGGATTAATCCGACAATTATTTTCGTGTCCATTTCTCTAGACCCGTGTATTGTATAAATACGACAAATTCCTCTACTTGTATAATGTACAAGTAGAGGAATTAAAAAAATCACTAAGTCTAGCGCTAGAGGCACTACAACTCCTACAAAACCAAGCGGTTAAAGGGTTAGTAAACAAATAACAAGCAAAAAATAAAAATAAAAAATAACAAAATAATAATAATAACAAAATAACAAAAACTACAAAAATACAATGAGCATACGAGTTATATTTGGCACGTTATATAAGTTTTATGTAACTTTGAAAGATAATTAATTACTAAGCATGATACCTAACAGATCATGTGTCAGCAGACATGAAATCGATTACATCGTATCGATTACAATCAATAACTTTATTTATAAATTAGATTGTGTTTCGCATACCTATTATGTAAGTATTATGATATTGAATGAGACTCATCAGGAAAAGTAAAATCATTTAAAAACTATCATTGTACGGTATAATGATTATTATTCTTAGGCAGAGAATGTCATCTTTGACAATGGAGTCGTGATCTCGTGTGGCATGTATTATTAATATTTTCGAAAAATAATATATTTAATCATTCTTTCGCATGTTTTCTAATGTTTAAAGTAACTTTAAATATTAAAGTTGTACATTAAAATATCGCTTAACATAATTATATTATAATGCCGGCTACTTGATAATTGTAAAATCCTTGTGAAATGTATTTAATCACTACATATTATTATAAAACAAAATCTATTGCACCGATTTTCATCAATTAATAGAGTAGTACTCTAGGAAGCTTTTGGTATATAATTTGCATCCGTGCGAAGCCGGGAACAGGCCGCTAGTTTACTATAAAAACATAGAAGTTAGTGACGCCTTATAATTTGTTCTTCTAAAGACGACGCCTCTTCAAACTGGTTGCTTCTTATAGGCTTTTAAAATCATAAAAATCATGAGAAACATCGTTTGCGGTCAAGCCAGGATGTGGAGACATGGTCCTTTTATTCGCTTATTAGTGGTTAGGACTAGTCTAGAAAACGTGTTTCTATCTTCAACTATCCAGTTGCGTTTAAGTTTTTTATTGCAATAAAGGGTTGTTGGCTTGTTTGTTGGCTGTCCGTCCACTTTTCATGTAATGGTCGGCAGCCAGGTTAACAGTTCGTTGATGGTATGTTGCTACCGTTGCCTAGATATACAAGCAATAAAAGGTTTTACTTATTCGCTCATAGAAATTTCAACCCAATCGGTTCAGCCGTTTAGAACTTATATGTGAAATAGATAAGTACGGAAAGATAATTCTTATTACCCGTTTTCCCGTAGGAATGAAGCATTTTCCCGCGGTAAAAAGCATCCTATGTTCATCACAGATAATGTCGGCTTCTAATGGTAAAATAATTTTTCAAATCGGTCCAGTAGTTTCAGAGCCTATTCTATACAAACAAACAAACAATCATATAATATACATAATTATGTTTTTAGTATAGATAGACATTATGTATATTATATGCAAATAAATATAAGACCATAAATAAATGATTGGTCTGGCTACGCTCGACTAGATACGCGCGGCCTTACCTAAAAGCAATAGCTCCGTGAATGCGGCAACTTTTCTTTGTAGTTATTATATTTTTACACAGTTTCACTACGCAAATTGTCAAGTACGGCGGCTGTATCTAGTAGAGCGCAGCGAGACCAATCAAATATCTATGTATAGGACACATAAGTATTATTGAGAAAAGCAGACTCTTTACAAATGCATTTTTACAGTGTTTGAATTTTTCATATAAAATTTTTTCGTTGACTTCAACGAAAAAATTCACACTTGTGGCCACAAAATACATTTTGTTTTATTGCCATTAATTTTTATTGTACAGTAAAAACCTTTACTTTGTCGTTAACTGTATTTAACGTATGTTTGGCTAACGACAATTGTCGTATTAAACAATACTGCATGCTTGTTTAATGTTAAAAACGTGAGTTCAAAATACATCGTTGGTTTAACCAAGCGTTAATGTATGCCGATCGCAACAAACCATTCGTATTAATCGATCTAACTACGAGTATATGACTATTTATGTGCATAAATAAATACATGTTCACCTTGCAGTATAGTTTACGATCAAATAAACAATTAAATAACAACTTCTAAACTGGCTACATGTTTCTTAAAATAATATTCCATGTGAAAATAAAAATGAGATTGATTAGACATGAACTGCGCACAAAATTTGTTTCGGAGTTCACGGAATTTAGAAAAGTTCTTACTTTTCAGTTATCGATCAGATGTGTTTGTTAGTTTTTGAATAGAATGGATATACAGTTAGAATTTATAAGAAAGTGCCTATGACCTAACTATGTGAATCAAGGGTCGCAATATGCGGGCAGACCTAACCACCCCATTACAAGAAGACTGTGAAATAATAGCATGTGTTTCTGTGAAAGAATGAGGAATGCCAGAGCCTATTTCCCGATGCCCGTTCTAATCCATAAGTTAACACTGGGACTGACTTGCAGTTCTGCTTTTCCCACAAATAGTGTAGAGATAGTGTCTATTCAGTTTAACGGCGTAGAAAAATCTCATAAAGAAAACTAACTGCATGCAGGACTTCCTGACCTAAATTGCTGACACTATTTAACCAACTGGACTAAGTCTTTTTCAAATTACTTAGTAATGTTGAGGATTTATATGTATGTAAACTGCATCTACTGATGAAATAAATGACAGATGACAATTGCAAGGGTAATAAAAAAAACATTCTATCTCACTCTCTAATCCCGGTCGTATTTTTTTCGTTTTTATTTCTGGATTAGAAATAATAACAATGGCACTTCATACTCTGCTCCGTAGTCATAAAATTGGGTATTTCATTTGGCAGCAATAATCACTTCGTTAGAGAAGTTCATTCCACTGTGAAATAAATTTAATGCTGTTGTATTTCGGCGAGTGTGTAAGGATTAATCCTATCCTCAACCTAATTTCATATGATGCGCTCTTGCAACCGCTATTGCGTTTCTTGCTACCATTAATAAATAATCCATAATATTCTAAAACATAAAGAAAACAAAATCCTGTAAAAAAACCAATGTTTTTTCTGAAGACACTTGAGATCTTCCCAATGTTATGTACTCGTAGCATATACATTCCTTACACAAGGTTGCTACTTGCTACAGTCCATCTCTGAGCCATGTGATTTTCCACATAAAGGCTACGTTTTTTATTATAATCATTAGTAACTTTAAGTTATTTTCAACTGAAGAATATAAGCATCCCATCACTTAAGTATTTGTCGGCGTCACAGAAGTCACGCTCTAGTTAATTGCTTTTTGGGTTTTATTTTTAACACCAACAACAAAGACGAGTGTGAAAAAAATTCACATCCTAGATGCGTCATAATGCGACATCACATCACAAAAAGAATACATATTTCACTTAAGCCGTTTGTTGAAATTTAAAAATCCGAATGAGTCATAATTTCTTTCGATGCTGTTGTTAAATGAACTTTACATATTTCTGTCTTTATGTTCTGAGAAAAGGCAAAACGATCTTTAGCAAAAAGTTTAACAATAATGCACTTTTTGGAATCGTAATTATTTAAAAATCCCTTGGACTCTATTTTCTCGACATGTTCTTGATCTGAGTTCTTCACAACAAAGACTCTTTAACACCAACAATAATTTTGTAGTAACAGGCCACACCGCATTCTATAGTTAACGGGACAGTTATAGAAGAAAACCGTGAAATAACAACACGTGTGCCATTGTGTCATAACGTCCCCGCGTCCTCACCTATCAACGGCCGCGAAATTAGCCAGTACGAATCTGGCATAACCCCGCAGCCCCACACTGTCGGGTATCCAAGAGGATTTCTCAACGTTAAAATAAAAGGGATGCCAAAGCTCCTTTCCCTCCTATACCTTCCTAATCCCCTATCCTAATTCCTATGATTATCAGCGCACTTGCAGAACCTATAGCGGTTTTTGTAATCCGAAAAATCTCGAGACTTATATATTACTAGCGTAAGAACATTACATTACATTAAGATTTCTTTTAATTTTTGAACGACGGAAGCATATATGACTATTTGTTTAGTCTGCGGCTAAAATGTTACGCTATTATATAAGTAACACATGAATAAATATTGCATTGGGGAGATAAAGGAAAGCTATATAGTGGACCAGTTGGCTCCTCGCCAGACAATGCGCCGGGCCAGTTTACACTTATAGACCGCGCGACGCGATTCATCACATTTCAATGTCAATTTTACTGTGGATTGACCTACATCAACTCATTTCTATTTAGAAACATGCCCTAGATGCTTTCACTGATTACAAAATCATTCAATCGAGTTGCAAAAGACTGTTTAACAGTACGAGAGATTATCTCATAATTATTGAAATCAACGTGGATGATTGGTTTTAAAAGATATTGGAATCTCTGTTGTTTGCGAAACCAGGAAATGCAATTCCGAATTCCTTTATCCTAATTCCGAATGCACTTTTGAACTTGCTTGAACAAAGTTCAAATGTATTTATAGTACCTATATCATAATGGATTCCTAAAGTAGTGATTCCGATATCAATCACAATAATAAGAATTGCTGATTGGTCGTCGTATATTGATGCTATGTGAATCTCACATCAGGTTGTATCTTGAAATTTATAAAACTCTTATAAAATATAAATATAAAATATAGAGGAGAGAAAATATATCCAAAAGATACCACTAAAACACTAGACTGGCGTAATTTTAGTCCTTTGGTGACTTGGAACCGTCACCGGTCAGAATATTACTAACTAATATAAAAGATTGCATTTTTAAATCATTGCATAAATGAAGAATCTACTGGTAGAAGTATGTAAATTTTAGCACCACATTAAACCGTAATTAGTCGGCATCCATAGGTAAATGTTTACAAGGAAGTGGTCGAAGAGTGACAGCCCGGATAACCGGCTTCCGGCTGCGTGATGTGTTGTAGTAATTACTTGCTCTCACGTCGCCGGATGTTTTACATGCGATTACTATTATTAGTTACTCATTTAGAGTAGCCACAGTGTTCTTTGATAGGAGCGACGCAATTGGTCCAAGAATGGATTAACCTACTTCAGTGAAAAGTTTTTGTCGAATTAAATCTGTATAAGCATATGCACTCTGATGTTTTGTATGTTTGTCAGTTGTCAGCCAAGAGCCGCCCTTGGTTGTAATAAGAAAAAAGGGATTAAGATTTTTATAAATACCTTTTGGTTTTGTAACTTCGATATTATTTTAACCCTTTATAACCAATTGGCAATTTGGTTTTGCCCCTAGCGCTTGACTCGTATTTTTTTTAAAATTTTTAATACGAGTAAAAATTTACATTTTAAACGTTAGGTAGAGAAATTTGTCGAGTATATACAGCTCTGGCGAAATGGACACGAAAATGATTATCGGATAAATCCGACTTTGGTGGCTAAAGGATTAAATGGTTCTCACTTCTTGGTTGAATTCTTGCACCTTCGTATACTTACTTTACCATTTGCGAATTCCACATTAAAGCATACAACATAACAGTTTTTACAAGTTAATTAATTAGATTGTATAATGTTCGGCGTAAAACGTGGGAAAGTGTCGAGACACCATACAACATTAAAAAGTGTCTTCGAAATAAAGTGTGTCACGTTATAATTAATTTACAATTTCTCGTGGTAATATTGTGTACGAATCATTCACAAATTACAAATGTAATCTTTAACGAGTGGTGTAACTTTTTTATCAAATTATATTCGTATAAATGTAATTACTATTAGTGATTTGTACGTTAGCATTCAAATGAAAACATATCGTGTGTATGAACATTAACTATTCTTATAACTATTTTTACAGAAAATTTCTGTATGTTACAAAAACGTAATAGTAATAAAACTATAATAAAATAAATAAATAACAAGAATATTTACTAGCATAGTTAAGAAACATAATATATTTAACTGGATATAAATTATCAAAACATACGAGTGTAAAATAATACATCTTTATCTTAAAGTGCACACTTGCAGCACCTATGGAGTTGCTCGTGTTTATAAGTGACGGTAACCACCAACCATCGAGTAGACCAACTTATTGTAAGACGACGATCTTTACTCAAAAAAATTAAAATCTTGAAAAAGTGCTCCTTTTCGAGGTCGAGATTTTCACTAAGGTGAAAATGTGGTCATGACTGGACCAATTTTTTATTCTAGTGTTACTCATTAATTACCGGAAATTCTATATACTTAAATTATATTTATCCCTTTGAGCTTTAGTTCTAAACAGGTAGTGCGCTAGATAGAATTTCTTACTACAACTTTCATAACTAGTGTGCCTAGTGCAAGTAATAAGATGTACAAATATGTAATTACAGCTCTTTGTGCGGCACAGGTGTTCACACATTTCCTTTGTGCTTATTTAGGACACGAGTAAAGACGTATAAAATTACCACTTCTCTCACTTTGTATTGTACAGTAGGATTTTTTGTATAACATTAACTTTAATCGTATTAAGTAGGCAAAGAATTTGAAATCATAGATGATAGTTTCTTGGGAACAGCAAATAGAAATAGAATAAATAATTTTTTTGAACTAATGTGGTGTCTAGAATTCACCGTTAGAAAAAAATCAAAATTTGTCTATTTCTATAGTTATCAATATGGCCATCGATAGCGATTGGCCAAATCTATTGGAAAATAGATGTGATTATTATTAGAACACTGACAGAAATTATGCAGTTTACTTAAAACGTTGTTACGAAACAAAATAATAGATAAATGATAACACAAGTATATTTATTCGTTACACAATAACAATGATACAAGTGCTAATTTTACAGTCATCTTCATGTGGTGGTTTCTCTTTAATCTGAATTTTTAAAAGGAGCACAATACTATAATATAATAGTACTTACATACGCTAAACAATTCTTCAATGAAACTGGAATTAAAATCATTATACAATAATAAAAAAAAAAATAGTGAATAATAAATCTGATTGGTAAAATCATTCGTGAGATACAATTTTTAATAATGTCAACGTAGGTATTGAGACTTAACTTGGTGATACTCATGAAATATTACAATTACATGACTTGGCGTAATAATGCTACATCTCAAAAAACAGACGGGTTTATCGGTTTACCGATAACGCTGCCGTGATTAAGTCGTTCAATTCAAATTACTTCAGCTGTTTTTATATGGCGTTAAGGCACGCAATCTTCAAAAACCATTTCGGATATATAATTTTTTCTTTTTTTGTTTTAGGCTTGACCCTCCAGTGCCAGACACCGATTACCAAATGGAAAACAAAAAGCCAGTGCCGGCGACTCAGCAGCCAATAACACAACAGCACCTAATGGCCCATCATGTTCATCCAGATCAGATTTACCAACAACATCCACAAACACATCTTACTTCTCCCCAGACAAACCAAATACAACCGAATGGTGTCATGCATCAGCTTTTACAAAGCCAGTATCATTCAAATATGGATGCAAGATCTCCGCTTTTAGAAAACAGACAAGAATTGTACGGCAGTAGACATAACCACGACTATGCGAAACATTACGGTGCAAATGACAATTACAATTATCCCCAATCTCCACCGAGGCACGAAAGAACTGATGTACAGACCGATCATAACGTCAATCACGAATTACTCCAAAATATCCCTAAAGGATATAACGCTGAAGTCTATCAAGACTATTTAAAACGAAACCCACCGAAAGATACCAACCAAATATACCAAAATCATCAACCTATGTATAGACCTAATGTAAATCAGCATGGTTCCAAACCATACCTTCCGTATTCAAGTAGAATAGGACCACAGAGTAATACTGAACTATTAAGACGACAATATAATGAAATTCAACAGATGAAATTGCAACAGCAAATGCATTATCAAAATCAAGCTCAAATGCATCAACAACAAAAGTTTGCAGAGAGGCAGTTGCTACTTCAGCAAATTCACGGTGTTCAACCTCCACCAAATTTACAGAATAGTATATATTCAGACGGTTCCTATAGAGATTTAGATCGGTATAGCAGTAAAAACGATTTTAAGGAATACAACAGTCCAGATATGTTAAAAGAATTCGATAGGTACGCTCAAAATAATGAATTCAAGGAAACTGAAAAACAAAATAAGCAGTACAATGAACCTCAGTGGCAATCAAATCAAGCAACAGATTTCAGAGAACAAGAACGCTACAGAAAACCTTATGAAGGCGATAAAGGAAAGAGCCAGTCTCCACCTGAATTTAATAACCAAAAGAACAACGTTGGAGTTATATCTCCTATGAAATCCAGCGAGTCTAGTAGTCCAAGTATAAAGTCACCATCATCGGATAGTCGCAGAAGCAGTGGCGGAAATCAGGCAATAAGATCACCTATAGCCCAAAGAATTCCTTCAGCACCTGTCACAATGTCCGGTATTTTATACAAACAAGGATCAGATGGCTTAAAAGTGTGGAGAAAGAGATGGTTCGTTTTATCGGAATACTGCTTGTTTTATTACAAAAGTATGTATATTATTATTTAAACCAACATTGAAAGTAATATTAATGTTATTTCAATATATGTTCTTAATATTAATTTTGCAGGTCAAGAAGAAGAGAAGTTATTGGGATCAGTGCTTCTTCCTTCATATAAAGTGACAGCGTGTACCCTAGAAGACAAGGTTTTAAGGAAATTTGCTTTTAAATTGGAACACGCTAACATGAGGACATATGTGTTAGCAGCGCCTGACCAAGAAGCGATGTTGAAATGGGTGAAATCACTTACCATGGCCGCCCTCATGCAATCTAGGTAAGATAATCATACTGATATGAACTCTAATGTTACTTATAACTATTTTTGAGACTTACATCTTTTAATGTAGAATAAGAAGTAATTATTTTGTAGTGTAAGTAAGGTAGGTATTTAAAAGAAGAATATTTAAACGTCTACTACAACGAAAGACCAAATTTATAGTCTGTTTTATCTTTCATACCGCACACATGTTCAACATTTTATTTTTGTATTTTATGAATAGGTATTTCAAAATACTTATGTTTATAAATATAACCTATGTTGTTATGATGTCTAAACTTTAAATTTAATTTTTATATCCACTATTCATGTAAAAAAATATCAAAAAAACTAACTAACTATTTAGAATTTTTTATCCAAAGATAAAAATCGAATCAAAATCGAATGGTTATTTCTTTTTCTTAAAATTTAAAATTTAAATTAATGTCCGCAGATACATACAATTTAGTTAGACCATCTAATGCATGCATAGGTTTTCATGAAGCGTTAGAACAATTATTTTTTATTTTTTTAAACACTTATAAATTTCTCGGAAATATATTCGTATTTATAGTCTGATTCTATTTACAGTGACCAGCCACACAAGAGCGAGCGTTCAACGTCGAAAACTGAGGTGTGTATACAATATGTACGTTTATATTTGTGTATTGACCGGTCCACGTGCTGCACAATTAGTTTCATAGAGCGGAACCAAGGACAGCGATTACAGTATATTATAACGGCTGGTAATGAACAAGTGCCTTCGCAAAATTAGCCATTATTTTCCATAATGTCAAGTGCAACGTAGAGTCATACTAACTAGCCATTTACGTCCACTCTTCATCCGTTTTATTTTAGCCTTTACCTGATCTGTAGTTTTTTTAAAGAGAATTCAAATTGTTTTAATTACGTGAACATCTTTTTTAGGATGGCGAAGATACGCCCGGTCCAACGTATGCCAATGCTCCACCGAAACCGCGTAGATCTAACGAGGGATATAATTCGCCCAGCCCTGACATGTAAGTAGTTTTATACAAAATATATGTATACTTTCTGGCATTATCATTATTTTACACAGTTAAAACAACTGTAAAAATGTTACACTTTATACATTTTTGGGCTTATTTGAAAATGTCCTAAATTTTTTCTATATATCCTTAAAAGTAGTTTTTCTTTACTTTTTATTACGACACGTATCGTTCGTTGCAATTTTTCAGAAATGCTCACAGATTTAGTCATATTGACCAATTCTTATGATGACAGGAGTTTCTGTTATCTGATCAAAGACTCATAACATTTCCTTACATATTTTAATCTAAATTTTATTAATATTGATTTAGATACAATTCGATAAGTACTAGTAATAAGTAATAAGTATTGTCTGCTTTATTAAAAATTGTACAACATGGTCACTTCTTTACATGTAGCACGCATGTAGCATAAATTTTCACTTATTATATTTTTTTAAAATAGCAGTATATTAGAGAAAGTGGACTTTTCAGAGCTTACATGTTCCTTTATTATAAAATTATGATTTCATTTATAAAAAGATATTTATTCTGTATAAAAATTTAAACATAATGAATGTCGCTCACAATTACTTCCGATGACGTACCTCACAAGAATTACAGCATTTTTTATACTTTCCGGCACTAAAAAACCTATTTTGAATGATTTCAATTACATTGTTTCAACTTCCCAATATTACAGGTACGATCCAAACTACGATCTACTCAAAAAGCCAGCATCTCATTACAGTCAGGTTACAAGTCACACTCGTTACCAGGAACACTCCAATTACGTGACTAGCCCAAATCAGGAGCCTACATACATACGGAGTCCACCATCACAATTGCCACAATATCAGAAAAGACCATATGACACCCACCACCTCTCCTTACCATTAACTAACACGAACACCGACAGACTCGACCAACCACCAAGCACATCATACAAGTCTAACCCTCAGTCACCTTATATTGATAATAGGAACAGAAGTCAACCGGTTCAGGAGAAGGAACAACTGTACGAGAGGCAGCCACAAAGGAATCCTTTTCTTCAGGAAACCCCTGAAACTCCAAAAGATATTGATCAAAATAAGAATAGAACTTCGGATGCAGAAAGGGCAGTTACACAGAAATCGGTTCAAAATGAGACTTATCCCGATAGATTAAATTCCAAAGCGGAAATGAACATCTATAATAGCAAGGACACATATGGAGAACTAAATACTAGACCGAATAGAGGAAGTGCAATCAATGAGAGGTTGATGACTGAAAG
Organism: Synanthedon vespiformis; assembly: GCA_918317495.1. NCBI lineage: Eukaryota > Metazoa > Arthropoda > Insecta > Lepidoptera > Sesiidae > Synanthedon > Synanthedon vespiformis. The sequence goes on from OU906964.1 coordinate 4,276,014, forward strand.
GCGGACGCCCGATGCTTATGGAAGGTCAGCAGCAGCTGCAATGTATAATAAAGGAAAAATGGGAGATTATGAAGACGTGTACGCAGCTTATACCACAGAAAATGAATACGGTCAGACATATGCAAAATCACCAAATCCATCTCAAACACCTTCTAGAATATCTAGTCAACAACAGTCTCAAGATTACAACGTAGTGAATTATGTGAGTATCAATTATAATTTTCTTTACAGTTGTTTTTTGTATTTATATATTACGATATAATTATAAATATTTCAGCCGCAAGAAAAAACCTTTAGTGGTCCTTCAGTTTTAAGGCGGAAGAAAATGCAGTCCAGTGGAATTCAACCACCTATGCCAAGGCCTCATAGCGCTGATTTTCTAGAATACGAATCCAAGAACGAAATGTTGAATAAAACAATGCCTTCGCGAACAGTTACTGATACACCCAAACAGCCACAAAGACCAAAATCTAGTCTCGACATTAATTCATACTACGATCCCAGTTCAGACAGATATTATTCTGAAGAAAGTTATGCTGAGAAGATGCGGCAATCCGCTCAGTATCTCCAACAAGGGCTCGGTTCGAAAAACATACAGATACCTCTGGCAAAATATGCCAGTGGTTTAGCCGAAAAACAACTTCATTCACCTTATGCACAAACCACAAATAACAATTACGAGACAGAATTTGGAATGAATAGGTCCCGCGATAATATCAGTTACAATTCTAAATACAGTGAGTTGGAGGTTCTGAATTCTAATTGGACACTAAAAGAAAAAGCTTTGGAGAGTCAAAAGGATTACATAAACAGAAGTGGTAGTGTCATGAGCGATGGATCCAATATCAGTGCTCTCATTAAAGATAGCAGATATGATCCAAACGCGGATGGATTTATGAGATCAGCTAGTGCAAGATTACCATCCACAGCTCCTGATAAAGACGGCGAAAAGAAAGTTCAGCAGGCGAGTACCTATATATGTTTATGTTTTAATATATTGCATACATAGAGCGTTTACTAGAAATGACTTTTTTCTGATGGTCGTGAGATAGATGGCAACAGTCGGCCATAATACAAAGAACGTCACAGGTGCTGCAATGCAAGATCGCCTCCGCCGCCCATCGGATTAGGCAACTTTGAAAAACAAATTAGAATTAAAATAAATAAAGACGATTTTTTTATAAAATATAATGGATATTAAAAAATATTGAATTATATAAATGATAAATAAATAAATATCCTTGGAATTAAATTATATCATTACAATGTAATTACAATTTAATTATATTATGTATTGATTTTATTATTATTTATGAAAAGAGCAACTAGGGGATTTCTTGCAGAGTTCTTCCCCCTAGAAACAGCACTCCGAACCGGTGTGGTGGTAGTTTATATAATTATATAAAATGTGAAATATTTGAAGAAAATGAATGTTTTGTAAAATTTACATCAAATCAAATTACATTATATATTTTTTTTTAATTACAGCGTGAAGAGTCAATGAAACGATTATTAGAATGGAAACAAAGAATGTTACAGTCTCCTCTTACAAGAAAAAGCACACCAGCAACCATTTCTTTAGCTAGATCATTGAATCAAAGTCGCCATTCGTTGAGATCGGATCAGTATAAGCCAAAGAATTATACGAATGCGTCCTACAACAGTTACTCTTCAGATGACGAAGGTATGATAATATTTTATAAAGGGATATTTATTATGTTATATCAATTGAATTTCAAATGTAAGCATGTTTTAAAAGACAATCGGATAATGTGCTATATTGCTAAGACTTATCTATTATTCCAGCAATAAAGCATGCTTTATCATTATTGTAATATAATCGTGGCATGTAACATAGCAAATAAAATGTATTTCATTTTCATTTCTATGAAATTAACGTTACAGTATTTTTAATTCCATTTTAGCTGACCTTCTACATATATTTTCGATGAATGTATATTTAAATATTAACTAAGTATTAAAACATATGTATTATGTAATATTTTATTTTGTATGAAAATTTTATAGAATTTTTTTATGTGTAGTGAAATATGAATCTATTATAGCAGTCGGATTATATACAAATAGCATTATGATGACTTCGCTTTGCGGAAAGGTACCTTCCTGCCTGTTGGAGAGTTTTGGTACTAACAAGAATAATTGTCTATTATATCACGGTGGTGGGTTTAAATATTTGGTCCTGCTGTTTTTGTACCGTAGTTAGAATTTAACACGAAAGGGACATATTTTACTAACAATAAAATATTAATTTCTAAAAAATCTTGAAATAGTAATTGTGGGTTTCACTTTTGTATCTTAGAAGAAGCACCGGGCATTGAACTGCAAAAAGAGAGGGATACGCAGGCAGGAAGGTTCCTTAAAGTGAATCAAACAAATGTTGTAATGCGCCCCATAACCCCGCACGCGTTCTTTGCTACCGAAACAGACGGTCCCCAACAGGACTCCAGTAAATTACACGTTAGTGATAAGATTACTGGAAGCACTTACGAGAATGTACAGTGTAGTTTGAATTTAAATTCTCAGCAAGAAAACGATTACGAGGACACGCAATTTAGTGATGATAAATCAGATTCCATAAAGCAGTCTAAAGGGGATGATGATCAAGACGGATATGAAACGCATGAAAGCGAAGCCGAATCAGAAACTCAAATCGAATATACAGATAATGATTTAGATGAAGTGTTATTGCATTCAGATATTGAAATGCAAAGCGGCAATGAAGGTAGTGTTTATAATGACAAAGAAAAGGAAAGCGATTCTTTAGTTAAAAATATAGAACCAGAGACCAAACCTGAAACTCCTCCAGTAAAGCCTTTCGGCGAAGAACATTACTTGCCAATGAGTCCTCGAAAAATATCTACCATCGAGCCGGCACATAAGTCGATATTAGAAAACTTAAGTGTGTTTGATAACACCATGCCTCAACATTATGAAGATAATCCTTACGTTGAAATGAATGTAGGTACTGACGAGGATGACATGCAAGCATATGAAGTAGTGTCCTTTAATTGCGGTAATTCTGAACCTGTTTATATGGAACTAAGTAATGTTTCTTCAGGAGAGCAAAATACAGATATTGAGAAATCAGAGAGTAAACAATTATTGGACACTGCGTCCAATTTTGCAGACACAAAAAATCAAACACTTAAAAGAGCATCCAAAAATGAGAAAATTAGTAAAGTGCTCTCTGTGTCTAATTCAGATAATATTGAAAACAAAACAATAATTAAATCTGATTGTTCTGATGCAGACGATGAAGTAATAAAAAATATTTCGTTAGATGTTCCTTTTAATAGATTTAGCATATCAGATACATTTAGACCAGCGTCGTACTATTTGGGTTGTAGTAGAAATGTTTTGGAAATCCAAGACAGTTCGGATAGCGAAATTTTATCTCCTCCCCCTATACCTAGCTCTTCACCGCCCTGTGAAGAATTATCTGGCGAAGCTCTCTCTAGATACATTTTAGATAAATTAGATCAATCGGACTTGTCACACGATAATTCAATTTTGAAAATGTTGACCAATGAAAATCAAAAAATGAATACTGTGAGAAAAAAAACCACGTCTTTGATGATTTATGGCAGTCGTACGTCTATTCATGATACACTTTCAAGAGGAGAAAAGATTAGAAATAGTCGGGCGAGTCTTACTAGTGAGAGAAATAAATTCAATGATACACCGTCTAGTTTTTTGAATAATTCCCTTTTGGACCGTTATAACTCCAGTGGTAATGAAAGTGATTCTCTAAGAAGTTACAACGCAGACAGAGGATCATCTAGGCTATCGATAGAGTCGGACGTAAGCAGTAAGTTTGAATTGGTGCCATCAAGTCTATCGTCAGAAGTCGCAAGTTTAAGCGAAGTTGAACCCATAATAGAATTAAGACATCCAAATTCATATAAAGATTTAGACAATATAATGAAAAGAAGACCCCTTTCTGATGATTCATTGTTTGAATTAGCTGAATCTGATATTTCCGTTAACATTGAATCGTCATTTAATGTGGATTTGGATCGATATTTAGATAATCTGCAACCAAATCAAAGTAGTAATTGTCCTGGGACTAATTTAAGTAGTAGCTCTACAGATATTGACACGTATAAAGACAACGTCGTTCAATCTACTATTCTGCTATGCAATACTCACATTCGATGTTCCAGTACTCCAGTTGCACAAAACAGCAGAATAAGTGGTAGTGAAGATAAAAAAGAATTAGCGGGTAGGAATATTTCTGAGCAAAATTCAGCTCGAACTGGATCTCAAAGTTCATGTAGCTCTGCCGGTGTACCAAAATCATCCATATCATACTATTGTAAAAGTTATGACGAAGAAAAACTTTTTAGTAAGAATTTGAATAACGATGATTTGGCTGATAAAGTAAAAGAGTTTGAAAACGAAAAGGTTACATTGAAAACGGGTCAAGAAGTAAACGCTTCTAGCACAGGAATTCACAGTCGGGAGAGTTCGACAGATACACATAGTGCACCATATTATTATTCAGATCTTTCGTCTCAAGAACACATAAACATATTACCAACATCACATTATTTGAAGAACACCAATTTGCATCGCAAACTGAACAATCAGCGTCGGCGTGGACCCTTGCATAAGAAAAATGAAATCTCCCACATTCATAATCCAATTCATAGTCATTTACTACAAGGTAGATCTTTTGACTTAGCGACATCAGCTAGAAGCGTTTCGGTGGAGTTTTTAAGTGCTGCGGATAAAGATCCGGAAATCGATTTAAAAAATATATACGAATCCACACATGGAAGAACTTCAAAGATCTCAGAGTCAATGAATTTAATACCAAGTCTTAACAGTAAACGAAATTCTTCCAATAGCAACAATGAAAGTTCATCGTCCGAATCTAATGGTAAGAATCGTAACAGCTTAAATGCTAACTCTTCAATAAAGATGTCTAACGCGAGCATGTCATCTCATTGTAGTGGGAATTCGTCTAATACAGTATATTATGATGCAGAAGCTGAAACAAGTACGTATGAAAATCTTATGTGTCAAGGTGAAAAACATTGGGACGAGGATGCTTTGTGGAGAGACAACTTACGAAGAGTATCACATAGGCATGCCAGATCTATGGATGATTTAGATACGATGCCAACCGAGACGCCTTCTTTGCTACGTATAAAAGCTAGTGGTATGAGCAGTATCCAAAGAGTTAAGAAAAATATTGGTAAGAAGATAACGAGAAACGTGACGTATGTGAATTATGACACACAGACTCAGTTACCTAGAGTTAGAGAAAATAATAGTAATATTGATGAGAGAGCTATATCTGATACGGAAAAAGTAGATGACAATGATGTTTATGTGAGTCTCGCTGAGAATGCTGAAGTTTCATTGGATGAAACAGATGAAGGAGTGTATGAGCAATTAGCTGTCGAAACGCCGGAAGGTGGCAACGTTGTGGGAAAAGTAAAAATTAGCGAAAGTTTAAATAAAGATAGGAAAAGGTTTGAAATAGATAGGGAAAAGCTTCGGCAGTGGGATTTAATGTCTAGTGGCCTAATGAAAGGTGGCGCGGGACGCGTGCGGGGTGCAATTGGGATAGTGGGCACGGGCGACGCTCTGTGTAGTATGGACAGTGGAGCGGGCAGTGCAAGAAGTGAAGGTATCCTCTAACATTCTAAGGTCCGGTACGGTACACTATGTAAGTTTTACATGTTTTTAAAATATTTAACGCAAAGCAAAGTCCGAAGTCATTATCGTGTAAATAGAAATTTCCATAAATACTTAGTATATATACACTTTCAGAATGTGATTTATAGCACTCTTGCCAAGCACGATAATGTGTATAGGAAATTCATTTTGCATGCTGCCAAATTTAACGAGGACTGTGGAAATTCAATATGTACATAATAATATAAAAGCAAAACACTTTATCGTGTTTTGCCGTTTAAAAAAGTAATTGATTTTTGTTAAAAAATTCATATGTTACAATTTATTTTAAATATATGTTAAATCTTTCAGCTTCAATGACAATGTCAGGCAAGAATACGGAATCAGACACAAATTCAAATCAACAATCATTATCAAAGAAAGCATTTCTTGGAAGTAACACGTCTATTGGGAGGAATAGTAGAGAAGGCAACATACCAGTTCGCGCTGTGAGCCCCCGAGTGAGATGGGTCGAGGAAAAACCTTTGAACGATCACTACGGCTCGCGACAGTTATCTACTTCTCATCAAAATGTAATTAACCATTTTTTTACTAAAATCTAATCAATAGTAAAGCCAACAGCTATGTGTACTCTACCGTTTTATAGCTAACGAAACAAAAATTCAGTTCAGTTCAAAATACTTATTATTATATTATATAGCCTTGTTTCAAATGTTCTGAAATTATATTATATAGCCATTCTGAGTTATATATTATGAGTTAAAATCACGTGACCACCGCGAAGCTTTTTGTTCAAATCACGCATTTTTTGTTAGTCTGTCTCTCTTACGCTCATTGAGTATTTACAAACCCCCAATTTAGATTTCAGATATAGAAATAGGTTGGTTTATTTTGTTTTATTTGCGCTCTGATGATAATTATAGGTTTGTAGGTACTGCTGTACTATATAGATATAGATATGCTGTACTTCGTGCATTAATAACAGCAGTACCTTAAGCCAATATGTACCCAACAGTATATTACACATAGATGTTGTAGAGGGTTGTAGAGTGCATACATTTCCTGGTATCCTCTTTTAGTTTCATAAATTTCTAATCTTAATCTTAATATATTCAATTAACTTTGTTTAGTTAAACACAATGAACACTAGTGAGGACTCATGGATGACAGCAAGATCTCCTTCTAGGGCATCTCAACAGCCCATAAGAGCTGTTAGTCCAAGAGTTCGGAAGAACACAGAAAACGACGATTCGGTATGACTTTTAAGTTGGATGTATCTAAATGTTTTAGTGATGTTATTAGTTTTTGAATTCATGACAATGCATTCCCAAAACCTTTGTTGCTGTTTCTATACTTCGACTCATTACTTGGTATTTGAACTTGTTTTTGATTGATAAATTTATCTATTTCTAATATATTTTTTTCAATTATATCAGTATAGATTGAGAAAGAAATTATGTTATAAGTACCATTGCAAATTCAACAAAGAATCGTTTTTATGAAAAAATTATATAAAAAAATAATCGAACAACGCGTTATATAACATTGTTTTTTACCCCCTAATTGGGTTGTTGTGCAGTCGAAGTGTGGATTATCATTCCTTCATTTTATGTTGCTCATTTTGTCGAAATCAGCAAAGGGTTGCACAAACTCAAGATATTGGCGAAATACCGACGGCTGGGGAGCTTCTGGGAAGGACTCACGAGGAGTTAGTGCTGCTTCTCATACAGTTGCGTCGACGTCATGCAGCTACTCATCGGGCCATCGAACAATGCTGCACTCAAATTAGTAGCATAGAGGTGCTTTTTTACGCTTCATATTATGTTTTATTTTGTTTGCAAACGAATGTTTCAAATATTTCTGTTGCCTGTTGCTATTATGAATTGTAGTGTTATAATTTAAAAGGATGTTTAAACATATTTATTTTCAATATCAATAAATTAATAATTAAATAGGAGGTATTTTTACACTTCCTTTTAACCAGTAAAGCTAAAATTGCTAAGGCTAAAAAGCAATCTAGACTTGTCGTCTACGATACAGACTCGGTCCATTTTATATAATATTTAATTATGTAGTTAGACTACATAATTAAATATTATATAAAATGGGACCAGTGATGACCACCAGACCTTGGTGCACCAAAGGACGTGTAACAAGCTAACAAAACAAACAAAACGGATATTGGTATGAAACAAACACTAAATGTTATGAGAAGCTTGCTTGCGACACGGGTCGTATACGAATTTATTTACCTATCTATAGATTATATCAATAATTAATTATTGTTACAGGATTGTTTGAGTTCTCTGAAAGCAATGGAACGCGAAGAAAGTATTCAGCGTTTGGAACAGTTGAAGCTTCAATTGATAGAGCTCGAACATCAGTACGAGAAAAGTAAACCGTTGGTTCAATTGGTCGATAACATGGTGAAATTAGGATCTCTATATAATAGACCGGGTTCCACTGTGGACAGATTAGAGAGGAATCAGAGATTGAGGCAGAAAGTTCTCGCTGAACATGCATTAGAACAGCAAAGGTGAGTTTCACGCGAACAAATGGTTTATGAGTTTAAATTTTAACAAAATGAATTATGACGCATTATTGAATAACAAATATCCAAATTCATTTACAAATTAGTATTACCGGTTATTACACATGCAGCTCATCTCGAGCCATCTATGAAAAATATTTTGTATCATCAGTATGATAACATTTTCAGGTGGTTAGAAAGTGCTGCGGCTGGTAAACCATTGGAAACAGAAGCCGCTAGAGCAAGAGTGGCCGAGTTGTGGGCACTAGAACAGGAATTGGCTGATGAGGCTGCTATATTGCAAGGACTGAGGACTGACAAAGATGCTATTGAATCTTTACTTACAGGTAAACAATATAAATAATTTAGTTCTTTTTAATGATTAGTTTCACAGATAGGCTAAACAGTCCACTAGATGTTAGGTGACATTGGAGTAGATATTGATATATAGATGGGATAAAGAATAAGCGCAAACTATCTGGAATAATAACAATTTAATCATACACATTTGATACACCAATTAGGTAAATATAATTTTATACTTTTACAGATGTCCGTGGAAAATTGGACACAGTTCCTAGAAGTGAGCTGATGGGATCTCGAGTCTCAAGCGCAGTGAACTCATCACCGAACTTGGAAGCGGAGCTAGCACGAGTGCACGCGATGCTCGCGCTCAATTCTAAGGTTTATAAGGTTTTCAGCTATAAAATGCACTCATATTTTTTTTATTTTATTCTAGTTGTAAGTCGCTTTATTGGTAGTTAAGCACGGGTTGAATTGAGATTTATCGTATTGTAATGTAATTTGTTTATTATACCTATATATTGTAGTTGGTTGGAGTATTTTTATTTTAATGGTCTCTCTGACAATTGATTTTATTGTGGAATTCACTGACAGATATATCTCATAACGCTTATGTTAAATAGAATTCGCATGTTAGAATACTGCAAAGTCTAGAAGTAGAGGCCTGGGTTTTAAAGTTAACGGATGTAACGGGCATCTGAAATAGTGGCACTGGGATGCGAAGGTTTGCTCTACTTCTAGACTTTCCTTAATTTTCTTAGAGACAATCTTGCAAAACATGTAATTGAAACAGCTAATGTATGGTATGGTCTCTTGATTGAAATACACACTTATTGGGTCTTCAGATTTTATCACAAAATGGCAACATAAAGTTGATGTTTATCCTTCCAATTGGCTTCCTAGAAAGAAGCTGTTGATGTTCTTGACTGCAGAACGGTTTTATTAGTTGTTTTGTTAGCAAGCAAGAAGATTTTGTTGTGAATGAGTTCTTTTTCTTTACTTATTGGGCTTGGAAAACATAATTACATAAAAATAATGTCAATTGGTACATTGATATAGTAACTAGCTGGTGCATGCGAGTTCGTCCGCGTTGAAAAAGAAAAAGTAGCCTATTATGTGTCCCGTACATTTAAATGTTTATCTACCAAGTATCATGAAAATCAGTTAATTCGTTTAAGAGTACAATACACCTACCTACACTTACAGATTTATTAGTAGTTTATTGATGATTGTCTTTCACGATGTAAACACAACATATAACCAGGCTGAATTTGGTCGAGAATTTCAAGGTGATACGAGGATTTGTCTAATTTTCCAGAAACTCGAGCAGACGGTGGCAGATAATGCTCGTCTGGAGCGAGAGTTGCAACAGCTCAGACGAGCGTTACAAGCACGACGTGCAGCTACGTCGCCCGCACCGCATGCGCCTCACTCCGCCCACCCTACCAACTCAGCCGGACAGGCCACGGCCATGTTGGAGGACGGTCAGTACATTTCAATCAGTTTCATAATGGAGATCAGGTCATAAATTTTTTAATATTTTCGTTTTAATGGTTGAAGCTTGTACCTACCATTAGGTAAGAAGAAATTATACTGGTAGATTTTACTGGGAAAATATCGTGTTATTTTATTTTATGGGGTTTTATACACATTTAAGTTTGAGAGTATTAAAAAAAGTTTGAAAGCAAGTATAAAAAGCTCTATTGTACTTATAAAATATCGAAAGGATTAAAATTCATGTGCGATTTTTTCAATTATTGAAAAAGGAATAAACTAGGATGGTGGTTTGTGTTATAATCGCATCGGGCCGCAAGTTAATTATATGATTATGTAAACCGAATTGCAGAAGTGTCTCGAGTGCAACAGCTCGTGTCAGCTCTGCAACGTCAGCGACAGGAACTGAGTCGCGCCGTCCGACATCTCACGCATCAGTCACACGCTTTGCAGAGCACACATCACGCGGGCCCTGGTAACATTGCACAATATATACTTATAGGAAACCATTGTTCCATTGATCTTACTTAAGTTCTTATATTGGATACATTTTTATTATACAAAATGATAATGTTTTTTCTCCCTGTTTTAGGTAAGCGTCGCCCAATCTCATCTTGGCAAGAAACGAATCTGGATACTGGCCATACAATTGACCATGGGCAGGGTGATTACGATTACGAGGTGACCGGTCAGATATTGCCTCCAGGACACTACGAACCCAGCAATGTTGAAACACCTCTGTATGTGGACACGAGGACGTTAGGCGCTGATGTAACATCGCCTATGACTAGTGAGGATATTCAGCAGACAGGATTTGGAAATTTATCCAATGTGGAAAAGCAGGAAATTAAAACAGTTCGTATAGTAAAGCGGGAGAGCGAGAGACGCCAACGAGACAGAGAGCGATCTCTTCAGCCAATGTCGGATTGGCCCTCGAACAACATCACGGCAAACTTAGACCAGTTCTTAGAAGAAGAGCTTGTCCAGTCTTCCAATTATAGCAGATCTTCATCGGTAGGCCGCCACGACTTGAGCAAATTCGAGGAGTACTATTCGAAACCTCACAACGACTCGAACTACAGAATCACAGATAAAATGTCTTCCATGGAACTCAGCCCCAAATATCCATCGAGTCCATCGCTTTCCAACTACGACTTCTCTAGAGACATCTCGTCTTTGAGCAGCAGTTACCATAAGAGTTACGACAAATCAAGCTTCGACAGAAACATATCTGTTTCCACACAGTACTTAAATAGCCCGACGGACAGTTCTAGAACTTTAACGAACGACCCTCTGTCTAAGACCAGTAGCATCGGAAGCTTGACGAGATCGCACATGGAGTTGTCTCCGATATTTAAAAGTGAAGCAGCTAAGCAAATAATAACAGAGATGTCATCTGATTTGAAAAATGGCTCGTTGCACAGACGCCAAGTTCCTAAAGAGAAGCGAAGGCATAATACAGTACCGCATCATCTCAGTGCGAAGACGCTCAACGAAATGCCGAAGGATGGATATATTCAAGATGTAAGTACTGAATGTGTACCAGCTACTAGTTATAAAAAAAATGCATATTACAGTTTACCTTGTACCACAGCATGCATATACCTTAACTGGCTGGTGCCCGCTTCTTCGTCCGCGTTCAAAATGTTATCAATACTAATAATAAATCTGTAAATGTAGGTATTGTATGTATGTTCCCCATAATTAACTGATTTTCTTGAAACTTGGGAGATAAACATTTAGGCGTACGGGTAGGCTACTTTTTTCTTTTTCAACGCGGGCGAAGCCGCAGGCGCCAGCTAGTATAGCCTAAAGTTGTCCTCGATAAATGGACTATTCAACACAAAGACAATTTTTCAACTCGAACCAGTAGTTCCTGAGATTAGCGCGTTCAACCAAAAAAAAACTTCAACTTTATAATATTAGTATTCAATCCAATCGCAATTTCAATTCAATAATTTATACATATTCAATTACGATTATGTGCAATTATGAATATTTTGTGTGCCAGAAGGTGGGGCGTCCTCTGGACGACGCGGACTTGGAGCGAGCGCTGCGTTCGGCGCCTGCGCCTGACGTGGTTCGCTCGGCGTTGGCTCCGCAGCGTTTCGCCGACTCCACCATCGACCAACTGCTCGCTGCCCCGCAAAAGATACTCATTCCGGAGCGTTACATACCGGAGAAGGTAATTAATTAAGAAAAATTAGGAAAAAATATTAAAAGCTTCCGTTTATGTCGGAAGTAGATTTGTGGTTCGCTTGGCTTCGTGCGTGATTCCATTAATTAAATACAAGGATTGAGATGGATAGAATTATATTTACAAAGGAAAATTTTATGACAAGATGAAGACAGACAAAACATGACAATAAAATATTTGACATAGAAAAATACGTAAAAATATAAACGAAAAAGTATTATACAATAAATATTTACAACGAAGGTTATATAACAAAATCCCTACATCAGCCCCCCCGGAGACCTTTAGGTCGATAAACGTTTGGGAAACCAAACACGACGACCCGATCTTGTTCTGCGTTCCGGAGCGGACTGTTGAGGTGAAACAACAGCACGTTCGTTAGGAGTTGTAGGTGCCAGACTGGGCTCCTCTAGTATATATGCTGGTTTCAAACGATCAATGGAAACATTATTCGATTTCCCTTTGATATCGAGCTTAAAAAACTTCTCTGCGCGGTTTATTATACGATAGGGTCCTGAATATGTCGGCTGCAACGGTTTTCGAACAGTATCATCTCTTACGAAAACGTGAGAAGCTGTTTTCAAATCTTTATGGACGAAAACTTTTGACGTTCCGTGACGAACCATTAGCGCAGGTTGCAGTCTTCTCATTTGTAATTGCAGTCGGGACAAGAAATCTGTATAATCGGTTGCATTTTTATTTGAGCTTTCAAAGAAATCTCCAGGTAAACGTAATTGTTCACCATACACCAGATCTGCGGTGGAAGCTGAAATGTCCTCTTTATAGGCTGTTCTTATACCTAAAAGTACAAAAGGCAAGGCTTCCAACCAATCTTCACTTTCATGACACTTGATAGCTGCTTTCATTTGTCTGTGGAATCGTTCCACTAAACCATTGGCTGCAGGATGATAAGCTGTTGTCATGAAATGTTCAGCTCCAATCATTTTCGCTAAACGTTGAAATGTGTCAGAAATAAATTGACGTCCTCTGTCCGTCGTTATACGTTTAGGACAGCCAAATCTGGAAATCCATCCGAAAACAAATGCTTGAGTGATGGTCTCCGCTTTGATATCGGCGATTGGCATCACTTCAGGCCATCTCGTAAACCGATCCACTGCAGTCAAGCAATATTGATAACCACGACACTGCGGCAGGGGACCAACTATATCTATATGTACATGAGCGAAACGTTCGGATGGTGGAATAAATGTTTTTATCGGCGAATGTACATGCCTAGAAACTTTACTACGTTGGCACTGCAGACACGCTCTTGACCATTCACGACCGTCTTTATTTATTCCAGGCCAGACATAACGTTGAGTAAGTAGCTTCACTGTTGTCTTACCGCCAGGATGACTCAGTCTATGAAGCGAGTCAAAAGCTTCACGACGAAACTCAGGCGTAAGATACGGACGAGCAGTTGAGCCGGACATGTCGCAGAATACTGCTGCTTCTTTGGGTAGACCAGGAATCACAACCTTTTTAAGTTGCAGTGACGACCCTGTCTTCAGCAATTGCTGTAGGTCAGGATCGGTATCCTGTGAATTAGCTAATGCGGCGAAATCTATAATACAAATTGCATCAACTGGTCTAGATAACGCATCAGCAACAACATTTTCTTCCCCGGATATGTGTCTTATGTCTGTTGAAAATTGACCTATAAAATCTAGATACCGGAACTGACGAGGAGAGCATTTGTCTAATGGCTTTTGAAATGCAAAAATAATTGGCTTATGATCTGTATGAATTTCGAAAGGTTTAAGTTCTAACATGTGACGAAAATATTTAGTACCTTCGTATATTGCCAACAACTCTCTATCATAAGGGCTGTATTTACACTGAGTTGCTGTTAGCTTTCTTGAAAAGAAACCTAACGGTTCCCATACATCATCAACACGCTGTTGTATAACTGCACCAATTGCTAAGTCTGATGCATCTGTAACTAGCGCGACTTTCGAGTCAGGATGAGGATGGGCAAGAAGTGTGGCTTCTGCTAGACTTGTTTTACAGATCAAAAATGTTCTATCTAAATCTTCATTCCAAACTATTTTCGTCGAGTTTTTTAAATTTCCACCTGATAACAAAGCATTCAGTGGTGCTTGCTTAAGTGCTGCTTGTGGTAGAAAACGTCGATAAAAGTTAATCATGCCCAAAAAACGACGAAGTTCTTTAATTGTATTGGGGCGTGCAAAATTCTGTATGGCAGTTACCTTCTCTGATAAAGGCTTTGTGCCATTGCTAGAGATCTTGTGTCCAAGAAAAGCTACCTCTGTCTTTCCAAAATTACATTTTGCTGTGTTGATCAAAACACCATGTTGCCGTAGTCGCTCAAAAACTTGTCTTAGATGACTTTCGTGTTCGGTCACGTTCGCTGACGCTATCAAAATGTCATCTAGATATGGAAAACAGAATTCTAGTTCACAAAGAATTTCATCAATAAAACGTTGAAATGTCTGTGCAGCATTTTTAAAACCAAAACCCATAAAATTAAATTCAAAAAGACCAAAAGGCGTCGTTATTGCTGTTTTCGGAATATCATCCGCAAACATTGGAATTTGGTTATAAGCGCGTACTAAATCCAGAGTGCTAAATACTGTACAACCATAGAGATTGTAGGAGAAATCTGCTAAGTGTCTGACTGGATATCGGTCTGGTATAGTACGAGCATTAAGAGCACGGTAATCACCACACGGCCTCCAAGTGTTGTTCTTTTTGGGTACCAAATGCAAAGGTGAGGACCATGAGCTGTCAGATCGACGCGCGATACCTGTATGTACAAGTTGTTCAAACTCACGCTTAGCAATCTTGAGTCGTTCTGCATCTAATCTCCTTGGGCGGCAGTACACCGGTGGACCAGGAGTAGTACGAATGTAGTGAACCGTATTATGCTTCACCTTTGGTGCAGAAGTATCACCGGCTGGGCGGGTAATCTCTGGGTACTCTTGTAGAATGCGATGAAAAGTAGATGTACCTGTAACTGTTTTAACATGGCACACAGAACAAGATTTAGCGGAAATACCGCTAATAGAAAGCGTTGTAATATTGTCAACCAAACGTTTATGCCTAATGTCTACTAATAACCCATAAAATTTTAAAAAATCTGCACCTAGGATAGGTTTTGTTACATCTGCTATAACAAATCGCCATGACAAATCACGACGTAAACCTAGATCGAGCTTTAAAGAAATTGTACCATAAGTAAAAATTGTCGAACCATTTGCGGCGCATAATACATATTTGTCCTTTTTAGGACGTGAACTACGTATAAAATTAACAGGATAAACACATAAGTCTGAACCACTATCCACTAAAAACTTCACTTGCGTCTTTTTGTCGGTCACAAATAAACGGGCTGAAACACTTTGACAATCGCTGGCCGTCATCAACGACTGCCGTCGGCATTTCCCTCATTGTAACTGCACGGCGCGATGCACTTACTTGCGCGCGGGCCAAACTTGCTGTGATACCAGCACATACCACCACGTTGGCCTCGATTGCTGCTCCGAGAACGTGAACGTCGCCGGCCTGTGTAGCGCCCTCTGCTTGGAGCATGTGGCCGCGCTGTCATCTTTAATTCCGCAATCTCACGTCTAAGATCTTCGACACACCGTCTAAGATCTTCGACGTCGCTTGACGTCGACGGTGTGGACACTTGGTGTATCTGCGGTTGCACTATATCTATCACTGTATCAGCGAGCTTAGCCAGGTCTTCTAAACAACTTTTAGACTGTGAGGCAATTACCAACTGGACGTGTGATGGCAAACGATTTGACCACAAAGATTTAATAAAGTCATCAGGAACGTCTGCTCCAGCAAGATTTATCAAATGGCGTAGGAATTGTGAGGGCTTGCGGTCGCCAATGTTTTCATTACTAAGTAGCTGCTGAACTCGCTGCTCATTGGACGACGATAAACGCGAAATAAGCTCACCTCTTACCTTATCGTATTTACCTGCCTCTGGTGGATTTTTAACAACATCTTTAATCTCCGCTATCACTCTGCAATCCAGATTTCCAATGACATAATTGTATTTTGTCGAATCCGTAGTAATGCCAGCTAAGGCAAATTGGCCTTCTAACTGGGCGAACCACAATGCTGGATCCTCCGGCCAAAAAGGTGGAACCTTAACACTCACTGCATTTACTTCCTGGCCGCTTTGTTGTTCCATCATTAATCATTAATCCAAAATGGAAATCACGTCTGAAAATCACGTCTTTGTCACCAATTTGTGGTTCGCTTGGCTTCGTGCGTGATTCCATTAATTAAATACAAGGATTGAGATGGATAGAATTATATTTACAAAGGAAAATTTTATGACAAGATGAAGACAGACAAAACATGACAATAAAATATTTGACATAGAAAAATACGTAAAAATATAAACGAAAAAGTATTATACAATAAATATTTACAACGAAGGTTATATAACAAAATCCCTACAGATTCCTTAATCCTCCAAACCCATTAGATATTCAATTTCTTTTTTGGAAATACAATTACAAAGAAAATGAACTGTAAAAATTGTAATTCTAACTGTAGTTTTTTTTGTTGTATTGTAAATGTAATTAAAAATTGTATTTTTACTGACAATAATCGACTTTTCGGGGTGGCGTTACATTAACAAAAATACATACACATACGTTACATTTACATGTGTATGTAACCCCTGGGGGAAACATAAAAAACCCTAAGGCTAAGGCTAAGCTAAGTTCACAGGCTAGTAATTAAACGTGTCTGAACAAAAAAAAATTAGTCAACTAGATTAGTCAGTTATTTAGTAAAGTTCGGGCGGTTCATTGGCTAAACAAGTCTGAATCTGTGTTTTAGTCGAGTTCATTAGCTGCTGCAGAAATGTCGTTTTGCTGGAGCTCAGAAACAACTAAAAAATTTGTTCCTAAGCACCTTAGAATTTTGAATTTTCTGTCCTCAGCCACCAGAGCTATCGCCAGAAGAACAGCAGAAGCGTCAAGAGAAGGTGGAATCAATTAAGAAGATGCTATCTGGTACTACATCAGCCGATAATAACAAAGTAAGATGCCTATGTCATGTCGTATCATAAATGTGTGCATATAATATCAAATAGAAAAATAATCAACACCTTCCCCTTATAGTCATAATCATAATCATCTTAAATATCTAGCAGTTTTAAAATATTCCATACAAAGTACATTTTTTACATACCAATATTCATTCATACATAGAATAGATTCTTGAACATTGTAGCATCGTTTATTGTGGTTTGCATACATTTTACTGTTAGCTCTGTTGTACGCATTGCTTTTTTTTCTACCAACGCTTTAGATATTTTAAGGCCAAGTCTCATTTTCACTAAAAAAATTCTTGAACGCGTATTAATTGTCAAAATTGTTTGCTTTAAGAAAAAGTAAAAAAGTAAAGGACAAGAACTAACCTTAGACCGAACACAATTTTTAAGAAAAATGAGCGCCACTTAATAATCAGTTTATTATGCATTCAAAGATTTTAGAAATACGTTGTATGCACTGTATTTTTATTTAGTATTTATTTAGTGACTTGAATGAAATGAGACCTCGCCTTAATATCGTCTCATTTTTCCATACTATCATAACAAATATAAGTACAATTCCTGTTTACCGAACAAATCACATAACAACTAAAAAAAAACACTGCACTCATACCAACGTTATAGTTATAGCCACGCTTTTATAGTTCTGTTGAATGTTTCTTCTTTCTTCGGCATGATCATTCTATTTCATTGTCACATTTAAATATAAATAAATAATAAGGAAATTTTATTAAGTAGATTTATATATTTATAATTGGACGCTTGCAGATTATTTTACGATAAATTTATTTACTCAATCAAAATTCAATGTAAAAAAGAAATAAAAACTGATCGACATTCAATAGAGTAGAATTCTATATTATTTGTGGGGATCTTTTTTGTTTCTATACTGATTTTGTTATATTTTTTAGTCATATTACTTGGTCAAATTCGTTATTTAAAAATAATATGGCAAACAGTATACTTAAAGAAATATTTATCAAACACGAAACTGAAGATTTTTAATGAACTTATTTTTACTTTTTTACCAACCCTTTTTCAAAGAAAATTAAGAAAATGACAAAATGTTAACAAAACAGGCTATTACATAGAGTCGATGATTTTCGTTGTAAATTATATATTCCTCCCAAACAATATAAATGGTGTTTAGAAATTTATTAGCTATTTATTAGATAGTATAAATGATCTCTATTGTTATCCAAATAAAGTTAAAGAAATAATTTATAGAAGGAAGATAGACTGAGTATACAGTCATATTTACGTATAGCCTATTTCTTAATTTTTATCATTTTTATTTAATTAATTTTATTTTTATTTATATTTATGAAAACTTAAAGTAAACATTGAAAGATTTCACTTCAATTTAATATGTGTGGTAATCAGCCAGCGTCCACGAAGTTAGTTTGAAAAACGCGCTTAGAATGTTGGCTGTACATATTGTATAATTGGCACCTACATACGTGTGCTTTTTATGATGACCGTTAGAGTCCGGACGGTGAAGAGAAGAGGCAACGGGAACATTTGCTGCAGATGAACCAGATACTTGCCAAACAGGTCACGGAGATGAGCAAAATTATCGCCGGTAAGAACCCTAATTAATGGAGTACCCACAATTCCGATTACCGTTTTTACCCTATTATGACTCAATACTGATATATCAAACTTACCAAAAAGTAAAGATTTTTAGTTGTAAAAGTAATTTTTATACATACTAGCTGTTGCACGCGACGTCGTCCGCGTAACTTTATAAAATATAGCGTGTGCTACTTTGTTTTAAAATAGGTCTAATAGTTTTTAAGTTTATTCATTACAAATCTTTTTGTATAATGTCTTTTTATATAATGTCATATATAAGATCTAAAAAGAATATTATTGACTTGCATTCGCATGCACTTCGCCAAAGTTAATTTAAGTTTATATGTACTTATCAATTCTTATAATATAATAAATATGTAAGTGTAGGTATTGTATGTATGTATGTTCCTTCATAAATCTTAAACGAATTAACTGATTTTCATGAATCTTGGTAGATAAACATTTAGACGTACAGGACACAGGATAGACTACCTTTTTCTTTTCAACGCGGACGAAGTCACGGGTGCCAGCTAGTATTATATAAATTTCATCAAATTCGGTACAGTAGTTTAGCTTAATTTATTATAAGGGGATATTTTTTATTTATATTATGGTGGATACTCTGAATTTTAAATTTAGTTAATTAATATATTTTTTTAAAAATTTAAGGTCTACTGGTGGTTGTATCAAAAAATTTTTTTTAATTTTTATTCATATTGAGATGAAGTTTGATATATCAGTAACTAATTTACCATTTGCTAAACGATCAGTCACTGCGTGTTAGCAGCATTTTAGCGCCATTGTCATTTTGTGTTAGATGTTGCACCATAGCATTAGATTTTGATATGCTATTAGAATTGCCATAACATATTTATTAATCTAAGAAACAAACTGAATTCAGCTCTTATTTCAACAGCATTAATAAATGTGTATTTGAAATTACAACTAAATATTTAAAAGTATAAATGTTTTTGTCAAAATACATGTGTGTGAGATTGATAGAAGGCTCCAACGACTTTGATGAAATTTTGTATTTACATAATTACATATTATTGTAAAACAAGTTTCCTATAACTACTTATTAAAGCGCCATCTTGTAAATGATTGTGGTATTTGTATTGTTGCCTATGGATGATAAATACCCCAAAATTTTACGAGTCCTCGTCGGTGTAAAAAAAATTCCGAGCGCAGCTCTATCGCCCAGGTACTTTATAAGTTAATATGAATACAGTATAAACTTTATAGACATTTCTGAACTCGACTGTACATAAAATAAAAACTCATTCAAATCATTATCTACACTCAAATAAAAAATAGATAAATATGAATAAAAAATAAGGCGTAAAAATGTTCACTCTTGATTTTCTTAAAGAGATTTGTGTAAAAATGTTTCGAGTGAATGCAATTCTAGTAACTACTGCGTAACAGCGTAACTAACATCACGTGTTTGTCCACGCATGTAACAACCGGCTTGATGTTGTTTGTTATCCAACAGGAACCAACACAGACCAAGGACCGTCCACAGCGAACAATTAATTGGCCAACTCACACACTAGCAGAATACACATCATATACCATACACACACTTGCACATGTTCACTTTCATACCTTATCCATTAGACTCACATATATAATATTCCAAATATATAAATATTGGCTATAATATGGGCGGTCCTTCGAAGATTTTCCACTGAGTGTTGCAGCATGGTTTCGTTTTTTGCATTTTGTTGTGAGTAGTTTTAATTTTTTTTTTGTATCTTTATTTCTCCAATGCAGACAGTCAGTTTTTTTATGAATTATGTTTTGTCACGAAAAAATTACAGCGAAGTAAAGTGATTTAAAATTGATTTATGTCTATTCATAGTCTATTAGGTTTCATTAATAAAACCTTTAAGGCCTAAGATTAGTCTATATTGAAATTATAGTCAAATTTATATTTTTTTGATAATAATTGAAAACTACTATCAATCGGCAACTGAAGGATATTTTTTTAAGATTGCTAAGAAACAGACTATCTGTATTGGAAAATAAGATGCCTCTGCTTTTTTTAAATTTACCTAAAAATTAACATTTTCTTTTGTTTGTGGCACGATAACAAAATCTATGAAAAATTAAAATCTACAGTCTTGTGACAATAAAATTGAGAATTTTTAAAACATTCCATTACTTAATGTTAAAATTTGGAGAAATTTTAATTTCAATTTAATTGAATTTAATGACTTCTTTTATTCTTTTTGTATATTTTTTTAATTTTTTTAAATAATAAAATTAATTTTCTTTCTATCACCAGTTAAAGCTTTAGAAGAGTTGCCGCTACATCAAAATAACGACAATTACGAGGACCGTTCGCCCGACGTCGAATTACCTATATATCAACAGAGAGACAATTTCTTTACATAAAACAATATTTTGAAGTGTTAAAATTGTTCTGCTTATATGTACGATGTTTTTCATTTTATAAATAAAGAAATAAATCATGTAAACGAAAAATATCTTAACTTACCACAATTAAGGTCCTTTTTAAATATTTGTCAAAGAGTTCTTGATTCATTATATCAAAAGAGTAATATCAAAGTGATTTTGCAATTACTAAGTTATGTATTGATTTATATAAATGCTGTATTTCTTCAATAAAAATAAATTAACAAAACCACCTGTTATCCTTTATTAGGATATTGATATGATTACAAAATTTGACTGTTTTGGTCACTAACATTAATTATTGTGATTTCCTCAAAACGATTCTATATTTCCAAAACAACTACTTACATAAAAAAATTGTTCAAATTTTTAGTGTCACAAGAACATAAATTGAAAATGGAATGTATAGAAAAAATGGTAACATTTTAACTATGACGACAGACAGAATATTGTATTTCTTGTATTTTTCTTTTAGTAAAATGAATTAAAAAAACAAACATTCGAAATGAAATTCTGTGTAAATGACTTTGAAAATGAAAATTATATTCAAACTTGCAACGACAAGACGATATTGAAAACATATACAAGTTATTCTATATTATCAATTATTATTGTAAACAATCTACTCATTGTACTACTTAAACATGTGTACCTCTTAATTATTGTATTGGCTTTAAATATATATAGGTATATATATATAACAATTTAGAATGTTCAATTAATAAGTAGATCTTTGTAAACCTTTTTGACTAATAGATCTGCATAAATTTTCAAGTGAATCAAATAGTTAATTAATATTTAATGGCAAATATTCAAAATTTCTTCCATTGAATTTTTTAATTAAGTTATTTAAGTATCCGGTACATTAAGTTATACTTATATTGATTATTACAATTAATTGATTTAACAAATGTTGTTAGATTATTTTTATAATTCCATGGACTTTGGACTTCTTACCTCATTAAAGGAGACTGATCATTTTCGGGTCAAAACTAACTTTATTTTTTAATTAAAAATAATTTATTGAACATAATATGACTTTTTAAATTATGAAAGAATCTAACCTAAAAACTGTCCTAATTTTTTTTATTTATTGTTGAATCGCGTATCAACTAAATCAAATAAAATAAGAAACTGATATATTTTAGCAAACAATACTTTGACTATTGTAAAGTTTCATCTCATGTTTGACCCAGCAATTTATTGAAAATGGTCTGTCTCATTTAAAGTAAATCGATAATTAAATGTTTTTAAATGTAAGTCACGATGCTTTCAAATAAACTCAAAGTAAAGCAATTTATATGATTTTATGATAAGCAATTGCTTTCGCACATATCTAATGTGTCATATCTACGTCAGTAGGTGTTAAGGTAGGACTGTGTTTGTACTTGTAATGTACAAAGTGACATATGGAATTGGATAGGTAGGTACCCGTTGTTTCTACTTTTGCTCAATTTGAACAACATTCCCTCGATAGTTTAAAACCATATTAACACACAATTAGGGACTGTTTTATACTTTGTAATTATATTTTTGTAATAATTAATTCTGTAAATATTTCAACAATATTGTGTTGATAGTTTTATTTCTTGAATAATTTATTTATGTGTTAATACATATTACAGTTGTATTAAAATTAGTTACATGAATTCTACTCGATACCTACCGCTTTAGCGGGGGAGGGGGAATTTCTGTTCGTCAATAAGTCAGTTACTCATCAACTGCCTAGCCGCTAGCACGTATAATCTGTTCGTTTCAGCGGCTCAACGTAAAATATTATGGCCAGTTGTAGAGTTGTTCAAACTATGTAAAATCTTCTGAAATAAGAGCGCCTTGATTTCTTACTCTTAGATTAGAAAAATGTATTTAGATAATAGGAACAAGTATGATGCCATGTTAATCAAATAAAATTATTCGTAGTATTAGATAGATAGTTGAAAAGCACATAGTAATTTTTATATTATTATATTATACTTAAAAATAATTTAAAAACGATGAATGCGTTTTAGTATTATTTCGTTTCATTGTTGTATTATAATATAAATAAATGATTTTTAATTATTTAAATATAATTTCAAATATTATAAATGCTTTGTGTTTTTTTTTTTACTTTAACAAAAGTGATATTTTGTCGAAAACAAAATTTCTTTTTATTAAAACTTGAAAATAAAATAAAATTTTATTGAAAATAAAATTCACAGTACACATCAGTTGTCGTTTCTTGCACACAATATTGTCAATTAGACTACTTTTTTAGATGTTCTTATGAATGTAACAATACTATGTTTAGTAGGTATAAATAAATATTTTTTAACGTTAGCATACACGTAGGTACTTTAGCTAACTGCGAATTTGTGTAATTTGTGATAAAATTATTCATGTGAAAATACAAGTTATTGTACAAAAGTAAAATGTTGGTAGGACTTTAGCCAGTTCTCTTTGCTATACTTACTCGCATTTCGTGTACAAAAAGTGTAAGTTGAATGAAATATGTGTTTTTATACAAATGAACACACAAAATATACCTCAAAACAATTTGAGCTCACTTTCTGATTACCAATAATTGCCACCAAAATTTGACTGAATCAGTGAAATTTTTCATTACAAAAAATAACCAGTTTTAAGCCAGTAAATATTGTAATAAACATACACACAAAAAATATAATAATTATATAGATACATCACAATATTCTAAACGCCTGTGAGGCCTCAGTCTAATAATGATTACTTACGTGTTATCTTGTCCTAACGCTAACAAAACGATAGATTGCCTAAAAGCTTTAATCATGTACTTATCTCTCCTATTTTAGTCAAAATATTTATATAATCGAAAATGTAATCATTAGTGTTCTCGTATATGTATCTTTCTTCTTTATTTAAGAACATGAAATCAATATATAAAGATAAATTTATCGTTTAGGTACTTATTGTTATATAGAGTTGTCTTCAGTCGAACAAAAGCATATTTAATGCTTCTTTCATGTTAATTTAGAAATAAAAAAAAAATGTACTTAAAAAAAAGTAATGTAATTGATATTTGATTATTTTTTTCTTTCGCATATTCCTCTGTTATCGTAACTTATTATATTTTTGTGGACAACTATTAATAAGGTTAAAATATATACATGACTCATAAATTTACTTACGTATATATTTTTATTTTTTATTGATTTGCTGAATCTTATCTACCATCTTTATTAACGTCAATTATTGGAGAATCTTAAATTTTTTAGCAAACCTTATTTTTATAATTCTAAATATATATAATTATGAAAAATTAATGTTATACATAAAGTAAAATTAAATAAATAAATAAAATAAATAAAAAAATAAAATAAATCTGTTTCCCCTTCCGAATTTACTTCCGAGCTTGTATCTCCTACTATTCTACAATATTTTTTTTAAATATTACAATAATCAAGTTTTGTTGAATTAATTAACCGCACTGAACCTTTCGAATAAAACTATTAGAACTATGTTGAATTAGGCTGAGTTTAGACAGAACGCAAAACAGAGCACTTATTATTTTGCAATTATCTTATTAATTACATTACTGTCTGCGACTTAATATGCGCGGTTTTCGTACACTTGATATTCGGTATAACTTTGTTGTTAGCTAACAAACATGGAATAAAACAAACACTAAATGTTACGAGAAGCTTACTGCAATACATCAGCGAAAATTGCAATCAAATCGGTTAAGCCATTACTGAGATTGGCGTGCACACAAAAAATTGTCAAAAATTCTAAAAAATATTTTTTCACCTCTGTAACATAAGTACAACGTATACAAATTATTTTTTGAAAACTAATTTATTTTATGTGTTGGGACCCAATCACTGGGTCATCAATGTGTCATGTAGTACTCAAGAATATCACGATCAGCCCCAGGCTCACTTTTAGGTGTGTGAATTTAAAATTATAGTATGCCTACTTAAGAATGGAATAAAGATTTTTTTTATTTTAAAGCAATCTGGTTATCGTGTAAAGCAGAATAGGAAACGAAAAAAAGGTCACAAGGAAAACCAATATTATGTTTTCTGAAGCTCTCTCGCTCTATCTATAAAACATTCTCTAGCTCTGCTCTGCGTTCATTCTAAACCGACCCTTACGCCTTACTATGTATTACTATGTTGTGTAAATATCTACAGGGAATTGTGCATATTGTTTTGTATTAATTCTGTCCTTTATATACAACAGTCCTTGTAATTAAAGCGAACAGTATAATACGTTCGCATACTTATGAAGATTAATAAAGTACGCTTTATAATGGTGTGTTTCATTTTATTGCTTCTTTACCTATCGACATTACATACTTATACCTACTTGTTCTAGAATATAAAAAAAATCTCTAGGGATCTCAAATTTTGATTTGCAAGTAATTTTTTTTGATTTTGATTGCATAGCAATTTTTAATTTATACTCTAAACACAACTTAGACTTATAATTTTTTTGGTTTTTTTAGCAATGACAATGGATGGCGTTGCACACTGCAATACTTTTCAGTTCATTAAGAAAATTTACTTTTCCACACACAGAAAATATATACAAATGAGTTAGGGCACTTATGCTATTGAAATGTAAATTAAAACCATAAAATTACGCATACTTCTTGAAACTTGATCCAGGTGAAGATTTTATCGGATAACAAGTGGTATTTTAAAAACGAACCCGACTTTGAAGATTAATATACCAATCAGTGTGTATAAGTCTGCACTAAAATTTATTAGTATTATATATTATTATATTATAGGGATTAATATATTATCAGTATTCATTATTTATTTTGTATTAATTTAATTAGTATGAAATTAAGAAATAATACCTAGGTATTACATTTTTCACAAAATTGTGATAAAGCATCCAATTATACGAACTTTTGCATTTACCTATAATATTATTCAACATTTTTCACTTACAATTTGCTTATTTAATTATTTAAGAATTTATGAACTCTCGATAATTAATTATTATTTACGAAATAGAAGCAATGACGAATTCATTCTTAATTTTTTATTTCGATAAAATGGTAGGCATAATTTCTTTCCGGTATTCAGGTCGCGCCGTGATTTCATTTCTCTAATATCAGTGTCACAGAATCACCGTAAAATATCTTCTATTGTATTCTTTATTTAAAATGAGGTCTATATTGCTGTAAAAAATACAAATTAGGGCGCGGTGAGTGTAGCGTTAGCTCTCAGTAATGAATCGTGAAGAACTTGGTCTCACAAAAGGGCTTTAGAAGACTTAATTTTGGCCATTTTTATGACAAACCGTAACACACTTTCTATTTATGTATGTACAATGAATATATACTAGGTGTTGTGCATGTTTAAAACTTGTAAAGAAGTGTGAAAAACAGCATATTTGTGTGTGACTATAAAATAGCCCAATCCCCTTTGATAAAGGATACACTAGATTCAGGGTCTCAAACAAAATCACTGCGAAAAAGTGTCCACTGGATTTTTTTATACATGCTATCACTTTCTCTCGTTCATTTCTGATAAAAAGATGAATAATGTAAATGTTGCATGACTGATAACATAACATAACGTTTAGTAATATTGGTTCAAGTCGAGTTCAAATATTCAAGTAACACGTGTTCACCTTAAGGACAGCTTTGTGCAACTAATTTGAAATATCACCCCAAGCTGTTAGTGCGGTGATATTCTACTATGCCACTTTTAGTGAAGCAACCCAGAACCTAGTGTATCCTTTATCAAAGGCCATCCCTCATTCTTTATCCTATAAGGGACGATAGCGTAATTGCTTCAATCTAGGCGACGATAGCCATCAGGTTGCCTGGCGCCATCATCACAAAAAAGTACTTTTAAACATGTCACCTCATAATAATTTTGGAAAATTTGACGGTTTCTCTGTAGATGTAAGGGTCCCCGCAGATTACAAACTTTTTATTGGCCGATAGTTTGGTCGGCTTTTTAATCAGTAGGTATGAAGAGATATGCAAGTGCATATTTAGCGATTCACCTCTTCATACTGATTCAAAAGAACATCAATCAATCAATACTAATAAAAAATCTGCAAGTGTAGGTATTGTATATTATGTATGTTCCTCCATAATAACTGATTTCCATGAAACTTGGTAGATAAACATTTAGACGTACAGGGCCCTTAGCCAAGAGCACCCAGTGCAAACGGGAGCGTTGTAGATTGACGAAACGACAGAAAATAAAGCCCGGTGATTGGTTGTTGTAACTCCTACATAAAATTTTGACCAATCCGGGCTTTATTTTCTATCGTTCTCTAACTTAGTAAGGAAGCGTTGGAATTGGTGTGCTCTTGGCTAAGGCCCCAGGACACGATACTTAGGCTACTTTTTTCTTTATCAACGCGGACGAAGTCGTGGGCGCCAGCTATTATTATTATACAATTCTTTGTTAGATAATAGAAATTTGCAATGCGCATCCTGGGTCTATCAAATTCTGTTATATACCTATATATAGATATGTAATAATATTATCATGAAGGCACTTACGTGTTTGCCAAATGTTTGGCGAAATTTTTCCGATATCGTTCCGTAAGCATCTTGGTACCTCGACACGTAATTCAGAGGATCGTTAGGTGTAATCGGTGTGATCTCTCGGCTTCGCAGCCCTTCTATTCGCTAATGGCGGTTGAATCAATAACTTTCCCCTTGATCATGTAAAGAAACACTTCTCCAAATCACTATTCACTTATTTTTTTTTAGTGTAAGTTTATTAAAAACTAGCTGTCGCCCGCGACCAAAATTTTAAATAGCCTAAAGCCTTTCTTGACTAATGGACTGTCCAACACAAAAATATATATTTTTTAATTTGAACCAGTAATTCGAACCAAACAAACAAACGGACTCTTCAGCTTTATATATTATTATTATATAGACTAACTAATATATTATATTATATAGATGTTAAGTTGTTAAGACAGCTTGACGGTCCACTTGATGGTCGCATAAATAATATTTTACATCATTAGTAATAATTAAATAAAAACAATATATATGGCGTCAAAGCTGGTGCGGAATGCTGATTCTCAATGAGGAAGAGCAAGGTAAGAAACCTAATAGACGCTCTGTTTAATTGTTAATTTGCGATACAATCTCTATATCGTCATACATCAACATTCATATTATAAGGAGGTAAAGTGTGTATGTATGTAGTGCTGATACATTTTAGTAAAAATCAGTTATTTTGACTGTACAAATAGACATTTTAATTTTGCTTATTAGTAGGTATAGCTTATACCTACAATCTACATAGTGACACAGTTGAAGTCTTTATTATAATAAACAAAATGCTTGATTTTTTGTTAAATGTTCAAACAATAAGTGAAATTGCTCATCCTGATTATTTCTAGAATCCAAGATCTCCGCATTAGAGTGGATCTATTGATTGATTACCTGACAACGCTTCTCTTTGCTCTGACCGCTGACGGTGCGGTATAAAGGATTCTATTAATGTAACTTAATGAGACGGATAATGACCAACACGTATGGAACACAAGATTTTACATAGAGTAAAAATAAAATATTTACTACAAGGCGTACTGTTCTATACTTATTAAATCGATTGTCCTTACTTATAATTCAGTAACTTTAGAGACGAACAATGGGCATGACTTCGGAAAAAGTCCAACCAAGCTGAAAATTTGTATGTACACGTACCTGTTAGCTCCCCAAATAACCCCTGAAAAGTCCCACGAGTCCTTGGCATAACTTTTGACATTTTTTCGTTTTTTTGCCTATATATCTTCGTTCCTGTAGATCTTACCGCTATGAGGTATACTTATAAAAAAGAAAGAATGGAAAATTCTCTACAAAAATGGTGATATACGAAAGTACACGGGTAACGAAAGGTGTGTATTTAATCGGTAAACTATCTTTTTACCGAACCATGTGAAAATAGGTTATTTTATTATCTTCATCACAGCCTCTCCCATAATTTTCCAATACAAGCGGTCAGAAGCAGCCTGGATCCACTGTCGACCCACGGCCCTTATAAGAAGATCTCTCCGACACATAGTAATGTGTCCGTCCCACTGCCACTTCAACTTATTGATCAGCCGGGTTATGTCGGTATCTTTCCTCCTTCAAGATTAGACCTCGCAGAGTAACTCCGAGTAAGTATTAGCTCTCTCCATTTGTTGGGCGAGTACGAGGCCTATAGTAAGAGACCTCGTTTACTTATTGCTACCGTCGGCAAAGCATTTTGCCTGACCTGGCAAAATATAAGAGCAAAGGCGCTATGTGATGTATGGTTTTTTATGGTTTTTTATAGCCGACAGTCTCCCTAGTTTGTAGGTGCGGAACGCAAACTGTCTTGTTTTCTTAGGTTTTCACTATTTCCACAACAGATATAATTAGATAAATAAATATTATATTTAAAAAGAAATTTTTATATATTGACTTATTTTTTTGTGATCTGAACTCGTAAAAGTCGACCCACGCATTGTGTCCAAATAATTTATGCCGATTCAAACAACCGCAAGACTAACGAGTGCGTCCAGAATATGACAACTGAATGAGACGAGCCCCAAATATTTTGTCTTCGCGATTTGTTTTTGAAGATAACACTAGCTTTTGAGCACGGTTTTACCATATAGAAAGACTCAGTTATAATCGCATTCAAATTTTTTATCGGTTCATATTAAATTATTACGTTAACTATTACCGCTGCCTACAGACTTCTCTTCAGTCTAAGGGAGTATGGGCAATGGGTAATATATACTGCGCTCACCAATAGCGGATTGGTAGGATGTCACAAGTCTTCACAGATTTACTATACATGAATCTATCTATCAGATTTCTTATAATCTATATGAAACCCAATAATTTGTAAATCCTAAAACAGTTAAAAGGTGTCTGCTGTATTGGCAGCGTTTTTTAATGACTAATGTTTCCACTTTTTTGAAGAGAAAACTTCTTTAGGCGCGTTGGGCATTTTTGAGATGGGGTAAAATCATTGAACTCGTCATGTCAGCTTACCTTACGTAAGGTAAGCGTTGACAACTGCATATGAAAGTAAACTTACTAGATGTGATAACAAGGATCAATATGTAAAGCAGACAAGACGTTTTTAAGATGTTTTTTATATTCTAACCATCACCATATTAATGTGATCATTCTTAATCATCGATTAAGATTCGATGCGCGCGCGCATGCACACGTGAATGCCGCTCAATGTCGATTGAAATTCTTCCTTCCGTTATCTTTTGTCACAATGAACGATGACACGGCGTTCATTTGTGTGAAGCATTTTAAATGTCACTGGTACTCAAGATTTGGAGCATTGAAATTTTCAATTATTATAGTTCGAATAATACACAATGAGAAAATGTACTATTATTAAGCGCATTCTATGTCAGTAGTTCAAAGCTCTATTTGAAAAAAAATCATTGTCACTTTATATCGAATTATATTTAGCTGTTTTAAAGAGAAGCAGATATCATTTTTGTGTTTGACTTTCCAATTCCGAGCATTGCCTCAATTGGTTTAAATCAACCTGGGTGTTATCTATTTCATTCATTTGAGCCACACAATTTTCTGTTGTCTATGAATGAACTTTAGCTTCACTACTTTACGAATGGTATTCTATTTTATGATTCCTGAATTTCATTGTCTAATAACTCACTGAATTTCAAACAACATATTATATCAGCATTTTGCTGTTGATTGAATCTTAGTAATTTTTAATATTGTAGATTCACCTGCTTGTTATAAACTAGCTGGTGCCTGCGACTTCGTCCGCGTTGAAAAAGAAAAAGTATCCTAACCTGTGTCCCGTACGTTTAAATGTTTATCTACCAAGTTTCATGAAAATCACTTAATTCGTTTAAGTGTTATGGAGGAACATACATACATACATACCTACATTTACAAATTTATTATTACTATTGATTAATAACAACATTATGGCGTTGCTTGTGTAACAAATGATGGTAGTTAACTACCATCAAATAGACCATCAGCCTTTGTCTGACGACATGTATACATTACAAAAACGTTATGGTCCAACCTAAATTTATTAAATTTTAGGCACTTTATCAATCGACCAGTGTTTATTATTGAAAGACTCGTTCAATTATTATATATTTTTCATATAGATATGAAGGTTGGTTATTAAATTTTAATTATCCCAAATTTGAACAGTTTACGTGAATAGTCGCTTCCTAATTTTACGGCTCGCAGGCTTCATTGTGATCTGGGATGTGATAAAGTGTCATAAATTAAAACAAAGATTAGAATATTTACAAACGATCTGCTCATAAACGTGTTTTCTGTATAATTTTAGCTTTCCTACGAAAATAAGGAAGATAAGAGAAAGTGTAATATATAGTACAGAATGTATGTATAAGAGAGTCAAAGAGATTTGATAAAACTAAAACAATAATAAGGTATTATGCAATCACTACATATTATAAAACAAAGTCTACTGCACCGATTTTCATGTTGTTTTCACCGATGGATAGAGTGGTTCTCGAGGAAGGTATACAATTTAGTATACAATTTTTAGGGATACAAGAAAGCACTTTCACCCAGAAAAAAGTACTTTTCCCATGGGATCATTTAAAATAAAATAAAAAAACTAACGCCTGCCCAAAGTGTAACAACAAGAGGTCAAACGCTGGTCAAACGTTATATTGCACTTTTTTTTCAACGCGGATGAAGTCGCGGGCACTAGCTAGTATGAATTAAAGAAACAAAATCTTACCAAATTTTTTATAGTAATTAAATAAATTCCTTTTTATGTGGAGCTGAGGTTAAGTGAGTTCAAGTTTCGGGACTCTTACGAGTACTGGTACTAAAGTACTACAACATTTTTTTTAATATGTGCAGTAATGTGGTAGCGAATTTTGACGCCTTTCGCCGTATACTGGTTTGGGGACCGTTGGTCGACCTGTGCAGCATTGATCTCATTGTTTGATACATTGCATTTTTCTGTTCGATTCGCGCTTGCTCCGCGAAGATGCTTACGTACAGGCTGATTAGAAGTGCGAAAAATTAATTTGAATTATAAAATGGAATTTTTAACATTGAATAACTGGCAATTAGAATATTTTTCCCCATTCCTTTAAAATATTATGAAAAGCTTGCTAAATCATACTTTTCTTTACAGATTTTAAATTTTAAACTCTGTAGTAAACGACTACAGAATTTAAAATTTCTAGTAATATTTTTAGAAGTTTTGTGAAATATTCAAGAATTTCTTTGCATATTGATGCAGTCTCGAAATAACGTTACTGTGAACTTTATCACATTGCTCCTTTTGTTATATACCCTTTGTTGTTCAATTATTTATTACGTGCGAGATAAAGTTTTGGGTTAAAATATTCATAAGTTTATAGAAAAGTATAGAAATAAAAAGCATCAAAAGTTGTAAATCAAAGCGGTACAAGGAAAATGAAATAGTGTATAAAACAAACGACTTGAGTCATAATATTGTGTTCAGTGCAGGGACCAACGTATTTGAATAGTACGTTGCCCTCAGCCGTAATTTATACCTATAAAAAGCTACAGACAAGGCACAGACTGAACCGATTGCCCTAGAAACTTCGGTTTTTTACAAATATTTACGAAAATAGTAGTTACTTATTACTTATTTTTATAGTATTAGCAATGGCAGTGGAACTCTCTAGCTCTCTCAGAAGCCCCGTTGTGGGCTTCTGATAATGTGGCATAATGACTGAGATACACGAGGCTAGTTTTTCAAGCTAGGATAGTAAGCTAGTATTAATAAGCTGGCAAGCCGGTAACCCTGGCTTCGTGACAGAACTAGCTTCTTTTCTAGGCTAGTAATCTAGCGTCTGACAGTAGTACAGTTTTCGAGCTTGCTATCCCAGCTTAAAAAACTAGACTCGTGTATCTCGGGCATAACTGAAATTTATCTCTATTCTTATTCTTTTAATCTTACAAGGTTTTTGCCGCACTTGCGCCCTTTTGGTGTTGTCAGTATTTATAAGCTACGGTAACCACTTGTCTTCAATCATTATCTTATCAATACAAAATCTCAACAGATTCGATTTTATTATACCTCAATAAAAAGTTATTATATCTATCTATCAATCTACATTAATATTATCTATTTTATTAATTGTATCATGATTGTATCACGATGATAGCACTACAGTTATTTAGACATTACGAACAGATACTTATACTTTCATTTATTAATAAATTAGATAAGGAAAAATTCAAATAAAACAGTCGCATTTTAGCACACCCTATGGATCGAGGCGCCAGATGTGCGCCGGCGCATATAACTGCGTTGCAACCACCGCGGTGACACATTCGCACGCAAGCCTCCGATCACCGCAACGGTGAGTACCAATATCACTAGCACGTGATCAATTACTTAAAAAAAACTAATAGTGTTTTAATGATTTAAGTGATATTATAAAGTGAAAAAGTTTGTGGTGACTTATATTTTTTGGTATTTTCTGTTTATAAGGACACGATTTTAACTATACACACAATTGCAATTACTCATTATGTAAAATAATTATATTGAAAATTAGAGAGTAAATTTAAAATGTAAAAAAGAGATTTCACTTAAAAAGTTGGCGAAATTCCAACCGAAATTTAGAATCAACCGAAATTCTAAATAAAGTCTTTTCCTTGTTTATCGCTCTTTCCATTAGTGAAAACCGTATCAAAATCCGTTGGGTGGTTTAGAAGAAGTTAGCGAAGAAACAGACAAAGGCGGAAAGCTGCTGCACGCGACTTCGTCCGCGTAACTTTTTATAGAATATAGCCTATAGTTACTCACTAATGATATAGCTTCCCAACAGTGAAAGAAATTTTCAAATTTAGTTAAATTAAGTGATTGATGTCTTTATTGATCGTAATGATATTCGCTTATTTATATTTCATATTCATAACATTTTAAAAATTAAATAATAAATTTACCAATGAACAAAACAAAATCAGATTTTATTTCAATCTCCATGTGAATATGTGTTTATATTCTATTTACAAATGTGTCAAACATTTCACATTTGCAATTCAACTTTGAACTTGTCGCCAATTCAGAGTGAAAGTGGAAATTTATTTGTAAATTATGATAATATTGTTTTACAACTTCCTAAACACATTATGTTTGTTATCATTCTACAAGCGGACGATAAACTTTCATAAGGCTACATTAAACTCGTATACCTATTAGAAATTGTAGTTATTTATTTACTTACTTATATTGTTTTGTTTTATAAGCTTATCGAACTTAATATAACAAGTGGACCGCAACATTAGTCACAGCACTCTCGTATACATTTATATTATTAGGAAATTTATTTGTACGCGTTCGCGTTTCTTTCAATCGATGACCGGGCAATACAAAGTTATTGGGACGAAGGAGGAAAATTTTGAAATGTGAATAAAATTTTGGGACGAACACAGTACCCTCCCTTCACCCAGAAAAAGGTACTGCTCCCTAATTGTCTAAATAAATAAAAATATGTGAGCATTAAATATTGAATAAATTTAATGTTTTAACCCAATGAAAAAGTGGCGCAGACAAAGCCTGGAGCAGAGCTTGTTGTAAATGAATATTGATGTATTTTAAATTTATTAAAAATTATTAGTTAATTGGTGCCCGCGACTTCGCCCGCGTTGAAAGTAAGAGATGTGTAGCGCCTGACTAAATATGTAAAGTAATATAACGCCTGACATCTTTGCTGTTATAAAATTTTCAGGGGTTGTATCTTTATTTTTAGTAGATAGCTGGTGCTCGCGACTTCGCCTGCGTTGAAAACTATATACTAAAACCTTCCTCTTGAATCACTCTATCTTTAAAAAAAACCGCATCAACATGCGTTGCGTAGTTTTAAAGGTCTAAGCATAAATAGGGACAGACAGACGGGAAGCGACTTTGTTTTATACTATGTAGTGATGATAAATAAAATTAGTAGAGTATAATAAATCAAATTTTAACTCTGGATAGAAACTAAATAGTTTGAAATTCGCTCTTGTTTCAATAGCGCGTATAAATTGCTACATATATCTAAGTAATAATAACTCATTGTATCTAATGTTATATCAGACCTAGAAATTGGCGTGACCATCTAAACAAGAGCTCTGGTAGCCTTTGTATGGTAAATTAATATTTAAGTAGTCCTAAACAAACCGTTAATCTATTGGAAAATATCATGCTGTAATATTTCCTATGTGAACTTTTTTTAAAGAAACGAATTTGCTTAAAAAATGATTCATGATAATACCAAACGTATCGGTCACGCATTAGGTGTACGCACGCAAGAGACAAACCGCACATTTTCTTTTGTGTTTGTAATTGCAATCAAATGTATTAGTGAAAATGATAATGTTCATTCTTTATTTATGAACCAAAAAAAGGAGAATAAAAACTGTCTTTGATGGAAGAAAGGATTTTCAGAGATAGTTGATTTATATTAATCAAAAAAATATAAATGTTACGCAAATTATAATCGATTGCTTAAATGTTCAAGTTATAAATTATTAATTTCACTAATATAGATTTGTTATGTTCTTTTTTATCTATTTGATAAATTTTGATTACAATATTTTCGAATTCCAGTAATAATGTAATATCGCTCTTAAAAAACTAAAGGGCCATAAAACAAAAAATCCAAAAATGTTTTTATTGCAAAAATATAATCACAATCCTTCATATTGTATGTTGCAAAAAGACTTATTGGTTGTTTTATTCTACATATATTTAGTATATTTTGATCATTTTTTATATATTCAAAAGTAACTTATATGCTTATATCTCTTCCAGTATTCAGTTTATTATAAAAGTACTTAAAACATTTAATGCTACTTAAAAATACGCTTCTAACTATGTATAATATGCATATATTTGATATTGTATCTAATAAGAAAAAAAATAGATAAAAATAATTTAATTTTTTACGATTAGCTCTCCTGTAAAAAGTGTAATTTTGATTTGTGGCCCTTTAGTTTTTAAGGAGCGATATGTTGTCTCATTTTTGAGTACTGTTTCGACGTCCAGTTTATAATACAAAATATGCAGGCGGTCGAGTCGTTTGTGTTAGAAATCTTTAGTATTCCAGTGCGGTGCTTCCATATGCCGAGGCCGACCACATGGTACGCACTTAGAGTTCATAATGCATGCGGAATTACGCGAATGTTATTGACATCGGGTGACTAAAAACAATTCTCTTTCAATTTTACACGAATCAACATAATGATATCAATTATTGAAGTGAAAACTTCTTTAGGTGCGTTGGGCATTTTTGAGATGGGAAAAATAATTGAACTCGCGACACTGACATGTAATGCAATGCAATGTAATGTAATGTAACCGAAACCTCTGTATATTTTTAGATATTAATTTAAAACAATTTAAAAAAAAGAACAATTTTTGAGATGGGGTAAAATCATTGAACTCGCGACACTAATGTAATGTAATGTAATTTTGTCTGACGTAAAGTCCAACGACTGACAAGTATTTTATTATGTAATTTCACGTTAAATTCCTTTGTTAAGATTGGTGTAAATTGGTATTTTTTAACCCGTTATGCCTAACGCTAAAACGGGGTGTTATAAGTTTGATGTGTATTCTGTCTGTCTATGGAATCGTAGCTCGTGGAACAGATGGACCGATTTTTGATCCGTTTTTTTTTTTTATTTGAAAGATCACGTGATCGTTTTGGTTCTTAGTTCTTACCTATAATTTATGAATATCTGTTCAAGCGTTTGAAAACGATCGGCCCATAATATCCTAGTTGACAAAGTAATTTCAATAACTTCCATGGGTTCGATTGATTGGTAGGTATACCTGTTACTGTACTGTAAGTATTACTGTAAGTACTGTTACTTCGGTGGTATTTACATGGCACGGTAACCTTGACCTGATGCAGCAGCATCAAATAGTTTAGGTTGGGTTCAGTAAAAAGTTGGGGGTTTATAATTTTACTTAGATTTATTAAATAAATTAACTAACTGGTAAAAATATGTTTCGAAGTAAAATAGATATTTTCTAGAGGCAGGCAATTTGTGCCTTACGAAGTCGCAAATTGGCTCTCATATTAAAGGTAGCGCACTTGCATCCCCTTTTGGGGTTCCTTGCTTGCTTATAAGAGTAGCTTGTCGCAAAAGTCAACCGACGCGGCCTAAACGTGAAACAACCTTTGACGACGTGAAACGTGGCCTTTTCAAGCAGTCAAAGACTTCATTAAATTTCGTTTAATTAAATTTAGTTCTTAACCATGTCAATGAAAAGGAAAACATTGTCTAGTGCATCCAGAAAACTTTTATTTAAATAGTTTGTATTACGTGAAAAGCACTATTATGTATTATGGCGCTTTCGCTCTTCTACCTCGGTTAACTTTTCGACAGACTAGACCACCCATTAGGTATAAAAAGTTACAAATAAGTTACATTTTTTTATAATAAATAATATGCTAGGATTTGGAAGGAATTAAGAAATAAAGACAAAAAAATTACGTATACCCGTGTTATCGCTCTATTGCGGGTTCTGGTTATTTTATATAAGACACATTCCAGCCCTATTTACAAAAAGCACAGTATTGTTGTTTCTTTTTGTATAAAAATAAAAATTTCAGATGTAGATAGATAGTTATCAAATTATAAAATTATATTTTTATGTAGAGATACATCATAGATCATGTAGCATACAGTCGCTGCCTTAATGATTGCGAATATATCTCCATTTCTTTCCACAAGCTGACACGTCTTTGGGTTAATTTTGATAATTTTGATAATTTCACATATTCCAGTAGATAGATACATGAAAAATAACATTGCACCTTTTAATAACGATATCAGGGATTTGTTTTATCGACACACCCATCTCAATTACTTAGTATCTATAAACTGTCGAATCAAATGACCCGAGTGCAGCGAATCCGCTTCGGAATAAAAACTCTACAACTGTCTCTGTGAAACGTTCTTTAAACGTCCGCCATTTACTGGCAAATTTAAGTGAATTGCAGTTTGAAAAACTGTGCAATTCTTTGGTAGCTTCGTATTGGATATGTTAAGAAGCTGATTCCAAATCAATTACTGTTCATTTCTATCATTGAACGGTACCTCATTACAATGAATGTTTACTGTAAAAGGTATTCGAGGGACGTAATTCAACTATTTCAGTACGACATAATGCTCTTTCAAAAGTCTTATTACGTTTTTACTATAGTTTAAGTGGTGGAAGAAAGAATTTCATTCACACAACACAAAGTAACCATCTCCTTGAAATAACAGCATGTGTATTTTTCATAGCATAGCATTTTCATAGCAGTCATAGCGCCAAACAGGCTAAGCACAACTCAGTAAATACAGCGAAACAATAAGTATCTAAATTTATACGTAACTGTGCTAACGAAATTAAGAGCACATTAAAATTTATGCATTCTGTGCTTGTTGCTTTAATGAATTCAATAATTTTGTCAGATTCGTCGACTCGAAGTTCTGTTTTTATTGAGTTGGAGGTAGAAGCGCTAGTCACCGCTTAATTTGTTGAATACATTTGCATTGTTGATAGAAATCAGGACATTTGCTTTCCTACAGATGTCCAACCGGTTCTTTGTTATTGCCCTTCTGAGAATATACAAAACAATGCAAATTAAGTTCAGATTTTAACCGCCATAAACTCATATCTCCATGCCCCATTGATGTTATTTTCTGAGGAATTTTCTAGATTGCCCAGGGCATTGACTTTCCTCGAAACCGACTTTTGCCTCAAATTTTTGAGATTTTCAAAGTTTTTTCGGATTACAATCGACAAAGTCATATTGAATACTGAAAGCTGCGGGCACAGATAGTAAACTTTATAATCAATTGCCTTTTCACTTC
This sequence comes from Synanthedon vespiformis, assembly GCA_918317495.1. Lineage (NCBI taxonomy): Eukaryota > Metazoa > Arthropoda > Insecta > Lepidoptera > Sesiidae > Synanthedon > Synanthedon vespiformis. Next base: position 4,315,057 of record OU906964.1, read on the forward strand.
TATCCTAGTTTTATAATTCCCATCACAGTATTTGACAGAAGATGGTCAGTTATTGTCAACTACCTTATAGATAATAGCTATATAATAGCCAATCGTTTGATTGACAACCTGCCAACAGCCTTATAGATTGCTGTCAATCATAATGATGATGAATTGTAGTTATCTTCTATATTAATTTTATGTACAGACACGGCTCGTCTACGATAATATTTATGTATAAATATATATGTATTGATAGAAGATATTAGATGATGGTTGTATAAGAAAGAAAAGGGAGCAAATCATTGTATTTTAAATTCTTTAGCACAACAAACATAATTAATTCTCAATAAACACGATTTACAAATGAATGTTTACGTGTTTAGTATTTAGTCAATATCTTATTAAAGGTCAATAAACTGAAGGGCAACAAAATGTTATTGTGTGTTGCGAAAGTAAATTCTCGCTCAGTGCGGAGTTACACAAACCCATTTAAGAATAACATCCAATTTGTGAATATATATTTTGTACCAAGATATGGTTCATACAAAGAGATTATAGCACCTTACTTACTTACTGCTTACTGGTGCCTTCGACTTCGTCCGCGTTAAAAAATAAAAGCCTGACATACATCACTTGACATTACACTTTTGCCACGCGTTGATTTTTAGGGGATAGTCATAGCTGGTGTACTGTAGAAATATTCGGCCTATGTCCATCCTGAAATTCTATTCTAACTATTGGTAGATTATTTTTTTATATCGGATGAGTAGTTTTGTAGACTAATATTATGTAAAACTGAAGAGTTTGTTTGTTATGATTTCACGCCTTACTCAATGCATACAATACACGTTGCAAGAGATACAGAGATTACCTTGTATTAAAGATATCAAGTCAGCTTGTCTGCTAATATTTACGTTAAAAATTGGAAAACTCGGATCTCTGTAACCTCTGGAGATTATCAGATTATACTGTGCCAAACGATTTATTTAAGTGTACAAACAGAACAACATGAAAATACTCTATTTATTAAATGTCAATGTTTACCCGCTAAGCTCATACTGAAATAGTAATGAAAAAATGTATTACTAGATTTTGTCAGCGACTTCGCCATCCCTCGGGAACAGTACTTATTTCTAGGTAAAGGGTACCCTATTTCCCTATGGGCGTGTCTATCGGTGCATATAATGTTCGTGACGTCACTCTGTTAGATCAGTATTATAGCTTCACTAGCTGGTGCCTGCAACTTCGTCCGCGTTTTTTATAGCCTATAGCCTTCCTCGATAAATGGACTATCCAACACAAAAAGAATTTTTCAATTCGAACCAGTAGTTCCTGAGATTAGCGTATACAACCAAAGCTAAATTTTACTAAGCACATCGAGGTTGCCGAGATGGGAAGGTGTTGAGGTGGGATTAAACCAAACAAACAAACAATTAGCTTTATATATTGGTTTAGATTAAACCAAGATTAAACCAACGTCGCTTACTTGAGTAAAACAATTACTCCAAAAACTTGCACATTGTTAAAATGTCGATGGTTAAAACAAACCCTAGTTACACGCGTTTGCGATAGATAGAAGCTATATTTCAAAGTTTGTCGTTAGTTCAATTGCTCAGAAGTGTGACGCGTCTAAGTAACGGGCCCATCTTAACGGGAACAATTTAAATTGCTCTAGACGTGTTTTAGTTGTGCTCGTGACGCTCACCCACTGACCTTACGACCGACTCTACGCATTGTCAACATAAGCATTATTTTTATTAAAAGCGTGTTTAAAGTTCAGACCAAATTAAAACTAAAGACAGAATTTTGCGAACAACACAGTGAAGCCGAACATGTGTGCGTATAGTTAGGTCGTTTACTGTATTTTGTGTTCCATGTTCCACCTCAACTTTGTTTATTTTTATTGAATTGAAAATATAAGGAAGAAGATTAGGATAGCGCAACTATTACTCACTCACCGAAACACAAAGTGGTTACTGTCGCCAAAAAGACAGACGTATTGCTCTTGCACTATTATTATTGGTACCTATAGCAGACTTACTTACTGAAATGTAGAACCAATTTTCTAGAATACCGGTTAAACTTACAGTAAAATATAATTTTCAAAGAACCAACGACCTTTCCTGGTACTACAAGGCACAATGTTGATATTTTTCATTACTGTTGTATTAAATTGGGGAATTATTTATGAGGAAAATTAAAAGAAGTCTATGTACAGTTTATTTTTTTATAATAATAAGCTGGACATAATGAAGGAGACTCATGGGGAAAATTAGGCTGAGATATGAATTATTAGGTACCTATAGGTACCTACTGATGCTGAGTTTTACAATCTAGAAATCTGTTTGTCATTAATCTAAAACCCTTAAGAATTTCATTAGAACAGGAACAGATAGTAAATCTATCTGCTTTCGAAATGTCTACGCCCTTAAACATTTACAACGGTCCGCCGTCTATGTTTCATTCTAAATAGGTCAATGCTTCTCCTTAAAATAATGTAAGTAACTTAATATTCATTGCAGGTTTACAATGCGAGCATTACTAGCGACGTTGGCTGTCCTAGCAGTCGGAATAACTGCCGCCGAATGTACGTATATCTTTATTGCATTCATAAAAAGTCGCGTCATTACAGATACATTAACATAAAGTTTAAATTTCCTAATTAAACAAGACTGTGAAAGATAAAGGGATTTTCGGCGATAAATTCCTTTCTTCAAACGTTTCCTCTGTTGTTAGTAAAATTTTAACTTTCTTATGTTAATGTGTGGTAGACATGCAGACATTACAGACCAAGAGGCTTGTCAGTAATGCCCTCGATCGCTTAAAAATGGGGTGAGGCTGTATCGTAGACACAACCTTGTGTTTTACGTGAATATGTGTAAAGTCAAGTGCATTAATATGTATCTAAATAATCGTTTCACAAATTGGGCTCTAAGAACTTTTATCAGTAGCACTACCATGAGTTTATGACGACGGAAATCGCTAGCGAGAGATGAGCGAGAACGTAAAATATTTGTATGAAAAATTGTATAGCGCCTCTAGCGGTCACGCAAAGACCTAAAACCGGTAACATGAGTTGTATAAGTGAAAAACCTATCGAATGTAGCCGCTAGCGACCATTAGCGACTGACGTTTAATTTGACATTTCTATACAAAATCGGTACCATGAGTTACAAATTTGACTGATGCTCTCGAGAAATACCGTAACGTTAGTAGTTAAATCATTCACTAGCACATTGAAGGGTGAAACGATCGTTATCGACAGAAGTAAACTAACGTAAGATTTCGATAACAACTCATGGTAGTGCTACAGAACGTAAAAACCAATCCTTAACAGTGCGTATTATGAAAGAGTTTTTAAAATATTTGTTCCGAAAAACAGAAATTTTGACAAGATGAGGATGGTAACCTGACGTACGTTTGATGGTCATTATTCTTGGGGACTTATCATTGGGAAGGGACAAGGAAATGGGATAGGGATCAAGAGAAAACTTTAGTTTTCCAATTCATTATTCATACTCCACTGTTTGTGTTTAGCTGACAGCAGAGCGCGCATAGTTTGCTACTTCAGTAACTGGGCGGTATACAGGCCAGGTGTCGGTCGATATGGAATCGAGGATATACCGGTGGACATGTGTACACATATCATATACTCATTTATTGGAGTCACAAATACCACTAATGAAGTTCTAGTTATTGATCCTGAGGTAAGCAAGTAATAACTATCTTACAAAAATTTTCGACATTAGTGAGGCCAGTTTTGTAAACATATTGTGTAGGCCGTTTACTGTATCGAGATTTTGTGTTCCAAGCTATAATCTTAATTTTTGTTTATTTTTATTTTCAATAAAAATCCAAAAAATACTGGAGTGGCTCCCGGTTCCGCCCGGGGTTGAAATTTTATAGGTATAAGAAATATATTAGCAATAATTTATTTCATCTTTATTGCTCATATATTTCTGTCAGGCGTTGATTTTTTAAGTTTATAGGTGATCTCGAAACAGTACATTTTTCTGGATGAAAAATACCCCATATGTCCTTTTCTATATAATAGACAACAAGTACCTACTTAGGTATAACAAACAGACAAACATACAAATATACAAACGCATTAGTGCGTTTTCGGTCCTTTCAAAGGAATGAAATAGACATTAATTAGTATAATTGGCTATTTGTATTGACGATCTTGTTTGTAAGTCAAATACAATAAGGCCCATTAACAAACTTGAATGGGCATGTAAAGAGCTACATTGATTTCAAGTTATATAAATTAGGCTATACAATCAAAGTTCTATGATCCTTTAACTTTCCAGATAATTAATTGAAACCCTTCCTGTTCTATCGTAAAACTAATAGTAGAACTGTTTGGACTAACCCACTCGCGAAGTTCTAACACGCTTAAATTTTATTTTTTGCAAACGCTTATTAGACGTCACTTACCTCAGATTACTTCGACCAAACGACAGTTCCCGAGGGATCCGTACTAATCCTTACTAATATTATAAATGTGAATGTAAGTTTGTTTGTTGTTTGTTTGTTTGTCTGAATTTTGCATACACGTTGTCTGGGACACCAGAAAGGACATAGAGTAACATTCATCCAGAACGCGGACGAAGTCGCGCGCACCAGCTAGTTCAGAGTAAAATGAAAAACGGGTGCCCGATAAAATTATAATAGAAATGCCGATGTTAGGTGTTGTATTTTTTTATTTTTCAACGCGGACGACGCTAGCAAGCAATAATTGTAAAAAAGAATCACCCTTTTAATGTTTCAGCTGGATGAGGAGAAAGGTGGATTTAAGAATTTCACATCGCTTCGCTCGAGTCATCCAAATGTTAAATTTATGGTAGCCGTGGGTGGATGGGCTGAAGGCGGATCTAAATACTCAAAAATGGTCGCCCAAAAGACTACTCGCATGACGTTTGTAAGAAGTGTTGTTGGTAAGTTGATATCTCTATAATAGAGTCACGTTATTTGAGGCCAATGAACTCCTAAACTACTGAACCGATTTTCATAAAACTTCGTAACCATGTTTAATTTGGTCCAACTTAAAAGATAAGATAGTTTTCATTTTGAATCCGAGCGGAGCCGGGAGCGTGTAGCTAGTAAATTATATAATCCCATACTATTGCGTTGATTGTCATAGAGGGTGTTGGTAAGTTGGTTTAAAAGAAGGTCTTAACTAAAGAAGGCATAAAGACTTGCAAACGGACATTCAGAACAAGTGTCTTACTTACTTCAGAATCTTACTTACTTAAATGTTACTTATTAAATCCTAATCTTATTAATACTATTTTGTTACTCAATCACGCAGAATCGGCTGAAAGGATTTCTATGAAATTTGGTACCTACACAGATAGTTTATTGCCTAGATTAAAATATAGGACTCTTTTTATCCCGAAAAAAAATCTTATGTTTTTATAAGTACTTAAATTTATATCGTAGAAAATATCCATCTCCAAGGGGTTAAAGCAACGTTGAAAGATGCTTTTATTAATAGAAATGTTTTCCTTCATTCAATATCGAGTGAACTGAATGAGATTACATGGAAATAAAATTAAGGGGTAGACGTTGAATCACAATTTACCGGCTGTTGCTTCTTTCGTCACGATATAAATAAACTTGCCTTCGAATACGTAAAATTTTGCCAGATTTGTATTTATTTTATATATATAAATTTGAATTATTCAAATCATTCAAAGGGATTAAGTAAATCGTCAGTTTAACCAAATTCATTTAACCTTTCGATTTTGATACTAGCTGGTGCCCGCGACTTCGTCCGCGTTGAACGATGAAAAGAAAAGTACCCTATATCCTTTCTGGGGTCCCAGACAACGTATATGCGAAATTTCATGGTGATTGGTTCAGTAGTTTTTGCGTGCAAGCGTAACAAGGTAAATATACTTAAGTAGGATTTTTCCACTTTTTTATTTCAAATATTTCATTTATTCTCTCCTTAATTATGTTTAAAGTAAGATTAAGATTAAAGCATATTTTGTAGTCTTAAATTAGTCTGCCAACGTTACAGTACGTTACAGTACAGCATGAAAATTGTGTAAAACACATTTTATCAACAACTTTTCGGTGAGGCTGGTAAAACAAACCGCAAAACTTGTGACTAAACTGTAACATATCCTACCCGGATATTGTGAGTTACGCACTTGAGTGTTTTTGACCGGAAGCACTTGCGGCCTGTTTCCGTGTTGCTGGGATCCGACGAGATGTACATAAAAGATGTACACTGAAACAACACAAATAGCACAACATTTACATTTATAGAAACGGGCCAGACCAAACTTGTGTATACGTAATAATGTTTCATTCATAGATAAATGATTGGTCTCGCTGCGCTCCACTAGATACGGCCCTACCTAAAAGAAATATAGCTCCGTGAATGCGGCAACTTTTTATTGTAATGTGTGTAAAACATCGTCACTGTTTATCACTTTTTACACAGTTTAAATATATTTTTACACAGTTTTTTATTATGCCCAAAATTTAATAAAACATTCGGCACGTACAGATCACATACAGTTTGCAGTGTGACTAGATCGGGTACGCCGAAATCGGCGTAGTATTTGTTGCCGCATTTGTCAAGTATGGCGGCTGTATCTAGTAGAGCGCAGCGAGACCAATCAAATATCTTTGGGTTCATTATTTATTGACCCCTTTTTATTTCTAGTCTGGCCAAAATTTTTATGTAGTCGGTACCTATTTAGTTTCTATCAGTACTTGTCGCAGCTACGAATTCCGGTCTTTGTTTTGCAATATCTAGTGTGGATTGTTCTATTAGAAACTACTCAAAAGTAATTCTAGAAATTTGTAGTTGTTTTTAGAAACCTAGAAATCTTCTAAGACATGTTAAGTCATATTTTATTTTCAATGTTACCATTGAATTGAGATGAAGTTAAATTGTAAGCGGCCTTATATATTCTCCCTGCATACGTAATAAATGTGTGTGATTAAAATAATGGTATTCCCGTCACGGAGTTACTGCCGCTTCTCTGTCACTGGGAATTTTTTATAAGCTAACTTTCGGCTCATATTTGCTAAGCTGCAAATAAATGGAGTTAAAGGTCATGTAAGGTCAATTTGTTGGATATCACCTTAATGGTAGTCCCGTGTGCACCCCGTCTGGCATAACAGCATGTGTGCTGATGTGTTCTAGTGATAGTCTCCTACTAGCAGAGCCCGTTTCCCTATCCATTGCTCATCCTTAATCCTATTATGGTCAGCAGGGCACTTGCAGCACCAGTGTGGTGTTGCTTGCCTTATAGGCGACGGTATAGCCACCTATAATCAAGTGGATCGTTTAGCCGCTGATGACCTAAACATTAAAATACGTGAGTGTTTGGTTAGATGTCTAATTTGTTAGATCAAAAACTTAAAAATATTAAAATAACTTACAGATTTTCTAAAGAAATATGACTTCGACGGATTGGATCTTGATTGGGAATATCCCGGTGCCGCAGACCGCGGAGGTTCGTTCTCAGACAAGGATAAGTTCTTGTATTTCGTTCAAGAACTGAGAAGAGCTTTTATCAGAGCTGGTAAAGGTTGGGAGCTCACTGCCGCTGTGCCCCTTGCTAACTTCAGATTGATGGAAGGATATCATGTTCCTGAATTATGCCAGTGAGTATTCGTTAAACTTTTATAACAAAACTAGCTGGTGCCCGCGACTTCGCTCGCGTTAAAAGTATCTAAGAGATGTGTAGCGCCTGACTAAATGTGTAAAGCAATATAACGCCTGACATCATTGCTGTTATAAAATTTTCAGGGGTTGTATCTTTATTTTTAGTAGATAGCTGGTGCCCGCGACTTTGCCCGCGTTGAAAATAATATACTTAAACCTTCCCCTTGAATCACTCCATCTGTTTAAAAAAATCAGCATACATAGGAAGAGACAGACGGGAAGCGACTTGGTAGTCTTCTAAGACGATGGTCTTAGGAACATCAACGTCACTGGTGCTGCCGAATTCGATAATATAAAGTTTAAATAAATATATTTATTTTTCAGAGAGTTGGACGCTATTCATGTAATGTCTTACGACCTTCGCGGTAACTGGGCTGGCTTCGCTGATGTCCACTCTCCACTTTATAAGCGTCCCCACGATCAATGGGCTTATGAGAAACTCAATGTGGTTAGTATATTAGTATAGTAATATTTGCCCTTTTTAAATGTACATTTTAATATAAGAAATAAATAAATTAAATATTTTTTTTAGAATTCTTATTTCGTATTTTAATTAAAAAAAGGTATGAATATAATTTTAACGAATTCACACTGTGAGATGAAATTGAAAAATTTAATTCTCTTTAATTTATTTGATCTTCCACGCTTAACACTCTTTCCATTAGTGAAACATAATATATCTGTAATTTGTTTTTTAAATTGAATTTCTTTTTCAATGATTTGTGAGATACTTATTATTAAATTGTCTGAAATTCGGGTATTCCAATAATTCACTAAATCTTTACAGAATGATGGACTCAATTTATGGGAAGAGAAAGGGTGCCCGTCCAACAAGCTTGTGGTCGGTATTCCGTTCTACGGTCGCTCTTTTACGCTGTCCTCCGGGAATAACAATTACAATCTCGGAACTTATATCAATAAAGAGGCTGGAGGCGGTGATCCTGCCCCCTACACAAATGCTACAGGCTTCTGGTCTTATTACGAGGTAATTGAGTTATGAATATTATTATTTTTCATTATTAATTCCTTTTATTTTTTTTTTCAATTAAGACGATTAAACACGATTTTTATTATGAGAAATGACGGAAACCAAATTTTATATTACCAGGACTCGAATGTGGAACACGCCTAATTTAACTGATAGACTATTAACCATCAAAATAATACTGCTATTAACTAATTTATTTAATAATGAAGGAAACCACCAGCTGTAAAATTAAACGCCAAAAAAAGAAATAAAAAAAATAGCCAAAACAGTTTCCAATGATAGGTAATCATATATTATGTAGTGAATTTCATACTTAAGTATATTTTTTGTTTTTTCTCCAAACTTGTATTTAGATCTGCACCGAAGTAGACACAGAAGAATCTGGTTGGACGAAAAAATGGGACGAATTTGGCAAATGTCCGTACGCATACAAAGGAACTCAGTGGGTCGGATATGAAGATCCTAAAAGTGTTGAGATTAAAATGAACTGGATCAAAGAGAAGGGTTACTTAGGCGCAATGACCTGGGCCATCGACATGGACGATTTCAGGGGACTGTGTGGAGATAAGAATCCGCTAATGAAATTACTTTACAAGCACATGAGTAGTTATAATGTGCCTCCTGCGCGAACTGGAAACACTACTCCTACGGTAAGCCTTTAGTTTAGTTTATTAATAAATTTATTTATTTAGGTGAAAACAATCACATACAATTTTTCATACAAGAAATAAAAAAAAAAACCTTTGCCATACATTAATACAATTATATACAAGACATGGTACAAATCGATATTTCAAAAAGAATACAATAATAGCATCAGCAGTGCAAGTGCTATAATGCTATGCTATAATGCTATAATGTTGCATACAAAATAAAAACATAACAGCAAATTTTCCAAGCTCTTCATGAAGGTCTTCACAGATATGCAAAATGCGTTTAAATCATAAAACGTGCAATATAAATTGAAAATTGATTTGCTATTGTAAAACTTGAGAATGGCTGAAAGTTTTCGTATAACTAATTTTTAATTATTTGTAACGTTCCAATTCCACACAGCCTGAATGGGCCCGACCACCCTCCACACCTTCAGATCCGTCAGAAGGCGAGCCGATTCCGACTACCACGGCAAAGCCAACTACCACAGAGGCTTCTACAACGCGAAAACCGACAACCGCAAGGCCAACTACGACAAAACAGACAACCACTTTGAAACCGACCACAGAAGTTGCAAATGAAAAGCCTACATCAACAGAGAAACCTGATATTGAGGAACCGCCTACTGTAAGTTCGCCATGTTTGTTTTAATATTTTCTATTGTTAAGGAAAATTGCCAGGCAGGAATTTTAGGAAAAGGTTTTTAACTAATCTGTTTTTGAAGGGTCGAATTTCCCCAAACTAATAATATATCATCATATCATCATACTAATAATAAATCTGTAAGTGTATGTATGTATGTATGTTACTCCATAACTCTTAAACGTATCTTTTCATGAAATTTGGTAGATAAACATTTAAGACGTACGGGACACAGGATTGGCTACTGTTTTTTCTTTTTTTTCCCGGACGAAGTCGCGGGCACCAGCTAGTATGCTAATAAGATAGCTTCAAACCTTACAGTATTAGATAATTCTTTAACAAACGATTGAATTTGAACACAAAATAGAGCAAAAGTATAGAATCAATGGGTACTTGTATCTCTTGATAGCTTAAGATTTCCATATATTGTACCTAAATTTTAAGAAGACTGCTAGTATGCGTATCATGTAGCTCTAAAGTATTGATTAAGAGAAATCTGTGTAAAGTTTGAACGGGTCGTTGACTTTCGTTGGAGTCAAGTGTAATTTGCTAAGGTGATTTTCTGTGGAATCGTTTTTCTTTTATATGATGAGGGATTTATTTGAACCATAGCTTAGTGTTACGACACTTCTTATTCCTTATCTACAACTAAGCATAATATAATAAATACCTACAAAAAAATTACTAAATATTTGATATTTAATATTTAAAATAAAGGTGTTTAATATATTAAATTTAAAAGTCGTAGTAAGATTTTTTGCTTGTTTTAGGATAACGAAGTGGATAATCATGACGTATGTGAAGTTCAAGAAGATTACGTGCCAGATAAGAAAAAGTGTGATAAGGTTTGTTTGACTTTTGATAAGGTTTGTTGACTTAGAATTTTCTTTAGAAAATATTTCTAAAGAAAATTCTAACTTGTTGCTATAAACTGAGAACGCCAGGCTTACTTCGTACTAAGTATTTATAACTAGTGGTCTGCCTCGGCTCCGCGCTCATTTTTTTCTGCAAATGATATGCAAACACATTCTTCGTTGATCGCGTAAATCGTTGATTGTCGTTGATTCTTCCATCAGTGTAAACCGCATCAAAAACGGTTTCATACTTTAGGAGGAGTTAGCGCATAAATTCAATTTGTACTCGTACTATGTAAACTTCAATTTGTGATTATTTTTTAGTATTGGAGATGCGTGAACGGCGAAGGAGTCCAGTTTACATGTCAACCCGGGACAGTCTTCAATTTGAAGTTGAACGTTTGCGATTGGCCAGACAACGCTGACCGACATGATTGTCAATAATTTAAGATATTATTAAATACACCTCGGATATGAATAAATAAAATATAAAAATAAAAACAATTGAACAAGTGAAAGAAGTAGGATAAGTTAGAAAGAATGTCGCCTACTCAATAAAATTATCAATTTTCATGTAAAACGCCGCATCACTTATTTAAGTTTATACAAAATTTATATTTATATATATATATATATATATATATATTGTATAAATTTAAATTTAAAATATTCATTAAAATAACTTTCAGTAGAAAATACCCAATGAAAGTATTTGAAACTTATACACAGTTAGATAATTATAGGTTCTTATACAAATGAATATGGTATGGATATATTAGATAGTTTTAAAATGACAGAGAAATTACTAGAATTTAAGTTAGGTATACTGATATTGTGATAGTGTTTAAAAGTACAGTCGACACTTAAAATATAATTTATGTAATAACTGTTTTATGTAGCCGTGTACAAAATTATTCATTTAAAATTACTAAATAAACATGACAATAAAAGACTGTATTAGGTAATGGTAATGTTACATTTAATTTACATATATTTTATGTAGGTAATCTAAAATTAGATATTTTTTTTGGAAAAAGGAAATGTTCAGTTCGTTTTTTTTTTTAATTTTAGAACCATTACTTATTGTTCAATTACTAATAGGATAGTAATGGGCCTAGATTTTATTAAGTAGGTATTTATTTTAATGTAAGAGTAATAAATATATAATAACATGATGTCGTGTTTCCTTTGTATACCTTGCTAAATAATAAAAAAAAAAACAAAGATACAACTAAAAATATACATACCAATAAATAAAGTTTTTAAAGACATTAATTCTTAAGTACGTAACAAGTTATGTATGTAATACGTAATATATTATATTACTATATAATTAATTATAAAAAATATAAGCCATTGTAAAATAAATAAGTTAAAATTGTAAAATAATATGAACAAAAAAGGCATTATAGCGTCGGGCTCGTCCGGGATTTGAACCCGGGACCTCTCGCACCCTAAGCGAAAATCATACCCCTAGACCAACGAGCCACATGAGTGCATTGTTGAATTACAGTATCTTATACTTCGCACGATTGGCATATCATTATAATCACGACACGACGCCCACTGCCGCCTCCACGCCTGCCTCCACATCGCCGGTTTGATTTATTAATCTATTTTTAGAAGACGCTAAAAAGTAGTGACGTTACGCCATAGTAGCTATAATGTTCCAATACATTATATCTACTATGGCGTATTGTAGTATTAAGCGTCTATAGTTGGCGTCCAATCGCCAACTATAGACGCTTAATACTACAAACGGGTTAGACGAAAAACGGGCCAAAACTTGAATTAATTCTAGGTAGCGAATTTCTTTTCACCCACCTTTCCAGTGGGTCCAGTGGGAGTTTAAAACAAGAATCTCGACTATTCTTAAGGTGAACTACGCCAGTTATCGTGATATTAAGGAGTAACACATATTCGTTTATAACTTCGTTATTTTTGACCGTACGACAAAAATGATAAGCACTAATATAGTTCTTTATGCAATTCTCTACAAAATATTTCTTGCACATTTTTACGTACAGTCAATATTTTTTGAGATAAATAAAAAAAAGGGGTTTAATATATTTTTCAACATAATTCTCTTTTACTATTAACTTTAGGGCCTAGTTGTAAAAGATGTTCGAAATTAAATTTTCAATAATAAAAATTAAAATTATCGTAGAGATATTATGAGTATATATGTATGTATGTATGAGTAAAAGAACCAATATTTAATGATCTACGCCCATGGCGACGAATCGAATATCGTGGCCGATTTATTTTACCCCTTTTTTATTACAAATTGTATAAATCTGTAGTACAAAAATATTTTTTAAAAAAAAAGGGGTAAAATAAATAGGCGACGATATTAGAATAGATAAACATTAGAATACTAACGATATTTAGTCGAATAGTTGAGCAAAGAGAGAAATAGGGAAACAGTGCAATCGTTTCAAATGGCTTCAATAAATACCAATCAAAAGTCCAGTTCCAATAGACGACAACAATAACTGAAAGTTAAATTGAACAATTTTTCTTTTTTACTTTCTTTCATTTTTTTGTTAAGCTCGACCGACAGGCTGACGTTCCACTTCATGGTAAGTGGTAACCGTCGCCTATAACACAAGCAAGCATAAACACAACACAACACAAGGTTTTCATCATCAGTTAAATAATTTTTCATAGAAGGTTTATATTATCCTTCCTTACTAATATTATAAATGCGAAAGTTTGTATAGGTGGATGTTTGTTACTCTTTCACGCAAAAACTACTGAATGGATTTCAATGAAACTTTACAATAATATAGCTTATTATATAAGACATAAAACGCGGACGAAGTCGCGGGCACCAGCTAGTATAAAATAGCATAATTAAGTTTTATAGTAGAAAAAAAAAACTATATTTTGCAACCAAGTCGAAGGATAATGTCCGCGTCTGTCTCTTTCTCCGCTAACTTCTAAATCACCCGACGATTTTTAATGCGATTTTCACTTATAAAAGAGAGATGAACGAGATTACATATGTGTATGTATATAAAAAAATACACACAGGCCGAAACCTTAAGCGGGTCGCTAGTAATATTACTTATATATGCGAAAGTTCACGCAAAAATGGATCAACAGATTCGGATAAAATTTGGCACACCGATAGCTCTTTACCTGGATTAACATATAAGACTTTTTACCCTAGAAACATGTTAGATTCCTTTGGGATTTAAAAAAACGATCTACAGCGCGTATAAAGTTGCGAACACAGCTAGAAATATATAGAAAAAAAGGTAATCTATACCAATATATAAAGCTGAAAGAGTTTGTTTGTTTGTACACGCTTATCTCAGGAACTACTGGTTCGAATTGAAATTTTATTTTTGTATCAGATAGTCCATTTATCAAGGAAGGCTACAGGCTATATAGAGAACACGGAAGAAGTTGCGGGCACCAGCTAGTCAATATCATCATGGAGTAATTTATTTTGTTTTCAGAAATATCGTGTATAGAACCTATTTCTATACATGATACTGAAACTAAATTGACGATTTTTAGTTTTTTTTTCTGTATGTATGTATGTATGTATGTATGTATGTTCCTCCATCACTCTTAAACGAATTTCATGAAACTTGGTAGATAAACATTTAGACGTACGGGACACAGGTTAGACAGGTACTTTTTTCTTTTTTAACGCGGACGAAGTCGCGGGCAACAGCTAGTAATATTATTACTATATATATTATAGTAGTATTATAACATAATATTAGTTTAGATTATAATCTAAACCTCAGTTAAATCTTCTGTGTTTTGCGCATGGCTCCGCGCAACTCTGAACGACTGCTTTGACCAAGAAGGTATTAAGCGGTAGTCTTTCTGTGGTAGCGACGTTGATACGTCATCGCGCGCCATTACTCAACATTTCCCGCGCAAAACTTCCCATTCATAAAACATCGAACTTTTTTAACCAGCCATTGAACAAAGGTCCTTATACCCCTCTACTTTGAAATGTGAAATGAAAATTCATTGACCATGGGTTAGGTAGCTGAAATTTCAATAGGATTTTGTAGCAAAAAAAAAAACAAAGTATGTTTGTATATATAGTGTGACTATTCTAATCGATAATGTGTACGTTAAATAAATATTTATAAAAAAAGTGTAGAATTAATGGAAAATCAACTTAAGTCATGAGTGTTAAGTTGTGAAGCAGTTTAAGAGGTAAGTTAAGTCTTTTTTATAGCTAAACGTGTGTGTTTTTAATAAAAATGCTAATTTTATTAATTAACCATTTGACCAATTACTTTAAAACTGTTTACTATATATATACAATAAACCATAAATATAGGTGTATAAAGTAAAACGGCAAATATGTGCGCATTCTACTTAAAGCTACGCAAGGATAGGTGATCTCGCATTTACAAATAAAAAAAGTTACACCAAGGTTTTTATAAATATTAGATACGAGTATTTTCTCAGATTTCTTTTTAATGTGAACATCGTCAGTCAAACTGACGGTTAACTTGATGGTAGGCTGTTACCGTCACAAAGGCATTAACTTAAGCAACGCTATAGGTGCTACGAGTGTGCTGCATAACTTAGTAGGATTGTAAGCTTTTGAAGGAGATAGGGAAATGGGCTATGGCATCCTTTACTATTTCACCGAAACACAATAGCACAAACGCTGTTATTTCATGGTAGTTCTTCAGACCAATTTATGACTGCGAATCGCATTGTGCACTATCACCACTACAAGTTTTATATTGCCACAACTAGGTACTATATATTTGAAAAAGTTATTTAATATGATAATGTTTTATAATGTTCACATTATTTTTTAATACATAATATGTATATTTATTTATTTATTTATTTATTAATAAGGCCTCCAACGAGGCAGGTATCAGAAAAAATCAAAGAAAACTTGGCCGATGAAGCCACATTAATTACAGGAGGCACAGCCAGCATCAATGAAAGTTCTAAGTAACATCAAATACAAGCTAAACGCAAGAAAAAAAATAGAAAATAAATTGATTTTATTAAAAAATCAGAAGCAAGTTTTTAAATCGAACATTTAATTTTTAATTTAATTAATATTTTTTTAATTAATAACAATTTAAAAATCCATTCTCAGCAAATGCTTTCTTTATAAATAAAACTATGTTCCAAATTTCAGCTTTTATTTCTAGACTTAGTAGTTTTGGCTATGTGGTGTTAGAAAAAATCTTAAATATTTTTTCGATAAGTGAGCAGTCAAGACCAACGATTTTATAAGTATATTTTATGTATAATAACAAAGCTATCTAACGAAATTAAAGTTTTTTTTTTATTATTACAAAAAATACAGCACATGATTAAGATAAAGTTTATATGTTGGCATAATCAGAAACCAAAGTAACTACTTCATAATTAACTTTGATTAAGTAGCTTATTCGGCCTGACAATTATATATAACGAAAATTACATAAATTCTACTCTTTTGCACCTAACTCCCAAGTTGTAAAGGTAAACTTAAGCAGGTAACATAAAGGTACAACTGTCTTAACTTGTTTTATTGAGTTGTAACTTTGTTACGAGTTTGGGGGCCACTTTAATGCATCATTATCTTCAAGTTGAGAAAATAATCATTTGTGATCATTTCACACCCTCAGGCCGTATATAAAGGGATTGTTTCTTCCGAAAGCTGTCGTGAGTGAATTTATGGTGTAACGTAATAACAGCATGTGCTATCTGTTCCTAATCAAACATTAATCCTACAATGGTTGGCAGCGTATTTCGGCAGGGATTTCTAGCAAAAAATACTGTTTGTTTCATATTTTTTAAATATACAAACTTTCGTAATACGAAAAAATACCAAACTTTGATAATTATATTTTTTTTTCAAGAGTTTTGGTCTAACCACTTAAAAATACCTATTTGAAGGCACTAAGCGCCTTAACAGTCGCTACAACTATGATGAATAACTTGAAATATACTCAGGTAAAGTTTTCGCCTGAGATCAGTTAGTTACGTTATATTATGCTAGTTATGTTATGTTGCTATTGACTGTTGCATGTACTAACCATGTAACAGCAGATAAAAATGTAGGTAACTAAAGATAAACTTTTTAATAATGATAAAATCAATGTTTCCCATTTATTTAGTTACCTTGTTCTATAGAAGTTCATTTATGTTAATCTTATCTTTGTACATATTTAAGTAGATATATTTTGAGGCCGTTCGAATTAATGTCAGTTGAAGATTTAAGGTCTTCGATATAGGCGTGCGTGCCCCACCCTGGCACAGTGCCAAGTACTTTTTGCCAAAGCGAGTATGGCAAAAGAAATAAATCCTGGCGAAGGTCACTTCTTGATTTGTGTATCAATGTAACCATTCTTAAGCATTGTCTTGAATATTAAAGATTATTTTTTTACTTTTTCATATCTTTCTTTATGTTGTATTGTCATAAAATGGGTAAATAATTGATAAAGATACGCGGACTAGAAAACGTTTTAAGGTTAAAAAAAAGGATTTTATGCTGCTAATATAAGTTCAATGCCCCTTAATTTGGCTATCAAAGTTTTTGAATTTAAAATTATGACTGTTCAAACATTCTAAAATTAGTGGATTGTTCCATTTCGATAATTTCAATATACAGCCATTATCGTAAGTTAGTTAGACATGCATTGCTTTGAAACATTCTTTTTTAAATTGTTGCATGTAGTCACGAACTTTCATCCAGTAGTCAATTTGTAGAATATTTTTTTATTTAGAATATTATATTATTTGTAGAATATTAAGGCGACAGCGCTACTAGCTAGAAACTTGCTATGTTTGTGTTAGTAGACGATTAAGACGATGTTAATAGTCTTCCCATTGAAATTTAGGAAGAAAATTTAATAAAGATAAAATAAAAAATAAACGTTTTCCTCTTCAATATTCTCTGTAATATAATAGTAGTTCTAAATGTATGAATTATATATAACTATCGTCTGCGCCCCTTTTCTTAGCTGTTAAAATATTAAATTCAAACTTTATTGCTCATACGTGTATTACATTATGAAAGCTACACTTATGTAGGCTTTGAATTTTTTATTTTTATTTTTAGACGGGAATAATATTATTTTACTAAGTAAATGAAAGGTATCCTATGTCCTTTTCTGATTCCCTGACAAACGTATATGTTAGTAACCTTGGCTTGATGCTGCATCAAGTAGTTTGCTCAAACCAAACTCCTTATAATACCTGATTAGTTTATAATTTTTTATTAAGTAAAGCTTGTTGTTTTTCTGTTATCTTATTTCTTTTCACAAACTGTCGGATAAACAAAATGAAATATCCATCTACGCGTACTCATAATAATGTGAATGTATCATCAGTTTCACCGCCAACACACAATGAAAGTATGCGAGAGTTTCCCGGGTCAGAATAAATATTTGTTATTCAATATTTGTTTATAACTTGTTATGGGTTAGATGCCTTCCTCGCCTACAAGTGAACGTGTTTTGTTTGTTTTTTTTAATGGTTTTCAAAGTTCAACCCAATATACGAAATATTAAGTGTCAATATAAGTCTGCACTAACTTCTACATTGATTTGACGAGCCCGTTGGATGAGCAGTTAAAAACGTTCTATCTCAGGAGTCCCGGGATTGATTACCTGAAATTAACTTCAAAGTTGTTTCTGGAGTGAATTTTGAAAGTAGTGGCTGAACGTTGAAAACTAAACTAATAACAGGCAAGCTTATTTTATATGTATTAACAGATAAGGTTAAGAAAATAAAAACTTTCCTCATTATTTGCAGAAATTATTATTAGAGGGATATTTGCGTAAAAAATGCTAGTTTAATATCCACTAGTGAATCCACTGGACAGAGCTAGTAACTTATAAATATAGGCGGTCAAAGTCGCGAACAAAAGTTAGTAACTGTCACACAGCAGATCTTATCTTTTGTTATTAAGTAAAAATTATAAGTAACCTCGGCTTCCCTTTTTAAAGTTTAAATTGAAATGGTTGTTAACTTTTTCTGCTCCCGGCTACTTTACAACTATCCACTCATTAAAGTTGCGCATTTTATTCTGTTACTCTCAATTGTTCTTATTTAAACCCTTGGGAAATTTTTCAAATTCCCCATTCCTATTCCCAATTCCCAGGGTTTTAACTTAGTCTTGAAGTTACAAGATGAAACATAAAAACACAGCAAATGCATTGTAATGTATTTTTTTTTGTGACAATGCTCTTTTTAAGGTTTGATGTGTGTCTGTCTGTGGAATCGTTGCTCCCAAACGGATAGGCTTATCAAAATCAAAATCAAAATATTTATTTATCAATTAGGTTTTGTTCCGGTTTTTACTTTTTTTTAGTTTTTCTAGGTTCATAAATTACATCAAATGACATCAATAGACATCAATAAAAGTACATATAAGGAGGTCCATGAAAAAACTTAGGTCAATTACCCTTGATTTATACAGAAAAACATGTACACTTATTTCTTTATGCTGACAAAGTTTCTCAGTTAATAGAGTGATAAATCAGTTCTGTGTGAAGTAACCCTTTTGACCTTGCTCTCAAGTGGCCAGAGCAATTTTGGGTTATAGCCAAATACATATCATGATCCATTCATTAAATCGGGCGATTAATTAATAATATACAGTTGCAGTAGCTATTTGTAGTAAATAAGCTATACGTTACATGGGAAAATGATTTTAAGGTTCGCCCTAATGAACCGTCTATTAGGTCCTAATTATAAGTTATATGTATGTAATATTATAACTAATATTCCTAATTACTTTAGCCTATAGCTCACACCGCTATCATCTTTCTTTTATCGGACATTCAGATATACTGCTGAATATAATATAACACATACTAGAGGTTTTCTTGGTCGAAATTTCACCATAAATAAATATATAATATTACACACATAACTAACACGTGGAAGAGTGTATATATAATGTTTATTTTAATTAATATAACTTAATGCATATTATATGCATATTATACAAAAATATTAACTTTCTCTAGTCCTTATCAACAATAATTCTTCCGTTCCCATAATTGCTTAAAATAGGGTCCAAAATAATATATAGATTTCTTTTTTTTTTGGCAATAAATCTTATTCCTGCTATCCTGTTTTTCTGTAACTGTACGTATTGTTGTGAGGCCTGAGAGTTCATGTACTGTAAACCTTATCGACTATATTATGTGTATTACAGATGTTGTTTCCGACAGTTTACCCTTTTCTTGTTCAAGTATAAAGGGAACGTTGAGCGTACCTCATTATGCTCGTAATAAACTCATCAGCAACTATAATTCATTTATTATTAGGCAAGAGCGAGTACGTACCCTACGTTGATGTAAGTGGAATGTGATTCATACACTTAGAATTTTGTGTTTAAAACACGACGCATACCCAAGTATAAATCCCGCGTTAATAGTTAAAAAGCAGTTTCAACATATTTTATCATAAACAGTACAGTGGCTTGGGCGTCAAAATATGACGAAGATACGTTTTTTTGGAAGTATGGATGTTTGTAACTCTTTCACGCAAAAATGGTTCAACAGATTTGAATGAAATTTGGCCCATGTATTATCACCCGGGTTAATATATAGGATGCTTTTTATCCTGAAAAAAAAAGTTACATTCCCGAGGGATGGACTACTGTCGTCATAGTCATAATTAAAGATATCGGGCGATTATAATGTACTCATATATTTTCTCAGGTGTTTTTTATTTTCCAATGTGGACGAACTCGCAAACACATCTAGATGTTTTTCTCAAATAAGTACCTATGTGCAATGCATTCCATGAGATTTATTTAAATGGTTTTTGAGGTTATAATAGCCCCAATTACGATAAATTGCCAAGATAGCTGCGCATTCGTATTGCGAGCCATTTACACTCGTGCATTGTCTCCACATTAGAAGTCACATTAAAAATTATTACGAATTTCGTTTAAGTTTATGTTCATGAATAATAACTAATTTAGAAAAAGGGACGAAGCGCCTTAAATACAAAACTTTATTTAATTTAGTATAATTACAACATATTAAATGGTAGCAATAAAAATTATAAAAAAGCAGCAATATTTATTATGCAATATAGGTACGTCTGATTCACAGAAGAACACAAAAAAGACTGACACATTTGTTCTCACTTCTTAGTTGCTGGAATGGATTCAAATATGATTCAATTAAACTTTTACCTAGTTTACTTAGGTGTAGACTTATTATGTGCAGTGGCACTTGTATCAATACTATTAATAAATCTGTAAGTGTAGGTATTGTATGTATCCATAACTCTTAAACGAATTAACCGATTTTCATGAAACTTGGTAGATAAACATTTAGACATACAGGACACAGGAAGATTACTTTTTTCTTTGTCAACGCGGACGAAGTCGCAGGCACCAGCTAGTCTACTATAAATCAACTCTTGAATATTTCATTGACAAAACTTCAAAACGCTCACAGCCTTTATGATTGTGTAGTGATATTATTAGCGATAATTGCAAAGTCATAGCTAGCAAATAAAAATGTACAGGGTTAAGGGTGTCGTTAGAAAGGATAAAATCGATTTCCCGACGCCTGCAAGTCTAGAGGTGTTCGAGTTCTAAGAAACACTTTGCCTGACATGCGAACCGCTTGCGGCTTTTCTATATTTAAGAAGATCTTTTCTAAAGCTGAGAATTTTCCAATATACTATATAGTAACTAAATACAAACGACGCCGTTCGCTTTTTAATAACTACTAGCTGGCGTCCACGACTTCGTCCGCGTTGTAAAATAAAACAGGGGCCTTAGACAAAGTAAGCAATCGAAAACGATAACGAAGTTCGAAAACAATAAAATGTATGGGATTGACATAAGTCTTCGCTAAATCACGTGATACTTCCCATACATTTTAACGATAACGAACTTCGTTGTCGTTTTCGGTTGTTACTTTGTCTAGGGCCCCTGTAGCCTATCCTGTGTCCTGTATGTCTAAATATTTATCTACCAAGTTTCATGAAAATCATTTAATTCGTTTAAGAGTTATGGAGGAACATACATACATACATCCATACATCCATATGTATGGATGTACATTTGTATGTACATCCATACATAAAAGGGGCGACGGTAGCCACCTACCATTAAGTGGACCACCAGCCTGTCTATACCTTCATATAAATCGTAATCGAGAGATAAAAAGCTTTGCGTATTACAACCAGCATTTTCACGTTTATTTTTATTTAAAAGGCCAAATCTCGTTGATAGCTACTACGCAAAAAATCTGCTTACAAACAATGAAACAAAAAAAAAAAGACAATAAACCCTTTTACCTCGACCTATTTATATTTAGATTACGTGACAGTATTTTATTAATAAAATTTAATTTATTTGATCTCCCTTTAAAATATTAAATGAAGATGCTTTATTCTCTATCTAAATTATTTATTAATTTCTATCCAATTATCCGCTTTCCCCCTTAAGAGTCCGTGTTATTAATTTTATATCTCGTCGTCTTTGGCTTGTATATTAATGTTTTTCTACGTTACTGCCTTCAATTTCGCGACTATGCCTTGATTTATTTCGCTCATGACTAAGTAAAGCTACCTCTTCTTTTTAAATTATTTTCTAAACATGCCTCCCTAGTAGTGTGTTTAGAATATTTTTAATACTTAAATTAATACTTATTTTTAAGCTAACTACAACTTTAAAGTTGTTATTCCTCTTTTTCTTTTTGATTCCTTTAGTCTGTCGGTCTGTTCGCGATAAATTCAAAAACTACTGCACCTATTTTCATGCTGTTTTCACCAGTAAATAGAGTGGTTCTCGAGGAAGGTTTTAGTATATAATTTATAAATTTACGCGGGCGAAGTCGTGGGCAACAGCTAGTTTCATATGTACTTACGAGAAATGACCCACTTTCGTTTCTTTAGAAAGAACTTACTTCAGTGTTTAAGTTGAACATCCAATTGAAGTAATTTATGCTTATCATAGAGAAGGTTCGTTTCTAAATGAAAGTATATATTTATATAGCATATATTTTCACATATATTTTCATCGTGTCAGAGAAAAGTTGTGACTTCACATATCTTTTAGTCCCTCGACCGTTGTTCAGGTATCCAAGGCCGGTTGTAATCGTTCACTAAGTGACCCGCCCTTTCGGCGTGAATTTTCTTATACAAATCGCTTTAAAAATATATTCAGACATAAATCAGTTGTCGTACTTTTAATCGGACGATTTTATTTTGTTTTATCTTCTTTACATAGTATAAAACAAAGTCGCTTAACACCGTCCTAACTCAATGCAATCGTACCTCAATTTCTGTTTTATTAAATCTAGTCCTATAGTCAATTAGTGTCGATTAATACCAAAGAGACTTCTACAGCACTTGATAGTAACCTAATATCAGTCACCTACTCGATATAAGTTAACTTATAACGCTTATAACTTAACTAGCTGATGTCCGTAACGTCGTCCGCGTCAAAAAATCAATACTAATAATAAATCTGTAAGTGTTGGTCATGGAGTAAGTTATTTTGTTTTCAGAGATATTGTGTTTATAGGCTCTATACATGATACTGAAACTAAATTGACGATGTTTAGATTTTTTTTTATATGTATGTATGTTCCTCCATAACTCTTAAACGAATAAACATTTAGACTTACAGGACACAGGATAGGCTATTTTTTTCTTTTTCAACGCGGACGAAGTCGCGGGCACCAGCTATTAAAAAATATTTTTCATACACTCTCGGGCCTTTCCTGATGATCGGTTTCATTTCATGATGATCGGTTGAGTAGTTAAGGAGTGAAAAGGTAACAGACAGACATAGTTACTTTCACACTTATAATATTAAAATGGATTTTATAATAATGTAGATCGATTAACAGACCGCATCCGGCTACGCACGGAAGCAATTTTTTTCTGCATATTATATACACAGACTGTCCCCGTTTATCGCTCTTTCTTTTAGTCAAAATCCTATTAAAATCAATTGCCTAGTTTAGAAGAAATTAACGGAGAAACAACCAGAGGCGGACAGCGATTTACTCGTAGATATAACACATATAAAAAGTAATTCAACCCAACATTTAAATCGCACAATAAAATACAGCTTAAATGACCGCGAGAATGTGCTTTAGCGTCGTCTATTTCAATGTGTATTTCTCGTTTAAAACGTTATCTCGAACGAGTTGATGCGAAAAAACCACTCTGCCACGTATATTTTTCATTCGTGTTTCGAGTGTGACCTCTCCAGGTTGTCTTTTTTCAGTGGCCTAAGCAAATAAAGGGTATTGTCGAAGGACGCATGTCACGTTATTGTTACATGTAAGTAAATAGAAAAGATTTGGCGCGTGACTCTTTATGCGTATCCTTATAAATTCTAGCCTATTCTAATAATCATTAGAATCAGCGATTCGGAGCTCATACTATGTTTAGTGTTAAAAAACTATAATTATACTTAATTTTGTAGTATATACTTAAGTATAAATATACTTTAATTTTGTTAAAATTAAGTATAATTGTTGCAATTTTATTTTTAAAGATGACAAAAAGAATAGTATGTATTCTGAGTTTCTTTCGGGGTTTCTTCTCAGGCCTAATTAGTTAAACTGCTAAGTCCATTTTTGAGCAATTTCACTTTTTATACTTTTCAATCAACAAGTTTAGAGGATTACTACTATTTGGTGAAGGAATAACGACGATTATCAAACCTAAAAGGTAAGAAATTTTAAAAATGAAAAACTGCTTTCTGACTAATAGCAAAAGAAAACCTGCTAAATCCTAAGTTTTGTACTGATAATGTCGCTCATTTCACATGTCTGATGCGACTCACAACATTTTCTCATGTCATTTTTTCTTCCTCCTGAAAACTATGCAAAATGTGACTTAGCTGGTTAACGAGTTAGGCCGACGTTACTAATAACTTATTTCAATTTACACCAACCGGTGTCCGCGACTTCGTCCGGGAAGAAAAATAAAAGATATAACGCGAGACAAAAATTCCACAAGTAAAAACTGCATCAAAATCCGTTGCGCAATATTTAAGAGTTAGCGGACATACAAATAGAGAGAGAGACTCGGAAAGCGTCTTTAATTTTACTACATAAGGATATTTTCTACTTCCATGCAGGAAAAGTTTGTTTCGAAGCTTAAAGACATTAAATCTATCTCAGCTCTTGAAGACTAAGTATTGGAAACTTCGGCCTTTCCGAAGGACTCAAGAGTAATGTATCGAAGGAAATATTGTTGAAATTCTATTTTGGTAAACATAAATTCAGGTTACTAGAGCTCAACCTTTTAAGCGAGCTAATCGATTCCAACAATAAATGAGGTGTGAACAGATCTGTCACGATCCAGAAAAATATGTTAGCCAGTAAGCTGTTGGCTGGAGATTTAAAATATATTTAACTGAAATATAATTATTTTTGTGATTGCAAGTAAACACATTTGTGTTTTTTTTTATACAAAAGTTTTAAAAAGCAAAGAAAGAAGAAAAGAAAGAAAGAAGAAGAAGAAAGAAGACATAACAGAAGACACATAGAAAGACGACCTCTGTGACAAAACAGAAGTGTGTATTATGAGTACGAGAAACACGTTTACCATCAAACAGGGTTGATTTGATAGGTTTTTGAGGGTTTTTTGTTCTTATCCTTCTTTGCCAGCTCAATCAATGGAACTTATAAAACGAATTTAGATTTCATTTGGCAAACATCCCAGGCAACACATAGGCCAGATAACAGTATGAAATTCACAAATTATTCAGTTTAAAGCATTGTTATAAGGGTATTAGAGCTGACAAGATAGGCAAATACTGTATTGAATGATTTTTGGGCTATTATAACACTATGGGCTATTATGGGCTTCTTGTTGCTTATTCAGCTACTATTCAGCTATTATGTTGTTACTATACAGCTTAAAGCAATTTATTTTGTGCCTAAATTGCTTGGATAACGGCTGATAACGGCAAAGAATATTCAGCCATTCTGTGTTGCTTGGTATATAATTTATTACCTGGACCAACATACTTTTTATCCTAGAAAAATGGGTTCTAGTGGGATTTTACAAAAACCAACAACGCACGTACGAAGTCGTCAACTATGAAGTTAATTTTTACAGGCACTTATCAATTTAACAATTATCAAGTGTTACTTTAACGATTGTTGACATGATTGTAAGAGTGTAAAGCTCGATTTTAACGGCTAAGTTCGTCACATTAAAGTTGTAACTGACATTATGGCGTGAGTACCTAATTAACGAGCATGTAACTCAACTTAAACAAAACAGAACCCTCCAGGGCCCCCCCTCACCGATCTATCTACTGAATATTTCAACAGAGGTGATGATAAATTACCTAAGAAATTTCTCGCGTATAAATTTATGCCCCGGTTTCGTTATATGAACATATTAAGAGATTTCATTAGCATTTGCTTTAAGTGAAATTAAGGTACTGATTGATTTATTTTTGTATTCAGATGTTCATAGAAATCGATTCTCATTGTGTCCCATGTCCCATAAATCAGCCTAGCTAGCGGAACTATATTTTACATAGAAGACTAACATAGTACTTATCTGTACTAATATTATAATAGATTTGTATATTTGTATGTCTTCGAAACTATACTCATCCGATTTAATCCAAAATATATTTTACTAATAGTTAGAATAACATATCAGGATTGACATAGGCTAAATATTTATTACACGTGGATGAAGCCGCGTGCACCATCTTTAAGAATAAAGATCCAACGCCTGGTAAATGCTTAATAGCAATAAAGATGTCCGGCGTTTTCTAATAAGATGTGCATTCTATAATTATGTCATTCTATGGTAGGTGGTAACCGTCGTCTAAAAACACAAGCAAAGCCACAGGTGCAGCAAGGGTGTCGACTGATTAGGATTGGAAAATGATAGGGAAATGGGCTTTGGCATCCTTTGCTTACTCACCGGTCTTATATAAATAAGGCTTGGATGGTAATTGCCGACCTGGCCAATAGTCTCCTGCCACTATTTGTCGGATCCAGAACAGAGTAAACTATGAAAAGTATATTTCCAAAGTTGGCTCTGCCGGGATCCCCGGGATCCTTGAGACAACCCAGAGTTAAACCCGGGATCTCTGAGACAAAGGGTTAAAGGAAACAAACACCTTAAACAATCGACTAGTCAAATGATAGCTACTTTTCTGTAAAACAGAAAACGGGTCACACTCTACTAAAAAACCACAAGCTAAATACACGGCCTGAAAATGTTTAGGGAGTTTCAAAAGTGGAGATAATGAACTTTTTCGCTGGAATATATACTTTTTTCGCTCCTCCTCGAGTTCGGAGTGGCGACATGCGACATCAACAATTTTGTAAGTGAAACTTTTTCTGATAACAAGCATAATACGAAAAGTTTTATCACCCCCAGGAACAAGTCAGTGTACTTAGGGGGAAAGTTTGACTTAATTAGTGTTTTACTGTCAATTCTCGGAAGCAATAACATTTTGATGCTCCCAGCTATTGTTGTAAGAATTATTGGGAAACAAATATTGGAATAACAAATTGTCATCATCATAATCATCACAGCCTTATGACGCGCACTGTCATTATTTTCCAATAGAGCCTGTCAAAAGCTACTTGGATCTAGCTGTAGAGCTTGTAGTATATAATCATAAATATTTTTTTGCAG
Source organism: Synanthedon vespiformis (assembly GCA_918317495.1). Taxonomy (NCBI): domain Eukaryota; kingdom Metazoa; phylum Arthropoda; class Insecta; order Lepidoptera; family Sesiidae; genus Synanthedon; species Synanthedon vespiformis. Next base: position 4,342,478 of record OU906964.1, read on the forward strand.
TTTCTAATTACAGATTTTTTCTAAAACAAAAACTAAACGACCTTTGCCTGACTATCTGCTTCAAAGATCAAAATCCTTACTTATTTCTATTTGGCGGTGGTTTTATGGTGTAAATTACTAAAAAGCCGACTGAAACGCGATTTTAAGTCGCGTAAAATTCTTGGAGATGAGCAAACACATAGTATGTAAGAAATACAAACGCTATTTATTAAAATAAATTACTAATTGACCACTAAAAATGAACTATCTTCAGTTCTTTTCAAGTGGTAACACTTTTTGATTACATTTAGTTTAACCCGTTGGCTAGAAACGAAGGATACTAATGCTGATTTACCTAAATTAGACGGGACGCCTCAAAGAGCTCATTAATTACCCTCCAGTCCGTGTAATCTACTTGTTTGTTGGCTTTGTTGGCCCACACCACCGCACCAAATTAACAGAGCGGATAGAATGCAGAAAACGCATTTTTCTCCAATAATAATACACAAGTTTTATTATTACCAGCCCAGGAGTTTATTATAATTGTCATAATTTTATTTAAATTATTTATAATTGTTTGGTTGTCCATTACTTTTCAATGTTTGATGCAATTGATAACATAATATGGTTCTGAAACATACCTATGGTCGCTAACTAAGGGTCTCGTAAGAAAGCTCAACGTCACTCAATTTGCTGTGGAGAGGGCTGTGCTCGAGATAACTCTACGTGATCCGTAAAATATTCCTTATAGTCTGTTTGACAAGTTCAGAACCGTGAAAATTCCTGACAAAGTTCCTAAAAATTGGTTTTGGAATGACATGTAGAAAAATGTATTGTAAGGAATTTACTGCACTGCAAAGTAATTAACAAATGAAGGTGTTTTTTTTTCACCTTAATTTGCTAATAACTGCAAGTTTAATTTTTTTTTACACTTCAAAAACTATGTTTAAGATTCTTAAAGAGGAGGATATTTCCTAAAAATATCCCGATTTTAAACTTGTCAAACATTGAATTGAATTCTTTGAAACTTTTGCCAAGTGATATCTGTATGATTGTTTTAATATGCAAAACAAACACGTAATCCGAGAGAAACGTCGCCGTTCCGAAACATTTTGCTGGGAAATGTTTGACTTGCGCCCGTCGCGCATCCTTCGCAAATCAAATAACAACTGGAAAACGGTGTACATATCTACAATATTAACGTACCTATATATATATATATCCTTAACGACATATCTACTTAGTGGGAAAGACAATATGGGAAAATATTTTTTTTGAGGAATTCTAAAATCCAAATCTAAGTACATAATATATTACAGTAAGTTCTATAGGTTGACAATAGACTATAGATTTTAATATAAACTAGCCGATAGATAAAAATTAGTATCGAATCGAATCATTATAAGCGAGGGTCGCGAGGCTCCATTGAACTAAAAACTGCATTTATTAAGTCTTTCTCTTTTAATAATACTAAATGTTAAAGACAAATATCTTCCTACCAAAACTTTGACAAGTTATTGACAATGCTGTGGTATCTTCTTATCTATTGAAAGCTGAAGAGTTTGTTTGTTTGTTGTTGTTTATAATAAAAAAGAAATCCTTTTATTTTATTATTTTCACCATTTATTATGAAAAACATGAATTTTTACTCAAGTTTAAATATGTGAATAACCATTCAAGGAAATCAATCATTCGAGGGAACAGGAATCAAGAAAATTGTGAATTCTCTCTTTGCGACTTGCATAAAAGCATTTTTAAATCCATTTATAACACGCCCAGGTGCCACTGACTTAAAGATAAGATTTTAATCTATATTAATTTGCTAGTGGAGGAACAGAAGGAATAAAAACATGAGAAGAGAGACATTCAGTCACAAAAAATCTGTTACATGCGTAGGTAGATAGCGTTAGTGAAGAGCAAAGCTTTTCTCTTTTCATTAAGGCTACCAAAGTTTTAGCCGTTTACGGTTTGCGCTTTTGTACCTATTTGTTTGTGGTACAAACAAGCGGTGACACGTATCTGTCTAGATCTTTGTACAAGAATTTGTTTGGAGGTAACTTTGGGGAAATAGTAACACAAATTAGTTCTCATCAGTTAAGTTTCAGAAGGGTTATTTGTCGAAGGCTATTTAGGCTCCACGCTGAAACATTTCTTTGGGGCGGTATGTATCTATTCTGTTCTATACATTTATATGTACCAGAAACTACTATATTTAATGTATTAGAATCTGATATTCTAGGAACTTGATATAGAGGCAACGAAGCGACTAATTTCTTTATCCTCACCACATTTTGTAATCCAACTATTTCTACTGTCAGGGTCTTAGAAGTGTTGAAAACAACTAGATATGTTTTTTGGTAATTAATTCAGATATTATCTCCAAAAATTTCAGTTCAGTCTCAATATAAAGTAAATACGGTTTTAAGTTGGCACGTTAATTGTTCACGTATTGAATGTGTATTGAATGCGATATACAGAATCAATTTTTGTAATACGATTCTACCCAAATGTAGTCGTTGAATTGGTCACCACTTCTTATTAATATTTAAACAATTCAAACAAAGTGAGGAAGTAAAAGCAATTAATTTTTATATACAACGTAAGAATGGATGGTATTTGTTATTACCGTTGAAATGTTGTAACTATCATTTCATTGTCGTCATGATTAATACTAATAATTAAATAATTGAACTCAGCAATAAACACTAGGCAATGATAAAATGCATTATTTCTAACGCATTAGTACATTTGCAAAAATAATATTTTGTTTCCTTTAGGTCCATTAATTAGGTCCTATGTATCAGAACTTCAGAACGGTGTATCAAAATGTCCTCATATATTTTCTCAGATGTTATTTTTTTCATTTTCCAACGCCAACGAAGTCGTGGACACCAGCTAGTATTAAGTATTGCTTTATGTGTCTCATCGACAGAAGGAAAGATAGCAGAAAATTTGTTCGGACATTAGTTTCGAAGTTCTTGAGCTTATAAAAATGTAATAAAAACTTTCCTATTCTACTGATAGAATATAACAATGGGAACGTAACAGAGCAAAGCGTAACTAACATTAAAGAAAAGTGTCGTAATAAAATATGTGTTATTGGATTTTTTCGAAGAGGAAAATTAAATTAAATTCCCAGGTTATCAAGTTATATTATTACTCGCAATGTACGACTATAGTTGGTGCCTGCGACTTCGTCCGCCTTGAAAAATTAATATATAACACCTGAAATTATAATTACTTTTAGCAAACGTTGGATATTTATTTATTTTAGATAGCTGTAGCCCGCAGCTTCGTCCGCGTAGAATATTTAGCTTATGTCCATCCTGAAATCTATTCTAACCATTGATGAAAGAATTTTGTAAATCAGATGTGTAGTTTCGAAGGTTACCTCCTACATACAAACAAACATATAAACTTTACATGTTTGTAATATTAGTATAGACATCTACATTATTAACAATTAACAACGAGAAGCTCTCGTTGTTATCTGAGTTATTATGTTTATCTGAGGAGCCATGATGTTCATCCCTTTATATTTAATCATCTGATTAGTGAAATATATTATTATTATATTAAATATTAAATATTAATTAATATTAATATATTAATATTGAGAGTGAAAAAGATAAAATACAAATCGAAATTCCATTTTCTTCAAGTATAGGAATGCTTTTTATGTGCATAAGAAAGTACTTTGCATTTAAATTCGCATTGAGTCTTCTCAACATGCAATTTAAACTTCAGTTCTTTAGTGTATAAAAGTGGATAACTTTATGCATAATAAAACATAAGCTACCAACTATTAGTTCCGATATATTTCTCTTTGCTGGTGACATAAAGCTTCTTAGAAAAGTTCGTAGTTTACGAGACGTAGACAAGCTTTAGTACCAAAACATACATGTTTGAATATTATTTGGAATATTTTAAAGATTTACATACTTATTTTACATACTTATTTATTTATTTATTATTAATTAATTTATTATTTATATATAAATATATATTTATCATAGCTTTTTCCCAATAATCAACGTCAAGCGGGCACGGGATTATAAGTTATACCAGTTTTGGCAAAAAGAAGAAATAAAATCCAGACCACTTAGTTAACAGATAATCCATACTAATCCATACTCCATGCTTAGGGCCTCTTTCACCAACTACAAGTAAAATGTTGATTAGTTTGTACCTTTAGAAATAATTTTGTCTGTTACATTTTCACGCCTTAACTACTCAACCGATCATCATGAAATTTTGCAATTCACGTTGTTAGAAATACAAGAAAGGACATAGAGAACCATTTATTCAGAAAAAAGTCCTGTTCCTGTTCCTAAAATAAAATAACTGTTATAGCAACAAGAGGTCAAGCGTTATATTGCTCATTTTTCAGGATCCTGAACAATAAGTATATATATTTATTTATTCATAAGATATGTTTACCTTTCGTAAATTCGCGATAAAGAGAAATTTAATACTTATTGGATTATATCAATTATAAATTACCTATTTCGTTTTTCGATTAAGCTAATTGGAAACGCAAATTGAACCGTGTAACCTTTGAACTTTAAAAAATAACATTACACATTTAAAGCATCAATTAGGATAAAGGATAATTGTTTGGCGCTAAGCCGGAACGAACCGAAGGACCTCGTTCGACCCCGTGGGATCTTTAACACAAAAACCATTAAAGTATATTAATATGTATAAATTATATATTATTATTTATAACTTTTAGTTATGAATTTTGTTTTAGTAACTTTCAATTTACAATTAAAGCAGTTAAAGTCTATTAGAATCTTTTATTTCATATGTGGATAATAATTTATAAGATAATAAAACAAAAAATATTTGCTTCAGTACCATCAATGGAAGATTGAACATAATATCAGGAATAATGTAGTGTTTGTAATTCTTATTTAAGAACTAAATTAAAAACTGTTAAAACTAAACTATTCATGAATAAATTGAACTAAGTTTTCTCTATCTATTTTCATATGTTTCTTCAATGTTGAGGTCGTTAGTTTTCTAACCACCTATATACTCTGTAAACAGTCAAAAAGAATTACTCAATTCACGAAACGCAAACACTCAGTTTCGCACCAAATGAAATTTATTCAGATTTAATTTAATGTGTTACCAAAGAGGAAACTAAGAGATAAAGGTATTTTATAATACCTAAGGTATAAATTTTTTAAAGAAAATTATAAATGTTTCAAGGAGTAAAGGTGTAATTTTAGAGTAATATTTAGGAAAAAAATTCGACGCACTTCACAGGTCGGTATTTTTATGAAAAACTTACGACGAAGTCGCTGGTGCCCGCGACTTTGTCCGCATTCTTTATAGCCTATAGCCTTCCTCGATAAATGGACTATCCAACACAAAAATAATTTTTCAATTCGAACCAGTACTTAGTCCCTTAGATTAGCGCGTAAACCAAACAAACGAACAAACTCTTCAGCTTTATATATTGGCATAAATTTGTTTAGTGACGGTATACTTTTGTAGTAAGAAGCTCCTCTTATAATATAATATCCTCTTATAAGAAGCTCCTCCTCTTTATAATATTAGTATTACATATTACATATTAAAATTTGTGAATGAGTTTCAAAAGAAGATTTTATATTCTCCATTGAAAACCAGTTTAGAAAACGGAATTATTCTTCTTCATTCGAAACCAGGTTTCCAAAAAAGAAGAATAATTCCGTTTTCTAAACTGGTTTCGAACCTTTGGTTTCCAAAACGGCCGAAGCGCTGAAAATTTACTAAAATCTATACATACTAAATTTTGTCTAAAATTGTCACTTGGTTGTCAAATATTTATAGGTGCGTTCAGAATTTTGTTGTAGTGTGAGGTCCGATTTCTGGCCGATTTTTTTTTCGGTAGGTAAAGTGATAGTTGCAAAACAACGTTTGCCCGGGTCAAGCTAGCATAAATTTCTTCTTTAACGCGGACGAAGTCGCGGGCACCCACTAGTAATTAATAAATATTAGATGTTTTTTTAGTACGAAAATGTTTCCCTATAAAATTGCGGAAATTATACCTCTTAATACGGTTTAAATCGAAAACACTCCCCTCAAGTTAATCTAATTAATAAATTCATTAAGATACTTCACACGAGGTATCTGTAGCACATTTAATGTTGTATGAATATTTAATTAAAACATCTAAACAAGGGCTTTGTCATTACACGTAACACAAGAGGTACCGAGGGCTGGGAACTGTTCATTTAGCGACTTTTTAAGGTCCTGTAATGTGTTCTTTTTAATTAATCCCCGAATGCTCGACCCAAAAACGGGGTGTTAAAAGTTCCACGTGCGTGCGTGTATTGGTGTATCTCTCTGTGCAAGTCCGGAATGTCCGGAACAGGTCCGCTTTATACTAGTTTTTGAGAATTGGATCATAAACTATAGGTATTTGTATTCAGTGAAGATAATTTTTAAAATAAAAAAAGTAACAAGTGGAATCTAAAATTATATAATGACCTTTACATTTCTACAAGAGTCAGTATCAAATAACAAGAAATTCCCATTATTTACCCAAATTGCGAGCATTATCCATGTTTATGTTAACGTGGGAGTTTACCTTCACAACCTTTTCAGCCTAATAAAAATAAATAATTCCGAGGCAAATTATTGTTTTCACAATTCGCTTGTGATTCCATTAAGAAGACTTTGTATAAGGACCCTTTAGAAATTAAAATATGCATTTCTATTTACCTAATTTCATTAACTAACGATGATAAGGGATTTCGTGTATGTTTTTATATAACTTCTGTAATTACACCCGGGCGAATCCAGGGTGCGACAGTATAGTATTTAATAAAAAAGAGACTGTTTATACATGTATTAGGTACCATAATAATAGAATTCAAACGTTGCCTGTCTTTAAGCAAAGTAATTAACCTTAAATGGAGTTAGATTGGGCATTTATTTATTATTTTGAATTTTTATAACATAATATGTATAAATTAAATAAATTTAGAAGTAGGTATATTATACGGAATAATAAGCGAAAGGTTTTTCTTTATTGCTTTTAAGTACATAGTGCAAAAATTTCTGATTTTGAAAATATTTCACAAAACAATAACAAACACTTGTAAGTCAAGATTTTTAATGCAATTTCATTTTCACGAGAAAATTTAGATCTAGACCTCCCACCTAAATTGGTGGCAATAAAATTCTATTTGAAATAAGCAAGAATATTAAAGTACATTATATCTTGTTGTACGTGTGTAAAACTGAATAAAATATTTTATCTCACCTGCGGGAGGTAACAAATGATTCCATAAAATAATAGACGGTTCATTGTATCACCCGTAAAGGAGACATATCTTGAAACAAATGCTCGGGATTTCAAACGCTGTTATATTATGTTCTCTTCAAATACGCACAATCCACTATTTGTCACGCGTTAAATTATTTCATTCATTAAATTTTGTGCTTCTCTCACTGTACATCTGTACAAAGTATTTTAATTGTAGCACATATTATTGAAATACGACGAATTGATATTTAACTAAAATTAATCTTCAAAGATTTGGCACAGAGATTCAATGGTCTTTACTTGAACCATTCCTGTATGGTTCATCTACTGAGCACCAAATTATGATATGGTTTTATTAAATTAAGCTGAAGCTTTACCTAATTATCTTAATTATGTATTTTTTTACAAGATAAACATTTAAGAAGAAAATAATTATTATAAAGAACTTAAAACTAGAGTGCCGCAAGTAGCGGGGCAAGGCCGAAACTACCGGTAGTTAAGGCTGTAGAATAAGGAACCTCCTGACGATACGTGCAGTGCAAAGTAGATTTCTGTATCTGCCCCTTTGTCCAGCTATCTAACGAGGGTGTTTGTTGGTGGCTCTTCGCTAAGTATAAGACCGATCAACCGTAAAACAGTTTGAATTCTACTGAACCAATTTCTGTCCAATGCGGTTCTAAAATATGATTTTTACGAAATATTCTGCACTCTAATTTTCATTTCTTTAAATAAGAGGCACGTAATACCTTCATTTTACGACCATGAATGGTTGAAATCTGCTGCAGAGTCCAATAAACGGTCTCTAAAGTCAACAACTCGGTTAGAACTGGGTCATGCGAATTTGTTCCTCTAAGTGTTATTCAAACATTAGTCCTGAGCAAACATTTAATGCTTTCCATATACAAATCGACTAAAGATAATAAATACACAATCTGTTTTGATTTACAGACTGTTTGGTGATTGAGATCGCCTCCTACAACGTTATCTACAGGGACTAAAGGTATTTGAAACTTGATTGATTATGTGCACAGTTTAGAATGAAGTGTAATCCTTGTATTATTAATTGATATTCTTTAAGTGTTTGGATGTCTCAATATGTGAGTCTTAATCGTTCTTCGAAAACAAGTTCTATTTTTTTAATTTACTCCCGGAAAAAAACATTAATTAAAAAATTTATATTGATAGACAGGCTGATGGTTCATTAGATGGTAGGTGGCTACAGTCACCTATGACACAAGCAACAATACAGAACAATAAGGAATAGGGAAATGGCATCCCTTACTGACTCAACGAAATATAATAAATCGCTTGCTGCTGCTAGACGAGCTACCCAAATGACTGCGAAATTAGCTATAATTTAAGAAATCAGAAACTAACTTAATTTTTGTAAGACATAACAAATAGTCTTGTGATAAAACCAAAATGAAAACCTTCTCCAGGAAAAATCTGATAATAAGTGAATACCGCAAAGGTAGGTATTTGGTTGGTCTCGCTGCGCTCTACTAGATACAGCCGCCGTACTTGAGAAATGCGGCAACAAATACTACACCGAACTCGGCGTACCCGAGCTAGTCACACAACAAACTGTATGTGATGTGTACGTGCAGAATGTTTTATTAAATTTTGGGCATAATAAAATGCCAATTTGCGTAGTGAAACTGTGTAAAAATATAATTAAACTGTGTAAAATGTGATAAACAGTGACGATGTTTTACACACACTATACTTACAATAAATCATTGATCTATGGAAAACCACAGTAAAATCCGTTTAATAGTTTTTGAGATTATCGCGAACATACATACATATAAGTATATCCAGACAGACAGACGCGGCGGGGGACTTTGTTTTATAATAATTGTAAGGATAATCTTAAGAACTTTTATTACCAAAAAATCTGAACAAACATTTTTTTTTAATAACTTCTTGATAACGGATGAAATATTACCTTGAAACCTTGATAACAACAAACCTAACTGAAATTAATTATTTTTTTATATAAAAAAATGGGCATATTTTTCCTTCGGAGAAAATTACAATCAACATAAATTTCGGAACAAAATACGTTACAAATAAATGTACTAACATTATCATTTCTCGAGGGATTTGTAGCGTGAGTAGGTTCTGGAACAATTATTTATCTTGGATTGCCTCCAGTAATTTCCTATGGGAAGATAGCTGACTACTTTGTTCATAGTGTGTTTCTTATCGAATTTCTAATTTGCACATTTTTTTTCAGAGCATCTAAGCTCTAAATAAACTTAATAGGCAATAAACTAAAATTTTAATTGCTTTTAATAGCTTAAAATTGTGACTTAAAATGGATAAGCATATAGATTAAATAGAAAAATACCCAAAAGTTTTAAGCCACGGATTCAGCATCCGTTTGTCGCTTAGCTAAGCTATCACCACATTACTGTTGCTTAAGAAAACTTACACAGTCGTTAATGACATGATCATCTGGACTCAACTTAATTACTTTTTGTTAGAAGCAACTTCAACACACTTATTAATCATAAGACAATTAATCCTCGCCGGACGTTGGTCTCGTATCACTTCAATTTGCTACGAACTCCTACGCTTTGAAAGTTTCACGAAAATAAAATACTTACAAACTCACGGTGCAATTCGCTAAGTATATTTTATTGATAGAGGCAAATAACACTAAAGTTTCTATAAAGCTTTTAAGACGCTTTGCAATATTTTTTTTTTGTGAAAACCCTGTTGATCTGATGTTATTATAGAACCGATAAAATAAGGGAACCTTCATTAACATTTCAAGGAATGCAGTTTTTTTAAATTCCACACGATGCAGAATGTGATAAAGCCAGTTTTTCTTGCGATAAAAGCCTGGATTGACTTTATAAAAAAATATATATTTTTAAAGATTATTTAAGTAATTAAAAAACAAAATAATTTATAATGAATTTAACATTGATTAAAAAAAAAAAAAAATCTTTTGAAGTATCTCACGGATCTCACGTTTTTAATAATAATTAACAGAGATAGTGCGCTAGTATTATGATGAGATAGTGCAAATGGTTTTGTTTTTTCAGTAAACACGAGGAGAATTGATCAATATTAAGAAGAAGAGAAAAAGAAATCGTAGAAGCAATACTGCGGGTGTAGTTTTAAGTGGGCGGGTTAGGTATATTGAATTTTGTTTTTTGTTAGTTTCGTCTAGTGTGTTTGTGTAAGAGAAATTAAAAGAAGCGTCCGCAACACGAGATATAATTGAAAAGTTTCTGTGCGGAAAGTGTGAAACACTTACGAGATTTTATCTGTTTCGGGTTTAGCGAGGCGTTATTTTTCTCTAATGTTTCTATATATTACAGAAACTAAAATTTGTTACACGTTACATGAGTTGTCACAATTTTTTTTGTGGAATTTATCCGTACTAAATTTTTTTTTTACATAACTAAAAGTTCGCCAGCCCGAAGATTTTTCTTGGGCTTAAAATGATGAGAGTTTGACGATCCCGTTGGATGAGAAGCCTTAACCTTCTATTCCAGGGATCCCAGGTTCGATTCCCGGCAGGGTCAATTTTGAAATGACCTTTCCAAAGCTGGCTCTGGCCTGGATTTGGAAAGTAGTGACAGGGCACAATGCGACTTGTAGTCATTTGGGCAGTCTGGAGACAGTAAACACCAGAAGGTCACCGTAAAATAACTGCACAGAACTAAAGTAACGGTACCAGAAGGTACCGTAGTATTTGAGTGAGTGAGTAAAGGATGCCAGAGCCTATTTTCCTAATCCCTTATACTTTATCCTGCTACAATCACCTACTAATAGTTGAAGGTTTCCAATCAACTTGGAAGCCAAGCAGGCTGAGGTTTCCAACCTCAGTTTGCTTGGCAAACTTTACAATAAAAAGTTCTTAAATTCCTTAATACTTGGTATATTCTAATGGCGTTACTTCAGATAGATATCTCCCACTGGGCTTCCCATTTGTCACGCATCCTTATCTCAGGTCAGTTCGCCCGAAATCCACACGAAATCCACCCAGACGTATTTCTCGACAGTCATGATTTGTGCTTTGAAGATGAGTTAGTATCCCGCCCAAATTTGTACAATTGTAAACATATAATTTTAAACTCTGCAAGGTAAGGTCTTTGGCAAGTAAGGTCCAAAATATTTTCATTTACATTTTGACTGTAAAACATTAAAAGAAAGAGCGGCCATTCAGTTAGTGAAGATTCCCGCTTTTTATAGTTGTAGGTTCTCATTTAGTATATCGATATTAAGTGTCAAAGACGTCCCAACCCTACCTACTAATACCCTCAGGCACTTAAGTCCCGAAGCCCTTTAAGAAGTTTTTATGCCGCCTGAACTTGTTTCATCAAAAACTCGACGTTTTTATACGGCTAACAGGCTCCGTCCAAATCCTTTTAACCGAAACGTTTGACACGAAAACGTAACGTAAATTTACTTTCAATTATTCTTAATTTATTTCTTACAGAAAAAGCTTTTAAAAGAATAATCTGAAGGGACGTGATTTGACACTGAGTTTTGGTGTTTTTGTTAAACAATACAGTCAGCGAAGGAATGGATATGATACTTATGGCGATGGTACTGTAAATACAAAGTCGTAAGTGTCAGCGCCTTAAGTCTAAAATAATTATTTTCGGATTATTCCCTAAGTAGTTTAGTTGAAATAGTTCCGTAGCGGAACTAATGAGACTTTTTCCCCAATATTTTTATTACATGTACAATTATTTATTAAATAGTAATATCAAACAAACTCCATAAACCAATACATAAATTAAAAAAATCATATCAATTCTTTCGCTGTTGTATTGTTTTTTTAACAAAAACTCTAAGTCTGTGTCAAATCACATCCCATCAGATTATTATTTTAAAAGCTTTTAAAATAAATTTAAGTTACGTTAGGTTAAGTTAGTTTAAGTCATCCCAGTTTATATGAAAAAAGTCAAATGTAAATTTAGGTATATAACAACTAAGAGATAAAGGCACATAATACGGACACATTATTATTATTTTGTAAATTGAAAATAGGAATTATAATAGCTTAAATAAATGTATGTGTTACATTATTCATAGGGAACAAAATTGACCTTTAATCCTCACATGGGCTTCGGTCGTGTCGCGCCGACAGGACATAATATTTGACAATGGTCCCAAGGAAATATACTCCATAATTGGATCGGAGAGCGGCGACTGGGATCAATTGCTTGGGTTATACTTGATAAGACTATTGGTTGAATGACATACTGCTTGAGGAAAACCCTTGACTTGTTACCGCGATACATCGCGTTTGAAATCCAATAATCTTATTGATACACTGTCGTTTTCTATATCCTCGATTCGAAACTATTCGACTTAGAAACTCCTGGATTTTTGGATTAAATTCAATATATTTTTTAAAATTTATACATTTCATGACAATTGATTCCCATACTGAATTAAATATTTTTTAATTGTGCTAACAAAATTCCCTACTGTAAAACTAATCATTCTAAAAATTCCTTCCTTCATCGTTCCAAGTATCATTACAATAAAGTTCTAAATGATATTGACATATTTTCAAACAATTTGAATTCTTATAAAAAGAAAATTGGCTGAAGAAGAAGAATTACTTTTAAATAATTAATTTTTCTTTTAGAATATTCTTTTTTGTTTTATATTAATTTGTTTTTTAAATTAATTAAATGTAATTAAAAAAAAATTGTGATTCTTTAAGCCTATTTGTATTTAAATTATATATATAATAGATAAATAATGGTTGTATATATCGTAATAAATAAATAATATTCCAATCAGATAAAAGCTTGACTGACGACATAAATTGATGCATGTTCAAAAGTGAGGCTTGCATCTCTTGCATTACTTATAATTTTCCAATATGAACAGTTAGAAGTGGCCTGGATTAACCGTTGACCCTTGTCAGATACCCTCCACTCGAGAAACTTTTGGCACCGGCGGCTGTTGGCTCTCCGTACTATGTGTCCTGCCCACTGCCACTTCAACTTACTGATCCCCCGGGTTACGTTGCTAACTTTCGTTCGTCTACGGCTCTGCTCATTTCTGTGTACTCGCAGTGTAACTCCGAGCATAACCCTCTCCATAGACTAACCAAGACTCCGATTATGTCGGAGGATTATGAAAACAATCCCCCAACCCCCAAAAATCACACAGTAATCTAACATTTTTTCAGCATAAAAAGTATCCTATGTGTCATAACCTGACAACACTGTACTCACTGGACTGGGTTGGCAACCCCGTGTTAATTTTGAGTCTGTCAGTTAAGTGTGACTGTAAAGGAAATAAATAAAATAAAAGAACAAGTAATCAATTAATTTACCAGTTTTATTGCGAAATATAATAAAATGGCGACGAGGATTACCTACGTACCTACGTAACGTAACTTTTATTGACAAAATTGTTATTTTGTAGTTTGTACATCGATTATAACCTTAAATGTCACCACTCAAACAATTTGCCAAGGAAATCGAAAAAGGTAAAACAGGTTTCATACAAACACTTAGTAAAAGTGAATTAATTTCCTTGTGTGAGCAGTTAAAGGTGGAAACTAGCAACCAAAATATAGAAGATTTAAGAAAAAGTTTACGTGAGGTAATCAAAAATTTCACACGACAAAATATACCAACTTTACCAACCATGTCAGGAAACATATACAACATAGATACGTTTGATGGACGTGATTTCGATATATTTAATACACAATTACAGTGTTTAATAACATTGAATGATGTACCGGAACAAAAAAAAGTCGCACTGTTAATTACAAAATTGTCAGCGAAGGTATTTGAAACCTTGAATTATATTTGTGCTCCTGTGAAACCAACGGAAAAGACCTACCTACAGCTTATTGAAATTTTAAGAGAAAGATATGAAAAGTCAACATCGGTACCTTTAGATCGTGCGGAATTTAGAAAATGTAATCAAAAACCAGATGAAAACATTGAGGAATATGTAATACGACTAAAGAAAGCAGCAAAAAAGTGCAACTTTAAAGATTATGATGATCAAGTCAAAGAAAAACTCATTGATGGTGTACACTCTTCCTTAATAAAATTCGAATTATTGAAAAATGGAGAACGAACATTAGAAAATTTAATTATTTTAGCCAGGACAGTGGAGTCAGCCCTATTGCATTGTAAAGGAAAGCAATCTTCTGAAGAAACACCTACAAGTATGTTTCAAGTCAAGCGGAGTAACCCAAACAAAGCGAAGGCTTTTCCAAATCAAAGAACCGAGTTAAGACCATCAGGATCAGGGAAGTTTATAAAGTGTTTTTGCTGTGGTAAAAATGGCCATTTAAAAAGTGAATGTAGTTTGAAAAATAAGTTTTGTTCAGAGTGCGGCCAACGAGGCCATTTGTTTAAAGTGTGTCCCAAAAATCGTAAAGTGAATACCCTTGAAACGGAAAATGAACAGTACCAACAGGACAATTTAGATATTGAACAGTCAATTCAAAAACTTTTCCCTGATAATGATGATTACTATAATATATACAGTTTTAATATAACCACAAATAAGGTACCTGCATGTTACATTAGTGGCAGTGTGAACGGAATTCATTTAAAATTTGAATTAGACACAGGCTCTGAAGCTACAACTATTTTGTTAAAAGACCTTAAATCAATGAACTTAATGAATAAAATGTATAAAACAAACATAAAGTTTAAAAATTATGACCAAACCATCACACAGCCACTGGGTGTAATAAAAAATATTGAAATGTCATTGTATGATAAAATTAAAAAGGTAGACTTATTTGTAGTTAATAATAACATGCCACGGTTGTTAGGAAGAGATGTATTGAATTCATTTGGTATGTGGCCACTAAATTTAAAAACAATAGAGACCACAGACGTAGTGAGCATAATAAAAGAAAAATTTTCTGAAGTGTTTAGTCCAGGTTGGGGCAACTTTAAAGGGGACTGCATTTCCTTGAAATTAAAAGAAAATGCACGACCCAAACGCTTACCTGTAAGACAGATACCTTTTTCTTTAAAAGATAAAGTAAATCAAGAAATAAAAAGGTTATTAGATAATAAGAGAATTGAACCAGTTAAGTACAGTGAATGGGGAACGCCAGTGGTGCCAATAGTAAAGCCAGATGGTACAGTTCGCTTGTGTGGCGACTACAAAGTCACCTTAAATCCACAACTAGAAATTGATCGTTTTCCATTACCACATGTAGAAAACATTTTTCATACATTAAGAGACGCAGAGTATTACTGCGAATTGGATTTAAAGGAAGCATATTTACAGGCACCCCTGGATGAAGCCTCACAGGAACTGACAGTTGTTGTAACGGAGGCAGGTATATTTAAATACAAATATCTACCATATGGTGTCAGTACGGGACCGGGGTCGTTTCAAAGACTCATGTCACAAAAACTGTCAGGAATCCCTAATGTAATAGTGTTTATAGATAATATTTACATGTGTGGTAAAACGCAAAATGAAATGTTGAAATTTCTAGAGATGGTGCTAACTAAATTAAAAGAGTGTGAATTTAAACTTAAAGTAGAAAAATGCAAATTTTTCCGGAAAAGTATTGATGTCTTTGGATATAGAATTAATAAACAAGGAATTCAAATCATAAAAGAAAACATTGTGCCGATACTAAAGTTAGCACCACCAGAAAATTTAACCATGTTGCGTTCATTCTTAGGTAAAGTTAATTATTATGGGAGGTTTTTGAAAGATTTGGCTACAATTTTACATCCAATGTACGAATGTACTAGAAAGGGGAGTTTTGTTTGGACTGATGATTGCCAAAAGGCATTTGACTCTGTAAAAAATAAATTGGCGTCAGCTGAAAATCTAACACATTATAACCCTAATTGCCAATTGATATTGACCTGTGATGCATCAGCCTATGGAATTGGCGCTATCTTATCAAGCCGCGGAGTGGATGGCATTGTCCGACCAATTGCATTTGCAAGTAAAAAATTAAGTGACACTGAACAAAAATATACAGCCTTAGACAAAGAAGCATTAGCTATAATTTTTGGCATAACTAAGTTTTACAATTATACTTATGGAAGATCATTTGAATTGGAAACGGACAATGCAGCGCTCACTCGCATTTTTGGGCCATACAAGGCTATACCAAGAATGGCAGCAAAACGCCTACAGCATTACGCAATCTTCTTATCAGCATTTAACTATACAGTCAAATACATCAGTACAAACAGAAATCCCGCTGATTTCTTATCCAGACAGCCTAATGAACAAGATAACACAAAATATCACACTTTATGTACTAATAATATTGATAATGTTTATGTGAATCACATACGGGAGTCAGACTTACCATCTTTAAATTGGAAAACGATACAAAGTAACACAAAAAAAGATACACTATTGGCAAGGGTACTTCTGTATTGTCGTGATGGATGGCCAGATAGGGTTACCGATGATAAAGTAGCTCCTTTCTACTCCAAAAGACATGAAATTAGTATGGACAGAGACTGTCTATTATGGGGACATAGAGTTATTATACCAGACAATTTAAGACAGAAGGTACTAGATGAACTTCATCTGTCACACTTCGGAACCTCTAGGATGATTGATATGGCAAGGGCATATTTCTGGTGGCCTAAATTAAATGAAGACATTGAAAAAATAACTAAATCATGTAAAATGTGCTTGGAAAACTCGCACAATCCTCCTAAAGTGGTTCCGAGGTGTTGGCCTATTCCACCTGGACCATGGTATAGAATTCATGCTGACTACCTGGGACCACTGCTAGGAAAAATGTTTCTAATTATAGTAGACAGCTACTCCAAATGGCCGGAAGCTTTTCAAGTGGCTAATGTAGGATCCAGTCTAGCAATAACTAAATTTAAACAACTGTACATACGTTTCGGTTTTCCAGTACATCTAGTAACAGACAATGGCACCGCATTCACTAGCCATGAATTTCAAGAATTTTGCAACAAAACGGGTGTAAAACATAGCTTTACTTCGCCTCACTACCCCGCAACCAATGGTGCGGCAGAAAGGTTTGTTGAGACGTTTAAATCGCATGTTAAAAAAATTGTGGAGAGTGGGAAATCACTTGAGTATGCCATAGGCATATTCTTGTTAGATTACCGAACCACCACTCACAAAAGCAGTGGAGTAACTCCGGCTCGCTTAATGATAGGTAGGGAATTGCGCAATAGATTTTCACTTCTGAGACCAGCACCTATATATCAAAATCTGGTGGAGTCCCAGGAAAAACAATTACATTATGAAAAAGGGAATAGAACCTTAGTACTGGAAGAAGGAGATTTAGTAAACGTAAAAGATTTCAGGAAAGGAAGGAAATGGTCTAAGGGTCGCCTAGTAAAAGTGGTGGTACCTGGGTCAACATTCTTGGTCGAGGTGGATGGGCTACAGTGGAAAAGACATGCCAACCAGATTTATAAATTGTAAATTACTTTGTTATTTTCAAGTATCTATCAGAGATGATTAAGCAGTTATGTTAATATATAGTTCCTACGTTTAAGTTAAATTTCATGGTTAATTTTAGAATATAGTTAGGATTAGGTGTAGTTAGAAGAAAAGGGTCCTAAGATACTTATCATTAGAGGGGAGGAGAGTGTCATAACCTGACAACACTGTACTCACTGGACTGGGTTGGCAACCCCGTGTTAATTTTGAGTCTGTCAGTTAAGTGTGACTGTAAAGGAAATAAATAAAATAAAAGAACAAGTAATCAATTAATTTACCAGTTTTATTGCGAAATATAATACTATGTCTGTTGGCCAAATTTCCATTTGGCTGTCGGCCAGCAAATCTGAAAATTCATACAAAGTTTCACATTTATAACATTACTAGGATTACATTCAGACAGTGCTCAGTGCCTAGACCTTCAAGGTCTAGCTATGAGAAAAAGAGTTAAATATTTAATTTTTTTGCGACATAGTAGGTGTCACAGCAACGTCTGATTAGCTTATTGTAACTGTCCCTAACTTGTGACTTTTAATCGGCCTTCCGATTGTTTCCTGCGCCGCAAAACGGAATGCAAATGAGACTTGAAATTTAAATTGAATTTAAAAATTAGGGAGCTCCTCAAAGAATTAATGTCTTTGGAGACTGGAGGAAGTTTGTGGAAGCAATTGCGCATAGAATTGAGATAAAGGATTAAAGCTAGAATTTTATAAGAAAATAATCGCTTCTCGGGGCTTATCTTAATTGTTCTTTGGTTTGAGAACATCTCGTCTATTGTAAGTGGGCGCAAGTGATTGCGATCGCCAAAGATTGCCTGTCTTTGTTAACGTCATTCAGATTAACTTTTAATAAATAAAAAAAATATTTTATTTATTATTTAAATATTAATAAAAAAATATTACAAAAACTGCTTTTATTGTGAAGATTAATTTTACACAGTAGAGAGTCATGTATATGCCTAAGAAAGAAACACACCTCTCTTGGGAGGCTCCTGTCTCTCCGAATAATAAAATATTAAAATAATATAAATGAACTAGCAGAACCCCGGCCACGCTTCGTTGCGGCGTGCGCATGAGGTGCGCGCGGTAGTGGATAGATATATTGTTAATTTTTATTTTTCTGAAATAAAAATTGCCTTAAGTTACTCCTTATAACATTAGCTATCTGCCAGTGAAGGTTCCGTCAAAATCGGTCAAGTCGTTTCGGAGTTTATCCGGAAAAACAGAAATGAGACAGACAAAAATTGTTTTTTTTTTTTTTTTTTTTTAATTTTTTGTAAATTTTATATACTCGTACAAACCTTCCATACAATCATACATGTGTATGTAATTTGGACTCACCTCAATAATTGTTAAACATAGAACACTAAATTAATGAATGTATGTACTAACTAGTGCTCGAGACTTCGTCTGCGTTGACAAATAAAAAATAACGCCTCAACAAATATAGGATCAGCAGTGCAACGTCTCAAATCTTTATTGCTGTTTTACTTTTGCCAGACGTTGGATTTTTATTTTTAGATAATCTCTCTGGAACCGTATTTCTTTTCTGGATGAAATTTACCCCGTGTATTTTTTTTGTATCTCTGACAATGTGTATGTAAAATTTCACGATGATCGGTTGAGTAGTTAAGGCATGAAAAGGGAACAGACAGACAAATTTATTTTCTCGTTTTAATATTAGTATGGATATGGATTAGATCCCAAACATGGACATAGGATATTAAACGAAATATCGAAAGCGTACCGTCAAAAAGGTCGCTTATCTGATCTAGTTGTTATGTTTTGTAACGAGTATGATCGAGAGTGGATGGTTCCCGGTGGAATACCGTGTCAGTCGTGTGACCCCTTTTCAACCGAAACACTATCAATATTCTGGACCTCTGAGGTTTCATAATTTCGTTTATCACTTGTGAAACACCTAAAATAATCCATACTAATCGCCATAACTTCGCCCGCGTAACTTTATAAAATACAGCCTATGTTACTCGCTGATAATGTATAGTTCGTAAAATATAACCTGATCCCTGTGACAGATGTCAGAGTGACATATCTAGTGCTGGGCAACATGTTTTAATTTGTTCATACTTATCGATATTTTTAGTACAAAATTGTCATTGATAATAAATAGTAGTGCATTTATTAATAACTGTACATAATAAAAATAAATTAACTGTACATAATTTTAATAAAATAAAACAGGAGGATTAAGATGTGGCATTACATGTTATAGGCTTATAGGTGCCATTAATACTTTACAACCGAAATCATTGTTGGTATAGAACGGATTTAAATTGTTATTTCAGTTCAAGCAACGACTTAAAACTGTCAAAACAATAAATAACAGAAATGTTATATTAGTTTAAATTTGTTTTATTCACATGATCGATCACATGATCGATATCGATGGACGTCACTAAGAGGGCGTTCCCAACAATAAAGTACGACATTAATTTGTATTGTCAGAAAAACGAAACTTCATAGGCTTGGTTTCAAAGACAGCTTTCACAGGGATCAAGCTACATTTTACGAACTATAGCTAAAGGATCTATAGGTGAAAGAATTTTCAAAATCGGTCCAGTAGATTTTGAGTTTAATCATTACAAACAAAATCTCTCTTTATAATATTAGTCTCTACTAATATAGTAATTATATACTCATTGTCTATACTCATAGGGTCAGACAGACATGGACATGCAAATTATACTATGTGAGGATATCAATAAGTTATCTATACCTATAATATGAAGTCGTTTGTCCTGACTAACTTTAATGCACAGTCAAAACTACTCAGTATAGAAAGCATTTGCATTCGCGTAAACATCCGCTAAGAAAGGATTTTTGATATATTCTTCATTTAAGCATTTAATTCTTAATCTCTCTCTCTCTCTCTGCAGTCTACTCAGTCGGACTAAGAACACATGTGAGAATAACTAGTAGAAAGTAATTAGATAAAGTACTTTCCAGAAATTACTTCACTTCTGTGTCGTCTTAACAGTGTACTTTGATCTCATGCGTGACGGTAACTTTCTCGTGGATTTCGCTGACAACGCACAGTAAACATGAATATAACAGTAACTTATCTTCTAAGTCCAGACTAATATTATAAAGGTGAATCATCGTGAAATTTTGCATACACGTTGTCAGGGATATAGGAAAAATATGCTTTCCTATACAACTTTCTGGTTGTGTTTTTTAAAGGGTGAGGTGCTTTTAAAGAATTTTTAACAGTTTATTTTAGCTCGTGTTGATATATTTTTGTATTAATTTCACTATGACAGTATCGTCTTACTTTTACAATAACTAATGTGCTATAAAAACGTAGTAAACGATCAATATTCAGACATTAATTAAAAAAAAATAATACGGAATCAATATGTAATTTTGAGTACTTCAAACCTCTATTTAGTGTGAGATTAACTACGGCCCTGACATTGTCCTGAGACAGTAACTTCACCGTAACGCAACTTCTAATCCAAAGTAACGTAGGAGCGACGAAATTCTTACAACATTCCTTTATCTTTACTTATCTCGTACATAAGAAGGTAACCAAGTACTTAAACGGTGTTATTATATTCATAACTTCCTCAGTAGTTACACAACATTTTCCTACTCTAGATAATTATGACAGTTAAGTCAATAAAGACTAGTCTTTATTAAATTATGGCTTACAGCTTTAGCTTCGTAGTCATATATTTTATTGCCTGGATTATAGGTTATAGGAATATCAGGTTGTTTTGGGGTTTTCAAAAAAACGAATTAAAGTGCGCACAAAGTTGCGGGCACAGTTAGCTTTATATCAATCAATACTAATAATAAATCTGTAAATGTAGGTATAGTATGCATGTATGTTCCTCCATAACTCTTAAACGAATTAACTCGATTTTCATGAAACTTGGTAGATAAACATTTAAACGTACAGGACACAGGATAGGCTACTTTTTTCTTTTTCAAAGCGGACGAAGTCCCGGGCGCCAGCTAGTGTAAAATAAAATAGTTAAATTGAAATATATTTTCTTATTTATTTCCTTAATTTCATTGAAACAAAAGCTTTCTCATATTTAAAAGTTGCGATGAATGATTTCAATTAACATGATTCAAAACGAAGTTTTTAAAAGAGAAGTTGAAAACTAATGATATTAAGATAAAAATTTAAAAATTATGTTAATATCATTAAATCAATAGAAGGAAAAGGAACAACCTGTATTTATCTTGCCCTTTTTGATGTAAAAGTAACGAGAATGGAACATAACGCTATTCCTAAATGATTAGAATTAGCGAAACATTACGGTCGGGGAATTAGGGTTTGTAACCACACTATTAGCAAATAGCTTGCGGCGTCCATTGTCGAATATAAAATAAAAAAAACAAACTTCAAACAGGAATCTAATAAGATACCTAATAATAAGATACCGAAAGTCGTAGTACCTAGTCGCCACTACGACTTTCGAAGGGACTACGACTCTGGGATGCCACCATCAGATCCTGGTTTCCTTATCATGGTACCACCCTTGGGATATCTCCTTTCCAACAAAAAAAAGAATTATCAAAATTGGTTCATAAACGACAAGTTATCTGCGGACACATAAAAAAAAACCTAGGTATACGATCGAATTGAGAAAGCAGACCAATATTAAAAAATATATATTAAATATAACGTCACTAAGAATTATTTAATCACTAATGTCTATGTAAATATAAATGGCCGAACTTTTGTTACTAAATCACGTATAACCGTTATAGATACATTTTTTTCGCATTATAAAACCATAGAATTACAGATGGACATCAAATAATTTTATTAGTGGCAATGTACACTTTATTTTGTAGTAAGAAATTGGACGATCTTAAATCAGACATTCAGATCTTCGGCTGGTTATCATATTACCATCCTCATCTTGTCGAAATCCTACTTTTTCGGACCAAGCGTTTTAAAACACCCTTAATTATGTTCCAAGCTCAAAGTTTCGAGTGAATAGGCATCTTCTGGGCGAGCTTGCTCCATCATAGGCCTCATCTTCGCTACGCGGCTGGATGCCGGCTGGAACATTAAACGTCATTGAGCGTATCGCTTACTCAGCGTGCACGAGTTGAGTATTTGTCCCGATACTAAGAGCGCCCAAAACGCACCTAAAAACGTTTTCATATCAATAAAACAAAACCAGATAAAAATCGGTCCACCCGTTTAGGACTTATTATGCCACAGACAGACACGCAGATACACAGGTCAACAACCTTTTTTGCGTCGGGCGTCGGCGGTTAAAAAACTTGCTTCCGGTTCAATATTTGTTTAAGAATCTTATCAATCCCCTACTGTTCCTCGATAATTGTGTATTGAAAATTCAATAGTGTGTAAATTGGTGTATAACACGAGGCGCCGTAAAGACTTGCGCTTATCGTTTCATGCTTTCATTATTCATGCGAAGAAAACGCGTCGTCACCGAGCCCCTATTAAAATTTGCTTCTACGATATAAGCTTAGGCAATTTCGTGAACTCACCAAGTGTACCGAACGACTGGGGACTATGTCGTTCAAGTGAAAATGTAAAAAAGTTACATATTAAATATGTGTGTATATTGCATATAAGCTAACATAAACGTTACATCCGACTTTCATCTATACCTACTAATAGTATGAAGAGTTTGTATTGTTTGTCTGTTTGTTTATATGTCGGAAGTAATCTTCTGAACTACTAATTCGATTTAAAAAAACCTTCACAAATACTTAGAATAGAATAGAATTTATCAGGCAACAGCTCTCTTAGAGACGGTTTATAATTTTTTTTTACCTAAACATTAAATCTAAAATTACAACATAAACGATTATCTAAAATGGTTGAAATATTTGCAAATAATCTTATAAATAATACTTGTCAATAAAATTCATTCTAAAAATTAAAACCAATTGTGATGCAAGAAATTATAAAATCATAATTGCGTCGAATGGTAGAAAATATCAACTCCAGGAATATCCCCTTAGTTATAGAACTATACCCTTAGTTAGTTATCATCTTAGGAGTGGAAACGAAGGTTCCCCTTATGACAATATCAATTAACAAAAGCTCATTTTAAATTAGTTAATAGGCAGTTATTATCCAGAATGAGTCCCTAAAGTTGATAAATCTTAGCTTGTGGATTTTTTGTCGGTCACAAGTCTTTCAGAGCGAGTAGCACCACACATTTCACTTATCAGATTTCTCTTGTACCCGAGTGACGGCAGAGACGTGTTTTTTCGCGGGTCGCGCCGGGCGGCATGAATTGCCAATAAAGAGGCCCGCTCCAAATGTCACCAACACCCGAGCCCTAAATGGAATTGTAAATTTGACTTCGCTCTAAAGTCTAGTACACACAAACGCTAAAGTCTAGTCAAGTGTTTATTGCTATAATTTCAACTACTCATATAATATGCAATATCATCAGTGGTACACTTGTATATTGCAATACGCATTATGCCCTTTATTTGACGTTGGAAAATCCTTTTGGATACACAGCAGTGTAGGGGACACTGCAGGGTTATGCAGGATTTGTAGCGGCTAAAACTAAACGACTTTCTAACGAGGCCATTAATGGGCGGGGTCGTGGGGACGTTATGACACGACTACGATGCCCCGCCACGGCTATCCAAAGAGCTGCCTCCTCTTTCGGGTACGCAAATTCTGACAGGAATGTCAGAATTGGCGTACCCGAAAGAGGAGGCATTACTAAAATTCTAAATAATTTTAAATAATTGCAATATGTAGTTCAATATTCAATACATTTATATATAGAAAAGCGATTAAGCAGCACCTAGACTATGAATAATAACCTAACTAGTGAGATAATAGAGGCTAATATATCTAATTTGACGGCTTAGTATAATATTAACCAGTCCCAAATAATAGGCATCAAATATGAGCGAAGCCTAACGACTCTATTGGCAAGTCTACGAGTATATTTGAAATAATTTGGGTAAACCAATTAAGTGTGACTGCAATATGCAAATTTTAAATTGATTGCTAACTGACAAAGGCTTACAGCTTATTGTGTTCAGACAATTTGTATTTATTGGGCATTAAATAAGCTCCAACCTGTGCACTGAACTAAGAAATCTTGGGGCGACTATTGAAGAGTGATTAAAGTTTAAATGTTTGTCTGTGATATTAGAATAACGGAACTGCTCGAGCAGCTTACTAATTCCTTAATACCTAATTCCACGATTACAATAAAATTAAGTTATTGGTCGTAGTAATACATAAAAAAATTACATTTCTGACATATAATACGAAGGTTTGGATAGAAACAAAAAACTGAAATTAATTTTATGTCTACTATAATTAATTTATAAAATGCGCAGAATTTGTGATATTTTCGCGAGTAGATTTCTTGTAATTACTGACTAAGTTTTTTTTTTTCTATGGAAACATCGTAGCTATTGTATATTTAAAATTGGATTGTCAATTTATAAAGGTTTTCATTAATTTTTATACTTTGCTAGTTGAATAGATGCAGCGAAATATGTCTTGCGTCGCACTCTTGTCGTCGGTTCTTCGCATTATTACTATGGGATGAAAATGAATGATGAACATTATTACCCGTTCTTGGGGATGAAAAAAAATTGGCACTTATGAATTTATAAAGAAAATATCTTCTTATATATTCTTATCTTATATTAGTATTGTACATATAAACAAGTTCTCATGCTTATGTGATACTGCTGTAAGGCTGTATCAAACATAGAAACATTCTGATTCAGAATAAAGTACTAAGAAGCATTGCAAATGCACCCTGGTACATAATATAGGTAGTAAAAGATGAGCGATATTCTCATCTTTTTCGTAGCGTTCTTAATTCGTAGCATTCGTAGCGTTCTATTCGTAGCATTCGTAGCTCACGTAGCATGTCTAAATGACAGTCTCGTAGAACTCGTAGTTTTCGTAGACACAATTTTTCTAGTGTTCGTCCGCTGGATTAAATTTGATGATAAATAAACTTTATTTATCATCAAATTTAAAAAAAAACTATTAAAGTAATAAAAATAATATAACATAAAAAGCAATCTATAGTTTTCACGTCATATACTACGTTTACATGATGTTTTATTAAACAAGTTTTAATTAGAGAATTTCTTTTTCTCTATTTTCTGATGTTAGATTTTTCAGAGCTTCTCCAACGCTGCCTATTCCAATTAGATTCGAAGAATTACCTAACATCAACATTTCAATGAGTACTATAGTAATCCTGTCTTGTTTCTTCATAATTTCTCAAATAAGGGCATATTTGTAACACACATGACTTACGCAATAAGTAATACAAGTAATTGTTGTAAGCTTAAATTAGTTAACAATTCGCTGAGCAGATTAAAGTCAAACACTTATAACGAAACACGTCAATTGTGAATACGTGAGATGAAACTCAAGAACAAAGATAAATGAAATGATTAATGAAAGATGAATGAAGACGAATTGGTACTTAACGATTCATATAAAACGTAAAATAAGTAAGGAGATCATTGACTAGAAAATAAACATGAAATCATTTTAAAACGTTATATTGACAATGTTATTTTTTTTAGTTGTTTTTTAATGCGACTTAGCAAAAAAGCGTTATTTTCGACGCCTAATTTGACTTCTTAGATTAATTTGAATTTATTAAAATTTGGTAAAACTCCGAAAAGTTACAAAATTTTGTTGTGCAATATTGCACCTTAAATTATAGGTCATTAGGTTGAGCTCATTTTGCGTAACATTGTGTTCAGTCTGAGGTTAGTCCTTGTCTTAATGTTAATGCGTGTTTGGACAAGCAGCAATTAAACGAATGTCCACAAAAAGTGTAGGCTTAATATTGGATAAAGAATGAGGTACAAATGGAGAACTTAGAAATGGACTAAGACATTCCTTACTAACACACACCGAAATTTCTTACTATAGCTCTTTTGTAAGAGGGTGTTTACTGCCGTTGGACCGGCTGTCAAGTTTATGACTGCGTAACGGAGTGTGCGCTCTTTATCATAGATAAGTCTAATATACTATGTTCACGGATTTTTTTACACTAACGTTTTCATTTATGCAAAGAGTGATGAACGGGGAAGATTTGTTTGTAAATATAAAAATTGCTCCCCGGGTGAAGTCGGGAGCAGGTCACTAGTAGATTAAAAATAATCTATATCAATACATATTATAAAATAAAATCCCTATATATGCTTCTGTCTAGATATCCCCTAATTCCTTCTAAACAACACAATAGATTTTGAGATAGATTCTTCTAAACGATAATGTAATACTAACTGGTGCCCGCGATTTCGTCCGCATTCTCTATAGCCTATAGCCTTCTTCGATAAGCGGACTATCCAACATAAAAATATTTTTTTAATTCGAACCAGTAGTTCCTGAGATTAGCGCGTAGAAACCAAACAAAGAAAGAAACAATCTGTTCAGCTTTATATATTGGTATAGATAAGAAAAAATGCATACAGTACGACCAGCTAATGTATTAAGGAGTACAATATAGAAGAGTCAACTGAAAAGTGCTACGATGACTTTATTAAGGCCAATATATACTTAGGCGACGATAAAAGGAAGTGAACAAGCCTGTTAAACTTTGTCCATAAGTTATCGCTGTCAGGGGTGTACTAAACTGTATTGTATGAAGCGTAATAAAAAATTTGCTCGGTCTTCGTCAAAAGTCGGTAGCAGGACATTAAGGGCTGTACTTAAATCCAATCTAAAATTGGCGGCAGCCATAAATTCGGGTTAATGTCTTGCGGAATGATCCGACACAATAGATGTGGAATGCTCGCGGTTCGTAGACAGCTTTTTCACGGTATAATGTCCGGAACACCGAAAACTTTACGGTTGGTAGAATGTTAACACCCCTTAAACGTTAGTTTTGACCGCGGTACATCATTTATGGATCTTTAGTAACGGCACCTTAAGTCGACGATTTAACGCGACCCATTGATTTTACTATATTGACTGACCCTGAACTGACCTTACGATCCTATATGAACGTCAATATAGTTACAGATCTAAAGATTTCACATTTTTATTCGAAATTGTTGGATATGAACCCGTGCTGGTTTGTTTAATATACCTGTTTTTCCTCAATATTCCACTGCGACCCATAAACCCACAGAAAATAGTTACCATATTCAGTTTCGTATGGTAATATTTTTAATCTACAATAGTGCAATCTATAAAGTAAATTGAGATGCGTACAGACGAAGTTCTCTACTGATTCTGTTATATCAGTATTTAAAGCTAAAATATTAGCGTTACATTACCATAAAATCTTAGTCGGAGATAGGTAGTCTCATAAATTATGCAATATTTTGATCCACATATTGTTTTGACACGCTATTTACATAATCTACCTTCAGGCTATTGCGTCTTGACCAAGATGTATAAATTAATAATTTATAATTTTACATAACTTTCCCATACAAATTAAAATAAATATTCTTAACGCCGTGTTCAGTACCTAATAAATTGGAGTAACCGAAAGGCTCGTCACAACCTTAGAGATACGATGGCATAAGAAACAATTGTAACCACCTTACAATTGTACCATGAATGCAGTTTTACTTCTTTTAAAAAAAACAGGAAAATTTTCTTTGAGCTAAGTTTGCTATCGCCAATATTTTTGTACTATTTGTTCCAAGTTCGGATACGAAAATCCATTCTGTATAGTATATTATATCATTAAAAATAGCCAGGCCATCTCTATCTCAAGGTTGCCTATAGTACTCAAAATGATGTTATATCCCTAGCAATTGTTAGAGTAGCTTAGAAAACTCACAACTCTTATAGTTCAAATATAGGTCTGCACACTCGTGTGTCTTTCGTAGAGCTTTGCATTGGTCGCGACTTGAAATTCTCGGTAATGATGTCTACAACCTTTTCATGTTTTATTCCACACGAAATAGTAGTGCAACATTTAAGGATTTACTTTCGTTGTTAAAAAGGGATAAGTAGTAGTGCCGCTACAATTTTTATTCAAGATACTCTTGTTAATTATGTACGGTTTTAATTTTATCCTTTTATTAATCAAAAAATATTTATTGCAATTAAGTACTTTGAAGTAAGACTTCTGTAGGTGAGTTTATTTGGGAGAAGTGAAGCATCCCGGCTGCAAAGAAAGTATTTCATGTAAACTCTTTAGATCATTGCAAAGACACAAAGGAGAAATTATAACAAGATATATTGAAATCAACCGCATTAAATACACTTCACTTAATATAGTCTATTGAAACGATAACTTTGAGGTTTTGACACAAAACGACAGAGAAAATCAACACACAAAGATCGTTTGATGTAGATGAAATGCAATGAACTTTGACAGTTTCTAAAAGTTTCGCGTCTGTATAATATAAAGTTAACTGAACAGCTTCTAAAATTCACAATGTCTTTGTCAACTCTCTATAAATGTCTTCAGCAAAATGTCATTGATCAGATAATTAATTAACACTTTTTTTATTATTTAAAATGATTAATAAGTTACCACGGTATTTTCCAATAGGACCGATCAAAAGAAGCGTGGATCCATCGTCGACCCTCGGCCCTTATCATGTTGATTGTCTTAGCTTGCCAATCCGTGGCCTACACTCAAGAACTTTCGTACCCCAGCGGCCGTCGTCTCTCCGTACTATGTACTCCTGTCACTACCATTTCAACTTACTGATCCACCGGCCTATGACGGTGATTAACCGCTAGATCGATAGGTAGGCTGACCATCGCCTAATGGCGCTAAGTGCCTAAGTGCCTAAGTGCGCTGCAAACCATAGAAGGATATAATTATTATTTCCATTTATTTTTTTTTTAAATACAAATACCAGAAATACACATTGGCAAAAGACAAATCCAATTTAGAACTTGGATATATTTACGATTGAGTGAATAAAACGCAATCTACTTACATCTAGTATTACAAACAACTTTTGTCAGGAAAACAGATTTTCAAGCCAAAAGTAATAAATGTTTGAGATCTTGTTTGTTAGTGGATTGGTATTAAAACGGTTTTAATTTATTAATGTTGAAAATTTAATAAGGAAACTCGGTTTTTTATTTCTAATAACTTGTAGAAAACGTCACAAAATTAACCACAGCGACAGAGATATCAGACTTTTTTCAGGTGTTATATTTTTCGTTTTTAAATGCGGAGGAAGTCGCGGGCTAAATCAAGTAACAATATAAAATGAGGCAAATAATAGAAAGATCATTACAAAGAATTATATTATGCTTACAATATTAAAAATAACATTCTTTACAAAGGAATTCTAAACAGATGACGGAAGAAAACTCGGATAATAAATATTAACGAAGTTTCAAGTGCACTCCTCCGCTCCATTGAAATATATAGCCCAATTCCCATTTATCGATTTTGTATTACCTAGGTACTTACTTAAATATTCTATTATGTACAAGCTTATCGGATAATTCATTAATTACCACCTAAATTTCATTAATAAACTTGGCGTGTTA
Organism: Synanthedon vespiformis; assembly: GCA_918317495.1. Lineage (NCBI taxonomy): Eukaryota > Metazoa > Arthropoda > Insecta > Lepidoptera > Sesiidae > Synanthedon > Synanthedon vespiformis. The sequence goes on from OU906964.1 coordinate 4,372,608, forward strand.
CATGATCAATCTGCTAAGAATTTCTCTTAGTAACGATCAGATCCGTATCGAACTTATAGCTCAATATAATATTACTAGAATTAGCTATATTATATTGAGATTTATTGATACTAGATATCACCTTGGGGCTAATCTACACGTGAACCTACCTTTAAATGTATATTCTTCCACAAGGATACTACAACTTTTATATTTATAACTGGTTTCACACATATGCATATTTTTCTGCAAATTACATACATAAATATTCCTTGTCCGTTTGGTGGTTTAGAAGAAGTGAGCTGAGAAACAGACAGAAGCGGGCAGCGACTACTTTATAACTGGATGAACCCCGCTACGCGTACTTAGATCATAATAGAGTAGGCGTAAATCCGCCCAGTATTTTATTATCTTGAATGTGGAAATGTTTTAGATACCAATTCATATTAATCTTGGTATTCGGTGCGTAGGGTGCCGTCACATCCTTGCCTCCACAGAGCATTTATTTGGCAGAGTGCGCGATGTCGACTCGCCCCAAAAAAGCTACGACGCAGCCATAAATCACTTACTGTTCGAAGATAACGTTATGTAAAACGTATTATTAATTTATTCATATTGATTTTTCTATTGTTAGAGTACAATAATACACCAATATAATATAATAAGAGCGTTATTGATAGTGTACTTTGGAGTATAGTATATAAAGTATACTATTATATAATAAAGAAAAGCGATATTTTCGTTGCCTAATTTGATTTCTTAAAGCAAAATTAAAACTTAGATAAAATCTTTTATAAAAACTTAGATAAGTAAACCTAGATAAACTTAGATATTAAAAAAAATTGAATAGGGCAAATTTATACAAAAATTTCTATTTTCTTAGAAAAAAATATAGTAATTTACTGCCCAAAAAATACCTTTCGTGTCACAGTAATAAAAAATTTCAGCGACTACTTCCTTTTTAAAGCTTATTAATTAAGTTTTGCACTATAACTTTAATGGGGTACTTTTATTTCTTTTTTATGTTTTACACAATATTTATTTGTGTATCAGTGTATCCCAATTTTAAATCTGTTTGGTCATATCTGCAAAACTACAAAAAATATTGTGCAATTTTAAATAATTCAGTATCATGTATGGTAATATTTAAATATGGAATATAAATGAATCCTTGAGCGGTAATGTAAAGGTTTTTTCACTCAAAGGACAAAAGGTTAAAGTTTAAACAAGGATTAGTGGGATCCTACTTAATATCGTTATCCTTATACGGAATGTAGATTCCGTTTATCCCAAGTTTTAGTTTTCCCATTACTTTTATTGTCTTTTGGGTCGTTATTTACGACATCCTTGGCGGATATTTTTGGGTAAAATTGACCTTTGGATAGCACTTTCAAAATATTTATTGGACATTAACTTAGTGTTAGTTATATGTTGTACAATGCGACGAAAAATAAGTCATGAAAGGCATTCGAGTAATATTTTAATGGGTACCATAAGATTCTTTCTCTATTAGTATTTCTTGCATAAAATGCACGTTTGTTTAACAGTTGTTTTAAACTATTAAAGTAAGAGAGTTCATACTTCTATAATAAGCATTCACGTGTAAAATATTATAGTTGAAGTTAATTAAACAAGTAGCGCACCAGATGGAACCAAATATTTCTGAACTTTCCAGTCTTCCATTCTGAAAGTTATAAGGCATCATTCTACCCTAGAGCTAATTATCTCAATGGCAAATAAGTTTGTTTTAAATTATTAAAACGAGCAACATTAAACTTGTGTTTCTGCAATAATTTCTCTCCGAAGTTGGTGGCCATTTTTTTATATAAATATATTTTAATGTTTATCAAAAATGGGTTTGCTCTTGGCCAGTATCTAGCCGTGCAGTAAAGACGTTGGAGCGCAGCAAAACCTATGAGCGCCTATATAACCTATGGGTTAAATAAGCTCGAAAACACAACCGACAAGGAAATCTACAATAACTTTAGAAGTTATGGTAGGTATCTGAACCATTCCCAGATATGCTTTAGACAAGATCTTTGCCTTAATATTATCCATTTATTACCCAGCTGACATGGTATTTGCGCATCATGATAATAAATGACTAAAAGTTTCTTTTCATTCGAAGCTGAATTTTGACTAATGACTATTTGAGACCAACTACATTTTATTTGATTTTTAAACTGCAAAAATTTTAAAATGTTTAAATTTTAAACAAATTACCATAAGCAGACTGACAATCTACTTAATGGTAGGTGAGCAAGGGGATATGAAGCGGTATTAATCCTCATAGATACTTCAAGGATAGCATATTTTTAAAAGCCAAAGTCTTAATCCATTCTTCTAAACAGAGTTCTAACACACAATAGAAATATTAAAAAAGTGAAAAAATACCTATATTTTTTTAAACAAAAGGAAAGGCTTACATGAATAGGGGTCTAGAGATTTCTGACCTAGCAAACAATGGCTTCACAACTGACCGTGAAAACCAAACATTTTTTTATTAGGCTTAGAGATAAAAAGTAGCTACTAAAATCATAATGAAAAGTTCCACACAATGATCAGAATACTTTTCCTTTAGATATATATATATTTTGCTTCCTTAACTAAATGATAAACACGAATGCTTACGGAGTTAAACACGCAAACTTATTTTCTGTTTCTAACAAATACTATTTTTGTTCGGAACATTGATATGGAATTTAGTATTCAAGGGTACGAGGTCACGTAACTTACGACCGATTCTTTTGATTGAAGACAAACATTTACTATCTTTTATCAGACAATTCACGGTGGTAGGTATAAGGAACTTTTTATTGAATTTAAGGGTAGTCGTGATACATAAGACAATTTTCTACAGTAACAATTAAACACGGACGTTATTAAAAAAATAACGTATAATTCTTCATCTTGAATTTGAATTTTCATAATTAAGATACTTGATACGTAAATAAATAAACGTATCTTTTATGATTTTTATAATTTTTTTATTGAATATATATTATAAAACAAAATCTTCCGCCGCGCCTGCCTGTCTTTCTATTCTCGTAATAAACTCAAAAACTACTACACCGATTTTCATGCTGTTTTCACCAATGGATAGAGTAGTTCTCGAGGAAGGTTTTTAGTATATAATTTACAAAGTTACCCAGGCGAAGTCGCGGGCAACAGCTAGTAATATAATAATATTCTGTATAATGAGGATTATTATAATGTATTATTTAAGTTGTGATTATTTTTAATATGTGCTATACATAACCTCCCATCCCCATTAAGTACTATTTATACAAACGAAAACTTACTCGCTTAGTCACTGTCCGATGACGCCACAAAGCCTTCATCGGAGGCTTCTCTTCAACTTACATAATATAATTCGAATCTATTCTATTGTCGTTTTATAGAGAAAGAAATAAAATAATATTGAGCAAACAATGGTTTTATTGTTATGTTTCCTGTTTTCCTGATGCGCTTGGCATCAAACAAAATTACTAGTTGTTATGTCCTTCAGATGCATCACAGCAATAGTTTTTGTACATTTTTTCATAAGTTCAGGACGCCGCCACTATTGACGACAGTGGTGCCGATTTTTTTGCATTTTTTGTACCATCCTTCGGGAACCTAACATTTTTCCAGAAAAAAACAATATTAGTAAGATTTAATTTTCACGTGACATCACTTATAAAAATCATAAGAGTTCGAAAAAGGTCCTTTTTGTGTAGGTACAAAACGTGAGTATTCCATATATTCTATATGAGCTATAAGAAGTCCACATTTATCCTTCTATTGTTGCTTGCTCTATTATCTGTATTGCATCTTGTCATGGTCATATCCTAATTGCTTCTGTTTTTTTACAATATGTATGATCGACAGCACCATAGTAGCTCTTTTAAGTAACATATTAAAAAGACTTATTCAAACTTTCTAACTTGAACCCCATTACCATCTATGAAACTTCATTACCACAAATTAAACAATATTATCCCAATTTAAATCTATAATTTCTTCTTACCTAATGGTACAATTTACATAAAAAAGAATATAATAAAAAACTGATGCCTGACCTCCATACAAAACTGGTTGATCTCCTTTCGTGACTCATTAACAAATAATTGTCATTATCAGAAATGCGAACAAGATATTGTTTTATAGGTTTTATTCCAATTTTGTAAGACATTTAAACATGTAAAATAACTTTGACAATATAAAATCTTCAACATGCGTAATACAATCAACATTTGCTATTTTGCTCCAACGATTTCTATTCTGTGAGATAGTCCGCAATTTCCTATTTGTGCCGATACCGACACTCGTCTGTAGCTGCTAGTAATGTCCTCACTAAACATTACATAGAACGTGAAAAGGCCTACAGTTTATTTGGATATGCTGCGTTTAGACCACATTTTTCTGTAAAAAGTTATAGTGAAATTTCAAGTGAATAAGAAATCGAATTCTAAAGCTAACCTTCAGAAATCCGAATTTACAATGAATGATGCCCTTTAACATAGCTACTTTCCCCATCCAGACCATATTCAACTTGTCTGGATTTGGAAAGTTCATTTCCAAAGTTTAGCCTGCCGGGAACCTGTAAGAGAGCGTTAAAGCAAGCATCCACTTATCCAACAGGCCTGTAAAATTAGTATCAAAAATAATCGGTGTATCAATAGTAATCGGTGGCCAAATTATTAGAGATAGTGCTCATATTCATGTAATCAATGAATGATTCCCTGGTAATGACAACTATATTTTTATGCATGACTCTGAAACGTATCACAAAGTCAGAAGCATTCTTGGCTGAAAAAAATTTTTTGACTTGGCCAGGCATTTCACCAGACATGACCCATCGAACACATGTTAATTCACCAAATGGGCGATGCCAAAAGAACTGATTACTACCAAGTGCCAATTCATTGAAACTCCCATCAGAGATTGGAATCATAACTCCACACTCCAAGAAAATGCAAGAACATGTATTGAGAGCATGCCCCGACGAATAGAAGCTCTTATTTCAGCAAAGGGAGGCATCACTAAATATTGAAACTTATTTTATTAATTTTTATCTCTATTAATATGAGTCATAATATGAAGAGTATAATTTTTTGTTGTTTTTATGATCCCAATAAAATGCATATACAAATAAAAAATACATAAGCGACATACAACCAATCATTTGTTAGAGAAATCCAATTAGATAAGAAAATTAAAAAATCTCAGTAGGTCTGTCCCTAATAATATGGCCATCCACTGTAAATATTTTGATTTAATATACTTACAGTTACAGTTCAAGTAGAATATACAGACTGAACGAAGCATAGCGTTTTGTCACAAACTGTTGCCTTCGACCTTTGCAATGAATACTAAGTATGGGCTGAGAATAATTGAAAATTTACATTTGTTTACATAATCTTCTATTTTTCTCAATTGTCTTCAGTTATATTAATGATAATTTGAAGTTTTATTCATCTAGTTACTAAGTAAGCACACACTTATTGAATTTTTTTAAATAAAGCTTTACTTATGTAATCATCACTAATTTAATGAAAAATTTATAAAAAAAAACCTACTCAAAATCCGTTGTGTAGTTTTAAAGATGTAAGTATACATAGGGACCTGTGATAGGGACAGACAAACGGGAAGCGACTTTGTTTTATAGTATGTAGTGATGATTGAAAATTGCTTCGCGAAACAATAAAACTTATTTACGAGAGCTCCACTTGTTTATAATAATACTATTCAGAAATTTATCTGTATAGTCCATAAATGTATAGCTATAAAGTAATTGTCGTTGATATTTATATAATACTTGGCTCGTAAGACAATAACTAGCTAACAGTAAAGGAGCTTCACTATTTTTAATACTAATAATAAGTCAATTTTTCACTTTTTCTTTAATAATATGGACATGTTAGAGTCACTTAATGCAATCGTAGCATTAAGTGGACCGTCAGCCTGTTTGACGACTCTTAAATAAAAAATAAACACTTGCGTATCTCTAAAACATTCTGTATATCAGTGTAATATTTCCTTTTGTTACTAGTAAAACTTTTCAACGATGAGTAGACTCATTATGAGTACGTAAACATGCTCGTTGTTTTCAACGCACAGCACTTATCGTTCGTGGAAGAAAAAATGCTATTCCACATAAAACGTTGTTCGTAACACGCTTTTAATTAATTAATTAATTTTATCGTTCAAGTCCCGAGGAATTTATGAAATATGAGGGGTGTTTCGCAAGTTAATTTGATACTTGAAAAAAAATCTCATATTTTACCACTCATCATAATTATGTAGCTGTATACTCACTGCAGAAAATCCTTATGTTAAACTAATTTAGAAAAGAAATTGAGTTTAATTATCTCATTTTCTCTGTAATAAATAGAAAGAAAGAAGAAAAAAGAAAGAAAGAATTTTGTATCCAAAAATGTGACAAAAATATATTTTTATGTATACAAAATTTTATGCACGTTACTTTTGCCAAGAGTTGGATTTTTATTTTTAGATAGCTAGTGCCCGCGGCTTTGCCTGCGTGGAATATTTAGCCTATATTAATTCTGAAATTCTATTCTAACGATTGGTGAAAGATTTTTTTAATCGGATGAGTAGTTTCGAAGATGAACAACAACAAATAAACAAATATACAAACACACATTTTTCTTATATATTACCTAAGTACTTATAACTTAAGGGTTCTTACGAAAAATCAGCGCTGGCATATTGCCAACAAAATGCTGAGTAGGGACCTTTTTGTACATGTCTCTCTAGCTTGTACTGCTTTATTTTTAACCCCCGACGCCCGAAGGAAAAACTGGGTGTTATAATTTTATATTTTATATTTGTCAAATGTTATAATAGTAGTGAACATAATTGCTTCGTCAATATAAAGTTAGCGTGTAGGTATACAGTTAAAATGTGCTCAGCTCACTACGGAGTTGCACCATTTGCGATTTTGCCGGTTAATATCCGGCGAGAAGATGGCTCGTCAGCGAAATATGTGGAAGCAAATACACGATTTGATGCTTAGTTAGGTTCTGTTTATATTTTGATCGTCATAAGTTTACTTTGAAAAATTTAAAATAGTTTTAAAAGGAAATTTTATTGCCGAAGAGAGAAAATCTCAAACAAAAATTGCGATGTCAACTGAAACCATTCTTATAAATCACTCTACTTAGTCTTATTTATAGCTAAGTTAAATTGAAAACGTTTTAAATTTTATAACACAATACAGCATGTTGCACGAACCGCAATAATAACTTGTACGACATAAGAAAGTATCTTCGGGGAGGCAACAAAGCCTTAAGCTATTCTCTAGAGACAAATAATACCAGCTAGAAACCGTTGTTCAATTTAAAAGAACGTTTATAACATTCTATTGCATGTCAGTCTTTGTTGACAATAAGAAGAACATTCAACTCTGTTTATTTCAATACTACACTCTAGTATGTAGACTCGAAAAAGACAGCTTTGTTACTCGTGACAATATTTGTTAATTAGTGAAACTGTTTCAAAAGTGAGCTGCGCTTTCCGCCCGCCCATTAGGGCGGAATGTTTTTAAAAAATTATATAGTAAAGAACCGATGTAAAAAGAAAATATTTTTTATTTTTGTTTCTTGTAAGTGAACTGAAAAACTACTAGTACGATTTTTAAAATTCTTTCACCTATAGAAAGCTACATTATCAACGAGTAATAGGCCAATCAAATAGGCTATATTTTACAAATTCACGGACGAAGTCGCGTGCAACACCTTGCTACAACCAAATATTATACAAATCTTTTGTCGTATCGTTAAATTTCGTTGTCATTTAAATATACTACATTAAAAATCTCCTCATACTGAATTGGAAAAACCTCGAGATAAATTTCTCAACTAAAGTAAATTAAGTAATTTAAAGTTAATGAACTGAAAAATTAATGTTACAGGTGTTCCATAGCTAGAAAAATTCTGGTAAGTAATATCATATTTAAAAATGTGACTTCCAACTGCATTTTTAATTCAACATCTCAAACCCTTTTAGTTTCTGTCTTCACCTCGTGTTTATTTAGTTTAAAGCAAGACTAATACTCATCTGACGCGTACAAACTGTGACCTACGTCGCCTCGTCGTTTAGGTATACAAATGTGAACCTGTATATTTGCTGTAATTGTATATACCTATATTTATTTGAAAAGGTTTACCAACTAAACACATACTTAATCACAATATACAACCCTCACAGTATGAATTTAAATTTGATAGAAAAGTACAGCATTATTGGAAACTAGCTGTTGCCCGCAATTTTGTCCGGGTTAAAAAAGATGAAAAGTAGCCTATCACGTGTCCCGTACTTCTAAATGTTTATCTACCAAGTTTCATGAAAATCAGTTAATTCGTTTAAGAGTGATGGAGGAACATACATACATACATAATACATACATACATACATACATACATACATACATACATACATACATACATACATACATACATACATACATACATACATACATACATACATACATACACACATACAGAAAAAAAATCTAAAAAATCGTCAATTTAGTTTCAGTATCATGTATAGAGCCTATATACACGTATACACGATATTTCTGAAAACAAAGTAAATTACTCCATGACCGACCCCTACACATTTATTATTAGTAAAATATTGATTGATTATTAGGATTAGGACACACTAAAGTTATTATAATAATCTCTGAAAAATCATAAAATAAATTGCTTCATGTATAAGAAAATCTTCTTTGTTGACTGTGTGGGGCGCCTGTATAGAGGGCTCCCCAGCTGTGGGATGGTTAGATAATGTTCCCACGTATGTACATATATTGGTATGCAAGCTGCAGACTATCCCCGACTTCCACCAGAATGATTAACAAGCCTCAACTTAGTCAGCAGCCAATGAAACTCAAAATACATTTGCATTAGCACAGAAAAAGTCAGGTTGAAAAGCAATAGCAGAATGTTTATTTACAAATTTTGGCAGCCCTTATATATTTTCATTTTGACAAGACATTCTATTTCAAATTCAAATCAATCATGGAATTATATTTAAATGTTCGTTCGAATTTTTCATGTTGACGTTTTCAAATCTTCTCTGCCAGCGTTCTATGAAGAGGTTGTATATGCGTATTTTGTAATGTGGAGTATCGCCACATATTCCCCCTGGCCAGACCATGACTATGGTCGATAGTAGTCTGGAAATCTGACTGGACGACCACTGCGCGACCTCTTCTCTTCAGGCTCGACGTTAGGTACAACGACACGACTTGAATATGGCTCATAGGTCAGCTCACATCTGTCTTCGTTGAGTTGCGTTGCTTCTCTCATCAGAAATGCCGGTTTCAGCCTGTCGATGGAGATGTTCTGCATCTTGCCGCGGACATCGACGGTAAAGGATTTAGGTTGCCTCTTCACTATCTTGTAGGGTCCAGCGTACGGCGGTTGTAGAGAACTTCTGACATGGTCTTGACGAATGAAGACGTGTGTAGATGTATGCAGGTCTCGGGGTATGTAGAATGGTGGATTGCTGTGCCATGTGGTAGGTTGTGGAGTCAGCTTCGCCATGTAGGAGCGAAGTCGGTTTGCGACTCGGTGACATCTCTAACGTTGCAGATGCTCTGGAATGATGCAGACCATGGATAATGTCGAAAACTTGTCTTCGTAGTTGAGGAGTGATGTACGGTCGAGGAAAAATAGAAGTGTCACCGTAGACAGGTAAGTATATTTCCTCTTCTGAAGTTTCAGTGCTGAACCGTTTAGTAGAAGGTCTTGCATTTCAGGATCTGATTCCTGAAATCGTGCAAGTTCCTCGTAGTCAATTGCAGTTGCAATCTCTTCCTCTCGTGACGGTGCGTGCGTCAGCGACAATGTTTTCTTTCCCAGGCAAGTACCCGGGGATCACCAGTAGGTGGTGACGTAGTATGGTCAGCAAGGACCACATGGTCTACATGGGCGCAGGAAAGCGGCTAGGCCCACACGGCGGGGTCACTAGCGAATAAACTTCACCATTGTTTGAATTGTGTTCACTGAATTATGTTAGTGAATTTAGTCTATATACATTTTAGAAGAACTTCTGCCGAAAAATATAGTAGAATATTTACATAGCAAAACCTGGGTTGAGAAGCGATAGTATAATATTTACATAGCAAAACCTCGGTTGAGAAGCGATAGTAGAATATTTACATAGCAAAACCTCGGTTGAGAAGCAATAGAAGAATGTTTATTTACAAATTTTGGCAGCCCTTATATATTTTCATTTTGACAAGACATTCTATTTCAAATTCAAATCAATCATGGAATTATATTTAAATGTTCGTTCGAATGAAGAGAGTTGTATATGAAGAGGTTGTATATGCGTATTTTGTAATGTGGAGTATCGCCACAACTGCTTGTAACATTCTAATTAGATACAAAATTTCAGTTCAACAATAACGTATTTTTCAATAATATATTTTTAACAACACCCAGTCAAGATATTATAAGGGATTTTATTGTTAGGTATATATAATATATATACTTTCTTATTTCATTGTTTTGTTCACACAGTCCTTGAATGATTAGTAAATAGGGATCTATTTTTGTAACAAAATATTTCAGCGTCCACAAAGTGAACCTCAAATGCACAATATATCCACTTTGCAGACGACACTTAACTGCGTCTACCATATTCCCCTTGGGACGTAAACTGCAGTGCTAAGTATTCTGACTCGCTCCTGTTGCTTCTATTATTCTATTTTAAAGTCAATTGCTTTTGAAATATAAATATTCAAAAAGCACATAATATAAAAACTACTTTCTGCTTATAACGTCTAATGACGTCTATTCTATATTCATTCTGACGTAGGTAAAGGAAAATAAAACAGTACGTCCCTGTTATTATAAAATAGTGAGAATAGTAAAAGTTTAAATAATTTTAATTGCTTTTTTTTTAATTAGACACAAAAACCTTAACCACAAAAGTTTATAAAAAGTTAGTGGTTTTATAAGAAATTGTATTTTTACTTGAAAGGAAAATATGTTTATCAGTGTTCTAAATTTTGTAGTTTTGGCTGTTCATTGATAGGTTCAGTTAGGTCAAACGATTTGTTAAATTAATTATAATAATTATAGACTTAATTATTGTAATTAATTTAAGCTCGACATACAGTCCACTTGATTGTACTTAATATACCATACTGTCGACTATAGAAGGATTACGGATAAGAGATAACACAACAGCTCATACGCTGCACATGATCTATTGATTGTGCAAGTAAAAAGTAAAAAATCAATAACTTAAAAATATATTTTATTTTTCGACTTACTAGACTACTTCAAGCAAAGGTTGCATGACAATATTGCATTAACATTCAACCCTCAACAGTTTATTGTGAATTATACAGAATCCATTCACAAACGTCTGATAACTCAACGGATGAAGAGGCTTATACTTAATAATCCTAAAGATATATCATTAGAGATCCCTCGGGAGCAGTTAGTTTAGATCCGGCTCGTATTCGGTCCGTCGTAGGGCCACTGCACGCCACGCCGGGGACTCATTACTCAGCTAATGTACGTATAGCCTCACGCAGTAATCATGGGGATTTGCCTTATGTCCTTCCTCTGCTTTATCTAACTGCAATCCGATTAGAATATAACGATTATAGCATTCGTTGGGCCAACAATTCATGTGGAAATGTCTTTTTTATTCTACCCAAAATTTTTCCAAAATATTATAAATTTGAATGTGAGTTTGTTTGTTACGCTTTCACGCAAAAACTGCTGAACTATCACCATGAAATTTTACAAAGACGTTGTCTGGGATACCAGAATGAAAATAGGGTACCTTTCATCCAGAAAAAAAGTACTGTTCCCGAGGCGATTTTGGTATAATTTCGATTTGCGTCAATTAGCACCATCTGTCAGTGAAAAGTGACAACAATACTAATAATAAATCTGTAGGGGTCGGTCATGGAGTAATTCACTTTGTTTTCAAAAATATCGTGTATATAGGCTCTATACATGATACTGAAACTAAATTGACGATTTTGAGTTTTTTTTTTCTGTATGTATGTAGGTATGTATGTTCCTCCATAACTCTTAAACGAATTAACTGATTTTCATGAAACTTTGTAGATAAACATTTAGAAGTACGGGACACGTAATAGGCTACTTTTTATCTTTTTTAACGCGGACGAAGTCGCTGGCAACAGCTAGTTATATATAAAGTGACATTATAATATCATATAATACTGGCAGTATTATTTTTAACCAACAGATGGCCCAAATATCGTATATATATATTTTTAGTGCGGACGTAGTCTCGCGGGCACCCAGCTCGTTTGTTAATAATATTGTGTTTAAAATTTGGAAGCAGAATAGAATATATTTTAATATATGTCAAAATAATAAACCTAAATCCTAAAATTAAATATATATCCTAAATTAAATCATAACTCAACCCAGCATAATGAAATTTTGCATACACAATATTCCAGGCATAGGAAAGCGCGGAGGATGATTAAACTGTTATAGTGATCATAATATGTATTCATATACATAAAGTGTAAGGTTTCTATAACGTTTTTAAATTTTAATGATTTCAAAATATACTTAATAAATTTTAGATAAACTTGAATTCGTGCCGCAAAAGCCAAATAAAGTTCTAATTATAAGAATCCTATTTCTATTCTATTTCCTATTTCCTAACCGCTTAATCTTTTGTTGGAAAGCTGACGTGATCGGAATTGTTCCTAGCTGTAATTTATAAAGATCTATTCATGCGTTTGAAGACCATAAATTAAGCCCATTTCCTAGTTAACGAACGAATTTCACTAACTTCACATGTTCGATTGATGTAAAATTTAGTGAAATTTGGCCAAAAATGTCTAACTTCCAACATATTTTGATACGGTTTTCACTAATGGTGTATATAATTGTCGCTATTATAACTCCGTCTCGACTTTAACCACTGAATATCATTCACTTATATTCGGGAAGGACTTATTATTCACGGTAGAACGTCGAGGAAAATTTCGAACGATATGTTCAAATAACGTTTGTTTATTTTGAGTTTATTCTGAAACACGATAGAAATAACATTTTGGTCCAGAATCTGTTAAGCTTTGTTTAAATCGTTTCTATAAAACGACAGCTGTCACAATCCAAATTTAGCTTCATTCTGGATAGATTGGATTGTTCGCGGATGCCGCTAAATCTAGAAATGGAAGACAGTTGATTTGAAGGCACAGAAATGAAATCAATCTCCGTATGGAAACTACAGACAATACAACATACAAATTTTCTTAAAATTATATTTTACTAGCTGGTGCTCGCGACTTCGTCCGCGTAGAAAAGTGTAAAATGCCATCTACCATGTTTTGGATAGATGGCGCTATCTTCTGAGCCAAGCCGCTACTATTTACTTTTATTTTAGATTTCTCGTAGAAATGAAGCATTTTTCCGCGGTAAAAAGTACCCTATGTTCATCACGGATAATGTCGGCTTCGAATGGTAAAAGAATTTTTCAAATCGGTCCAGTAGTTTCGGAGCCTATTCTATACAAACAAACAATCAAATCTTTCTTCTTTATAATATTAGTATAGATAGCAATTAATGGAGAAAATTTAAAAATGGAGTTACTTAACAGTATTACATTTGATTTTTTTTTCTACAAAATTTATCAAGTGGGTGAGGGTCCGTTTGATGGGAGTTTACATAGGAAGAGAAAGGGAATTGGGCTCTGACGTACCTTTCTCACTCACTGAACCCCAATAGCACTTATGCTTTTATTTCACGGTGGTATTTACTGCCGCCATACGGTCTAATATATTAAAAAATAAATTATTAAATTTTTATTTGAATTCATTAATAAATAATTTAATTAAATATGCACTTTTCAAAATATAGACATAATATGTATATTAAAGTAGATACGGTATAATACTTTGATATGTATTTAGTAAGCAGGCAAACACTTCAATTTTATGTAGGTACTTGTATGTATAGATGAACATTTAAATACCTCATCGTCAACATTGTCTACTGTTATCTATAATAACAGGAATTGTGTTACAGAGAAATAGCGAGGGCGGGATTTGGCGCATTCTAGTTTTAAGGCTGAGATTAATGAAATGTTAGTAAATGTTCGATAAAATTTGAAATTGGAAGATTTAAAGCCTCAATTCAGAATGTATCTTACTTTCTTATCATTGAGTAAAATAAAAAGTTTGTTAAAAAAAACTAACGTTAACTAGGTACTTAATGTACACTTTAGTACGCGACTGCCCGCGTCCTTCTGCAACAGTCCCTTTTTTCCTGATGAAAGTACTGTATGGCTTTTTCTGTACCCCTGACAACCTAACTCCGCTCCGGACTTAGCTCCTAGTAATTTCCACTTATTTCCAAAATTGAAAAATCAACTATAGCAACTAAAATGGTATACTCAAAAAACTCTTTTTAACAAAAAAAAAAACCGACTTCAAAGCGTTTCCTCGTGGATGCTATTGTCAAAACTGTACCGAATTGAAATGGAACCACACGGGACGCACCACCTTTCAAATAAAAAAAGAATCATCAAAATCGTTTCACCCAGTCAAAAGCTCTGAGGTAGAAAAAGGCTCCTTTTTTTAGAAGTCGGTTGAAAAATAGCCTCTTTTATTTTTTATTTTTTTTTATTTTTATGAAGGAATAAAAAAATATTATCAAAGCATAAGATTCTCTTATGTTTTACTCAAATTTTAAGAACTTTTTGATTCACCCTGGTACTAATATTCTAGTTATTGTGATATTAAATAATAGTCCCTCTATATTTCTATCATTGCACTTATTACTTACCTCTATTTATGTATGTTTCACTTTCTTCAAATTTACTATATGTGATGTAATTGTTTGTTACATCACATGTCATATGACATCATATGTCCTATGTCTATTAGTAGATCTCAAGTTGCCTGCGATGATGGGAATTGTTATTATAACTATGACTAGACAGACAAATAGTATACATGTTAAAGCTTTTAGCACAAGATACATTACATTTTCTCTAAAACCAACTCGCATTGTACTTAAGTATATGTAAGTGAGATACGTCACGTTCACCCCATACAAAACGTACGCGTGACTCTTTATCGGCTTGTAAGTGGGTTATTCCCATCTGCATCTTTATAACTTCCCTCTAAGCGTTTACGGTAGAAAAGCGTTATCTCACGTGTAGAAGTATCAACACATTTATCAGTATTAATAATGTCCGTAAGTGTAGATATTGTATGTATGTATGTATGTATGTTCCTCCATAACTTTTAGACGTACAGGACACAGGATAGGGTACATTTTTCTTTATCGACGCGGTCTAAGTTCACAAATATTTTTTTATTTTAGTATGATAATATTTGTGGAGATATTCAAATTTAGTACATTATTCGGCATTAGTGTACTTGCCTAACGTCTCTGGAGTACCGGGTTCAATTCCCGGCGGGGTCAACCTTGGAAATATCTTTTCAAAGTTGTCTCTGGTCTAGATTTGGAAAGTAGTGGGGAACTACTTCCATAGCGGACTCCAATCCTTAGCGGTTCCAGTGACACTGATTTTTAATAGATGTCTCGCTGCTGGCTACTTTCCCAATATATGGAAAACAGCTCATATTGTTCCCATTCATAAGAAGGGTGGCAGGTCCCTGGTGCAGAACTATCGTCCTATATCTATTCTAAATGTACTTGGAAAATTGTTGGAGCGTGTTGTGCATAACCATTTGTATCCAGTGGTATCAACTTTGATACCGCCCGAACAGCACGGTTTCTTTAAGAATCGATCCACAAATACAAACTTGGCTATATTTACAAATGACGTCTTGATTGGTATGGATGGTGCTTCTCAGGTTGATGTTATCTACACTGATTTTGAAAAAGCTTTCGACCGTGTTGATCATGTATTGCTTCTAAAAAAGCTTGGTGAGTTGGGTATAAAGGGGAACCTTCACAGGTGGTTCGAATCTTATCTGCGAAATAGGTGTCAGGCGGTGGTCTTGGGTGGGTATCGTTCAAATTATGTTAAAATTCCATCGGGTGTGCCTCAGGGATCTATACTTGGGCCTTTACTCTACTCCTGTTATTTGTACGATATTTCGCTGTGTTTTCGATGTGCTAAATTCCTGATGTATGCGGATGACATAAAAATTTACAAGAAGATAAAGAACATTCGTGATTGTCGCGCCATACAGGATGATTTAGAAAGATTGAGTGTGTACTGTAATGAAAACAGAATTAATGTCAATGTCAATAAATGCTCCTTCATAACCTTCAGTCGGAAACTAAAGCCCATAAAATTTAATTACAGCATCAACAGTACAATTATCCAAGAGACAAAGCTGGTCAGTGACTTGGGTATTCTACTGGATTCTAAATTAACGTTTACAGGCCATATTGAAAAGATAACATCCAAAGCTTTTAAGAACCTTGGCTTCATTATGCGAGTGACTAAACCTTTCACAGACGTACACTGTTTGAAAATTCTCTACTGCACATACGTTAGGAGTCACCTTGAGTATTGTAGTAGCATATTGAATCCTCTGTATGTCTCGCATATACAAGGCATAGAGAAAATACAGCGAAAGTTTCTCAAACAAATGTGCTACCGCAGCTTTCGCACATATTCGGACTATAGGGATGCCTGTAGCATGTGCCGGGTGATGTCGCTTGAGGATAGACGTACTCTCCTTGATATGACGTTCTTGTACAAAATCTGCAATGGCATGGTTGACAGCATTGACCTGGTAAATAATACGCTGAATTTGTGGGCTCCAGCAGTCGGAACGAGGCGCTCGAAGCTTTTCAATTGTAGGTTCGTCCATAGTAATTATGCTCAAAATTCAGTGTTGCGCCGTCTTCAGAAGTCGTACAATGACAAATTTTCCTCGGCAGACTTGTTCTGTTCGTCGTTGTTGAAATTCAGGAATAGCATTGGCAACATTCTTACAGGCTAGCGTCTACGTTGACTATGTTTATGTTTACTTATGTTAAATTTTTAAGGCGGTGGCAGTTCTACGTAATATGTGTGTATGTATATATGTATTATATTTAATATGTGATTTTTATAGCTTTATAGTTTGTTTAGTTTGTAGGGAATCGTATAATTTTGTATTATATTTTTTTTGTATATAAATGTAAAATCCATAATTGGCTGTAGGGTGTGTTTTTTGTTTTTGTCGGTAATTTTTTTTGTTGAGAGCTGTGGATTTTGAATAAATGAATAAATAAATAAATAAATTATGTAGATTTAGCGAAGCCGGGACCTGGCGCTATGCTTAAAAAGCCCCGGTCATATGATTTTCCCTAATCACACGGCTGTGATTGTCATAACGTTAAGTAATGCAATTAACTTAACTTATAGACGGTTCCGTTGGCGAAATTGTCTAATTATGGGTAGAATTGTTTGTTTGCTTGTCGAACCGCGAAACGGGAACAGTTTGATTATCTCTCAAATACTGTATTGAGATGCAAATTGACAAAGATGTAAATGTCTCTACAATAGATTTCCCCGAGCCACGAGCAGATCCTGTCATTGCAAGTACGTGCAATTTCGCTGACATTACGAAACTAACTTAAAAGCTATAATTTTCACGGCAATACCACAATTTACTTAAACGAGACACCTATCTATATCTATATATTATATACTTATATAAAATTACGTGTCACGTTGTTTATCACCCATGAACTCCTAAACCACTGAAGCGATTTTGATAAAACTTCGTAACTATGTGTAATTTGGTCCAACTTAAAAGATAGGATAGTTTTTATTTTGACCGTTTTGCTAGTATATACGAGTATAAATGGAATAGTTTCACTAATGGAATATTTTCTTTTTGTTTTGTATAAATATAGGTTTTTTGTGTACATATTTATAGGTTTTATTTTTATATTAACCATTTTATTTTTAAATTAGGGATAATATAGGGAGCCGATACCTCACTATCGGCTCTAACGGAAGACCAGCGCAGGTTGTAAACACCTGCATTATGTTGAGTTGGAGCCGATTTCAGGTGGTGGACGTTTGTGTTTGTCTTTCTATAAATGTTACCTATGTATGTTTTTACAATACGTCCTTTGCTGCAAATAAAACTTATTCTATTCAATTCTATTCTATTAATGGAATAGGAATATTGAATCTCGTATTAAAATCCTTTGGATTGTTTATAAGAAGTTAGCGGAGAAACAGAAGGAAACGACAACTTTCTACCTTTTAAGTGAAGTGATAAAGGCATTCTCGACTTTTCATAGAAATAGAAATGGCATATTTTGTGAAATAACTGGAAAACACTGTTAATATATTCTGAAATTTTCAGCTGCAGTGAACGTGCTGTTTCATGGACAGATTTTAGGGTAATAAAACCAGCAATGTTTCCCTTCATAGTGTATAAATGAAATCATATATTATATATAGGGAATGCGTAAAACCATTTTCACAAAGCCCCTGTCCACATTGACCCCGTTATGGGTAGTTAGGACAGCTTTCGGCGGAAGTTCGAACGGTTTCGAAAGCTGTATTCGTTCTATAGAGATAAAGGTATACTAACAAATATTACAAAGTGAGTTTGGTTGTTCGTTACGCTTTCACGCCATAACTACTCAATCGATCACCATACAATATTTTGCATAGAAATTCTAATGAATACAGAATAGGATATCTTTCATACAGAACTATACGTACTGTCCCCTCCCCTATAGAAGAGATAAAATCTAAATATAAAAATCTAAAGTCTGCAAAAATTTTAGGAATAAATCCAAACTAGAATTACAAAATAACATTAAGGTAATTTTATCATTTCAATGTCTCCTTTATAGTTTGTCTGACCAAAAACATAAATTGATATTTTTGATATCTTTTTTTTTAATGGTACGGTTAACGCTCCACTCATCCAAGAGCTCGTCAAATATCGCACAATTAACATAAACATAATGATTTCAAAGTTAGTCAGAACCCAGATCTCAATGGAATACAATTTTATCATCTTAAGATTCGTCATTAAAATCTAAACATATTTTAAGGCGAATTGGATTAATTTGCACAAAGGCGTTCGCGATTTATCCCTTGGAGACTTAAATTTGCATAGTTTATTAGAACACAGATTATTGATCACTTGATTATTGCGTTTCGCTTATTTGTTTTCGAGATCATCGACCAGAGAGTCTTTTGAAATGTAAATTAAAGTGTATTCCAATAAAATGCAAATGTGGCTATGTTTTTATGACGCCACGGGTGGACCCGCCATGCTACAATGCGATCCAGTTTCATCAAACACTGAGGTTTTTGTAATATCTCTAAAATGAGACCACAAAATTGAAAGAAATAAACGCAAGTGAAGAAAAACTTGTCGTTTAAATTCTTTTAGGAAAATGACTTTAATATCTTGGCTTTTATAATTTTCTACTGACAGAATATAATCTATACTTATATACAAATATTATAAAGAGGGAAGATTTAAATACGTTTGTAATGAATAGACTCAAAAACTACTGGACCGATTTTAAAAATTCTTTTATCTATAGAAAGCTACTTTATTAGCGAGTGACATAGTCATTTTATGAAGTTACTCGTGCAATAGCTAGTAATTTTATAACCATAGACAGTGGTATTGTATCACAAAACCTATCACTGTCAAGAAGATAGTTTCAAATAATGGATCGCAGGCAGATGGACAATCACTGAATCTATAAAACAAGCAAAAAAAACCATCGCTTATAGAATCAAGAGTCCTTGGCATATCAATTAAGTATTTTTAACCAAACTACGACAGCGGTTCGTAATGCTGCTCCTTCGTTTACTTAACAAGATAATAATTAGGGTTTTTTATTTAAAAAAATGATCAAAAACTGGTTAGTGAATAAGTCATTTCATTAGGAAAGCGGTAGCACTTTATCTAGAGTATTAAATTATTTAACTGGCTTTGGGCGAGGGAAAATATTTTTCATAATTTCATTCGTGACTATGTTGACTATGAACCAAGGTTCTATAAAGATAAACTAATATCTAGGATAATATAAACTGAGATTTTAAAGATGCAAAACTTTTAAGTTTGATGGAAACCATTGCAGAGGTATGTAACTAGACTGCATGACATTTTGTCTGAAACTAAACGCGCATGACGGAAATCGGTAGTTTGTGAAGATTTGTAATTACTATCCGGTGTGTTTTCATATTAACTCACGACGAATGACCTGCGCACTTTTCATAACACTATAATTCAAATTAGATTAAAATATTTATTCATCAAATAGGTTATAAATTAAAATTAAAATCCCCTCATCCATTATCACAACACCAATAAAACTGTTTATAGACGGTCTTCAAATTGACAAATAAAAAAGGGAAGATTCCAAAGCCAAACTTCCACCTATTCCTGTGAAAATAAGACAGCCATAAAGTGAATTTATCGTCAGCAGTAAATAAAGCGAAACATATTGCGTTTTGGAGCAATAAAAGATATCACGTCTGTTGGAGATACATAAGAACAGTCGTTAAATTTGTCGCTGTATTAGGAGTCGCACGTAATTGACATGTTGGGTTCACCGCGCCACCGCAGATTCGACAGCTTGTGTGAATTTTATGACATCCTGTTCTGAACTCGTGACTTGAACTTAAGCCTTGTGTTAATAATTATGTTCAGTAAATATTTTTTTAAACTAGTCACTATTTTTAAAATAACAATTGGAACTTGGCTAAGTACAGCCCGACTGTAGGGACTGTAGGAAGAAAAGGTTCATCACCTCAATGCCGAAATTTCAATTGAAACGTCTGTCAGTTATCTAAATAGTGCTTTAATTTCAAAAGGTACTAAGTTTTCATACCCCGACTGTACATCAACATTCAACTCGGTGGATGTAAAACGGCAGGTGGTAGGTTGTTGGTAGAAACTTGATCTACCTCTGAAAGTTTTTCGGTTTTAATGTTCAGCCTAATAATTTTGTTACTCAAAAATCTGTATTAATAGATCATTTTTGATGTACATTAATTTACATATCAAAAATGACCTTTAATTTAGAAACTAATTTGCAGTATTCAGCGAATTACCGGCATCAATGGATTATGTAACGCGGCTTATGCTACAACTATATGCTGAGCGGAAACCATTTTGGCATACTCTCCTATAAATAGTATAATAAATAATAATTGTACCAAATAAACATTATTATTTTCTTTCTTTCTTTCTTTCTTATCGATAAGATGAACGAAAAATATTTTTACATTTATAACATTAGCAATTACGTTTGAAGAATTCCACATATATTCTGTTCTACGAATATACGTCGAACTCTCATAAAAACGAGTACCGTAAAAAAGTGACGCGGAAGGCTAGCTGTACAACCACTCCATTTAAAGAGAACATTCAATTTTCTGAACGCACCCGACTGAGTAAGGAATCACCTTTACTGGCGTTGACGAGACCATTGCGTTTGGTTCTACGTTAATGTTATCGTTTTAATCTGTACGTTTAAGCACACCCGACCCGAAATGTGTAGTAATAAAACCCTCCCAGAGGAAATTAACATAGGGCGCGTTGCGGAAAAAGTATTAAGAAATTGGACATTTTCCGGAATGGCGCTGAAATCAATTTAGTACAAGATGGGATGGCACCGAAATTAGTGTTATCTGTTCTTCGTACTACTTATAGGAAGCCTGGCGGGCTCGATGGTCAAATTGTGTACCATTATGATAATAATCTTCTATATCTAATAAGTAGCAAATCAATTAGAAATACTTATGTTAGAAAAGCGCAATAAAATTTAATACTACTTAGTGTACGACAAAGATAGAAATTTGGAGGAGGTATGGTTGAGCCAATACCTTGATGGATATGTGTTGGAGTCGTCGAAGAAAGTAAATGTAACAAATGTTAGTACCAGTTCACGCGTAGTTGATAGATGACCTACATCCGGGACTCCGTCCTACGCACGTCTACCCGATGCCGATAGTTAAACGAAAAAAGAGAAAAAGGGGTTCCTCTTAGTCTATTTTTATAATGCCAATATCGGTTTTAGCTCTGCACCATCCTTAGAAATTTTATTTAGTTCACACTGAAAATAATATACATTGATTAAAGTTCACACCAACATTTTTGGATTGATATTTTCATTACAAAAATCAAAATTTTTTAGTCTGACTGTTTTTTTTATTTCAAAAAGTACTTATTTGAGTAAGCGCCTGTTTCACAAACGTCAAGTATGGCCTACTTGACGTAACTGTCATTTAAAGTCACAGGTAACCGGGGATAATTGCGCTGGTATACCTTTGTTTGTACGGTAAACGTCCCAAACATTGAATAGAAAATCATAATAAAAAATCGGCTATCGATGGATGCACTAAACCGAGTGCATAATTCAATAAAACAGAAAATGATTTCTAAAAGTAACTAATCAACACTTTACAAGACGTTGGTGAAACAGGCGCTTAAACTTTTAGTTTTAAGGATTAATTATGTACCTAAATAAATAAATAAGCCAACATACCTAATAATGCAAAAGTGGAAGTATGCAAAAATCAGCAGACGAAGATGACGATGAACCCTATTGAACACTATAAAACCACAGATTTTAATGTTGTTTCCGTGCTATGCTAACATTGGTATACGATCGAATATTGAACTCGACTATTACAAATACAAGATGTACTTAGAAAAGTAGTCACTTTACATAATTGAATTGTCTAGAATTATGAAATTTTATAATAGCATGAATTTTGAAACCTTTGTGTTTATTTTTGCGTGTAAATCCATTGATTTCCAGCCATTTAATTTGTTTACGTTTTGTTCATTGTACTGTAATAACCGCTTTAGGTCAGTTAAGATTGCATTCAAGGCAATCCTTTCCAGGCCACTTGATAGAATAATTATTAGGTATGCAAACACTGACATTGGCTGAGGTACAATACGGGATATAATATAAATAACTTATTATTTAATATGTACATTATTATTTATATTAACTATAATATATACATAAGATTTGAAACTATAGTAAATACAATTCTCTGAGTTAATTTAATACAATACTTAGCTTTAGCTAACAAATTATTTTCAAAAAACACTTATAAATAATTTAAGCCTATTAAACCTTTGGTAGACGGAAAAGTGGCCAGAATGCTGGCGGCATTACTCCGTTGAATGCATATGCTAATCTTTTGGGCAAAGTAGGAGCCAGCATTCTGGTCACCCGACGCCTCTACCAAACGTTTAGCCAACTCCCTGTACAGATCATGAGCGGCTGGCCCCCACGGACCCATGGTCTCTACCGCAAGCGGCACAAACATGTAACCCCTATCTAGGTTTACATATTTGCGCCGCTTGAGGTTTTCGGCTTTATAAGCGGCAGCGGCAGCCCATGACGTGTTCACTGGAAGATGGGAAGGAGCCAAGGTGTCCACACATGTGGCATCCCATACCAGGGGTCTTCCCAGCCTCCAGGGAACATTATTAATTAACAACTCAGAGTATTAACTATATACATTTATTTATTTATTTTCTGACAGGTCCAATTGGAAAATTTTGGTCGAGACCTATGTCCAGCAGTGGACGTCCTACGGCTGAGTCGTTACGGCTGATATTTAGACCAATTTATATCCCACCAACCATCTTTGCTTCTTTGATTTTTGATATGCGGCTTTAGTTAGAATTTATGTCGGCTGGCTTGAGTAGTCATGTTTGCAAACAAACAAAACCAGCGCTTCCTATGCCTATTATAACAACTATATCCCTCGATTTTATTATCATTAGTTTTCTGAATTGTCACGTATTCAGATTTTTCATTGTATTCACGTGAAAATGGCTAAGTAAGTACTACTAAAATAAATGAAATAGGTCATAATTTCAAGTAATATTTAATTTAACATATAGCTTACAAATAGGCACAGATGGTGAGACAACGATAAAACAAACAGTAGACACATAGGTATATGGTCGTTAGACTTAAGGCACAATAAGAACCCTGTCATACCCTGAAGCACATTGATCATCTTTGGGTGACTCGACGTTATCGCGTGTACTGTTTAATCAAATTTGGTATTCCGTTATAATGAATGTATTCCATCGGCGTATTTAGTGGTTTCTATGTAATGTATTAACAGTTAGTTAAATGTTACTTCGTATATAACAAGCAGTTAATACGATACAGTTGACCCGAAACTAAACTTTAATGCCACGTTTTCCAACAAGACATACACTTTGATGTTGATCACATTTTCGTTTTCACTCGTCGAAGCCTAAGTTAAAACTAAAATAATAAATTTTAATTGAAATTTAAGATTTTCGACCATTTATTCATAGAAATGTATCGATAAAAAATATTATTTCCTATAGAAATATAAAACTTTAGCCACATCGCTCTCCTTAAGGGGTTCAGTTTCAAAAAATTCGCCTACAATAGAGATTCGACACCCCTCTCTAAATTACAATCTAATGTCCTTAGCGGTTTGAGCTGAGGGTGAAGTCAGTTACGAGGCATTACAAGTACGTATATCTTCGATGGCATTTAGCATTCGTCATCGTACTTATATGTGTTATAATTATATAATTGAAACATTAAATGTTACTTTAAATTGGCATATTTACTTAGCAGGAAAGGATTAGGGATCAAGAGGGGATAGGCAAATGAGCATTGGGTATAGTGATACCATAACAATAACAGTATTGTGCAGTTAGGTTAAGGAGAGTAAGTAGTAAGTACTGTTATTCCACGGCGATCTTCTGTAAGGGGGTGCTTACTGTAAGGCCAGACGGTCTGCCCAATTGTTTTTACAACAAATTAACACCGATTCTAAATGTTAAATACTCGATTGAGATTTTCATAAAAGCTTGTTTGTTCATTATGTAGTTTATTTCAAAAGATACCTTTGAAGTAAGGTTTTCTTAATATTCATACAATTTTGACCCTTTCAAATTGCTAATTAAAAGTTGAATCTGATTTATTCGCTATCAGTCTGCTAGCGACGTCTCATTAACAACCGTAGTCGTTTTTCTCGCTAAACTCCAAACTCGTTCAAGTTATAGCATTTATTGGAATGATCGCTTCAACTAACTTGTGAGGTATAATGGAAATGATGCGCTAACTTTGAACAATTTTTATTTAATTTTTTTTTCGGTTAACTTTATTTATTTAATATATGCAGGTTTTTCTACATATTATGCAGAATTTTCTTGATATTTTTAATTTTGTTATTAGATTAAAGTTTTCCGTCCCCTTTCTTAAGTTGGAAATCTCGTATTTAAGTTTATTTAGAGAAAGCAATTTTATTTTTAAATTAGTCATATTTTGTGATTAGATTACTTACAATTTGAAAAATGGACTTTTTTTAAGCTGCTATCTAAATTTTAATGTTAAACAATGTTGATATCAAAATTTTTGGTTCACTTGTATTTCTATTATAATTTTGCTGTAAAACCCAAAAATCCCCGGACAAGGGAAAATAATTTAAACACAGATGAAATCGCAGGGAATAGTTAGTGTTATATAAGCTTTCAAATAAAAATCGTATATTATGTACAATTATGTACAATAAAATGGCCGCGACTGTTGTTAACCATTTGTTTATTCAGTCAAGACCGAGTCGTACCACTAATAACAAATCAAATAATAATAAAAAATTGAGGCTAGCAGGATTTGGGCTGTATTGAACCACCCATCCAATTCCATTAATATCATAAATTATTTTGTCTAATTTTTACTGAATCACAAAATGACTAATGGTCTATGGGGGGTTTCGGATTTCCCTAACTGACCTAATTAACAAAATAGTTACAATAATAAAGATTAAGTAGAATCTTACATAGTTATCCCTCAGCTTTAGTCACTTTGGTCAATCTAAAGGTTACTAGAATAGCGTTCTTGGCAGGCAGTATAGAACACAGGATGCTATAGGAATTTCACATTAATATTAGTGTAGATTAATAGAGATTCTCTTTGGAACTCTAGATATAACTTATCTTGAACTCAATAAATTCTCGTGTGTAACGGAATGGTTTTGGTAGTAATTCACGACAACCCCAGTTGTTATTGACGTGTCGTGACCTTCGATCACGTCTGTAATTAATTATTGGATTCACAGTCTCAGCACGAAAAATGGATCCATAAAATTAAGATATTTGTACTTTCTGGATTTTAATACACATATAGAAGTGTTTTTCTTATTTTATGAGTGTATAAAAATTTTATACACTCATTTTTCGACCGACGAAAACAAAAAAACAAAAACGGAGAAGGTACTCAATTCGACGCGTATATATATATTTTTTGTTTTTTTTTTTTTTATGTATGATCACGCATAACTCAGGGTAGTCCGATTTTGATAATTCTTTTTTTATTTGAAAGGGTGCACTCCCAAGGGGTCCCATTTTAATTTGGAAAAAAAATTCCAACCCTAAGGGTAGGAAAAATGATTGATTGTTCACTCACCGATTGTAGCGTATAACCATGCATAACTTTTTACAGAGTAGTCCGATTTTGATAATTCTTTTTTTAATGGATAGGGTATACCTCGAAGTTGGTCTCGTATAAATTTTGAAAAAAATTCCTACCCTAAGGGTGGGAAAATGGGGAAGGGAAAATTAAAAATTAAGCATGTAGTAGTATTATTATTATTATAATAAGCATGTAGTAAATATATCAACAAAAAATAAAACCGCCGAAAAAACTGAAAAGCATAAAATAATCTTATTATTTTACCTAAGTAATTTTGAGTCGGCGCTAAACAAGCAAAAATTACGTAAAGAGTGATACAATAAAAAAATATTAGAATTTTGAACTGTCAATCTCATAAATGAATATTCATTGTGTTTTCTCATTTTTGTGCTAATCTTTGTTAAATATTCTTGAGATATTAAAATTGAGTAGGGTGATAAAGAGAACCGAATTTCTGATTAGATCAAAACTGTTGACGGTCAAACATAAGCTGTGAGATAATCAGAAATGTTCCTTTAGTTAGAGTCTCGTTATGGAACCGTAACAATGCCAACCTGGAATTGCCATGAGGCTTTATCATCTTCTGAATGATTGTATCTTAGTAGGTCGATATTTTGTTACCTTGATCACAAAAGTATACTTCCCTGAATTAACACCTGCAGTGAATTAACATCTTGATTCGCTTATTATGCCCAAAACATACCAGCTTATCGACCTTTATGGTTTTTAATTTTTCAGCGTTCTTCTTCATTCTCTGCAGAACTCTCTTGTTCTTAACGTGATCTATTCAGTACACCCGTAGCTATGCGCCTGTATACCTACATTTCCAAAGCTTCTAACAGCGTCTGGTACAATAACAGAGAGAAAACTAAATATCGAACTTAACGCATAGGTCACAATTTTGAAGGAACGGTTGTAGAGGAGATGACTTAAAAATCATTGTAAGAGCTGCTCGCTATTTCTATACTCTTAGTCATATTGCTAATGGATCTTTAAAGGAAAAGAATAATGAAAAAAATAACAGTATTAAGTAACTCTTAAGCCAAATTATTTTCATAGAAGGTTAATCTCGGTGTTCCATAATTAACAACACGAAGTTTTTAAATATAAATAAAGTGGAAAAGTAATTTGAATAAGACCTTTCCGCGCATCAGAATACTGAAATTTGTGAGTCTCTGGTTGCGACCTCGATGATAATAAAAAGCATTTTCCAAAGCGAAGTAATTAAGATGTAAATTTTGACAGAAACGCTGCGGAATACAAACATAATAGGTTTAATGAAACACCCAGTGCCTTTCGTTCTACAACAAACACGCATAATTTCGAACACATGGTACGAGAAACCAAATTTCGCTTGAACGGTGAAATACCAACCAGAGTAGATAAGTAGATAGATCCGTGGATAGAAAGCTATAAAACTTCTCAGGGAATTTATTTATCTTTGATGTTAAGGTCGATAAACATGCTGACGGTAGACTTAATAGTAGCACAGGTTCTACAGGTACCGCTGGCTAGACGGTAGGGGTATGTGGGGGTCAGCCGGCGCTCTGCGCTATGCCTAGTCGGACCGGGCTCGGACACCCCTAACTCACTCACACATACCTACTGTTCTTTCACTGTGGTCTTCTGTTATGTTATTCCTGTTGCTAGACGGAGCGCCCACATGACTGCGAAACGCAGTATATCCTGCCACTACTTAAATTTAACTGCTCAGTTCTCTCATTAATAATAATACTGTTCCAACTCTATACCATCCAACCAAAACATTTCTCTACCTATAGACAGAGAACCATGGTTATTTATTACAAAGTTGATTGCACTAATGGCTGAATGATGATTGATGTCTATCGCACTGTCACTCCAACTGCCAAGCATTCTTTAGGGTTTGATTAAATTAAATGTCTGCAAACAAAGCAACACAATAATTATAGATGTACGAGTAACAAAGGACAGTTATTTGTCTTCTTGGGTAGCTTGATTATATTTGTAATCTGGGCAACTTGCAGCTTGTTGAAAATGAAGAGTATTTTAATTAGACAATTGTTAAAAACATGTGACAGTACAGTGGTCTGGCAAAATTGCAGACAGGCCACAAATAGAAGTATAAGCATATGACTTACGAGTAATTATCGTCCTAGAATTCATAAATACGTGCCATATATCTCCATGGCTTTCTGCGACATGCACAGGAAGGAAAGCAACTGTTTCATTCTTTTTATGTTTCAAGACACACCACGATTTTTTGCTTAACTGCTTTGAAACGCATACTCGTATGACGCAGTTAAATTTATTAATTACTTAATAGATCTTGCCCGCGACTTCGTCTGTGCCCCTTTTTTTAGGTTTTAGAAGATTGAATAACTGATTCAATCTTTATAGTTCATATCATTATAATTAAACATTATTTTTATTAGAATATCCCTCGGGAACAGTACTTTTTTGCTGAATATAAAGTAAGTACCCTATATCCTCTTCTGTAACCCTGAAAACGTGTAGCATTAGTTAAGACTCACTTTAACATTAGTTAAGATTAATATTAGTTAGAACTTACTGTTTTTCTATTGATGAATAAGAAAAGGTAAGAATTTTAATGGTTGGGAGTTTATATTCAAAACAAAGCAGTAAGTATAGTGCTTACCTTCAGAAATAATTAATAGGACAGAGAGTTTCATTGTGAACTTCTCTGCGAGCTACATCTTTGTAATTGCAAACTGTAAAACGAGATAGAAACGGGCATACTTGTTACTTTTAAATTAAACACGTATCTTCTTCATACAGACGGCGCGGTGGCGCATAATTGTATGAAGCAGCTACGATATTTAAATATTTGAAAAGACTCCAAGACTAGCCAGTTGGATGAGTAGTTTCTGTCTCAGGGGCACCGGGTTCGATTCCCGGCAGGGTTAACTTTCCAAGTTGGAAGTCCGCGAACTTTTCCAAGTTGGTTCTGGTCTAGATTTGAAAAGTAGTGGCTGTGGCAGGTCACTCTGCATTTTGCAGTCATCGCTTGTATGCCCACTTTAACATAAAAAAGAAATTCATTTTAAATGAAAGAAGCCAGTATAAGGCCCTGGATTCTTTATTTAATCAAATAATCTTATTAACTCATTATTTTTCCTTACGGTGTTGTTAACGGTACGAAGTCTTATTTTTCTACCATCTCCGGATAACCAGACACTATATAAGGTTTTTCAAACGAAAAAACTTATTTATTTACAACGGTAGTACGTACATAAAGGTTTATATAAATGTTTACCTTTACATAAAGGCCCTCTGAAGTATAGAATTTCTAATTAAACAACTTAGAAACTTTATTAAATAACCTAAATTCGTATTACAGCCTTTATAGGCAAAAACAATCAGGTCAAATTTATTTAATTTTTTACGTTAATTTGTGACTGGCAAGAAGACGGATCACTAGATTGGGTTTCCAGTGAATCTATTGGTATTTCAAAATATAAATACGATAAAAATTGATGAAAAGTGTTCTTATAAGGAATTTGTAAGGAACAGATTGGACGTCCAGTTTCTACTGGAAACATAGTGCGAAACAGTTAATTTATTCATTAAATCTGAATAAAAGAAACACTTCACTTTGACCTTCACTCTGTTTTTGCTTATTATTATGGCCTACTAATATTATAAATGCGAAAGTTTGTAAGGATGTTTGTATGGATGTTTGTTACTCTTTCACGTAAAAACTACTGAACGGATTTTAATGAAATTTGGCACACTGATTGCCTGGTTTACATGATAAATAGGATACTTTTTATCATGTAAAAATGTTAGGTTCCCGAGGTATTGTTTAAATATATAAAAATTAGCGCCACTGACGCCGCGGTTTCTCCTCCGTCGTCACAGCCGGTTATATTACTTATACTAGCTGGCGCCCGCGACTTCGCCCGCGTTTAAAAAAAAAGTAGCCTATCCTGTGTCCTGTACTTCTAAATGTTTATCTACCAAGTTTCATGAAAATCAGTTAATTCGTTTAAGAGTTATGGAGCAACATACATACATATAATACCTACACTTACAGATTTATTATTAGTATTGATGATGATGATGATTACATATATTTTCTCTTTCAACAAGGATACCAGTTAGTATTTTTATATATCCAAAAGTCACGGATATAGCACAAAACTATTTTATTTGAATGAAATAACGCTAAAATGTGTAGAGTGCTGTTTGGCTTCAGGGTAGGCTTACCCATGCGGACGAAGAGTTAGTTCTGTTTTATTTTTTTATAAAGATAAAACTAAAAGCTTTTCACTTTTGCAAATCAAACTACACTGTCATAAAAATAAAATTCGATCAAGCAAAAGCTCAAATGGAAGCGTTTGAGAGGTATAATCGTTTTCATTAGTTTCCAAAGCGATAAGCTCCTTCGTCGAGTTTGATCAGGACTCTATAAATGGTTGGTCAGTAAATTACTGGAGTTTCACGACTTAGGTCCGAAGTTAGTTAATAAAGATCGAAGTTGATAAATTTAACTTTCCAATAAACGAAAAACTGTCTCAAGAATAATGAAAAAAACTCTTTTATAAAGTTAAATACAATAAATTTTACTGTTATTAGACTGTAACCTTAGACGTAAAGTCGAAAATCTCTCAAAAGTGTAAGATAGACTGGAAAGCAGTTTATCTATACTTCTATACTATTTTTATATTTAAACTTTTATGCTTTCAAACTTTTTTAATGCGTTCAAACTTAAATATCTATGAAAACGCATTACCAAATTACACCCAATGAAATCTATAATTTCTTCTTCGCTAATGATACAAGTTTCAACCGTTAAAAGGAAAGCAATAAAAAAACTGATATCCTATGATCTCCATAATATCTGATTGATCTCCTTTCAACTGTTTTATCAGGAACGAATTTGAATAAAAAAGATCCAAATATCGTTTCTAATATTTGCTAGAAAATATGCCCAATTTTCTAAAAAAATACGACCAATTTTCTAATATCGTTATTCTTAACCTGACACACGGAATGAGATAGTGCGTATTCCTAAATCTACTTCCAAACTTAACTTATTCACAAACAACTCGATATATTTATCACCCAATTCAACTTACAATAAAAAACATATTTCTCAAGGTAGTTACGAAAGAGAGAAAACTTTTGTAAGGAAAAGCAATAACGACACACCATATGTTACCGGAAACAAAATTTGTGAAATTTTCTCGACGACTTTCTTGTTCTAAAAACGCAAATGGCAAAGGCAATGTGTAAAAAAGAACTTTTATATTCATATCCGTGGCCTAACACTTTAGTGGATTCTCACAATTTATCACAATTCATACAAACTATAAATAATAATAAATAAACAAGCCTTTACTACCGACTTTATCCGCGTTCCTTTTTTAAGAATTTAATCTTTATGGTTCATACATTTTTGCAAGCGTTTGGATTATCCCTAGGGAACAGTGCATTTTCTGTATGAAAACTACACTATGTCCTTTTCTGTATCCCTCACATGTGTATACAATATTTTATAATGATAGTCAATCAAACAAACAATCTTGTCAGCTTTATTTGATTAATATTATATACTCACCGGCACAAAATGTGACTTAAAGTTAAAAGTTACTTCAACTGTTTTATTACAATAAAAATTTTGTATGAGTTTTAAATTGTAGTTAATAGTAACTTAGGCCAGATGTTAGTTTTTAATTTTATTTTAGATAATAACTTGGAAAGAGTACTTTTTTCTGAATGAAAAATGGGTCCTCTGTCCTTTCTTGTATCACTGACAAATTGTATGCAACATTTTATGACGATCGGTTGAGCAGTTAAGGCGTGAAAGGTATTAGACTGATGGACAGACAGAGTTACTTTCACATTTATAATATTAGTGTGGATAGTAAGTACGGCTTTTGGTTTTTAGCATTTTTTTTTTTTCAGAACTTACTGTTTAGTTATTCTGTGTATTCTGTCAAAGGGGCGCGCGTTCACTTCCTTATAAACGACTCTATTGCATTCTAACCCTTTGGCAGCGGCGACATGAAGGTACAAGCAGTAAATGGGATTTTGTACTTTGCATAATGTTTGTTTCCCAGTTGTAAGGAACTGTGTAGGTTGAGCGCGTATATACATCAATACGTATGTAGCAAACAATTTAGTCGCTCCTGTGAACTTCTGCATACATACGAGTAATAAGTTAGCTATTGCACGCGACTTCTTCCTAGTAACTTTATAATACAGTTTTTAAGGTGAATGTTATTAAAGCCTATGTTACTCGTTGATAATATAGCTTAATATAGGTGATAGAATTTTTAAAATCGGTCCACTAGTTATTGAATATTTCATTTTCATTTTTATAGCGTGTTTTTTTCGGTTGGTGACTGCTAATATTGGCGGATATCGGTCTATTCACAATTTTTGGCTGTTGGCCACATGATTCACTTTTAAGCCAGAATAACCCATTATTACTTTTTTATGCTGGAATAACCTTGTTAGCAAAGATAGCCGGCTTTATCGAAGGAGCGCAAGGTATTTGTTTTAGAAAAACCGCGACGTTTTTTTTCCTGCTGATTATTTTAGAAACTTCTAGCAGTGACCTATATCTATGTCTTGATATATTTTATCTACACCTATGCCATGATATATTTTACCTATCTACACTATCAACTATCTACTTAAGTGTGCATCACATAATACTTCTAACAATTTTGAGGTCGATCATCAGCAGTTCATGTCTGAGCACGACTGTTTGAGGACAACCTTTTTGCTCTCTGGAAAAGAGTCGAGGCGGGCGTCACGTAGGAGGCGACCCAGACGCGCGCATCTTCTATATTTTTCTAAGTAATATGGGTGTACAACTGCCCACTCACTGAGTCGAGGCGGTGGCGCGGCGGCGTCGACGCGGAGTCGAAGCGCTTCTGCCTCGACGCTGCCTGGACTTAGACAGTGAGCGTTCCTTAGGATATGCTGCTGTTATGCTGCTGTTGAGTAATACTTACAGAGGTGTATCGACTTGGTTCCGAAACTGCGCCTAGCGTTTTAATTAATATATCTTATTACAAAATATTCAGTATTTAAATACTACTTTTGTATTTGAATTTAAATTCAGTAAACAAGGAAGACTCACTGAAATATTTGTTGATAAAAGTATATTACCTATTTTATTACAAGTCAGGCCTTATGAAATAAAAGCACATATTTGCTATTAGCCTACAACACACCGACTTCCATATAACGCTATTGTGAGTTACATTGTTAACAGTTCGAATATATTACGATCAAAATGATTGCGTGTACTGCATTTGCTGGCCGCTTTAAATAAGTCGTTAAATTTTATGCACGTTGCATGTTTAATTAGTACATTAAGTTAATGAAATTTTAATACTCAGTTATGTAATACTAGCCGGTGCCCGCGACTTAGTCCGCGAAGGCTATATTTTAGGAAAAATCATAAAATATATCTTATGTATTCTATACTAATATTATAAAAAGAGCAGTTTTGCATGTTTGTAATGAATAAACTCAAAAACTACTGGACCAATTTTAAGAATTCTTTCACCTATAGAAAGCTATATTGTCAGGGAGTAACATAGAAAACCTAACATTTTTTTTTTCAGGATTAAAAGTATCCTATATGTTAATATGTGTGCCAAATTCAATCGAAATCTGTTCAGCCGTTTTTGCGTGAAAGAGTAACAAACATCACGTCATACATCGATCCATACAAGCTTTCGATTTTATAATATTAGTAAGTAGGATTAAATCTATTGATAACTTCTTTTGAAGTTATCATAGCTATAAGACGTGAATTGCGTTTAATAAAATGCTTTCAGAAAGTTTGTTATTAAAACTTCAAAGTCTCGACGATTCGTAGAACATTGAATTTAAGCACTGAGCAATTATGGAAATAAACTTTCGACTTAACCTAACGACTTTTTGCTGTACAATGACGTTCAATTTACTAGTCATAATCTAGAGCCCATTTCCTTATCCCTCCTTAATCCCTATACAAACCTAACTATGGCCGGCCGCATATTTACAGTACTTGTGTATATGGCTTGTGTTATCACCTACCGTCAACCTGTCTGCCGAGCTTAACATTAAAAAAGTCAGCAAACCAAGCTATTTTCAGTAAGTAATGAGTAGGTATAGTATAATGCTTACTTAGGTAAGGTACTGACTTTACGTAGACTTAGATATTTTTTTGAATATTATTCAGAGTGGAAACAATATTTTATATTAACACTAGCTGGTGGCCGCGACTTCCTCCGCGTTTTATGTCTTATTCTGATGTAAATAGTCAAAACAAAATACATTATGTATGGCTGGTAAATTTTTCAGTGACCTATAATATATATTTTTTTCAGTAATTTTCTCAGTTGTTTTTGTTATCTATAAGTGGAAATTTTCTATTGGGTTAAGTTTGTTTACTCACCACTATTATTAAGTAATTATACCTGTAAATTTCCCTAAAATAAAATAAATAAATAAATAAGCTATATTATTGTAAAGTTTCATTGAAATCCATTTAGTAGTTTTTGTGTGAAAGAGTAACGCATTTATAATATTAGTAAGGATTCATTCATTACTTAGTTGTAAGGGGTCCCCCCTTACAGTTACTTCCCTTAAAGTTTTCTGCGGTAAGATCTTACTTTTACCTTAGCAAACACAATACGGCAGCTACGTCCGGCCAATGAATTTGAATGTCTCAACACTAGTAACATAAGTTTATACACGATTCGCATAAAGACGGTGACACAAACTCAATAGGCTTTTCATGTAACTGCTTGTTAGTCCCGGTCCGTACGACAGAACATATAAATCACTCGGTGCGACCTCCAAGCCGAAACTGGCAGATTTGTCACTGTCATCGGAGGTAAATGAAAAGACTCAGATAGAAGATGACGCCGGACCAAAGTAATTGTTCAAATAATTCATGATTAAGTGTAAAAATAGATAAAAAGAACTATTTAGAATCGTCACCGCTAATATTATTTGATAACTAAAAACGCAAAGATACTAAAAAAAGTAACATAATATAGACTTTTATAAAAAAGATAATGTACCAAAAATAAATCCAATTTTTTATTTTTAAACAAAAAACATTAATTATCTTTATTTAACATAAAGATATCACAAGCTGATTGTTAGAGCTTGCGAGTTTAATTTCTTGAAAATTTAAAAGAAAAATCTTTTGAAAATTTAAACGTTAAGATCGTTAAGATATAAATATATTTTATATCGTTTAAAAATCACATATTAAGTAAGTATATTTTAAAAATCGTTAACAGTGTTAATAGTACTATTTCTCTTATTAATAGGTGTTACATTAATAGACGGTATTTTATGGTGCAAGGTCAATGATATTGTATATGCACAGTGTAAGTAATTATGAATTGCTGAAAGATTTATGTGGCGGGAACAAGTAAAGTTTGGCGTTTATGGAACGAGCGGGATAGGGGTGGACGTGAGGGGTGGGGTAGGGGTTGAGATCGAGCTCCCTCATGTGAACGGGTTACTCACGGCCCATGGAACACAATTCGTTTGATCTCACCGCCTATATGTTCGCTAGGCTCTATTTATGGCCCGACCGCTAAGGACACCTGCCAATAATCGTTATGCTAATATTTAGGTGACGGCAATGACATAAAGGCGCACATTCTAATGTAACGCTTCGTTACATTTAAGACACTGACTAATTTCTTTCCTGATGAAAATTGTGTACTAAAATTAATTTTGATTGTAAAACGCATAATTTTCTTACAATATTTAGAATATATAGGACATCTAAATATGGTACTGGCGGTCAACGCACAGCAAAAACTGCTAATCTAGGAAGTGGAATTTAGAACATAGGTTTATTTTATAACGTAAGCTTCCGCTAAGGATTTTTGAAAATTTTTACTTAAAGTCTAAACTTTAAGAAAATTAAGCTTAACTTGAACTTTGTACGAAAGTCATTGAATTAGAAACTTGATAAATAGAATTACAGCTACCGAGCATAAAGCATAAAAACACGACACCATGCGTGCAAAGCCGCGTTAAGACAATCAAATTGATCTTGAGATTGATATATTTTTATAAAAAAAAAATTAACAAGGCGTGACCTTCTACCTTTTGTCAGTATATTTGCAACAAACTACATGTCTTTTATTTTTTGTTTCAGGATCCGACTTAATAAAAAAGCCGGCGACAAAATATGTCAGCGAAGTATGCGCCAGAATTTCGAACACAACACAATGCCTGCCAAGAACGTAATCTCGAAATGGTTGCGGGTTAAACAGGGAAAACATAAAACTTAATAACATACCATGGCGGTAGAATGCGAATAGCCACAGGAAAAATATGAACGCTTCCGAACTGGATATAGTGGTGGCAAAAGGCCAGCTAGACGCAACATACAGAGGGCCCGAGTATATCCTGGACACGTCTGGTGCTGTTTACAACGCAGTGCTAGAATTCAACGCCACTTTCGATAACAGTTCAGCGTACAACATCAGCTACGAAGACGTGGGACCTTTTCATGATTATTTTAAACTCCTGCAAGACCGCGCGCTCCTAGTTTCGTTCCTACTACTGTTTTCCCTGACCACAGTCTTCGGAAACATGCTGGTGATCCTAGCTGTAGTGAGAGAGAGATATCTCCATACATCAACCAATTACTTCGTAACATCGCTAGCAGTAGCCGACTGCCTCGTCGGGTTAGTAGTGATGCCGTTCTCAGCTCTCTACGAGGTGCTTGAACACACATGGTTCTTTGGAGTCGATTGGTGTGATGTGTGGCGGTCTTTAGATGTCCTATTCAGCACTGCCTCCATTCTTAACTTGTGTGTGATTTCCCTAGACCGTTATTGGGCTATAACAGACCCAATTACATATCCTATGCGTATGAGCGGACGGAAAGCGGCATTCCTTATTGCAGCAGTATGGGTTTGTTCCGGTGCTATATCTTTTCCGGCGATCGCGTGGTGGCGGGCTGTCCGCATAGAGGAAGTGCCGGACGACAAGTGTCCGTTTACAGAGAATTTGGAGTACATAATATTTTCATCGACAATATCTTTTTATTTGCCTCTTTTTGTAATGGTGTTTACTTATTATCGTATTTATCGTGCGGCGACTATACAAACGCGTTCGTTGAAAATTGGCACTAAGCAAGTGATGAGGCCGAGTGGTGAGTTGGAATTGACTTTGAGGATTCACAGAGGCGGTACGATGAGACAGAGAAGTGATGTGTGTCATGGAGCGTGCACTCCTGAGGAGGCAGACCAGGAACCTCTCACGGCTCTGCAGAATAATGGGTTATCGCGTTCCTCTACGCGACTAACTAATGTGACTCATACCAAACATTTGCCAAAAAACTTTTCCTTATCGCGTAAGCTAGCAAAGTTCGCGAAAGAGAAGAAAGCGGCAAAAACTTTAGGTATAGTGATGGGTGTGTTTATAGTGTGTTGGTTGCCGTTCTTTGTGGTGAACCTATTATCGGGCATCTGCTCTGCGTGTATCGCTCACGAGGAAGTCGTGAATATGGTGGTCACGTGGCTGGGCTGGGTCAACTCATCCATGAACCCTGTCATATATGCTTGTTGGAGCAGAGATTTTAGAAGGTACGTTTATTTTATTAACCTATTTTTAATGTAAAAAATAAATAGGATATTACAATTAGGCGTGGCACTGTTAACGGCCGAGGGTGGGATAGCTAAAGTATTTTTTTTTAATAGTGGGTTTTCTCTTGGCCAAGATCTAGTCATGCTCACTCAGAAAATGCTTAATTGAATTTTAAAAAGATTTATGGGTAATATGAGTTCGGAAACTCAAACGCCGGAAGGGAGTTCAAATCCTTGGCAGTGCGTATTATGAAAGAGACATTTGGTCCGAAAAAAAGGAATTTTGACAAGATGAGAATGGTAACCTGCCGTATTTGATGAAAGATAATAGGTAATAAATTTAAATCTTTAAATATAATTAAATAACGATAAGATTAGGTGAATATCATATAAGGAGGATAGAGGGTATTGTTAAAGTTTTCACTCGTTTATACCTAATCTAGTTGAAAAATTAGGAAAAAAATGCATACAGTCACAAGTTTGTAACAAATGTCACAGAAATAGAGCGTATGAAACATGAAATGTGGCAAGTAGAAGAGTTTGTGGTAAAAAATCTCAGCGAATTGAATAAAAATCCACGTTGAAACCACTAGTTGTTCGTTAGACCGTACTGTAGTGTGGGCGCGGAGTATGCACTACTCGGTACCAACAAAAAGAAAACTAACTATGAATCACAGTTTAAAACGCTAACTTTATTACTGAGCGAACGTTGAAAATGCATCCATTGCAGTCCAAGACGAGTTTTACAAACTCTCAATGTGTTTCAGAAAGAAACAGTTTTTCACGATTCCGAGGTCTTGGCACTGTGCATGCTATATAAGTATAATATATTAGTGGCCTTCAGCTTCACCCGCCTAAAAATAAGCCTTGATTCACTATGAATTTTCATGCTTTTTTAACCTTTAATAATGCCCTTGCATTTAAAATAAATAGAGATTTGTTATTATTTTAGATATACAATCTGTTAGATCAGGGATGAGTGGAAAAAAAAAACCACTTGTGGCTATTCACTATTTATTTTCAAAGTAATGCCGTTCTATTGAAGAACTATTTAACTCGAATTGAAGGCCTTTTGAAGAAATCATACGACTTTTTTTTCAGCTTGTCTGATTAATTTTACGTAGAAAATGTCACGATACGCTAGCATTTATTTGGAAACGCGTTCATTAAGCTACGCTTTATAAACAAGAGAGCAAAATGAAGTTTGTAGGACATCCGCCAAAAAACAGTGGCGTCGCTGCAAAGTGATTTATCGAAGCTTTTACGTACCATAACCAGAGTAATGTGATTTATGGCGAAATCCTAACCCTGGTCACGATTCGATTACATACAGCGTGAGCCACCACGATTCCGCCTAATTGACAGATTTCCTCTAACAATATTTCAATGCACCGCCACCCAAACAAATTCCTTATTGCTTGTTTTCTAATAATTAAATACACTTCATCATTACACTTTAAAATACTTAATCTCTATGATAAATTTACGATATTTCTCAGATAAAATAAGACATAAAGATGATGCCCTGGTGGACGGCAGAGTGAAGCCGGTAAAACTACGCCCTCGCGGTTACACGCTCACAAATTTAATTCGGCATTTTAATTATATTTTTAAAATATAATTAAAATGTCGAATTGCGTATTGAAAGGATGTAAAGAGGAGGTTTCAAAAGATAAAAATCAGAATGGAATCATTGTTTCGAAACTTTTTCTATAAATAAACAGAGCGGATCCGCGGTTAAAACATCTTCTGAGTTAAAATAAAAAGACAATTTCGTGTTCCCTCTGAATTATCTAAGCAATTACAATTTCACCTTTTGCTTAAACGATTCGAGGCTTTTGTTCTTAAAAAAGCAATACACAAGAACTACCCCATTCTTTGGAGCAGTAATCGAGAAACTTTAATTAGTTTTTTGTCATGAAAAGTCTGTATTGTTACAGCGTCTCCCACGTCGCGTTGCCTTTACTTTGTTGAAAGGTTTACAACGCTCTCCATGATTACAATGCGTTGTAATCTTAATTTTACCTCGTAAATTCGCATCGTAAAATGTCAGGCTTATAGGCTATAAATCGTTAGTAGGCACTCTACTTTGTCAACTATCACGCGAGTTACATACAATGTTTCGTAAGCCATCAGTGAAGTGGATACACTATAAATATTCCGCCGTCAAAAGACATCGGTAGGTCTATGACTACCGTGAAATAATAGTTTGTTCCCATTGTTCAATTGCTAGTTCAATTGATTGAATTAGTGGGACTTTTTAGTCTCACTAGTTCAATTGCATTAATTAATTAGAAACAAAAAGTCCCAGTAGTTCACTTGACATTATTATCATCAATCATCAATACTAATAATAAATCTGTAGCGGTCGGTCATTGAGTAATTTACTTTGTTTTCAGAAATATCGTGTATATCGTAAGAGCTAGTAATTAAATAAAAATTACTTCAAAATATAATTTATTTATAGCTGGTGCCTGCGACTTCGTCCGCGTTGAAAAATAAAATGTAGCCTATCATGTGTCCTGTACGTCTAAATGTTTATCTACCAAGTTTCACGAAAATCAGTTAATTCGTTTAAGAGTGATGGAGGAACATACTACATACATAAAAAATTCTAAAAGTCTTCAAATTAGTTTCAATATCATGTATAGAGCCTATAAACACGATATCTCTGAAAATAAAGTAACTTACTCCATGACCAACCTTTACTAAGAGTATTTGTTACGTCTTATATTTCGCTGAGTGAGTAAGGGATGCCAGAGCCCATTACCCCATCCCTTCCTTAATCCTTACTTATCCTTAATCCTTCTATGGTCGGCAGCACACTTGCAGCACATATGGCGATGCTTGTGTTATAGGCGACGGTAGCCACCTACCATCAAGTGGACCGTAAGCCTCTGTTTTTGAAATCCAGACCAGAACCAACATTGAAAAATTCATTTCCAAAGTTGACCCAGCCGGAAATCAAACCTGGTGCCCCTGAGACGTTAGGGAAGTACCTTATCTCATTTATATTATGATATGATTGATATGTGAATAAAATCACATCATATAAGTGTGAAAGCACGCATACTATTTAAGCAGGGCAGATAGTCAGTCTATAGTTTACAAAAAATAAAATGATTTAAGTATAATTACCCAAAAGTGTGTCAATGAACTGGGTCAAGTAACGCCCGCGTTAATGGTCTTGCTTTTCACGTCTAATCAATTATAGTAATTTTAACGTTATATTTCCCCGCCGCTTGTTATGCCATTAAAACAGGCTTAGTTAAACGAATGTTGTTCCATTAATTACTAAAAATGTACGGATTTTCTAAACATTACATTACACTTGGAATTCGGAAGCAAAGATTAAAGTCGCCATTGAATCAAACAAATAAATAATAAGTTACTGAAATCGGAGTATCTATACTATATCTATACATATATTATAAAGCTGAAAAGTTTGTTTGTACGCGTTAATCTCAGGAACTACTGGCTTCAAATTGAAAAATTCTTTTTTTGTTACATAGTCCATTTATCGAGAAAGACTTTAGGCTATATAACATATTGAACGCGGACAAAGTCGCGGGCAACAGCTAGTCTTTTATATGTCTAACGAAAACGAGTGATGAGTAAGCCATTGCCCATTCCCCTTATCCTTAATCATACTATGATTGGCAACGCATATGCAACACCTGCGGCGTTGCTTGTTTTTAAAAAATGTATCTCAATCACAATAGAAAGATAAAATAAATAATCATTCAGTATAATATTCGAACATGATTTTGTTCAATGGATTTAAGCTCTGAAAACGTTGAATAGTGAAGAATTCACTTCCAATGAAACGACCATTCGTACCGATTTATGAGAACGTTGCACGTGATTGATACCAAACGAAATTAAATATCTGTAGAATTTCACATTGAGTTTTATATATAAACTAGCGGCCTGTTCCCGACTTCGCACGGATGCAAATTATATACCAAAACCTTCCTTGAGAACCACTCTATTAATTGGTGAAAACAGCATGAAAAGCGGTGCAGTAGTTTTTGAGTTTATCGCGAATAGGCAGACATACAGATAGTGATAAAAGGTGATGTGTGAATGTATGTCCCCGTATGTCTCCCATAGACTCCAAAACCGCTGATCCGATTTTGATGAAACTTTCAGACAATCTTCAGATAAGTGCGGGTGTTCCTGTGAAGTTTGGTAGCGATCGGATGCGGACGAAGTCGCGGGCACCTACTAGTTTATAATAATTATGTAGTTCATTATTAATGGTTGTGTTAGTGGTAGGTATAATGTGTTTCATCTTAATAGTCTCACTTTAACCTAACCATAACAAAAGACAGGAAGATAATAAACTGCCACAATAGTAGAGAAAAATAATTTATTTTGAGACGTAAAATGAGCATTCCACATAACAAAATCTTTTTCCTTTCCTTGTACAAATAAAAATTCTAATATACGAGTCTTATCTAGCATATTATAACTTTGATTAATCCTATAAACATTTTATCACACATTATTATCCTTCAAAGTAAAATAAACCTAGTAAGGGACTTAAGTCAACTTTGCGAAACTTTAAGAAAACTTGAGTAATACTTTGACTAATAAACGTTTAACTAATCTTTAGTTTAAGCTCCAGAAATATAGATTGTACTTTAAATGAGACAAGTTGTTGATGTAAAGTCGGGGTACGAAAACCTTCGTCAGTTTTCAAATTCATTCCTATATCAAGTCATTTTTCTTTTTTTTTCTACAAATTTTTCTTTTTCAACGCGGACGAAGTCGCGGGCGCCAGCTAGTTAAAAATAAAAATAAAATAAAAAAAATAAAATAATGATGGTGTAAGACCGTTAGCCTGTCTGTAGAGCATATCATAAAAAAGTATTTGTAGTCGACTCCCACGTTACAAGCACATACAAAATATCAACTCTGAAATTAATTTAAAT
The DNA here is from genome assembly GCA_918317495.1 of Synanthedon vespiformis. Classification (NCBI taxonomy): domain Eukaryota; kingdom Metazoa; phylum Arthropoda; class Insecta; order Lepidoptera; family Sesiidae; genus Synanthedon; species Synanthedon vespiformis. The sequence goes on from OU906964.1 coordinate 4,415,511, forward strand.
TAAAAAAAAAAAAAATTTCACTGTCGTGAAATAATAATAATGATGGCGAAAGACATTTTTTGTTTGACATTAAACTCACTTTGTTTGACACTGAACTCACTGTTTAGCTTTTTATGTGAACTCGTCAAGTGTCGTGTGGAAAGTGCTTTATCGCTTCCCACACATAACATTTCGTGTGTTGGCATTTAGTGGCGTGGTTCACTCAGCCGTGTTTATTGCGTTCATTTGCTGCTGACATTTTGTACTCCTGGCATCTGTGTACCTGGAACAAATAATGCTGAATTAGGTGAAGCAGCTCTCTCATATTAGATAGATCAGTTCTCAGGATTCTCGGCTCTAATACTTCCTCTGTCTTTGTAAGCTTACACGTAACGGAAGTGAAGGAACGCTACTACTTTCCACTTTTTGACGTTTAAATCGTTGACAAAGAAGGATTTGTAATAATACCATTGAAGGTCACAATGAACTTTTTTTTTGTATAATTTGATAGACACCAGGCCCTGTGCAGCCTTAATTCTAAGGTGTACGTGACCCACACAAAATTGACTGTAAACTCTGTAAACTGTAAACTCGTAAACGTATCTGTAAACTCTTAAGTTCTACCAGTGTAGGTCATCATCATCATCATCATCTCAACTGTAGATTTAACTAGCTGTTGCAAGCGACTTCGCCAACGTAAATTAGCGTAAATGTAGCCTATGTTACTCGCTGATAACGTAGCTTTCTATAAGTGTAATAAGAATTTTGGAGGCATAATAACATAAACTATGAGAGACGTAGCCCTCCCTCATTAGTTTCCTATAGCACCGGTCAGATCAAATACGCCATTACTGTAGGTAAAGGACACATGTAAGTGATGAAAATCAGTACTATTTTAAAGCAATATTATTTAAAAGAATAAAATAGATAAAACGTTTTTGATACGGATTTAAGTAAAAGTTAAGAGAAGTGCAGTTGGAGTTCGCTTTGGCTCAGCGCAAATGCAATAGATTCAATCTTAGGTACTGCTGAAAATTTATGCTGAAATTTTATAAGAAACTCTCGAAGTGGCAAACGCGAAAAAAATTCAAATTTAAAGAAATTTAATTTATTTTTAAATTTCAGGAATTTTTAAAAAAAATCACCGGTTCAGGAGACAGCAACTATTTCAATTTGTACCTTTGTGTCACAAAATTAATTTAAATTGAGCAAGGCAACCTTAAGTTCGTTCTGGGCTCGTAAAACACATGACCCGGGATTTATTCCTCAGTCCATTAGGCTTAAGCTTAGTTTATTAGCTTTAGCAGAATTTGTTAAATGCGTTGGGTCGAATCCTGATCAATATCACGGAACGAAGAATTGCTGTAAGAGATTTATTTTTACTAAGTATTTTACACGTGAACTCCCACGAGACAAGCTGAAGAAGAAAAAAATATATAGCAAGAATAATTTATGTTTTTCTTTTGGGAAACCTAATATTTTTTCAGGATAAATAGTAGTTTCCTATATTTGTTAGACTGTTAAGTGTGCCAAATTTCATCCAAAACCTAAGCCGTTTTTGTGATAAGCGTGCACAAACTTACAGACAAATAGACAATTTTTTTTATATTGTTTTTTAAATAATATATTTAACAGTTTATCAACAGCAACAGTTTATTAACATACTCGTATTTAACAGTTTATGATTTTATCATATTTACGTATAGAGATTTGATGTACCGTTATATATTATATTATATATACGTGTATAATTACAATTAATACGACTGTTTAAATGTTAACTTTATTATTAGAATTTCTGCTTACTTTTTATTTTTAATCCATTCAATGACTTTCAAACAAGTTTATTTTTATAGTTCACCTTTACAAAGTATAGGTAAAGTTCAAATGGACTTATATGAACTTTGACCTGACATTAAAATAATAATGAGAATTAGAGTTCATAATAATATGGTCAAATTAACTTCAATATGGAGTCTTATCTTCTTGTAATGTAATTAACTTGCTTTAGCCTGCGGTTTCACCCACCGTTTGATTATATCATAAGAACAGTTACCAAAACACTGATTTTCCGTACAAACCATACACCGTGTAGGTGAACCCCTTAAGCCTCGTTCACACACAGCGAATACTCGCTGCGAATGCCTACTCGTAGCGAGTGTTCGCAGTGTGTGACCCAAGCTTTAGTATAAGTCAAACAACGAGTGTATACGAGCTGCTTGCGCGAACATTTTTTTAAAGCTCCCTGGCGTAAACTTAGCTATAAGAAGATACTATTACAATTTTAATCATTTTGTTTCAGTGCGAGGAGGTTCGTCCCAGATTTTATAAAAACTCTCTTTACCTCTAACCTCTACCCTTGAATCATCGCTCTTTCTATTAGTGAAAATCGTATCAAAATCCGTTGAGTGGTGTAGAAAATCCGCTTAGCGGAGAAATAGACAGATGCGGACAGCCACTCCAATGTTAAATATGTAGAGATTAATGTTCTTCCAAATATAGATGGCAGGAAAACACAATTTTATTCTTGAAGATTTCTTGTTTAATTAAAGGAGCAAATTGTATTAATCATAATTTAGTAGAAAAGCGGTGACGGCCTCAAGCGACTTTCAACGCCTTCGATAATCCATTTAAAGTTGTTCGAACGAACCTTGTCTACTCGATTGCCAACCATAATAGACATAACACAGAGTGGTATCAAATAAAATCCGATTTATGGCTTTGCAAATTATATTAGTCACTTAATTGTAATATTAATATTTTTTAATTAAAAGGATCTCTTCAAATAGTCGCATCTGTATTATATACTAGCTGGTGCCCGCGACTTCGTCCACGTTCTCTATAGCCTATAGCCTTCCTCGATAAATGGACTATTCAACACAAAAATTATTTTTCAATTCGAACCAGTAGATTTTGAGATTAAATCGTACAACCAAACCAACAAACTCTTCAGCTTTTATAATAGTATAGATAGATTTTTTTTCATGTTAACGTCGGCAAACACACAGTCTTCTCTAAGGCAGTAGCTAAACCATTACAGAAGCAACCGTGAGATAATTAGCATATTATGTAGGTACTATTGTGTTTCAATGCCTGAGTAAATCCCTTATCCGTAATCCTACTACTCGCCTACATATAATTGCACCAGTGGCGTGTGGCGTTTCTAGCTTTATAGACGACGTTTGCCACTTACCACTGCGTTTCACAGTCATTTGGGTAGCCCGTCTGGCGGCAGTAACCACCTCCTTACAGAATACCACCGTGAAATAACAGCATTATGTGCTGATGTGTTTCGGTGAGTGAGTAAGGGGTGCCAGAGCCCTACCCCATCTCTCCCTTATCCCTTATCCTTAATTCTTCTATGGTCGGCAGCGCACTTGTAGCACTTATGGCGTTGCTTGTGTTATAGGCGACGGTAACCACCTACCATCAAATGGACCGTCAGCCTGTCTGTCGACCTTAACATAAAAAAACGGAGTGGACCTGTCTGTCGTCCTTAAAATATAAAGAAAAATTTGACCGCGAGCAAGAAAATTTTCAGCAAAGTTTTTTGAATAATATTGTTATTAAAAGAGCCTCTTCCACCAAGTGTTGATTAGTTACTTTAAGAAATAAGTTTATGTTTTATTAAATTATGCACTCGGTTTAGTGCACCCTTCGATAGGCTAGTTTTTATTATTATTATTATTTTAATGTTATGGGACTTTTACCGTACAAACAAAGGTAGCCCCGGTAAACAGTGACTTTAAATGACTGTTAGCCTACTGGACAGATGGTGAAAGAGTCCCTTCACCAGTAATAAAACACACAGTTTATCTTCTATGTTCTTTGATTACTGTGGTATTTAGAATCGCACGACGCAAAATTATTAGAGTTTCCTTGCAAAGAACAATTTAAGTAAAATATTTAGAGCTTTAAATAATTTAAGGGTTAATGGCGCTATAGGGAAGCGCTATTGGCGTTTTGTTCCGATAAGGAGGCTTTTAAAGTTATAAATAGGAATCAGAGAAAGTTCTTACTGCTAATGTGCCTTTTCGTTTTCAAGTAATGGATACTGTGATCCAAATTAAGTGATCCTACATTAATTTATAATGTTATATTGTCATTTTCTATAACATTAAGGGTCTCTTTCACTATCTCTGATTATCTATTGTCAAATAGGCTAACCGCCATTTAAAGTCACCAGTAAGAAAGCGTACGAGTTTCACCATCTTCGAGTAGCATCACGCAATGAAATTGACACAAGATACTCGTAGCATTTACTTGCCAATTAGCGTTACTTCAAAAGTAACTAATCAACACTTGTAGTTGGTGAAAGGAGCTCTGATATTTATAAGAGAAAATATTTTGTATTTTTGTTCGTAATGAATGAACTCAAAAACTACTGGACAGATTATAAAAATTATTTCTTAAAAGAAGAGTTTCTTTGTTTGTTTCGTTGCACGCGGTAATCTCAGGAGCTACTGGTTCAATTGAAAAAATATTTTTGTGTTGTATGCAACACAAAAATAAATGGACTATGGTCCATTTATCGAGGAAGGTACTTTGAACACGGACGAAGTCGCAGGTAACAGCTAGTTTATAATAAAAAAGTATGTGGGACGTTAGGACAAATGCGGGCATACAAGAACGTTATTCAAATCAAAAAAGCATTGTGTATTTTAACAATGTTACCCAAATGAGTACCGTACAATAATGTTCGTAAGTACATATCTTTATTGAGACAAAATACTGGTATATTGTCGTCTCTATCTCTTTTGTTCGAAAAACCGCTTTTCAATTTTGTATCGGACATATAAAATGTGTAGGAAGGTATTGTTCGCAGTCAACCGACAAAATTTTACATGTAAAGTAAAACACGAATTGAGTTGCGAATTTTGTATCGTATCGGCCCATATTCCTGGACCGTATAATGTTTGTTTGAGTCGCTGAATATTAATAATGAACATCAATTTAATCTATATTATTAAATTAAATGAAGTTTTTTACAATTTTTGAAAAAAAGCATTTTTGTAAACTACATTTTTCTATAATATCAAATATACCTATATTATATCACTAGCTGGTGACCGCGACTTGACCTGTGTTGAAAAAGACTCACACGTTAGCCACCAGGTGACGCGGCTTCATTCCAATACAATATTCGTACCTACTAGGCCCTCTGAATGCGATTGAAAGTTCGTTGTAATAAAATCAGCAGTTATTTTCTTTAACATTCAGTATTTTGCATCTGGATAATATTCGATTATCAAAACGAAGGGTGGCAATTACGAGGGCAAGTGAAACGGAAAATTATTCACGTCTCAGGGCAGCTTTTACCAAATTAAAAATTACTCAGACGAAGGTCGCAGCCGAACATTTTCAATTATTATTTTCGTAAGCTGCTTTTCGCTTAGGAGTTCGGTTTAGTTGGATCACATTCTGACCACTTACCTCTAGCCACATTACAGTTTTCTTTAATAAGAATCTCAAAAAAAAATGTAGTTTTGCGTTTACAATAGCAGTAAAATAAAAGATCCATACCAATATTATAAATGCGAAAGTAAATCTGTCTGTCTGTCTCGCTTTCACGCCAAAACTACTGAACCGATTTAAACGAAATTTGGTAAACAGGTAGTCTAGAACCTGGGAAAGGACATAGGGTACTTTTAATCCAGAAAAAAAGTACTGTTCCCGAGGGATCAAAAATAATAAAATAAAAACTAACGCCTGGCGAAAGCGTTATAGCTAATAATTAAGCGTTAAGCAACCAGCTAGTAATAAATAATTAATATCTTCACATATTCCACACAGCACCATCTAGTTCCACACTAAGCAACTAATGCTTGTATTATGGATACCAGACAGTTGATATACTACCCAGATTACTTTTTTTTTTTGTAAATACATACATATTATAAATAGAAACATCCATGACTCAGGTACAAAGGTAAAATGTTAACACATACACCTAGCCTTTAGCGGGATTCGAACGCGCGACCGTTTGGTTATTAAACCAAACGTGTCGTCTATAAAAAAAAGATATAAGATGACAAAATATGTAAAGCAATAATAACGCCTGATACTTACTTTTACCAAACTATTTTAAAATAGCTGAGAGTCCGAGCTTTATCCCGCATATCCATCCTGAAATTCTATTCTAACTATTGGTGAAAGATTTTTTTTTAAATCGGATGTGCAGTTTCAAAGATTACCTCCTTACAAACAAACAAACTTTACATTTTTATAATAGTAGTAACTTATCAATACTACAATAATAATGAATCTGTAAGTGTAGGCATTGTATACTATGTGTGTTCCTCCATAACTCCTGATTTTCATGAAACTTGGTAGATAAACATTTAGACGTACAACTTTTTTCTTTTTCAACGCGGACGAAGTCGCGAGCGCCAGCTAGTTATATAATAAATTTGTAGACATGTTTTGTTTAAAAGAGATTTTCGACTCTTCGTTCTTTGATTGCTTTTGTTTGAAGTCAATCTTTGTAATATATTCACGTACATCGATTTCTATTTTATGAGTGAAAATACAACGTTCAATTGAAATACAAGCGATATTCGTAGGTATGTAAAATAAAATTCTATTTTCTTGTAAACGAAGACTCAAAAGAAATACATATTTTTTATAAAATGTGATAAGGTCACAGTAACCATTACCTACAGATCCTTACATTTGTAGTGTTGTGTTTTTCTGAACCAGTTAGGTTAAGGATGTTAAAGCCATAATCTCTCGTATGCTTTTATTTTAAGATTAGCTGGAGCCCGCGACTTTGTCAGCGTTTAAAAAGAAAAAAGTAGCCTATCCTGTGTCCTGTACGTCTAAAGGTTTATCTATCAAATTTCATGAAAATCAGTTAATTCGTTTAAGAGTTATGGAGGAACATACATTTACATACAATACCTACACTTACAGATTTATTATTAGTACTAGCTAGTGCCCGCGACTTCGTCCGCGTTTAAAAAGAAAAAAGTAGCCTATCCTGTGTCCTGCACGTCTAAATGTTTATCTATCAAGTTTCATGAAAATCAGTTAATTCGTTTAAGAGTTATGGAGGAACATAAATATGTATTTATTACAGATTTATTATTAGTATCGATCGATTGATTATAATTATAACTAATTATAAGAATTATAATTATAATCAATCGATCGTTATTCGTTAACATCAGTTTATTCCTTATGCCCGGTTTACATTTTAATATGCACAGAGATGGTACAAACAAGAGTATTTGTTTAATACCAAATGCAATAATTACCTCGTTTATATTGTTCGGTTATATTGTCCTATTCATGTTTTGGTTGTTACGAGTATAATAAATGTGATATCAGCTATATCGGCGTCAGTTACGTCTTTTATCAGCCATACTTAAGATCTGTAAATGTCTACCGAAACACTTAGTTAATTCGAAGTTTTTTTTAGAAATATTGCGTAAAAATAAATAACTAATATTAAGTTAATTTTTAAGCATAAAAAAAAACAAACAAATACCTTTTAATTAATTTATATTTGTGTGTTTTTTGCACGCCATGTTATGTACTGCTAAGTTTATCCTTGTTTTATCTTGTCATAATATGTAAGTATTGTCAACAAATTATAATTTTATGTGTTTGTTTTTATTTTTAATTTAATTTTTTTACAATAATTAATACTTGTTTTTTTTTAATACATATTGCTTCATATTAAATCAACGACGGTTCTGGATAATACATACCTTAGTATAAAGAGCAGACTTCACAGATACTAGGTAACATGGCAACGTAATCAAGTCAATAAAGAACATAATTTAAACGTTCATAACACCTCGTCGTGCAAGTATATTCCAACCTCAATAGATTGAGTTATTTTGTGAATATCAGTATACACGGTATATTCCCTTTGTCTCCGAGCTAGCTATAATGAAGCGAGAACACTAGATCTATTGTCTGGGATAGTATGATCTTGAATCTTTAGAAGGTCATCGCCGTGCTTATACTTTGTTTTAGACCAGACTGTTAATTCCCCTATCATGTACCACCTTTTTTATTGTTATTTCTAAGAACAATGAATAGTATTTTTTGAAAATCGTCAGATATTTTCTTCTTAGAACGGCAGTACATTCTAAATAAGAGTTTGCTGTATTTGTTCGGGCATAAATGATTCGGCTTGTTTATCTCCAGATCCGGCGTTTGACTGGTTGTACAGCAAATATTATGTCTACTATAGCAGATGTTAGTCTACTAGTCGCGCAAGTGTGTGGTCTCTCAATATTTTTTTTAATGGAAAGGAGATGTTTTACAGTCGTTCGCGTATTTAAAATACAAATGAAAATGATACTTTTTACAATGAAATCTGAAAAAGTTATTAGTTTTAAATACTTATATGCCAAACGTTTAAGTTTATGTTACCGCCCCTAAGTCATTTATCAAATTATCATTTTTTGGAGGTTTCACCCATTATGATCTTTCCATTTATCAGAGCTTTCTTTACTCACTCACCCAGTTATGGGTAAAGTTATGGCAAGTTATGGCATGTGTGCTCTCATTTCTGTAAGGTCTTGTAATTATCTTTGAATCCTATTAAATGACAATGGGATTGAAAGTAACACGATAATGTAAATAAAAGTGGATCCTATGAGCATAGGAGCCAAAAGCCAAAAAAATATCCTAGGATCCCACGGGTTCCTAAACGTTGGAACCAAGTGGAGGGAAGGTTTCTGTTAGGGGCCACTACTTTTAGTACACTATAAGAACCTACATGATTACTATCAATACAATGATACTATATTATATCTGTACAAGTGATGGTGTTTGTAAAGATTATCTTTTTTCGATTAATTTTATCGCAAAAATATTGATATAAAAAATATTCCATTGAAAAATTTAATTAAAGTCATAAATACAAGAGTAAATCTGGTGCTGCATGTAACAGATATTGTATTAAAAAGATTTAGCTCATTTTCATTTAAATTACTAACCGCGTATACTCACACAAAAAGCCAACCACTTTACGTTTTACTGGGATCGTAATCTGGGGAATAAAAACGTTATATCACTTCCCGGGGGTCGGCTCACAAATGGAGTACTTTGAACGACGGCTTTTTGTCAACCGACAATACCGCAATTTTTCGGATCTTGTTACGTATGTTAACGAACAAACTATTCCCAAACACTGCGTTGGAATATCAACACTTTTTTATCGCCCTTTTTTTGTTGGATTGTAGTTGAAATATTTTTTTGATACCTATACTGTTCTGAGTGAAATTTGAAATGAAAACTCCCTTTTCGAGATGCGCTTTTTTGACGAGCCCTTTGGTGGTAAAGATACTTGATTTTACGCTCTCTTTCAGTACTCCTGGTCTTGATTCCAGGCAGGGCATTTTTTGGAAATTAAATTTTATAGTCTGCTCTGGGAAGTAGTGGCGAGGTCGAGGCAGGGTAAACTTCGTTTTTTAGTCATTTAGACAGTTCAGAAAAATGATTTACAGCTAACAAAAGCACTATCTATACAGGGGACAAAGTTTGATGCTGTAGCTACCAACATATCTATCATTTACATCATCAGTTAAAGAATCAAATAACTTTTTGGTATATATGCATGGTATATTCGAATTTGTTGGATCAAAGGAATCAAAGGAAATATTATTCGTAACGTACTCGTATTCGCTTAAACACGCAGCCGTGTCCACGACACAGCCACACCCCATTTTTAATTATTCAGTTAAGTATTATGTAAACCGCACTAAAATAATATACTATACTAGCTGGTGCCCCCGACTTCGTCCGCGTTGAACGATGAAAGTCTGGTGTCTCGTTGTCTGAGTATGCAAAATTTGATGGTGATCGGTTCAGCAGTTTTTACTCACGTAACAAACAAAAAAACAAACAAACAAATAAACAAACAAACTCACATTCACATTTATAATATTAGTAAGGATAAATAATTATACCCACTAATAATATTTATTAATACTAAGACCGGGAGAAACTCTGAACAATTGATTTCCCTATTGGAAATCGCAACCGTCTTTAGTCACCGGCTTAAGATCAAAAACTTCCGATAAGCCTGTACAATTAATCGCATAGTTATGAGACAGTGATGGGTATTAAATTATTATAATGAATATATTTCAATGAAGTTTTTTTACTATGTATTACGAAATTAAAATATAAAATATCAAAATAACATAACATCTTAAAATATGCTTAAAAAAGTTCTGCTCGTGAATGATGTCAAAAAAGTTATTAAAGTTATCAAAGAAACAACTAAAAATACTAAATAAATGATTGACAGAAAAGTATTGCGCAATAAATTCATTCAAGAAATTTTACGAGTGGAAATGACAGCTACATTTTATGAGCCGGACAAAAATGTATATTTATTTTTATTATTAAATTATAACAATTTATTAGAAGAATTTTTAAAATTTATTTTTACTAGATTGTGTAATATAAAATGTCATTAACTTAAGAGTTGTATATATTCAGAATCAGGTTGTTACTTTGAAATTACAGAAGCAATCAGATTGTTAGTTTGAAATTACACAATAAAAATAATTGCATAAATAATTTGGGAAACCTTTACATTGTTATTAGTTTCTATAATTAAGTAAATTATAATTTACCAAATACACCGTAAAAATAAACAGATAAGAGGGGAAAAAAAGGAAAAGTAATTTTTCTCCTTTTCAGTTACATATTATTATTATATATAAACAAACCACTGACATTCTACTAAGACCATTCTAATGAGCTTTTTCGTGTTATTTCAGCTGTAAGTTGTTGAGGAGTTGCGTATCCCGCAGACTACTAGGAAATAAGCTGATGATCTTCAAGTGCCTGAACATATATTTATAAATTATAGCTAAAAACATCTCAACTTACAAATTAACAAAAAAACCCTGATCAATGAACAGAAACACATGTTAAACTTATAACCGAAGAGAAAGAACACTTTAAGAAGCTCGTGATTACGCTAAATCGAAATCGAGTAGGAGCTTTAGTTTACTAACCTGTATCTTAAGAATATCTGAATCTGTAATCTTAATCTCTACGTAATCTTGCTTAATCTGTATCTGTATGATTTTTTATCCTTTTTTATCCCTCAAATTACTCTTAATTAAGAATGAGGGGTTGACTTCCTATGTTAACCCCATGAGACCACAGCGATCGCTCAATTAATAATTTCATATTATTGACAAGGAAGATGTCATAATAATCATGTCATAAAAAAAAATGAGTTTGAGTCGAGTCAGAGAAGACCGAGTTTAATAAATTTCTTAACACAATAACATTTTTTATTTTGTCAGTTTTTTTTTATGTTAAGGTCGACAGACAGGCTGACGGTCCACTTGATGGAAGGTGGCTACCGTCGCCTATAACACAAGCAACGCCATAAGTGCTACAAGTGCGCTGCTGACCATAGAAGGATTAAGGATAAGGGATAAGGAAGGGAAGGGGGTAATGGGCTCAGTTACAGTGAGATGTATTAATACTATTTATATATTTAATTTAATACAATAACAAAAAAACAATATCATTACTAGAAATTACTAAATTTTGAATTAACAAATGTAGATCATTGAGGTCTTGATTAAGTATATTCGTTATTATTAATTACTTCATGTTATTATTATTTAATGTTGCTCCTTCATAAAAAAGTAATTTAAAAATAATTGCTTTAATTAGAATTTAGCGTGTTTATACATTCTGTAAGCTCGTAACAGATTTGATTTGCATATTATGCTTGTTACAAAATTGTTAAATTAAATATGTATTTTACTAAATCAAATACAGGTTTCGTCTCTGTTTTTAAATTTATTATAAAACTAAGTTCCCTGACCCGTCCGTCTGTCAACAGGTCTGTATGTTCGCGATGATAATCAAAAACTATTGAACGAATTTTCATGCTGTTTTCATCACCAGAGTGATTCCTGAGGAATCTATAACCTGTAGTCTGCCTGACGACCTAATAAACATTAGGAGAAAATTCATAAAAACATAATAGTAAATAAATAACCTCATTTATTGTCTACAATAAAAGAAAAAGATACATTTTCTTTAAAAATGCCTGTGCTGGCACGATACCAACGACCCCTCTTAGATATGTTTTTCATCCACCCCCTTTAGTATAGATAAAAAAGGCATTAGACTGTTGTAGGGTGTAAACAAGCAGTAAAAATATCAGTAGGTAAACAATTATTTATAACGTCTATTCAGACACGTATACAGCAAGTCTCCTGAGTAGGCTATAAAGTTTTTTTTCGTAACTTTTCGTTACAAAAATGTAACTAATATTAATGAAAAACTCATGTTTCTTTTATTGATGAGCTTGATTCTAACAATAGAAGACGTGACATTTTGGCAATTACAATTTTTCTCTCATTAAAAATAAAATAAATAAATAAACATGATTTCTCATTTAGAATCCACCCAAATTATTTTCATCATCAAATATTACTATCAACATAATATTTGATATGAGGAAAAGGGTATTAAAACTTAACTTCCTGCATCGAATAAAAGTGTTACCAACTCCTGTTTAAGCTAGCAGGAACGAAATGAATGCCTTAAATCGCCGCGGAAACAAACTTTTTGTGTCCTAGATATCGTTCAGCGTCCAAGACATCCTGTTTTCATATAATATTTATGTATACACTGGTGGCGTGCAACGATTTTGTTACACATTCAAAATTACTTCAGTGAACGAAACGGAAATGGAAATATGAAAAATGACGCTCGCTAAATCACGTCGACACTATACGAATACGAAATCACTAAGCTACTTACAAATATATTCAGTTGCTTCTAGAAATTCTTGAATACAAACTGGGTTAGTGATGTTGTGTGAAATATAAGGAGACAGATTATGATTCGGCTGTCGTATTGTAGTGGTAAAAAAGGAATCTCATATTTTTTTACGTGAATACGTCTTTGAATTTGCTTCCACAGTGGGAGGCAATTCAGAAAAGTAATGTTAATAAAATCGGGAGCTACAGTTTTATGCGGTAGCTACTTACATTATGTAGATCTAATTCAAATTCAAATTCAAATATTTTATTGCAAACCATAATGTATAAACGATGTTACAATATAAAAATTTAGACCAGTGTTATGGACCCTGTTGGGCATGCAACTTAGGGACTAGGAGAGAGGAAGCATATATATACATATAAGTATACATAAGCGTATAAATATTTATATAAATATAAAAGAATTTTATTTTATTTAAATTAAACATATTTACATTTATATTATTTATATTTACATTTATATTATTTATATTTAAATAATAATATTATCTAAAAAATATTCATTTACATTATAATAACATTTAGTATGTAGGATTTTTTTAAATTTTTTATATATAGATCCAAAATTTAACTACACTACTCGATGGCTAAATGATTAAATATTTTTTTTTTGTATACATATATGGTATATTCCAATTCACTCAGAGAAAATACCACTACGTACACACATCATCGAAATAATGTAATATCTTTGCAAGACACACATTTTTCCACAACACAGCTACATCCCATTTTTCTGCTTCGATTTCCGTACTCACTGCACTTGTAGCCAGTACTAAACATCAGGTTTTTTTTATAGTTTTACTTAAAAGTTACTAACAACTTAACAGTCAACTGCGTGGATTCTTAGATATAAATATAATCGCTTTGAGAAAGACTACTAATCCTGACTAATAATATAAATGCGAAGGTAAGTTGTCTCGAGAACCAATCTATCCAATGGTGCAAACAGCATGAAAATCGGTGCAGTAATTTTTGAGTCTATTGCAAACAGACAAACAGACAGACGCGGCGTAGGGCTTTGTTTTATAATATGTAAAGATAAAGATTTAATGAAATATTACACATAAATATTCTTTTATAATATTTTTCAACAATTAAGAAAAAGAGGCGCGGAAGAAATTGCAGGCAAAAGTTAGTTAAGAATAATTAAAAAATAATTTCGCTTACGTATTCGTCCGTGTTATTGCTCTAAGTTGGACTTAACGTACGCAAAAATTCACAGCCTTTAATTCTTTTCAAAACATCTTTTGATGTGCTTAATGAATTAGTTCAACATTTCTCCCCTAGAGAAAAATCAACGAAGTCAACACCTAATTATTTCGGAAAGGCTTTCGAAAAAAAAAAGAAAGATATTCGCATAAATTTCAATCTTTTGTTCAATGCAAGGCGTCATTAAGTCTTTGAAGAAGACGTTTGCAAATAAACTTCAATGGAGATTACACTGCCTTGTAGATCGAGAACAAAGATTTCAACTATATATATATGTGGGAAGTTAATAAAGCAATTTTGGAATATCTTTTTATCTTTTAATTGGAACACACTTCTACAGTTTTCACTTGACATTCCACAGTCCGTCCTACCGACTACTTAATAATAACCATGTTGACATTTAAAAAACAACTTTAAATACATAGACTATAGCGAGACACTTTCAGTTATTATTCTATGTTTTAATGATACTATCCCACACGGCCATCCTGTTCATTCATCTGCCTCAGATGAATCTTCTGTGCGGATCCAGGGCTTCATTAGATCGGCTGAGCTGGTCGTATGGATTGGTCCTTCACCATGACCAACTTTCTCCAATGCGTATCTATCATTGCGTCTCTTCTGAACAATCTTGTAAGGTCCAAGGTATTTAGGGTAAAGTTTACTTCCTTGTGAAAATTGGGTCTTTTTGATGGCAACCAAATCTCCTACTTCATACAAATTTGCTGATTTTCTCTTTTTATTATAGTATTTGATATTCTCGTCCTGTATTTTCTGTATAGATTCTTTCGCTTTCGTTCTAAGTGCAGCTCTTTCATCGACATAGTTCTCTATGGTTTCTTCCTCGATAAGCTTCAAAATCTCGTCTTCTCCGTGTCTCAATTTTACACCAATGAGTAACTCAAAGGGTGTCATACCAATACTTCGTTGATAAGTGCCATTTAAACATCTTTGCACGGCAGCAACTTTGCGGTACCAATTGGATGGGTTATCAATGGTAAGTTTACTCAAAACATCAATAATTATCTGATGGATTCGTTCCACCTGACCATTTCCTCTAGGCTGACCAGTGGTTATGGTGTAGTGAACGATGTGTTCTTCTTCACAATATTTTCGGAACTCGTTAGAAGTGAATGCGGCGTTCTTATCTGTAATTATTCTTTGTGGTGAACCAAATGTTTGTTGCTGCAACACTAGTTTATTTAAAGTTTCTTCGGTAGTCAAAATCTTAACTGGATAGATCCACGTAAACTTAGTGAAACCATCAACTACGGTAAGTATGTACTTGTAATTCTTATTTGTTGAAGTTAATGGGCCCAGATGATCAACGTGGTATGTCGATAACGGAACGTCACCTTTATCTAATGGATGTAAGTATCCCTCTTTCTTTCCTCTCTTATGCGATATGAGAATACACTCAACACAATTATCTATTATCTTCTTAATTTTCATTTTCAGGTTTTCAATGTAGTACTCTCTGTTAATTAGTTCTTCGGTCTTTGTAATGCTAAAATGTCCCTTTTCGTGGTTCTTTCTTATAATTTCGTTCTCCATCTTTTTGGGTACTACGATCAATCGTTTTCCGTCTTTCTCTTTAGTAAGTATACCATTTTCAATAACGTAACTTTCATATTGTTCTCTTTCTAGTATCTTTTTTATAAGTCTGATGTGAGGATCTTCATTCTGAGCTTTCTCAATTCGAGCTGTTGTTTCCGTAAATATTAGACAAATAGGGTGTCTACTTAAAGCGTCGGCGTGTTTTAGTCTTGTGCCAGGTCGGTGTTCTATCTCATAGTCGTACTCTTCTAATAACAAAGCCCAGCGAGCAACACGAGGAGGTAAGTCCTTTTTCTGTAGTGTCATTGTTAGTGCTGAACAGTCAGTTACGATCTTAAAGTGAATCCCGAGCAAATAAACTCTAAACTTCTTTATAGCTTCTGCCACAGCAAGGATTTCTAAATGATAGCTATGGTAATTTCTCTCGGCTGTTGTAGTCTTTTTGCTCATATAATGAACTGGATGCATCTGATTGTCTTTTGTACTTCTTTGTAGAAGCACTGCTCCATATCCCTCTGCGCTTGCGTCTGTATGTACTTCTGTTTCTAAATCGGGATTATAAATATGGAGTACAGGCGAACTACACAATTCCATCCTCAACTCTTCAAACGCTCTCTCACATCTTTCATCAAAATTAAAATTAGTATCTTTCTTGAGAAGATCTGTTAGCGGTTTTGCAATCAGTGGTAGTGGGAATCGTTCCTTTATTATCTTTTTGTTTAGCCTTCTGTAGTCTATACCTAAACGGTATTTTCCATTCTTCTTCTTTGCTAGAACGACAGGACTTGCGAAATCTGACTTGCTAGGCTGTATGATCTTCTGTTCTAACCATTCTTCAATTTGTTCGTTCACTATTTTTCTTTCCAGAGGTGCGAGTCGACGTGGGGTTTGATTAATCGGTTCTTCATCAGTAAGTATTATCTTCATCATAACATTACTTTCCTTCTTTGCTTCTTTAGTCTTATAGTTTCTTATCATCGTCTTTATTTCTTCTAGATATTTCGTTTCTCCTATCTCGTATGATTCGTGTTCTGTCTCTTCTTGTGTGATCAAAGTAAGGTGTTCTATTCTGTTTACAATCACTTCATTTTGGGCGAATCTTACTTCGAAATCGTTCAATATCGGTCTTCCGAGAATCATGTTTACGGGTATTGCGTCATCTTCAACTACGTGGATTTTAGCATCGGCAAAGTAAGCACCTATTTGTAGTTTGGCAATAAATGATCCTTTTGTATTTGCTTTTCCTTCGCCTAAGCCCTTCAGGTGTAAGGTAGCATTCTGGTCGTAGTTAACTTTCAGTTTTTTGAACTGGGTCTCTCGGATAACATTGGCGTCACTTCCGGTGTCGATTAAAGCTATCATGGCGATATCATTAATCTTGATTCGACAGGAAACTTCGTCTCTTGTGTCTTCTGTATCAATATTCATTAACTTCTTAGGCCGATTCGGACAGTCGGGTCCTTTGTGACCAAATTCGTTACACGCAAAACATTTTATGCCCTTAGTGCAGGATGTTGTTTGATGTTCTGTATCGCCGCACTTGAAGCATCTCTTAGGAGGAAAAGGTTTCCGCATTCGTGGTAGAGGTGTTGCACTTGGAGTGTGATTAGATCTTGTCGCCATCTTCGTCTTCAGATTACAATAAATGTCTAACTTTCGTCTGAATTCTTTCAAGTCTACAGCACCATATAGAATGGCCTTATTAATCTCGTTGTCACAGATGCCATCTATGACATACTCTATAAGTGCTGCATCCTCAATATTGCCATGTACTGCCAACTCTTTCATGTGGAGAAAGTATTGTTGGTAACTTTCATTACTTTGCATTTTTCGTGAGGCAAGCTTCTTGTGTAGAACCGCACTGTTCAGTTTGGACCCAAATTCTTCAAGTAAATTGCTTTTAAGGTCATCCCAACTCTGTATGCTTCTTAATGACCTCATAAACAATTTGGCAGTTCCTCCTAACAGTCTCTTTCCATAAATAAGTTTTTCAATGTTAGACCATTCCATAATGGTAGCAGTATCTTCGAATTCTTGGATCCATGATGATATTGGGTAAGTGTCATCGCCAGAGAATTCTGTCATGGATTTCTCTAAATCGCTAAACGAAATTCGGGGTGCAGTCATTTTCTTTAATTTTTGTTTACTTTCTTTATCTGACAGGCTTTCGTAATCTTCACTAATATCTTCCTCTTCTTCTTCTGAATAACAAATTTTATTTTTCTCCTTTTCTTTATTATCTTTCTTAGGTGATTTCTTTGTCTTTTTCTTAGTCTTAGGCATAATAAAATTATTTATTCATCTTAGTTTACTTGTTTTTCTTCTTTACTTCTTAAAATGTTTGTCTTGTCTACTTCTTAAAATCTCCATTTAAAATTGTAATTAACACGCATGTTCGGTATCCTTTAATTCATATTTAACTATGCCTCTTAGTAGTCTGAGCGACATTGGTGCGAATACCATTTCGTTGTTCTGTGGTATAGTGCTTCTGTGGTCTGATACTTTGTTGACCTTTACATGTAATGTATTCGTTTGTAGGTATTTACCGACTTGGTTTGATGATTTTCTTAATTCTTCGTCTTCAATCACTCCAAAATAATACTTCACTAAACTCCAATTGTATCCCGAACGAGCCCCCAAAAGTTGTGGGAAGTTAATAAAGCAATTTTGGAATATCTTTTTATCTTTTAATTGGAACACACTTCTACAGTTTTCACTTGACATTCCACAGTCCGTCCTACCGACTACTTAATAATAACCATGTTGACATTTAAAAAACAACTTTAAATACATAGACTATAGCGAGACACTTTCAGTTATTATTCTATGTTTTAATGATACTATCCCACATATACGTTTTGTGTATAGCTTAAGTGAAAGTCATTGGATAATAATTTCGTTACAAAAAAATATGGCATTTCACATTTGATATAGTGGGCCACATTTAAGAAATTTCGTGCCTTTTGTTCAATGCAAGGCGTCATTAAGTCTTTGAAGAAGACGTTTACAAATAAACTTCAATGGAGATTACATTGCCTTGGAGATCGAGAACAAAGATTTCAACTGTATATACGTTTTGTGTATAGCTTAAATGAAAGTCTTTGGATAATAATTTCGTTACAAAAAAATATAACATTTCACATTTGAGATAGTGGGTCACATTTAAGAGAGGAGGAAAATCTTCTATAAATGATTTCCGCTTTAAGTTGATGACTTGTAATACGAAATCTAAAGTCTCAGTTCAATACTAGTCAGACACTCGGACAGAACAATGCTTGCGAAAGTTTTAGCGAAGGCTGTGGCGTAAGTTTTGTATAAATGCAACTGAGTGTAATCGCAGATACTTCGTCTGTGTTTGAGGTAAATAGTGAAAATTGAAACTTAATAGAAAAAGAGGAAAGTATTCCAAAATACACACATTAGGAACAGATACAACTTCTCATGACGAAGTTATCCCCGAACGCACATAAATATATATAAAAGACATCTGTCGGCGCCCTTAATCTCAATAATAAGTATTTTTTATGTAAAGGGTTTCTGGGAGGATGTGCCCTGCCAATACTTTCCATACTTTGAAACCATTTTTGAATAGTTTATTTCCAAATTTGCCCTGCGAGGAATCGACCCGGGTATCTCTGATACGGAGCTTTAATGCAAGCACCCTGACCACTCACTCAAGGGCGCCGTCAACTTTGGTATGTAGGTAACTTTATGAGGAAATTTAAAAGGAAACACAATAGAAGCCATGCAAAGTGATTATAACTTACATATTGTATTAGTTTTATGCAAATGGCGTACGAACATCCGTTTCCGGGAGGTAGGTTCTCACCTATGTATGTTGGCGGAGTAGCTAGACAAGTCAGAACTAATGTCCGTGCCAAGGCAATACAAAGCTATTGTTTCGTGTTGGCAAGTTATACTGTATTATGAACGATTAGGCGAATGACAATTAAGTCACATAATGCTAAACTGTAGCATACATAAATATGACCAATGCGTAGTTCTACTTTGGAAACGAACTAAACACAAGTAGGTACTGGTTAAGTACTATTTACTCTATGACAAATATAATTAAAATTATAAACTAGCCCCGAATTTAGTCCAAAGACGGTATGTCTGTTGTAGGTTGCTGAGGAGTTGGGTGTCCGGTGTCCAGTAGACTAATTGATGCTGCAGCATCAGATCAGGGTTACCATGTCATGGAAATACCACCTAAGTGACAATATACAAAATTTCACTTGAATTGAACACATGGAAGTTAATGAAATTCCTTCGTTAACTAGGAAATGGACTGATAGTCTTCAAACACCTGAACGAATCATCATAAATTATAGCTAAGAATCATTATTACGTCAGCATTAAAAAAAACGGACACACGAGACACACATACACGTCAAACTTATAAGACCCTGTTTTTGCTTTGGGCATCGGGGGTAAAAAAAATAACAGACTCTTGAAATGATATTATACAAATAAAACCAGAAGTCGTAACTTGTCACCTCAAACGACGTTATCGTTACAAGTTAATTGGGGATCTTGAAAATCTTTGAAATGTTGGTAAGAAGATAAGATGTGGTAAGAAGACAGTAAAATAATTAAAATTGAATAAATGAAATTAGAAATTAGATATGGGAGGTAAATTAAATACTTAAAAATGGTATTATTATACATTTTTCCCCCTGGGGTACATTATTAGAGTTTTAGTAGGGATCCCTAATCTAACTCGATCTCAGAGATAATAAATAATCTTTTATGATAATATATAATAGCTGCTGTTGTATTTGTATTGTACTGTACTTACTGTTGAAATCCGTTGTATTTTCGTTTGTCTATACTAATATTATAAAGAGGAAAGATTTGATTGTTTGTTTGTTTGTATAGAATAGGCTCCGAAACTACTGGACCCATTTGAAAAATTCTTTTACAATTAGAAGCCGACATTATCCGTGATGAACATAGGTTTTAGCGCCATGTTCATCACGGAGATGGCGTTTTATACTTTTCTACGCGGACGAAGTCGCAAGCACCAGCTAGTAATGAATAAACTCAAAACTACTGAAACAATTTTAAAAATTCTATCACCTATAAAAAATGTACATTATCGCGGATTATTTTATGAAGTCGAATGAAGTCGCGTGCAATAAATACATATAGTATTCAATTGAAAAGAAGAATGGCTCGCGTGTAAACGGCCAATTTGTTATGCCTTCAATTAAATCGCCTGCCGAATTGATGTAGGGGCACCAGTGAGTAAACTGTTCGTGATTAATGATCAGTTTGATCAGAATTTATAAATAAATCGATATAAAATGTTACATAATCTCTGTACAATTATATCGATTACTAATAAATTAATTTTTCAATTCTATGATTTTGATGAAAACGATTTATACTATATAAAAATAAAGAATTTTTAAAAAACAAATATAAAACATTTTAAAAAAATATTACCTGTTACATTAAACTATCGAGTTTCTAATAAAAACTCTTAATAAAGTTCCCAACACTTCGTCCGCGACGAAAAAGAAAAAGTAGCCTATCCTGTATCCTGTACGTCTAAATGTTTATACATACATACATACATACATATGAATAGATACCTATGAAATAGATTAGGTATTAATCTTGAAAAAAATTTTTGATACTAAATGAGTGAGCTCAAAATGTCAATATGAGCTCAACAGCAAGTATGCTGCTGAGTTTTGGTGAGTGAGTAAGGATTGTCAGAGTCTATTTCTCTATCCTTTCCCAATCCCTTGATCCTTAATTCTACTGTAGCCGACAGACACTAGACTTGCAGCACTTGTGGCGTTGCTTGTGTTATAGGCGATGGTAGCCAGCCAACCAGCATTAAGTGGACTGTCAGTTTATAGCTAACATATTATGACACGAACGAAGTCGCGACCACAGGCTAGTTAATTAATAAATGAACTTTATTAATAGCTGTTTTCCAAACAATTTAGCAGTTTTGCAGGCGTAGAGGAAATAATTTTATTAAAGTGGTTGTCTCGTGAAAATAAAGTTTTCACCAAGACTCGGCCATTTCAGACAAATTAGTGGTCAGATGAAGAGTTATTTGGGCTCTTCATGTTGCTTAAGCCAGCAATTTTCCTGCTCGACAGGAGAAATATTACTTTTGTGTACGTAGCTTAATGCGTTCCAAATTAGGTTTCGTTGTAATAATATTTTTCCCTTTAATATTAATTAGGCTTATGCGTCACGGTTGAGTTACAGTGACATTAATAAATATCCTATTACTTACTAATATTATAAATGCGAAAGTAATTCTGTCTGTCTTGCTTTCACGCCAAACTGAACCGATCACCATGAAATTTTGCATACACGTTGTCTGGGACACCAGAATGGACATAGGATACATTTTATCCAAGAAAAAAGTAATGTTCCTGAGGGATTATCTAAAATATAAAACTGTAACTAACGCCTGGCCAATGGCCAAGCTTTTAGATTTTTAATTTATTATCGCGTACGAAGTCGCGGGCACCATTTAGTACTTATATACATACTATATACATTCCCTGAGGACTTTTCCTGACTTTCACAACGAAAGTCACACCTAAGTTTAGTAGTGGCCGAGCACACTGCGTTTCACAGTCATTCGGGCAGCCCGTCTAGTCTGTAACTACACTCTTACAGAAGACCATCCTGAAATACCAGAATTTTTGCTGTTGTGTTTCGGTGAGTGAGTAAGGGATGCCAGTCCCTTCCTTATCCCTAATCCTTCTATGGTCAGAAACGCACTTGCAGCACCTATGACCTAAAAATATAACATTTAACGCAATCACTTTGAAATCAAATAAAATGAAAAACATTTTTCAATATTGAATTTGTGTAAAATTTTCCGATTTCTCATTTAAAACAATCAGGTCACGGAGTATATTCATTTCATAGCCGTTTAAATAGAAGATTGATTTCTCTCTCTGGTGGTTAATATAAAGTCAACTAACTATAAAAAAAACCGAGAACATTTATATTAAAGCGGGTGCGGTTTTAATTCCCGCCGCAGGCAGAAATGAAATGTAAATTGAACTGAAAATTGATTGGATTTTTGCTAGTGAGCAACTCGTTTGATGTTTATTTACTACTGTCACTGTGGATAAACCCTTTACTTTATTATATAAGTACAGTCGTGGTAAGAAAAGTTTCGTCAGCTTTAAGTCGACATTTGCTTGCACCAGGGCAATTGTCAGTCATGCCAAAACTTCATTTCAAACGTCTGTCAGTATTCTGATTAGTGCTTTAATTTTAAAAGGTACTAAGAGTCTACAAATTTGATAAACGAATGAATTTGAAAACTGACGAAGGTTTTCGTACCCCGACTTTACCTATGTGTATCTTTAATATCCGGTTTCTATTCCTAATCTATATAGATTAGGATTTATATATTTATTATTATATAGAGAGAAGATTTGTATGTTTGTAATAAATAACTACTGGAACGATTTTAAAAATTTAAAATTTTAAAATTTTAAATGAAAAAATATTTAATGTACGTTTGCGATTTTATTATATGTATATATGAGAATAAATAATAAGAAACCAACATGACAATTTAAATTTTTAATTTTAAATATATAAATCTGAAGAGTTTGTTTGTTTGTTTGTTTGATTGTACGCGCTAATCTCAGGAACTAGTGGTTCGAATTAAAATAATATTGTTGTGTTGGATAGTCCATTTATCGAGGCTATAGAGAACACGGACGAAGTCGCGGGCACCAGCTAGTTGTGAATAACTGTGAAAATTAATTTCAATATTTGTGTTTGCATATTTAGTGTTAACATATAATACTCGTATAAAAGAAAATTACAAAATTCCAGTTGTCTTTGAATTCTCTGACACGAAATGTAGCAACTCCTAAACCTTAATCATGAACTCGCTCCTGACGTCGCTGCTTCCTATAATAAGATTAACTTGAAAAAATGTTTGCATAACTTAAAAATATAATTCTTTAAGGTTGCCATTTTCTTGTCTCTTTATGTATTTTTTAGCAAAGATATTTTCAATGAAATTTCGGAGGCAGATTATGTAAACGGATTATTTTAAGGAAGATTTTAAAGCCGGAATAATAATGTTAATATAATATATTATTGTATTTTTTTTAAAAGTAAGCACATCTATAATCACATTTGTATTTTTATATGTTTGTAATGAGTTAACTCAAAAAATACTGGACCGATTTGGAAAATTCTTTCACCTATAGAAAGCTACGTTATCAGCGAGTAAGACAGCCCAGGCAACACATAGGCATTCACATAGGCATAACAGTATGAAATTCACAAATTATTCAGTTTAAAGCTTTGTTATAAGGGTAGAGCTGACAAGATTGGCAAATGCTGTATTGAATGATTTTTGCGCTATTATAACACTATGGGCTATTATGGGCTTCTTGTTGCTTATTCAGCTACTATTCAGGTCTTATGTTGCTACTATACAGCTTAAAGCAATTTATTTTGTGCCCAAATTGCTTGAATAACGGCTGTATAAATGCATTTATTCAAAGAATATTCAGCCATTCTGTGTTGCTTGGGAGGCTATCAATACTAATAATAAATCTGTAAGTGTAGGTATTGTATGTATTGTATGTTCCTCCATAACTCTTATACGAATTAACTGATTTTCATGAAACTTGGTAGATAAACATTAAGACTACTCAGTCAGTTGTATAGACCCTCGTAAAGAAGGCAATATTTAAAAACTTTGTCGACATGAGACAAAATGGCTTACTAGAAGTCAGGTGTTATACATAGGTCATGTCGAGGAGATACCAGACGGCACTAGCTCCAATCTCTCAATGGAGTAAAACATATCTGAAGAATGCAGTACTTGGCAAAAGGACATACAGACGTACGGCTGGTTACCATCCTCATCTTGTCGAAATCCCTCCTTTTCGAACCAAGCGCTTGAAAGATCCTTTATAATGCGCACCGCCAAAGTTTGGAACTCCCTGCCTGCGTCTGTGTTTCCGAGCTAATATAACCCTAATCTTTTCAAAGTTCGAGTGAATAGGCATCTTCTGGGTGAGCTCGCTCCATCTTAGGCCTCTCCCTTGCTACCCAGCTGGTTGTTGGCCAAGAGCAAACCCATCTCTAATAAAAATAAAAATAAAAAAAGAGTATTTGTCCGAAGTAGCATCTGAAAAAAAAACGGATTTGACGAAAAACGAATCTAACGAATGTCGTGAGACTCGTATTTAGAATTCATGTAATGAGCTTGTCCCAAGTTACAAGGCGACCCGAAGTACAAGAACCTTTCCTGTATATAACTTAAAGCATTTAACGATAAAATAATAGGTTGCTTTGTTATATAACAACCTTTGATACATAACAGGCAATTATATAGCCATCTGTAATGAAAATTCCGTGTCACTTTTGATGAAGGAAGGATATTGCATACTATACCTACAAGTGGGTTGAGAGACCGAAATTACAGCGGATAGAAAACTTCAATATAAAGCCTTTGTGATGGATTTAATAAGTTCTTTTTACTAAACTTAAAATTTGATTTTAATACAGCTTTTCCAGAAAATTCCTAATAAAGCTCTTATATGAGATATATAATGAGCTTTGTGATGTTATTTGGTAATTATGAAGCGGCATCTCTGAAACAGCTGCGCTATTACATCAGTTCGTCAAAGAAAATGTAATAAATAAAAATCATTAGATTTTTATTAGGCATCAGCCTCAATGGAGAGAAATATAAATACTTAAATTTTATTTTACTTTATTAAAGAAACATCAACAAATAAATTGTACCTTATACAAATATGAAAAAATAAATAAAAAAGTACCTCATACATTACATAACTATCGTATTAAAAAAAAATTATGAAAATTATTAAGTTGTATTTTAAAAAATATTAGAAAATTATTTTTGTTATTCATGTACTGACCATGCTAATATGTGAGGTTTCAGTTATAACAAAAAAAGTAGTTGCAAAATTGGAAAATTTTATTATCAAAATATCCAAAAATTTCGTCCAGAGTGTTGATTTCCCCCATTTTCAAATATATTTCTTAACCAAGTAGTAGCGGTGAGTAACAATTTTCTAGAAAAATATTAAGGTGTCGTAAAATTTGTGTATCGTCTCATTACTGAAATCTCTTACTTACCACCGCTTAATTAAATCTTAATCGAATTTCCCGAAGGCCATTGAAAAGGGAAAGCGAGTTACAATGCTAATGGAGTCTTTCTCCGCCAAACTCCAATATCTTTAATGGTAATTTCAAATGAATCTGATGGAAGATTTCCCTTATCGTTGTCGTTTTGCGAACTCAATCAACACGACTCATTATAATGGCGAGTTGTTTATTTGTTATTCTTACATTTATATACTTGCTGTTCGCCGCGGTTTCTCTCGTAGGATTTCAAATTCCATACACTTTAGTTTAATTTTGCAAAAATATTTATTTGTCTGCCTCTACATAATTGACAAACTATTTCTATGCAAATTTGCTGATCCCAAATTTATTTCTTTGTTCAATTTGTTTGACCACATTTAAAGCTATATACATACTATTTAATATTATAATTATTGTGAAAGTTACTCTGTCTTCAACAATACCTTAAACCTGAAGACACTTCTTTTTATCCCTATACTTATTTAAAAATTAACCTTATTTAAATTATTAGCACGAATTTCAGGTCACTAGAACTGTTTAACTTATTCTTAACTGTCTTACTCGTAAAATACAAATCTTGCCTCAACTGTTGAATAATCGATGACCACAAATAAGCCAATACAATTTTAGATGAACGGCGGTTTCTTAGTCATGTTATAGGTCACCTATTTCGGTAAACTTTAAATGTGAACGTCTAACTAGTTACATAAGTAGACTACATAGTTTGAAACTAAGTACCTAAACTTTAGTAAAATAAAGTTTAGATACTTAGTTTCGTTTACGCGTTGTTGGAGTCATGTCACGAGACCAATCAGAAACAAATTGACAGCATTTCCAATAAAGATATCAATACAAAAATATAAAAACTGCAAAAACAAACATTGTCGAGTGAGGATTTTCTTTAAGTTAAAAGAAATAAAAAACTTAATTTATCATTTAACAAGCTTGTTGGATGAGTAGTTATGGTGCTTGACACTATTTTCCAGGGTTCCCAAGTTCCATTCCTGGTCCAGAGGTCAACTTTGGAAATGAACTTTTCAAAATTATCTCTGGTCTGGATGTGGAAAGTAGTGACAGGGAACACTGTGTTTCGCTGTAACTTGAGCTGCCCGTCTAGTTGCAGTAACCAATCCCCTTACAGAAGACCACCGTGAAATAACAGTCCAACCAATTCATTATCCTTAATCCTAATATTGTAGCCGACAGCGCACTTGAAGCACCTGTGGCGATACTTGTGTTATAGGCGATGGTATCCACCTATTATCACGTAAGCCGACAGTCTATCCAACCCTGAACGCCTTGTTTTTATAAATCCAATTTCAATCAAGCGGCGCTGCAACGTTCCAGTAGTTGTTCTTTGTTGAGGTTATTCTACTTAAACGTTAATCGTACAAAATATGAAAGTTTTGCGTCTTGAATAGAGAAAAGGAAAGCACATTCAACATTTTATGCCTTATTATTAAATTACCAATTTTAACCAATAATTAAGGACATTAAGAGCACATGGAATTCCGAATTCATGGGCAGGTCAGCCTATCTAGTAGCAGTAACCACCACCCAGTGGCGCAACAATAGGGTGATAGGACGGACAGAATGCCACAGGCCCTCAACATCAAACTAAAATAGACTGTCACCCTGACAGAGGACCTTTATTTAAAAATAATCTACCAGTATTTGGTCGAACCCTATACAATACTCAGCCATAATTTTTTATCGAATATGTTTTTTGCCACCAAACTCAACACAAAAATGGAATTTCCGAGATGTTTCAGCAGCGTAAATATATTGTGCAATCTTTATTGTTACACATTTTGACGAAATAACATGGAACAATATTTATTTCTTATTTCTTATTGCTAGTGTTTTTATCTAGTGTAAAAAAGGACGGACAGTGTAAGGTGTATGCAAACCTTACAAAATATATTAGTGAGTGTCTAGGAAACGTGTTCCTAGAGTTAGGGAATACATTTTAAACTGCTACTGGCCATTCATAGCAGTCACCTTCACAATCCTGCATGAAGCGCCGAATTATAAGGCGGACTACCGTGAATGGCAAGCTTAAACTCTTGGTGTCTGTTGATGAAAATGTGCACAAAAGATGCAAATCAAACCACAAGTTAACTAAGCTAATTGAAAACTAAATATTAAACAAAATGCATCCGTCTGCCTCGCTTTTGTTAAATATATTATAATCTGGGTCGTGATCAAAGTGCAGATCAATACGTGCCTGAAAATACATGAAATAGAAAATCAATGTAAGACCTAAAGATTACTATGGCATAATTACGAGATGACCGTGACAAAAAAAAATGTCTTCATTTGAAATGGGCGTAGCAGCTCCTGTTCCAAAATATAGTTAAGCAGAATTCCACATCTGAGACGCTAAGTATGTTGGTATATTAGCACTGGTCCAGCCAGTGGTCATACTTGTCAGCGCACTCCCTGGCAATTTTACGAGACGGGGCCCGTCTCGTGAAGTTCAATTGATAGGGGCTGACTTCAATTGGTAATATTATGATAATACAAATTATTTTCATTATTGTTTCAGAGCATTTCTTCGGATTCTGTGCGTTTGTTGCCCAAGAAAGCTGCGAAGGAAATACCAACCGCAACTACGATCAAAACAGTCTCAGGTAAATATAAAATAAAGGCCCATTTTTATAATTTTACTATTAATATTGAGTTATTTATGTTATTTTTAACGGAATAAAATTATTACTTAGTAGTATTCTGTCTGTCTGTGGAGTCGTAGCTCCCAAACGGATGGACCAATTTTGATTTGTTTTTTTTTTGTTTAAAAGCTGACGTAATCGGAATTCTTAGCAAATAATTTATGAAAATTTGTTAAAGACCATCAGCCCATTTTCTAGTTGACGATGTTATTTCACTAATATCCACGGATTCGATTGATGTGAAATTTAGTATACTGTTACTTCGGCGGTATTTCCATGACATGGTAACCTTGACCTGACGGTGCATCGTCTAATAGTCTGCGGGACAATCATCTCCTAAGCATTTACAGCAGATATAGCGTGGATTGGGCTAATTAGAATGTCGCGAGTTAGTTTATAATTTTAATTATAGCTTGTAAATATCTTTCGATTTCAGTTCCGCACAACCCGACGTTATTATTCATCGAGCGAATTGATGGGCATACAACAAGTTAGACAAAACTCCTGTGAACAAACTTACATATAGCAAATTATCCTTCAATCTTCCAAGTGCCTTGTAAAAGCGCCAACGCGTTAATTAGTTACCCTAAACATATTACACGAAGCGTGCTTAACTTTATAGACGCGTTGGAAAATTATAAACAGACCTCCGGTATAAATAATTCAGAGGTATGTTTGGACGTTTTCACGTTCGTTGCACTCTCGGTGTGACTTTGCCTCTAAAATTTCTACTTTCCACGCTTTGTACATTTCTTTATGCACTCGATACACCTTAAACCTTATATGGATCGGTGATTTTTTTGTAATGTACTGTAATCCCCGTTTACAACACTTCTAAATATTCCGAATGCATGTTTTCTATGTCATAAATTTCGATCTAAAATTAACCATTTCAATAGAACAAATAATATAATAAATTGATTACATTTTTAATTATAAGTACCAAAACTGCTATTTGTGGGTGAATAGACTATAAGAATATATAGTCTATAAGTATAGTCTATAAGAATAGACTATAAGTATACTAATAGAATATAGTTCTATTAGTATACAATAGTATATACCGTATGTCATCAACCTATGAAATTATAAGTTCGTTAAACTTACCTACTTCAGTGCACAGTTACATTTTACATTTTTACGTATAAATATTTTATAAAAACATAATATTATCATAGTCTGGTAAAATATGTTTCAGCCTTTATCTATAGAAATAGATAAGTACGTATTCGTTTTTAGCTGTAATCAGCCATTTTCTATGGTTTTAAAAAGTTCTAATAAGTAAATACATCTCTAGTATAGAAAGACAAAAACATCAATAAAACAAACAGCATGATTCAAGATTGGAAAAACTTTTTTCTGTCGTCTCTTCCAATTTTTTTTAATAAGTATTGAATGTTTTCCTTTGTTGTGTCATTACAAATCCCAAACTGTGTCTTGCATGTTTTTATTGAGTATTTTAATTCAAGACACTATGAAAACTTTTAATGTTTGATGTACCTTTAATAATTATGTATAATTATTTTGAAAATTAATTCGGTTTCGTGAACTGTGATCGCAAACAAAATTGCAAGAGTTTGCATGTACGTAATAATATATAGAGTAGGTATGAGACAGTTACCAAAATGATACACCAAAATGAGCACCTATTGCAAAAATAAAGCTAAGAGAAATTTTGTAATAAGACTTTAGCTACACTCCTTATAAAATTGCAGTGTAGATTTAGTTATATATACTTTTCTATCTATAAGTAAAAGGATTTTTCTCGCAAGGTGAGGTATTATTCACACCCCGAGGGATTGAAGCGTACAACCAATGTTGATTCCTTATATACTATCAGGACCCTAACCAGATATAAATGGGGATCACATAATAAATCTATTTTCGTAGTTATCTAGTATTAAGTATATAGTGATCAATGATATCTGGTACGTCATCACGATTAACATCATTATCATCTTTTCCTCTGTCATCATCAAAAATTCAAATGTAGGACACTCACTGGTGCACATAGATAGGCTCACCAATAATTTTCCAATAAGCCGGTCGGATCAGTAAGTTGAAGTGGCAGTGGGCAGGGCACATAGTACGAAGAGCCGACGGCCGCTGGGGCCGGAAAGTTCTCGAGTGGAGGCCACGGACCAGCAAGCGCAGCGTAGGACGTCCACCCACAAGGTGGACAGACGACCTAATAAGGGCCGCGGGTCGACGGTGGATCCAGGCTGCTTCTGACCGGTCCAATTGGAAAATTTTGGGGAAGGCCTATGTCCAGCAGTGAACGTCCTACGGCTGAGATGATGATGATGATGATGAAGCCCGGTCATAAGATCGTCTTTATTATGGGTTACGTTTACTGATCCGTGGCCTCCACTCGAGAACCTTCCGGCATCAGGAGCCGTCAGCTTTCCGCACTATATTATATGTCCACTTCAGCTTACTAATCAGCCGGGCTATCTCTGCAACTTTCGTTCATCTACGGATCTTCTCAATACTAATTCGATCTTGCAGCGTAACCCCGAGTATAGCCCTCTCGTTGAGCGACGCTGAGCTTTCTTGCGAGGCCCATAGTTAAAGACCGCGTTTCAGCTCCATATGTCATCACTGGCAACGCACATAGGTCGTGACATTTTGTTTTGAGGCACTGAGGAATCTTGGACGAGAAGATGTATGGAGCTTCTGAAAAAAATAAAGAATTTTTAGGTAGGAAAATAGGTTGACTTCAAATATTCGAACCTTAGTGGATGACGGTCCTCCTGCCTGCCCCCCTACCTACCACCAAGTGGACTGTCAGACTGTATAACGAACTTTGAATAAAAATAAACTAAATTTGTCGATTTTGTTTTTACAGTATCCTGTCTCAACGATGATGTACTCATCTGTGTCTCAACATGAGATGTGTCGGTTGTGACGTCAGGCGCGCGCGGGGACATGCCGACCCCCGCGCTCTCGCTGTTCTTGATGTCGGGATCCGTTGGACGGCCGCAGAGCGACCCGGTCCAACAGACGCACAGACCGTCACTACAATGAAGCCTATCGCATGCGAACAATAGACACGCCATTCGACGAACCTATCCAATGCGTCGACAGACATTTGTGCCCGGATCCGATTCCGTTCTGTCCGGATTCGGAATCGGTGAGCGAAGTTAGCTTGGAAAGCGACAGCAGGCATCAGTCGTTTAAAAAGAAAAAAGTAACTTATCAAACTCAAGCCGTGGTGAACTCGAGTTAAGATGTAGTTAATAATACTCCCATACTTATCATTGTAGAGTCATATAAGTCAGACGTTAATTGAATAAAATTAGTGCTACAATATTTTTTGCCAGCAATACAATAAATAATGACTCTGTAATAATGAATTATACTCAGAAGCGATACTACATGAACGTCTATCTTTTCTTTCAGTTTCCAGTCACCAATTATACACTTATAATCATTACACTAATGTTATAATTTCACTACACAAGTGTTTATCAAATAATGAGAAAAATTACATTAGCCTCCATAAATTAAAATAGACAAAAAATCGCCTTACTGATTTTTTTTTAAAGATTACATAGTTATAATCTAAGATTCGGCATTAGAAATATATACTCTTATCTATTATTTAATTATGGCAAATATTATCTGGTAGATTATACTTGAATTGACAAATTGCATTGATGATTGATAACAGATGAAGGGTATATATTTTTAATGCCGATCTCGTACTATTATTAGCGGTAGGGCTATTTCAGCTTCAATTGATGTTACCTTTTTTTTTTTTTTTTTTTTTTTTTTTTTTTTTTTTTTTTTTTTTTTTAGTGCTTCCCAAGTGGGTTTTAATCAATTTTAACATTGAGAAGCTTCTCCAATCGGAAATTATATTGATAACCTCGGTTGTCTTAAAAGGGCTTCGGTTTTTTTTTTTATTTATTTTTTTATTTTATTGAAACATAGTCACACAGCACTCATATGACAATAATATAAGAGTAAATACATATGTATACTTAAAACCTACTGCCAATAACGGACTACATTTTTTTAACATTAGAAAACTATGAACACATACAAAAAATAAATTAATTAAAAAACAATAAAGCAAACAAAAGGAAATCAGCCTTTTAAATCCACTTCCAGATTCCTCAGCCTTTTAAATCCACTTGGAAAGTAGGTTCTCGGTATCATCTCGGCCTGGGCTATTATTATTTTGATACTTGGTCCACTAAAAGTTATATGGCAAATCAACAATATACTTACTTCTCGTCTGACTTACTCTTACTCTGCATCGATAAGTTAAAGGAGCTTCAGAACAATTTTTCACAATCAAATAATAAAGTGTTTGTGGTAACATAATAATTATAAAGTAGAAATCTTGAGTAAATTTATATAGTCCAAAAATTTGTATATATAACATTTTGGATATCAATTATGCCAGTATCGTGAACCTAGTCTTTAATTATATTATAGTGCTTATAAATGTACCTATTGTTATATGTATAGAAGACGTAATTGTGATTGTATTTTCTAGTCATCTTAAATTTTAAAAGTGTGAAGATAAAATTTTCAATCAGGAGCTGTGATTTACAGATTAGCTGTGTATAAATCATTTAATTAATATTTTATTATTATTACGAGTATTCCCTGCATTCCATGCTTCGTCTAGTCATCTAGTGTATAAAGTAAAAGGGAAGTAATACGCTTCATTATTCAAAATTATAATTTATTATTTTCCATGTAGATTAGCAATAACATATTCTTTTCAAATTATCCCGGGGTGTTTGTAAGCCTATGTTATTCCTACGTTTCTTTTGTTTGAATTCATTTCCTAAGGTTTTTTGGTAAAAGTAACTTACGTTTTAAAGATTTTTAATGCCCTCGTATTTTTGGAAGTATATAACTTTATAACGAAATAATTTTTGCAAATTTATGCAGAAGGCAATTTATTAGTAGGTACATATGTTGCAATATTTATTTAAATATTTTATCATAGTATTAAGTATTAGTGGAACTTTAAAAAGTCTAAACCAATACGAAAGTGTTAATATTGTAAAAAATAAGAAACCAATTGGATGATATTAAAACAGTTTTATAAAATTTACATGAAAAGGAAAAATTTGTGATTTACAGATTTCTTAAATATCTAATTGTCTGTCTGCATGTTAATTGTTTAATCTCACTTTACACGAACAATATTAACCGCGAATATTTTTTTGAAATCATCATTACAGAATAATATATTGTTAATAAACTAATAGTAAAAATCTAATTATTTTGTATATTGTGGTCTAATTAATCCTTCCATCATTAATGTATTTTAAAATTATGTAAATATAAAAGAAATAATATATTTTGTTTAATTTCCCAATTAGATACTAATTGAAAATATTTATATATATATATATATATATATATATATATATATATATATATATATATATATAATTGATTATACTGATATAATATTACTACATCTGTATATATATTAAATAGATATATATTCTTTATTTGTGCGTATCATCCTATTAAAATTGTGATCACATTGTCTGGGCTCTGAACTTAAAGTCGGGGGAAAAAGTTTTTCGTGTTTAATATACAAATTATTATATATATACAAAAATAAAAGATATTTATATATGCATAATTTTAATAAAATTTCTAAATGTATCGAATTTCTTTGTTAGATCACTCATTTTAGTATACAGAAAAAAATATAAAAGTAGAAGAGAAAGCGGTTGTACTTTTTTTTCGTTACTCCTTTTTTTAAAATGTCATTATTTAATTATATCAAAACCAACTAGATACAAACAGTACAATGAACTTTTTACTTATGAAACACGGAAAACTTTTTCCTCAACTATAGTATTATATGGTATGGTACAAGAGTAATATACTTTGTATATGTCGTGGGCAGATCGTAGAATTGGGCAGATCGTAAAGTATGAAATCAAAATTCTTTCACCAAAAGTAAAAAATAGGTGCGACGAGGACCGGAGCGAAGCAAAGTGAGGAGGAGCGTGTTAGGTTTATATGGAAATAAATTTGCGGAGCAGAGCGAAGCGGAGCGGAGTGAGGCGACCCTCTCACTTTTAACAGAAATATGATCTGCCCAGGAATATCATGATATGCCCAATTCTACGATGTGCCGACGACATATACACTACAAGTAGGTATGAGAAATATTATGTGGATAAATTTACATTAAAAACTCACCATTCATCACGGCCCACACAAGCTGACATAACCGCTCGGAAATAATTTGCATAATAGTTCCTATGGCATAATATTTAGTGAATAGAAGTACGTTTTATAGGAAGAATGAAGTGTTTCTTGTTGATTTATCCAACATATTACCTACTAAGTAATATAATTTTTCTCTTAATCATTTTAACTGTACGGTACGGGTACGGTCTGCGACTAACATTTATGTATCGTCTTCTAGAATTTAAAGTCCAAATATTATGAACCAAACTTAAATTCCAATTTTTTATTTGAATGTTCGTAAGTTAAAATATATACTGTATAAAATTGAATAAAATGTATATTGTGCTTGTATTTTTATGAAGTTCTAAGTATGTATAAAATATTAAATAATATTTTCTTTTTACAACATTTATTCATCCTTTTCTGTGTAAATAAATAAATTTAGCCATGTAATTATTGTAAAAAAATTAAATAAAAGCAATTTTTGTAAAGTAAAGCGTACACTGATACTTGTTGGGTGTTTATGACATTATCAAAAATCTTTCCTCGAGTATTCCCTGGTGTCTTTAGTAGTATTATTCTGAAACTAATATTCCTTTAAAAGGCAAATATGTCTAAAGACCCGTTTTTATTTGACGTCCTAACTAAAGGAACATATTCTTATGTTAATAATCGTTCTGTACATGTGTTCAATATAAAGATTATATGCGTTAAATGATGGATTATATATTACTTTCTAACTCCTACGATGAGCTTCTCTAATTACTAGGATGTGTTTTAACTTTTAAGTATGTAAATTCCCAGTTCCCCTCCACTTTTTGTTATCTGGTCGTTGTTTCTATAGCTAAGTTGTTTCCTTTGTTATTTTGTCAAAATATGAGAATAATATGTGAATTTAAAATGCCAAATTGAAAATTTATTAAAATTACTGAAAAAAAGAAAGCCTCCAAAAAAAATTGGGAAACATTTTAATATTTTACTTGTAAAATATAAATTAGAAGGTTTCATATTCATTCATTCACAGTAATTGGATTCAGAAGTAAAATTCCTCAGGCGGTCCACTATTAAAGTGATGTAAATTTTAAAGAACATTAAAAATACTTTTACTGGACCTCTTGTTTCTTATTATTGAGAGTTGTTTTCAGATATTATTTACAGATTCCTTACAAATTAAATTATTTGACATTTTTGAGTATACCAAACACAGATAGTTAACATAGCAACTTTATCTATATAAAGTGTATCTAAGAATTTTAAATAAAATAAATACTATTTTGCATTTACTTACAAAACTCATCGTAGGTGTATTTTTCAACACCAGTGTGCCTGTACATATGACTTACTATATTTTCTGTAAATATTATTTAAATATGCAAAACTAACAAAATGTTCTACCAAAACTTTAGATTACAGATTTATGTAAATGTGTACTTACCTCTTGCTACATGAGTCGTGTCGAGATTTTAAATGAAATAATGTGTAATTATTATTGTTAGATAAAATATGAAAATGGGTTGTCGTATAAATTTATATAAAATATTTTTTCTATGAGTTTGTTTTATTTAATTCAATTTACAGGACAGGACATATAGACGAAGTCTAAGGCCGTTTCGGTGATCGACCATAGACCATAGACTATCATGCGGCATGACATGCGTTTACGTGAATTATCAAGCTGCATGTCATGCCGCATGATCGTCTAGGGACCGCTATACGAGCATACGTGTATGTCTGTATGTCAGTCATAGCTTGGAGGATGAAAAATAAAAGGAACTATCAATCAATTGCTAGCACGTAGTTGCATGTCGTTCACATCAATCAATACAATAAACGGTCATGCATGCATGACAGCACGTAACGCATGTCATTCTGCATAATCGCTTAGGGACTGCTTAAGGGATGCCAGAGCCCATTTCTCTATCCAGGTTTAGATTTGCATCTACTTCCAAAATCTAAACCGGAGCCAACTTTGGAAAATTCATTGCCATAGTTGTCTCTGCCGTAAATCGAACCCGCGACCCGCAAATGTCGACTGTACAATGTTATTGAGTACAATTTACAATTTATTTGTACAAGTAAATCCAACGAAATCGATCAAAAACCTACAAAAATTCCCAATAAGCTTCTTCACATCAAGAAGATAGAAAATGTTTTATTCAACATTATCCTCAATTAACTATACGTAAACTGAATACAATCGCCATTACTAATTCATATTATGTATCTAACCTTTAAATTCTGTACGTGATATTAACAATTTATTATGTGATAATTTCGATAACTAGTCCTTTTATGAAATAGGCGACCTGCAAAGCTGATAATGAAGTTCAGTGATTTTGCAGATCTAGTCATTATAATACACATTCGTAGGTAGCAATATGCTTCATGTTTTAGAATTCCATAGAATATTGTGTACAATTAATTTCAAAAAGGTTAGCTATTATGTAACATTAAATTGAAGCATTTTCCATTCTATGTAACGAAATTGGTGTATCAAATTTTTTTTACCACTATACATTAACACAGAAGACGGTTCAACGTAAAGCCAACATGAATGTAAGTGTACACGACATTAAAATAAACCTATTTACATTTAGAATAATTCAATAACGCTGAAAGTAATATGCACTAAGTGCAAATTTTCAGGTGCAGCTTTAAAAATACGTAAAAATTATTCACGAAATTCAAGCATTCAGACTGGAGCCACCGTGTTTTAATGTCGACCTCAAATTGCCTCGCTTTCAGTGCCGCTCAAATAAAAATAAATTGCAACTCTTTGCCTATGCAAATACGACAGCAATTCGCTTACGTATGTAATTGCGTTCGCAAACAAAACACCAGTGTAAATAAATGGAAGATTTGCATGAAATCTGGCGCTTTTGGAACAACATGATTCTAATAAAAGGTGAAACTTCACTGAAAGAGATTTTGAAGTGATCTACTAAACGTATTTTGATTAGACAAACTTTACAGTACAGTGTAGTTTAGGCTAACATTTTTAAAGATCAGCGAACGAAGACGAGAGAAAAAGGATTTGCATGCAATTTGGCGTTTTTGGAACAACATGATTGTAATAAAAGGTGAAACTTCACTGAAAGATATTTTGGAGTGATCTACTAAACGTATTTTGATTAGACAAACTTTGCAGTAAAGTGTAGTTTAGACTAACATTTTTAAAGATAAGCTGACGAATCCGCGGGAAAAAGTATTTGCATGCAATTTGGCGCTTTTGGAACAACATGATTCTTATAGAAGGTGAAACTTAACTGAAAGAGATTTTGGAGTGATCTACTAAACG
Source organism: Synanthedon vespiformis (assembly GCA_918317495.1). Classification (NCBI taxonomy): domain Eukaryota; kingdom Metazoa; phylum Arthropoda; class Insecta; order Lepidoptera; family Sesiidae; genus Synanthedon; species Synanthedon vespiformis. The sequence continues at coordinate 4,453,334 of OU906964.1, forward strand.
TATTTTGATTAGACAAACTTTGCAGTAAAGTGTAGTTTAGACTAACATTTTTAAAGATAAGCGTACGAAGACGCGGGAAAAAGGATTTTCATGCAATTTGGCGCTTTTGGAACAACGCTTTTTGATTCTTATAAAAGGAGAAACTTCACCGAAAATATTTTTTGAAGTGAACTGCTAAACATATTTTGATTAGACAAACTTCACAATAAAGTGTAGAAAACGCGGGCAAAAGTTAGTAATTTATAAATAGTCTTAAGTATCATCACTAGAAAACTTAGTTAAATAATATTTCAAACTTTATTTTTAGTTTTGTGATGTCTGTCCGGATTATAAAAATAAAAATACCTGTTACTTACATTGATTTCATACTATCGATCTTGTGAATTATTTCGCTTATAAATGTCAAGGCAATAGAAACCACGTCCCTATTGTCTATATTTATAGATCACATCGATATGTGAATTACTAGAATTTACTAGAATTTTTCAATGAACGTATTAAAGAAGAAATTTCGGTAAGCAACATAAATAAGCTTACTTATTTACTTACTTTATGTAAGTACAACATTTTATTTAAATTAACTATAATACATTTTTGGTGCAAATTTAGTTTACAAACGCAGTAAATAAATTATAATTAAATAGGCAGTGCCTTACAACAATTTTTATTTAATGAATAGTTAAATGCCAAACAAAATTGATGTCACACGTACAGTCGGAGTTAGAAAAGATTCGTCACCTTAAAGTCGACATTTGCTTGCACCAGGGCAATTATCAGTCATGCAAAACAATTCAATTTAAACTTCTGCCAGTTGTCTGCTTAGTGCTTTAGTATAAAAAGATAAGTCTACAGCTTTATAAGAGACTAGCTAGAGCCCGCGACTTCGTCCGCATTCTCTATAGCATATAGCCTTCCTCGATAAATGAACTATCCAACACAAAAATAATTTTTCAATTCGAACCATACTCCATTGAAAAGTTACATTTGGGGTTGCGTTTGTCAGAGTTAAAACCAAATTTGTGAGGTTGCAACCCTTGTCTGAATTCAAGATGGCCCCCACGGCCGCCATCTTGAAAAAAAGGGTTAAATATAGGTCTCACAAAAAAAAATATTTAACATTTTTTGTTGCAAATAAAATTATCTACAACTTTTGTACAGTAACTTTTAGTCGTAGAACCATAAATAAAAAATTTATAAGCGAAAATCCATAAAAATAAAAATTTATATTTGTCGATATAACTTCTTTTCTAATCATTTTACACAAAATGACATCAGATCTTCCTTAAAACTTAATTCCTTAATCAATTTTCCTTAAAAAAGAAAAAGTATATTTTATAAAGAATATTCAAAATCGGTCCAATAATTTTTGAGCTTTTTCATTACAAACATACAAAAATACAAATATTCTCTTTAAAATATTAGTATAGATAAGATATATACTTTTTATCCGGAAAAATATTAGGTTCCTGTGAGATTTTCAAAAAACTGACAACAGCGCGTACGAAGTCACGGGCACCAGTTAGTTAATAGAAAATCCTTCAATCAATTACGCCAAACAATCCAAAGCCATCATTTAACAAGTCCTTAAAGTAACTTTGTTAATGTCAAGAGTACATACTAGTAAATCACTATACCAATTATAGTTCACAACTAGGTTACTGAGTTTCTTCTCATGGGTCCGCTCAGTTAGCCCATTAACCTCTTAACTTCACCACAAATGACTATACCGGACCTTCATAATTTACAGGGGTAATTCGACGTGTTAATACGCAGTTGCGCTACACTCCAAGGCGATTCATATAAAAATCTATCTAGATAAGTTCCACTTAATGGTAGGTTGCTACCGTCGCCTATAACACAACACCCCATTGGTGCTGCAAGTGAGTTTCTGACCATAGGATTAGAAAAGAATTGGGTAATAGGCTCTTGCATCCCTTACTCACTCACCGAAACATATTTATCAGATAATATAACTAGCTGGTGCCGCCCGCAAAAGAGTACAATAATGTTTGTAAGTATCTTTATTGAGACAAAATACTGGTATATTGCCGTCTCTACATCTTTTGTTCGAAAAAGCGCTTTTCAATTTTGTATGTAGGAAGGTATTATTCGCAGTCAACCGACAAAATTTTACATATAAAACACGAATTGAGTTGCGAATTTTGTATCGTATCGGCCCATATTGCTGGACCGTATAATATCAACTATAATATCAAATATACCTGTATTATATCACTAGCTGGTGCCCGCGACTTCGTTCGCGTTAAAAAAGAAAAAAATAGCCTATCCTGTGTCCTGTACGTCTAAATGTTTATCTACTGAGTTTTATGAAAATCAATTAATTCGTTTAAGAATTATGGAGGAACATATATACATACAGAAAATAATTCTAAAAATATGTATACCTATACAGCCTATAAACATGATACCTCTGAAAACAAAGTAACTTACTCCCATGACCAACTCTTACAGATTTGTTATTAGTATTGATATGCTGTTATCCCACAGTGGTCTTCTGTAAGGGCCACCTTCTTTACTGAAATAGATCCTGAGAGTTATTAATCTCGGTAATATTTCTACATGTTATAAAATATTCTGCTTGACTCTATCAACGCTCAGCCAAAAATATTAAACCTAGAAAGCTGAAATTTTAGACTCATGTTTATTTTATAACGAAAGCTTCCGATAAGAAAGAATTTTTAAAAATTTCAACTCCGTGCAAAGCCGGGCCGGAGTGCTAAAGAAAGTACAAAGTGCTAAAAGAACGACCAGCGTTATACTATATTTACATAGGTATGTCGGTATCAGCTGTCGCCCTTGAGTCTATAGTAGGACACACGCGCAACCCTCGCCTATTTCAACCCCCGATACGTGAGAGGATTTAACTTAGCTAAACATTTTTATTATATTTATATATTGTATATTTACACACTTTGGAGGCAACATTGACAATTTCGGCCAATTTTCAACAAAATTACCATGAGAATACTATTCAGAAAAAGTATTATTAAATGTAAGAGTTTTAAGTATTAGACGTTAAGTTAAATTAAAAAATCTAAGACAAAATAATTAATATTTATTAATTTTATTTATATATAGCGTTAGGGCACACTGCGTTTTCTGGCTCATTAAGCAGTCCGTCTTTAAGCAGTAACTTAATGCTTTCATTAGCTATATCCTGTACACAATTTCAGAATCTCAAATGTGGACACAATATCTTAAACTTTACAAATTCCAGCGATGTATAAGAAAAACACAAATTATTTATCCACGTATAAGGGGCCAGACTATTGCAGCGTTCCCCGTAGTAGGCTTTCACGCCTCCCCACTAAGACCTAATATTTACTATCGAAACTGCTTATAACCACGCGTAAATAGTAATAATAAATTACTACTACAAGCTCTACAGGGACCCATCATCAGACTATTACAGACTGATTGCCAACGTTCACTAGGTATATTCAGAGGCACCGCAAGAAGAAGAAAAAGATCGATAATGTTCATTTGCGTATGAGAACATACCAAAACCGTTGCTCTCTCAAAAGCATAAGTAAATTTAATAACCAATGCTAGATTAAATAAGCCTCTTAAATGTTCTCTCAAAGAAATTAAACTCACAATGCTGTACGGCTGGCTTTGAACTATTTTGTTTGAAATTCAAATCGATTCGAAGAATGTACTCGTGGGCGGAACGTACATCATGCGAACTATTTGAATTACGCGACGAAATAGGAAAGGTCGTGTAGCCCCTTACTATGAAATTAATAAACTGTGCCCTTACTAAGACAATCTCACTCGAATATCGCTACAAACAGAGACAAAATATTATAAAATGTCAGATGCTTTTTATTTTAGGCGTGCAGGTTCTAATTAAAAAAATTCCAACTCACTAGAGGATCATTGCAGTGGTAACACAAAGGCAAAGACAAAAAGTTATGAATACTAATGTCTTATTGACGTAGTAAAATGTTAAGGCGAAGCCTTTCAAATATCATACAATATATTTTCTTTATTTAAAATACAATATTTTAAATAAAGAAAATATCAAACCAAATAAATAAACCACTAGACGCATAATAATCTGTGCACTTTAAGAAAATTCTTTCGAATAAGTTTTTTGGTAGTGTTACAGAGCCCACTGCGTTTCGCAGTCATTTTAACAGACCGTCTCTCACCCAATAACAACCCTTAACAACCCAATAACAACAGAAGACCACCGTGATATAACAGCATGTGTGCTGTTGTGTTTCGTTGAGTAAGGGATGCCAGAGCCCATTTCTCTATCATCTCCTAATTCCTAATCTTTAGTTTTAGTTAATATGCCCTTAATCTTTAGTTTTTAGTTAGGTTAGGTTACAAGAAATCTGCCAAGTGACAAAGATTAAGTGCAATATTACTGTTTTCTTCGCCTCCTCTGAACGTTAAATGTTTTCTACATACATATAATAGCGTGATCTAAAGGCAGTCGTCGTATAATTCTCAGCAAAGTAATAGTCGTTAATAAAAAATAGTGTTCTTCCACTGGTCAATATTTGGCTATGTTAATTATAAACCCCGCGGAGTTGGGGGAAAAGATCTACCAAAATTCATTTATTGGTAGAACTAAAGGTCACCAATGTGACATGACAACTCTGACAGCTCCAAACTTTTGCTATTAATAATACAAGGGCACCGAAGACAGACAGACGTATAAAGACTTGGCTTTAAAACCTCCGCTAGTGGTTCAGGGAGAATCGCCTATCATTTGGGAGGATTACAGTGGATTTTAGTTAAATGAATATTCTTATTCATATTTCTGACTCACAGGAAAATAGGAAGAGCGTGAGAAAGACTCACGCTCTTTCTAGATTTCCCTAGAAGTTTTGCCTTCCTCCTTACTCAACTATAGAAGATATATATATAAACAAACAAACATTCAAAATACCGTGTACTTCATAAACCCCATAGATAGATAGACATCTGGAAATGGAAAATAAATGTTTTATTGCAACCACATTGTTCCGAGATATTACGAGCATCTGTCGCAGACATGAATAACTTACCGAAACCACAGTAAATATAATAATAGTTTAACAACTTTTCTTATTATTTTATAAATAATGAAAAATACATAATTATATTGGCAAAAATAAGATTCATCGGTACTAGTACCTTCGGGTAGGAGTTAAATACTTTTCCATTGTTAAAAAGCTAGTTAGAATTAATAAATGCAAACTATAATTATAGAATAATGCATGTAAGTATTTAGGTTGGATATAGGTAAGCTATTTGGGATAAAAATCCCAAAAAAATCTTAATAAAATACCATCAAATGGACCGTCAAATTTCCGCATTATTTATTCATGGTTCTTGTTTACAACTGTTATTTATTAATAATATTTTTATTAATAATTATACATAAATAGGATGTTTCGGAATATCTAGTCTACTAATGCGTATGAAAACACCTTCTTCTTCGTCGGTTTTACTCTTGACAGGCTGGTCGTGGTCATCATTTCAGGTAACCTTCATAATGACTTTCATGGGAAAAATATATGCAGTGGTTTCCTCTTGCCTTCTGCATTTAAGCCTCTTAGGGGTAATTTAAGCCTCAAAAACGTTTTTGGTTGCCCAGCCAGGTGAATGGTTATCCCGCCATTTACTCGGTCACCAAAACCTCGTCTGTTATCTGGCAGGGAACACCACGGAGCAGTAACACGCCACTCTAAGTTCCTTTCTCCCCTTACTCCCCATACTGTTTACATACATACTGTTTAACAAAAATGCGAACCTCTGGGGTGGAAAACGGCATGTAATAAGTAAATGTCTGTTTCTTAAAAACGATTGCCGAAAATAATCAAAATAACAAATGGCTAATAACAAACATATTTCTCATCTTGTATTTAAGTACTTTAATTTAAACTAATCATAAGAGATTAGGAAGAGAGAGATCTGCTGAAGAAATTGATATAGCTATAAATAGGCAAAGACAAAACCTGTTTGTCATTTGTTTGTGAACCGATTTTTTTCCAAATAATAAGTTACTTACAATTGCTTACGAGTTCTTTTGTAAAAAAAAATTACCCTCTGTTTGGCCATCGCTACAGTGAGGTAGAAGGACTTCTCGACAAATACAGGCCCCATTTAGAAAAAGCTGCGCCCCTGGACAAAGTTATAATTTTTTATATTATATTCCTTTTATGTCGAGTTCCATTTAATTATCTTGCACGAATATCATATTTAATATGATTTGTTATTTCTTATAATAAATAATTTTAATATTTCTTATACATATAATTTAATTTGCAATTAATACAACTACATTATGAAATATGTATGTTGAAATAAATATAATTACGTTGAAAATAAAAACAAAATTTAACAAAATTTTGCAAAATTTAATTAAAATTTAAAAAAAATTACATCCGAACGAAGCCGGGGGCGGGTCACTAGACTAGTAAATAATAAATATTGATTTCTTGTTTTGTCAAGTGAATTTGCTACGACTTCCGTAGAAGTGCTACGAAACTTATATGCTACGAAAGTCATCTACGAAAGTTTCTGTTCTAGCGAGCTAGTAAGTTATCTATCATTGATGTGTTAGTTTTCAAGATGTTAACTTTGATTATTTATAATTTGAAATGAAAGAAAACATCCAACAAAAATAAAAAAAAAATTCGCCAATTATGACATACTAGCTAGTGCCCGCGACTTGGTCCGCGTTCTCTAGAGCCTATAGCCTTCCTCGATAAATGGACTATTCAACACAAAAGATTTTTTCAATTCGAACCAGTAGTTCCTGAGATTAGCTCGTACAACCAAACAAATAAACTTAACTTTGCCTTAAGAAAAAACTGGCACGTAAAAGATGTCATTAGCACCACCGACAACAAAAAGTTAGAAAAATCTTGAGTGACACTTCAAGAGCAGGAGATAAGGCTTAAATAGTGGGAGGGTTTAAACTTGGAACACTACGTTTTTTTCCTACAAGCTCCGGGAAATAATAAGAAGATTATCTTATGTAAGTTTCTAGAAATATACGGGGTTGTAGCTACGAGTATAAGCTTCGGACTGGAAGTATATACTCGTTAGGATTATACTCGTAGTAAATACTCGTGTTGAAGGCATCGGAGGATTTTTATATACTTTTTTTTTAACTAAACTATATTGAAGAACGAATTTTTGCGTTATCTTTACATCTACTATCGAAACTATGATTTATAATTATAGCTTCCTCCCTATAATTAGTTACTTACTAAGCCGCTGCTTGAATTCCGCAAATCAAAGAATATAAAATGATCTAATTGAATCACCTTTTGAGCGATTTTGGTCAATATGATAAAAAAGAGATTTTATAAATGAAAAAGAGATTTTATAAAAAAATATGCAATGATAGCCAAATACTTATAATTATGAATGTTTAAATCTATACATTTTACAAAATAAAATCGCTGACTGTTTCTCCGCAAACATCTAAACCACCTAACGGGTTTTGATACGGTTTTCACTAATGGAAAGAGCTTTAAACGAGGAAATGCAATTTTTTTTTAAATAAGTACATCCGTGCGAAGTCGGAGGCGAGTCTCTACTTAATAATGTTCGCGTTACGATTGTGTCTCTCAAATCACCTTATATTCAATTACGCAGCTTCACATCGTCTAAGTTTCCTTGTTCACAAAATTTCCGAGTTTACGAGCAATGTGAAAATTGAGTTTTACGTAATTTCAACACAATAAAAGTTGGACGACCACAGCAGGCGGATTTCCTGATAATATTTGAAATTGTTCCCGGCCACTGAAGACTTTTAAACGCGGTCTCAAAATCGATATGGATACAATACACGTTTGCTTGGTTATACACATCCCTATCCCTACTATTCTCTATTTATGATAAAGTTTTATAAACGATCTTTTTTTTACTTGTATATTACATTACGCCCGGTTCACATTATTCCAGTACAGTAATCCAGCTAGTTAATCCAGTCCAGTACTGGACTGGATCATATCCTGTTGAAACATGAAAAATATCACATCAAACTAAATATAATTATATAAAATATTTGAACCGACCTACTGTTGGAAAAATTTCACATATATTATATTAATTAAATCATTGACATTATATGAGCTTTCCGTAGGCTTTCCAGTTTCCAGTGGGTGCTTAATCATTTAAGAAGAAGCTATAAACGCATCCGCTAATTCACAACAGAGCTTCGACTATAAAGCCTGGTTTACACGAGGTAACTAAATGATAGCCCTTCCTCCCCCCCCCCCCCCTCCCCCCTATCATTTAGTTTTGTTTTGTTTAATGAAGGTCAGTTATAAAATACATCTTATTAAATGTAAGTAGGGTACAGGATCTTCTTTCTTAAATTAGAATTTAAGTCAATGTATGTATATACAATATACATAGTACGTTATATTACAAATTTTATAACATAACAGCAATGCATTGAAATATGTTATCTATATTAGATAAATAAGTCTAGAATGATATCTATTCTAGATATATACAGCTAGCTATATATAGCCAGTAGCTACTTTCGTGTGGTAATGCATGAAGTGATATCCAACATAAACTGGCTCTGTAAGTAAATGAAAAAGTTTCAGTTACGTAATGCAGGATGTAAACACGCCTTAAGTTTCAATGGCGCAGCGAATCTAAACGTAGAAGGTATATTTAATGCGATAAAGTCGCATCACAATAAAGGCGGTTGAGCGAGACAACGCTAGCGGAGTCGGTTTAATCTCGTTTGTGGGTGATTAGGCTCGCCTCCAATCGACGCAGGCTCCGACAATAAACCGAATGAAAGCCTTGCTCCTGAACAATAAAATAACGGGGCATTTATACAGCGTGCATGCTTATATAAAATCAGCTCGTGCCATTAACCATACAATATAATATGCATCATTTTGACAAGCCTGTTATCCAACAGGCTCTTACAGGAGTCGTTAGGGTTTTTGGTCAACGCTCTGTCGATTCCCGGCAGGAATCGAACCCTGCCGAAATTTGGAAAAGTTGGCTCTGATATGAATTTGGAGGGAAATGCAAGCTATATTTCACACTTATAGGTAGCCGTCTATCGGCCAGTAATTACCCTCATACAGAAAACCACTGTGAAATAATAGCACAGTGGTTTTATTCTTCCTAATCATCTTTAATATGGTCTGCAGCGCCCCTGCAGCACCAGTGGCGTTACTTTTATTGTGACAACTTTCTGTCGAATTTAACATAAAAATAATAACGCTTTCACATCGAGCGGAAAACCGAATTTACATTAGAAAACAAGATTCATGAACGATGCGATTATTTTCATAAATTTACATGCATGGCTTACGTAGTTTAAACCTTAATAGATGCATAAAAATTAAGTACATACTAGAGAATTATGGTTCTTCTAAAATCATATGGAAAACTCCGCTATGGCGTTTTAACTGTAACGTATGACTCGCAGTTTTCGTAATTTCTGTTTATTCGCTAACTACTTTTAACTTCTAAACCATCCAAAGGATTTTAATTCGTTTTTCACTCATGGAAAGAGGAATAAACGAGGAAAGTTTTCATATATAAAAAAAGTATAAAATATAAAATTTTATATATAAAATTTCATTCCGGGCGAAGACGGAAGCGGGTCGTTAGTCCATACTCTATACTAATATTATGAAGAGGAAAGATTTGATTGTTTGTTTGTATTGAATAGGCTCCGAAACTACTGGACCGATTTGAAAAATTCTTTTACCATTAGAAGCCGACATTATCCCTGATGAACATAGGCTACTTTTACCGCGGGAAAATGCTTCATTCCTACGGGAAATCTAAAATAAAAGTAAATATTTGCGGCTTGGCCCGGGATACACATGACAGCGCCATCTATCCAGAATTAGGTGAAGCGACTAACATGACAACTGCTTGGTGACATTTTTAGCGATCCGCTCCACGATAGATGGCGTTTTATACTTTTCAACGCGGACGAAGTCGCGAACACCAGCTAGTCTATAATAATATTGTAAAATACCTGTATATATCTGTCTTTGTGTCAGACTCTTGGCTAACGAATGCGGGCGAGGCAGTCGCTTCTACCTACCTATTCTGATTAAAGCCGGATCTCAAGACAGGCTTCAGATCTCTCCGGAAGCCATCTAATTAGTGAGAGATGTATATCGGTCTCTAATAAAAGAATGTTACAGTATTTATAGTTATCTCGTTATATTTCTTTATCTCCACTAACTTACTTACAGACTATCTTATCAATCAATTAATACCAATAAATAAATCTGTAAGTAAGAGTTGGTCGTCGAATAAATTACTTTGTTTTCAGAGATATCGTGTTTATAGGCTCTATAACAAACACATGACACTGAAACTAAATTGACGATATTTAGAATTTTTTTCTGATATTGATTCTGATTTTGATCTTTCGTAACTATCTGTAATTTGGTCCAACTTAAAAGATATGGTAATTTTAATTTTGATTATAATGCAAATTCCTTTTTTTTTATAAAAAAAAAAGAGTGTAAATTTCTAACAAATGGCGGTTTACGTTAGTGTAAGCATTTGAAAATTATTTGCTATTTTTACAAAAACAGGCAAAATTTTGTATGTAAAGGTTTTATGTTTTGAAAATTACTTTTACTTTTATCACTTACTAGCCGGTGCCCGCGACTTCGTCCGCTTTGAAAAAGAAAAAAGTAGCCTATCGTGTGTCCTGTACGTCTAAATGTTTATCTACCAAGTTTCGTGAAAATCAGTTAATTCGTTTGAGTTATGGAAAAACATACATACATACAATAATTACACTTACAAATTTATTATTAGTATTGATAATAATTTATTTAAAATTGCTATTAAGTGAAAATAGTGGAAACTTTTGTATTTATAATGCTATAGATATATAAATATTATTAGAAGAATATATGAGGTCATATTGATGTGGCACAGCCGTTGAAGAGGCAGAAAAATATACTAACACAAATAACCGTCAGGATAACAAATGCGAGCCAAGGAGATAACTCAGCGGAGCTTTATTTACACAGAGCCGGTCATTCATTAAACGAACTAGTCGGACGATACCAACAACTAACATTTATTGTTAAAATGTCATCTAGATAAAACTAAAATGAAGTAGGTCAGACGGGGTGGACGTGGACAAATGATAATATCCACGAGTCGTGATACATATAATATTAGTTGTGTAATTATTTTATTATAATTTTAAATTTTAAGGGCCTCTTTCACCAACTGCAAGTAAAGTGTTCATTAGTTATTTTTAGAAATAATTTTATGTTTTATTAAATTATGCACTCGGTTTAGTACATCCTTCGATAGGCAAATTATTTTTATTATTTTCTATTTAACATTTGGGACTTTTAGCGTACAAACAAAGGTACATATATCAACTCAATTATCCCCGGTTACCGGTGACTTTAAGTGACAGTTAGCCTACTTGACAGATGGTGAAAGAGGCGCTAAGCCATTTAATACGGTTACTGACGGCTTTTTCTGAAAATGTCTATAAATCATAAAATTACTGATAATATTATTAAAACAAATAATAGATTACAAAGTAATATTATTTGTACCCAAAGAAGAGTTCAACATAAAAAAAGAGGTAGCTTTACGTACACCTAAAAATAATAAAGATGGTAGAAGCAATTAGCAGAAGCAAATATAAATATTTATATAATAAATATAATAGCAGAAGCAATATGTAAGAGGTAGTCTTCAGTGAGAAGGTGGTTACAGCTGCCACACGAACTGCCCAATAAAAAAATAAATAATACTTAATACCATTAAATCTTTTTTAAAAACTCTATTAAGGGCCTCTTACACCACCTCTGAGTAATGTGTCAAGTAGGCTAATCGCCATTTAAAGTCACCGGTAAGAGCTTTACTCAAGAGTAACTTCAATGAAATTGAACCAAGATACTCGTAACATTTACTCACCAATTAGCGTTATATGAATAGTAACTAATCAACACTTTACTTGTAATTGGTGAAAGAGTATCTAATTTAGTTTAATTGAGACAAACGTGAAACTAGAAGTTTCTAAGGAATTTCACGTTCTAAATTTAAATGTAAATTAACTTCATCAGTATCGTTTGTATTGGAAATAAGGAGTCATAACAAAGTTCAAACTAATACATGTACGTAAATTTACAAAAATACCAAAGTAAAAAGAAAATCGATGGTCGCTTTTGTATGCTTTAATTAATAAAACTCAATATTTAGATAACCTTTAAAACAAGGTAATTTGCCTTTCGAATTAATAAACATAATACTTTGCTGAAGGGCTACTTCGATTTTCATTGAGATTAAATTTTGCGTTAACTGGTGAAACATTTTGACCTTCAGTTTTTTCGTACTTTTTAATTGTCTCATGTTTAAAACCAATTATTTATTATCGGATTCCAATTTAATTGAAGCGAGGCTTTACATGTCCTCTAAAAGTTCAATGTTCGACACAAACTTTACAATTTAACAATGACATTTCAAACCATTAGTGAACTTGATAAAATTTTAAAATAATGAAATTGAACTCTCATTTTCTGTATGTCACTCAATTCAGTTAACACGTGTTACTGGATTCTCATAAATAATTCCCATAATAAGCTTAAATCTATTTAAGCCTTGTCCTCATTTAAGGCCATAGGATTGGTATTATAACGTGGCCTTAATCACGGTATCGGTGTAATATTATTATATATTGTTGAAAAGTGTTAGTAAATGAGAACTTTTTTAATTTACAACCATTTTTTAACTATAATAATGTCGTGTTACAAAATTTTATAGGTACATATTTATTTCATTATAACTAACTCTATAAGAGGTCATTAAGCAATAAAGTTTGGAACGTTTTTAATGTTAATAAGCGTTTTATAATCACACTGTAATATACAAAACTTAACTAGAATTTGCACGAAATTTATTAATTATACTAGCTGTTGCCCGCGACTTCGTCGGCGTTAAAAAAGATAAAAATTAGCCTATCACGTGTCACGTACTTCTAAATGTTTATCTATCAAGTTTCATGAAAATCGGTTAATTCGTTTAAGAGTTATGAAGGAACATACATACAGAAATAAATTCTAAAAATGGTCAATTTAGTTTCAGTATCATGTATAGAGCCTATATACACGATATTTCTGAAAACAAAGTAAATAACCCCATGACCGACCCCTACAGATTTATTATTAGTATTGATTGATTGATTCATATGATACTAGCTGGCCCCGCGACTTCGTCCGCGTTGAAAAAGTAAAAGTAGCCTATTCTGTATCCTGTACGTCTTAATGTTTATCTACCAAGTTTCATGAAAATCAGTTAATTTGTTTAAGAGTTATTGAGGAAAATACATACATACAATACTTACACTTACAGATTTATTATTAGTATTGATTAAAGACAGGCAGGCTTTACAGACAAGCTGACGGTGCACTTGATGGTAAAGTGGCTACCGTCGCGTAATGCTCAAGCACTGCCACAGGCACTGCGAGTATCGTTACTGCAGTACCTTTTTTTTAAAGTTGATTAATGCTCTTGGATACATGGCAGTGTAGAGGACACTGCGGGGCTTTGTGGACCGTCAACCTGTCTGCCAACCTTAAGATAAAAAAAGAGTCTCAGTGAAGAGAGTCCACGATAACACATTGACAACGAATCCCAATATTGTTCGTCTATATTTTCTCGACACGAAAATTGCGACTTCTAAAAGCAATTCGAAACCACTAATTAAAACGGAGAAAATCGTAACTGCCCTTTCATTTATTATGTTGTCTTGGTGAAGACGATCCATGCAATTTAGTTATTTGAAGCTTCAGATCTTTAAGCCCAATTAATAGAATTAATTGAACAAGAGATAGAAAATTCATTGAAAATTCATTTTCATTTTTTATACAGGAATATATTTTAAAGTCTTTCAAGATTCATCTAACAGAGAAGTTTGAATTCACAAAATCTTTCAAGTATTCATATGTACATTACGCCATAATATGTATTACGCCATGATACGCATAAATCATATAGATATATGTTTTGGGCAAATATTTCTGAAGCACTACAATAGGGTGGCAGCCTCAATACCATCCTGAAGGCATTATTTTATATGTGTTATACTGGGTGCGCAGGGAATTGTACATTTTTTGAGTATAAATCACCCACAGACTGCTCGTGTAAAAGACTTGTTTTACTTTTTTTTAACAAAGTTTCATCTATAAATATACGAGTAAGTAGGTAAAATTAAGACATAGTAGGTTAGTCGGTAGGTCTATGATCTAACCTACTACCATCTCGGGGCCGACATAATCCACCCCGGCCCCGGTCTGTCCCCAGGCCGGTGGGTTTCCATGATGGATTCCTCTTGTAAAGAAACGGCTTTCTTCTTTCCTTCTAGTAACTATTTGTACAAAAACAATATTCTGTCGTTCCCATCAAATAAATCTTAACCCTTTCACAGAGCTCGACAGTTCCCGCGATAATGGAAATTCAGATGCGATTTAACACCGAAATAATCCCCCAAACAGATCCCTGTCACTGTAAAACACGATAATTGCAATTGTAAAGCCTTGTTTTAATTGCAAATAGTTGCTATTTTGAAATTTCAACTAATAAAATTAATAAATATTTTACACTTCACATGGGTTCTTTGATCAAAAACTTTGTTTTTTATTTTTATTTCATAGCCATAATTTAAAATACAATCCTATGTATACAAAGGTATAATAAAATCGTAAACGAGCCGTGTACGATTTTTTTTAATAAAACAAGGTAAAGTGTTGTAAAGTAAGTACTTAAAGTAAAATAAAACATGAGTACTTATGTTACCGAAGTCAAAAAATAGTTTTAGGAATTTTTGTTTCTTTGTCTGTTCGTTTGTGCACTCTAATCTTAGAAACGGCTTAACCGATTTTAATGCGGTTTTCACTGAACTATTGTAGCAAGCATCCCAACATTTAGTGTTTATTTTATTCCAATCGGTTTATAAACAAAAAAGTTATACCGAATACCGAAATACCAAGCATACGAAGTTGCGGCCATCGCTAGTAAAAACTAAACAACATAAAAAATTACCACCAAAATTAAATTTGGTGATATTTTTTAGTGCCAACACAAAAATATTATTGTTTCAATGGGTAAACGTTTCACAAAGTTACCAAAGAGAGGTCATGCTTTACTCATCACGTCCAAAACATTCGTTAAAGCTATCGCCGGTCCGTAGAGACGAGAAACGGGCAGATCGATGCCTTTTACCAATGATTGCGTTGCTTTAAGACTCTAAGAGCATTGGTCGCTGAACTTTGAGGAAGAGGGACCTTTTCATCATTTATAACACGTTGAAATAACAAGTAACAATGTCAGTGTTGAGAAAACCATTATCGTTCAAGTAAGATAAGATTCTCTCCTACGCTGAAGAGAATATTCCAAATTTTAGTTTTCTAGACTTAAGCGAACCTTCGTACGGGAATTTTCAAAAATTGTTCCAAATTTCAGTTTTCTAAGCATAGTAGTTTTGGTTTATAGACAATTCAGAACTAACGATTTTATAAGTATACTAGCTGGCGCCCGCGACTTCGTATGCGTTGAAAAAAAAAATAGTCTATCGTACGGGACACACCGTACGTCTAAATATTTATCTACCAATTTTCATGAAAATCAGTTAATTCGTTTAAGATTTATGGAGGAACATACATACGTACAATACCTACACTTACAAATTTATTATTAGTATTGATAAATAATAATACTTATTCCATAAGCGAGTTAAAATTTAAACAAGAGTTTTTAAAAATACTTGTTAAAAGCATTATTGGATGTCCCCAAATCGCCAAGTAAGGATGACTTGTGATTTAGAGAAAGTGGCGCCGCACCATAATAGCTTACCATTACATAACATATTAAATACATATTTGTTTATAGCAAACACAAATCTATAGTTGCTAAACAGATAGCAGTAAATGTGATTATTCCCTTTCCCTTTAATCATAAAATCCTTACGAAACACTCAATCAAGTATTTGTACATAGACATCCAAGTTACTCGTGTGTTTAATTAGATGAATAATTTAGTTCAAATGCACTAAGTAAACAATTGGTAGTAGATAATTCTCGCTACTTAATCAATAATGTACTTAATCAATAACATCAATTATGTATGTTTCTCTTTTTTCAAATTTATTATGCTGTTGTATTCACATTGTAACACTGATTTTTATTGATTTTATACGTCAGGTAACATAGTATATCAATTATTTATTTTAATTGTAATTACCAACTGCTAAACTGAATCGACTTTTGTACTATTTTAATGCTAACGCCTCCTAGTAACGTTTCATCGAGCGTAAGTTTGGCATTTTTTATATTATTAAAAATGATCTTTAAAAGCCTACTAATTAAGCCGCGTAGGACCAAAATTAAGCCACCGAAGTCTAATTTTATTTACATTTTAAAATGAGAAATAAAACTTATGTAAAACACTCGTGCCAAAAGCCGACTCAATCAAAATTCGTGACTCAGCGAACGGTCGGACCTCTTAAAAGTCGCAAATAAAGCAAACAGAAATCACGGTCGCCATAACTGAGGGTAAATGTCGGGCGCGCCGACAAAGGGCTAAAACAAAGTGAAAGTCTCTGGGGGTTTCATTGACGTTGACAAAGGCGCTTTTAGAGCTGATTGTCTTCAAGTCCCGACGCTTTCCGAAATTCATTTTGCTCCATTTTTTATTTAGCTCGATCACAACTCATGTCGAAACTATCGGAGACAGGTGTCATTTCGAATGGGAAAGGTATTCAAAGTCATATTTTTTTACATTTCTTGCTTAATTTGCAACGTTGGGATCAATTTTAAAAACGATTGTTTTTATAAGAATGTGTAACAGACATACAGACGACATAACATATCGGATATCATCTATAGATTTAAGTTCACCAGGGAGGTTATGTAATCGTCGATCAATGTCTGAGGTTTATTAGGTTTCATAACGTACACTATCAGAGATAAGTAGATACATTAAATTTTCTGATTTTTTATGTGATATTTTGTTGAAAAATAAAAATATAAGCCTTACGTCGTAACTTGACGAAGATGGCATTATTTTACATTTTTAGACGAAAACTTTTTAAACGTAACGTAAAGTAACGTAAAAATAGTTATACCATATGTTAATACAGATAATAAACTATGTGTGCTCATCCAAATACTTTTTCGTGTTATTTAGAAACAAACTTCCAAACCTACAAACTTTCGCATTTATAATTATTTTTTAATAAATGAGTTATTTTCAATAGAGAAGTTTAAGAAGTATGTATTAAGTATTTTTTATTTCGCAATAATTCCTTAAGATAAGACATAATATTTCGTTCGGAGATGAATGAATGGACCTTTTTAAACGAACTTATTCAAAACACGAGTATTTCAAATCCATTCAATCTTGTTTGGAATTCTTAAAATGGCCATCATTAATCTTCTGCGGGTGAATTAACCTGCGCTCTACTATTTTATACACAATTTGTTTAAGATATCGCTTTCTCCACGTTTTATTTTAAAACACTGTTAAAAGTGGCTTTCTCTGCCTCAAATGCATTTTAAAAAGTGGCGCATTTAAAAAGTCATTACATAGACACATTTTTTAAATTAGTAGGTACCTTTTTTTAAAACTAGCTGACCCCGTCTATTACTAAACGACCAAGCACGCTGTCCACCTGGTTAGTCGTTTAGTACCTAATTTTATTTCTTAACCAACAATATGGTAAGTGCATTAGTAATCTAAGTTGCATAAATTACGTCCACTATTCGTAATTTATGCAATGTTTCCCGAAAATAATATTAGGATAATAGATTGGTCTCGCTGCGCTCGACTAGATACAGCCGCCGTACTTGAAAAATGCAGCAACAAACACTACGTCGAATTCGGCGTACCCGAGCTACTCACACTGCAAACTGTCTGTGATGTGTAACTTGTAGAATGTTTTATTAAATTTTCGGCATGATAAATTGCCAATTTGCATAGTGAGACTGTGTAGAAGACTTTCAAAAAGTCAGACTTTCATAATGGTCAGTTTTTCAGATCGACAGTGACATCTACTTAAATTTTATGAGTTTCAAGTTATGAATGAATTATTTTATTTCTTTTACTTGTTTGTTCTTCAAGTGGCTACATGTTTCTGGAAGAATTTCCACAATCTTTTCACGCGTTTCAGATATTACCACACCAATGAAGTAATGAACAACGACAAGCATCTACGTGATTTCTCGTAGAGTTCTCCTTCTTTTTCTGCATTCAGACTCGACGGTTTTTACATTTCGAATCACATTTTTAATTTGGAATTTTAATCATGCTATATATTAACGCAAAACGTTATATCTCGGACGTGCGAACTTAAGGAAAATCTCATTTCTTCTGGTTTTGCTTGTGTTCTTAAGCGACGGTAACAACTTGCCATCATGTGGACCGTCAGCTTTTCCGCTATCAATTATGATATTAAAAAAAGAAATCGCAAATATGATAGGGAGAGAACGACAAAATAGCTGAAATCAAACATTGTTCAAACGGTTTGTTCAATATATAATAAAATGAAAATTTATTGCTGTAGTAAGACGTTGGGCAGAAGTCGTTTCATTTTTACGTTCCAATAATAACGTTCAGGCCCGATTCCTTTGCGAGTATGAAAAGGCATGACAGGAAACGCGTTTTATTGCCTCATTGTTATGAAACAATACAAATAGAAGCACTAAATATTTCAGGAACCCGCAACTATGTTGGCAGCAGTTTATTATGTAAACAAACACCTTATTTACAGAGGACATAATCTAGATTTTATTGTATACAATTCTAAACTGCATTTTTTATGAAAATAAACAAATTTCTAGATGTTTTGTCGTTAGATTATACCACAGACATAGAGAGATGGACTGAGCGTTCCATTACTACCTGTAAACTAAATACGAGCAGACAGTGTGCGAAAAACGATCGATCGTGCGGCCCGCAATTGTCTTTTTATGGAATTTTAATTGGTCCTTGTAATTACTACAGGCATATAGGAAAGTGATAAGTATTGGCTATCCAGAGATATCTATCAACACCCCAGGGAGTGGTCAATTTCATGGGGGTATTGCTTATTAGTCTTACTTCATCTCTTTATGTCTAATAGGTTATACTTACAGACGCATGTTTGTTTTGTTGAAAAAGTGTCGCGGACGAAGTCGCGGGTAAAAGTTAGAAGTTAATATATTACAATTAAGACCACACTTGAAGTTAATGCCAAAGAAACACTTTTAGATATTTTCAAAAAGAAAAAGCTGTGAAAAGCTCTTTAGCTTTACTGTACAGCGGAGGAGGATAAAGTTTAAATACTAAACGTACCTAGGTTCCACAAAACGAGGCCTCTCGGAAAAGCTCCCACTTCAAGTTGTATCCGCACAAGAAACTTTTTAAGCTTTTCACTAAGTCTTGTTAATACATTTCAAGTTCCACACTGACCTGGTGTAGCCACGTACATTAAATAATGTTATTTATTAGCAAATTTGTATTTTATCTTGGTAATGGTAATTTGCAAAATGTGTAATTTTTTTATGTTAAAATAACTGCTTTTTAGTTTTTACTAAATGTAAGCATATCAAAGTATATATACAACTACTTATAATAAAAGAAAATTTATTTTTTTAACTGCCTGTCTGTCCGTCTGGTTAACAAACACGGCAAACTTATATCTACAATGATATACTTTACAAGTAGCTACATTTACAAGTTCGCTATAGTTTTTTGAGTTTTTGAAGCATACGCAATACACAAACCAACACAACATTTTAATAGTATATATGTATAAAATTTGTACCTTGCGAATCCGAGGGCGGCCCGCTAGTATATTATAAACTCCCTATATAATTTAAAAGCTGACATTAAAACAGGAAACAGGAACAAATGAGGTAAACTGCAGGTAATCTACCAATTACGGCAAATAGGCCGTTTTTACGCATCGTAATTTTACCGCTTAGGCACGACTGTACACCATTAATCACTTCTACGAGCAAAGTTGTTTCATCGTTTGTTATATTAACAATTTCGACCTAAATAAGTGGGCAACTAAGATTAAGTTAGTATTGGAATTGACAAATTATTAAATTACTAAGTGTCGCACGCGACTTCGCCCGCGTAACGTTAAAAATTATTATAGCCTATGTTACTCGTTGATAATGTGGCTTTTTATAGGTGAAAGGGGTTCAAAATAAAAACTAAATTACATGAAACTGAATTACTGCAAATAAATTATACACATAGTTACGAAGTTTTATCAAAATCGCTTCAGTTGGCGTCAAACAAAATGTTTATTTTATATGTATTACGAAATTTATATATATATAAAGATATTACTAGCGAACCATCGAAATAATCCTATATAAGTGTATAGCGAACCCCCGCTTTAAGAAATGTTGTGATAAAAGCGCTATTTTTCTGTTTTTACAATTAAAATGCTTTAAAACGTCATTAGCTTTCAGAAACAAAAACACGACCGAATAAAGCCAAATAAAAACATCAACCAGTCTTATTTGCGTTAAATGAGTTTATCGTTTGAGACAGTTAACCTTTTTATTTTTATTTATGTAATGGACTCAACTCATACTCGGCTATTTGCTTTTTTACTTTTTCTATTTTAATTCTAAAGTTAATTCATTGTCATCATCATCTCAGCCGCAAAACATCCACATCCACTGCAGGATATATAGGCCTACCAATACATTTTATTCAAAATATAGTTCGATGGTTCTCTATATTGGTAAAATACAAACTTAATATCCTATCTTAATAGAAACAACACAAAACAAGTACTGTATTACAAAAATAATATTTTTAAAAGCCAGTTTTATTATTAATCTTCAGAGGAAATCCGTTTTTTTGAGATAAACCCTAATCTGCATCGTTTCACGTCACTATGTACTAAGAAAACTCGCCGCACAGTATTTCGTGTTGCGTCTTGTTCGTAAGGCAGAAAGAATGAAATACTTAAATCCGATCCAAGGATTTGTGAATACAAATTGTTTATCCGAGAATTTTTATCTCAAAAGTAAATAAATCCTATGTTTTCAAAAGGGCCTGCTCGTAATTCATCAGGGCTTAAGTATTTCAGCGAAAACTTTCTTCGATAAGCGACCGGTAATATCTTATGAAATATGCCCATTTGAGGGGAATCTTGGCAAATATAAAAATGTAATCTAGTTATTAGAAGGAAAATGGCCCATTGTTATTTGTTTATTATTTCGCATTTTTTTTATAATAAAGCGAGACGGCTTGACTAATAGTTAACTTAATGGTAAGTGGCCACCGGGTCGCCTAAGTATATACAAGTACTCGTAGGTATGTTACAAATCTGCTATTCGTATAATCAGGAGACAGGAGAAAAACCTCGGGAATTCAAAATATTTCCGACAATTTTCCTTGATCATTAGAATCGTTGATTATTATTCAAATTCATAATATGAAATTGAAAAAGGCTCAGAGGTTCTTCAAGCCATATCACATGTATAAAATTTCCATATATATTTGTCTTCATAAGATTTACTTCTAAGAGAGTGCTCAGGAGCTGCATGTATTCATACCGCTTTTCTCTTTCTTTCATCGGACATTCTAACGTAAATGGTTAAAATCCCTTTTTTTATAATCGATTATAATCCTTTATAGTAGGCATCATCTAAATAACCTTACGGATAGATTGCCAAGAGGAAACCCATCTTTAATAATAATAAAATTTAAACACTGTTGCATTATGCTAACCTGATTAAAATTATCTTACTAAAATTTGAATCTTACAGATTTTCAATTGGAAATAATTTAACAAATTGGTGGGGCCTGCCAGTATAGACAACAAAGTTGACTTTTAAATTTAATTTCATGCACATAATATTAGCCTTACTTTGAAACTATTGAAATCTGATAGTAATTTATACCTGCTGCATGTAAAACCTGCGCGCCCAGTTAAAACCCAATATAAGTTCCTTGTAGACCTTAAGTATTCCTTAAGTAGAAGAGTCGTGTCTGCACACTAAATATTTTTTTCAAAAAACATTTCCTACACGTTGTACTTGTGTTACCGAAGTAGAAAAAAAAATAGATAGTTTTTAGATTTTTGTCTATGTGTTTGTGCACAATAATCTCGGGAACAGCTTAACTATTTTAATGCAGTTTTCACTTACGTATTGATGGTTACCTGGATTAAACATAGGACACTTTTATCACGGAAAAATGTTAGATTCCTGTAGGATTCTCAAAAAACGAACAACATCGCGTACGACGACGCAAAAGTTGCGTACGCGTACGAAGCTAGTAGAGAACAACTTTGCGGTAGACTATAATCTATTTTAAAGTTTATCGGTACCAAATGAAGTATGTACTAAAAATTTTGCCAATATATGGAAAAGTTTTACCAAAGAAGCTAGTCGCAGATAGCGAAGTTAGTCTTAACAAGACCGCCTTCCTTCCACACTAAAGCTCTCAAATCCTGTTAGAACTCTGATCTATGTTTGAATTCTGGCTCAATTTATCGAATTTGCTTTTATGTTACGAAGTGATATCTAAAAAGTAGATATATGTATACAACTTTTCTATGTGGTAAGTAACATTTCCAAAAAAAATAAATAAATAAATAATAGTATTTTTATATAAAAAATAAACAGAAAATGGTAAATTCTGAACCCTATCTAGAGCCTACAGAGAATATAATATATGGTTACGGTATAAAAAAATCACCTCGCAAGGGTTAAATCTAAATCCTGCAATAATATGAACATGAAAATCATTCCCTCCCCAACCACTTTGTGGCCGCGCAACCCGCGCGTATAATCGAATAACGCTTCTCGCGACGACGTACCTACCGACAAAACCAATCTCTCTTATTATTGTAGATATTTACCATTTTTGGTGAGAACAAACCAATTTATGGCACCAATAAACAGTCATTGGTATACCTTACGTATAAGATGAGACGGAAATTCGTATGCAAGATAAACCTTCAAGTAACAAAAAATCCTTCCCATTCATCCCATCAGCGTCAGATGTCAAGCCACTCGCATTCAACTTCCAACGCTCCCTTACGAAGTTAGAGAACGATAGAAAATCGATGATTGGTCAAAATTTAATGTGGGCGTTACAATAACCAATCACCGAGCTTTATTTTCTGTCGTTTCGTCAATCTACAACGCTCCCGTTTGCACTGGTTGCTCTTGGCTAAGGGCCCTAGCATTACTTGTCTTAAAGATTGTAATTAAAACTAATATAATTTTACATTTTTGTTAGCTAATGTGCTTAGGTTAGGTATATATTAAGTTTTTTTTTTTGTCAAGCATGGTTGAAGCCATGCTTGACAGTGAGACCACCTGGAGAGCAGTTGCCTCCTTCTGCGAATCTGTTATGTCGCAGAAGGAGGAAGCTGAGAGGGAGCGCGAGAAAGAGGCCGGTCTCGCCTCCCTCCGACGCAGACGGTTGGGCAGGAGAAGGCGGGCATACCTAGCCCGTCTTTAAATGTCCAAGGGGGACCTGCGCACATGGTTGGCTAACTGTGTGTGCCTGCACAAGGTTCCCCCGTCTGGGGATTGCCTGGGTGTCTCCGGGCAATCCTCCGTTGGCGTTAGCCTAGCCAGCAATGGATAGGCTGCCCTGGGGTGGATCGGAGTTGTTGCCTCGGCAGAGCCCGGTCCACCCCGCTCAAAGGGCAAGGAGGCACCGGGGAGTTTTAGTGGGTAGGGCCAGTTCTGCTGGTCGACCCCCACATACCCCTGCCGCCTAGCCAGCGACAGGAAGTCAGTAAACGGATCTCTCCTCGTCAAAAAAAAAAGGTATATTAGGTATAAAGACAAAATATTTGTTTTTGTATGTTTGTTTGTAATGGATAAACTCCAAAAACTACTTGACTAGATTTAAAATTCTTACACCTATAAAAGCTACATTATTAGCGACTAGCATAGGTTTGTATTTTATTTTTAAGAAAATAGATATCCTTAAAAAAATTATTAGGAAAACAGTTGATGATACACAAAATAATGTACTTCTCGCAACACAAGTGCTTTTATTTCACGCAAGGGCTTTCTATTTCTGTTTGAAATAAAATTTCTTTTCGCAAGATGTGAGTAAATTTTCACGGCTGAATTTCGTGTGACACTACACTTCTATGTTACGATACGTTTTTTTTAGGTACATAATATATGGTAAACTCGACAGACGTGCTGACAAGAAACGTTGTAACAAGGTTTCCTGAAGTCTCGCTTACTATTCATTTGATACCTACTCTGACGCGTATGTTTCATTTAAGTAGATATCTCTTGCGATTGGTCTTTCGTCAGACCGCTGACAGGTCAGCACGTCTCGCGTATACATCGCGGTGATATCAGAGACGTGACACTTGCGGAGTTCGCACGTGACTCTTCAGTCGCTTCCCCGATGGCTCATAATATAAGTAGGTACCGAACACACGACAACGGATAGAGAAATGCTATTGATATAGGTCTTAACCGCAGAAGGGACCGAATAAAATCGAGACTTGAATACGTAATGTATCCAAACCTATGTAGGCTACAAATTATCTAATTGGAAGCGTGAAGAGAAAATATTATTGATGTTTGTAAACATAAATATTATTCGGAACGCTACTTCTCAACCTGCATGACGTCATTTGAAATCTAGCTAGACAATAAATTCCAAGTTCATGTAAACAAAGGGAGTAATTAATTGTTAGAACGGAATTAAGACGCCATAAGCGTCTTGAAGTCGTCACGTCTTGAAGTTGTGTTTAATGTTACAGGTTTGTATTTTGTATTTTTGTACGAAAAAAATGTACCAAATGTTGATTTGGTAAATTTTTTTCATACAAAAATACAAAATAAAAAATATCAATTATCAAAGTTCAGACAACTCTGCACTTTGATAATTGATATAATTTCTTTTCAAGCCATAAGCGAGACTAAACTAAACGCCTTAATTACTTACTTGCCGTTTAATTTACAGCCTAAGATTTTATTGTGGTACCTATATTAATAAAAACATTCATTATTTATTTGCCTATTTAACTCAACTAGTTTATTAAAAGATGTAAGAGATATTTATTTTTTTATTAAAATAAGAAGGAATTTCAATTTCCACTGGAAACGGAGTGGCCAAAATTATAATTATAAAGAAATGAAAAGGTCATGTTATTATTTATTACCGACTTTGTTATTTTCGCTTCCAATTTAAAACTAAGGGCCTCTTTCACCATATGTCAAGTAGGCTGTCATTTAAAGTCACCGGTAACCGGGGATAATGACACCTTTGTTTGTACGGTAAAAGTCCCAAACATTAAAAAGAAGCCCTTATTAAGGGCCTCTTTCACCAACTACAAGTTAAATTTTGATTATAATTTAGAAATAATTTTATGTTTTATTAAATTATGCACTCGGTTTAGTGCGTTTTTCGATAAGCGATTTTCTTTAATTTTTTTTTTTTAATGATTGGGACTTTAAGTATATCAGCTCCATTATCCCCGGTTACCGGTGACTTTAAATGACAGTTAGCCTACTTGACAGATGGTGAAAAAGGCTCTAACATTTATTTTATTTAATCTGATTAGAATTAAAAAGCCTATTCATTTAAATTAAAAAAAAAACGGTTTCATTCTGCAGCTTCTTTAACTTCAAAAATTATCAAAAATTTCGTTGATTGACTTAGGTATTCGTTTTGCAACATACAGTCGATTTGAGAACCTCCTCATTTTTTGAAGTCGGTTGAATAGCGTTAAATCGCGTATTACAGCTGAATGATACGTGATCCGTATGCAAAGAGAAAAACAAGTCACAAACAAAATCTCATTCTGTACGATTTTCAATGATGTGACGCGACCTGCGTGCGAATCCCACGGTGAGAATTCACAACATCATATTACCGATGAAAAAGCATCTATCCCCGTTTCGCATTTTATACTTGATCCGTTTGGGAATTGAAATATTTCTTACGACGAATCTTTCAGCTTTAGATTGTTAGTTTTATATTATTTTTTCATTTCACCCACATAAGGTTTGCAAGCTGAGTATATTTGTTCAAGTTTGTACTCGTATGAGTAGATACTACCAAAAATCTATTGTTCGTAAACATAATTATACAAACTAGGGAGGTAGCGACCGCTCCCGGCTATGCGTGGGTGCAATTTATCTTTTTCAATATATCGCTGCTTAAAAACTAAAGGGCCACAAATCGAAATTACACTTTTTACAGGAGAGCTAATCGTAAAAAAATTAAATTATTTTTATCCATTTTCTTTTTCTTATTAGATATACATATATCAAATTACAAATATTATGCATAATATTTAAAGCGTATTTTTAAATAGCATTAAATGTTTTAAGTACTTTTATGATAAACCGAATACTAGAAGAGATGAGCATATAAGTTACTTATTATAAAAATATATCAAAATATACTAAATATGGAATAAAACAACCATAAGTCTTTTTGCAACATACAATATGAAGGATTAATTGTATTTTTGCAATACAAACATTTTTAGGTTTTTTTGTTTTATGGCCCTTCAGTTTGCAGCGATATGTAGGTATAAAAGGCGATTTGTGTGTATGTTCCCTATGGGCTCCAAAACCGCTGAGCTAGTTTTGATGGAACTTTCAGACAATCTTCAGATTAGTCCAGTGTTAGATTAGTTCAGATTAGATTAATCCTGTGAAGTTTAATAGCGATCGGACGGGGGCGAAGCCGGAAGCTGGTTGCTAGTTTGTTATAAAATCCGTTGCGAATCAATTCTTCTAAAATTCCTTCTAGAGTTGAGATCTGAGTAGACCTTTAAAGAATACTCTTAAAAAGGAGGTCACAGATTTATTTTTACAGATCGTGTGCTTACTATGTAATAATATCCGTTTCATGGTGAGAGAATATTTTCAGTTGCCATTCTAAGATTAATTTCATTTCTACTGAAAACGCGGAGGATCCTAATATTATTCCTTTCATTGAGTACAATAGTCTAAAAAAATCGTTTTTTGCATTATTCTTGTTGAATGAAATGAATTCTGTGTAGCAGCTACCTATTATGTTTGAATATAATTAGTAGGTACTGTTAGCTACCTACTTTTCGTAATCATTTTTTTTTTTTTTTTTTCAATAAATGCCGATTTCCATACTGTGTGTTAGACCGTCTAATCTCGTTAAGAGGTTTTTCGGTCGTCATAAAACAATTTTATTACGAATTTCATTACGTAGTGTAGTTAGGTATATAAAAAGAAATATTCTGTGGTTGAAGTAAAAATTTTGCCCTAGTAAAAATACTTGAGGTCATAATTTGAAAATTTCCTTTCAATTGAAAATTTCATTCATTATTTTTTTTTTAATTTAGGAAGTAGAACTTCTCTTAATTTCGTCTCCTTGTACCAATGTTTTCTTTACCTACACAGTGTAAGTATTTTAGGTTTAGAAATATATTTATTAGAAATATATTTATTTTTGCACTAGTATATTAATAGTACCCAAGTAAGTATATGATTTCAGATAATAACAAAACGACAAAATCTAATGGTAAAATTCAGTTGACTATTAAACATAATTAATTACTATTTGCAACTTGTAACATTCGCTATACGCAAGAGGAAATTGTTCGTGCTCTAGTTAGGGCATTTTATTATTTTAATGGCTTTAGTTAAGCAGTTAAAAGATAACAAAGGAGAACTTCTGCATTGTCTTTAGTTCGCGATTTATTAAGTAAACAATTATTATTTTCATCTTATACCTGTTATTTATGTAACCGTTACCGCCGAATATACGTATCAAGCTTAATTACTGAGCGATTATCTCTTCACATTAACTTTTATGTAAGTAATGCGTGGTGCTTTCCGTGTAGTCCCATTTCAATGTGGTCCAGATCAGTTCTGACAATGGCATCCATGAGAAAACGGTTTGAAGTCGGTTTTTTTTTATTAAAGAGTTATTTTCATGTTACGGTCGGCAGAACAAGCAAGCTGACGGTCCTTTTAATGGTAGGTCTACCATCGCCTATCAAAACGTAAGCAACGCCAGATAACAGAAGGATTGAGGATAAGGGAGTAAAAACGACAGCCAAACAACATAGATACAAAATAGGAAAATAAAAATTACATTACTTCATATTTTTTTATAACAATAATCCCTTTCATGCTTATCCTTACTAAACTTACTTCCTTACTAATATTATAAATGCGAAAGTAACTCTGTCTGTCTCGCTTTCACGCAAAAACTACTGAATCAATCACCATGAAATTTTGCATACACGTTGTCTGGGACACCAGAAAGGACATAGAATACCTTTCATCCAAGAAAAAAGTAATGTCCCCGAGGGATTATCTAAAATATAAAACTGTAACTAACGCCTGGCCAATGTGTTATAGCAACAGGTTGTCAAGCGTTGTAATTGCTTTTATATTTTTAATTTACCATCGCGTACGAAGTCGCGGGCACCAGCTGGTATTAAATGAATTAACATAGGTACTGATTGTGATAATGCAGTGTTCTGAGACAATAAAGGAATGAGAAACACCTCAGGTAAAGAGTCAAAAATCTCGTTCGCGGTATAAATATTTTAGTTAGCTAGGTATTCCTAGTCACGGCCTCGCCAGTAAGTGCACTACCGTGTCTGAATTTGAATGCTGCATACTTTAAACAAAGACTGAGGGTAGATTTTAAATTCGCTCCGTATTAAATTATTAGATTCTTACCCGACCTTAAAACGGATTTACTAGGTTCTTGTTTGCGATTTATTAATAAGCTTCACTGTTTGTATGTTCATCCTTTGATTTCAGTCGCAAGAATTCTACTGCTGAAGATAATCCTTCTTCTTGCTGACGATATTGAAGAATCATTATTCTTCAATAGGATCGTTTATCTCAAGTCAACTTGGTTGAATAAAATGCGTTGGTTAATAAATATTTTTAATAATTAATTATAAAAAAATATATTTTTATAACTTTGGCTTTATCCTAATAATAATAATATAAATGAGAAAGTTTTTTAAAATGGCTATATTGAGGTAGACATAAGTAATTATGTTTGTTACTCTTTCACATAATTTATAACATCAAAATAACACCTTGACTATAATTTATAAAAAATATATATTTTGATTTTAAAAATATTGCATCATTATCAATAAATCACAGTATTCATAATAACATTAGATTAATTGATTAACAATAAATTTTTATAAACATAAAAATAGCTGTAACAAGTAAAATTTCTAATAAATAATTAAGTTCTTCTAAAACCTATTCATAGAATAATGTTCACACATTCTATACCTATGTTTTACATTAATTGTTTATTTGACAGAAACGCTAAATATAATAAATATGAAACCTTCCTTTGATAGAAATAAATATGATGTTCCTTTGGTAGAAATAATAAATATGAGACCCTCCTTTAGCAAAAATAATTATGAAACTATTTAAGTATAAATTTTAATATAAAAATGCAGCTAAATTGAAGTTTTAAGTTATCAATTTTAAACTACACCCACACAAATAACCATATTGTACAAAATCATCTATAATACCTCTGACGAGCGATTTATATCTTTCGGCAGCTCGTGCTATTTCCATTTCTGTGTTACAAACTATTTTACTTTTCACATGACCGTCTACCTGAAGACCATTCGCAAGCCACAGAGCAGTGTTGGCCACTATCAAACACGCTGTCCCAACGATTTTCAAATCATCATTAAACAATTTCCTCGAATACAATTCCTCTGGTTCCAATTCGGCCTCTTTGAGCACCTGCTCGAATACACTGTAGTAAAGGTTTAAGAGATCATAAAAGTGCTTACTTCTAAGCTCACTATCAGTACTGCTGGCTATTAAATAAAGCACGTCGTAAGCTGGGCTACATGTGCGAGCTGTTTGATAATCTATAAAACAAGCAGACACAGGCTTGTCATTCTGTAAAGAAAAAAATACACATTCTAAAAAAGGAGCAGTCAAAACTATTTACAGAAAGCTAAAAAGTATTTGTGATTTAATATTTAAATTAGTGACTGAATTAATTTTTTTTTAACCGACTTCCAAATAACAAAAAATAAACCGACTTCAAACCGTCTCATGATCTTTTCTCATGGATGCCATTGTCAGAACTGGACCAAATTGAAATGGGACCACACACATGTGGTCCCATTTCAATTTGGTCCAATTCTGACAATGGCATCCATAAGAAAACGGTTTGAAGTTTATTTTTTTGTTAAAAACAGTTATTTTATTGTAATGTTGTATTTTGCCATACATGTGCTTTCAAAAGTTTTACAATATAAAAAATATGATGTTATATCCTCCCCAAAGTTAATGGTGGTCCCAATAAAATCAAGCTTTCTCAGGTTACCTATATTTAGGACAAACTGTTCAAACATTTTCCGCCAGGCGAGTAGCCCTGATTACTTAAGAAATGCAATATTTATGCTTTAATTCCATTACTTTAACTATTTGCACAATTATGTAGTTTTTTTTTTCAACTTTTATCAAAACAGCTATAAGAGAACAGAATACCTCATAAGAGAACAGGATATTCTCCTTCCAAATATCTCCATGACAGATGCATACTTGGTTTACTGAATCAGATATCGCCTCAATATATGTAACGCAATTGTCTTTTAAATCCTGCAGCAACTTCATATACCTAGTGCCTTGAAATTTTTGCAGTGCTTTCATCAGTCTATCTTCTAAAATATTTAAGAACCTCTCATTTGTTTCCGCAGTGAGAGGTAAACAAGCTTTTTTAGCGTTATGATAAAAATGTTTATCTGTCGACTTCAAAATAAATGACAGTGCGTGCCACTTAGCTAATGTTTTTAAAGCTATCGTAACATGTTTATAGTCTAAAAACACATTATCGGTATAACATTTGTATCCTGCTGCACACATGTTCTCCATTGCGATTACTTCTTTGCAGTATTCGTCTCTCGCGTAGTAACAAGTCGGTATTACATATTGTAATTCGGGTTTAAAGTTTATTTGCAACTCTTTATACTTTTCCAACAGCTCGCTATAAACAAATATTTCTCTGTTAAACATAGAAGTTATAGCGCCGCTCACGCGGAATTTCTCGTCCGATGGAGCTAATTTCAACACTATAGAAAGCGTTTTGGATTCCTCTCCGTTCACTTTACCGGATAAATTAATCGGAACGAGCTCCCCAAAATAATTTTGGCCAATGCGTTCAAATTCGGTAAAAGAATTATCCCAGTCGGTGATATTATTTGCATTGGCGACATTTACTACAATTGATAAGAGGTACTCTTCTTTTATTTTATATGTCAAAAATACTTTGTACATTTTTTATGTTATTTAACGTAAAAGTACACTTTCAAATTAGATATTTACATTGATGTATTGGTATTTATTTTGTTGGATTTGTGGAACAGTGTGTGGATGTTTTGTTTATTTTTGTTGATTATGAATGAAGTTTGTAACTTGGTCAGGTGAATGACATGACATTGACAACTGACAAAGTATAATGAGTATGACGCTTAGGTACTTTTTATTTAAAGTTTGAAACCTGGATTCGGGTCATTAAGTCCGAACTTATTGATGTTTTCGAATTCGATTATATATTTTTAAAGTTATCTACAATATACTGAAAATTTGTTATTAAAGTGCCTAATCATATTTTGACGTCAGTTATTAAATCACGAATTACAGACCTAGCCTATAAGATTTCAACATTATAAAACTTATTAAAATATTTAAATTTGTACCTAACTAATAGATTTCCCTGGCTAAATATATTTATAATTAAATATAATAAAAATATGGAAAGGCTTACAATGTTGAGACTTTAACTAGTATATTATAAAATGTAATGTAAGCTATACTTACCTATAATAAATAAACTCTGACACACTTCTGCCTAAAAACCTGAACAATGAGCTATATTTACATTACGCGTTCGTTAATATGGTTAGTAAATTGTTTGGAATATAACAAGATTAGCTTTTGCGCGCTGTCCCGTCCCAAGAGATGACTCCTAGACTCCTGTAAGAATCACAATATCGTCACTTCACAGTAGTTTAACTATCGACCGCAATATCTACTTACAAAATTCTATAATTGTGCTTAAGTATAAGTAGTACCTATTCTTATTTTGTGTACTTAATTTGAACTTCGCTTTAAAATATATGATAGCTTATATTGTGAAAAATACTGATCGATCCTCGCGATTTCTGTATCCTGTAGGTAAACGTCTCAATGTTTATCTATTAAGTTTCATGAAAATCAGTTAATTCGTTTAAGAGGGGCCTTGGAGGAACATACATACATACATACATACAATACCTCTATCTACTTACAGATTTATTATTAGTATTGATATAATATATACTTTATTATACTTAACTTAACAAATATTATAAAATCTCTTTTGAGCTTAGGGACCCTAACTACGTACATAATACAATAATAATATGATTGATAGTCGATATATATAGTTAAGGGGTAGTAGTGGTCAATATAATAACTTACTCTAATTTTGTTTCGTAAAATACTAATAAAAAGAAAATACCTATACAACTTCAGCAAAAAAGCTATTTGCTTTAGCAACCGCTTTCGAAATAAATCAAATGTCTTAAACGTAAATAAAAGTTCATCTACTGTTACACCTACATTTTGCATGCTACATTTTATCCCCAACAGAAATTACGTAACAATAATATAATCATATCAACTCGTCACTCGCCGCAAATGCTTAACCTAATACAAAATGTTGCTTGACTCTTTTAGCCTTTATTATTGTGTGGGAAAATGAAGAAAACATCTAAGAAAATTGTTATTACAAAAGTGATCATTTTTTTATAGGCTGACGTTTGGACTTGAATCAAAGTATGGCATCAAGTATGTTACATTCTAATGCTCCTACTTGCATAATATGTAACCAGTAACCACTTCCATTGCAGTAGGAGCATCAGGACGAGCCATCAGGACATGTGCGTCTTTGTGCTCCTATAAGTAAGAGCACTAGGCCGAAGCGAATTTCAGGTGGATTCCTAACTAAATCTAAATAAACTCAAAAACTACAGGGCCGATTTAAAAAAATTATTACCTATACCTAGCGAAAACTACATTACAGCGAGTAACACAGGCTATATTTTATAAAATAAAAATAGGCTGGCGAAATCGCGTGCAATAGCTAGTGCATAATATAATATACTATCTAAGTGAACATAATATTATTACAATCAACGGTTGCAAGTATCTCACAGATTGTGCGTGTCAACGAACTGTCTCCGGGTGCCGGAAACGGAAGTCGTAATATCCGTTTACTCCCACCCTCCACTTTCCATTAGTCTGCTTGACGACCTATTTCCATATGAAAAAAATAAAATAAACATTTTTTTTATTATTTTTATAAATTTTGTATTAAAGCAACACAACACTGGTCAGCAACACTGCGAGTGCGTTGCTGACCATAGAGATTAGGAAGGGATAGGGAAATGGGCTCTGGTAACCCTAATGGTGAAGTCGTGTACAACAGCTAGTATTTTATACGTATATCTTTAGTGTGGGCATGCACGACAACGCCATTTGGCGTGACTCCAAACGACTTAAGTAAAATGGAGGGGTAATGTCAGTCGATCAAATTTAGGCTTCATGTCCACTCCATTTGACGCGATGGACTGATCGTGAATGCCCACACTTAGACAATCCCTTGGGAATTTAAGATTTTAGCAGGATAAAAAGTATCCTATATGTAAATAATATAAACTATCTGTAAGGGCTAAATTTCATCCAAATCCTTTGAACCTTTTTTTGCATGAAAGATTTAACAAACCCATACATTCTCACAAACCTTCGCATTTATAATATTAGTAGGACATTTTGTTAGGCGTTTATATTTTTAAGTTATTCGTCGGAAACAGTAGATACTATTTTTCTGGATGAAATCTTTTTCTGTATCCCTGACAAAGTGTTGGTATGCACATTTTTGTAATAAATCGATTGAGTAGTGAAGGCGTAAAAACGTAACAAACAAAACAAATGAATTTCCTTTCGCGCATTGCTATAATAATTTTGAATATTATATTTACATATTTATAATTGAAAAACTTTATGAAACGATTCGCTCTGGTTATACAACATCTTTTCCAATCTCAATATAATCTAAGCATCTCAATTGCCTTCCAAGACAAGTCATCAACGACTAGTTACGTTGAGTTTAGTAAACCAGTCACTGGCTAATCGGTTCGTTAGCCGAGTTTTAATCCCAGTACCAACGCTTACAGTGGCTTATCTCTTTACAATTTATTTTGAGAAACGAGTATTTTGTATAATGAGGTTTTGACTATCTGTACTGAGAAGTGAGAAGGCTCTACCTAATAATTATAATACCAGAGTAACTCTCTCTTTCAATACAACATTCAATATTTCCAATACCAGTATTTCGATACCATGATTCAAGGTTTCATTATTTTTAGTCGTTTCGTTATTACTTAGTCAAATTTCACTATTTCACCAGTTTACTCATTAAACAGTTTCGGTAGGTTTCCTCCTTCGGTAGTTTTGCTCGCTTAGTATCATCGGACTGGTGAGTCTTTTTCATCTCAGTAGTCCGATGATTTATCTACATTATCGACTTTACTTGAAAATAATACATAAAAAAACAACATAGGTAATACATTTAAGTTCGGTCAACCGGACTGTTAACCGAACTACTGAATAACTAAATTAAAGTTATTACTGAATAAAAATTTTCACAATGTTCTATGCACAGTTAGAAGAAAAGATCACAATTTCTATCTAAAATACACTATTGCGATTATCTTAAGAACGTATCACTGCGGTCTTGTGTTTTGTGGAGAGATAGCGGCGCACCAAGCTACCTCTGAGTCCGCCTGCCTGCCTACCTCCGTACGACGAGGTAAGGGGCAAATTTTCCCAGCTGCACTGTTCATAGAAGAGTCGTTGTCTAAATTGCACTGTTTACCTTACGAGTACAGGTGTGTAGATAGCAAAAAAATGCGGTAATCTCGAAATATATCCTAACTAATATTATAAATGGTATGGTATGTTTGTTACATTTTCACAATATGAAATTTTGCATACATACACGTTGACAGTGGTAGGTACAGAAAAGACATATTAGGGTTAGGGACAAGTTCTCGAGGTTTCGTGAACGAATTCGCTGGAGAAAGCTAGTACAATATAATTAATTATTCATGTATTTTTATGTTCTTTCTTAGTTTTAAATTATTTATAGACCAGCGGCCTGCGCCCGAGCCTCTTCCGTAGGATCGGCTGGGATTTATTCCCGATGCAGTCAGTGTACCCTGCCACTATTGTGAACTTTTCAATATTTTATGATGATTGTAAAAGAAATTCCCACAATTTACGTCTAGTAAAATGGATGTCAAAGCGTCTTTCAAGGTTCATTCACTGAGTTGATGCAGCAAGATATGCAAGTGTCTGAAAATAAAAATTGCACTTTTTATGTTGACCGTATTCAAGATTCTCATCTTGATAAGCAGTCTTGCTTAGACGGTTACTTGACAAAGTTCATTCACTTGGAAAATGAAACTTAATTGTTTTATTATAGGCATCTATGTTTCGTAATGTAAACCTAAGTTAAAAGAGATACTTTTTTTTTAAATTAATTAGGGATTTTTGCTCGCTGATTTGTTTGCATGAATATTTTTAAAATGTAGCCTAATGTCCATTTATTCATTCACTATTTAAATATCATTAAAATTGTTATAATCGTTGTTTAGTGTTTATAATGTTAGCAGTATGAATAAAATGGTATAGTTTCATTTGGAGGATAATTATTGTACTTTAGTTGGTCTTACTCTACTATTTGGCAGCGCACTTGCACCCCATTTAGCGTTGCTTATGGCGACGGTAGCCACCTACCATCAAGTGGACCGTTAGCCTGACTTCGGATTACATAAAAAAATTAAATAGTTTTAGCGAGCGCGGATTCTGATAAATAACTAAAACTGGTAAATTGAAATTTATAATGACGATCATAAGAGTTTCTTGTAGAAACCTAATTGATAAATAAATATTTTGATTTTGATTTCTTATATTCAGACTGGTGTTCTCTCAGTTACTGCCTCCTATGTTCCCCGAATGTATTCAAACTTATTATTTCTTTTATGATAATTAATTGTTTCACTACAGACTGTTCTTAGTCATAATTTGAACAATGTTCAAGGAGAGAGTTCATATTGTAGTTGGAAGTTGCTCAAATTGTCCCAACGGACCTACATTATTCAATTATGTGGGAAAAATACTGGGAACAATTCCATTTAATGAAACGGGGTCGCGGTTTTATGAATATTCAGTGTACTAGATAGAGAGCAGACATCCTGTATTATCAGTCCCTTATTCGCTGACTTTGAATGCAGTTTTTCGAATTAAGAGCTCATTTTCCAACTCGATCAGCTTACGAATTTCATGATTACTCATAGGTTATTGGTCGTAGCAATAGCAAGGACTAAGAAAGCTAAGAAAAATATGTTGTTTCAATTTCTCTTTAGGATTGAAGTGTTAAGAGTAAAAATATGAAAAATGTGCCTCCTTACCCCCTTACACAAAAAAAATGATATTTCTGAAACATAATTTTTCATACCTAGTATAATTTAGACCAGAATTTGTGACATTTTCGCGGGCTGAAATCTTGCAAAAGCCAAAGATTTTCCATGAAAACATTCTAGCTATAATGTAAGTATATTTAAAATTGGGATGTCAATAGCTACCGTCTTATAAAGGTTTTACGACTTCCCGCTCGACCTTAAGTGTTTCTATTTTTATTGTTATTATATTCGGAATATTTAATCTAATGAAGCGTTTTCTTACAAGCCGCAACTTCGTCCGCTTTGAACTATGAAGGTACCCTATGTCCTTTCTGGTATCCCAGACAACGTGTATGCAAAATTTAATGGTTTTCGGTTCAGTAGATTTTACGTGAAAGCGTAACAAACAAATTCACATTCACATTTATAATATTAGTAAGGACTATGTGTCACGTTTTTTGGACGCCTATAAACTCCTAAACTACTGGAAAGATTTTTATAAAACTTCGTAGCTATGTGTAATTTCATCCAACTTAAATGATACGATAGTTTTTATTTTGAAACCGGCTGAAGCAGGGAGCGTGTGGCTAGTTTAAAATAAAAAAAATACAGTTAAATAGAAAGATTTACTATCTACGTGACGCGAGTGGGCAAGTTTGAATTTCTACTCAACTGGATTATTCGTATATTGTATCTTCTCGAAGCCTGAGTTATAATGTTGTATCCGCAAGCTACTGCTGGCAGTATGGGTAATGAAACATAAGCTGCAAGATAGGATCGTCTAAATCAATGTAACGTCTTTGTACAAGACAAGAATGAAATTAATTCACTTGCTTTGAACAATTATTATTTATTTATTTATTTTAATTATAATATCCGTAACTAATATTATATAGGTATGTCAAAGTAACACTGACTGTCTGTTAACTTTTAACAAAAAAGTATATCATAATGAAGATTTCAGGCGTTATATTGCTTGTCTTTTTTAATTTTAACGCGGACGCGGACGGACGCCAGCTAGTTATTAAATATAAAGATAAATGAATAGTTAAAATTAAATGTTAGTATTTCACGCATAATAGTGCGAGAACTACATGATTGGGAACATTGTGACCGGCCACACTTAGTATTCCAGTCTCACGTGTATTGGATCTTCGTCACCGTGGCCTTCTCTTAGACGAAGACGTGAGTTGATTTATCTCATTCAATACATCGCACGTTCATTAAAACTCAAACTAATCCAGACAACAAGACAACCTATAGGTATACTTACACTTTGTTTAGAAGGACAATATTAGGGGACAGGGACTTTTAGATGGACTTGTCTTAGATAGTCCGTACGACAGACAAGAGGATAACCGACGGTGTACATACATAAATATGTGCAAGAAACCACATAAATGATTAATTCTATACTAAATCCTTACTAATATTATAAATGTGAATGTGAGTTTGTTTGTTTGTTACGCTTTCACGCAAAAACTGCTGAATCGATCACCATAAAATTTTGCATACACGTTGTCTAGGACACCAGAAAGGACATAGGGTACCTTTCATTCAGAAAAAAATACTTTTAGATGATCCCCTCCCCTCGGGAACAGTACTTTTTTTTAGAATCTAAAATGAAATATATTACTAACGCCTAGCTAAAGTGTTATAAGCAAGGATGCAACAATGTCGCCAATGAACTCCTAAATTTCTGAACCGATTTTGATAAAACTTCGTATCTTTATGTAATTTGTATGTAACCTAGAAGATAGGATACTTTTTATTTTGAACTCGGGCGAAACCGGGAGCGGGCCACTAGTATTGTATAAATATACAATTTGTTCCATAAACCATAAGTGAAAGCCCTTGCAGATAGGACGCACTGCTTCTTCCACAGTCATAAACGTGGATCAAGGTAAATTTTGGACAAATTTGATACAAATTAGTTCAAGAATGTACACACACAATGTGCGAAAATTGAATTGATTTTATCAGAGATTTAATTGAGATAATCCATTATAGATGGCGTCACGTAAGCCGATAAGACAGGTTTTAAACTTTAAGGCCGGCTTCTGTGCTCTCCTGACTGTACGCACGACTGATCGCGGTAGCAATTCGCGTGCGTACGGTCAAGTCAGGCAAGCTCTGTAACGACTTGTGAATTTTCATACAAATGACAAGCGCGTCGGTCGCACGGACAGGAGTGCGTATCGTCAGTACTGACCGTCAGGAGAGCACTGAAACCAGCCTTAGAATTCACAGATCGATTTTGACTTGTGAACTCAAAAGGAAATTGACTATTCATTATGTCGATTCATCAACTTCATCATTCATCGACTTGCTTTCAAGTAACTACACTGAAAAAAATCCTTTTGTGAATATGAATGACCTATCTTCACTTATTCACGTTTACAAACGACTGAGAGTCTTAACATGAAAAGTTGTTTACGTCGGAGATGAATTAGATATTTCTAAGGCTTAGCGACAGTACCTAGGGGGTGGCCCTTACGGAAGACCGCCGTGATATAACAGCACGTGTGCTCTTGTGTTTCGGTGAGTGAGTAAGTGATGCCAAAGCCCATATTCCCAACCCTTTGGGGGCGTCCATAAATTAAGTGAGGCGATTTTGGCAATTTTTCGACCCCCCTGGAGAGATGTCGTGAGATTTGGCCCGACACCCCTCCCTCCCCCTCCGTAATCTCACTTGAGATTTTTCAAAATGCGTATTTTTACAGTTATTCTGTGCTTGATTGGTTGTGGTGTTATTATTTCTACAATTGGTTGTTTTATTAAATTAAGTACCTACTCGAACTATTACAATATTATTGTGTATTTGGATTTAGCCATATTTTAGTGGAGAAACATGTTTTACCTACTTAATTTAACTCAGTTTTCTCGTAATTTCATACTGTTTTTTGCGGAATATTACGTCAGATTTGCCGAGACCCACCCTCTCCTCCACATGAGATTGGGTGAGATTTGGATCAACCCCCTCCCCTCCTAAAAACCTCACGTAATTTATGGACGCTCCCTTTTCAATCTTTTATCCTTAATCCTACCTACTGTAGTCGTCAGAGCATGGCAGCACCTGTGGCGTTTCTTGTTTTTTAGGCGACAGTAGCCACCTAACATCAAGTGGACCGTCATGTGGTCTATTAACGACGTGGTCTTTTCAGGAACTAGTCGTTTTGCTCCCAGGCCTTTGTGATATGTGGACTATTAACGATGTGGTATTTTCAAGATATAGTCGTTTTGCTGCCTAGTCATTCGGAGATATTGGCTTTCTACAGAGATGGACCTTTTGAGATCTAGACCTTATGATGATTTGGTCGTTTTAACAATGTAGTCGTTATGATCGCAACCCTAAATCATTTACGATACCTATTAAATACACTCAATGTGCCTCACACTTTCTTTAAAATTGGTACACTGATTTTCCTTTCAGTTCTAACGATCTTATGTAACAGATTCCAGGATATCCAATTAAAATAATTGCTTCTTTTTTCTCTCAAAGAAACACTAGATATAAAGAGAGGCTATTCTATGGATATATGTGTGCGTTAGACGGGCCGGGCGCCGAGATGGTGTCTTCATTATTACCGGAATAAATTGGATGTGCCCGCAAATCCTCGGTGGCTCACGACGATAAGAAAACCAACCGAGTCTATTATGTAAAGGTGTATGAAAGCCGATACATTGATTATAGAGTATGTTATCCGTGGATTACATTTGTAAAGTTAATGTTAATTTAATGTGTAGATGCCTACAAGCCTCTGAACGCGACTTTTGTCAGTCAAAAGTAAAAGCGAGATTTAGAAGACAAATCAAATAAGTTCAGCTATTACGTTTTACTTATATAACAGAGTTATTTAAATATTTATTTTATACTGGTGCCCGCGACTTCGTCTGCGTTGAAAAATAAAAGGCGTTCTGCCTGACATTTTACTTAGTATTTCCAAGCGTTGGAATTTTAATTTTAGATAGCTGGGGGCTCGTAGCCAAGTGGTCTTTCTACAATCGTTTTTGCTACGCTACGCTGAGTAAACTTAGTGATTGGTTATTGTAAAGTCAAAATGAAATTTTGACCAATCACCGAGTTTTCTCTTAGAATAGCGTAAATAGCACATTTGGCTAGGTCTGGGAATAAGCGCATAATGAAATATAAATATTTAAGGACAAACTTAGTCTGTGCTATGTTGATAATAAATCTGTTAGGAGAACGTAAAGCGATCGCGCCTGACGCGGACGTTGAGACGTACTCAAGAGCTCTTTGCGAGGGACTGAGATTTGATTATACGTCATGAGTGACGCGCACATCTCTCCTCATCTCTGTTATCTATCGTAAACAGTAAAATTCACAAGGAACCTCTCTTTTGGAAGCAAATCGAATTTCTCTCATAAAAGTTACTTATTTATTTATTACACACACCAGCTTTTAAAACTTCATAATTAACTTTTTAAAGTACCTACTTTAAAAAGTTAATTATGAAGTTTTAACATATACAACTACATATAGATTTGTTATGTGAGCCAATTACAGGCGTGAACAGCATTAGCGGCGAATCTCTGTCTATATATTCTATATATTAGTGTAATTCTATATATTAGTGTTTAAAAGAAGGGTAAAAAAAAAATTACAAAACAGTTGAGTCATCAATTAACACTAACCCTCAAGGTCTTGCTCAAGGTATTAAAAAAATGTGAAAATTTAATGCAAAGGCTACAAAACGCTTACGTAGCTGCAATCAACCTGTCAACTTTGAAAAATTATCCGATTACTAACCCATTATGTTTAGTAAACGAGTTAGGTTATTGTAACTGTAGACTTGACTGAGGTGACTCCTGTGTGTTTCGGACGAATATCTAAAGAAAGAATGTCTTTTTACACAAGCAACACTTTGTACCCTCAAGCGGCTTTGCAGGTACCGAATGGTTTCACGTCCCAAATGGATGAAAAAGGGAAGAGTAAGATTGTATTTCTAGACGTGACTCCAGCGCGGACCCCGTACTTGAAACCATCATCGCCGAACGCCATAGTGCCCTTGCAGAACAATCTAATAGACGTCAGTTTCAGCAGAGATATCGTCTACGAAAATATTAAGCCTGTGTTCACGGTGTTGAGGATTATGGGAGTTCTGCCGCTGACGAGGCCGTCGCCTGGTGTAAATCAATTTAGCATTACTTCATCGTCTTCAATATACTCTGTGGTAGTCTACACGTCATTGGTCACCTATCTGCTGTATCTCTCTTACCATAAGGATCGAATGAATCGTACAGCTGAAGGCAAATTTGAAGAAGCCGTAATTGAATATCTGTTTACTGTCTATTTGTTTCCAATCCTAGTGGTGCCTATATTTTGGTACGAAACCCATAAAATTGCTAAGGTGCTGAA
The DNA here is from genome assembly GCA_918317495.1 of Synanthedon vespiformis. Lineage (NCBI taxonomy): Eukaryota > Metazoa > Arthropoda > Insecta > Lepidoptera > Sesiidae > Synanthedon > Synanthedon vespiformis. The sequence goes on from OU906964.1 coordinate 4,495,222, forward strand.
CGGGTGGGCTAGTTTCGAGGTAATATTTTGAAAATTAATTTACTTAGATATATTTTTAGAGTAGCAATAGGACATGCAGTGTCATAAATTACCCTACCAGCAGTTATCATCTCCTTATAGAAAACGACCTAGAAATTACAACGCGTGTGCTGAGCAGGTGAGCTGAGCATTTCTAAAGTAGTTTCGTTATCTACATATTAAAGTAGGTTTATGCAAAATTCCACAGCGTTTCCCATAAATTCCCCGAAACATCAGGTAAAGTAATAAAAAAATGTAAAAATAGATATGACCTGAACAAAATATGTTCAGGTTATTTACACTAGTTGAACATTATATTACTTACGATTTTACACACGAAATTATTATTCCGTAGGTCGCCTACAAATATCTATCGGGAAGAGCGTTGCCAGTAAAGATCTACAAGAAGTCTTTGGCCATAGCAATCATCATACCCATACTCTCCACAGCTTCCGTCGTCATCACACACGTCACCATGGGGCACTTCAAGTTACTACAAATAGTGCCTTATGTATATTTGGAGATATTGACGTACATTTTAGGGGGTTACTGGTATCTTCTTTGCGAGACGCTCAGCGTTTGTGCTAGTGTAATGGCTGAAGATTTTCAACAAGTAAGTGGAAAGAATGACGTCACAATAGAAGTAGATATTTAAAAATGAAGGTTAAATACTTTTACTGAGTGAATTTTTTAGAGATTCTTAAAAGATACACTCGAAGAGAACATTAAGGTTTATTAATTTCAGGCCCTTCGCAATATTGGTCCAGCTGGTAAAGTCGCTGAATATCGAGCACTTTGGCTACGTTTAAGCGATTTAACTCGTGGAACAGGGCTCGCCAACTGCTATACGTTTACATTCCTCAGCCTCTACCTTTTCCTGATCATAACCCTCTCGATATATGGACTTCTCAGTCAGATCTCTGAAGGATTCGGGACAAAGGACATTGGACTTGCTCTAACGGCTTGCTGCAGTAATCTATTGCTATTCTTCATATGTGACGAAGCTCATTACGCGTCAAATAATGTAAGTAGGTACGCAGAGATACCTATATTAATTCAATGGGTATAATACGTCCCAACTATCCTAACTAGTAATAGTTTAAATGAAAAGTTTCTTTGTTTGTTACGCTTTCACGCCTTAACTATTTTGCAAACAAGTTGTCAGGGATACAGTAAAGAACTAACCAGTAACCTTTCATCCAAAAAAGTGCTGTTCCCGAAGAATCATCTAAAAATAGAAATAGAATTGAACGCCTGATAAAAATATAAAAAAATGGAATAATTTTTTTAATGTTTTAATAAATGTAATATAGCCACAAATGTAAATCAATAATAATGTATAATATTGATTTACATTTATATGTAATTTTATACCTACTAATATCCTGAATACTCTGTCAATCCTGAAACTGATTTCAATGGAATTTGATAGAATCACAGTTTAAACCCTGAAGAATAATGACATTGGCTACTTTTACTTTTTTAGTAAGTACTTTAATGAATCTCCAACGCTGCTGGTGACATCCAATCCAATAAATTTTATCTATCTGTCCACAAAGTTATGAACATTTTATTCAGTAAATAATATAGGGTTCTGTATATAATACATACTTAGATATTATAAATTCCTACTTGTAATGCTTCCTTAAAGGTACGAACAAACTTCCAAAAGAAGTTATTAATGGTGGAGCTGTCGTGGATGAACACCGATGCCCAAACGGAAGTGAACATGTTTCTGCGTGCCACAGAAATGAATCCCTCCCAGATCAGCCTCGGTGGATTTTTCGATATCAATCGGAATCTCTTTAAATCGGTAAGTTTATTTCTTTTTAACGCCTGACGCAAAAACTGGTTGTTCGTGTGTGTCTGTGTAGGTATCCGTCTATGGAATCGCAGCTAGCTATCAAACCGATTTCGATCCGTTTACGATATCGATCTGATCTATCTGATCTGTAACTTAGCATGGACATTTTGTTTTTTCGACAATCACTTATTTTCGGAGTCCGCTCCAGTCAGACATATTAATACTGCGTTTGCTACAAATGCGTTTTTGTTCATTTTTTGCCTATAGCGGCTCTGAGATAACTGAAAACGGTTTGCAACACACACCTAACATAATGCAGCACATTCGTTACATAAAAAAAAAAAAAAAAAACAAAGTGTCCATGCTGAAGCAAAAATCTATTTTTCGTCATCACCGCTCCGTTTTTTGAGATCCGGACTCGCGGTTTCCTACGGCACAACGCGCAAACCTAGCACTAGTCAGCACAATGTCGAGTTTTTCGAAAAAAAATCCCAATGTCCAATGTCCATGCTAAATTCCAGTACATGGGGGCGCATCCTAATAATTAGCCTAGGGCGGTCAGAACTCAGACAGAATCAGTCGCTGATTCTTAGCTATAACTTATGAACCGGATAGTGAATGTTTCATATTTCAGCTACTAGCAACCATGGTGACTTATTTGGTCGTGCTGCTACAGTTCCAAATAAGTATTCCTGACGATAGTCAAAATCAATTCATGGATGATGAGGAATCCATTTTTAACTCGACTGCTTCTGTCACCGATGCCACTTCCACAACCACAGCTATGACAACAATTTTAACTACAATTGCCAAGAAGAGGAGAAAACCATACAATAATTAAGGAGCTATGTGCCGTCAAAACATACTTCTCGTTATGGCTAGTCCAAAAAGCTTGAAAAAATATTTAGTAAATTTTTTTTCGTAATACTTCTATTGATACCTATTAAAAAATGTTAATCAAACAATGTTTCTTGGCTTGAATTCATTTTAAGTAGTTTAAAAATAAATATATAGGTATAAGTAGTTGTATAATTCATGTATTAATGTTTTAAATAAATAAAAAATTGTTCTTATTTATTTTTTCCTGTTTATTTATTTTAATCATTACATACTACCTAATATTACCTCCATTCAAAGAAATTGAACTAAAGCATATTATTCTATGCCTCCATTAGACAATCCTAACTTTATATTTGTTACGTTTTCGCGCCTTAACTACTCATCTTGAATTTGTCTACCAAAAATTACTATTAACAAACAAACTTGAAACAAACAATAATAACAAAAAAATAAAGTTTATTGCGACCATACGACAAGTTTTATATGTAGAAAATCATTGGTGTTCTCGTTCTGTGTAAAAAGATAATCATTACTCAATCATGTCACCATTAAAAATAGTTTGTTTCCACCTTAATATTGACCTCCGTAACCCTGGCCAGATGATGTTGCTAATAATGCAAAAGCAAAAGCATAAATCGATGTAAAATTAAATGCTCCATCTAATCATGAATTTTCAAAAAATGCTCCAGCTTATAAATAATCATATTCGCAAAAAAAAAAAACTGGACCATTGCAACACACATTTATCTTAAGAAATACGTATTATTTCCTTGTCTAGGTTGGGCGACAAAATTGCTCTAAAGCTGAAAAAATTGCTCCACCATTATCATTAAAAACATTTGCATTATTTGTAACTCCATCCGGCCAGGGTTATGGAGGTTTAATATTGATAATATTGACCAATATTGACCAGCCACTGGACAGGCTGTCCCATGCAAATGACAGCTAATTTCGTGTACCATTTTATCGGAAGAAATCAGGTTTAATTTTGACGACGTTTGCGTATTTTTTCCATATACGGATGTCGACATTTTAGTTTAATTTATGTCGCTCCATGGCCACTATAGCCTATAGCGGGAAAATGGGGGAACATTTTTTAAATAGGCATAAAAATAATTTGACAGCAGCCTGTCCAGTTGTATATAAGATCATTGGTGTCTTTGCTTGACAGTGATACACATTTACGTGGTATACTAGTGTCTATGACACATTGATTGTCCTAGTCTGTCAAAGTCCACCACAGACCAACTGTTTTCGGAAATATCGATTCTATTTCAGTAGTTTTTAAGCCTTATTTGGTAATTAAAATAAATTTAGCGGTGAACTTTTTTGCACATAATATTTAATTTTTAGTAGAAATATTTTTGTCTGAAAATGCAATAACGGAAAATAATTAATAAATTTTCATTCAAACAATCACACTGTAGTAATTTTGTAATGTAGGTATCATTATGATTTACATCTGCATTATAGGACTAAAATAATTTTATTTCCTTGTTAAATTTTCCATAACATTAAATTATAACAGAACAAAATATTTTAAGAAGCCTAATAATTTTTAAGAAGAAAATGAAATTATTAAAGTAGAAAAGGCTTGATATTTAAATTATTAAATTGAAATTCGTCGAACTAAATTTCGAAAGATAAGGTTTTTATTTCACTATAAGAAAACAGTGAAATAAGTTTCTAATTTTATTAAAATTTCCAGCAAATTATAGAAAATTTTGTGTACATTTATGGTAGAATATGTAGAATTCCAAAATGGTAATACTGAGATAAAGATAGACTAATATAATATAAATAATAAAGAATAATTAGAAGATTGAAGAACTGTCCAGAAACATTGTATCATTGTATTTTCTGAATTTTCTGATAACGCCAGCCAGACAAGATATCGAGATTTCGGAATATTTTAAGCGTCCGTCTCGTCTCACTCTATTGTGTAAATTAAAAAGTGACTACAAATCACGCTTTTTTGTTGTGTTTGATAAAAACTTCATAAACTAAAACTATGGTAGACTACAGCAAGTGGAAGGATATAGAAGTAAGTTCAAGAAAATGTTCTATTGTTTACTTACTGTTCGATCAGACATTTTTGGGGGTCTTTTCTATGAAAATCTTAATCTATACTTATAAAATCGTTTGTCTATTAACGCTTAGCCATGACTAGTCTAGAAAGTTGATATTTGGAACAGTTTCAACTCCGAGCGTAGCCGGGTTACTAGTACACATCATCCATAGAGGATAAAAATCATACTTATCATCGTCTAAGCCTTTCACTGCTGGACATACCTAGACCTCCCATAATTTTCCAAGAAGAACCAGTCAAAAGCAGCCTGCCCCAATGACGGAATTATGTCTCGGAATGTTCTCGAGTGGAGGCCCCAGCGGCCGTTGGCTTGTTCTGCCCAATGCCACTTCAACTTATTGAATACTAGCTGGTGCGCGCAACTTCGCCCCTGTAACTTTGTAAATAATGTACTAAAACCTTCCTCGAAAACTACTGTATCCATTGGTGAAAACAGCATGAAAATCGGTGCAGTAGTTTTTGAATTTATCGCGAACAGACAAACACGCTGGTTTTATAATATTAAATACAATACTAGTGACCAGTCCACGATTTTGCATAAGTTTGAAATAAAAAAAAAATTCTTAAGTTAATACTTATAAACTTACCGAGTTTATAAGTATACCGAGCCCGAGAGTTCGTCTGTGTTGAAAAATAAGCAGTTTAATGCTCAAGCTCAAGAGGTCAACCTCTTGTTGCTATAACACTTTTTGGTTTTATTATTTCATTTTAGAAGATGCCTTAAGAAGAGTACTTTTTTTTCTATAATAGATATGACATGTATGTAAAATTTTATGATGATCATTTTAGTAGTTAAGGTGTGGAAAGGTAACACAGACGGACAGAGTTACTTTCACATTTATTAGACACATATTAGGATGGATGTTCCAAATCTCAGCTCTCTAGACTTGATAGTTTTGGCTTTAAGTTGATAAAATCAGTAATTTATATAACTTTACTATACTAATTATACAGATATCCGATGATGAAGATGAGACTCATCCCAATATCGACACTCCATCATTGTTTCGTTGGCGACATCAGGCGCGTGTCGAACGTATGGAAGAAAGGAGACGGGAGAAGGAAGAACACGAACGCAAGAGGGCCGAAAACGCCAGACGACTACAGGAAACCAAGAAGAAGTTAAATGAAACACCCGCCGACAGCCCTGACCTGAAAGAACTGAAAAAAGCGCTCGCAGATTTGGAAAAGGAAGAGAAAGAAATAAAGAAGAAAGATGACGAATTGAAGAAGAAAGAAAAACAGACGCCATGGAATGTTGATACAATCAGTGAACCCGGTTTTACTAAAACTGTTATAAACACAAAACCTCAGAGACCTAATGAGGAGAATTTAACTGAAGAACAAAAGGAGGCAAAATTCAAGAAGTTCATCAAAGATAATGAGAAACTGTTGAAGGAGTATGGTATGTTGAGACGTTACGACGATTCAAAGATGTTTTTACAACAACACAACCATTTGGTGTGCGAGGAGACAGCGAATTATCTAGTAATTTGGTGTATCAATTTGGAAATGGAGGAGGTATGTGTACTTTTTTGAACTCTTCCATACTATGGAAGAGTGACTCTTCCATACTATACTAATTGATGAATCAATACATTTTTCTAAATTCTAATTAAAATGATTATTATAAAAACTAATGTATTAGTTTGTAGACTTTGTGTGATATCTCCTTGCAACATTTAAGTTCCAATGACTAATTTGTTAATGTTATAAATAAATACCAAACAAACTCAGCAGATAACAGGAGCATAGTATAAAAAACATTCAAATACTTTTAGAAATAGGATGAAATGTAACTTATAAGGATTGTAAATAAAGGCTATTATTATTATTGTTGTGATAATGTAGCTTTCTTTCTTTAGGTAAAAAAAAAAATTGGGCAAGTTTTTGAATTCATTCATTAAAAACAAAATATATGTACATATTTGTATACATGTGATGGTAGGTACACATAATATTGTTTAATGAAAACTCATCTATATTATTAATATTAATAATATAATGTAGATATAATAAATTTACGAATTACTTTGTTCCAATTTTGCAAAGAAAATTATTTAATTTTTTTAAGTATTAAATTGACTCTTTTTTTTTCAGAAACATGACCTGATGGCTCATGTAGCTCACCAAACTGTTTGTATGCAGTATATGTTGGAGTTATCCAAACAACTGGATGTCGATCCAAGGGCCTGCATCGGATCTTTCTTTTCAAGGTATACTTATCAATTTGGAATAGTTCAGAACGCGGCTGCCACTGAGATAGAGCGTCAAGGCCAAGCACCTTAACGACTCATACAATGGGTCATCATAGTTTTTTTATTCTTTTTCAGAATTCAAGTTGCAGAGAAAACATACAAAGACTCGTTTGACGATGAACTTGAACAATTCAAAAATAGAATAAAGAAACGTGCAGAGGAGAAGATTCAGGAAGCGATCCGTGAACAGGAAGAAGAAGAAAGACAGAAGAGGCTGGGGCCAGGCGGTTTGGATCCAGTAGAAGTTTATGAGGAGTTGCCCGATGTGAGTATTGACCCTCCCCTAAAAAGTTATCTTTATATCCTTACATATTATAAAACAAAGTCCTCTGCTGTTAATGCAGTTTTCACTAATGGAAAAAGCGGTTACACAAGGAAGTTTTTTACATTAAAAAAAGGATCTGCAACAACTGATAGTTTATGAAATTGTACTGACTTTCAGGAACTGAAGAAATGCTTTGATACACAAGACGTGCCCTTGCTTCAAGCTACTATAGCGAAAATGCCAGAACAAGAGGCCATTTATTTCATGAAGAGGTGTGTTGACTCGGGCCTCTGGGTGCCCGGAAAGAATGACGATGAAAACAAGGAACCGACTCCTTCAGATGCAAATGCCAGCAAACCAGAAGAGACCGTTCCAGTTAAAAATATCGAAGATGTAGATTAAGTTACTCTATTAATACTAATCCAAGAATAAAATAAATTCTATATTTTGGTCTAGTGATTGAAAACAGCAGCCGCCGGTGGAGCGTTTTCTGTTCAAATAGCTTCCAATTATTTTAAAAGTAATGTTCATAAAATAATCAATCCCTTGTAAAATTATTTAGTATTATTTTTGTTCAAAATAAAAATTTATCATAGCAACAATACCTACCTAAATGTAATTTAATTTACAAAACAGTGGGTTTTTGTTTTTAGTATTCAGAAGAACCGTTATTTTACAGAAATAATTTCACAGACCAGAAGCAAGATTTCAAATTGTCTTAAATTTAATTTACAAATATTCTGATGTTAAATAGTTTTTGAATAAATCCATATTAACAAATTAAACATAGTTTTTATTTTTAAAGTTTATTTTCAGACTGATACGCAATTTCGTTTTTGTTTAGTACCTCTATTTCTGTATCGCTGTTAACTGTACTGCTTTATTTTATATAATAATAGCTGGTGCCCGCGACTTCGTCCGCGTTGAAAAAAAGTCCTGTGTCCTGTATGTCTAAATATTTCTTTACCAAGTTTCATGAAAATCAAATAATTCGTTTAAGAGTTATGGAGAAACATACATACATTTTAGTATTGATGACTAGAGAAAGGCGGGGAGAGACAACTCTTGCGAGTTGTAATAAGAATGCTGTGTTAAAGTTGTACTTTTTAATATAACAAAACTACAATAGTGGTGGTGACGAGGAAGGCTACGAGCGCAGGTGCGGAGGCAACTGCGGCCGTCCCTCCAGCTTGCTGTAGTCTAGGTGGAACTCCTTCGGGACCTGTCGTTACACAAAATCAAAAACTTATTGGCATCTCATTGTGACACTTTGGCACTTCAGAAAACGTAGCCTGTTTTTAGAATTTAGTCACTGATCAGGGACCTTAGTCAAAGTAACATTTTTAAAAACGATAACGAAGTTCGATAGAATAAATGTATGGGAAAGTATCACGTGATTTAGCAACGCCATATGTCAATCCCATACATTTTATTTTTAGCGAATCGAATCGAATGCCATTTGTCTAGGGTCCCTGTAATAAAGCACTGAATACTTAGGCTCCAATAAAATTATTTTTATGTCTATTTGAAAATCGCCACTTTGGCGCTGTAGGCTATGCAGTGTAAGCGTGGAACTAAAACTGGTGTGGAACAAATCTGACCATTTGAAATTTTAAAGTCTGACTGAAAGTTTTGAAAGTAAAAGATAAACTTAAACAGTCCCTAAGACATCACAACAAATAGAATAAAACAGACACTATTATTATACTTATCTATGGATTAAAAATACGCAAACTTCAAAAATAGTTCCCGTACTTCCGTACAGCGGCGGCGCTTCAAAATGGTACACGAAAGTATCCTGTAATTTGTATGGTGCTTTATTAGAGATCAGTGAATTTAGTGGATGGATTACCTTTCGCCAGTTGTGCGCGTCGAAGAAGTAGTAAGTGCCGCGCTCGTAGGTGGACGTCTTCTCTACCATCGGCATCCCGGGCGCCTGCGACAGCCACACCTTCTCTTCCGTGTGGTATCGCCATTCCCGGTTGTACCTAACACACATTTATAGTTTATACATACATTGTGGAAGTGACTCTGTCTTAACTACTCTACAACAACGTCAACTCCTACACTCAAGTACTTATCGCCATACAATTTTCACATATTTGGACCCCTTAAATGATTCAAGCGATTTGAGACCAAATATCGAGTGGTACAACATTTGTGTACAATCTGTTCATCGTCCAACTTCATTCTACGAGAACGGAATGAAAATATCAACGCGAAATGTTGGTATGAACAATGGTATGAAATGAAAATATGAACCATGTGTTTATAATTTGTATAAATTTAGCCATAAAATAAATTTTTGTAAACATAAAATGACTTACAATTCAGCTGCTGCCAAAATTTGCAAAACATCACCCACAAAACAATAGAATAAGTAGAATAGGAGGTCTTCTTTGTATCGAGTGAGCCGAAGTTGTGCCAACTTTTCTCTTATCGATCCGTTTATTAGATATTCCGGTGGCACATGGTAGTCCATGTCTTGTGGTCTGTGAAACACAATATCACTTTGAATATAAATAAATACTCAAACAAAAATGTCTCAAAGATATTAATTTTCAGAATGTCTATAAAATAGAAATGGGGAGTGTATCTACTACATTTATTCACCTCATTTCAGTTTTTTCCCATAGAAAATATTGTATGGACATGCATACGCGACCATTCAGTATTCAGCTTTAGTATGTATTAATGAATTAATGTATAGTTACAATAGTACCCAACCGAGAAGGTTTAAAGGGTGGGAAATGCTGTCGACCAATTCACACACTTCACGGCTTTTTTCCAGTACCGCTAGCTGCCTCCATGTTAGCGTGCGCTGCTTGCCATTTTACGCGAGTGCGAGTGCGACAGAACTAACAGCTGTACTATGAATCTTATATATATTGTATCTTACGTTAGTAAGCTTCTGTTAATGTCGGAGCCGTACGAAACTTCTGAGACTGGTTGTGGGGAATGTCTTCGAAAAATTAAGGATTTTAATATGAGTAAATTGTAATTACCTGCAAGGTGTGTCCGCCCAGGGTCCGGCGAATGTTAGATAAAGATTGTCGGGTGAATTTAAATTAAGTCCTAATGCCGTCAGATCCTGGCCCAGTGCGAGTGACACCAGGCTAGGGTCCGATTCCGCTGCCCTTATAAAAGTTAACAACCCCACAATGCCAAACTGGTTAGGTATCATTGTCTCTGGTATATTTGTTACTTTACCTAGAAAAACAGATGTCTTTTATGAATAATGAGTAATTTATAAAAAAAGCACATTGTAATGTATCCAGTTTCCATTATGGTACATGACATTATTAACTAGACTTATGGACAGTTTCGAGTGTATGGACTCTAATTCCAGGTGATCCTTCTAATATTATTAAAAGTAGCATTTATTCACGGTTTCACTCGCGACAAATTTAAATACCGTCAGTAAAGAAAAAAAAATTTTTTTTTTATTTTTTTTGTAGATACACACAAAATTTCCACTTCGGTCGCGTGCGTAACCGAAGTGAATAAAGCCACGGAGGATAGCTAATCTCAAATTCTAAATAAAATATACCTAACAACTAATAGCACTCCTCGATAATGTAATTTTTCATTTGAGAATGTATTTATGATATCACATCCTACATAACAACTTGAATGCAATGAATGTGCACTGCTGGACATAGGCCTCCCCCATAACTTAATTTCCAAATAAAACCGTTCAGAAGCAGCCTGGATCTTAAAGATATATTCTTAAAAAATAAGATCTTAAAGCACATGATGTAAATTACATATTCACGAAACAATATTATGCCAAATGTTTTGATTTAATCAGATAACCTGTCCAGCTGAAGTAAATTCAAGACATCTTATAATATAATACACACACAATAAGGTTAAGGGGAGCCTTCTTAAATATATGATCGATTCAAAAATACACACCATAGTACTCCGAATGTGCTCCTTGATTGACAACTTTAGGAAGAGAAAAGAACGAATCGTGAAACACATTTTGTCAACTGGTTATTATTACAAATACTCGAAAATTCTACATCTACTATGTTTGATATGCAAATTATTGTAATGGTTTTTCTGTGTACTTTGAATGCATACGGATTAGAACAAATTTTTCCTAACTTATAACTTAAACAACTATAGATAGTTTGGGGACGTTTCGTAACCGAAATTTAACAGGTTACAATCTAGTATATATACCCTTATTATTTATCCAAATGTTTTTAACCTCTTAGTTTCAGTGGGAATTTCAATTCATGAAAAAGTACATCATGCCAGACATATATACATGATTTCTTCTATCTTCCAATTGACAAGACAATTGACATGTTTGGCTTGACCGAGCCAACTTAACAGTCAACTTACATAACTTAACCAAGCGTCTTTTTACAAGACATGTATTGCTGGCATTATAAATCTGGAGAAGTGGTAATATCAATTGTACCCTAGGAGACATCAACACTTATTTTTTTTATAGTTGATCAACACTTAATTACTGTTCAGTATTCAGCAGTTCAAGTTCAGTGTCTCATACAATGACATATCAAAATATTCAGTGTATGATAATAACTACTGTGTGGTAGTCTCACAATTTCCAGTGTCTCAAAATTACAAAATTTAAACCTCTAATCCATATGCATCACAAAGTTTCTAATAAATGCTTACTAGTTTTAGGCTTAATGTCTCAAACAAATTAAATCTTTTGACTTTGGCTATTAGATTGGTGTCATGTAAGAAATTAAAGAATCATGTATACATGTAATAAAAATAAAATCTCTAATCAATTTTTTTTTTTTCTAAATTATTAGGTCTAAAAAAATAAGGCTTTAGAGACGATGTTTTTTTATACGCACCCTCCGGCGCAGTCTGAATTCCCTTCCGGGGCTTGTCGCTGGTGTGGTTGTGGTCAGGCTGCGGAAGGGGTTGGGGCTGCGCGGGCGCGGGCACTCCGCCAGTCGAGGTGCCTGGCAGCGCGGGGAAGTCCTCGGACGACATCGTGAACTCCGATTGCTCAGACGTCGGCTGCTTCACCATACCAACTGCAAACACACGAGCCCTAGAGGGGGTCATGTCTTTGTTTGTACTTCAGGTGGACCCGTGACTACTGGGCCGAGTACTTAGTAAGCGTTCAAAGTATTAGCCGTTATATTATTTCATTTTTATTTAATAATATGATCCCTTGGAAACAGTACTTTTTTCTGGATGAATTGAATAAGGTGTGAAAATGTCACAGACAGAGTTACTATTTCATTTATAATATTAGTATGGATCTCTTGCAATGTGATTCCAGCAAATTTGAACTACGACACAGTACAAACATGATGTTACCAGAAAGTATAATAATGTTTGCATTGACATACCAAATATAAATTTTAACCAAGCCAGCGGGCCTATTCTCTATCTGTGGTTTTTAAAAACGTGTCGACTTCAAAGTCGACATTAAATAAGAAATAGTACTTTGTCAAACTAAAAACCACACAATAACGCGCCAATAACTTCATCGACATGTATAACTATGGAAAAAACGTCGTAGACATTTTGACATGTGCTTAGTGAATACCAAAGTAGACAATTGTCGAGTCTATAACCGCATTGAGTCGATAACCACAGCAAAACCACACTTAGAGAATACGGGCCCTGAACAGAAATGTTAATGTTAAAGTAGATTAAGTCTTTATGACAAAAAAGTCTCGCCATCTTGAAAACTGCGTGCCACGCTTTCAAATACTAGTAGTCTTAACCGCATATCCGTATGCGGATTAAGAGAGCTTTTTTTTTTAAACCCCAAACCCCAATATAAAGACAGATAAATATTAGTAGGATGATGATGGGTAGCATATTTACCGTAAGGTTTAGAGCCTGGAGGTGGAGGTGCAGCCGTAGGTGCTTGGTCGCCGGCTCCTCGTGCCGTTAGGGAGGGAAACTCGCTGAGATCGAGTAGAGGGGGCGTTGATGTGTCCCCACCTTCACCAAACACTGAGTGATAATTTCCACCAGCGTTGAACCGAGACAGGTTGCTCATACTTGACTATAATAAGCAAACATTCAATCAATCAAAACCATATCTAAAAATTATTGTTTAAAACTCTTTCCATTAGAGAAATTGCATGAAAATCCATTCAGTAGTTTCTGAGATTGCAAACATAAATACAGACTTACTCAATCTTAGTAAGTTTAGGATATTTCAACAACAATATAAATAAGAAGTGAGTGTAAATGACTTAGGTTAAGATTAAAATAAAAAAGCAATCAACTTACCATGGCATTAGAATTAGATTGTGAAAGTGGTGTAGGAATTGGAACTCTCCTGTCGGCAAAAGCTCTCTGTCCAAAGAGAGTTGATCTGGATGCCATTGATGGTGGTTGCCCACCGGGCATTGCGGTAGTTCCCCGGCCTGGGGAAAGGGCACCCCCAAATGTAGGAGTAACATGGCCCGAGACACCACCAACTAGTCCAGAGCGACCTCCTACCCCACCACTCGCAAGACTTCTCGGAGCTTGCTGGAAATTCAAGTTTGCCATAGCCTGAAAAATAATTTCAATTTTATTTAAATAAATTACCACATATAATCGAATACATTATTATATTAGGTTTTTGAAATTATTAGTTAACAAGAAAGTAAAAAATAAATTAAAGAAATCCCATAGTCAAACTGGTTTCTAGTTTTACTGGGCATTGTAAATATTATGTCACTTATGTCCCTGATGTATTGTAGCAAGCTTCCCATTACATTTTAGTGTTTGGTTCATTTCAACCAGTTTACAAATACTTGTAAAAACTCAACATCCCAAAAGCTGCTTTAATTATGATACTAACATTTCATAAGTGTGTTCAATGGTCTTCAAAATTATAAATTTAATACCAAATACTCCAAATATTCAACCTCTTGTCTATTAATTGTAACATCAACAATGCACCACATTCAGTTTGTTATCCAATAGGAGCCAGGAGATGTTCATTTATCTGTTTAACTTAAAACAAAATACTTACTTTAGTGAAGAGAAAGTAGCTGATATAATTTTATTAGTCGCTGCTGTCCGCTACTTCGCTAGCGTAACTTTGTAAATCATATAATAAAACCTTCCTCGAGAATCACTCTATCCATTGGTGAAAACAGCATGAAAATCGGTGCAGTAGTTTTTGAGTTTATCACGAACAAACAGATAGATGCGGCGGAGGACTTTGACTTTAATAATATGTAAGGATAAGGATATTATAATGCAAAATCTATTAATATCAAACAGCTATTTTTAAATAGTTTAAACTGTATATTTTTGTAGCATCATCAATTAGAAAGTTAAGTATTCTATGGAGGGTAGATATTTGAAAATAATTAAAAACCTTAGGTAAGCATTTATTAAGTCGACGTTTTGAACTGAAAATATATGAAGTTAAAACCATTGATTACGGGAAAAACAATTTACAATTTAAAACACACACGAAAAGGGATACGAATTGTTGCAATTTTGTAATGACGGGATAATATATCATTATTTTATACGAAAATATATGTCCCTTGACATATAATGGCGACCCTGGTCTAGTACCTAGATACTTCTGTCACTGTGTCATTGATTTAATTATTTTCTTATTTACCTAATATGTAGAGTTCAGTTCTTGTTGCACAATTTTAAAAGTTACAATTGGTTCATAATAGAATACTCCTTATCGAATAAAACAAATCCACTTCTATGAAATAAACAAAAGTTTGTTGACTGTTCAATTTAAGAAACGTTTCATATGCATTTAAAATTCCATCCACAGCATCCACCCAATAGAACCTGTGTCCTCTTTGTAAACACTGCTATAAAACGTTGACAACTTTATGCATTTTCAAATCACAAATAAATATTCTGACAATTTCACTCGATTTTGTCGAACGCCACATTACCCTAAACAACTATGGCGGCCATATTTCTTCAATGGTGAAGTGAATAGTGAAGTGAGTCAGTGAACTGAGTGACTGATTGAATGAATAGAATTATAGAAATTATAGAATAGAAAATGAATAGTGATGTGAGTAATGCAGTTTTTACTGAAATGATTTGTCAAATGCGTAGGTATTATTTATTGTTTATTTAACATAGAAACACAAAGGTCACGAAACACCACAAGCACCCCGCGAATCAAACGACGAAAATCCATGCAGTAGATTTGATTTTATGCGTTAACGGTTAAATTCGCTGAGTTGTATTTTATTAGTTAGAAAGATAGTAACACTCCGATCCGTTGGTTTTTCACAATTTTTAATGATAACAAGATTGTGGTCAGTATACTGACACACAAACGTTTGTGCCGATCACTTATATAAGCTAGAATAATATACCACTTTATTTTAATCAAAATACCTAAGGAGAATAATTAAACGATAAATTAATTACTGAGTGACTTAACACCTCGCACGCGCTTGAACGCTTTTTTTTCTACAGACTGTATATTAAAAATTTGCGATGGGAATATTGGGAAAACCTTGGGGGAAAACACTGTAAAATGCTTAAGCAAATGTCACTCGAGTTGCCGGCAGATAATTAACTCGAGTACGATTCGATTGATTTAATAATATTTTTCGAGTTTTTCGGTACACAAAATCCTACTTGATTCGCATCATTACTACATGTTGGAAAAAGAATGACCAAAATTTTCGGATATTTATGGTCGTTTAAGTCAATAAGTTTTTTTTATTTTAACTAATTTTATTTTTGTAAAATTTAATTATTTTATTTTTGTAATAATACGTAGACAAAGTTACACTCAATGTGTAATTGCTAACAGACTCAATGTATAAATCTATCAACACTATTGACACTAGGCAGCCAATGGCTCAGCGAGCGACCATCGCCTGTAGATTAAAGTCTCATCGAAACGTGAAAGCAGAATATTAGTTTTATAAGCTCATATCCTGGCGAAGCTCAACATCTTACGGCGTCATAATGGTTGCGGTCAAAAATAGTGGTTGGATTGTCCTTGAATTAGCTCTATGGTTACGAAAGATAGATCAATAAAATTATATGGCAACACTGAGGATCATATGATCTTTCAATGCAAGAAGCACGTCTGATAGGCGTCGACTTGCTTTTTTGATCCAGTTTTCCATTTTGTGGTTCAATATCAGTTCTTTTACGTGGTGGTTGTTCTTCGTAATCAACATCAACCATGGCGCTCAGCGATGCAGATGTTCAGAAGCAGGTAAACACAATTAAAACTTCAATTTTTAAATACTAAATATTGAACATAATTCCTACAATATGATTGATTAAAATTGCTCGTAATAGAACTTTTATCTTTTTTTATTTGAAAACCTCCTACAAAAAGAATCAAATTATGATTTCCCCATTCAGATCAAGCATATGATGGCCTTCATCGAACAAGAGGCCAATGAAAAGGCTGAAGAAATTGATGCTAAGGCCGAGGAGGAGTTTAACATCGAGAAGGGTCGTCTCGTTCAGCAGCAAAGGCTCAAGATCATGGAATATTACGAGAAGAAAGAGAAACAAGTTGAGCTTCAAAAGAAGATGTAAGTCCAAAAGAAAGTCGCCTTAAAAGTTTGAGTCTAATAACATGTATCGTACGATTATAGTCTGGTGACCGATCGTGGATAGAAAAAAAAGGGGTTAAAACATCTAAAGAATAGGATGGATGGAAATAAAATCTATTTCCTGTTATCAACTTGTCATGTGACATCTTGCTGTGCATGTAGTCAAATGTTGTACATATTTAATATAACTTATTTCAATAATGCTTTATGGACAATCAAGGTGGTCCCTATTTGCTCCAGATGAGACGGTTTCATTGAATAATACTTATTTTACTTTACTAAATATTAAAAACGAAGTCCTCCGCCGCATCTGTCTGTTTACAATAAACTCAAAAACTACTGCACCAATTTTCATGTTTTCAGTAATAGATAGAGTGGTTCTCGAAGAAGGTTTTAGTATATAATTTACAAAGGTACACGGGCGATGTTGTGGGCAGCAGCTTGTTTTACTATAAATTCAATACTCAAGGTTATAAAAATTTTGGCCAGTATAAGTCATGTAAGTTGTCCAGATATAGATTTCTTATGATTCAAAATATTGACTTTCTCTTTTAAAATTATGATGAACACCACATTGAAATGTGTTGCATATTTTATATTAATTTCCGCATAGTAAATGTACAGAAAAATTGTACCCAAAAGATACACAGTGACTGCGAAATGAAGAAATTTTTATACTTTTGAATACACAATGCTCTGAAAACTGTGTGACAAAAGGATACACATGGCGCTGAGGGTTTTAAAAGAACTAAAACTACAAACCTGTTGACAGACAGGTTGACGGTCCACTTGATGGTATGTGGCTACCGTTGCCTTTAACACGAGCAATGCTATAGGTGCTGCAAATGATCTGCTGATCATCTGATACATCATCAGAGAAATGGACTCTGACATCCCTTGGTCATAAACACAATTCAAGGATAATCCAACCAATTATGGTCCTTTTGTAGATTTTGTTCTTTTTTTTTTTCAAAATAACATAAAATTTTAATATTAAATTGATTTTTATGCACATCTTTGAATTAATTAATCAACAACTTATTTCCAAAATTTTTCTTGATAATAAAATAGAAATCACAAATTGATTAAGATAAGCCTAAGGGCTTCTTTCACCATCTATCAATTAGGCTAACCGTCATTCAAAGTCACCAGTTACCAGGAATAATGGAGCTGAAATACCTTTGTTTTGTTTGTAATAATAATAATAATAATAATAAATCATTTATTCGACGTAAGTTTTTACAAAACATTTATCTTCGTCAACATTCTTTACAAGCTACCACCGGTTCGGAAAGCTGTTTCTAGGGGGAAGAACTCGGCAAGAAACCCCCTAGTTGCTCTTTTCATAAATTAATTACAAAGTAATACGTAACAATACATAGCGATCTACAAACACAATAATCAACTATATTTGACTCCAAGGACAGTCATCATTTATGTAATCTAATATCCTATAATAACCCTTTTTGCACAGGGTTTTCTTAATATAAACAGTAAAAATCCGAAACAGTAAAAATAAAAGTACTAAAAGTAGTACAGTAAAAATCCCAAACATTAAAAAGAAAATAATAAAATAAAAATACCACCTATCAAAGGATGCACTAAACCGAGTGCATAATTTAATAAAATATAAAATTATTTCTAATAACTAATCAACACTTATAGTTGGTGAAAAAGGCCTTTATAGTATTACTATAAAATTGCAAATCAAGTCCTCGGAAGTAGTAACTTCCAAGGACTTGATTTGCAATTTTCTTGGCTCTGGTTTCTATTCTGGCATTTTCTGGTTATTGTACTTTTTGAATAATTTTTTGCATTGCCCCTTTGATCGCCCAATAGTTAAAATAATATATTGCTGTACAACATTGATTTTCAGTCAATCATCAAACATGTTGAACCAAGCTCGTTTGAAAGTACTTAAAGTACGTGAAGACCATGTACGCAACGTACTAGACGAGGCCCGTAAACGTCTTGCTGAGGTGCCAAAGGATACTAAATTGTACTCCGAACTCTTGGTCACTCTTACTGTACAAGCTCTCTTCCAGGTAATGTATAACTTATTTATTACAATCTTCTCATAGTTAATAAATTTAAGAAAAAAATGTTATTTCATTAAGACTTGTTCTCAACAATGTAATGAAATATAGAAAATAACTAGAAGTATAAATATTTTAAAAATGGCACATCTGATGAACTCAATATAATATATTGTAATGTATAAATTACCCAAAAACTAGTAGTTTTGGATTTTTTTAGTAATATAATATTTTAAACCAGTGATTCTGATTTGTATATACAAGTATTAATATGTATAATTTTAACGATTTGGTCACAGTTTTATAATCCATTCAATGTCTTCTCTCTGAATTGTAGTACTTATGGTGGATATGGACACTATCAACACTATGTATTAAAAATTGGTCCCAAAATACCCATATTTTATTGTTTGAGAGGACAATTATTTCAGTTTGATTGTCATACGAGTCGTACGACATAATATTATGTGAGCCAGTAAAGCTGTTGGATGTTAAAATTGATAAATGTTACAGCTGGTAGAGCCCACAGTGATTCTTCGCATCCGACCAGCGGACAAATCTCTTGTTGAGTCAATACTGGACCGTGCCAGAGGCGATTACAAAGCCAAAATCAAAAAGGATGTCCAGCTCAAAATTGACGGTGAGAAGCATCTGCCGGCAGACTCCTGCGGTGGAGTTGAGCTCGTTGCCCGAGGTCGCATAAAGGTAAGTTTTGTAAAAAAAAAATCTTTTAATGAAACAAAAAGCATAAAATACTACATCAGATTATAGCGCTGAAATCTGATTGCAGATAAATATAGAAAAAAAATATTTCATAAAATTTATTCAACAAAAATTTAAAAACATAATAATACTTTATTATATTGTTTATTGTCAAAAATTGTATCGTAATCTGTCTATACTTGTTTATTACAATCGTGAACGTGTTGTCTGTGTATTTTTGTATGGAAGTAAAAAAAAAAATGGGTTTTTCAGAATTTTTGTCTGTGCGTTTGTGCAGGCTAATCTCATAAACGGCCCAACCGATTTGTATGCGGTTATCGCTGATGTATTGTTGATTATTACTAAGGGATAAGGGACAGTTAAATAGGCTCTGGCATCGCTCGCTCACTCGCAGAAACACAACAGCATACATGCTTTTATTTTACGGTGGTCTTCTGTAAGGTGGTGATTACAGCCACCTGACTGGCTGACCACATGATAGTTTATGCATACAGGGCAAGTTAACGAGGGTTGGCACGTGCATATTCCTCGTTTTCATTTTAACAGAGATTTCAGATCTCCATTCAACAGAACAGAACATAAACATTGCGAAATTGGTTGATAATTCAGGTACTATAGCATTTCACTTCGGAAAAAGTCCAACCGAGCTGAAAATTTGTATACACGTACCTGTTAGCTCCCCAAATAACCCCTTAAAAGTCCCATGAGTCCAGGGGTGGGCATAACTTTTGACAGCCAAAAAACGGTGAAAAAATATCTTCGTTTTTGTCTATCTTACCGCTATGAGGTATACTTATAAAAAAGAAAGAATGGAAAATTCTCTACAAAAACGGTGATATAAAGTCATGCCCATTATTCGTCTCTAAAGTTACTGAATTATTATAAAATATAACCATTTTTTCAACATACCGTATATAAAAAATGCATTGGTGCGAGTGCTGTGAACGTGCCAACTTTAATTAACTCACTGAATACAGGTGTTCTCGTTTCTCATTGTCCGTATTTTCCATTGTTTTCTGTAGATTTCCAACACACTGGAGTCGCGTCTCGAGCTGATCGCTCAGCAACTTCTTCCAGAGATTCGCACGGCTCTGTTCGGACGCAATCCGAACCGTAAATTCACCGATTAAACATTTAATACGGTGACCATAATATATATTATTATAAAATATTATATCGTTACTAACTAACAAACATATTTAAAATTTCATAAAACTAGAGAAACTAATTAATAAATTGTAATAAGTGTTTTTCTTTGCCTAATTAATTGTAATAATGTAAAAGTTTTATCGCTGTCTAGATTAATTATTGATGAATGGTCCCGTTTAAGTCGCCAGAAAATGTGTACTATATACTAGATGTGTGATCATGTGTGTTTCTGATTTCTGGCTATTTTGATAGTTTCGATTTTATTACTCGTAATAAACTGTACGTTAATTTCGCCTGCTTATATAATAATCGACAAGGAGAATATTTTATTATTGCAATTCATTCGTCACATTAATTAGACGATGGTAGTTTTTTAGGGTTGCCGTTGGAAAAAAAAATGTTGTTACCAATTTTTAAGTAATAGTGTGTTTTTTAGTCTTCTGGTATGTATAGAGTGCACAACTCCAAAAAACTAGTTTGGACATTTTGAATTGTATTTCAGTATTAAACGCTGTTAAATGTTACAATAAATAATAATAATAATAATTTCCATCTGACATAAAAAAATGGCTGTTTTTCAATATTCTGTCATCAGATGTTGAATATTTAACTGGAGACAGTTAAGTGATGACTTTGGGTGTGATGACAATTATAATGTAGTGTAGAATATTGATGAAATAGCCATTAAATAATTGGAATGTAGTTCAAAGGTGTAAATATGTCAGTAGATGGCAGCATCCCGCATTGTTTATACTACAATCGAGGCAAAGATTGGACTATTTTCAATGCGGAATCAACTGACATAATTACACCTTAACACGTATCGCATGTTCCTTGATAATATTTAGACCTGGCAACTGTGGACTAGCTTTGTCGGATTATATTATAATATTCATGTTAAATTAGCACTTTAAATTCTTTATTATGTAAATAAATATAGATGTGTTGAAAATGGTGTTTTATTTGCTAGTGTCATAGATAAATGATTGGACTAGATACGGCCCTACCTAAAAGCAATAGCTGTGTAAAAGATCGTCGCTATTTATCACTTTTTACATAGTTTAAATATATTTTTACACAGTTTTACTACGCAAATTAACATCTTTGGTTGGCTAGTGGCATAAAAAATTGAATGCTCAAATTTGAAGGTAGGAAATAAAAAGTTGCTCCTAACGGGCAAAATGTCTTTTAACTGGATTCTGATTGAAAGTTTTTTTTAGGTCTTTTTATATTAAGATCGACAGACTCAATGATGGTTGCCTATAACACAAGCAACATAGGCATTAGGAACGGGTAGGCCAAAACAAAAAATAATTCTTTGTTTCTATACAAAATGTAAACTTTTGGCTGAATATTAATCAACGGTACGTTAGTGATAAAAATCGAAATAGACGAATAGCTTCAAACTCCAAAGTATTTTCATGTGGCATAAATAAAATTCTAGTTTATACGTAGGTAAATAAAAGCGAAAAACCTTCAATAAATTATTTTAATATTTAACATTCATAAGAACAGTTTCAGTGCCATTAGTGCACATATAGACATTTATTATTATCTAGTTATTTCACGGGAAAAAATTGGGATACATCCATTTATATACTGACAATTGGGTGCTATTTTTATTAAACTCACTGTAGTCCCAGCCATTTGCATATTGTCAGATTATATACCTGTAATACTTAAATGAATCCCATAATGAGGTTTAGTGCCGTCAAATACGGCACGTTAGACACTCTTAAAGAATATAAATTTTACTACAATTTAAGTGTAACCGCAGTCCTGTATGTCAAACAGATCCCGAGATACACTACTTTAAAAATGGGTCATTTTTCCCAAAAAAGTTAGAAATTTATAGTTATCTTTCGAAACATAATCATCTGAAATAATCATTCTACGAGGAGAATATGGCAAATGATGTTGAAGAACAGTTACTTAACTTTAATTTAAGCACAAGCAGAACTCTGTAGGATTAATATTAGTTCATTTGTTTTTACACTACTGGTACAAAAAATCAAGACAGTGCAATTTATAACTGGCCTAATATGCAACCAAATATTTATATTAGCCTTGGATGTACTTATATTAACATTATCATGTACCTAATACACAAACATCATCTTTTAGGCCCACGGACCACTTACTTATGTCAAGCTCGACATGTTACCTATAGAAACTTAAACTTATCCAAGTATACCATAAGTAAAATTCTTATAAAACCAATAAAGTACATAAAACGTTTCTAAAATACATAAAACGATCTTATCTCTATGGGGGTTTCCAAATTGGCTTTCGCATATAAGCACACATCTACACATCAACATCTTATACCTACTTTATACAACAACAACTACTACAGCAGTAGCAGTAGCATAGATCTAATATTACTACCGTTCCGTTAGAAACTGGATATAACCCTATCTGTTAACCAAACGGTCGGTCGGAGTCATGGATGATGGATGTTTGTATTTATAAAATGTAATATGTATGTATTTGCAAAAAAAAGTAATCTATGTAGAATTAAGGTGACTATTCTCTTCTTACCCTGACTGTACCTACCTACGTGAGAAGACATGGAAAAATAATGATAACTTTGTAATCTTTAAAATTTTAAACTGACTATACCTATATGACATGACTTGTTTCAGTTAAATAATAGTAACCAATTTTATTGTTCCAATGTCTTACTTGGTATATTTTATCAAAAATGCGATAAAATTTCATCATATCTATTTGGCACACATTTTAATGTTAAATATCTTTGAATTAAATATTAAATATTATTATTGAAACGGAGGTCATTCAGTAAATATAATTATTGAATTATAGGTATCTTATGTCTGTTTTAATTTCATATACTTAGATATCTATTACCTACCTATGCCACTGAAAATACACAATTCGATAGACCAATTTATCAATATCAACAATATCGACTTACGTAAGTCTACTTAATTCATATTTTTTTATGATTAAATTATATTTACAGGTATATCAAATATAATATACTTAATTAAAACTAATTCAATATAATATATACCTACCTAAGCCACTAAAAATACACATTTTTATTTAAATATAATTAGGACCATACTTATGGGCTTCCATCTTACAAATAGCGAAATCATACAAACATAATCACTTTTCACACCATAGAGAATTGTTATCGCTGTGAATAATCTTGCTGATTATATTTTTTTTATAATTGGAAACTTCTTCATTGACAAATAAATGTATGTTATCACAATAATATATTAATAAAAACACACACGTTTTGTCTAGTGGTTAGTAACCCTATCTGTTAACCAAACGGTCGCGGGTTCAAATCCCGCTATGTATCTGAGTCGTGGATATTTTTATCTATAATATATTATGTATGTTTTTACAAAAAAAGTAATCTATCTATTTAATAGTATATCAATGTTTGGTATCAATAATATAAGTCTATAGTTGCTTAATTTGGAACTAGGTGGTGCTGTGTGGAATGTGTGAAGCAAAGATATTTGATTGGTCTCGCTGCCCTCGACTAGATACAGCCGCCTTACTTGAAAAAATGCGGCAACAAATACTACGCCGGATTCGGCGTACCCGAGCTAGTCACACTGAAAACTGTCTGAGATATACATATGTACGTTCCGAATGTTTTATTACACTTTGCGCATGATAAAATGCCATTTTGCGTAGTGACACTGTACAGATCGCGCGGCGAGAGTTTGGCTTTGACCGTTATTGCGCAGAAATCAGAAATTGGGTATCAACGGGCAATTAGCGGGGTGCGGGGCGGGTGTGTAGGCGCACGCGGTGCTCTGATTGGCGCTCCAGTCGTTCCCTGCCTCTCGCATCGATACGACGTACCGCGCACTCCTGTTGTACAATCACGTTCACAAGTGAATTGCTATTTTCGTTAATTGTTTATTGTTGTCGATTGTTATTATTTGTTGAGTTTGTTTGTTTAAGTTTGTCAGTTAAGTTTTTTTTGTTAAATATTAAAAAGTGATTTGAAAATGCGTAAAAAAAACCACTCAAATATCCAACCTGGTACATAAAAAAGGAAAAGTATTGTGTGCGTGACAGTACCCATGCGGAGTAATCCCCTCCACCCGAAGGTCAAAGCCAAACTCTCGCCGCGCGATCTGTATAAAAAGTGATAAATGGAGACGATAAATAGTGAGACACACACACTACAATAAAAAGTTGCCGCATTCACGGAGCTATTGCTTTTAGGTAGGGCCGTATCTAGTCGAGCGTAGCGTATCTATGGTGTGAAGATATTTATTTATTTAAACAACCAAATGCGATACATCGGGTGTGTAAGCCGGAAGGTATCGGGGCACGCGCGGTTCATCCCTTCTTCTAGCGCCCCGGTCGACGGCCAAACTGATGCTTCCAGCCTCCTTTACCCCGTTGGACTTGGCTCGACGCTGTGATGGCAGTATCGTAGCCCTTAACGTCTTGCGTTTCTGAAACACACCCAACAAATTCAGCCACCGCCAACTATGGAGCTAATTAAAAGAATACATCTACTTACGACAGCCATTAGTTGTGGACGTCGAGCGTCCTGAGTTAAGCAGCGAGGAAAACTGAAAATGATACTTCGATATCGGTCTACGCTATATTGATTATATAGACGATTAGGACGAATTCAGTGAGATGAAGTATATATAGTGTTGAAATAAAATATTTGTTGAATATTTGTTGGTAATAAATCCCACCAAGCAGGTAGTTTATTTGTTATTGATATTATTTTACAAATGTTGTTGTTAATATTTTGTAATATTAATACTTAGATAACTTTTTATATTTTTATTAGTTAGTTTGGCATAATTAAATTATAATTATAATCCCCAATATCTACACTAATATTATAAAAAGAAATAAAATGTATGTTGGGAGGACCTATATAGTTTGGGGGAGGACCTTCCTTCAAAACTACTTATATAAGACAAAAGTAGGTACATTTATGTCTTTATTTTTAAACGCAGATGAAGTCGCGCTGTCAGTAAATTATTAATGGAAAACATACCCTTTCAGTTATGTACTTCACGAAAATAAGACTTTATTGGCAGTTTATCGTTGGAGTGCTGGCCATATTAAAGTCTGCTTCGAAATTTAAAAACGTAGACCGATCTCAAATTACCACATTTGATGGTGCCATGATTGAAATCAAGAATGAATATGAAACGTGTTTTATTAAGCTAAATATTGGTCGTTAACAACAGATACACATGTGCAACATATATGTCGATTTTAAGAGATCCCCGGCCTTATATTTTAGTGTCTATGTCAATTGGTTTTTTGATGTCGACGATGGTCGCCGCTTCGAACTTCGCTCTCTTTACCTCAATTGTGCCACGCCATCTATCGGCAGCGTGCCTCGCGATTTCCATCCTCTTCTGTTTCTTTATTTGATGACGTTTATAGACAACCTCGATAATGATTAGAACGATTCCGCCGACTATACCGGCCAACACTAGGATGAATACGCCGGCCATGTTTTTCAATCCTAGGGTGTTTGGAGTCTTTTCGTTTTCTTCACAATTCAGTTCATTGTTATGTAATATCCACAGGTTGTCTAGCGATTCCATAAATCCACCTGTAAGAGAAGAAGTGTAAAGGCTCAGTAAAACTGCTAATATACCTACACTGCAGTTATAAATTAACTGCCACTATAGAACAAAAAGCGTGATGTATTTCGTCCGAAGCCATTTACCATTTGTCCTATTTTTTTTCTACCAATAGTGTCGTTGTGATTTTTTTTTATTAGAGATGGGTTTTCTCTTAGCCAACAACCAGCTGGGTAGCAAGAGAGAGGCCTAAGATGGAGCGAGCTCACCCAGAAGACGCCTATTCACTCGAACTTTGAAAAGATTAGGTTTATATGAGCTCGGAAATACAGACGCAGGACATATAGTGATACTAATTATACCATGCTTACATGAAAACGAACCATAGTATTGGACAGATTTATAAGCTATGATCTTTAGCTACTCGTATAAGCTATATTCACATTAATACACAAAACGTAAACGTTTCATTAAAGGTCTTTACAATAAAAAGGCAAATTAAAACTGTTTACAAAATAAAACGAGAAGTTATAGATGAATGAGTAAAAGGTTAATTGTAAGTTCTAAAATATTCCTTGTAATTATAATTTTAAATATACATACGTACTAAAGATCATAGATAAATAATTGGTCTGGCTGGCGAGACCAATCAAATATCTTTGCTAAAGATACTAAGTAGGTATAAGTAAGGTAAGGTAGAGTTTACTAACTTTCATGATAGTCGAGTATGGCCAACGTGACCAAATCAGTCCACGGAGATCCCTTCTGTAAACCAACTCCATATCCGGAACGACCGAACAACTCTCCGGCGGTAACAAGTTCGCAATTCTGTGCTGCCTCGAATTCGAGTCGGGACGAATCCCAAATAAAAGCCATCAGTTTACTAGAAAAGTAATAAAATATTTCACTGTTTGCTACTATTTCTTAATCCTTACAAATTGATTAAAAAAATTCGAAGTTTCTTTTTAAAATTTAATATATTAAATTAATATCGGGAGACTCCTCAAAAATGTATAACTCAGATACCTATTTTAATTTTTATAGTTTTTACTTTCTTAGTTTAGTAATCTTACCCGTCTTTTACATCCTGAATAGCTTGTTCAGCGTTATCGTAATTATTTGCCTCCATGGTTCGATACATATTGGACAGCTCCACTTGTCGTCGGAAATACATGTCTACCGCAGATCCTTTCACCGTAGCACACGTCAGGTTCTCCATTGTGTTACGCAGCTACAAACATAAAATATATTATGAGATTAATATAGAAACAGAGTAAAAGAAGCAAACTGAATCCACCGTAGATCTGCTGCTCTTAACAGATCGCCTGGCCACATTTGTGGGTGGATGTCCTCCGCTAGGACTCTCCATAATAAGGTTCCTGTTTGATTAGATAAGATCAGTTCAACTTACGCGTGCATCGTTGATCCCAGTCAATTTAGTTTTCGGACGTTCCAGTACGAGGAAAGCCGCCAAGTTGGCAGTGTACGATGCCACAATGATCATTGCGAAACCGGCCCATACCATTCCCAGTACTCTTGCTGAAAAACTTCGTGGCGTACCTGAAAATACAATTATTTTTTAACCATTTTTATCAACCTATATATGACGTCATAGTGTGCACAATGATTATCTGCTGCAGAGCATAGGGCAGGAGTCAGTCCTACAGTGGAAATCTCTTATATTGTTGAAGACTTTAATAATAAATAATTTAATAATATATAATTTATGCAAACCTTCTCCAATCCCACTATTCAAAAGCACACCCCAAGCAAACCAAATGGCACTGGACAGATTCAAAGCATCCTCTTCTGTGCCATCAATGTTTGCCAATTTGAATCTGCCAAACGGCGAGAATCTATCCAAGAGATAAAGCACCAAAGCTACCACATGTACAGAAACCATCACCAGAATCCAGAGGGTGTTTGAAAACGGTTGCAAGAACGATACGAGAGTTGATGATCTTGATGGCTGAAAAAATATCAATAGTTTATAGAAAATAAAAAAAATAGATTAATCGCTAGAAACGATGGAATTTATTAATAAGAGATAATCGAGACTAATATTAAACATAGTATTTCTCAAATAATGATCGGTTGAGTAGTTAATAATCAAACAAACTCTTCAGTGTCACATTTGTGACGAAATACAATTTCGTTTGACCGTATAACATAGAAAAATTCCAAAAGTTTTGTACATAACATATTTATCATCAATGAGTATATTGGTGCCAAAATCCTAAAACCTAGACATAATTTAAAATCAAATTTCACATTCTCGGCGCAAGTGTTTAGAGATCCCCGAAAATAATCCATTTGGTTAGTCAAGAAATCAAGTTGTTTTATCAGCACAGTAAATTTTAAATTGAGATAAGGTTCCGCGATAAGTTAAAAAAAAAACAACAAGTTGATAGTGTCACTTACTTTTTTCTCTAAAATTGTGATGCCTTGGTATTTGAACGGTTTGCTGAATTCTATGAACTCGGCGCGTTCTGGGTTTATAGTGAGAGGTGCCACAATCATGTCCGCGCGTTCGTACACTAGCTCCCCTATAAGTCCAGTCCATTCCTTTTTAGCTCCAGGTGCTGACAGGTTTTTAATTATATAGTTTCCAAATTGACCATCCGGCGAGAGTGCGAGGGAATATGTAAAATTTATTGTAGTCGCTAGACGCCCTAATAAATCTATGCAGAAACCTTTACAGCAGTACATTTCACCTGTGGAAAATTAAAATTGGAACATATTTCAGGATTGATTTAAAAAGTTTATCGAATTCTTATCACACTAGTTTAATAATAATAATAAATGTAACTATCAGTTTACCTAATCATACCTTTACACGAAGCCTTTACATAGCATACGGAACCGCTTACAGAAAATTAAGGTGAAATAATAGCATGTTTGCTTGATTATTATTGATTAATGTGTTTCGGTGAGTGAGTAAAGGATGTCAGAGCGTATTTCCCTATCCGTTCCTAATCCCTTATTCTTAATCATTTCTCTTATATATGCCAATGCCAACGGCTTGCTCAGACTAATTGGATCATTTGATTTTTACTTTAATATAGTAGTTATTACATGGTTGTTACCTGTGTCGTCGCTAGCATTATAATGTGGACACGGTATTTCGCCGGAAAGACATTCGCCCACTTCCACTCGGCGTGCGTACACGAATGGTTTCTCCTCTATGGTTAAAACCTAGGGTTGAAAGGTAAGAAGAGATTATAGATGTTACTGGGAAAATATCTTGTAATTTGGAAATAGGGAATATCTGATACTAAATATCGATTAATTAAGTTTAAAAGTATGAGTGGATATTAAAAATACTGTGCATTTCCTAAATACAAGTCACTATTTTCACAATTATTATGAAATCTGTAAAATGTATAATGTGAATTTTATAAATTTGAAATAATAATAATTTGAATAATTTTTTAGTAGTGGTAGGGCACACTGCGTTTCGCAGTCATTTGGGCAGCCCGTCTGGCGGCAGTAACCACCACCTTACAGAATACCACCGTGAAATAACAGCATTATGTGCTGTTGTGTTTCGGTGAGTGAGTAAGGGATGCCAGAGCCCATTACCCCATCCCTCCCTTATCCCTTATCCTTAATCCTTCTATGGTCGGCAGTGCACTTGTAGCACTTATGGCGTTGCTTGTGTTATAGGCGACGGTAGCCACCTACCATCAAGTGGACCGTCAGCCTGTCTGTCGACCTTAACATAAAAAAAAAAAAAAAAAAAAAAAAATCAGAAGAAATCATTCAAATTAAGAAACACTCAAACAAAGTAAAAAAAATGTCCTTTTCAAATTACTTACCTTCAGATGTGTGGGAATCATGAATCCTTCTGGCTTCGAAGAGCTGCGGCCCATCCAAATTATCTCTTGTTCCATCAACTCTAAACGCATCTTGTGGGTGTCCTAGAAAATTAATTACAAATTCCTTTCGAAAAATTCATTTGACATCAAGTTTAGATTGTTTATTATTATAAACTAGCGACCCGCTCCCGGCTTCTCCAGGGATGCAATTTTTTATTATTTATGCAATTATACAAACCTTCCTCGTTTATCTATCTTTCCCTAAGCGAAAACCGAATTAAAATCTGTTGGGTGGTTTTGAAGTAGTTAGCCGAAAAACAGACAGACGCGGACAATTCCGACGACAGATGTGCCGTTATAACGCGCTATTGTTCGTTCCTCAACGAGTACTGCACTTTTCATACAATAATTGCTTAAGGCCCAACCCAAGCTCTCCTAAAGAAGTTTTTTTACCTTATAATAGAAATATTTTCCAACAGCCACATGTTCCCCTTGAGCTCTGACGTTTACCATATCGTATTCCGCGTGGACTCTGTCACCGTGATCATCAAACGCCACGTGTCCAGTAGCCCCATTCTCGAGCTGCTGCTTTCTTATGTAATCGAATAGGAGCAGACCCGTCGTCCACAGAGATCCCGAGTTGTCGCAATCCGATGGAGGCGCGTGGATTTCTTCCGACGTGTTCATATCACGGATCGCCGATGCCAGGACGTATCTGCTCGTAATGATACTCATAATTACCTCTACTTTTGACCGCAAAAATAAACATCATAATAATTATTACTTTTGTAATTACTATGCAAAAATAGCTATTACCCTATGAGATATGTTGCACTGGATGTACGTGCTAAAGTTTGTTTTTTGAAAATCCCAAAGAAAGACAACTGTGAAATAACAGCATAATGTGCTGTTGCATTGCGTTCCTTATCCGTTATCCTTAATCCTTCTTTGGTAGACAGCGCACTTGAAGCACCTATGCCGTTACTTGTTATATAGGCTAATATAGGCTACGATAGCCACCTACCATCAAGTGGACTGTTAGCCTGTCTTTCGACCGTAACATAAAAAATATGTATGCTGTAAAATTTGGACTCCAGCTCTCAAGTCATTTGCACGGATCTCTACCTGTGCTTTCAATCAAGTAATAAAAACTCACATAGAATCCTGTATATGTGCGTGTTCATTAGTCGCATTCACCAGTCTCAGACCGAGAAGGCCTTCGGGAGCATTTGCCGCATCCAACGCCTGTTCAGTAACAACCCACACGTAACCCGCAGTCGTCATATTCAAGAATGTTGCATCGCGGAAAATTATCTCGGCATCCGTTTTGCTAGATAACAATGTAATAGTTGATTCTAGTGCTATTCTACTGATTTTTCGGTAAAGAAAAAAATAAGAAGCCTACGTCCTCCAGGTTTCGCAGTTATTCAAAAACCAGATTTGATCAAAAGAGACGGTTCAGTAATGCGTAGGCATTACTGGCATTACTGGCATTAGATGTAGATCTATACTTATAATTTTAACAAATATGTAATAATTGTTTAAAGTATAGATAATATTATTAAATTTATTACTATTGTTAAATTCTACGTACACCACGCATGTAATGTAATCGTGCCAACCATTAACAGCAACGAAATCAATTAGGATAAAATTAAAATGAAGTAGTTACCAAACTCTCGTTGTGGAGACTACTATTTTCTAGGTTGTTTTTTTTTAAATCAGAATATTTGGTTATTTACCTGGCATACATAAGAAACACTCTGGACTGTGCTCCTTTTACATCGATGAGTTTATCAGAAAAAGAATCCAGTCCTGGTTCAAATTCTATCACTTGCTCAACAACTACCTTCCGGTCGACATCTTCGTCTACGCTTTGAGATGTTGTTTGAAATCTGCAATAAATAAGTACGTACTGCTAATAACCTTTTATCCTAAGCACAGTCGCAATCTCCAAATACTGTTTTTATTTTTTACTGTTAGGTCAACAGGTGGCCTAACTTTGTCCACTTGTTGGCAATAGGAAAATATAATCAGACCTAAGTACATACTTTATACTAACTGAAACCCAATAGGGCAAACACTGTTATTTCACGGTGTCTTCTGTAGAATAGTAATAGAGGACCACCGTGAATTAACTTATTGAGGCTCGTGTTCATAGGTATCGTTTGTCACAAACCGTCAGATGTAAGTTCAGCTTGCCTGCATACCATAATATAATTCTAGTTTTGATTATAAGTTTTTTTTTTCTTTATTTCTCATAAAAAATAATAATATAATTTTCTGGTACTACAAATAAATAAACTTACCGGCCCAAAATAGCTCTGCCGTCGGTATCGGAACTGTGTATGAAAATTACTTTCATGTAGTTAAAATGTTTTAACACGTCCACCCACACATCGGCCTGGTGTGAATACGGTGGAACGGTCCTCAAGAACGACACGTGTATGTTCTTATCGGAAAAAGCCGAGTCTCTTGAGGATATACCGATGACTGGGATATGGTAAAAGCCGCTCGTGTACGACACAGCAGCGGGGGACAAATCTCCTACCAGCGGATGTGATACCACTACTGCATACACCTGAAATATGTCTTGATTGTTCAATGTAGTGTAGTCACTGTTTTGTTCAATGTAACAAAGGGTTATTTATATTGGATGTATGCCTACTTAAAATAGACTTTTTTTTATCAATATTTGCATAAATCAAGCATGCATAAAAACTGTCTAACTATGGCTGGGCTGGCTAGATAGATATTGAAATAACCTTTTTCTCACAACAGAAACAGCATTTAAGAAGAATGAAATAATAATTTTAAAATAATATAAATTTGTGATATAAATAATATTATTATTATAAGTAATATCACTATTATTATTATTATTTCATGTGTTTATTTCTTTTCTTATTTTTTTTCCAATTATATACAAGTAATAAATATTTTAAAAAAACTTTAACTAAAATTACCTAAAACTTAAAACTAAATACCACATCAATATTATTAATAATATTAATTATCGACATTTTACAAAAAAAAAAATATCGCATGTGAGATTTCTTTTTATAAGGTTTAACGAGTCTTTTGTCTTCCAGCGGGTTTTAAGAGCCCTAGATAGTATACACCACCTTGCCTGGCTTTCTTATTTGTTGTGAACTAAGGAACAATTTAATTCATTAAAAGAGTGATTAAAAACGATACTTACTCTATGAGCAATAAGATCCTTGCAAACATTGAGTGCAGTTATTATGGGATTGGGATCCATGAGGATTGAATAGTCATGGTATGTGACTCCACGAGGAACATATTTGTCCTTGAAGTTGAGATTCTGAAAAAAAAAACATAGGTTCACATAAATTTTTAACATGGGATTTTGTTTCCCTCACCGTGGGCCGTTTATCAATTCATAATAATTTTTATTACGAAAGTAGTAAAAAAAAATACATTAAATAGTGTAGGTATGTCATAACTTACAGAAATAGTGTCCTTGAAGAACGCAACGGATTCATTACTCGAAAGTACACCTCCGACGTTGTAATATGTGGGATTTGAAAATCGCCTTCTATCAATATCTGCTGCAACTAGACCGCTGCACCAGATGACAGCTAGTATTATGTGAGGCGACCACATTGTGGTACCTAAAATACATTATACCTGATCTGTATCTGCATTCATAGCAAAAAAATTAAATTATATATTACTAGCTGTTGCACGCGACTTCATCCGCGTAACTTTATAAAATATTTAGATTTCCCGTAGGAATGAAGCATTTTTCCGCCGTAAAAAGTATCCTATGTTCATCACAGATAATGTTGGCTTCTAATGGTAAAAGAATTTTTCAAATCGGTCCAGTAGTTTCGGAGCCTATTCTATACAAACAATCAAATCTTTCCTCTTTATAATATCTCTAGACCCCTGTCCGTAGACGGCGCGAGGGTGGGTAGAAGTCCCACATAATACATTGCATACCCCTATGGACCTTACCTTTAAGTGGACCGTCAGCCTTGATATTGTAGAAAAATGATAACATTGTAAACCTTAACAAAACATGTTAAAGTTGGTATTTCTTTGACAGAGAACACCGCCATAATAATATTTGGCGGATTGGTCTGGAGTTACAAATAAAAGCGTAACATCCCCTAGAATTATTTAAGTAATTGAACACATCTAATTACGTAACACTCAAAATCCGGGCATGAAAACTTATAATTTCTGAGGTTTTTTTTTAAAAACTAAAGCCGTTTTAGAAGGTGTTTATCATAAATTCTCTTACCTTTTAATGGTTAATAAATAACCATTACAAATGTTTATAGTGACACGTAAAAATCACATTTAATAATAATAAGAAAACAGCTGAGGAGGCTGCGGAGAAACGTTCGATGGAGCCGTGGCACCGTGGCTACAGCGCAGGCGTATTGAACGCTGGGTGGACCAATCAATTTTCTGTAGTTATACGCGAAATTTTACTAGACACGTTTACTAGACAAATTTGTCTAGGACATTAAATTTTAATTGACACTTAAGGCGAGGACTTTTCTCGTCGCCTAATTTGATTTCTTAGAGTAAAAAATTTAAGGCTTCGATAAAAATACAGTGCACAATAGACTACATTTAAGAAAGTTTGAATCGATCGGATTTATACAAAAAATATATATTTTCTGAGAAAAAAAATTGTAAATTACCGCCCAAAAAGCTTTTCTCGTCACAGTAATAAACATTTTCAGCGACAACTACATTTGTTTTTAACCTTCAGTCCTGTAGTAAAGTTTAAATCGCCTACTTTTATTTCTTTTACATATTTTTTACACAATGTTTAAGTTACAGTCCGTTCTGTACACTACTCTAAGCTAAGAAACGGAATATTATCCTCGAGCTGGCCCAGGAAAGGTCCTTATATCTTCAGGACAATATATCGTTAAACTATCTATACGATCAGTGCAAAAAAAATCACCGCACTGGTTTTATGGTTTTATTTTATGATAAAAAAATTCTCCAGGGACATATTCTAGCTCTCTTTTTGGCTACTCTTGAAGTTCGAATTACAGAGGTCTTATCCTTTAACATATAATATGTGGGTAAGTATGTAGATAGAAGAAAATAAAAGTAAACAATAATTGCGAATTGAAATTTATTTTTTTATAAACATTATCAAAATATTTAAAAAAAATATTATTGAACAGTAATCACTTATCTATACCTTAACGAGGATGGAATTTTATTATTTCAATTTAAGTGAAGATAATATATTTAAAAAATAATTAAACTAACAACTAATGGAGTCTTCTTAATTATGTTATATGGTAACATTAATTTCGAAGTTTCTCTCATCGAAACCTTTCACATGCCAATCAATCTTCAGTGGGAAACATGTTCAGCGTTTTTGGAATGTATTTGAATGATAATTCTCTTTCATAGAAACTTAGTTAGATTTTTCAACAATAATATAAAGTCCACAGATTCTTCATTAAATAATTCCATGACACAAAATCTAAAGCTTTAACAAACTCTGATTAATGAGAAAATTATCTTTAGGTGGCGCTAAAAAAAAATAAGCCAAACATAAATAAATAATTAAATAAAATATATTATGTAAAAATAAACTT
This sequence comes from Synanthedon vespiformis, assembly GCA_918317495.1. Lineage (NCBI taxonomy): Eukaryota > Metazoa > Arthropoda > Insecta > Lepidoptera > Sesiidae > Synanthedon > Synanthedon vespiformis. The sequence goes on from OU906964.1 coordinate 4,530,910, forward strand.
CAAACTAAAACCTTATTTGAGATAATAAGTTTATATATACATAATATATATAATTATTATGTAATTTAATATTATTATAGTATAGAATTTTGTATTAACAGGCCAAACGTTATAATTTTTTTAAAAGAAAATTTAAACATTTATTCACTGTAGGATTTTATAGTTGTTAAAATACACTGTACACTGATTCCAAAAGATTGTTAACTTGTGAAAGATTTGGAACAATTAAAAATAATTAATAATTATAAAACTCTTAACAAATATTTACACTTCAACTGTACCCAAGTGTCGACTGTACCTAAATTATAATTAAATGCTTACAAATGCATGAGCTGACAGTGAATATGCAGTCTTAACAAGAGGTATTTATGGTTAAAAAATTACTAAAATATGCTTTTTTTTGATATTAACACAGCCATATTTTACATACCAAGTATAGTTACGGTCTAACAGTATGTCGAAGGTACAGGACGCATTTGCGTCAATCGCAGCGACAAACGACAAATTAATACTGGTCATTATTATGTTCAAACAACACCTGAGCGTATATTAAAACACAAAGTAATGTCGATTTTTATAACGATATCGATAAAAAATAAATTACTTAAAAAATATCCTGATTCAGATCTCTAAGCAACATACTCGTATGTACTCGTATATTATTTGTTTTGTTAAGAAATCCACAAAATTTATACGTTGCGATTTTCGCATTTGCGTCTAGTCATCTTCAAACCTTAAGAGTTAACACTAGTGCGAATACGAATAGTCAAATATGTAACTATATTTTCACAAGATTCCTGTTGGTTGTTCAATATTGCAAAATACCAGAAATAAATACACCACATATTTGAGCAAATTAATACTTATTACAAATTGATCGATTTCACTTAATAACAAACTGTCAACAAAAACAAACATTTCACAGACACAAAGACTTCAATTTGAATGTCCACATAATAATGTAATTAGTAATTCATTAATTCAAATTACTTGGCGCAAAAATCTTCTAATTTTTTTTTAGTCAATTTATTCAGTTATTTTTTAATCACTATTATTTATTGGACATTTCTATGTTAATCCATTTTCGCATTATATCCAAGTTAATTTATTAAATGAGACATTCGATAATACAGTCAAATCTTGATCCAATACAAACTTTATTAGGCCAAGAAATTTTGTTAAGTCACAACCAGCGTCATCAAACATTACTTTATGTTAGGTTTTTTAATTTTTTTTAATTTTGAATTTGTAACTATTTCATTAACACGGTTTAAAGGCTTAAAATGTATCAACTGAAAAGGAACATTTCTCTATCACGCGCGTCTACCACTCGACCAGTCGCAAAGTCACCGGTGATTTCGGAGACAGCAGGAAGTCGAACTGGATGTCCAGCTCACTCTGAAACTCCACTCTCCATCGTTGCATTATCTAAACAAGGAAATAAACATATTTCATTAAGTATTTCATCACCACACATAATTTTCTTAGGATGTCCAGTGCTGAAGAAGCAGCCTGTTTTTTTTTTAATTATGTTAAGGTCGACAGACAGGCTGACGGCACAGTATAATAATAAGTAGTAGCCCCCACCCGCGCACAGTTACCTCACAGTTACCGGCTGGCAAGGACGTCTTATTTCATGCACGTTTTATCTCACTCACACAAGCATGGTACGCGTTCACCTACACGAGCTTAGACTGTGTGCGTAGCAACGCGTTTTGTTAAATACATTTGATCGCCAGTGACCGGGGTGTGCTGACGGTCCACTTGATGGTAGGTGGCTACCGTCGCCTATAACACAAGCAACGCCACAAGTGCTACAAGTGCTCTGAAGGATTAAGGATAAGGGATAAGGGATAAGAGGTTCTTGGAAGATTTTTGAAAATACGCTCGCTACAAACAACCGAGAATCGAAACTTCTGCAATAGGCCAGTGATTGAAATGTCTTTGTTTACCTTTGCGAGCAAGAGCTGTAACTGCAGTTCGACAACTCGTTTCCCGGGACACATGCGGCGGCCGCGGCCGAAGGGCGCCACTAGTGCAGGCACATGCGGTTCGCGAACATTCAACCATCTCTCGGGCAGGTACTCTCGCGCGCGCCAAAAGTTCTCCTCGCGACGACACGCTGCACCGGTATGCGCCAGCACGAATGTCTGGCAATTCAATTCAAAATTTCTTTACTTTAGATATCCAATACTTAAATATATAACGCTAGCCGTTGCACGCGACTTCGTCCGCGTAACTTTATAAAATATAATACATTCGTGTCTGTGAAACCATGAAAATACACATACAACATTTCAAGCCAATCGGTCAAGCCGTTTAGAAGATATGTGAAAAAGATAATAGGTACGGAAGCATAATTCTTACTACCCGTTGTCCTTTTACTTTTACCCGTTTTCCCGTAGGAATGAAGCATTTTCTCGCGGTAAAAAGTATACTTTGTTCATCACGGATAATGTCAGCTTCTAATGGTAAAAGAATTTTTCAAATCGGTCCAGTAGTTTCGGAGCCTATTCTATACAAACAAACAAACAATCAAATCTTTCCTCTTTATAATATTAGTATAGATTTTTTTATTTATTTATCTATTTGTTATACAGTAATGTTTACATTTAAATTAACAATGGTGTAAACATAAACTCATTAGAGTTTCACCGCACACCATGATAAAGATATTATAAAGCGCCACTCACCCCAGCAGGCAATTTATGTCCAGAAATCGTCATTGGTGCTTCCAGAAGTCTCGCCAGGAACGGTGCGATTGGTAACAATCGAAACGCTTCATTGATTGCGGCTCGTATAGATGGCGCTGCTGCTAACTCCTCCATAATAAGGTCGCCGTTGGCTGGTAACTCCGACCGGATTCTCTCTTGCCAGTCAGGTCTTCCCCGCAGCAAATAAAGCAGGAAAACCAAACTGTTGGCCAACTGTTAATAGTACAAGGCCAATATTAGTTTACTTTTTAGGCTTGTTAAAAGGATCAGTATAAAAATTGATAAGAATTTGTCATAGACTTATTTAAGTTACAACATGGTTACAACATTCTTAAACGTTTAAGATGTTTTGTACATAAATGAGACACACAATTTTTTTTATTGCTTACTTAATTCAAATCTCTCAAGTGCTTGCCACAACTCAAAGGCAGTCACTTGAAAGAGTAGGATGTGTTGTCAAATAATTAATCATCTTGTTACCGTTTCAATGCCTGCGGTAATGAAGTCAATGATCGCTGCTTTCTTGTCTCGCGTGTCCAGCTCCGGGTTAGCAAGAATCTTCAGGAAAATCTGTTGCATCCCGTCTACATCATCCTGAGCCACACCTGCAGCCCGACTCTTGGCTTCCTCCATTAATTCAGAGACAATCCTGAAACACATGAAAGAAAGTAATAACAAAAATACAATATCCCTTACCCTTAATCCTACAACTTGACTGAGAAACGCAATGTGGCCTGCTACTACTTATAAAAATTTATAATCTTTATATATACCTATATATAAGTCATTGAAATCCTCCTAAAGAGCTGGATCGATTTTGATGTTTTTTGTGAATATTTGAATGGGTCCCTGGGTGGTTTATATATTCACAATTGGATCCTCTGCGATCGAGTATCAGAATTTTACAGGTTTGGGCATCACAATTCACAACGTCGGTCAGGTCCGCTGATGTTAATATAAAACACTTCACTTATTAATATAATGTATTTAATAGTACATGGACTATCCAACACAAAAAGAAATTTTCAATTCGAACCAGTAGTTCCTGAGACGTACAACCAAACAAACAAACGAACTCTTCAGCTTTATATATTGGTATAGGTACTTAGATATATTTCCGGCGTTGAATTTTTGTTTTTAGATTACTACAGTAATGGTAGTTTCGTCGGAGATGTTGCAGTGGTTGATAGAAGACGTAGCATATAGTGGACTTTTAGGGAGTAAGTAATTATATTTATTCAGCTGAAATCTGCTTTTGTTCGTAAAAAATAACGATTTTGTATAGAGATGGTTATGCATCCGTTCAACTTCGGAAAGCTTCGGTATTTTCTATGGACAAAAGCTGAATTGAGCTGAATGAATGTAGTCACTCCCTTGGCCTGAAATAACTTTAAAACAAGACACTTACGAGTGAATTGTTTCTTCGCTCTTGACGAATGTTCTGTACAATTTGGTCGGTGCAAACTTCCAGAGAGGTGCGCCATAATAGGAGTCCCTTTGAGCTCGAAAATGTGCCTTCACAGCAGACGCAAGCTTCTCAGCACGGCCAGACATCCACCGCTCAAGGAACCCCAGTCGTGTGCCCAGCATCAGACCGCATACAGCTACAATGGGAAATAGATATATATTCTATAAGAATAAGTCAGACGTTATGCCTTATAAACAGTCATGAAAAGGCTTCTTTTATATAAAGATTGTCAGATAGGCAGCATTGAATTAAGTATAATGTACTAACGCACAACTGAGTTATTATTATACTACGTAGTAATAATAACTCATTGATAGGCGGATGGTTCGTGTGCGTTGTCACTAATTGATGTTGGCCCTCTCGGGAATCTAACGACCCTACTCTGGTTTCATACTAATGCTTTTTTTTTACAAAATGAATACACAAACCTTGCTCGTTCATTGTTTTCTCTAGTAAAAATATTATTAGAAACCCTTGGGTGGTTTATACTAGTAAGAAGTTAGCGTAGACACAGGTAAAGAAGTAGGTACAAACAAACAAGGTACAAAGTATTTTATAGTATGTATGTATATGTATATAGATGAAGAAAGTTATTCCTAAAATCGTCATTAATTTATGCCGATTCGAATAAAGTTTCACAAGACCGGATGCTAAGGAAAAATTGCCTATTCGTCAACAGGCGACGAAATACGTAGTTGCCTAATGAACGAGTATGAAATGCCAACATAAGCTAAAAAAAAAACATTAACGAAATGTTTACTTAAGTAAATTAAGTTACAATTACACAAGCTTCCTGTTGATGTTGATATATTATTGCGTGTCATAAAGCATCGTTGCATTCCTTGTTTCTATTCTATACCGCTTATTAGATGCGGTCAGACAGACCCATTGTACATTCCTATGATATCTGACCCAGTTCTTGTTATCTACAAAGCGTCATTCTTGTCTCCCTCATGACATTCTCCCTTTTAAATGACGTAATTACTTTAATATGAGTTGTTTAAAAAAATTTTAAAAGGTCTATCCATTAAGATACAATGTTACAAACTTACTAGAGATCTTAAGTACAAGTTTCGTACCAATTTGAAAACAGTAGTTAAAACATAATTATGAAGTCTAATCAAACATGTGAAAAACAAATGTTATAAAGAAAAAATAACTTACATTTTCTACATTTTAGATTCTTTAGGTGAAACTTATTAACTTATTTTTTTACAAAAAGTAAAAAATCAGCCTGTATTTTGGCCTGTACAGTACACGCTACAGGCTGATTTTTAACCTCAGCCTCAGTATTAGATTAGTATTAGTTATAGTTAGTAGCCATGTGGCCATACAGACAAACGTATTTAAAGCGATTTCAAATTATATTATGTACTAGCAACCCTATCCCTACTTCGCTCAGGAAAAAACTTATTAGGTTTTAAAATTAACTCACTCATGGTAAAATCCGCATCAAAATCCTTTGGGTGGTTTAGTAGGTGTTAGCTGCCATATATACAGACGCTGAAAGCGACTTCAATGTTATACTAGGCATGTAAAGATTACTTTGCTAATTTATTAGGTTGTGAGATCAATTTTTACACTAGGTACACACATAAAATTTAAAAGATTCCGAGTTGCAGATCGACTGGGATTCGAACCTAAGTTTGTCGTTTTGGCAGCCGTGCCTCCAGCGACTGGACTACCACTACTCCTAATTTCATCAAATACAGAATTCACATGATCTTTGTGTTGTTAACAAAGCACCCATGTATGGAATGCAGTTTGTTTATTAAAATGATATCTTCCAATGATATCATTAAATAATATTTATGTTTTACTTTAGATGAAAATGTTTATATAATAATTTCACAAAAAGAGATATTTATATAACTAAAAAAGTAATAATCGTCCGAAAAAAAAAGTAATAAGCAATATCGCTTGATCATTTGTTTTTTTATTTAATTTTTTTTAAGTTTCTTACACTTTCCTGTAGGTATCCCTGACAACGTGTATGCAAAATTTTATGAAGATTGGTTGAGTAGTCAAGGCGTGAAAAGGTAACAGACAGACAAAATTACTTTGACGTTCATAATATTAATATGGATGGATAGATTTATCTTACAAACATTCTTTCTGAGCAATAATTGTCTATTGTGCAACCGTGCAACCTTGTCTACAAATATAGAATTATCTATTTATTATAAATATGTATAGGTACTGTGAACTTATCTTGTGCATCTATGTGCTCCAATTTCTCGACCTAGTTATAAATATTCATTGTGTCTAACTGATCTTAAGGGCACAGCGGATACTATAGTAACTAAGTACTTTCAAGTATGTACTTACTAAGTAATGAAAGTTGCAAATAATTTTAAACTAAAATTGCTAGACCGGAACGCGATTATATGGGATGCAATTGCACTAATTCAGGGTTCCATAATCAAAATGTGATAATCCATCATTTCTTTAGGATTTCTTTAGGTAAGTGGATGGCAAGTTGAAGATAAGTAATTGAGCAATCCTTACTAATATTATAAATGTGAATGTATGTTTGTTTTTTTGTTATGCTTTCACGCAAAAACTACTGAACCGATCACCATTAAATTTTGCATACACGTTTTTTGCGACACCAGAAAGGACATAGGGTACCTTTAATCCAAGAAAAAGTACTGTTCCCGAGGGATCATCTAAAATAAAAAAACTGTAACTGACGCCTGGCCAATGTGTTATAGCAACAAGTTGTCAAGCGTTATAATTGCTTTTATATTATATTTTTAATTTATCATCGCATACAAAGTTGCGGGCACCAGCTAGTAAACTATATTTGCCTGCCTTTGCCGGGCAGGACATATTTATGTTATTTAGTAACTGTGACATGTGCTAAAAAAACTGTAAGCCCTTAGATGAGACAGAGGTGATAACGCTCTGTCGAAGGGATCCAGGGTTCGATTCCCGGCAGTGTCAACGTTAGAAATTAACTTTCAAAGATTGGCTCTATTCTGGAATAGGGAAATAGTGGCAAGTGCACCTCTTACAGTAGATCAGCGTGTAATAATAGCATGTGTGCTGTTATTTTATGTTCCGATGAGTGAGTAAAGGATACCAGAGCCCATTTCCTCTTCCCTTCCTAATCTTCATGGCGTTGCTTGTATCATAGGCGACAGTAGCCACCTACGATCAAATGGACCGTCAATCTGTCTGTCGAAAGTAGGTAAGTACCATAAAAAAATCAATTAATTATACAGAATCCTTATTAAAACAATGTAGATCTAGCAATAAACGCTCGCTCGCTATTTCATTTCAAAACGCAAAGTGGCATAAATAAGTAGTGTTTTATCGTAACTTATTAAAATTAATGAGAAGAAAAAAGTAAAATGATGTTCACTTTCATTTCGCAAAAAAGTCGCCTCGTGCACGGTCGGCCAACGAGCTTATGAAAGCTCCCCACTCGCGTAATTTATTTAATTGACCGGCACGCTGTTATTAGGTTCAGATATGCTCACAATACCTCCCAACAAAAAAATGTAAACGAATAGCTACTGTCCGCGACTTTGTCCGCGTTGAAGAATTAAAAATATGATACCTGAGAAAATAACTATATGACTCATCTACATATATCCTTTAGATTTTAGAAGCTGTCCCGCCCTCTGTAGACTAAACTACAACCATACTACAACGGATTTTAATGCGGTTTTCACTAATGGAAAGAGCGTTAAAAGAGAAAGGTTTTTATATATAATTTGCTGAAAAAAAAATTGCACCCATTCCAAGCCGGGAGCGGGTCGCTATATACATACCTATGTTGACTACATAAATAACATCAATTTCTTGATCAATACCATAGTCGAAGAATTTATTATCAGTCAAGTAAAAACAATATTACACCGAAGGAAATCAGCAGAGTGGTGTTTTGTAACAGATTGCCATTGTAACGGAAGAGAAAAAGTAAAAAAAAGACATTTATAATATTAGTATGGATAGTATAATCATAACATAGGTTGGACATAGGTATGGATGTTTTTAGTACTTACATTCTAAGCCCATCCTATTGGTGAGCTGCTCGAATCCTTTGACGGTTCCATCTGGTTGTCGACACGACTGCAGAAGGTTAAGGAAGTCATCGCAAATGCTGTTTAGTTCCGGCATGAAGCTTTGCATGGTGTTAGGACTGGTAAGATCCGCTGTGAGGTGACGGCGGAGATGGTGCCATTTCTCACCTTGTCTGTAATAATGGATCCATTGCTGAATGTTAAACAGTCAAAAAGTATTAAATATTAATTATTCGTAAACTACAATGTCAAATGAAAAATTAATTCGACAGAGCATTAGATAATCTCTGAAGTGAGATTACTGATACACTTTTAGCTTTGTAAGGTGTGTCATTTTGAAAATAAAAATAAAATCGATAGAAATGAGAGTTCACTTGGTGATTTTTTTCTATTGAGAAAATTTCATTATAATACAAAAAATCAAATCTAAGCTAGGATTGGCTATTTCTCTTTACACGCACCCTTAACGACAGCAAAGAAAATATAAGACTTGTAGTAGAGTAAGTAAGGGTATACAAGTTTTTCTCTCACAGTTGTTGTAAGAGGTCTGTTGACTGAGTCGCATACGTTTGAATGCTACTTACTAATCACTACTTGTTACTTACTAACTCATTTACGAACTCACTACAGTAGTTAGATTAGTTAGTTAGTAGTGTCATTACTGAACTTATTTGAAATCTAAACCGAGCTTGACAATGTTTACTTATATTAGGTCAGAATAACAAGACAGATAAATCAAAATTTTAATTAGCAGGTTAACATTTTTCCCATTCTAATTCGCAGATAAATCATTTGCAAAGAATAAATTTAGGCCTTGAGAGCTCCAAAATATAAGTCTTTTATTTCGAACCGCTTTAATTAAATTATAAACAATGTAAGTTTGTATTTACAAATAGGAAATCAGACAACCGTTATCGATTTTTTTTACAATAACAATAACAAAATAGGTGGCCGTTGTTAAGGAAAACGTGATCAGACTAAAATGTGAAGGCAAATCGACATCGTAGGTATTAATAAAAAAAAACGAAGCAGACGTATTGATAAAAAATGTAGTATAAACCGGCAACTTTTTTGTTCTGTTGGTGCGCGCTACATATAGAAAGTTGTCTAATAAAATACAGTGATTTAAATAGACAGTTAATTTTCTAAAAAAAAAAGAGAAAAAGCTATGAAAAAAACTTCATTAATGAAGATGGTTCAAAAATTGTACCTACAATTCTACAATGAACTTATAAAAAAAATTGATATAACAAAATCAAAACCACCCTTTGACATCTATTACATTAAAGTTTTGTTTTACAAGGAATTTGTCAGGCGTAATATTATTACTCATATATTTTTTCAAGTAGTTACATTTTGATTTTTTAACGCGGATGAAGTCGCGGGCACCAAGTCGCGGCTACATAAATTTAAGTAATTAGAAATATAAATTAATGATAAATTACACCCTAAAATTCCTAAATGTTAATGGCGTAGAATAGAAACCGGATTTTTATACGTTTATTTGCAAAGCAACCCATTTTATTGCCTTTTCTGTTTTTATTGGTGGCTTATTTATTTAAAAGCGGTAGATATCAAAAAAAATATTTTTTTTTTTTTTTTTTTTATTTATTTATTTACACAAAACAATAAATGGTATACAGATAAGGTGCACTATAAACTCGGTTAAGTTTCTAGCGTACACCTGAGTTGTCCTTAGTAATAGAAAATACATCATATATAATTACAAACATAACACAGAAATACTACAAAAACAATAAGTACATAATTTGTTGGCAGCTATTAATATTATTACATCTTTAATACATCCAACGCACCCGCTTGTCCCACAGTTATTATTTTTTATTATTATTATTATTATTATTATTATTATTATTATTAGTTATTAGTTATTATTTTGCTTTTGAATTGTTTCAAAAGAACTTAATTTGTTTCACAATTCAAAGGACCTATAAGTAATCAAAAAATCAATCAAATTTTCACGAGGGCATGAAAATATTCAAATATAACTAACTCTATTGAACAATATGCGAATATTGTTCAAAGGTTGAACGAAATAGAAGATGATTATAGAAAAAAATCATTCTGCAGCTTGTCTGAGGATAACAAATTCAACCAATGATCAAAAGCAATGATCAGAATCTCCGCTATCAACAGGAAATATTTCCAAGAAACCATTTAAAAGGATTTGAATGGGGTTTGGTCATTCAGATATCTTCTTATTAAATTCAAATCGAATCACAGGATTAATCAAAAAAAGGCAACAATTTTGCTTACAATTTTAATAGTTTTGCTCAGATGTCCCTTTGTTAAATGAGGTAAGTTATTTCCTTGAAGTTATTTTGAGCTAGTTAAAAGGCAATGAAGAAATAAAGATATCAAAACAAATAAGACATAAAACGACCTAATAAAATGGCGACAGGATAATCGGGTTTTTAAATAGGTCTGTTAAGCATGTTTGGCCTTCAAATAGAACGGAAATTTGTTAAGAAAAAAAAGAGGTCCGCAAAAACACATATTAGATATAATAAAAAACGCAATGTTTCTTTTTAAATGTATAAGAAATTTAAACATATAGAAGAAAAAAGAAGATATAGATGTAAATTGAGCAATGCTCTACGAAAGAGAATGCGCAAAATTGCAGAATACTGTACATTTCAAGTGTATCAAAAATAAATATATATTATTTGGTCTGAGCTCAAAACTTACTCATTAACAAGTCCAGTGGACGCATAACGGTCGGGTCTGCTCTTGCGGTACACCTGAACAATCTCTGTCGGTGGTCTGTAAGGTCTTCTGGATGCCGTCCTAAGCACAGCCTCAAGCGCGGACCGCTCTGCAATAGACACCACCATACCACCGCCTGGCGTAGTCTCCGCAAAGACTGGCCCGTATCGTCTGAACATATCTGGACAGAAATTTCAAACGACTGACTAGAGCTTCATAAACTATGTACATCTCAAACAAAACATGATCAACATCGGTTCATCCGTTTGGGAGCGATGATTCCACAGACAGACCATAGATTTAACTTATAATATAATAGGAAAAGACAGACAGAGCGATACTCGTATACACAGGTCAAACTAAATAACACCCCGTTTTTACGTCAGACGTCGGAGGTAAAAGAGGCAAGGCTATAATAGATACTTTTACTGCTAAAACTGTACTGTACTGTAAAGTGATTATTATATTAGTATTAATAGTCTATGCTCGCGACTTCGTTCGCGTCATACATAGATAGCAATGCAAATTTTATTGTAAAGCCTAACTTATTTATCTTTAGATTTTCTTGCTGATCACTTGGAAATTGATGATCTGATGATCCCAAGTCAAGTACACAATGTCTTTTTCTTTTTGTACTCCTATCATCTTACCTACATAAATATGTAATTTGTGATAATCGGGTGAGTTGTTGTGCTACAAACATTCCTTTTCGCATAATATATAATAGAAAATAGCATAAAAATATTAGCCGAATTGTAATTGTTATGATATAATTTACAAAGTATGGGTTTGGCACTAAAAGCCGAATAAAAAAAAGTTTTGGGATGTTGTCACGCTTACATCTTATTTTGTGTTTGGGAGTAAGTACCGTTAGTACCGGAGTAATACCGTAATTTATGTAGTATATCAACTGTCTGGTATCCATAATACAAGCCTATAGTTGCTTAATTTGGAACTAGATGGTGCTGTGTGGAATGTGTGAAGATATTTATTTATTTATTTAAAATGACTTACCATCGTATGCGTCATGTAATTTATTCATTTTGTATCTACTCCAGAAGAGCCATCGTGTGCCCAGTAAAGGAAGTGCCGGTGGGCCCGGAAGTCGCACGGGCTCCTTCACATCCGACACTCGTGAATGGAACAGCGTAGCAGCCACCAGAAGCAAGGCGATCACCATTAAAACTATCGTCGGAACTCCAGACCAATCCACCAAAGGTGGCGGTGTGCTCTGTCAAAGAAATACCAACTTTAATATTATGCTTTGTTTAGGCTTATTTTAACGTTTTCTATACCAGGCTGACGGTCCTTGATAGGCTATGGTCGTCTATAACAACAAACAAGAACGCTACAAATGCTGCAAGTGTGTAGCCGACCTTACTATAAAGATGAAGATTAGGAAAGAAAAGGGAAATGGGTTCTGGCATCCCTTACTTACTCATCGAAACTAAGTGTAAAGGCCCCTTGTGGCCCTTGCCATACTTGTGGCGGCCGAAAATGTGGCATCGTTGGGAACTTGGGAAGAGTGAGCTCACTCTTTCCGCCTTAGTCGCTTGTAGAAAGCAGTGAGCGGTTCACGTTGCATACAGACATATTACGTGGACTCATTTCAGAAGCACAGAGCGCATCTGTGATTTAAATCTTTGATGGATACTACCTCTCCCATAACGAGATAACTTGTTTACAGCAAATTGTTAATCCCGATTTGAAAATTTCTATTTCTATTTCTATTTCATTGACAATGAGGGATTAAGAAGAAATAGGGTAATGGGCTCTGGCATCCCTTACTCACTCACCGAAACACAACTCACCGAGCACAAATGCCGTTATTTTACTGTGGTCTTCTATAAGGGGGTGATTTGCCGCTAGACGGTCTGCCTATCGGTAATATATGCCACAGTGTGCCCTACCCCTACACAGATAGTTTATTACTTTCAGGATAAAAAGTAGGTATATCTACCATCAAGTGGACCGATAAGGTAATAAACTATCCTGTGTTCCAAATTCCATTTTTTTTTTCATACTTAGCGTCTCTTTCACCATCTGTCGAATAGGCTAACTGTCATTTAAAGTCACCGGTAACCGGGAATAATGGAGCTGACTGCTGATATACCTTGCTGCTGATAAAATAATAAAAAGTAAACCGAGTGCATAATTCAATAAAACAGAAAATTATTTCTAAAAGTAACTAATCAACACTTTACTTGTAGTTGGCGAAAGAGACCCTTAATGTTTTAAGTATTAAGCTTGTAAGTTTATAAATATAAAGTGTGCAAACTTCGACGTGTGCAAATAATTTAATAGGTAACTTATTCAAGTTATTATTAAGTGGCAAGTCAAAACATGCTTGTTTAAAATTGGGTTTAGTTTAGTATCGCGGTCGTTAACCGCTTGCGACAGCGGATATGCTGACTGAGGTGTTGACGCACCGTTCTTGACATTGGCTTTGAGTAAGTATAATATTATCGTTACGTAACTTGACTCCGGCACATATGGTGCAATCGGCACGCTATGCAACTCAACATACCATACACCAATATTTCCCAACAGAAGATTCTTTATACTTTTTTTTATGTTAAAGTTGGCAGAGGCGTCAGTTTATACACTCGCCGGCACAAAATGTGGCCCAAAGTTAAAAGTTACTTCAACTGTTTTAATATAATAAATTTTGAATGAGTTTTACATTTTATTGTAGTTAATAGTTAATAAGTTATTATATTAGTTATACTAGCTGGCGCCCGCGACTTCGTCCGCATTGAAAAAGAAAAAAGTAGCCTATCCTGTGTCCTGTAGAAAGACTTATGGAGGAACATATATACATACAATACCTACACTTACAGATTTATTATTAGTATTGATTGATAACTTTAACTACAATTTAAAACCCATACAAAATTTTTATTGCAATAAAACAGTTGAAGTAACTTTTAACTTTGGGCCACATTTTGTGCCGGTGAGTAGATATATTTTTAATTATATCTTGTTTGGTTTATAATTTTTATATATAGTTTGTCCGCCCTGAGAAACATTGTTTTAAATGTTTATTATATTTCTCAATTGTTTTTTCAATTAAAATGATTATAATATTGAAATTAATTCAATTATCCGCAGGCTGTGGACGACGAAGTGAAGTCGGTAAAACCGGCTTCACTATGTGGTCCCAAAAATTCTGTCTGTATCTTAGTTCTTATTTGATCTGAGCAAGTAGGTATAAAAGTTGTTATCGCAATTTTCAACGAACCATTTAAATAAACAAAAATCAAAATTGTATAGATGTTATCAGAGTCGATATTTGTTTTAATAATATTTTGTATCCATATAGATTTTTTCAATAATGTTTATTAGTTCAGCTTGTTAAGGAAAAGTGGGTGGCAAGAATTAAAGATAAACATAGCTCGTGTAGACAAAATAAAAATAACTATACCGAAGATTAATATTAACAAATATTTTTAAACATTTTATCTATGTTTATTGTTTTGCTAATACAATGGTAAGTAGGTAAGTTTGCTAGGAAATGTTGATAAACTTTCATTGGCGAATAATACAAAAATATTATGTATTAACATATAATTTTCCTCATCATTTTCCATACATAGTATATAACAACGTCGCTTTCCGCGTCTGTCTGTCTGTTCCTAATTCCTTCTAAATGACCCATAGATTTTGATATGGTTTTATATTAGTGGGATTAATCAAAATAAGAATGGTCGAGTGATTACCATTTGGACAAATTTTCGGACACTTGTTGTTTTTGTAGCGTTAGTTTTATCTGGTTGTTTTTATTTTTATGCGTTTGTGGGGTTCACTGTACGGTTAAATTATCACTCCAAAATGGTTAGTCATAAGATGTAAGCGTCGGTTAAATGCAATATCGGTAGTCCTCTTGTAGTGTGTGTCCTCAAATGTATGTGTAACTGTTAAATCGAGAAGTCATCATGATGCCTTTTGCATCTCAACGTTGTGCGGACATGTTTTTATTGCATTTTAACGGACCACCACATTTCGCACTTAAACCCACCTACCTCCATTGAAACCAGTTGGTAATTAACGGGATTTCACTGTTAACTTTGCATTTTGACCATGTTTCTTTGACTATCAGCTTATGCATGTACGAGTATGTATCCTTTATACATGTTATAAAACAAAGTCCTGCGCCGCGTCTGTCTCTCTGTCTGTTCGCGATAAACTCAAAAACTACCGCACCGATTTTCATGCTGTTTTCACCAACGGATAGAGTGGTTCTTGAGGAAGGTTTTAGTATATAATTTACAAAGTTACACGGGCGAAATTGCGGGCAGCAGCTAGTTATACCATATAGTATATTCAATGACAGTGCTGCATGAGGATGGATGCGTTTTCTCTTTTCGAATAACGGGCTATAAACAAAACCAAACAGCCAAATGAGGATGGACTTCTCTTCTGTCTGTTTAAATTTCACCTAAGCCACGCAACGGATGTTGATGCAGAAAAAAAAACCGAGTGGTAGGTCGCTAAGAAAAATATAAGTTCTTGTCAAAACGATAAAATCGGATTATCTATATACTATATAATATTATAAAGAGGAAAGATTTGATTGTTTGTTTGTTTGTATAGAATAGGTTCCGAAACTACTGGACCGATTTGAAAATTTCTTTTACCATTACAAGGCGACATTATCCGTGATGAACATAGGGTAATTTTACCGCGGGAAAATGCTTCATTCTTACGGGAAATCTAAAATAAAAGTAAATACTAGCGGCTTGGCCCGGGAGATAGCGCCACCTATCCAAAATACGGTAGATGGCGTTTTATACTTTTCTACGCCGACGAAGTTGCGAGCACCAGCTAGTATGTAAATAAAATTTCAATAGGATTAAGAGTTATTTTGAAATTTTTATACTAGTCTTTGTTCGCGACTTATTTTTCTTTGTAACCGCGGACTTAGTGTAACTTAGTGTGGAAATACTAGTGTATCGTTGGCTATCGATTCGAAATGCGTGTTCTAAAAACTCATAAATCGTCTAGCTCTAACGAACTGCGAGTATAGCGCTTGCTTGTACCATAATTGAGGGTAATTTTATCGGAACGCGGCGCGGGGAGGTTTTTCCTAGCGATGGCCTCTCACTATGTGATAAAACGCACACCATCAGTACCCGCTTGTCCCACTTCCAAGAAAAAACGGCCTAGAACCTCTTTGTTCACGCAACCATGAATATGATCATGCCCGTCGCAATGCATTTCGTTACTACCATACGAAAGCAATTAAAAACAACGTAAACAGTCGTTAAGAAAATTCTAATGTTTTAACTCATTTTGATATGTAAACAAACTTATAAGCATCGAAACTACGTAAGCACTTAAATATTTTACCGGTCACAAGAGGTCATACGTATCACGTTTTATTATAACAATACAAAACGCCATTTCTTCGTATCAAGGCAATTAATTGCCCAAATACATTTTCTTTATATTTATGTCCATATTAATTGAAGTTTCATCGGAGTACGGGTATATTTTTATAAGTTAACTAAAGACCATCAGCCACTGGATTCACACTGAGTTAAAATTTTCAAAAAGCCTTATTACTTAGCTAATGCTTACGTTACAGAAGAAACCTAAGTATGATAAGTAATTATGATTAGGGCGGTGAGAACCGTCCATAGGTTCACACTGACAATAAATAAACATATTTATCGGTACAATGTTGATCTAGGTAAACGGGTATTTCAACACGTGTAATTTTATGTCAGATAAACAAGAAAACTAAGGATTCTGAATACGTATGACTAATCTACATAAATTATAACTAGATAATTTAGTAATTATTCTACAAATTGGAGGACGGTCGATCTTGTTAGTCGCCGAGTCGCGGCCAACTATAGGCGGATAATAATAGACGAAGTTAGATTTAAGAGGGCACTTTCCAACTCTGTGTAGCTTACCAATTCCATACTACATAATTCCAGGATTACTAATTAGTTATTGGTCGTAGCATACCTACATAAAAATAACATGACATTTTTGAGACATAAAGTGAAGGTTTCTGTGGAAACAAAAAAACTGAAATTATTTATACTATGTAGTATACAATTAATTTCTAAAATATGCAGAATTTGTGACATTTTTGCAGGTTGAATTCTTGTAATTACTGACTAAAAGCTAAAAATGTTTTCTATGAAAACATCCTAGCTATTTTGTATATTATGTACCAACATTTAAAATTTGAGTGTCAATAACTACCATATATTTATAAAGGTTTTTCTAAAATATTGGAATTATTTTCGTGCGTATAGTAAGTTGAGACAACAAATTCTGTGTAATTGGAACAAATTAATAATATCTGTCCTATTCTGATTCAATTTTCCCCCTAATACCCTAAGTCTTGACAATGGTAACTAATCTTACCTTGAAGTACGTATACGACAAATAAAACATACTTACAAAAATTGTACGTGTCCATACATACACACTGCACCTTATTAATTAAATGATCCCTCAAGGACGTCTGACATCACGTACAGTGTAAAATGCATTCAACTGAATGCATCTTAAAATACCTATTCACACTGATAACGCATTAAAGGCTTATTTATGATTTGAATAAGACTTAATCTAAAGGTTGCTGTCCTACATTTCTGACCTTGTGCAGTATAGACTATCTAATGAATATTAATATTGTTACAGAATTATATTATTATAATAACTTAGGTACGCCCGGACTTCGTCCACGTTGAAAAAAAAAATATAACTTTTAGGTACAGTACATGAATAAATATGACATCTTATACTATTCCAGGGGGATCATCAATCAATACTAATAGATCTGTAAGTGTAGTTATTGTATATGTATGTTCCTCCATAACAAACGAATTTACCGATTTTCATGAAACTTGGTAGACGAAGTCGCAGGCGCCAGCTAGTCTAAAATAAAATAAAAAACTAACTCCTGGCTAAAGAAGGGGTCAAGTGTTATATTGCTTTTATGTTATTAATTTTAAACGCGGACGAACTCGCGGGAAACAGCTAGTATCATATAATTTAAAATTGTATATAGATAAATAAGAAGTTTCCAGAAACCGACTTCTTTGAGAGTTCAAAATTCTTGAGTTTACAAACAAAGACGTAAAAAAAAACTGTTAGGTTATCAAACTTAACATAATGAATATTAGACACTGCTGATATCTTTTGTAGTGTACATTTAAGAAACGCTTGTTGAACAGGTCAAAAACCTCATAAAAACATCTTCTTGTCTCGCTTTAAAAAGCGACCGTTTTTTAAACTTAAATTTGTTATCTAAACGATAAAATATTTTATGAACGGGCTTCATTTATGTAAATTTCAAGCCCATGTACTGTAATGAATGTACAGTATATAGGTGCCTACTATACATAATATGTTGTACTGCAATGAAAGTCTTCCTTGTTGTAGCGTAGATCACTTAGGGTTGCCAACTTTTTTATAAGCGATAAAGTATACTAAGTTTTTATTATGTTTGTATGTAGGAACAATCAATATTCGAAACTTATCATCCGATTTAAAAAAAAAAAAAACATTCATATTGCTTTATATATTTCGTCAGGCTTTCATTTTTTAACGCGAACGAAGTCGCGGTCACCAGCTAGTATAATATAAATTCCAAATACAAAAGCCTAGAAATGTGGAGACAAAATCCTATTCTATTTAATATCAAGATTAAGCCTTATTTTTTTCAAACAGTTAATGTTGCAATTTCTATAAACAAACATAACTTATGTTTCTATCAATAAACATAAAATCTACGTAGGCAAACACTTGACATTGGATAAGACTTGTTGTGATAAATCTGCTGCCCTTGTATGCAGGTGATATCAGAAACAAACATTACATTGAAACTGTTGTGAAACATGAAATAGCGAAAGGGCATTTGAGATTTCCATAAAAAACTTCATTCTGTGTCTTCATCATTATAGTATATCCTATCCTGTGTCCTGTACGTCTAAATGTTTATCTACCAAGTTTCATGAAAATCAATTAATTAGTTTATATAACCAACTAGCAACCAGCTTCCGACTTCGCTCGAGTGCATTTTTTTAAGTATTAACCTTCCCTGATTATCCTTCTATACATGAGTGAAGACAAAATTAAAATCGGTCCAGTCGTTCTCGAATTTTGCGCTTAGCAACACATTTAGGGATTCATTTTTATTTATATAGATTACACACAAACCTTCCCTGTTTCTTGCTCTTTCCATTAATGAAAACCATACCTATCAAAATCGGTTGGGTGGTTTAGAAGAAATAAATTAAAAAAGATTGGAAGTTTCCGCTTTACGTATTAATATAATGAATATACATTATGCGATTGTATACTAGCGATTCCGACCCCGGCTTTGCACGTTTCAAAAATCCTTTCATAGTATAGCTGATGTTATAAAATAAACATTTATGTTCCTAATTTCAGATTTCATACATATCTGTGCGTTGATAGTCAGTCAGGACTCACGATTTTATAAGTATAATAT
The DNA here is from genome assembly GCA_918317495.1 of Synanthedon vespiformis. Classification (NCBI taxonomy): domain Eukaryota; kingdom Metazoa; phylum Arthropoda; class Insecta; order Lepidoptera; family Sesiidae; genus Synanthedon; species Synanthedon vespiformis. The sequence goes on from OU906964.1 coordinate 4,550,329, forward strand.
ATTACAAAAGTATATAGCTACACAAATGAATAAAATTCATAATAGAAAAATAGCCTTATTTTTGAGCTTTTTTGATAAGTGATTCACATTTTCCCAAAACATTCATGTTCAGTTTGCATGGCCAGAATTTAATTGTGATTTTGGCGTGGTTAAAATGTAAAGATAATATTATTTCGATGGTTAAAATAGTCTATTCTGAAGGTGAAATGAAGGTTACAAACCTCTAAATAACCTCCAAGCAATGTTAATCTCAAATTAAGCCATTAATATTATTAATTAAATAATAACATTTAGAAGACTTAGGTTACTTAGGTGAGGTGTTTTTAATTGTATAGCTACATTTTCTATGATCAAGCATGAAGAAAAGGACTTCACATTACAATTATCTATATATAAAGATACTTTATAAAAAAAATACAAAGAAAAGCACAGCGATCGAATGCATCCCATCCTTCTTATAATAACTTCCGTATTTATATTGAGGTCAGTTCATATAGTTCAACTTATGAACGTACTTTGGTTATTGTGATGCAATTGATATAATTATATTTCTTCGAACTGGCAAACTTTCTATAAAGTATATTACTATTCCTAACCTATATCTACAACTATTCGGTGCTCACGACTTCGTTCGCATGGACTTCATTTTAAGATATGAATATATAATTTTAATTTCAAGTGTGGCATAAAATACCTACGATACATATATCTAATCACACATGAAAAAAAAAGGAAAACATACACATGTTATGTTTTTTTTCTTCAATGAGCTTAATTGACGTTAAGTCTCACCAGGTGAGGACGAAAAAAATAGTCTAAATATAGATAAGCCACTTGTATTATGGATTCTACATTTTATTGCGTTTTAACTTTGTTGCAATACTAAATCTTGTGTTCTGTTCTATTCTGTTATAGTCAGCACAAAAAATTGTATGTAGGTACTGCCTACAACTACGAAGTAAACAAAATATTTTAACTACCTAATCATTGTGCAATTTTATATTTACAATTTTAATTACGTATACAAGTTCGTATTACCTATGTATGTACAGGTTGTTGACTTACATTTGTTGCTGATTATACTTTATTTACTTACTAAGCTTTAATAAATATTTTAAGTAAAAATTTATTCACATTTAAGTTAATTAGGTAAGTATTTATTAGAAAATGCATCACACATACTTTTAACTCCATAAAATATTCTCTTACAAGTTACAAGTTAAGGTGTTATTTAAACATTTTTTAAATTGATTTTTATTATTTATATATTTAATTTTATTGAAATTTTTTATTATATTTAATTGAAAATTGACGGCTACACTATTTAAACGAGTGGTTTTCTTTTCTTTTCTTTTCTTTTTATTCTTATTATTTTAATTTAAATTAAGTTTAAGTTATACCTAATAATTATTTAGTTGCTATGCATATGTTATCATTCATCTCAATATCTATTTTGTAGTTTAGCTGTTACCTATACCTTAAAATTGCCTTGTGTTACCTATACCTATTATAATTTTTTTTATTTGTGCTGTTGGTGTACATTTTGAAAAATAAAAAAATAAAAAAATCTCAATCCATTATCTTTAAACCTACTGTAGTCGTGTTGCTTATAATATTGGCGACGGTAGCCTAGCCACATACCATCAAATGGAACGTCAGCATGTCTCCGACCTTAACATAAAAAAACTGCATAACTTTTTTTAGATAAAACTCGCTGATTATTTTCAATTAAAAACAGAGAGAAGCGTTTTAATTCCGGCCCCGCCGCCCTTAAGTGAAAACGAAAAAAAAATATGGCGCCGATGTGGAAGTAACGCCGTCTGCAGAAAGCCATAACAAGGTTAAATCCAGGACGTCCTTGTCAAGGATAACTGCACCCAGACAAAACGCCATTATTAGAACACTTTGTCTATCACAAACACATACTACATAAATTACTAACATAAGCAAAAGATTCACTTATGAAATTCTCGTATGAATATGAGTTCCAGAAGAATTGCAAGTAAATCTATATTTTCATATAATAAAATTGAAAATGAGCCGTGTATTATATATTTTTCCAAAAAAAAAAAATTCTAAATAAACAAAGAGGTCAAAAAAGTTTTTAAAAGTTTTGTCTTTTTGTCTGTTATGCACGCTTATTTGAATGTGGTTTTCACTGATATATTGATGATTAAACATCTGAAGATACTTTTTATCGTTGAACAATTTTAGATTTCTGTGGGATTTTTAAAAAAACGAACTACAGAGCATACGAAGAGGCGCGCGCACAGCTAGTAATAAGATTATACTTATTATAACTTGGTTAATTGTGTTAATTTAACTGACTTTTCTTCTATTGGTATTAGTTTACCACACAGACAGACCATGTACACTAATGTACAGGATTAACTCTTGCTGTATTTAATCGTAGGCAAAAACATAGGCATAAATCTGAGCATATAATCTCAGTGTTGCTCTTCTTATAGAACACAAAATAGTTTATTTAGCAAAATATCTCGGTGTTGCTTTGATGTATCGATATAATTAAGTAGCTAATTAAGTGAACGTAGACGTACTTGCTATAAATTTATATAACAAACGGGTCTGACTTAGGACCAATTTCTTGTGCTAGTCCAAATATTGCGGATTCCCAAGGTCACTGGCATTTGCAAGACCCCTAGAAGCCCGATTCCCTGTAGGTACCTTTCGAAGGTCGACCGGTCCGGATGTCTCGCCGCGCTTGGTCGCCTTTAATCGGATTATGTGACAACTGCTACATGTAAATTTTGATAATATTGACAAATAACTACAATGTAATCACCAACATTCGACATATTTGTCGAGTTTAACCGTCAGCCTGTCTGTACGTTATGAAAACAAGCTATAATTTAAATTATAGACTACTTAAGCCTTATTGAGCCCAAACAAGCTATATCTGCTAAGTTGCTAAAGTTGGGTTTCGCAGCTTCAGGTCAAGGTTACCATGCCATGAAGTAAGTAGCAGTGTGATCAAATTCACATCAATTGATTCAAAATTAAAATTCTCCTATGGAAATTAGTGAAACCCGTTGGTCAACTAAGAAATGAGCTTCTGATCTTCAAACGCTTGAACATTATCTTCATTAGTTATAGCTAAGAACCATCCCTATCACGTCAGCTATTATACGTTTAGTAGCTACTATTCCACAGACAGACATACATGTCGAACCAATAACACCCCGTTTTTGCGTCGGGCGTCGGCTGTCAAAAATACACCTTACTTGCTGCTCTCCCAGATCAGTTAATTTAAGTAGATATGAATGATGAAAAGTGAGTTTCAAGAAAAAAAATATTTTAAATTTATGCATAACTCCTCTTCGTTTTTCTTGAAAAAAAAAATCCATTATAGATTCCTGAGGGATAGTCTAAAAATTTTAAAAAATGGACGAAGGCGGCGGTGCCACCTTTTCTATAATTATAAATTAGTTATATGTCTTAATTTTGGCAACTTAAGTATTGCAAACTTTTGGCTTCGTACGTTTTTGTAGCAATTAAATGTTTTCCATTACATTAGAGCAAGTTATTTGTTTCTAGTAGGTACAAATACGAAATAGAAACGAGTTAGAAGCGCGTCTAACTCGTTGAAGTCTATTTCGAGAACACATAGCAAATCCAAGCACAAACAAACTGACAAATTATAATACAAATTGAATCCAAAAATTGTGTGTGAAGTATATTGTGCGGTTATGTACCTAACTTGATTTTTTACCTAACTTGTTCTCTTCAACTTCCCTCTATTATATTATATTCTCCATATAGGTTTATTATGTAATCTAATTTTTGCTGTAACTTCAAATCTAATAAAAAAAAATAACATTAAAGACACTGTCCTTGAGACAGGTTCAAGGCAAAACGTATCGCGATGAACGAGCGTTGTGTTGTGTATACTTACAATATATATTATAGATATAAGTACCCATATATTTATTCACTCAGATATAGGTAGAGGTAGATAGACCTTGTGGTCGCCGATCGTGGTTTAAATTCGTAATCTAAAGTTTGAGACCCGGTTCGGAATTTAAAAACCAATTAGCATATTAATAGGATTGTTAAACTTTATGAAACAAAAAACATAACTACCTAGTTTCGCAGAATTATTTTCGCAGTTTCGAGGAAGGGGTCAAAGAACAAATTTAAAACAATCCTATATTTTGGTTCAAAACAAAAACATTTGTATGTGGAAAATGATTTTTTTTTAAATTAATCTTAAAAGATCACAATAATAATAATGCTTAGTTACATTTTAACTGCGACTTCAATTCCCCACTTAATCAGTATTCAAGCTAAAAATTTAATTGAAAAGCGTAATGAACAACTTTGGCATAAATATTAAACTTTATGGTTAAAAAACTTTAAGCAGACTTTAACACTTGAAAAATTACAAGTGAACTCTTCCGCCATGAAAAATATATAATTGCTGTTGCTGTGTAAAATACGAAAAAACCAACTTAAGTAATTTTTTTTTACTTAATTTGGTATTATTATACTTAATTGTTGCCTGTGTCTTCGCTTGCATGTTGATAAATTACAAATATTTTGCCATATTTCGTGCCAAATTCATGAAAAAAAAAGACAGTCTTGGAAGCAGTTATTTTCGAATTTTTATATTAGCATGTATTGATTATTTAAATGAATCTAAAAATTATAACTTAATTTTTTTAAATATTTTTATTTGGCACATACTAAGTAGTATTATCATAACACATGATTAGAATTCATTCGCATGCCGTGTGGAGACGATCTCGAAACAAAATTCAAAGCGAACTGGCCAGTTTTTAATTAATTATTCCTTTTTTCAAACATCGACTTTTTTATTTTTAGTCTGGCAACCCTAGTGGTGGCAATTAGCGACCGTTTGAATATTAATAATATTTATGACGTGTACAGTGAACAAATACTGAATATTCAACGTCGCGGTCAAGTAGTCTCACGCAGCCTCATTGTACACCATTTTTAGTTTTTAACCTACACCAACGACCGAGATTGTCCATCCTGTATTGTATTTAGAACTACTATGGAACTACTAAATGGCAGCATTTTTTTAAGGAACAGTTCAAAGAACTAATCTATAGTTTCTGAGCTATTTCTGATTATTCAAGAGCTGGTTAATTGCAAGTGTTAAAAAATATTTAGTTATTTTCAATTGAGTAAAACTTTTGTGATATTTGAGATGAACGCCTTTTATTAACGACTAGTTAGATGAATGGTTAGACTGATCCATGGTTCCCGGGTTCGAGTCACGGCGGTGTCAACTATGGAGATAAAATTTTCAAAGTTAGCTCTGGTCTGGAACTATAATCTGCCGATCTTAGCATAAAATTGGATTTTTTTAAAGAAACTAAATAAATTATTTTAACAAATTATGCGTCGTCGAGATTTAGGTACTTTTGCTCCACTGCTGATTTCCACACATTTTTAGATTTAGTTTAAAATGAAACATACTTACCTAATGTGAAAAATCCTCACAAAATTATCTCTGTATGAGTTAGCATTTTGCAGTTTTTGGAATTTTTTAATAATAAATTATTTATCTATCTTAATTTATCTTTTCACGCATAAAATGATCTCCTAAGTATTTAATATTTTAACGATTTCCGGTGATCAATTATTATTTATAGATTCAAGCTTGAATATGTTTTGAATTTGCTTTAAATTTAAAACTTTGATTTAATATGAAACAAGGTTTAAATACAAAAGTGGGGTAGGTATATTCAAAATTAACACTTTTCTCATTTAATTGAAAGAATTAACTTAAGAAAATAAAAGAAATTGTGAATATAAATTAATTTAATTATTTGTGTTTTAAAATATTATAACATATAACCATAAAATCATGGTAAAACTTCCATTAAGTAAATTTAATTTCATTATTTAAAAAGAAAAAAGAAATTCGGTCTCGGTTTTTTAATTATTCAAGTGTATTGCTTGGTGTGAAACAATACAAAAAATATATATAAGAAATAAGTAATAAGTATATAAAATCCACGAAATAATTTAAGTATCGGAATTACATTTTATATTTTGACGAGGACCGCATGGCCTTTTAAATACTGAATTAATGAGAAGCATAACAATATATCTAGGTATACTTTGATATTAAATAAATTATAAATAAATCTAACTAATACAAAACACAAAATATCATAATACAAAATAAATTAACTATATAAAAAGCACGTTTGCACTTCTGCATGTACCTACCAACGATAAGTGACTGGAGAAATATTTTTATCACATTTAAATTAGGTAACAATGTAAAAAAACCTAAATTAAGTAAGTAGATTTTTAATTACTTATCACATTTCCATATATCCACTTTTTTATAATTAAAATAGGTAATAATCATTATTACTAAATTATCATAAATATAAAAATAGATTAAAATAGGTAATTAAAAATATTATTATTAAGTAATATCAAAATTATAATCAATTAAAAAAAAAACTTACCCAAAAGCTCTCCATGTATTGTGTGAAAAATATAACACCCGGAAGAGTCATTGTAACTTGTCAAAGTTCACCACAAGACTGACAAGGGAACACGTAATTTTTTTCGTATATATAAAAGTATATGTGTAAAGACTTTATGTTTACTAACATCACACAGGAATTCCTATATTATGTATTATTATAAATGTATGGTAAGAGCTCACGTGCGCGGAGTGCCGCCAACGGCACAAATCGCCCGTGCACAGCGCTCGACCTCTCCTTACTAACACGTCTTGCGATTTGCGATTGCGCCCCTTACATGCTTATACTACTTGATTTGCTCCAATGCTTCATTTCACGCTCTATATCCACAACTTAATAACCACGGATCTACTATACGAAACATAAGCAAACGTCGCTGGAACTTGACCGACAATACTATCTGTGATCTGTGACTTTCTTTATGTCAACTGAAATATAATTGAGCTTCTTAAATGAGCCGTTTTGTTAAGGTTGGAAAGAAAGTTACATATTTCGTTTTTTTTTGTGTGAAATAAAACTGAATTTTTTCTATAGAATTACTGTCCAACAAAAAAAAAGCGACTTCAAACAGGAAACTAATAAGATGCTTAATGAAAAAATTAACAAACGCACTAGTCGCCACTACGTTTTTCGAAGGTTCCCCTCGATTTCTCTGGGATGCCACCATCAGATCCTGGTTTCCTTATCATGGTACCACCATTGTGATATCTCCTTTCCAACAAAAAAAGAATCATCAAAACTGATTCATAAACGACGAAGTTATCCGCGAACACACATAAAAGGAACATATTAATTATATATAATATACGATCGAATTGAGAACCTCCTTTCTTTTGGAAGTCGGTTAAAAAATAATTTTTGTGTGTACATTTATTCGTTTAAAATTTACAATCTCTTGCACAATTATACCTAAGTATATTATGATGATTCGATTCAACTATAGCTTTCAATTTGTCATCATTGACTTCAGAAGGTCGACCAGAACGTTGGTGATCTATAATTGCGCCCGTGTGTAGCTGGGAGCAATTCGCTAGTGTTTCTATAAACTTAATTCAGTTACAAGCTTTTTGTAGCGAGAATTACACATTGTTTAGTTACGTAAATTGTTACGTAACTAAGCTAAAAATGCCAATGACGACATGCATTGGCATGTCGTCGTTTGTATTGTATTGTATACTCCGGATACATAGGACGTATAGGGGCAACAAGACGATGGTAGCCAGTGATGATAGACAGCCACTTGATGGTAGGTGGATACCGTAAGCCTGTCTATCGATATCAACATAAATTTCTAAGGAAATAATAACTATACAAAACTCTTAAACAAAACACCTTGAAAACGGAAGCAACTGAAGGGGTGCTCTTGGCGATGCTCACGTTCTGTGAGCACGTTATGTCGTGCAAGAAAGCCGCGGGAAGGCAGCACGAAGAGGATCCCCTCTCCCAGTAAATCCGCCGGAGGAGGCTCGCCGCCGTCACCCTAACCGGAACCGGAACCCGAACTGTGGTCTTGGGGGAGACTGCCGTCCGTCGCAAGGTTCCCCGAGATGGCCGGCGTACCTCCGAGGTTCTAACAGGGAGCATAGGCCTCTCCGCGTTGGATAGCCGTGGCTGAAAACCGAAGTCGTGCCATAACGTCCCCGCGACTCGCCTATCAACGGCCACGCTGGAAAGTCGTTGGGTTTTAGCCGGTACGAATCCGGAATAACCCCTACACTGCCGGGTATCCAAGAGGATTTCCCAACGTTAAAAGAAGGGTGCTCTCTATTGAACTACAATGTCCAAACGACCCATAATGTAGTACTTTTTGATAAACAACACAATTGAGATTAACAATGGTGTTGCATTGTTTACACTATAGCCACGGAACGGATAGTTAAATAAAAGTGATAGCTAGACAAAAAAGTCTTCATCTTTTTTATTATTGTTACGTCAATATATTTACACGACTTATTTTCGGTAACATAATTATCTTGATCTTGATAGAAGGTCGGTCTGAGGTCGTTCTATTCTTAGCTGAGGAGTATAGAGTTTAAATTTAAATTTACTAGGGGAATTATAGGAAAAGGGAAATTCATTGGATTTGGTTTTGTGGCAGAGCATGATTCGCATACTAGCTCGACTATCTTCTTGTTTGATTTTACGTAGTTCCTACCTATAAATAAAAATAGTTTGCAACCAATCTCGTCCAAACAGAATTAGTTAGTTATCGGAGTTACTGCTTCATAGTCAACATGGAGTATCGTAATGTTACCCACGTATTATTTGATTTGGACGGTTTACTTGTCGGTAAGTTACTTATAATAGTACCTATGTATACCTTAGGTACCTTACCTTACCTATATATATCATAAGATACGACAGTTTTTCAGTTTTCTGTTGCAGACCCCAGTTACACCGTTAGGTTCTAGTTAGAGGATATTGTTCTGCATTATACCGAGTTTGCACTGATGTATTATTCTTCTGAGTATTTTCTTCTGCAAATTGTGTATACAAAACTTCCCCGTTTATTGATCTTTCCATTATTGAAAACCGTATTAAAATTCGTTGGGTGGTTTAGAACAGAGAAACAGATAAACGCGGACATTGACTTCACTTTAATAAAAGGAATCGGTGAAAGAAATAGTCTTTGTACAGTTGTGGTATGAAAACTTTTGTCAATTTTGAAATTCATTCCTTTATTAAGTCGTAGACTTTTAGGACCTTTTATAACGAAAGCACTAAGCAGACAACCGACAGACGTTGAAATGAAATGTTGGCATAACTGATAATTGCCCTGGTGCAAGCAAATGTCGATTTTAAGGTGACGAACCCTTTCTTAACCCAGACTGTACCTTACTTGTCTGCCAGACTAGGAAATCCAAATGTATTAGACAGTATTAAAATTTTAAAGGAAACTTATTTTCAGATTCAGAAAGTATTTTCGTTGAAGTATATGGAAAAGTATGTAAAAAATACCACAAAGACTTCACAGTGGAACATTATTACCATGATATAATGGGTTTCCAAGCACTTGAGACTGCCGAAAAGCTTGTGAAATCATTAAATCTACCTTTAACCAAAGAGGAGTTTCAGAGTGAATTCTCAAAGGAAACTAAAACTCTGTTGGAAAATGTGAAACTCATGCCAGGTACTTAATTTTTCATTTCCTTAATTAAGAGTTAAGAGATTTTTTAACTCGATCAAGTTTCAATGTATTCTAGTAATATTATAATAAGAAAATATTTGATTGTAATGAATAAACTTAATACTACATGACCAATTATTTCACCTATAGAAAGCTACATTAACATAGGCTACATTTTATAGTTACGCGTGCAAGAGCTAGTTTCTTATAAAAATATTTTGCCTCACAGGTGCAGAGAAGTTAGTAACACATCTAAATAAGAAACGTGTACCAATTGCTTTGGCCACTAGCTCTGATGAATCAGAAGTTGAGCTTAAAATGAACAAACACATGCACGTTTTGAAGTTATTTAACCATTGCACCATGGGCTCGGACCCAGAGGTCACAAAAGGGAAACCAGATCCTGCAACTTTCTTAGTTTGTTGCTCGAGGTTCCCGGATAAACCCAAGCCAGAAAATGTGAGTACAACAAATTCATACTAATATTATAAACTAGCTGGCTCCCGCGACTTCGTCCACGTTGAAAAAGAAAAAAAGTAGCGTATCCTGTGTCTTGTACGTCTAAATGTTTATCTACCAAGTTTCATGAAAATCAGTTAATTCGTTTAAGTGTTATGGAGGAATTATTAGTATTCGTTATTAGTACTGATGATGTGAAAAGAACTACTCAACCCATCATCATGAAATTTTGCATAATCATTGACTAATGTTATAAATGAGAAAGTCACTCAATCTGTCTGTCGGTTACCTTTTCGTGCTTTAAGTACTCGACTAATCATAATGAAATTATACAAATACTTTGTCAGCGATACATAAAAAAGTACATTCATCCAGAAAGAAAGTACTGTTCCTGAGAGATCATCTAAAAATTAAATAAAAAAAGTAACGCCTGGCAAACGTGTAATAGCAATAAATTTGTCAGACGTTATAATTGCTTATTAATTTTTAATGTAGACGAAGTCGCGGGAGTTACTTTCACATTTATAATATTAGTATGGATGGACTATGGATGTCTTCAAAAAGTGTACCTAATATTTTGAAATAATTTTATCTTCCTTTGCAAGGGACGTAAATAATTATGACCCTACGATCCTTTTGGAGCCAAGAGAAATAATACTCTAGGATCCCATGAGAGCCAAGTGGAGGCTAGATAACTACATTTTCATTTATTGAATTTGTCATAGATAAATGATTGGTCTCGCTGCTCTCGACTAGATACGGCCCTACCAAAAAGCAATAGCTCCGTGAATGCGCCAACTTTTTATTGTAGTGTGTGTAAAAGATCACATCACTTTTTACAAAGTTTCACTACGCAAATTGGCATTTTATTATGCCGAAAATTTAATAAAACTTTTGGCACGTACACATCACACACACTTTGCAGTGTGACTAGCTCGGGTACGCCGAATTCGGCGTAGTATTTGTTGCCGCATATTTCAAGTACGTATCTAGTCTACGCGGCTGTATCTAGTCAAGCGCAGCGAGCGATACCAATTAAAAATGTTTGGAATTTGTTTTAAATTTGACTTTGTTTTAGTGTCTGGTGTTCGAAGACTCGGTAAATGGCGTGAAGGCGGCGAGGACTGCCAATATGCAGGTTGTGTTTGTTCCTGACGCTCGATTAAATTTAGACGATTTCGAGGAAGCGACTCTTACATTGAAGTCCTTAGAGGACTTTAGGCCTGAACTTTTTGGACTACCCACATATGATTAAAGTCAATTGTTATATTTGTTATACTCTGTACATTACTGGATTCTTTTGACAGATGAGTTTACTGTGTCGCTAATATTAAGAGAATTAACATTTTTTATTTGGGTAATTTAATTCATTATATTAAAGCTGAATAGTTTGTTTGGTTGTACGCGCTAATCTCAGTAACTACTGGTTCGAATTGAAAAATTCTTTTTTTATTGGATAGTCCATTTATCGAGGAAGGCTAATAGGCTATAGAGAACGCGGACGAAGTCGCGAGCACCACCTAGTATTTTATAGAAAAGTATAAAACGCCATCTACCGTATTTTGGATAGATGACTTTTATTTTAGATTTCCCGTAGGAATAAAACATTTTCCCGCGGTAAAAAGTATCCTATGTTCATCACGGATAATGTTTTTACCATTAGAAGCCAAACAAACAATCAAATCTTTCCTCTTTATAATATTAGTATAGATTTGTCGAATTTTCACATTTTAATAGAACCGAAGAGACAGTTCCTAATATTTCATTTTTAATTGTGTGTAATATGCGTTACTTAACGAATTTTTTGATAATCAATTTAATGACTCTATGGTAGTTGTAAGAAAAAACTGTTTACTACTATAATGTTATAATTCATTACAAATAATATATTTATAAAATTAATGGATAAACATAAACAAATATTATATATTATATTTTCTTATTCTCTATCACAGCACTGAAAACACAAAAATAATGTTATAAAATATCATAATATTTAAAAATAAACTCCAGTTATAATAAAACTAATAGGTACTTTTTGCCAGCAATTGACGATCACGTCATTAACATTAACATTAATCAATTAACAGCTACATAATAATGTAGCTTGTTATGTTAATGGTATTTATGTCTAATATTGCAAATGACGAAATATTACCATATCTATAGTAATAAATTTAATCAAAGTTGATGTAATGTTAATAAAAAAAAAACCATTTTTACTTTTTTATCAAAGTGAAGCTTTTTTTAAAAAAAAAAAGAAATTTTGAAATTGTCTGTCTGTTTGTCCCGTCTAAGCTCCGAATCTACTTTACCTATTTTGATGGGATTTTCACTGGTACATAGGTGATGGTACATTTGTTTTAGATTTAAAAAAAAAATCAGGTTCGAGCATGGTCAGGGTTCATCTGCTGTTTGTAAAATAGAATTATTTGTATGTAAAATGTACATAGATCTAAGTGTCTTTGGGTTACTAAATGCTGTACGGACTAACTAGAAATTCCCTAGTAAGGTGGTAAACCGAATAGCTCAGGGCGGAACTCCTCCATGGAGTTGAGAACGAGGGTCGCATCCGCTTGTGTGCGATCTGTGCGTGGATCTGGTATCATGACCACTTGCATTCCGGCCGCTCGGGCCGCTTTTACGCCGTTAATGGCATCTTCAAATACTAGACACTGAAAAAAATTAAAGGTAAAATGAAAGAACATTTACACATAATCTAGTGTGTATTGATTTTCCTGTTAGTTGTGAACAAATTTATATTCTTAGGGTATATATTATGTGTATACTTACAAGAAAAAACGTATAGAAAATAAAAATGAAAATTTGTGTCGGATTACTTAAATTATTTAGCAATGTTAAGGTTGTGAAGCCATTTTACAAGAAAAATCTAGACAACATTAGTCCATTTTAGAACTCTAAAATCTACTATGAAACCTAAAATCCATGTTTTATTTTGCTGTCGAGATACATCTGTAAACAGAACAGGTCTGCACGTGTTCTGTTTATTATTAACAAGCGGCCTGTTTTCGGCTTTGCACGGATACAAATTATATACCAAAACCTTCCTCGAGAACCACTCTATCCATTGGTGAAAACAGCATGAAAATCGGTGCAGTAGTTTTTGAGTTTATCGCGAGCAAACAGACAGACAGACGCGGCGGAGGACTTCGTTTTATAATATGTAAGGATTAATTTCTTTACACAATTCGTTGTAAAGTTCAGTTGTAAAAGTGAAACTTCTGGCAATAAAATAGGTATATTGTAAGCGGTAGAACGTTACAAGAATGTTATTACAAAAAGCTTCATGTGATGCAAATATAACATCAGATATTTTCTATTGTAATAGATTACCTTCTCTGGTGCTGGTTTATCTGAAAACTTTGCAGCGGCCACAAGGAATATGTCAGGGTGTGGCTTTCCCCGTTTCACGTCAGGGTCTGAAGATCCCCAGGTCTTGTGTTGAAATAATTCAAAGAAATCCAAGTGATTTTGTACTTTTAAATCATACGAATCCTTACTGCTACTTGTGGCCAGAGCAAATGGAATTTTGTTTTTGTGTAGATGATATACCAACTTTTTCACTCCTGGAATAAACAAATGGGTACCTAATTAAATAGTGGCTATACTATAATATAATAAAGAGAGAAGATTGTATGTTTGTAATGAATAAACTCAAAGATTTTACAGATTTTTTCACCTATAGAAAGCTACATTATCAGCTAGTAATCCTTACTAATACATATTATAAATGTGAATGTGAGTTGTTTTGTTTATTACGCTTTCACGCAAAAACTACTGAACCGATAACCATGAAATTTTGCATACATGTTATCTGTGACACCAGAAAGGACATAGGGTACCTTTCATCCAGGAAAAAAGAACTGTTCCCGAGGGATTATCTAAAACATAAAACTGTAACTAACGCCTGGCCAATGTATTATAGCAACAAGGTGTCAAGTGCTGCCGACCATAGAATAATCATATTTTATGCCTAATGGATTTTTTATTTTTATTGAAGGTCACCACTTTTCCATAGAGTTTAGCTTCAGTTATATATCTGTTATTAGTGGAAAATCTTATTAAACATAAAACAGAGGCTGTCGTAGTTTATATTACCCCTCTATTACCTAATATTATGGCTGGCTTATACTATTTCATCATATTATTATATTGTTTATATATAGTTGTTATTGTTAATAAGTATGTTAGTAAAACCAAAGGCAATATGTTGAGAAAGATAAGAGTGATTATATTCTTTGATAACAAGTGACATAACGTTCAAACATTATTTAGTTGTGTAGGCAAGTTGAATATATTTACGGTTTAAACATCCTTACATAATAGTGTTTGAAGTCGCTTTTTGCGTCTGAGAATTGCAACAGATTTTGATGGGCTTTTCACCATCAGGTAGATAATTTTTCACAGAATATTTATATATTTCATAATATCTAATTAAGTTTTTATTTAAATAGAAAAAATATATTTTGCAACCAAATCACAGAAACTGTCTGTTTCTCTGTTAACTACTTCTAAACCACATCTGGACTCTCTGGACAATTTTGATACGGTTTTCACCATTCATTACATATCCTAGATGTTAGTAGCACACAGAAGTAGACTTGAAGAGCATTAAATTAATATTTAATAGAAAATTTACCTCACCTGGTTTTATTTCACATTGCGGAAATAAATCCTTAAATACTTGAGCGGTTTCACTCAAGAACTCATCAGTAGTTAAAGGTAGTTCAAGATCTTGAATTACAGTGGCCGCATATTCCTTACTCTGAAGCCCCATTATTTTAGTTTTCAATTCAAAAGTAAAATCTTTCCCATATCGTGATACTACTTTTTGGAATCCAACTGTATATAAATCCTCAGTATCTGAAATTCAAAACAATATCAGATTATTAATTTCGTTCACTTACATCCCCAAAAAATACATTTCTGTTTGTAATAATGAACTAAAAAAATTCTTTCGCCTTGAAGCTATAGTTATTATCAGGGAACAATATAGGATTAAAGTTACGACTACGAAGTTGCGTGCAAAAGCTAGTATGTAATTATATATTTACGAATTGAATATTTGAAAAGTATATTGGGTGAGATTTATGTAAATAAATAAACCTATAAAAACCATTTTAACCTAAAAGCAATAAAACTCATTGTCTAAACGAGAGAAAACTTAAGTTATTATTTTAAAACTTACTAAGTATTAATCCATCCATGTCAAAAAGAATATGAGTTACTGGTTTAAAAGACATATTTATCAATACCAGTCTCTCGCTTCTCAAAAAATAACAATTTATTAAAATAGGCAAAAAATCGGTAAAAACGATATACCCGCCAACCACCAACCCAAAACCTAAGGAGCGTAGAGATAAGGAGAACAATCTTATATGGGTGTTAAACTAAAAAAGTGGCAACTAAAATCGTCGAATTGAGATGGCGCTGGTGTGTCTAGGGCAGTGATCTAGAGAGTTTGAGAGTATGAAATGAAACGGAGTGAAGTGCGCGCTGAGTTGAATTGTTTACTATCACTAGCTGCAACCAGCGCCATCAGTTCGTCGTCTTTCAACGGACACTTTTAATACACGGAGCTTGCGCTCCTTTACCTCTATTCTCCTTGCCAAAACCCATACCAAAACCACTACAGAATTGCACCAAAGACTAGAAAATCAGACGACTGACGACTAGACGTCAGACTGACTATAGAGTATAAGCTATAGATGAGCTATAGTATAGAGTAACTTTTCACAAGACTATATTTTATTATTAAGTAGTCTGGGGCCCTAGACAAAGTGACATGACGAAGACGATAACGAAGTTCGAAAACAATAAAATGTATGGGATTGACATATGCCTTCGTTAAGTCACGTGATACTTCCCATACATTTTGTTGTTTTCGAACTTCGTTATCGTCTTCGTCATGTCACTTTGTCTAGGGCCCCTGTAGTTGTATGTATGGACTCTAGAAAATGTAGAAATGCGTAAAGCATTTGTATGGAAAATTAAAAAATCTTACCCCGCCACCACACTACTCGCGAAGTTCCTTGACGAAGTATTCGGGAAAGTTGACCGAAGTATGAAGTGGTATGAAGTATGACTTTATAGACTCGTTCGAAGTAAGGCGAGGTGCCCGTCCACCCACCTCGTCCAACTTCGCGAGTAGTGTGGTGGTGGGGTAAAAAAAAATTGTCACTGTCATTGTCATTGTCATTGTCATTGTCATTGTCATTGTCATTGTCGTTGTCGTTGTCATTGTCATTGTCATTGTCATTGTCATTGTCATTGTCATTGTCATTGTCATTGTCATTGTCATTGCCATTGTCATTGTCATTGTCATTGTCATTGTCATTGTCATTGTCATTGTCATTGTCATTGTCATTGTCATTGTCATTGTCATTGTCATTGTCATAACCTCGCGTCATTTTTATTCATAGGAATTTGCAAGGAATGAATATTGCCATTGAGTTTTGATTGTTGATTTTTCAGTTTCAATTTCAAGTTTTAAGTAATAGATAAATAGATTAGATAGTGTGTATTGTTTGTAGTTTTTATTAAACCATTAGTTATTTTTTAAATTTTTTTTTGGTGAATAAGCATGAAAAATATAAAATAAACAAATATCTCTAAGTAAGTTTTGTAATAACTGCCCTAATATTTTTTTATGTTTTATATTTTTCAATTTATTAGGCATATTGTACAGCTTGCAGTCTCGCACAATATTATTCAATAAATTAATGCATGTAGTCATTGATTCGCAATAGATAATTATTTCATATTATTCTAAGTTTGGTTACTAAAATTTTTGCTAACCATGGTTGGTTATTGGTTTCATAATAAGCCAAAACAAATATGATTTCCAAAATATATTTTTAAATCCAAAAATTTGTCACCAATCTTTCATATTTACTTGTGTTTTTAAATGTGTGCTTGTCATCCAATGGTTCAGATTACATGTATTTAACTTCTTTTATATCAGTATAATATGTTGAACTCATGTGGTGGCTTTTGAATTGCATATCACCACATTTCAAAGTGGTTTTTGAATGATAAGACTATAATTTCTAGTATTTTTGAAGAAAAACCGATAATGTAGCGAATTCTAAGCCCCCATTATGAAGACTATAATTTCTAGTATTTTTGAAGAAAAACCGATAATGTAGCGAATTCTAAGCCCCCATTATGCGATTTTAGTGATTTATTAAATAATTTATTTAAACTGTGTTTTAGTAAAAACAATGATTGAGGTACCACGAATAACGAGAGCCCTGAGGGCACATACACAACTGGACAAGCACCGCTGTTTAAAACCTGATCAAGACTTAAACAAACTCGTAATCATAAATATCAAGAAAACAAAAAGGTAATATAATAATGTTTTTTTTTTTTTTTTTCTAAAAGGAACTAATGCTAAGCTAAAGACTAAGTGGTTTTATGAAAAATTTAGTCTTTAGCTATATCAATCATCAATACTAATAATAAATCTGTAAGTGTAGTATGTATGTTCCTCCAAAACTCTTAAATGAATTAACTGATTTTCTTGAAACTTGGTAGATAAACATTTAGATGTACATTTAGGTAAACATTTAGAAAAAAGTAGCCTATCCTGTGTCCCATACGTCTAAATGTTTATCTACCAAGTTTCATGAAAATAAGTTAATTCATTAAGAATTATGGAGGAAATAAAAATTAAAAATTGTCAATTTAGTTTCAGTATCATGTATAGTTCGAGCCTATAAACACGATATCTGAAGACAAATTAACTTACTCCATGACCAACCCATACAGATTTATTATTAGTATCTATTGATTATGTATTTGTAATTTTGGATTCAGTATATATAATCAGTAGTTCCCAGCCTTTTTCTTTCAGATGTTATGTTGTTATACTGCAGTATTTTTACAATAAAATAAATAAGCAGATTAAAAGAAGTCTAATGTGCAAACTGTTCAGTTTAATGTTTGAGCAAGAAATTCCTCCCTCATGTATGGAGAAAACAAAAATAAAATGTCAATCCCCCGAAGTAATTACTATAATACGTAATCAATTGTATTTTTCAGATACAAATCTTTCACAGACATTTGCAACTACGTTCAAGAGAGTACAGACAGTGAAGATGTTATACCAATGTTGCTAGAACTAAAAGAATCATGCAAATTGTTAACCGAAGATCAGTCGGATGAGATTATTGAGGATGCCACTGTACTGGCACTGAGGATGTTCCTCGATCATGATATAGTGATGTTGAAACACCTCTCTCAGTTGCGTCAGACTTTTGGAACTGTTACGTCGACAACTGCTAATAAAATTTGTAACGTAAGCATATACACAGTTTTATATTTTTATACTCTTATTTAAATTCAAATTCAAATATTTTATTGCAAACCATAATGTATAAACCATGTTACAATATAAAAATTTAGACCAGTGTTATGGACCCTGTTGGGCATGCAACTTAGGGACTAGGAGAGAGGAAGCATATATATACATATAAGTATACATAAGCGTATAAATATTTATATAAATATAAAAGAATTTTATTTTATTTAAATTAAACATATTTACATTTATATTATTTATATTTAAATAATAATATTATCTAAAAAATATTCATTTACATTATAATAACATTTAGTATGTAGGATTTTTTTTAATTTATGACTTTAGATACAAACATCCAAGTTGCAGTTGACTTATTTAAACTAATATCACAGCTTTACAATCCTTTAGGTTATGAAACAAATGAAACCGCTTACTTTGCACACTTTTACTAGAAAAATAAAGCTTTACTTTAAAAATATCTTGGAAACATATTGAATCAATAATAATAATAATCTTCTTTTCAGATTGTAACAAGAATATCCGATTTAATAACAGATGAAACCAAAGAATACATAAAAAATGAAATAAGTGAAGATAAAAATGAAAATGTCAAGTTATGGGGAGAAAATATTCAATGTCATTATATTCCATATAAACAAATAAAAAAACCTCTGACCGACTTGAAACGGAAACAGGAAAACAATTTTGCTATGGATTTCTCAATGAAATATACCAATCACATATCAATCAAAGTAGATTCCTCAAGGGCCAATCAAAACATATCAACATCGAAGGTGAGCATTTAAATAAAAACCTTTTTGACTGTATGTACCTAAATATTTTTCTTAAAATTTATTACTTGATAAAAGAAGACATTGTTTAATTAAGTAATGATATGTGGAATGTAACAAACTGCTACTGAATTTGCTAAATTTCAGTTTGGGAAAACATGGTTAGAGAAAACGGTGACCGAACTATACCAAAACAGTCCGGGAATGTCGAGTGCCGATATCTTACAGTCAGTCATAACACTGCTCAACTCTCGCAGCAGCAACGATGAGATGCAAAACGATCTCTTTGAATTACTCGGCTTTGATAAATTTGAATTCATTCAGCAACTGCTCGAGCACAGGCAAGAAATTGTGAGCAGTTTGAAAGCGCCCCCGCAACAACCCTCCATAGCCGAAAGTGAGTATTTCCTTGTCACTTCAACTCGATTGTTACCTTTTACAGAATTTGATTTTTGATACTCACCTTACAGACCCATGACTGCAGGGTCGATTCCCAGCGGGGCCCATAGCATAAGCCTAATGGTGCTTACTTTTTTTTTAATCAATACTAATAATAAATCTGTAGGGGTCGGTCATGGAGTAATTTACTTTGTTTTCAGAAATATCGTGTATATAGGCTCTATACATGATACTGAAACTAAATTGACCATTTTTACAATATTTTTTTGTATGTATGTATGTTCCTCCATCACTCTTAAACGAATTAACTGATTTTCATGAAACTTAGTAGATAAACATTTAGAAGTATGGGACACGTGATAGGCTACTTTTTATCTTTTTTAACGCATACGAAGTCGCGGGCAACAGCTAGTTTTAATAATAATAGGTTTGCTCTTGGCCGGCATCTGTGTTGACTGTATTGCATATTTTCTTAAACGTCTACTGTCTAGTGCTTTGATGAAGGGTCTCAAACAAAATCACTGTGTAATAGTGTCCACTGGATTTTTTATACATGCTATTACTTTTTCTCGTTAATTTCTGATAAAAAGATGAATAATGTCATCTGTTGCATGCATGACTGATTTGAACCTTAACAGTTAGTAGTAATGGTTCAAGTCGTAACACGTGTTCACCTTAAAGACAACTTTGTGCAACTAATTTGAAATATCACCCCAAACTGTGAGTGCGGTGATATTCTACTAGGCTAGGCCCCTTTTAGTGAAGCAAAGGAACCCAGAATCTAGTGTATTAACATTCTCTTTTTTACAGTCGCAGCAGTACTCCCCGAGAATAAAATGCCACAGTATCTTTGTCAAGTGTCTGTGCAATCCGAGCAAGAAAAAATGTTAGCCAAGCTAGTTAGGAAAGAGGAGAAGAAAGCTAAAAATTCAAGGAAGATTGAAGAGGACGACGAGGAATCGGAGATTAATGTTGCGCAGATGAGAGCGAAGAGGTAAATTAAAAAACTTTCCTTCCCATACCCATTAGTGGGCCATTCATTAATTAGGTAAAAACGATTTTGACCATTCTTGTAAGATTTCTTCTTTCTTACTTAACACTCTCACTTAAGATTTCAACTAGTTTAAGAAAAGGATCAATTGCATTAATACCTAGTCATAATTTAAGGTAAATAAAATTTTATTTTATTCCAATGATCTATATTCAGAGATGAAAATCGCAAATTTCGATAGGAAAATGGTCTCTGCTCTGGCACGTTTTACTCACTTTGATGTGGATCGTGAACCTGTCTGCCGAGCTATACTTTAAAAAAAAAATATTAAATACTATATGTTACAGGATAGCAGAATTAACGAAACCGGTAGTGCCATTCTCAACATCGAAATCCAACGTCGATCCGATTTTGCAAAAGATCTCCTATTTTCAAACAAAAGTGCAGTATCCAAATGTGTATGATTCTTCCATACAAGCTAAAAATGCTGCAGGTAAAACCACAATTTATTTTTCTAATATAATTAAATAAGGGGTATTATTAATTGCACATCAAATAAAATAATCACTTATCAATTTATTTTCATCATTTATATACCTTTGCACGTCAAATAAGTTATTTCGCTACAAATAAACTAAATGTTTAACAAAACTAGTACTGCAGACAATTCGAAAATACACATCAACACTACATTACTTTTTTCCTCTAATGCGAAACAAATAAATTCCTTTAGGTACAAAAATAATACAATCTCAACAGAAATACTGACTGCACAGCAAATTAATCACACTGTGCATAGATAATACTCATTCTCATAGCAAAATAACTATCCGAGAAGCATATATCCTAATAAGCACCTTAAAACTTGCTCATCATATTTGTCTTAATTTCTAAGAACATATGCTCAGCAAAATAAGTATAGCAATAATTTTTTTTATCTGATTTCGCGCGCTTTTTTGTCACTAAGTAAATTGTACCCTTTTTTTAATGTTAAGGTCGACAGACAGGCTGACGGTCCACTAGATGGTAGGTGGCTACCGTCGCCTATAACACAAGCAACGCCATAAGTGCTACAAGTGCGCTGCCGACCATAGAAGTACCTGTGTAAATATTCTCATAATAAAACTTATAATAATCGAAAAGAAGGCTAAAATTTAGATTATGGACTGTCGAGTTGGCTGACCGTGAGTTTAAAGGGGTTGTATAACAATTACTTTATACTAGAAAATACTTATTTTTATTAGAAAAAAGAGTTAGGTTAGGTTCTAGGAATGTATATGAAATGTGAGCGAAGTGAGCACACCTGGGTAAAAATTTTAGGCAAAAGGTGTATATTATTATTTGGACATGGTTTATTAAATACATACCTCGGAGTAGGAGTTTAATTAGTTTAATATTAATTCTAAATTAATTAATGTTCTATAAAGCATTGATTACGGTTTTATAAAACGGTAAAACGGACGTTTGGGTTTGTCTGTAACTTATAATAAGAAGAAAAATATGTCAAATAAAATGCTGTTTTATTTAGGTAAATTGCTGTATGTTATATAAAAATAGAAGCCATATTTAGAAAAAAAAGCGTTAATAGGTATAATGTGCGTTAGTCATTATTAGCTGTGCATTAATAAAAAAGCTATACATTAAGATAAATAGCGGTACGCCACGAATATAAATTGTAGTGTATTTAGTAATATTTTGAGGTGAGTATTTTGCTGTGCAAATCATTATTTTGATGTGAATTCGGATTATTTTTGCATACAAAAAGTAATTTTTTTGATATGCGTTTAAATACCACCCATTAAATAATTGTATTTATGTTAATACTTTGCCAACACAATTTGGTGATGATTTTTTTAGTTTAAAGAGCCTTATTAATACTTTATTTGTAGTATACCTGAATAATTATATTAAGGTTTGAAGGCGACACTTCAACCTTAATATAATCGGCGATCTGCGCATGTGTACAATTGCGCACAAAATTGCTAAGGAAAATTACATTTCTTTTTCTTATTTCGTAATTTTTCACCTCACTAACTTAACATTACAGGCATTCTTTCCATAAAATCATTGTGCTATGTCGATGAAGAACGTTTTTTTAGACATTTATTCACCATGACGATAAAACAATCTGTACGCAACAGTACCTAAGAGACTCGAGACGCGCGAATGAAGTGCGGGAGGGGAAGAGCGACTGAGTCTACCAATAACGTGTCGGCACACGTTATTGGTAGACTCAGCCCCTCACGCTCCTCTGCCCCCTCAAACACCTAAAAATAGAATTCTGCGCACATTTGCCGAGAAGTCTTTATTCGCTGTACGAACTATAGCATTCGAATTATAAATCTACTGCATTAAAGATTTTAGTTTAATAAATATAATTTCTTTTAGGTTTTGTGTCTGGAATGAAACTAATACTTCCCGAGAATGCAACGCGAAAGGACACCAAGGAATACGAAGAGGTTGTCATACCAAAAACCGAATCCGCGCCCTTGGAAGTTGGCAATAAAAGGGTTCCCATTTCGCAAATGGACCAGGTTGGCTTTTATTTATGTGTTTACAACTAACCTTGACCTATAAATTTTCCACCTGACAAATTAAGAATTATTTTACAGTAAAAAAATGTTAACTTACACCTGAATTACTAAAAGTGTTTTTTGCATTCAGTTTCTTTCAATTGTGTTTTTTTTAAATTTTCAAATAAAAGAAATAATCGCAAATGAGTAAACATAAATTAGACTTCATCACTAGTCCAATGATGTCGAAATCATTTTCATACACATTTATATAGAAAAGTTTTATCTATATAAATAAATAAAAAGATTCGAATATGTTACGAGGTTTTCTTTTCCTTTTGTCTAAATGGCAAGAGTCATAAAGGTCCTGCTTCGCTTCTATAAAGTATGGTTATTTAAATAAGTAAACAAAAATTTCAGATTGGGCAAATGGCATTTGAAAATATAAAGGAATTGAACAGAATACAATCTGTGGTGTTCAACACTGCGTACAATAGTAATGAAAATCTATTGATTTGCGCTCCGACCGGTGCGGGTAAGACCAACATAGCTCTGCTAACTGTTGTACATCAGATTAAACAGCACATAGAGAATGACGTCATTATGAAGAACAAATTCAAGGTCAGTGACATTCGTAGATTATGGTTAAATTTATGTATACATATATCGTCTCAATACAAATTTTACAAATCTTGGCTCCAGCGAAACATTTTTACGTAACTAAAAAAGATAGATTCAGGAACTTGATTAAATAATTGCTTCTCGTCCGAAAAATTGAACTAAATTGATTGACTCGACTAAATTAATCGTCTCGTGCGAATTAGCTCGAGCGTAACCGCTCATGCGACCATTTAAGCTTTACATATTTATTTGTTCTGTGGTCTGATGGATTTGCTGGATTTACTGATGGATTACTAACCTGATCATATTTATCGCAATGAACACAGATAATCTACATAGCTCCAATGAAGGCTCTAGCGTCCGAGATGACAGCGAGTTTCGGACGCAGATTGAAGGGTTTGGGTATAGCGGTACGCGAACTGACTGGTGACATGAAACTCACAAAAACTGAGGTCCAACAGACTCAAATGATAGTGACCACTCCGGAAAAATGGGACGTGGTCACACGAAAGGGAGCCAGTAAGTTTCTCCCATACTAATGTTACATTTAAAGTCTGTCTGACTAATATAAATTCTATGTTTTTTTTTTTACAGCGGACACTGAACTGGCCTCGATAGTGAAATTGTTAATAATAGACGAGGTTCATTTGTTGCACGGCGACCGAGGTCCGATTGTCGAGGCGATTGTCGCACGGACGCTGCGACAAGTCGAGTCCACGCAGAATATGATACGAATAGTCGGTCTGTCCGCCACACTGCCCAACTATTTAGACGTTGCCAGGTACATAATTTAAATGTTACACTTATCTCCTTGCTTTTACCTTAATATCCGAAAGACTGTGTATGAATTTGAAACCAGTGGAAATTTTTCCCCCTTCTGTACCTAAATTCAAGTTGAAATTATTAAATACGTATGTAAAATGTAAAGAAATATATTCAAAATTATGTTTTATTGTGATTTAAAGTTATGTTGAAGTATAACATTGTATTTACAGATTCCTCCGTGTGAATCCACATATTGGTTTATTTTACTTCGATTCTCGTTTTCGACCTGTGCCTTTGGAGCAACAGTTCATTGGTGTCAAAGAGATTGGTTCAGGAGGCGGTACACATTTGCGACAGGTAAACAATGTTATGTGGCTAATGATAGAGAAGTATTAGGTTTCGTTGATTGATTGAACTGATTGAATCTCAAGCTTTACATTAAAATATTATCAATCGTAGGTCTTTACTTCAATAGTAAAAATTATGCCATCGGTTAACATCTTTACAAACTATTGACAAAATTAAGCTTCGAGAAGTACGTACTGATGCGGGTAGATGGCGCTTATTACATACAATCAAAAGTCCCTGAGGGTGTCAGTGTTTTTTGCTTGCGTTTTACAGTTGCAGATAATAAAGTTCACCGCGTTTTACAGATGCAGATAATGAACGAAATATGTTACGACAAAGTGGCCGACATGGTGCAGAAAGGTCACCAAGTGATGGTGTTTGTGCACGCCCGTAACGCAACTCATCAAACGGCAATGGTTCTCAAAGAGCTAGCCCAGAAGAAAGGACATTTGAAACACTTCGAGCCGGAAGATTCCGGGGGATACACGAAGGCGCTAAAAGCAATAAGCAGCAGCCCCAACCATCAGCTCGCCGAGTTGTTCGCGTGTGGATTTGCTTGCCATCATGCCGGCATGTTAAGGAGTGACAGGTAAGGCTATCATCAGCTGTCCCCTTATTTTGGTGTATGCAATTATGCATATTATTGTTTATTAATCAATCATGAATACTAATAATAAATCTATAAGTGTAGGTATTGTATGTATGTATGTTCCTCCATAACTCTTAAACGAATTAACTGATTTTCATGAAACTTAGTAGATAAACATTTAGGCGTACGGGACACAGGATAAGCTACTTTTTTCTTTTTCAACGCGGACGAAGTCGCAGGCACCAGTTAGTCTATAAATAATGTCTTGCTAAGCGCAAAACTCGACAACGGCTGGACTAATCCGGTTAATTTTTTATTTATTTTTTTCAAATATTTCTTGAAGTCCAAGGAAGGTTCTTATGAAGAGAATAATTTGTTCTTATGAGTGCGAAGCCGGGGGTGGTTCGCTAGTATAAAATAATATATTCGCTTCATCTTCAGTGTGTCATGCCTTATTGCACTACATGAATTTACATAATGACATAATCACATTATATTATTGTAGGGTAAAATAAATATTTATTTGTATAAGGGACATAGAAATCTAAACAAAAAATCCATAGTTGACTTAACCTGGAATCTATAACCTGGAACCATTTAACGAAGGGGTGTATTGAATTTTTAACATTTATGTACACAAAAAAAAAAAAACTTTAAAAATGCTAAAATAATGTTTTATGTTGGAAGTTGCAACAGTAGAAATTAAAGCATTTGCGTTATAATATTTTCAGAAATATGGTTGAGAAGTATTTCTCCGAAGGTTATATAAAGGTGCTCGTATGCACTTCGACATTGGCTTGGGGCGTGAATCTACCAGCGCACGCTGTCGTCATTAGGGTGAGTTCATTAGTTACTATTTTAGTTGGAAATACACCACTTATTATGTGTGTATAGCCTTTTAAAATTGAGAACATTTGTAACATTGCAGGGTACAGAAATCTACGATCAAAGTCACGGCACCTTCGTTGATTTGAGTATACTGGACGTGCTTCAAATATTCGGTCGCGCCGGTAGACCTCAATTCGACAGTTCAGGAACCGGAATTATAATAACAACTCACGATAAACTGACTCATTACTTGAAATCGATGACCAATCAGTTCCCCATAGAGAGTAACTTCATCAACCTATTGGCTGACAACCTGAACGCTGAGGTGAGTTTCTATTTTACTACAGATGGCAATCTATTTAAGATGCAACATCATTGGCATTCTTATCTTATACACACTTTGTTAAGGCTCATTCCGAAGAAAAAAATCATTGGTTTACACTAAAACGTCAAACCAATTGAACAAAAAATGATTCAAATAATAAAACTGTCTCAAACAAAATGCTTACTGTGATAAAAAAATTTCAGATCGCTCTGGGCACTGTCACAAATATAGATGAGGCTGTTGAATGGTTGAGTTACACCTATTTGTTTGTCCGCATGAGAATAAATCCACAGGTGAGAATAATTTAAAAGTTTTTTTTTAATTATTTCATTATGTTAGCTTAAAGCGAATGAAAAAAAGAAAGATTTTGAAGTACAGTACCATCAGCAAGAATATAACGTAAAAAAAATATATATTACACATATTGAATACCCCCATTGATCTATGTACATTACTTGTTTGAATTTGAAATTGAATATGATTGATTATTTAAAATGAATTCGCTAAAAAGGTGTACGGGTTAACGTACGGCGACGTTCAAGACGAGCCGATGTTGGAGAGCAAGCGGCGTGAGTTCGTAACAGCGGCCGCAATGCAGTTGGATCGCACTCACATGATACGATACTTGGAGCGTACTGGCGACCTCAATATCACAGGTGCACTTTTACACTTTACGCACACACACACACACACACACATAAATTCGTAATATGTGTGTGAGGATCCTTATCAGTCATCATAATTATTATGGATCCTCTAATCTCACAATCTATGCATCTCACAGTATAAAATATACACTTCAGATAGGACAAAATAAGATTTGCAACTGAATTGAATTTATTGTCAACTATTATTTAATTAATTATTTAACTTTTGCTTTTTTAAGCTACGTTATTCGTTTAAAACACACTTTTCAGTATGGAAAAATAGTATGCCTCATGTCGTTTAAAAAGAGTTATATTTATATTTATTTTATTTTATCTATACTAGTATTATATAGAGGAAAGATTTGTTTGTTTGTTTGTTTGTTTGTTTGTTTGTTTGTATAGAATAGGCTCCGAAACTACAGGACCGATTTGAAAAATTATTTTACCATTAGAAGCCGACATTATCCGTGATGAACATAGGGTACTTTTTACCGCGGGAAAATGCTTCATTCCTACGGGAAATCTAAAATAAAAGTAAATATTAGCGGCTTGGCCCGGGAGATAGCGCCATCTATCCAAAATACGGTAGATGGCGTTTTATACTTTTCTACGCGGACGAAGTCGCGAGCACCAGCTAGTTTATATAATATATAGTTGAGTCTGTCTGAATTGAATCTTACGAGTGATGATTTTTTATTAATTATTAAAATTTCTTCAGATCTGGGTCGCACTGCAAGCCACTATTACATAACATGCGAGACAATGGAAGTGTTTAACTCTTTGGTACGGAAGTCTATGACGCAGGCCTATGTCTTGGAGATGCTCACGAGGTGTTCCGACTTCCAGCAGCTCAAAGTGAGTTCACCTCAGTACTTTATTATTTTATGTAAACGTCGCGTCGTTAGACAGGCTGGCAGTCAACTATCAAGGAGATGGTAATCTCCTTTGATAAGGTAATACAATTTACAATTTTTCAGGTAAGAAAAGAAGAATTGGGAGAGCTGTGGAGGCTTAAAAAAGACTATTGCGAGCTCAATATTGATGACCCCCCTGAAGACATAAACTGGAAGATAAATATATTGCTCCAAACGTATTTGTCGAGGGGCCGCGTGACGGGCTCTTCTCTACAATCAGATTTGAATTACATCAGTCAGGTTAGTTTGTGACTTTAACAACATTGATTGCTAGGTTTTTTTAAACCTTTTTTCAATGCCAAGAAGGAACGTGAGAGTAGAAATTTTCTGGGTTATTTAATTAATCTTTTAAACAGAATGTGTTTTGCCATCGGCATTGGAGAGAGAATCTATTATCAATACTAATAATAAATCTGTAGGGGTAGATCATGGAGTAATTTACTGTGTTTTCAGAAATATCTATACATGATACTAAAACCAAATTGACGATTTTTAGATTTTTTTTTCTGTTGTATGTATGTATGTATGTTCCTTCATAACTCTTAAACGAATTAACTGATTTTCATGAAACTTAGTAGATAAACATTTGGAAGTACAGGACACGTGGTAGGCTACTTTTTATCTTTTTTAATGCGGATGAAGTCGCGGGCAACAGCTAGTTATATATTAAAATGTTGTGTGTGTTCACACGTAATGAAAAACTCAAAAACTCGAAAACTAGTCGACGGATTGACTTGAAATTTTTCACACAATATGCAATCCGCTTCAAGGATTGATCATATTATCTATATTTTGCGTAATAATATAATTTCTATCGCTAGAAAAAAAAAAAAAAAAAATTACGGCGCCATCTACCGAAAGCGAGCCGAACTAACTCGCCAATGATAACCTCTGTCACATTTAAAGTGGAAGTTAGTCGTTGTTATGGAAGCCGCTGGCCGTTGATCGTCAAAGAAAACCACAGCGAAGCGTGGTCGGGCTCAGCTAGTTTTACTACATAATATAATGTTATTAAAAAATTCCAACTATCGTATTACAGAATGCAGTTCGAATAGTGCGTGCATTATTCGAAATAACTCTACGCAAAAACAACGCTTACATGGCTGCCTTGTATCTGAAAATGGCGAAAATGGTTGAGTTGCAACTGTGGGACTTCTACAGCGACATGAGACAATTCAATTGTTTCTCAAACACTGTCTTGGAACGGATCGAGTATCCGATGTTGAAGCCCGATCAAATAAGGGAAATGGAGTGGCAGGAATTGGGTAATCTCAATGTTTTCAATCATCATTTGACAAAATGTTTAGTCTAGAGTTGTTAGCCAAACGGTCTCGGGTTCGAATCCCGCTAGAGGCAAATGTCTACGTGTTAACGTTTTTTAACTTTGTACCTGAGTCATGGATGTTTTGTAAAAAAGTAATCTTTTTCTCTTAATAGAGTTCACACCGAAAAGCCGCAAATTTTAAAGAACAATACATTAATATAGTAAAAATCTTATTTACTGCCTAATGCATCGCGTTTTGATGTGAACTGACCCTTATATAATCACTTTAGTGTATTTAGGGGCCAATTGCACTAAATCTCATAACTTTGGCTTAAATTGAAGATTTCTTTTCATTTTTCTCGTCCTTAACATTAACGGTGATGTTCAGGTTCGTTGATCAAAAATCCAAAGACAGCGAGAGATTTAAAAAGATGTGCGGATGAATTCCCTCTTTTGGAGATGGAGGCGAGCTTGCATCCAATCACGAGGACAGTGCTCAGGATACGTCTCACTATCACACCCAATTTCAAGTATGTTAACAATTATTTCATATTACTCTAGCGTTTAAAATTTTTCGATAAAGTCGGTACGCTTGGCATATTTTGCTAAAAATTAATACTTATAAAATTTTTGTTTCTTTCAAATTCTACGCCCCACGATTTTGACATTGCTCAAGTGGTTTTCTGAATTAGGGGTCCCGAGTTCGATTACGGGCAGACCCGTGTAGCGGCTGCAACTACCCCCCTTACCGTGAAATAAGAGCATGTGTGCTGATGTATGTCACTTACTCACCGAAACATAATAGCACACGCACGTGTTGTTATTTCAAGGTGTTCTTTTGCGAGAGGGTGGTCACTGCCACCAAACGGGTTGCCCAAATGACTGTGAAACGCAATTTGCTCTGCCACTACTTTCCAGAAACTTTAAAAAGTTAATTTTCATAGTAAAATCGAACCCGGGAACTCTGAAACAGAGCGTTAAAGCCAGCACCCTAACCACTCATCCAACGGGCTCGTCAATGGATAGATGTAGCATCCAGTGGGGCTCAATTACGTCCATGTCCAATTCAAGTGAATGCTTAATAAGCTGATTATGATATGACGATGGTGATGATGATACTTTTTTATATTATGTACTTGTTTTGATTATATCAGGTGGAACGACAAGTACCACGGTAAAGCTCCCGAAGCGTTTTGGATTTGGGTAGAAGATCCCGACAACGACATCATGTACTACAATGAATATTTTCTCATAACAAAAAAACAGGTACGCACGGTCCAAATATAATTATTATTATATTTTATGAAATGCTCTTACTTATGAAAAACATTTCTATGATATCTAAATTTTTCTGACATTTCAGGTTATAACGAAAGAACCTCAAGAGTTGATAATAACTATACCCATTACCGAGCCTTTGCCTCCCCAATATTACATAAGAGCAACGTCTGAAAGGTGAATATTATTAACTATACTAATTTAAATGTGAGTCTGTTTATTGTAGTAATTTTCTTGAGACCCACTTTTATTCTATTCTTTGAAAAAGTTCGTAAGGATTTATTTTTTGGGATAGTATGAAGATTCTAAAAGAACACAGACTCAAGTAACTCTATATAATGTTATTATCGTTAAAATAAAATATGGTCTACTATTAGCTCGTTTTAGTATATTTTTTTACACATTTTTAAAACCTTACTAACTTTCGCATTTATAATATTAGTATTAAGATTATCTCAATTTTTTTATGTATTAAATTTCAGACGATTATTTTTTTTAGGCAAGGCTTACATGTATTTTTACAGTTATTTTTGCATAATTTCATCGCCATAAAAACGAAATTTATATATTTTTTTCAAATCTTTGCTATTTTAAATTCCAGATGGTTAGGATCGGAAAGCGTCCTGCCGTTGACATTCCAACATTTGATATTACCCGAGACTCACCCGCCACATACAGGTATTGATAAAGTTCATTCTAACTTCCCTTTTTTGTTATGTTAAAGTCGGCAGACATGCTGACGGTCCACTTGATTGTATTTGCCATCAAATATAACCTATGTTACTCGTTGATAATGTAGCTTTCTTATGATTTTTTAAAGCAATAGTTTTTGAGTTTATTCATTGCTAAACAAAAATACAAATCTTTATAACCTTAGTATTTATATACATAAATAAAAAATCATTGACTGATGAAATCTTTAAAAAAATCCCATTGAACAGAATAAATATATAAGATAATTATCGAACTGGGATGACGAAAAATATAAATTCATGTACTAAACCCTCTGATAAAGGATACTCTAGATTCTGGGTTGCTTCACTAAAAGTGGCATAGTAGAATATCACCGCATTCACAGCTCGGGGTGATATTTCAAATTAGTTGCACAAAGTTGTCCTTAAGGTGAACACGTGTTACGACTCGAACCATTATTACATTTACATTATTCATCTTTTTATCAGAAATTAACGAGAGAAAGTGATAGTATGTATAAAAAAATCCAGTGGACACTTTCGCAGTGATTTCGTTTGAGACCCTGAATGCATCCTTTATCAGACTAGAACACAAACACATTTTTCTACAGATTTATTAGAACTGCAACCGTTGCCGGTGACGGCCCTCAACAACCCGTCGTACGAAATGCTGTACAAGTTCAGCCATTTCAACCCGATCCAAACCCAAATATTCCACTGCCTGTACCACACTGACAACAATGTTCTGCTCGGAGCTCCCACCGGCTCCGGGAAGACCATAGTCGCCGAGGTCGCCATGTTCAGGGTCTTCAGCCAGTACCCTCAATGCAAGGTATGGGATTCGCTGAATCAGTACTAGAAACAAAGTCGCTTCCCGTCTGTCTGTTCCTATATTATATGTATGCTTAGATCTTTATAACTACGCAACGGATTTTGATGTGTTTTTTTTTAATAGATAGAGTGATTTAAGAGGAAGGTTTTAAGTATATATTTTCAACGCGGGCGAAGTCGTGGCTAGTTACCTATAAATAAATTAAAATCGTTGATTATTTAAGCGATAATGAAGCCTGGATTTAAGTGATTCTGATTTCACACTATGTTTAGTATTGTAAATACTGTGATTTATTATTTTAAAGATGACAAAAACAATGGTATGCTGAGTCGCTTTCGGGGTTCTTCTCAGGGTTGTCATCATCTTGGCTAATTTTTTTTCTAAACTCTGGTTATATATATAATGACTATCAATGTCGATCGCCTGGATGTTTGAGTAAAATATTGTTATGAGTAAAATATTTCAGGTCGTCTATATCGCACCTTTAAAAGCACTCGTCAAGGAACGTATCAAAGACTGGAAAATACGTTTAGAAGGAGAACTAGGCAAGAAAGTCGTGGAATTAACAGGTAATGTTATCCTTATTATTGGATCAGATTTAGTATGGGCCAAGGCCTTTTTTGTGATTCTCGCCCCCTAAGCCCATTACTTATTGTAATGATTATATCCCATCAAAAACATAAAATGTAAAAAATGCCAAGTCTCGTAACGCAATTATTCCACTACAAAAAGTTGTAAGATGTAATGTAGAACCAATTCTGAGTTATTTTAGTTAGTGTATATGGAAGCACATATCAATTACCTATCAAAATTTATAGGGACCGTATATAAATTAGATTAGATATATTTATTTTGTAATTTATATTAATGTTTATTCTGTTTTATAGGCGACGTGAGTCCAGACATTCGGGCGATCCGTAACGCGCACGTGATAGTGACGACTCCCGAAAAGTGGGACGGCATCAGCCGCTCGTGGCAGACCAGGAACTATGTGCGGGACGTGGCTCTCATCGTCATTGACGAGATCCACCTTCTCGGCGAGGATCGTGGACCAGTGCTGGAGGTCATCGTCTCGAGGTAAAGCGAAATGTCTACTGTCTTACTGTCATTCTTGATGGATACGTTCTTTTGAATGGGAAAAATTAAAATGGGATTCTTACATTTTTCTGGACATTTTTCCGTCTGATATTATTTAGCAATTTGAAAATTTCTTTGTAAATGTTTCATGTTGTTTTTGGTTTCAGGACAAATTTCATCGAGTCCCATACATCAAGAAGGCTAAGAATCATTGGCCTTTCGACTGCACTTGCCAACGCAAAAGATTTGGCTAACTGGCTTAATATTGGCGAAATGGGGCTATACAACTTCAGGCCTTCGGTTCGACCTGTTCCCTTAGAGGTATAACTATATAAATAGGGTTTATTACTGAAAAAAAAACATGAGTAATCTGAATACTAATATAGCTAAGGCATAGTTTGTGCTTAAGAGTTGCTTTTTGTTAGAATAAAGCGGATAATTTTGAATTCCGATTTACTTAATCATTTCGTTTATATAGACCTTTTAGAGGATTCTCGAAAATAAAAATGAATAAAATAAAAATACTAAGACATACCGCTACGTGCCTAGACATGCCGTAGCGTCAGTGAGCGCTGGTCCTTAAAGTCTGGTAGCCAGAGTTATTGATGTGATATAATTCGCTCCATTCAGGTGCACATATCGGGTCATCCGGGGCGCCACTATTGCCCGCGAATGCTCTCCATGAACAAGCCGACATTCCAAGCGATCCGCGCGCATTCGCCGAGAGCCCCCGCACTTATCTTCGTGTCCAGTCGCAGGCAGACCAGGTACACTTTGAGAACCTCTACTACCACTTTATAGCTGCAACTCATTCGCGTTGTGTATCGTTCCTAACTACCATGGAGGGTAGAAATTGGCTAATTGACAACATTTAAAATATACTACAAACTGTAGTTATCCTATCAGAAAATAGCGTAAAAAAACAATTATGTCACTTTATTTTTTTAAGCTATATTATGTATATTTTTGCAAATTCTATGAAAAAAATATCATAATTTTTGAAATTTTATCTGCGACCGAAACGCCCTGTGATTGGTTGCAACTTTGATGACGTCTTAAGCTAGTAAACATTGCTTCCGCGACTGATTATAGTTCTTTACCAGTTGTAGTTGTTTACTAGCGTGTGACGTCACACGTATCAAAGACCAGCGCCATTACCGGAAACAACGTTGTTGGCGCGGTTTTGGAAATTTAAACTTTAACATTGATTTTTATTGATAATACAGTAGATCTCCCGGAAATATCAATGTAGTGTGCTTATTATGTAATAAAGAACACCTTAAAACGATTTTCTAAAATTAGTCAAATAGCGGATTGAGAAATTAAAATTGAGAAAATATCTTACATTTGTTTGTGCATTATAGATTGACAGCGTTGGACCTCATAGCGTATTTGGCCGCGGAGGAGAATCCGAAGCAATGGCTCCACATGAAAGAGAACGAAATGGAACAAATCCTAGCGAACATTCGCGAGTCCAACCTCAAGTTGACGCTGGCGTTCGGTATCGGCATACATCACGCCGGCTTGCACGAAAGGGACAGAACTACAGTGGAGGAGTTGTTTATTAATCAGAAAATACAAGTGAGTTCATAATAATATAACCAAACCAGTTTTTTACCCACACTGAACCACACAGATAAATTATTTTGTACAAAAATGTTGAATTCGATAAATCGCCTGATCAACACAATGAGTTATTAAGTATTGTAAATTGTACTCAAGGTGCTGATTTGCACTGCGACACTCGCATGGGGCGTCAACTTCCCCGCACACCTGGTCGTGATCAAGGGCACGGAGTACTTCGATGGAAAACAGAAGCGGTATGTGGACATGCCCATTACCGATGTGCTGCAAATGATGGGCAGAGCTGGACGACCGCAGGTCAGTATCTGATGACAGTGATTAGAAAATCTATCTATGTTATGTTAAGTATCCTAATGTTATTATAAATACACTTTAAGCGTAACTTTCATCAAAAAAATTAAAAAAATTAACACACGAAAAAAAAATTAGTAAAAAGGTAAAAAAAATACCTAAGAAAAAAGGGCCAACGAAGTCGTGGGAAGAAGTTAGTTAACCTACACATAAGAAATTTGAATAATATTTTTCAACGTCTAGTTACCGAAACTTTGAACTGTTATGTTTACATTGAAAAATAATAAAATCACTATTTAGGCGTTTTAGCTAAATAGGATATCACAAAGGTGGATACTTTCTTCTTATTCCAAACACTGCCTTTCTTCCTTCAATCACTTTAGGTTGTTTTCAATTGCAGTATGACAACGAAGGTGTTGCTGTGGTGTTGGTACATGACCAAAAGAAGAATTTCTACAAGAAATTCCTGTACGAACCGTTCCCAGTCGAGTCTAACTTGTTGGAAGTTTTAGCGGACCATTTGAATGCTGAAATTGTAGCTGGTACGTACTAAGACTTACTGATTTAAGTATAAAGAGCATGGAATGACTCAAAAGAGCATAGAAAGCTACTTTATCAGCGAGCTATATTTTATCAAGTTGCGCAGGCGAACTCGCTTGCAACAGCTAGTCCAGTATAAATACTCGAAGGTTTTTTAAGATGGACGTGTATGGATGGATGTTTGTTACTTTCACGCAAAGATGAATTTGGCATACAGATATAATAGTTTTTTTGACTACGATTAAATTAACATACAGGATACTTTTTATCCCGAAAAATTCTGGGTTACCTGTGGCTCAAAAAACGAATTAAATGTTTTTTTTTTGTTTAATTTCAGGCACAGTGCAAACGAAACAGGACATCCTAGATTACTTGACGTGGACATATTTCTTTAGAAGATTATTGAAGAATCCGTCTTATTACAATCTGGAGAGTCTGGAGCCGCAAGATGTTAATTTTTACTTGTCGAATTTAGTGCAAACATCTCTTAGTGCGCTTGCAAATTCGAACTGCATCGAAATAGAGGAGGTGAGTCTGAGTACCAATCATACGGACGTTTTTTAAATGTTAAACTCGTCTGAGGCTGACGGTCAATTTAGTCAACTACAATTTGAGCCTAAAATAAAGACGATCGGGTCAAGGGTTTGCCCTGTAGCTTAACCTTTTTGAAAGAAGTCAACAAGTCAGAACAACATATTTTTTCGAATTCCGTAGATTCATTTCTAATGTGCTCTATAGTCGTGTGAGGCACGAAATCTGTGATTTTTTTGTTTTTATATTAAAGGACGAACGCACAGTGCACACGACGTGGATGGGTCGCATCGCCTCCTACTACTACTTGTCGCACAAAACGATGTTGCACTTCAGCGAGAGATTGCAAAGCAACTTGACCGTGTCGGATTTGTTGCGAGTGCTCGCCGACAGTACCGAGTACTCGACGCTCCCAGTCAGACACAACGAAGACGTGCTCAACGGGTGACTATATATACACCATTTTTCAATTTATCGTAGGCAGTGTCGCACTAGGCTAGTGATTTAGACGAGTAGCAAGTGATAATTTAGTACTGTAACTAAACTTTCTTTTTTAATTGAAAACTTGTTTAGGCTTGGGCAGTTTGTAAAGAGAATTTGGCACAGGAGCAAAACGGTAAACTCGACACCATCGCGGTGATTTTTTTTTACAGAAAATGAGCACAAAAAACCACTAGAGGATTTCAAGGGGAAAAATAGAAATGTTGTGTGAAAGTTTAGTTCGTGTAGAAGAATGTGTGTGTCATCGAAAAAAATAACTACATAAACATTTTTTTGTGAAGCTCCTTCACCGTCAGAGCAAGATAAATCAAAAACGCCAAAGCTACAGTCCCGAATAATATAATACTAACAGCTGCGTGAATCACGCCAGCCAATTCCACGCCAACAAATGCTAAGCTAGCCAATAGAGAGCCGGTCTTTAGCCAGCCAATAGCCAATTCACCAATCGTGAGACAAACTGCGTCTAATTGAATATGCAGTCTATGCATTTAAATAGACAGCGTCTATTGATTTTTAGACAGCGATTGACTGTCTAAAATTAAAGATTTTTAAGGGTGGGTTGCGCCATAGGCTTGGTTATTGTTACAGTCAAAGTTAACTTTAGCGATAACTTTAACTGTGACAGACGAAATTAACAATCGCATGTTGCACCGTGATATTATTCAAAGTCATTGTCAAAGTTAAAGCAGTTGCTATTATAAAATAATGTAATTTTCCTAGGTTGTCGTAGTAATATTTTTTTTATAATTAAAATTCACATGTCACAAAACTGTCACAGTTGACTCAACCGAAACAATAACATTAACCGGCCAATATCGAGCGGTTAAGGTTATCGTTAAGTTATGACGTCATATCAACCGTTTTAAAAATGGTGCAACGCATAATTATGCGCAACGCTTAAGCGAAGATTTAACGGCTGGATTTGATATGGTTACCGTTAAAGTTAGACGGTGTGCAACCCACCCTAACTGTGTCTTCGAACGTGTCTTCGAACGATTGTAAAGTCGCTGCTTGCCACTTGTTAACCGTAAAGTTTGGTTGCACGTGTGCAGTGAGTTGTCGAGCCAAGTGCGCGTGCCTGTGGACGCCTTGACCCTGGACTCGTCGAACGTGAAGGCGTTTCTGCTTCTGCAGGCTCACCTGTCGCGGCTCACTCTGCCCAACCCCGACTATCTCACCGACACCAAGTCGGTCCTCGATCAGACCATAAGGATTTTGCAGGTATTTCAATCAATCAATCAAAACATTTATTTGTAAAGAAAAAAAAACAGTAATAAGAAAAATATGAGTTACAAGTTACAAATAGATCCCTACTCAGTATTTTGCTGGCTATAATTTGAGTGCTTTGTATTGTTTATTTTCTTTTCTTGTTTTTGTCCATATATATTTTTCTCCTCTCATAAGTCTCATAATTCGGGACAATCTTTGTAGATGAGATATTAATAATAAAATTGAACTCCTTCACGTTTGCGCTTAAGTTCACGTCAAATGTACTTTTCAAATAGATAGAACTCTTGTGAAAACTTAAAATCTGACAGTAAATATGTACTTGACTTTTTCAGGCAATGATCGACACCACAGCAGAATACGGATGGCTGTCCGCTTGTATCTCTTGTCAACTGTTAATGCAGTGTATAGTACAAGCGAGATGGCATGACGAGTCACCACTTACCACTCTGCCGCACGTGGAGGCTGACCATTTGTATATGTTCACTAAAATGGCGCAGAAGGAACGCAAACCTTGCACCGTTTTGAATGGCCTCAAAGTTACGTGCCAAAGAAATTACGAATTGCTCGCCAAGTATTTGAGGGTGGAGTTTGAAGAAAATCAAATCAATTCCATTTACAAGGTGAGTCATAGTACATAAAAAAACACCTAAATGGAACGCTCGCTGTATGTCCCGGTGTGCCCAAAAAACGACAAATAAAATAGAATTTACTCATCAGAGTGTCTAGTGCGAGTTTTACAAATGACATCAAAATACGTCACCATCGAGTCAATCGAAGAAACTCTATGCACAGAGAGCATCGAGTAAATGCAAGTGTCAGTTCCAATCGAGTATGACTTGCGATTGACGTTTCCTCACAGACAATAGTGGGCAATTGTCGATAATTTTTATCTGTAATTTGGTAGCTTTGTCAAGTCCAACAATAAACCGGCCAAACTGAGGACGTAGTTAACAGTTGCTTTTTCACTGACTAGAGTTGTGTATCACATTTAAGCGGATTATAATATAACGTCAGACGTGCTTATAATTTGAATTGTTAAAAGTCTGTTTATAAATATTGCGTGTGCTTCCAGTTTTTAGTGTTTTTACTGTTGGAAGTTTTTTTAATGGAATTTAATACTGGCAGTTTTTATAAAGAATAAAAAGAAAAATGAGAGTGTAATGTTTTAAAGAGCGCACAGGAAAAATTTATAGAAGTCAGTTGTTTTAAGATTTTGAGAAGATATTGTATTTTGTATTGAATAGTTTTGTTTAATATAAATATGTAAAAGAAATGAAGAAATTAAATTAATAATATGAAGAAATAGAAAATTTTATTTTTACAATTAAATGCGTGTTAAATGTTAAATGTGAATAGAATTGAAGAGAAAGCAACTTAGAATTAGAGAGATGGAGTTGCTGACTCAAAGGGAGTGGCAAGTGGTAACTACAAGGGGTTTAGATGTACTAGAAACTATTGCTAATAATTATCGTAGAGGTAATTAAAGAGGGTTAAATATGTTTTGTTTTTAATTAATATCATAGGCCAACAATGAATACACTTTTATAATATTAGCTCATTTCTGTGTTATTTGGTGTGCTGTTTAATTAAAATTCATTAAAATTTACAATTACAATATAACAAGAGCAAACCTATCTCTAATAAAAAAAAGTCTGTTCTAGCTAACACTTCTAGCTTTACTACGAAGGCACGATATATAATTGGTCATCTCGTGCTCTAGCTGTCTCGAACATCTTCCATGCAAAATAATTATATGCCGACATCTTTGATTTAGGTACTTTTTGAAGAGAATTAACACTGAAACCCTAAATTTTTCTTAACGGAAGTTTCTCTCACCAAAAAATTCTAAGTGACAAATTTACTTTCAACGCGGGTAAAGTTTTACCTAATGTTTGCCGTAGAACTGTCAAACTTACGTCTCGCACTCGCAAAATGGCGTTCAATGACGTTTACGTCCATAATTGTGTTCACTTGTCGATAGCCGTCACTGCTCGATCGGGTAAAAGTTACCTTTGTAAACTCCCACTCACAAATTTAAGTGTACATTTTAGCCAGTAGGTGGCGCTGCCTCATTCCCATACAAATTGACATTTACTCGTTCGACGAGTTTGATAGAGTAAAACTCGCACTAGGCCCTCAGGTGAAGGCCCTTAATTAAGATTTAACTCAGTATACTTACTAAAAGGAATGACAAGTTCTTCATCAATAGAAATCCATACTCCATACTAATATTACAAATTATGTGAAAGTAACTCTGTGTCTATCTTGTTACCATTTCACGCCTTAACTACTCAACCGAACTAATCATCGTGAAATT
The DNA here is from genome assembly GCA_918317495.1 of Synanthedon vespiformis. NCBI lineage: Eukaryota > Metazoa > Arthropoda > Insecta > Lepidoptera > Sesiidae > Synanthedon > Synanthedon vespiformis. The sequence continues at coordinate 4,590,603 of OU906964.1, forward strand.
TATTAAACACATTGTCAGGAATACAGAAAAGGACATATAGAGTAGAGTGCCTTTCATCAAAAGAAGTGCTTACATATATTTTTTTAAGGCGGACGAAGTGGCGCTGGCGAGAACAAGCCAGTAATAATATAATTATTAAAATGTGTTCGTTTGTCCCCAACAGGCAATATGTGATCTTCCCACTTTAGACTTAAAGTTGAGTATTCGCGGATTGTGGTTCGACACCGATCGCGAAGAGGACAGGAACATAAGACAACCTCCCCAAAGAGACGATTGGTTGTGCTTACACGCTAATCAGGTATCTACTGCCATTATTTAAAATATAGCTCATTAAAATATATTACAGATTGATCTATTAAATTGCCTCTACAGTAGTATTTTTTTTCTGAACTGTTTGCGTCTGCTATTTATATAGATTAAAGTTGATGGATTGACGAAACGGAAAGTATAGTAAAAAGTTCTCTATGACGTTGCATAAAGAGTTGCTCGTTCATTCAGATTAATTTGGTGAGATTGAAAAAGTTATTGAATGTAATGAAAAGAAAAGGTTATCAGTCAGTTGAATGAACGAGTTCGCGAAGAGAGGTTGTTACGTATCTGATAATATTGGTCGAAGTAGAGGGTTATATAACAGTACGTTGACAATCAGTCTTGACACAATTTTATCCGTACTAATATAAAAAATGCGAAACTGACTGTTACGACTGTTACATATAAAATTTCAATCCCCGTTTCCCGTAGGAATGAAGCATTTTCCCGCGGTAAAAAGTAGCCTATGTTCATCACGGATATTGTCGGCTTCTAATGGTAAAAGAATTTTTCAAAACGGTCCAGTTGTTTCGGAGCCAATTATATAGAAACAAACAAACAAATCTTTCCTCTTTATAATATTAGTATAGACGTATATGACGCCATTTCAGGAATACACAGTGGTGATGGAAATGCAGCGTCGCGGTGGCAACCCTAATAGTGTGCCGTGTCCCAAGTTCCCTCGGGGCAAAAGCGAGGGCTGGTTCCTCTCCCTGGGCGCAGTGGACTCGGGGGAACTGCTCGCCCTGAAACGTGTCCCACCCAAGGGAACCGCACAGATCACCTTTCAAACGCCCCCCAGAACAGGTAACTTACACTGTACAAGTCGTCTATACAGTATATGTACACACACTTGATGAGGCGCGTAGTGAATCTTCGTTCACGCGGAAAAGCAACTTACAATAAACCTTAGATACGATATATATAAGGTTCATAATACAATACAGCTGTTAGTTCCGTCTGCACGTACGAGCGTATCGTTCCAAGCGGCGCACGCTCAAATGGCGCCAGCTGGCGACCAATTGCGGTACTGGAGAAAGCCGCGAAGTGTGTGGATTGGTCGAAGCATTTTCCCACACTTTAAAAATTCTTTAAGGCTTGAAATCTATGTTCACTGTGTAACAATATAAGACAGACAACCATTCCTTTTAAATGATATCTATATTATACAAAAGAAAATAATTTCATGTTAGTTAGATCATTTATAACTTGAGAACGGTTGGACTAATTTTTATTAAAAAAAACATGTGAAATATACACGAAAAAAAATCATTTTCTCAGAAATTTTGTATGCAACGGTTTTTTATTCTGAGGTAAAACGAAGTTCGCCGGGTCAGGCAGTTTGTGAATATAAATTACTAGCTGCTACCCGCGACTTCGCCCGCGTAACTTTGTAAATTATATACTAAAACTCCTCGAGAACCACTCTATTCATTGATGAAAACAGACGCGACGAAAGACTTTGTTTTATAATATGTAGTGATAATATATCTATTACTGAAAACAGCATGAAAATTGGTGCAGTAGTTTTTGAGTTTATCGCGAACAGACAGACAGACAAGCAGACGACTTTGTTCTATAATATGTAGTGAATACAGAATACCACCGTGAAATAACAGCATAATATGTGCTGTTGTGTTTCGGTGAGTGAGTAAGGGATGCCAGAGCCCATTACCCCCTTCCCTTCCTTATCCCTTATCCTTAATCCTTCTATGGTCAGCAGCGCACTTGTAGCACTTATGGCGTTGCTTGTGTTATAGGCGACGGTAGCCACCTTCCATCAAGTGGACCGTCAGCCTGTCTGTCGACTTTAACATAAAAAAAAAAAAAAAAAATTATTATGTAACAAAAATATGTAACTTTTTTTTTTTAATTGCATTCACAGGTCGCGTCATTTACACAATTTACATAATAAGCGACAGCTACATGGGATTGGATCAACAATATGATTTACAGTTTGAAATCATTGATCCTCTGCATCAAGATAATCCGGAGAAATTGTATTAAATCACTCTAATATTTAAAACCATGTTATTAGTGGATAATGTTTTTATATTATGTACATAAATATAGTTATTTTTGTGAATACTTAGTTTTTCATTTCATTGTTTACTACAAAGGTCGTCCCCGGCTTCGCACGGGTGCAATATATTTTTGAAAGTTTTATATAAAAACCTTCCTCGTTTAACGTTAACTTTCGTTTAGTGAAAATCCTTTAAATTTAAATCCTTTGCGTAGTTTAAAAAATTTGAAGCGTACAGAGAGACGGCGGGAAAGGACTTTGTTTTATACTATGTAGAGATCAAAATAAAAAGTACATTTTTGAAAAAAGATTTTATTAGTCATTGAAATTAAAATATTAATAATCTTATTCAAGTGTAACAGCAAATTTCAAAAAATATATATCTAAGACAGTAACTAGGCATTTATAGGTTGGCTCTTACTCTAGCCTTCTAATCACGTATTTTAAGGGTTTGCGTCATGACAATGTAGATAAAAAAACAAAAAGTTTCAGTGCAACAGTGTGACGTTACTTATTAGACAAAGGAGGATAAAAAGCTCACTCGCTAAGGTTTGAAAAGTTTCTCGAGTTTCCGGGAAATTTTATAGCGCAAACCTTTCTTCTATGACGGTAATAGTATTGCGTCGATACTGTGAACGTAAAATGGCAGATTCTATACTAATCCCTTTGAAAACAAAACCAGCACGACTTTGTCAAGACGCAAGCAAATCGCGTTCCCGCGCGAGTCATGCGACTAAAGCCCGTCACAAACGCAGCTATAATACTAAACGAGGAATTCTTGTATGCCACGACGATCTCGCGAACGGCTCTAACGATTTTGACGAAAATCTAGGGTTAGGGGTTTTTTAGGTCTAGAAATCGATCGATCTGTCAGGGTCTTATCTTCGAGAAAAATCGTTTTAGGTAGTATTTTTTTTAATATACCGTACTATAATATGTAGCAAGCTAACACAGACGGAGACGATGCTATAATATATATTTTGGACTTAATTCATTGAAGGTCGGCCTGGCATGATGTCTTGCTATATATACCATAATATGCGATAATATAATATACGGTATACATTGGTGACGTCTCATAGAAGAAATATATATTATAGCTATGTGTGTGACGGGCTTAATACGATAGAGTACTGCAAAACTTTGATGACGCCATAAAGCCAGCCATAAATAGACAGCTTTTGGCATGAATATACTACAATAATAATTTGATAATAGTCATTTTGGTATAGTAGTACAATATTATATTGAATTTTGCTTGTACATAAAAGCATGCTGTATTTTTTAAATGCAAAATGTTTCAAACTGCAACATGGAATTACTTAGAGAAAATAGATTGGATTAACATTTATAAGACGATTACTTCTACTTTTTCTATACACTTAGTTGAAACTTTAAAAAAAATATTTCTAATTTATTTTACAACTAGCTATAGAAAATCTATATAACATTATAAGGTAAATGATTTTTTTTTAGTTATACAATCAGTTCTTTAAAAAATAGAACTCTCAAACAAATAAGACCACCTTAATTTACAATGATTATCCTAAAAACTGACACTGTGACAGGGGTCGATTCGTAACAAATATTATATTATGATATTCATAATATAAGGTGGGCTTAGGTATTTGAGAAAGGCTCAGGTACATACTTTAAGAAGCATTTGATATATGGCACTTAGGCCTTATTATACCTGTTTTAAAATAGGAAAGTGTAACAGTTATTTTTTTTCCAGACTTTACTAGTCAAATTCACAAAGTATTTAATATTATAATTGCTAGCTTACTTTTTACAGATATATTTTCGTCAAGTCTCTAGTGATCGGATGAGGTTACACAGGAAGCTCTATTTAGGAGGTAAATAGTCAAACAATTGATTGGAATGTAAATCTGAATAAGCATTTACTTTATTGTACTAGTAAAAATGCAAATGTTTTAATATCTTACGCTTACACCAATTAAAAAATATTTAATTTAAATGTGCAAAATGCACATTTGCGTTGCAAATTATGTTAGTTATAAAAATATCTTTGTTTATGACAGCTAAGACTAGACACTTCTCACATCTGATCCATTGAATCTTAAGGACTCTACAAAAATAAAAGTAAGTATCTTTAGAATAATAGTGTGACAATATAATCTAAATGTAAGTATATAAAAAAGCCAATAATTTATGAAAAAAAAAAATTGCTTTACCTAAAACTAAATGTGGGTCTTAAGAGATCTAGCAATAATTCAATCTTAATTCTAACATGTCCAATTAGTACTTACAAATCTGATTTTAGACCTAAACTCCACGCGCTAGCTCTGAGGAATTTAAGAAAATACCTTAAAGACCTAGTGCAGGTCTATTATTGGTATAGAGTAATCATGAAATGATTCTAAAAAGTATTTATTTAATGTTATGAAGCAGAAAATTAATAGAGATAAATATTCCCAGCCTTACGTTTCCTCGGAGCTCATGCGTGAAATATAGACAAAATAATTATATAAATCTGATTTTGCATGAATCAGATTGCCTTAATTTTAAATTATTATATTAATAGAAAAACAAGTTACAAAGTACATATTCTGTTTTCGAGCATAACAGATTTTCAAGCCAATCTTACCCATTTTTGTTTTGTATTATTTGTTTGCATGAAATTTTGAGCATTGTTTTTTTAAAATTTCAATTTTTGAAAGCTTATATTCTAATAATTTTAAATTCAACCTCCACGAACATCCTGAACAGGACCACTCTCAACGACCCTTATTAAATATTCATAACTTTTTATAATACTCTCAAACAATATCAAAAATTGTTGGAGAGTTGGTGATCTGTTATTTACGTTTTTTCTGCTCAAAATCAATAGCACGAGCTTCAGAGATAATCTGTCTTTCTCTCATTAATATTCCATCAAGTTGTTCCGTGAATGCATCAAAGGAGAACTTTGTTTCGAATCTCTTACGGCCGGCTTCACCCAATCTCTCACAGATGTCAGGATATGTAACGAGCTTACTCATAGCATTGGCGATATATTCACTATTAGGTTCGCATAGAAAACCTGTTACATCATGTACTATTGTTTCAGTGGGACCACCACTGTTCACTGCAATCACAGGTTTTTTAAAGTACATGGCCTCTAAAGGCACAATGCCAAAGTGTTCATTCGATGGAGTATAAATCAGTGCCTTGCAATTATAAAGAAGCGACACTTTCTCCAGATCACTCGGAGACTTCATAAATGTAACTTTGTCTTCTATATCTAGTTCAGCTGCTAAATCTGTTAATTCAATGTAATGCTCCATATTTTCCAAATTAATAGGATCGAAACCACCCGCCATTATCAAATGCACTTTATTCCAGTCTGAAGGTACTAAAATATGTTTTAAATGTTCTAAACCTCTTAGAGCTAATTGTAAATCTTTTTTCCTTTCATATCTATTGATTGAAAGAAATATAAACTTGTCTGTACCAACAGGGACAATTTCCTTCAAGGGTTTCGGTTGCGTATTCTTAAAGAATTCAACATTTATTGATGGATAGCAAATGTCTGGCACATCTTTGATTCTTTGAAACGCATCTTGATAAACTCTAGCCGTATATTTACTGTTGACCAATACTTTATCGGCTTGAGCTGTCGTTAATTCTTCCAACCAGTTTAACGGCGCTCTATATAATTTCTTAAGAAACCCACCCTCTGAGGACAATAATTTGTCAGGGTGATGACAATAAAACACTACTCTGAAGGGGCCTCTTGCTAATTTTAGAAAGGGTATGCATAGTGATATCAAGTCACAAAATATAAGCGTTGGTTCCTCTACGGGTATCACGTACCAAGACATGTAGACAGCGGCGTAAACCATACGGACGTAAGCGCAGGCAGCTTTGAATCTACCGAGGATAGAACGAGGAATCCAATCCCCTATAACCGTTACTGGAAAAGTTCCATCCCTGGTTTCAGCGAAACAATGATTGGGATCATGGTGATTGGTGTAAAAAGCTATTTCGTGGCCTTTCTTCTTGAATGCCAATGCGGCATCCACTACTAGCCTCTCTGCGCCGCCAATACCCAGATCTGGGTGAAGAAATATTATTTTAACCATTATTTTTACAACACTATTTCTACTTTAAATATTAAATCACTAGTGAAAAGTATATAAAATAATAATCATTTATGAACGAATACACAATCGCAACAGAATCGTCATTTCTCTTTCAAATGTTATTCAAATTGACATAAACATAACCAACAAAAACAAGGATTGACATGACAGTAGTTGATTCTGTGAGTATGACGCTATACTCTTTGGTATGACGCAAATAAAATGTCACAGTTTAATTAAATCTTGAAATATTGATGCGCCCTCTCACTCTCGAGAAGTTCCCAGACGAAGTACTCGAGAAAGTTGACCGAGCACGAAGTGCGTCGCTACTCGCTTCACACTCGTTCAACTTCTCGAGGAGCTCATTCACGTTGCATATATATTATGGTAGAAAGCCCAAGAGGGGATTTTTGGATTTATTAGAGCGCATCAGATATTGCCAATGTATATTCCCCACGTGTCTTCGATAACGGATATGTATTAATCTGACGGTTTCGTTGGTGGGGTTGGTGGGGGTGGGGGTAAAATTTTAAATACAACTCGAGCGCGTCAGATTTTCAGATGGGATGTTAAGTGAACCTAAACTAAGCTCCCATTTAAAATTCAGACGATTTGGATGTAACGCAAGCTCGTGGCAGCTTTTTGAAAATGCAAAAAAATATTTTTTACGATTCTCATTTTGTAATACTCGAGCGCTTCAGATTTTCATACAGACGGTTCAGCCTAAATTCCTAATCGTGCTGATTCTTCTTACCATCCAATCTTCAAAGTCCAAATTTAGCATCATGAGCTCCCTAACCATTATAAGTTACGCGGCTTTGAGTCTTTTGACTCGGTCGCAAAAACCGACAACAAATGGAAGTAGCACGAGGCGAGGTAAAGTTGGACGAAGTTAGGGCGAGATGACCGTTCAAACTCTCTTATTCGCCTCGCCTCGCCCAACTTCTCGAGTAATCTCGAGAGCGTGGAGGCCGTGTTAGTTATTTGTCCAATCACTGTCACTGTCACCGGACTCCGAGTCCGACCGGACCGAACCGAACCGAAGTGTTTGGAGTTGGAGTGACTTTGGAGTTAAAGTGTTTTAATCTTTTAATTTAACATAAAATATTAAATATTTAATTTAATTACACATGCTTATGTGTCACTGTTAATTTCAATCAAATAAATAAAATAATTAGCAAGATAAAACAATTAATCTGAATAAGTTCAATAGCTAAATTCTCTTAATTCTCCTTAAACAAATCTTAGGGCAGGAAGATTTCGATAACATTACACCTACTCTACGATTTTTAACAATGAAAACAGCTGTTGTTATAACCGTGTGCAAGATCTTGATATTCATAGTTGTTCTCATGAGTTTTATTTCCGACGTCGTCGCCAATAATTCACCTAAGAAACTGCAAATTGGTGTCAAGAAAAGACCCGCCGAATGCTCAATCAAAAGCAAAAAAGGGGATTTGTTACACATGCATTATACAGTTGGTTTTATTAATTTATGTCATTTTGTAAAGCCTTGAGATTAGAAGTGCAGTTGTGATAAGTTTTCGTTTTTTTACAGGGCACATTGGATGATGGTACAGAATTTGACAGTTCCATACCTCGTGGAAATCCTCTCACATTTACACTGGGATCGGGACAAGTTATCAAAGGTTGGGATCAAGGTTTGATCGGGATGTGCGAAGGGGAACAAAGAAAGTTAGTTATTCCACCGGAACTCGCCTACGGAGAAGCTGGCGCTCCACCTAAAATACCAAAGTCTGCTACACTCACATTCCATGTTGATCTCGTTAAGATTGAAAGAAAGGATGAACTTTAAATAATATGTATTTAAAACATATCGTTGTGAGTGAAACCAAAATCTGCTATGTGCATAAATATTATACTTTTGAGATATTGACAAAAAGTTTTCCTACATGAAGGTTTATTAAAAAAAAAGGATTTCATTTAAAACTTCAGGTTGTTATACGTAAACTTATTTGACTTTGAAAATGAAAATTTTATAGTTTATTATAGAGTAAATTTTGCACATAACATTTTAGTTGCTGCACATACTTAGAATAATTTATTAAGAGATCAAAGTTCATCAAATAGTGCACTTAGTTTTTTTATACAATAGATAAGGCAGTGAACTACTGAGGTCAAACTGTAGGAATCTCAATAAGTGCACATAGCAGATTTTGGTTTAACTACAACAATATAATAATAGATAGAACGTTAGGAATGTTGTGGATGTGAATTCAATACCTATTTTTTTTTTTAAGAACAAAGATTTTAAAATCTGAAACATTTTTTTTAATTTCTCTGAACCTATATGTTGTACCTTAAAACTGATAACCATTGGTTACCTACTATTGAATATGGTAGAGTTGACTCAGTTGGCTGGAATCTGAAATTATATTGTGGAGCAATCGCATAGTAATAACTATCTTTTATTTCATATTCTTATTAAATCCATATTACTTAGTAGCTTCCCCTTTCTTCCATCGGACATACAGACGTACGGCTGGTTCCCATCCTCATCTTGTCGAAATCCCCCCTTTTCGAACCAAGCGCTTTAAAACATCCTTTATAATGCGCACCGCCAAGGTTTGGAACTCCCTGCCTGCGTCTGTATTTCCGAGTTCATATAACCCTAATCTTTTCAAAGTTCGAGTGAATAGGCATCTTCTGGGTGAGCTCGCTCCATCTTAGGCCTCTCCCTTGCTACCCAGCTGGTTGTTGGCCAAGAGCAAACCCATCTCTAATAAAAAAAAAAAAACTTAGTAGCTACAAAATTTACAAAAAACATATAAAACAAAGTCGTCCACCGCGTCTGTCTGTCCGCGATAAATTCAAAAACTACTGCACCGATTTTAATGCTGTTTTCACCAATGTACAGAGTGGTTCTCGAGGAAGGTTTTAATATATAATTCAAAAAGTTTTGCGGGCGGCAGCTAGTTTAGGCTGACGGGCGAACCGATACATTTTTTCTCTACCCAAAGTCGTATAACGCGGCTTTTCACTTCAAAAAACATCAATTTAAGAAATCAGCGCCATCTATCCGCGCTGCAGTTTGTTCGGAGCGCAAGCTACCACCTTATAATAGTGCACATGTAATTTTAATGAGTAATTAAAATAACTGGTATTTTTCTGTGAATTTTTAAATTTGGAATTATTATTCTATTGCCATGGTTTTCTCTTTGGGACACGTGCAAGAAATAAACATGTAGGACATGGGATCCAAGTGGAGGCCTCGAAAGTAAATACATACTGACATTATCGAAATTAAAAAAGTTAATAAAATAAAATAAAGTCGTGGTAATTGAAACTAAATAATTACAACATTTTATTTAAGGTTGCTTTATTTTATCGAAGCAATAATTACATATAGTTACATAGATAATTAAATAACAGTTTACACTGATTATGTTTTTATTTCTTTAATTTAATTTACTTTGTTTTCGATAAAAGTTCTATTTTCAAACGTGTAAACTATAATCGGTATACACTTTTTTGAAGGATATTACATTTTTATACAAATATTGGTTAAGATAGAGGCTGGAGCTAGGCTCATTTAAAATTAAACATTGTTTAATGTTATTATACAGCATTTATTCTATTAATAAGTCAAGAACATAATGAGACCATCGCCATTATATTCGTATTTTCAAGATAGTCAAACCAATTTTCTTTAGCGCCATCTGTCGATGTCTATAAGTGAAAAATTATATTAGAGAATTGATTGGCGACGGCTGAATTTTATTAGAATATTAGTCCCTTTCTTAATGGATAAATCCAATTAATTACGTTTGAAATTAAGTGATTTGTTTTTCAAGGCTTTTTACAATACAAGGACAACGCCATCTAGTGACGTCTAATCGCATTGTTAAGACCGTAACATTTATTATATTTTTTAATTTAGTTAAATAAGTGTACCTAATCGTTATTAGTTTATTAACGAAACTACAATAAAACTAAACTAGTACAAAAACCTTTCTAGGTTACCCTCTCTCCTAAAATTTTAGGTTATGATAAGATCATTGTCTATCCCAGAATTGATACTGAGAAACGTTACAATCAATTTAAACGTGGTTAGTATATAAGTAATTATAACGTCTATAATATGTTCCTATAGTTAATCACACATCATCTATTCGTGTTGTTTGTAAAGGCCAAAAGTATTAACGACATCGAACGCTAATTACCTCTCTATTAAATACATACATTATCATATGGCATACCCTATTAAAATATATTTAAATAGGCATAGGTACAAATATTTGTCAATTATGTATAGGTACCTACAAGAATGTTTTGTTTCTTGAAATAACGTATACATAATATAGGTGCCGATATTCTTAATTAATATTTACTTTAGATTGCATCATAGTACCTACTAATTATAAGTATGGTTTTCTGTAATAACTTTTAGGTACTTGAAATATAATAATACCTAGGTATATAACAAAATTTCCCTTTTTTTCTACTTACTTTCTTGTAGGTACCTAAGTGCCTATCTTCTTAAGCCCCAACAGACTTTATCTGCCAAATAAATCTTTTTAAAACTGCAATCAGATCTCTATCATCTATCACGTTAAGGTAAGTTAAGCATAGGTAGGTATTGTTTTTTTTTCAATTAATCCTTTTAGCCTTTATTAATTTAACAATCTAGGTATTTAACACTTTAACTCTAACTCCATATCGTAGGTTCACATCTGGTGTATTTTTCTTTACCTTACAGTGAACTTTTTTTGGCCACAGTTTTTGAAATCCACTGCTGATGTGAAGTGTATAAAGCTCTATGATTTCTTCCAACATTTAGTAGATGTTCATAAAACATCTACTAAATTAGGAACGAATTAATGTCATAGTAAGGTCGTTGAAACATAAGATTTGATGTTGCCAAAACTTTCATCGATTTAATTATTCCTTTTTTTAGGTAGGTACCTGCTTATATAATATATTTTTAATGGAGAAATTACTGAGTATAATACCAAAATTTTCTAGTAAGAACAAAAATAATTTTTGTTTGTAAATCCGTTGTATTTCAAAAACTGTGGCGTGATTTGAAATATATACAAACCTATGTATATGGGCGTCTTTGCAGAAAAGACTCACAAAGACAAAGTGCAATTTATTATCAATAAAAAAATTATGTTTCTATATTTAAAAAATGTATAAACAACCGTGCATATTTTAGGCAGCTGTATAATCAATTGAAGAAAGTATTTATATAACATAATAATATGTTTTCAACAAACATCCCTTATGGGATTCCAATTAGATATAAGTAATGCCTGAAAATTAAACACATGAATATTTGAGAAATGAGAATGTCTTCTCACAAGAAAAACCGGTTTTAACCAATTTTAACCCCCGACGCCCGACGCAAAAGAGGAATGTTATCCTAAGTTTGACCTGTGTGTGTCTGTGGCATCGTAGCTCCCAAACAAATAGACCAATTTTGCTTTGATTATTTTTGTTTAAAAGCTGACGTGATCGAAAGATTAATTGTTCAGGTATTTGAAGATCAAAATTAAGCCCATTTCCAATTTGCCTACATCAGGTATATCGTGATGAACGACCGTCTTCATTGAAAAATGGACCCTAAGGCAGTTAGTTACATATTTTGCTATTTCTGTGGTGATTTTATGTTAATATTTAACTAGTGTGACATTGAAACTAATTGGAAAGCTGTTTAATACACGTACAATACACACAGATAACGGTAAGTTAATGTTTTTTTTTAATATAAGGTTACATTTTTTATTTTAAAACTTTAACCACTATTAAAACGCAAAGTACGATACGATAACTTTTATAAGTAAGTACACTAATTTAATATTTTTTATGAACAACAATTTGAATAAAATCTTCGTTTCAAGTAGACATCACCGTTTATATATTATAATAAATTACGTAAAACATTTACAAAATTTACGTTTATTTATATTCTTTTAAATGCGTCTAAAAATTATGATAAATGCTTTAGGTACATATTGGATTTAATGAAATAGTCTTCTAAATGTTGGGGCCGAACTTTATTATCTATAGGTATTCTAAAATTGATAATATACTTAGTCAGTGTTTTTAAAATCGGTTTATTTCAGTATTCGTTATAAAGCAAATTAAAAGAAAGCAATATTAAATTAATAAGAAATTGTTTGCTTCCAATCTTCCAATATATTATATTTATTTATATAAGTAACTATACTATTATATAATAATATAAACTTTAGGCACCTACTATTACCTATTATTTTTAATTTGAATTATGAATGGGCTTTTATACTTTCTCTACATAATTAATAAATACTGAAATAAACTGAAACAAATAGGTTTCACAAAAAGTTTCTATGTATAAATTTAAATAAAATGAGACTGTCGCAGTTTATTTTTTGTATAATATATATAAGTATGTTTGAAGTTATATTTGTATTAAAATTTCTAAATACATTCAGTTCGGACCCTTAATAAAATATTTAATTTTTACTAAGCTATTGCGCTATTTGCTATTTCAATATTGTAAGTGAAACTCTCAAAATAAATCGTCACAATAGATTATTTATAAAAAAAAAAATGGTTATTAAACATTTAGCAAAGGACGTGCAAACAGTTTATTTAAGATATCAAAGATCAACAACAATACATGGCATAAAAATAAAATTTATTACTAAAAGGATATAACCGATTTGGGTTCATAAAGTCTAAATTGAAATGATGGGCATAATGTCGAAGTTAAAAACAGATTTTAGATAACCCCTCCGGAACCTACGGTAACATTTTCCAGAATTAAAAGTATCATAAAATATATGTTAATCTAGGCAATAAACTATCTGTGTGCTAAAGTTCTTCCAAATCCGGTATAAGTAGTTTTTACATGATAAGTTAACAAACATCTACCTATATACATTCTCACGAACTTTCGCATTTATAATATTGTTTATAATTAATTTATAATATAATAGGTTGATATATATTGAATGGGATTTAAAATATAAATATTATCTTATAAGACATTTTATTTAAATCAATCACTTCAGAAGCTTTCTTACCTTCGACCTTTACCCACCATGTTGCCTTAAAATCCGGACGCAAAAGTTACTAAAACCAAATGTAGACTTTATGAACTCAATCTATAAAACTCTATTCGAAGTCAAGTCAATATTTTAAGTGTCGTCTTCAGAAATTTGGTCCGAATACAAATAAAATTTCATTTCTAAATATTTACTCTCCTGAACACAATGTTATAATAATAATGTTATTATATATAGCCTTTGAGATATGATAGGTTGTTTTGATAAGCCTTTAACATTTTGTATAGCACATAGCAATTGTTGGGTAAATCTGAGGCTGCATGAGAGTGAACTGAAGTAAGATAAAATAGTTTATTACTCAGGTAATATGAATTAAGATACATTGTATTTACTGAACAATATACGCACCTCATAAAGCCTCAGATATAATATTTTTTTTAACAAATAATGATCATCTAAAAATACACTATCGCTATTTTATTTCATATTACTGTTGATATAAAAGAAATCATCTGTTGACTTCTTCTCTTTACATTGTTAGTGTTCGTTTGTACAGAAAATGTGTTTTTTAACTTGTGATTATTTAGTGGTGATTTATTTAACGAAGAGCTGTTGATTTCTCTGAAACGTAAAAGTATAATTATCATTTATTATATAGGTATATTTAATAACATAATATCTCAGATAAAATAAGAACTAAAGATCGAGTTCTGTGGACGGCAGAGTGAAGCTGGTAAAAAAAGCTACGCCTCGCCTTATAAAAATATTAGTGAAATTAGTGATTAGTAGATAGATTACAATTAGTAAATTTTTTTTAAAGTTTTTCGCATTAATTATAAATATTATTAATAATAAAGTTTTTAAAATACATTAAAAAAATCAATAATTTCTTTTTCAAAATCCCAATTGCTAGTTTAAAAAAAATAAAAAGAAGGATGGAATTACATTTCACATGTTGTAAGTTTTGGAAACCAACATTTTCAATAAAAATTGAGGTCTTAATAAAAATATATTGAAACACAAAATTTCAGTACGCACAAATGTTTATAAAACTGGCTTCAGTATTATGTTGTCCGCAAAAATCTGTCTATACTTCTTTATTTGGTCCGAGTATAGGTAACACATATTATATAATATTAATTATTTCGTTAAATATTCAAGCTAGAATATCTTACTTATCAACCTCTTCTAGTTAATGTACTTTTTAGTTTAAAAGAGTATTGACCCACACAAATTAAAATCGATGGTTTAGTTAAGATTAAAGAGCAGGATTAGGTTTAATCGAAGAATGGTAATTTCACTAAATGTTCTGATAAAATCAAACATTAAAAATTTCTGTATCTACAGTAATTTTTTATTTTTTGCACATACTAAATCTGTGTTTTAGGCCATCGAAATACTTAATTGGAATAAATAAGTAACTACTTACTTGATCTCTAAATTCCTCCATCCAATGTTTACAGACCTAAAAACATTAAAAACCAACATATTAAAATTTAAAGTTATATGTGCAGGTGTAGGTTGTGGATTTGTTAATAAAAAGCGAATATTACAGATAAATTAAATTTTATGTAAAATATGTCTTTTTTCAAATAGGTAACAGAATAGATAAGTATTACCTAATAGTGAAAGTTATACATTATATTTCAAATATAATTACGATTTATAACTGTTAAGTATGTATCTACTAAAAGACGTTTTAAATTATTATACGTATGTATATATAGGTAAAATATTTAAAGGAATATTATTCTTATTTTAAGCAATTATATTTACTTATTTTAATAGTAGGTTCTAATAATTTTCCTAATTCTATTCTAAGAAAGCAGATAAATATGGTTTTAAAGTAACTAGGATAGCCATTTTTAATATATTACCTACTTGTATATTTGACTGCATTAAATAAGCGAACAACAGCAAGAAAGTAAGTAGGTATATTATGTAAGCGCTTTATGGGATTATTATTGTACTAGAAGAGACAGGTACATATTTGATTATGATAATAGGAGACTTAAAGTCAAAATTTTGCTCTAATTTGTTAACAAGTTATTGTTAATTTATTTTATTTTCTTATTTAAGTAACTACAGTTGCATTTTAAATTATTAAACAAAGAATAGGTATAACCAATTGGTAGCTGTAAGGTGTGCGTTAAGGTTAAGGCCCCATACAAAAAGCATTTGAGATGTAAATTAAAATAAAATAAAAAAAATACTTTGAATAAAAACCTCTTTTTCATTACCATTAAAGTGTTATTTCGTGATTGGGCCCGATAATAGGAAGTCCCCAGGAAAGTATCTAGTTTGTTTTGTTAACAAGAAAAGTATTGTTACCAAGCCCCTTTTTTTCTGCCTTAAAATTGTTCTTCTTCATTACCTATACCTAGGGTACCAATGTATTTCTCAAATGCTTTTTACGCAAAGCCTTAACATTTGAATAGAATAAGCAAATAAATTGAAATGTTAATTAATAGAAATTCTTTTATGTCTGCTATTGATTCAAGCGTTCATAGTAGACCAGTTAAATATAGTAAGTCAGTTTTAAGTTATAATTGCAAGACCAATACGAACGTTGAAATAAATAGAGCGATCTCACATAAGAATAACACAGAACTTAACAGGAAGCTAACTTTTTTGCAAGTCTTCATTCATATTATGCGTTTTCGTGACCAACAGTAATAATATGGTAGGTACAATTTTTTTTTGCCACCTACAAAATAATATTGCATTGACTTATTTACGTGTTTTTAATGATTAGTTTTCCATTTATAAATAATTTTAGGTTGTTAAAATTTTGAGAGTTATTACAGATAATATTGAGCGTATCAATACTTATATTTTCAAGGAAAGATCAAGGATATCTAGATTAGGCATTGGTAAGCTGTAGTGATTATGTGATATTTTTAAATTAAAAAATCCTATTAACCTTTTATACGGGTTACATATACGCACAAAGTTGACTAATAGCAGAGAATAAAAAAAAATATCAAAATATATAATTTTCCATTATCAGTAATTCGTATAGTACAAATTATAGTAACTAGTAATCATACTAACTAACTGAGCTATGATTTTCTTTACAAGTAGTTCTATTTAGCTTTTATATTAGTGCATTTGAAAATTAAGTATTATTTGTAGGTGACAACATACTATACTAGACATTAAAAATTCTTATGAGGCTGCGGTGTGTTAAGAGTGTGTGACTTTGTAAAAGTAAATTTTGCTTGTCATCTGTCACAAATATGAATGTGGACTGTGAAATCAAATACATTCGTCGACAGAGTACAGTAGGAAAATGACAGGACAGACAAAAGCCAACATTTAAATATTAGTAAGTAATCCAACAACGAATTGCCCACTTACCAAAGAAGTGTTTAAACCAATAATGTTATTTAAAATAACAAAAAGTTACAATGTTGATAACTAATTCAATAACATTATATATTCAACAATAAAAACTGCTAAATGAAAACATCTGTTACCGAAACTTGTTCACACAAAGTTGGCTGAAAATGTGGAAAAAATAATAATATGATTAGTCTAAGAAATGAAACAAAAGAACCATCGATGTTCTAAATTGTGTCTATTGTCTATGATATAAGTGGGTGATGCCGGAACACTATACCCTGCAAGTCCCTTTTAAAATGTTTTCCTTTTCAACTGTTTTCTAAACTGAAAATTGTATGAATAAGTAACCTACGTTTCATAAAAATTATGAATCCAAAACCAATCAAATACTTTGTGGGAATAACAAAGAAAATACGGAAAACATTTTAAAAGTTTATAATTGTCTGTGTTTCGGCGTCACCACAAGGTTGATCAAACTCACCAATGATGAGGGCCAAAATGATGATCCCAATTACAGCCGCAATAATCATCATCTGTAAAGAAATAATTTAATTGCAAGAATCGAACAGTATCTTTGTAGTGTTTAGTGGCAGGACATATATATATATATATATATATATATATATATATATATATTGTATTCCCCCCGGGGGTTAAACCACCCTCGTGGGCCATTTATTTTGTAACAATTATGAACATTTTAACAGTATAATATTATTATTGCTATTTATTATATTATGTACATTAATTTATCTTGATTAATCTTATATACATTAAGTTTAAAAAGTTAATCTCGACCTATCCACCCTAGTAATTACTAGGGTGTGGCAGTATCCATTGCCTTACAGAAGGTCACCGTGAAATAAGAGCATTAGTGTTGGTATGAGTGAGTAAAGCCTGGGCTCGACCGCGAAATGAGCGAGGTCATTAATGAGGCTCGACCGAGAAAGAGTCTAGCGGAGCGGCCTGATCTATGAAACTTACTGTTGCGAGTTAAGCGGGCTCATTAAAGACCTCGCTCATTTCGCGGTCGAGCCCGGGATGCCAGAGCCAAATCATCTTGCTTATTATCCATCTTGTTCTTTCATATCTCTCCTAAAGGAGAGACCTTAAACCTTAAAAGGTTTTAGGTAGTTCCCTTGCACAAGTTGCATAGGAAGTTGCTTAAGTTTATAGCCGACTAACTGGTGCCTGCGACTTCGTCCGCGTTGAAAAAGAAAAAGTAGGCTATCCTGTGTCCCGTACGTCTAAATGTTTATCTACCAAGTTTCATGAGAATCAGTTAATTTAAGAGTTAGTTTTATGGAGGAACATACAATATAATATATACATAATATTATTGTAATAAATCTTATTATTAGTATTGATTAAAAATAAATACCTAAATAAGTTTTATTTTAAAACTATATTAAAATTAAGGAATATTAATTTTCTTCGTTATTTTAAAACATGTTAAAATATACTTAGTAAAGTTAAAAGCAAACTACTTACATACCTTTAGGTTTTGCAGCCAAAATTTGCTTTTCAGCTTTCCTGCCTGCTGTTCAAACTGTGAAGCGCCTTGTTGTAGGGCATCTAATGGGAGAAAAAGCGCAGAGTTAGGAATCTATTGTACAGTAATAATATATCCGCTGAAGATTTATTAAAAGTGAATCCAACAAATGCTTATTTTATATTCATTGCATGAAAAATAAACAGCAATCAGCATAAGTCTAAAAATGTTTGTTACCTGCTCTGTCATCTAACTCCGAGAGCTTCTGATCTCGCTCCAATACCTTCTCTACATTTGTTTTCATTATGTCAACCACCTGGAACATAGGAAAATGATTTTTGATACGACTATTTATGATTCATAGTCATAGTCCTCCGAAAAAAGACTTATTAAAATTTATCATTCTGTGAAATGGCTACAACGTGAAACGATTTGGTAATAAGATCATTTAAATTACTCCTTCAATCGGTTACCAGAAGTTACATTTCTAATTTTTAATAAATAAAACTAATGTCATAAAAATGTGGCGTACGCATAAGCATTTCAAAATCAAAACTACCAAATACAGAATACAAAAAATACATGTATTACATTACAAAAATTACATATATTACAATAATTACATAGGCATATGACAGGGCATCACTCGAGAACGGCACTGCAGATTTTGCTGATTTTTTTTCGTGAAAAAATCCACGTGAAACGTCAAAAATTTGGAAAGTAACTTATAGGAAATAGAATATGAATAGAGTGTTCTAATAAATGAATAAAAATTTACCTCGTCAACTTGCGCCTGTGTCTGTTGGAGGCGACGTTGGGCAGCGATCTGTTGAGGCGTCCGCGGTCCGCCCACGGGCATATCTCCGTCGCCGCCCGCCGTAGGCGCCAGACCTCCCTCCGTCGCCCTATAACGAGTCCATCGCACGCTCATTAACTTAAGGGTTGCCAAACTAATTTTGGCAAATAAGTAATAAAATAAAATTAAAAAGTCCTTTATTCTTGTACAATTTTAACTTATTTCTAATATGTTAGTTTTCGCGGGTTAGTTTATAATGATTTACTATTTAATTATCTCCTCTGCAAAGACCTCGAGTTGAGGAAAGGCCTCCTGCAAAGATGCCTATATGTCTCTATTTTTTGCTATCTAGCTAGCTCCAGTTTGAGACGGCCGTTTTTGTGATCTCGCCTTCTCATCGTGTTCGTGGTCTGCCTCTATTTTCTTTCCTTTCACAAAGTTGCTTTTACGGTCTATCGCTGGTCCGTGAGTCTCGCTACGTGGCCCGCCAATTTCCACTTTAGTTTTTGTGACTAACTAAATATCATTATTTTAATAACTGCTTTTTGTTCATGTCTTCGTATGTGTAAATACTAATAATATATATCTATTATTATTTCTCGTCCTCAACACCCTAATTCTAATGTGTGATGAAATTATTTTTCATTACAATATAGAGTCTGTGCGGAAAGAGAATCGACGTAATAGTTGAGTGCGCAACTGTGCTTGATTATCGTATTTGTTAAGTTAAACACTGTTACATTATTATAGTTCGACTGTAAACATCTTGATACTTGTATAAATTAGTTAAATTATTTATATATAACTAGGTGTGCGCCCGCGATTTCGTCCGAGTTGAAAAAGAAAAAAGTAGCCTATCCTGTGTCCTGTACGTCTAAATGGCCAGGCGTTAGTTACAGTTTTATATTTTAGATAATCCCTCGGGAACATTACTTTTTTCTTGGATGAAATGTAGCCTATGTATCGTTCTTTTATCGTTCTTAAAAGCGAGTGTACCGGAATGTACTACTGATTTTAAATTTAAAACTATAGGGCCTATTGATATAGTAAGTGCATTTAAATCTTTAAAGCAGAAAAATACGACAGATCTATGGGGACTATCTGTTAAAACAATAAATTCAGTAATTAATATTATAGCTCCTCATTTAGCAGCTGTGTTTAATTGTTGTACTACTACGGGCATATTCCCTAATCAGATGAAATTGAGCAGAGTGATACCGCTATTTAAGTCTGGTAGTACTACGGACCCCTCAAATTTTCGCCCAATTTCAGTGTTACAGGTTCTTAGTAAAATATTCGAAAAGATCCTGTTTAATCAAATGTACTCTCACTTTTCAACGAATAACCTTATGTGTAATAAGCAATTCGGTTTCACAAGGGGTCGCTCCACTATTGATGCTGGAATAAAATTGCTTAAGTTTATTTATGAAGCTTGGGAGGATAGACAGGATGCTCTGGGTATTTTTTGCGACCTGTCCAAAGCTTTTGACTGTGTTAAATATGATAATTTATTCGGAAAACTTTCCCACTACGGTATTAGAGGTATAGCTTTGGATCTCTTGAAATCATATTTGAGTGATAGAATTCAGAGAGTAGATGTAGGTGGGGTTAGATCACAGGGATCATTAGTGACTATGGGTGTCCCGCAGGGCTCTATTCTGGGTCCGTTTCTCTTCCTTGTTTATATAAATGACCTTCCTTACCATATTAATGATCATGATATTGTTTTATTCGCAGATGATACGTCATTGCTTTTTAAAGTTAACCGTAGAAGTAATCATGATCATGTTAACTCGGCGATGTCTAAGGTTATTGATTGGTTTAATGTTAATAATCTTTTGCTGAACAATAAAAAGACAAAATGTATTAAATTCACTTTACCTAATGTCAAACAAATTGATCATAATGTTCACGTAAATGGTGAAGACATTGAGCTGGTTGAGTCGACTGTATTCTTAGGTATAAATGTAGATTCTAAACTACAATGGGGACCACACATTAATAAACTAGCTATTAAATTAAGTTCGGCTGCTTACGCTGTTAAAAGAATTCG
The DNA here is from genome assembly GCA_918317495.1 of Synanthedon vespiformis. Lineage (NCBI taxonomy): Eukaryota > Metazoa > Arthropoda > Insecta > Lepidoptera > Sesiidae > Synanthedon > Synanthedon vespiformis. The sequence goes on from OU906964.1 coordinate 4,611,722, forward strand.
CGAGCTAACTGACGTAAATACCGCGAGGATAGTATTTTTTAGCTATTTCCATAGTGTAATGACGTACGGTATTTTACTGTGGTGTAATGCTGCGGATATAAACACTATATTTGTGTTACAGAAAAGGGCTATTCGTGCCATCTTCAAGCTCGGTCCCAGTCTCGCTAAAAGATAAGTTTAAAGAAATAAATATACTTACTGTAGCATCACAATACATTTTTGAAAATCTTTTGTTTGGTCACAAAAATATTAGCACTTTTAGTAGAAATAGTGATGTTCATAATTTAAATACTAGAAACAAGCATAGGCTTCAACCGAATAAAACTCGTCTCCACAGGGTTAGCAACTCTTTTATGGGACAATGTGTGCGCTTCTACAACAGGCTTCCAGCTAATATACAACAATTATCTATAAATAAATTTAAAGTTTATATTAAGAAAACCCTGTGCAAAAAGGGTTATTATAGGATATTAGATTATATAAATGATGACTGTCCTTGGAGTCAAATATAGTTGATTATTGTGTTATGTAGATTGCTATGTATTGTTACGTATTACTTTGTAATTTATTTATGAAAAGAGCAACTAGAGGGTTTCTTGCCGAGTTCTTCCCCCTAGAAACAGCTTTCCGAACCGGTGGTAGCTTGTAAAGAATATTGACGAAGATAAATGTTTTGTAAAAACTTACGTCTAATAAATGATTTATTATTATTATTATTATTATTATTATTATGTCCTTTCTGGTGTCCCAGACAACGTGTATGCAAAATTTCATGGTGATCGGTTCAATAGTTTTGGCGTGAAAGCGAGACAGACAGACAGAGTTACTTTCGCATTTATAATATTAGTAAGGATTAGTATTGATATTGATAATACTAATAATGAAGTTAAGTTTAGTTTTATATTATCACTAGCTGGTGCTCGCGACTTCGTCCGCGTTGAAAAGTATAAAACGCCATCTACCGTAGCGGATCGCTAAAAATATCACCAAGCAGTTGTCATGTTAGTCGCTTCACCTGATTCTGGATAGATGGCTCTATCAAGTGTATCCCGGGCCAAGTCGCCAGTATTTACTTTTATTTTAGATTTCCCGTAGGAATGAAGAATTTTCCCTTGGTAAAAAGTAGCCTATGTTCATCACGGATAATGTCGGCTTCTAATGGTAAAAGAATTTTTCAAATCGGTCTAGTAGTTTCGGAGCCTATTCTATACAAACAAACAATCAAATCTTTCCTCTTTATAATATTATTATAGTATAGAGGATTATCACGTTAGTTCCCTTATAAGCAGCGTCGATTCTCTTTCCGCACGAACTCTATATGCAGTGATTTATACTATGTCGTCCTGTTTGTTTTCTCTTAGCAATATCCAAACAACTTAATTAAAAATCTATAGTCAACACAATTTATTACACATTTGACGAATACTCAATGCAATATTTTTTTATTTTGTAATAATTTAAATTTGATTATTTTGTAATATTAAGATTAAGATTAAGTTTCTTTTAAGCTTTTCTTAAGACTAGCAAAAATACTGGATGATTTATAAAAATGTATTCATACATTATGGCCTCTGTGAATTCTTGACAGACGCAGGGTTTCAGGTTTCATAATAAAACCATTATAGTTTTTTTGTAAATTTTATTGAGGTTGATTTTAATTTTAGATTCCTGTGGGATTTTCAAAAGAAACGTAATTGTTAAAACTTGTTAGTCACTGCACTTTAATGTAGGTAGTGCTGTACTGATAAAAATTCACATGGATTACATATGGATCAGAGCATTTACATTAGATGTGTTATCAAAATAGAAAATAAAAAATCATTTTTTTTATAAAATTCATCAATTTATTTGTTATCAATATTTAAGAGATCGTTATCTCTTTTTTGCGGAATCTCTTTTTTGTTTATAATTATGTTCCTCAACTAGAAACGATTTTTTTTTATGAATCTTGTGTAGAATGTTACAACAAACATTTTGATACTAAAGCCAGGTTGCCAAAGAGTATCTTTTTCGGGGTATTCCGCTCGCGTATTAAGCGATATTTTTTTTTAAATAAATGAAATTCTAAATAGTGCATATTTTTATACGAAATTAGAATTCAATAAATATTTTTGTGGCCAGGCTAATCTCAGAGACGGTTATCAGATTTGTATTGTAGCTAGGTTCCCGCGACATTTTGTGGTTGTATCATTCCAATCGGTTTACAAACAAAAAAATATACCGAATATCGAAATACCAGCGTACGAAAACACAGCTGGATTGTAACATAATTGCCAATTTCAGCTATCTAAACTTTTTAGACTAGTAGATTTGGCTGTGAGTAATAGTTTAAATTTATGATTCTTCTTTGGTTCAATTTCGTAACCATTTTTTCACAACCAGTAACGAAAAAAATATTTTTCTTTGTTTCACAACTGGTTGTGTAGACGGTATTATTTTTTCTCCGTTCATAACTAGTTGTGAAAACAGTAATAAAAATGTTTTTCTTTTCACTTCTTATTCTGGTAGGCATTTTTTTGTTTTTAGACATACTTTTTAGGTGACAATACTGACCCTTTAGAGAAAAGGGCTATCGGTTTCTACGGTTCTAAAAGGGCTATCGAGAAAAGGTCTATCGCTTAAGCGGGCTACTATAAAACTATAGGTATTTACTTAGATATAGTCTACGAATACAAGTACATAGTAATTTAGTTTTTTTTATCAGTAAAATTATATTCAAAGTGAACTTACATTTTGTCCTTTTGTTCTTGTTAACAAATGTCACGTCAATGACTTGATCGATGACGGCTTTTATTGATTTTTCGTCTTTCCTCGTCTTCAATGTCCGTCCAAAAAAGAATCTAGAAGTCCTTCTTGGATCGCTAGACCTCCTATGACCGTCACTAACCGAGTGTATTTATCAATGGATAGGGTATCCTCAATAGATTTCCCGACCAGTAATTAGGGGGAAGTTCTATTTTTAGTAACGAAATTTAACACGTATATAAAACGATCCAGTTTCAAAGGGCTTCTGTACGAAACAGCACAAACACTTTTTAAACACAAATTAATATTTAGTTAGCATACAACTGTGTTCAATAAAGTTAAATTTGAAAATAGAAAGCAAGTAGAGAAAATCCTCCCGACACCAGAGGTTTTCCAATTTGTATGGGAGAGGGCGCGTTTGCTATTCCGTAATAGGAACGAATTATCTAAAAATATCGTCAACGTTTCCAGTTTAGTGAATTTGATTCTTAATATATCACCGCATAAAGGTGATTTTCCTTTGTAGGAGAATTGGTTTGGCACGCGTGTGTGCTACCGCTTTTCAAGCTGTGTGCGTCAAAAGATCGGCGCATGCGTACTTTGTGCATTTGTTGCTAACAAAAATCAATCCTCGCGGAAAGTACGTGAGCGTTATGTAAGAGATATGAATATCTTGTCGGCTTTACTTGCAAGCTAATTAGGACTAATTTTATTAACTAAAAATGTACATTTTATTTGTTGAGAACAATGACTTATGAGTATAAAGTTAAAGTTTATTTTTTAAATATAGAAAAATATTTCAGGGGGCTGTTTCGACAGTATCTCCCTCGCATATTCGTAATGCTGAGTTACAATGTGGGCGTAACGAAACGTGTATTCTGTCATTTTCTCTTTATTGTATCTCGTTAAATATTAAACTTTAATATTATATAGTATCTAAGTATATAACATTTTCTTTAAGAAGTACATAGAGTTATTTCTATTCTATTGTTTTTAAAATTTATTTTTACAAACCGTTTACTTAGGGTTTTTAAATTTTTAATAAATAGCCTGAATCAACATAATTATGTAATACTCTTTAGGTATAGGTACCGTACAATATTTAGGTTCCCGAAGGATAGTCTAAAAATATAAAAAAAAATTGGCCACCATCATCATCACATCTATGAAGATGTTAGATATTTTTTCAGGTGTTATATTTTTCCACACGGGCAAATCCTCGGGCACCAACTAGTAACGACATAGATACATTCGAAACGTTACTGCGTTATGCAAATTCCTTATAACCCTTCATAGACCAGAGCGTAGGCGTTAAGAGAGGTACCTACCTAGGTATAGGTATTATAAATTTTATTTTATAATCATATTTGCCGTGGGTGGGCCGTACTTTGTAGCGCTTGGTATTCACTTGATTAATATTTCTATACCGTATATATCTAATTAATGTTTCTACTCCTTGTGACCTTTAACACTTAATTAAAGTCGGTGTAAAAATAACCTAGTCCATCTATATTTATTTATGTATTTAACGCATTTGCATGTTGAGTTTCAATGTATGTTGTTAGAATGTAGTTTACAATGTAATTTTCCAATAGAAAAGGGATACTGGGCTTTGCACTCGTTAGGGCAACCTTTCTAGCGATATTACCGTGAAATAATAGCACGTTTGCTGTTGTGTTTCGTGATGCCAGATCCCATTTCCTTATTCCTTCCCAACCCTTATTCATAACATTATCCTACTGTAGTCGGCAGCGCACTTGCAGCACCTGTAGCGTTGCTTATGTTAGACCTTAGCTTTGATAAAGGATACACTAGATTCTGGGTTGCTTCACTATAAGTGGCATAGTAGAATATCACTGCACTCACAGCTTGGGTGGTATTTCAAGTTAGTTGCACAAAGTTGTCCTTAAGGTGAATACGTGTTACGACTTGAACCATTATTATTAAATGTTAAGGTTCAAATCAGTCGTGCAACATTTACATTATTCATCTATTTATCAGAAATTAACGAGACAAAGTGATAGTAGTATAGTAATACGGGCAAAAAATAATCCCCTTGGTATTACCAGTAGTACCACGAGTAAGAAGCGGATAGCTTGTATAACAAAATCCAATGGACACTTTTTCGGAGTGATTTTGATTTATTTTCGTTGTTCTTTCTTTCTCCCCTAAATTAGGCAATATAACAAAACATAAATATATGTAGATTTAGTGATTTATTACCTAAATTAAACGGAGTTTTTTATATTAAAAAGAAAAAACTTAATTCATATGTACATAAATATTAATAAGCAGCATACACCGGAAATAAATGAATGGACCGGAAGAGCGGAAGTGGCGACTGTTTTGAGAGCAACGCACCTCAAGTCGATGGCCAATGTCAATTCGAGGTGAACCAGATATTTCACTAGATCTCGATCGTGCGCTAAATAGTGTTAAGAGGTCTTGCAATGAAAAATAATATTCACAGAAGATACACACACTCACACTGTGAGTGAGGACAGTGGGTTAATTAATAATAACATTTAAGAGGTACGCCATTACTCCACAGCAACTCCACACTCCACAGTCTCTTTTAAAATTCGTTCATTGGTTTTTAATGGGGTCTGCTTACGTATAGTTTGTAATCGTATATATTTTAACATAACATGTATTATAGTTGATAATTTCAATACATCTGTCTGAAATAAAAGACTAATCTCAGTGTGTCCTCACTTTTCTATTTATGCTTGATTGCATGCTTGCAGACTAGATACAGATAATATAAAAAACTCCGTTTAATTTAGGTAATAAATCACTAAATCTACATATATTTATGTTTTGTTATATTGCCTAATTTAGGGGAGAAAGAAAGAACAACGAAAATAAATCAAAATCACTCCGAAAAAGTGTCCATTGGATTTTGTTATACAAGCTATCCGCTTCTTACTCGTGGTACTACTGGTAATACCAAGGGGATTATTTTTTGCCCGTAGTACTATACTACTATCACTTTGTCTCGTTAATTTCATGTTTATATTCATGTCAATCAAGACACTCCTTCGCCATCATAAAGGGAAACCTTTATGATTCATACATACGTGGGAAACACGTTCGCCATAGTAATAGTAACGCTTGAGTTGATATCGCCTGAGTTAACAATCCTCTTTGTTAAGACAAGAAACAAAAAATAAGGTGTAAATGTTTTAATTTACGAATGTATTAGTTACAAAAAAAATTTTGTACATGATTAAAATGAATAAGACCACTAGCGCCATCTGTCGGTTTTCTGATAAAATAGCACGCGTCAGTAGATTGAAGCTAATGAATACCTAACCTAATTTCCTTCCCCCCAATGATCAATTTTTTAATATTTTTTTCTATAATAAGTTGTTTATCAATGATTATTTTTCATTTTTTAGTTCACAACATTAACGCTAGAGGCGCTGTCAGTAACAAAAAATAATTCATATTTTCAGATAAATTGGATTTAACAAATGAATTCGTTGTGTAGCTTCATGTTAAAAATAAGTTAGATAAGTACTTCAATACTCAGTACATCAAGGAATTATAAATCCTACTTGTTTTATTACATATTTATAACATCAACGACAGATGTCACTGACACGCGAGATTATATCACGCTATAACTTCGTTCCCTTTCTAAAGTTTGGTAATTCCTTTAAAATCTGTACTCGTTGATTAATATCTATTATCCTACCTAGTCCTTAATCCATATTTTTTGCAAAGCGCTCTCACAATAAGGTTGTGACAAGTGCTAAAAAAATTGAAATAAATTTGAAATAAAAAAGAAATCGAAACGAAAGAAAAGAATCCTACCTATCCTAATCTATCTACGAAACGAAAACGAACAGCGAACGAATCAAGTAATCAATCAAATCAACTCAAGTCAAGTTCTTTTCTTTCTTTTTAATTTTTTTTTTAATTTTCTAATATCATCACATCAGTGATATCATATCATGCATGGATGGATGCATGAGACATGAGATGCATCACAGCATTCACAGCATCACCGTTGACCGTTGAGAATGAGATTCGATCTTTGCATCTGACTGAATCTAAAGTTGCAAAAATTCGAATCAGTGAATCGCTTCATTTGGATCAGTGGATCAGTGGATCTCTAATATCCGTTTCTTTTTGGCGGATTATACGGACGGGACGGATCTTTTCCCTTTATTCCCTTATTATATATATAATTATATTTTAATTCAGCTGAACTACTGAATGAAATTCTACAATCTACATAGTAGGTGATTATGTAGCAATGAAAAACTATTATTTTTCATTTCTTAAAATTAAACATTTGGCACCTTAATGCAAGCGTCATGTGGCGGGCGTCAGCCGTCAACTATCGTTTCAAGGTCATGCGCATCGAAACCAGAAAGTTAAGATCCGTATCCGTCCGTATCCGCGTATCTTGACACTAAATATCCATATCCGCGGATCTACATTTTTTACGTTCGGGCACATCACTAATCTATTTAATCTAATTCTACTAGCTTAGTTGCTGTAGCTCTAGCTGATCTGCTGCTAGTTTAGTTTGGCTTGGCAGTTGGCTAGCTGGACGCTGAAGATGGCTGGACGACTGGTTGGACTGCTTAGAGCTGGTAGCTGGCTAGCTAGCTAGTGGCGGACTGGCGGTTGTAAGCCGAGGCAAACCGCTAATTTTATATATAATATATTACAGATTTTGGGATAATTAACTAATTGCTCTAAAGCTAAAGGGAAGAGGATTAGGATTGGGTTATGATAAAATCGTTTTTATGCGTAATAAAAACTCGAAGCATGCAAATATTATAACATTATACTATACTGCGTAAAATAGGGATTGTGTAATTTTCCTTGACTGGTATCTACGTGATGACCACTTGTTAAATTGAGGTCGCATTCGTAGCTTTGACCTGTCGTAAATAAAATACATTAATGTTGTAGATGTTGTTTATTAGAAAAGTACAAAATTTTGTTTTACTTAAACTCTGGACTTAAAAATTTCAGGACCAGTTAGTTTATAGCGAAAAATCAATGCATGTTATATTTGTAAACTAGCTTAAGCCAGCTGTGGTTCAGTCTAGTGTTATAAATTGTACATAGAACATTTTTACACATTGTGTAAAAATTTCAAGTCAATTCATTACTTACCTAGTTTTCGAGTTTTGTGGACACAAACAACCTGAATTTTTATATATAACTAGCTGCTGCCCGCGACTTCACCCCCTTATAAAAAAACAGATAAAAACCTATTCTCAGACCTACCAACTGTACATATAAAATTTTTATGGCAACTAACACTATGACCCGAGAATTTTATATATTAGATAATAAATAAATAATTTTTTACATATACATACATGACTCATATTTTCCAATAGTTTTTTTCACGATTTCGTTCGCACCAGGCAAGCATTTTTTGATATTGTCTGTCTGACGTTGTTTTATATTTTTTCTGGATATTAGTACTTTCTTTCTGAGCGAAATGTTCCCTATATCCTATTCTGTATGTATCCCCTGACAATGAGAATGAAAAATTTCATGAAGATCGGTTAAGGCGTGAAAGAGACCAAACAACAAATTCACTTTCGCATTTAATAATAATCTTCTAAACATATTTCACAGATATGCATTATTTCTAGACATATATTTTCTATACACTTGCAATCTATTTATATTAAAATTTTTGTTCAAATATGATTAAAATATCTAAATCAGAAAAAATATTTCAGAAAGTGTAATTTAATTGGATTTGCTCTATGCATTGGGTTATACATATATAAATATTTTTATAGTCATGAAAGAAATTTAACCATTTTATGTATTGGCTTGAAACGCTGTTGTGATTTACTTGAACGTAATATTGGATAATATATTATGGCTGCTGTAAATTTATAAATGAAATATGTTGATAAGAATATGACGATTAAATTTTTAGTTATAGGTAAGTTTGCCAATATAGAATTGAATAATATTATAATAAATCGTAGGATGATACAAATATTTACAGCTTCGACTCTTCTTCTCTATTATATTCAATGGTGATGATCGAGTCTTTTTTTTATTAGAGATGGGTTTGTCCCCGAAACTCCACTCTTTCCTGTCTTCAGTTTTCTTTGAGAGCAGTAATATTTAATATTTAATAACACCGAATTAACTGATTTTCATGAAAATTGGTAGATAAACATTTAAACGTACAGGACACAGAATAGGCTACTTGTTTATTTTTCAACTCGGACAAAGTCGCCGGCACCACCTAGTAACTAGTATAATTTATGGGCTGAAAATTTTTTGGTAATACGTCGCTGGGAGTCTCGTCCTCACAATTAATTCTTCCATTATTATTTAATGAAAGTATACATATTATAGTTTAATTTTTCGACAATATTAAATATGTACTTTTATTTATGTTTTAGCAATGCATATCTTATATTACACGCCAACGTGTCAACACTTTATTCCTGTAAGTTTTTACATAGCTTTTTAAGAAAATATCTGTTTTAGTATTTAAAACACAGATTTTAAAAGAATCTAATACATTAAGTTAACTGTAAAATTTAATTTTACCATACCATTTTTGCAGAATCGTCAAATGTGTTTTGAATCAATATATTGTAACCACACTTGGGTAGCTACATGTGGAAAAGAAAAGAACGATAACAGTATTAGAACATTTTTAGATAGATGTGACATATTTGAATATAACTGCGACAATCGAAAAGGTAACTAAGTATATACTAATATTATAAATGCGAAAGTAACCCTCTCATCTAATCTTGATGAAACTTGTGAATGCATATTATAAAAAAAAAAACTAGCAGACCCGGCGAACTTTCTACCGCCTCTGAATAAAAACCCGTTCCATACAAAATGTTACATTTAATTTACATTTTTTTAGCGTGAATATTTCAAACGTTTTTATAGTTATTCTGCTTCCGTAGCGTTTCGGTGTTATCAACGTGCGTCAATTTTTTTTACAATTGTAATCGACATGGAGAACAATTTTTTTTTCAGAATACTTTGAAATTGATTTAGATAATTGTCAAGCAAATGAAAATGAAAACACGGTTGATGACGGTACTTCCAAAGATAATCCCACAACAGATACGACTGCTCAAGTACCCGCTACTTTAAATGGTACATTATCAACTTTAACTTCAAAACTTGTAACAAACTCAACAATAACATTAGAAAATGAAACAGCAACTAAACAAACAGATGAAATGCGTCTCAATACAGCTTGTACAAGAAATACAGAAGAATTGCCCAACCAACTAAATGAGTCAACAGCATCCTCAATCGAACCAACGATATCAGTGCCAATAACTACACAATCTACGACGACAACAGAATCTACTACATCACAATTAACAATGACACATGATGTAACAACAAAAACAACAACTTCAGAATTTACAACAGTACTGTCTACGGCGATTCAGTGCGCTAAAACACAGTGTTGTTGCTGTTGTTCAAGTTGTGTTCAGGGAACTGATAAATTACCAGAACAAATTCAATCCACATCAACAAAACCTGTGGTAACAACAAAAACGAAAATACAATCACAATCAACTCTCCCAACTACTACAACAGTTTCAAGAACGACAGAATCTATTCAACCCAAGACAATGGAATCCACTACGACATTGCCAACGACAACACAGCTTACAACTGAAAGTCTCCCTAGAAATGTGACGACTACAGAGAAAAATACTGTTATTGAAGAAACAAAAGAAGATCCTAACCATACCGAAAGGTATAGTTCATCATCCTTGCCAAAAAAATGTAATAAAACGTTACCAAGCCATTGTGATGTACCAGTAACATGGGAGACAACACTCAAGGGTGAAACCAGAGATTTCTATCAAATATTAAAGGCACGCTTTGGTGATAAGCTTGCAATATTAAGAGACACCACTCATTGGCCAAAACAAAATTTAGCCGCTGACAGTAGAAGAAACAGATTCGTATTTGGTCGTCATAATGATACATAGCTTTAATAGTTTACTCCGATTCTAATGAACTCTTAATTCATTGACTTTAAATTTATTCAATACTAGCTGGCGCCCGAGACTTCGTCCACGTTAAAAAAAATGTAAGCAATATAACGCTTAACCTCTTGTTGCTATAACACTTTGGCCAGGCGTTAATTTTTTATTTATTTTAGATGATCCCTCGGGAATAGTCCTTTTTTCTGGGTGAAAGGTCCCTATGTCCTTTCTGGTGTCCTAGACAAAGTGTATGCAAAATTTAATGGTGATCGGTTCAGTAGTTTTTGCGTGAAAGCGTAACAAACAAACAAACTCACATTCAAGTTTTATAAGTAAGGATTTTTTCTAAGTTCGTGGATTATGTCGTCATCAAATTATGTCAATCAGTGGCATTTTATATTATTAGTAGAATGCAGAATGCAGAAAATTCTTAATTTTCTTTTAAATTCAAATTCAAATTTTCAATTTTCAAATTCTTAAAGTAATGCAAACAATAAAAAGAATATTCTTAATAAAAATATCCTAGTCTATTTTGTGCTTTCAGAAGCTTTATGATTTACTGAGATTTAAATTTAAATCTCGTTGCTGGTGACTTTAAAAAGTTGGTTTTGTTTGATTAATTTGGTTCTAGAATTTTGAACGATTGTTGTACCGTGAGATCGGTTGTTGTACGAATAAAAATGTCAAGGTGGGTGTCATTGTGTACCGCGCCGACCTCAGATATAATGCTCGGCAACGTTTCAATGGAAAATTATTTTGTTTACACATCAAATGGTTATTGCGCATTCTTAACCAAACCGCTAGTTTCCTAAGAGTGGTCTCGGATCAACGTTAACGTAAAGGATTAGCCGTGAAAATTAACACACAAAAGATAGCATAGATAATTATGATTATCTAACAACTTTTGTAACTTTTTCCATAATTAATTCAATTTAATTAATTCAAGCTCATTTCAAAACGTTTAATTTATTATTTTGCAATACGAGTATCAATACTACAAATAATAAATCTGTAGGGGTCGGTCATGGAGAAATTTACTTTGTTTTCAGAAATATCGTATATATAGGCTCTATACATGATACTGAAACTAAATTGACAATTTTTACAATTTTTTTCTGTATGTATCCTCCATAACTCTCAAACGAATCAACTGATTTTCATGAAACTTGGTAGATAAACATTTAGAAGTACGGGACACGTGATAGGCTACTTTTTTAACGCGGATGAGGTCGTATTTAAATAATATTTTTGACAATTATTTTTCAACGATAAAGGAGTGTTATCTATTATACATATATTATCTAAAATTAAAAATCTAAAATTAACTAGCTGGCGCCCGCGACTTCGTCCGCGTTGAAAATGAAAAAAGTAGCATATCCCGTGTCCTGCAAGTCTAAATGTATATCTACCAAATTTCATGAAAATCAGTTAATTGGTTTAAGAGTTATGGACGAACATACATACATAAATACATACAATGCCTACACTTACAGATTTATTATTAGTATTGATTTTTTCTTTCAAACATTTTTTCTTTCATTCCTATTTGGAGATTTTTCTTTTATTAGTATCGTTATTAGTCCGATGCAATGTAAGATGATAATTGTCAACAAATTTTAAATAACTTACTCTTAAAGTCTAAGTTAACTTGTAGAATCTTACGTATATCTGTAATAACTTACGGAATCGAGATGAGACAGAGCTCCAAAGCTTGACATTTACTTAAATATTTAAATTCCCGCTATACTTCCACTTTATTCAATAGTTTTCATGGCAATCTACAAGTAATTGTTGAAGAATACTAGTTTCCGATTCATTAGTATAGAGTATAGATTTGATAGTTCAAAATGTTTGTTGTTATTTTTACATAAGTTCGCATTCGATTTCAACATGATAAATCCAACATTGAAACCAACATGGTCAAGTTCATTGCTATATTAACGAGGCCACATATCATATGATTGCCAAGAAGGCAGTCTGCGTAGACTTATACGACTTTAAAACCTCTTATTAGCAGTTAATCCATATAAAGAATCTACTTAGTAACACACAGTACATATAAAATTACCGTAGCTTTTTTATATCCTTACTGTATAGCTCTAAAAAAAATATATAGTAGTATAACACTTGACTTCTTGTTTATATATAACACTTTTCCAGGCGTTAGTTTTCTTAATTTTGCATGATCCCTCAGGAACATCCTAAACTATCAACTTTTAAAAGACGATTCAAATTTAGAGCAGTACAATTTGAGTTCCTAAACAAAATAGCTTTCATACAAAAACGAAGTTGATGGTACGAAATAGCAAACGCAATCCAGTTAAGGTCCTAAATTAAATCGTACAGTACTTTTTTCTGGATGGAAGGTAAATAATAATATGTCCTTTTCTGTATCCCTATTTTCTAGTATCCAATGTATCTATACTAATATTATGAAGAGGAAAGATTTAATTGTTTGTTTGTTTGTTTGTATAGAATAAGCTCCGAAACTACTAGACCGATTTGAAAAATTCTTTTACCTTTAGAAGCCGACGTTATCCGTGATGAACATAGGCTACTTTTTACCGCGGGAAAATTCTTTATTCCTACGGGAAAACGGGTAATAGGACAACGGGTAGTAAGAATTATCCTTCCGTACTTATCTTTTTCACATATAACTTCTAAACGGCTGAACCGATTGGGTTGAAATTTTGTATTCCATGGTTTCAGAGACACGAATGTATTATATAATATTTTATAAAGTTACGCGGACGAATATTATATATATGTTTTTATTTGAAGTTAAGTAGACAGGCTGACGGTCCACTTGAAGATAGGCGGCTACCGTAGTCTAGGTGCTGTGTTATTATCACAAGTAAAATGTACTATACCTATTTAGAATACCTAATTAGATCTTGATATATTTATTTTTACTATTATTTCCTGTTGGTTGTTATACAACAAGTTCGCATATTTTACTTATAAAAATGATGTTGTTGTGAATTTTTTAGTTTAAGTTTTAATAGGATTTGAATAAAAAAAGGTCAGATAATCTTTAATTTGTTAACTGACTAATGACAGTGTAATCAAAGTTTTGAGTAATAAAAATTTTATTACTTTATTTAGTGAATTTTTTTGAAGCACCCAAGACTATTTGGCAACCGGCCTAATTGGTTAAACTTTTATGTTCTTTCTAATGCTAGCTTTTAATTAATTATCTTCAATCATATTGAAGTATAGAAATAAATTAATAAAATTCACTATATCTGCTAGCTTCTACTTATTTATTATTCAATTAAAACATCATAATCACAAAATTAGCACATCTTAAATGGGTACTTCCTTGTATTACCAAATAAGGAACTTGTATTATTTGCGAGAATTTAAATGTTATGTCCAAAATACATCCGCAAGTCGTTATTGTAAGGTTGTATACAAAGATACACCATGAACACACTTGGGTTTAAGTATAGAGTAAATAGTTACTTAACCAGTAAGTAACTATTTACTCTATTTTCTTAACCAGTAAGTAACTATTTACTCTATGGTTTAAGCTAGGCAGTTTAAAGCTAGGCTGTACCAGATAAAATTAAAACCACTAGTTTTTAAAAGGTCAACCTTGGATGTTTTTGGTAATTTCTTGAAAATCACCATAAAGAATTTTATTGGTGTAAATTTAATTCTTTGTAAAATATTGTACTTTTATTAGATGTTATGCTCATCAGACAGTCTAAAGGGCTACTTAGTGGTATGTGGCTACTGTCGCTTGCTGTGAAATGTCAGGTGGAAACCCCTTAGCATCCATAATGCAGTGGAGATGAGCGGTTACACTAGCACTGCTAGTTCTAAACATTAGTTTGTATCTTGTCGTACCTCTAGTGTTGTATGTTGTCATACTTTATTTCTGTACCTATCTTTACCAGCCTATATTATTAGGCACTAGCGATCCGTTTTCGTTCACCGTTGGAACCCTCTTTTCTTGTATCGGCAGCCGATACAAGGGGCTAACGAACGTGCGACATATTAGCCACGAAATATAATTAAAAATAATGTTTCGTAGAGCCAGTTATCAGTTAAATGTGTCTTTATATTTTCTCACATATTGTAATTTTTAAGACTTAACATTCTTCAATATCAAAAGTTGACCTCATTAGCGTTTAATGGCGCTTTAACTGTCACGTGGCTCGTTGCAAAAGCGATTGTTGTCGCTTATAGCTTTGTCGTGATGTTTGCATATAGAATATTAAATATCAGATGGATTACGGGCGCCACAGTACTCTTTAAATCTGTGATAAAGTGTTTACGATTTTTTAAATCACTCCTAACAACAATTGATTGGAGCTATTAACAAGAACAAACATGGGCTTGCTTCTTAGACAGGGCTACAATAAAATATACCAATGACTTGTATAAGACGAGTTCATGACGCTGTTGGTAAGATAATGACCAGTAATGGATTTTAGTCAATTATCTATTTATTAAGTTTGTCCCGTGAGAACTCCAAAACAGCACAATCAATTTTAATTCGGTTTTCACTTATGTAAAGAGGGAAGGTTTGTATATATAAAAAAAATTTCCCCCGAGCGAAGCCGGGAGCGAGTCGTTAATTGTTAAACAAATGTTTTTTTTTGTGTTGATATCTATGTAACATTTGTAGATTTTCATTTCCTTCCATATTTTTACTGTGTTGATGTGATAAATGTTTCTTTTCTTTCTCTCTGTCCTTCTCTTTTTTAAATTAGGTTTTCCTAGTATTTCATTAGATTATTAAATTATTAATAATTCATTAAATTAGATCTTCATTCATCCATTAAAGCCCAGCTAAGAATGTCCATTCACAAGGTGTCAAGGTGTACTGACGACCTAATGAGGGCCACGGGTCGACGCTCGATCAAGGTTGCTTCTGACCAGTCCTATTGGAAGATTATCGGAGAGGTCTATGAACATCCTTGGTTATATAGATTTTCGTTACGACAAGGACTAAACACGGACTGAACACAATTTTTACCACAAACCTGCTATGGATTAAAGTGCACTATTACATAACAAATTGTAGCTTCTCGAAGATAACCGAACATATTATTGAATAGTAAAAAAAATATAAATGTTTGGAATTTTTAACGAGCCCATTGGATGCGTGGTTACGGTGCTTGCCTACGCGCCATCTCAAGGTTCGCGGGTTCGATACCCCGGCAAAGCACACAATGTTTTGCAGCATTTTTGGCAATCCGTCTGGTGTTCCTTACAGAAGACCACTGTGTGTTATTGTGTTTCGGTGAGTGAGTAAGGGATGCCATAGCCAATTTCCCTATCCATTCCCAATCCTCTTATCCTACTATAGTCGGCAGCGCACTTGAAGTACCTGTGGGTTTGCTTGTGTTATAGGCAATGGTAGCCACCTACCATCAAGAAGACCTGGACCGTCAACCTTATAAAAGACATTTACACAAATAAATAAGTGAAGAATTTTACGCAAGTAAACAAAGTTATTGGTCGCAATAATTAATTTCTGAAAGCATGCCAAATTGTTTAAATTGCGACTTTTATTGCATCAACTGTGGGTATACTTATTAACACTTAGTCTCTCCGGACGTTGAGCGGATTCTGACCTTGATCCAGATACGTAATTATATTGATTCACTTGACTGTTTTAAAGTACAGGCAATTATAGTTTTGATAAACCATTGTACCCTATGATTATCGTACAGGAAGTCATAAATTTAACAGACTTTTACGCTGGGATTTCTCTGTATGAAAAGTAGTTTTTTTATCCCCGACGTCCGAAAAACGGAACGTTGATATGATAGGAATTTATGAAGATCTATTCATGCGTTTGAAAACCCATTTCCTAGTTGACAAAGGAATTTCACTAACTTTCAAATGTTCGATTGATGTGAAATTTGGTATAGTGTTACTTCGGTGGCATTCTTATGACATGAAAACCTTGAAGTGATGGTGCAGCATCAAGTAGTTTGCTGGATACCCAACTTTTCAGCAACTTGCAGTAGATATAGCGTCGGGGTTAGTAAGTCGGGGGTTAGTTTTAATTTTAATTGTAGCTTGTTTAAGAATGATTTAAGACTGAATGCCAAACGAGTAATAGTAAATATAGTAACTTCCCTAAACAATAATATGTTATTAGATTTAATTTAACAGTTTTTATGAATTGATTTATTGATAGCGGAAGCTTTAGATATAGAGCAACTACCGCAAGGTGATCAACGTACAAACACAGCCTTCTAATTCAGGTATTGTAAGGTAAGTATATTATATGTAGGTATATGTAACTAGTGACCCGCTACCGGCTTCGTCCAGTTTTCTAATTTTTTATATATACAAACTATTCTCGTTTATCATTCTTTCCATAAGTGAAAACCGTATTAAAATCCGCTGGGTGGTTTAGAAGTAGTTAGCGAGAAGCAGTCAACCATGAGAGTAGATACATTATGCCATCGCAAAGTTTTTTTTAGGACTTTAGAAGAACTACAATTCTCTAGTAAGTACATAAAATTCTCGCGTCACAGTGTTAGTTGCCATACTCCTCGAAATTTTATATACGTACACTTGGTCTGAGATTAGGTTCTTATATATTTTTTATACGCGGGCGAAGTCGCGGGCAGCAGCTAGTAATATATAAGCCATGTGAATTATTTTTTCGGCGACTTGGTTGCAAAATATAAACTTAATTTATGTTTTATTATAATTATATAAATAATAAGAATATAATATGAATAGTTAGAATTTCAGAGAAGACATAGGCTAAATAAAATATTCCACATGGGTGAAACCGCGGGCATCAGTTATCTTTCTATAAATAAAAATCCGACGCTTAGCAAAAGTATAATATAATGTCAGGCGTTATGTTTCTTTACTATTTGGTCATGCATTATATTTTTTGATAATATACTTATAATAATAGTGAAATTTTGTTCAATGCAATAAGTATTTGAGGGCTACATACAAGACGGCAATCCAAATTCGTGGGAAACCTTTACGTTTTATATAATAAAATACCTGTAATATCTGTATGTATTCAGAAAGTCCTTATTAACAATTTATAATGAAATATTTTAATTAACAAACCACAAAAAAAAATTAAAATTCAGTATAAAATTTTCAAAATTCTCATCATCACGTATGTGTAGAACAAAATTTCTCTAGTACATCATTTTTATGTATCTCTTGAGGCTTTACGTAACTCATTTAAATAAATTAATTTTTCAGCGACTTGGTTTTACATACGAAATTAATTAGACTTTATCATAATTAAGTATATATTATACTGGTAAAACTTCCCTGAAAAATCATCTGTGTGATGGCAATTGACTGTGAAAACCAAGAAAATATTCGTTGCTTGCTTTAGGCGAAGTTAGCGGCTCTACAGACGGACTTCAATTTATACTTTTATTTATGTTAAAGTCGACAGACAGGCTGACGATCCACTTGATGGTAGGTGGCTACCGTCGCCTATAATACAAGCAACGCCATAGGTGCTATAGGTGCGCTGCCGACCATAGAAGGATTAAGGATATACTATGTAAAAAACATATGCTGTGACATATTTTTATTAATAATATTTTACATGTACATTATGATTTTACACGCCAGACGTGGATGAGGTGACATATTAAATCCAATACGAACTGGTCTACATTTACTAGTAAATAAATGATTTGAATTTGAATTTATATTAAAAATAATGATCCAGTAAATGAATTATTATTATACGATTTAAATATAAAAAGTAATGCTAACATTCCATTGAAAGTTATTTTCTTTTTAATTGGAGTGTATGTAAAGGCGATCACGGATTGGTAACATCACGCGAGGCACTGTAGGAAGTTACAACGAGAAGGTTATCTGTCCGCTTGTAGAGGCTATATATTTGTGGGATCAGCTGCGCTCACGCAGTGCGCAGCCGAGTTGTCCGTTGGCTTGACCGTGACTTTTATGTAAGTGTACCTACAACTAATATGCGTGTTTTAAAACGCATTAGTGTCAGTTCCGGTTATATATTATACTATACGATTTTTGGGTGATTTTGTGATTTATAAAGTGTTCGTCTAGTGTATTTAAAATTATATAGTAGTTATAGTGACAATTTTAAAAATACAAACCTTACCCTAATATTTATCCCTCTTTCCATGAGTGAAAACCGAATTGAAATCCGTCTAGCCATTCTAACGGACCATCCCAGCTTCGCACGGATGTAATTTTTATCTGCAAATTATATACTTACATTATATACAAAAACCATCCTCGTTGATCGCTTTTTCTATTAGTGAAAACCGCATTAAAATCCGTGGCGTGGTTTAGGAAGAGTTAGCGGATAAAAAGACAGACAGACTATGTCCTTACTATGTGAGGAAGGAAAGGATAAGCTGGCTTTTACCAGCGGCTTTGCTCGCGCGAAAAGTTAAAGAACAGTCGACATATGGAAGGGTCTATATGAATCTTTAGTCAGGATGCAATCCTGGGTAATATAATGTAAAATGCTTGGTTAGATACCATAACACAGTCATGTAGTTAACTTGAACGTTTGAAACGGTTTGTTTGAATCTTTTTTATGATTTTTCTCAATACAGTCATGTGTTTTGAAGATTCTGTTAAAGAATAATATCTAATAGGATAAGGCCGTGTGTTTTATGTGAATAGGTACGTGTCGCATAAAACACACGTAGTTAGGTATATACAAGGTGGAATTAGGATTTACAGGGTTTCATTCATTTATTTTTCAAGTTCATTTATTTTATCAAGTTTGTTAGAGAGATTTTATCCTTATAATTTACCCTAACGATCGATGCAATAAAAGTACAGGCTGCAATTTTTATAGATTTTAGTCGGTTCGATTCCCGGGTGTGGCAAGCGAATTTTCGAAAATCTTTGAATTCGGTTTTCTTTCTATTCAAAAATAAAGGAATGTTTTCTTTGAGTAAAACTTTTTATCTATAGTATTAAGAGTACTTTCCCTCCGGGTGGCATTATATTCCACATTCCACACTGTATATGTAGATATTATACAGAAAAAAATTTGATCGATCGAGTTGTGTAAATAAATTTTGGATGCAGATGATAGATAAGAGTATACAGCATTACTTTTCTGAATTGCCTCTCACTATGGAAGCAAAAAAGAATTATTCACGACAAAAGAGTATAGAGAGAAATTAGAATCGTTTTAGTCATATTCTTAGTTTTTAAACAAATTAAGTATTCTGGGTTAAATGTTAATTGCTCATTAGTCTTAAGACTAGATTGTAATTTGAATAGGCACTATAAAATTTTCAATAAATAATGTTGTTGCGAGTTGTTTTATTGCTTAAATAATTGAAAATATTAAGCAATGCATTTAGTATTTATTGCTTTATCTGCGTATATTGCAAATAAATGAAGTATCGTCGCCAACTTCAATGGCGTTTGGCGCCGCTGCAATCCGCACTGTTATATAAAGATTCCTGCTTTACGTATGATGTAATACTTAGATGTTATGGAATAAAAACAGTTAGTGACTGCCTTGCACTCTGCGTCAACTAAGTTTAAAACTTAAAATTTCTCTTCTCACTGTCAATTTGATAGGAAACATATTTTTTGATCTTTGGTATATATTTTTTTCGTTTATTACAAATTATCATCGCAATGAAAGAAGCAATTTTTAAAAAAAAGTAAATAACATTTTCCTTTGCGTGTAACATACGTTTGTATATTTTCAAAGAATTCGAATATATTGTAATAGCAAAAATTTTTTTGATCATTTTATATTAAAAATACAGCATCAAACTGTATACCCCTATTTTATTATCATCACTTTTCTGAATTGCCTTCTACTATGGAAGTAAATTTAAAGACGTATGCACATCAAAAGATCACAGAGTGCGTAGTGCGAGTTTTACTGGATTAAACGCATCGAACGCGTAAACGCGAATTCGCTTTAGGCCCTAAAATTATCGAATATCTTATGTAATTTTTTTTTTTTTGTAATTTACTGCAAAATATTTTATTGTATTTCAAAATTAATTCATTAAATCTGACCTAAGCTTTACCGTAAGTAAATCTTATGCAATAAAGCCACTTAAAAAACATAAAACGTAATATTAACACATCCATTGTCTGTGCAAATACATCGTTATTTGTATGCAGCACAAGTTTCAGTGTAACTAAATAAAACATGTTACTTCTAACACACATTATCTTAGCTCAAATTGGTTTTCCATTGGAGGACGAGTTATAAGCTTTTCAAATATTTACACACCTTTAAGTATTAGATTTAACAAACTGGAAATTGGTCTAGTTATAATTTAACTTGTCCAGCCTATAGACATCTAGTTTTAGCCGGCTACGAAAGATTCTATTAGGTTTCAAAAAATATATATAAAAGAGATTATAATAGTGGTATAAAACTTAAGAATTTCCTATAAAAGCAGCGTAAAATATTAATTAATTTCCTTTGAAATGACCAATAAAACACTATATTATAATAAAAGAAATAGTAGTAAGATTGCACCGCCTTTTTGGCTTATCTAAAAATCTAAAATATCTAGAGAAAACAAAATTGCAAAAAGGCAAAAAACAGAAATATAATAATTGTGCTATCCTGTTCTATTTTTGTTTTGTTTGTATTTTTCTTACATGAATCACAATCATGTTAAGAAATTCGTGTAAAACGACGCGTGCAAGCGTTCAAACCTTTCGGTTTTCACTTACGTACGATAGACGATAGGGAGGTTTGTGTTTTTAAAATATTGCATGTCGAGCGAAGCTGGGAGCAGGTCGCTAGTATGTGAGAAGTAAAATAGATGAGGGCTGGCACATATAGTAATCTATCTATACAAATATTATAAAGACAAATGATTTGTATTGAAAAAATCTGAAAAGACCGATTTTAAAAATTCTTTCACCTATAGGTGAATCATCAAAAAGCTACATCATCAGAGAGTAACATAGGCGATATTTTATGAAGTTACACTTAGGAAATCGCGTGCAGCAGCTAGTCTATACTAATATTATAAAGAGGAAAGATTTGATTGTTTGTTTGTATAGAATAGGCTCCGAAACTAATGGACCGATTTGAAAAATTCTTTTACCATTAGAAGCCGACATTATCCGTAATGAATTTAGGCTACTTTCACCGCGGGAAAATGCTTCATTCCTACGGGAAAATGGGTAATAGGACAACGGGTAGTAAGAATTATCCTTCCGTACTTATCTTTTTCACATAACTTCTAAACGGCTGAACCGATTGGGTTGAAATTTTATATGGGTATTTCGATGGTTTCCTGGATGATTTAAAAATACAATTGGACCCGGTAGGTGGCGCTGCTGTCGGTATGTCAACTAATAAACGGCTTGACCGATTGGGTTGAAATTTTGTATGTGTATTTCCATGGTTTCAGACACGAATGTATTTGTATTATATTTTATAAAGTTACGCGGACGAAGTCGCGTGCATATTTTATAAAGTTACACTTATAAAGTCGAAGTTACACTTACGAAGTCGCGTGCAACAGCTAGTTATTAAATATTTTTCTTCTGATTTTTCTTTTCAATTGCTTTTTCTTTACAGATCAACATGCGTACGATAATTGTCTTAGCCGCCATAGTGGCCATAGCTCAAGCCAGACCTGGTCTGCTCTTCGCTCAACCGCTGCAGCCTATAGGCGTTCAATATGCCGAACCGTCAGCGCCTGTTGTTTCTCCTCATCCAGCTGTTGAACTAAACGCGGCCAGTGAAGCACTGCTTCCTAGACACCTGTTGAAGTCCAACCAGTTTTACGACCAACCGCACATAGCTGCTGGCTTAGCGAGAGAATCGTGGTTCACTAATAAAGAAATGCAAGTTGTCGAACGCGAAGCCGAGAAGATTCCACGCGAGCGAATCTACGATATAGTTAAGCATGCCGGATTTTTAGATCAACATTAAAAAATATTACATTTCTCTTTTAGTTTAGGGCCTCTTTCACCAACTACAAGTAGTGTCGATTAGTTACCTTTAGAAATGATTTTATGTTTTATTAAATTATGCACTCGGATTACTGCATCCTGCGATAGGCGATTTTTTTAAAAATTATTTTCTTTTTAATGTTTGGGGCTTTTACCGTACAAACAAAGGTATATCAGCTACATTATCTCCGGTTACCAGTGACTTTTAACTGGTTAGCCTACTTGACAGATGATGAAAGAGGCCCTTATTATTTATTCAATTTTTGAAATTATTCAATTTTTGAAATGATAAGAAATGTTATTTTGCTTTAGGTTATTTTTGTTATTTAATTTGAGATTTCTGTAAATATTTGTAACTTTTAAAAGTAATTAATTTGTTTTTTATCTCCCTCTCTCTCTCTCTCTCTCTTTCTCTCTCTATGTATGAGTGTGCGTGTGCTTGCTTAGTGTTATTTATCTGAAATCTTGTATATACCTACCTGATTTAATATTAAGTATATTATTAATTAGTAATTTTTATATGATTTTATGATTTTGTTTGTAAATAATTTTAACAATACAAGTAATAAATAGTGAATGTTTTGTACCATGTTGCAACTCTAAGCCGGTTTATGTAGTTAGAATATTATTTTATAAGTTATACCTGTGATCTCGAACAATAAGTGCGTATATGTAAGTTATTGTTCAAATACATTTTTTTTGAAAAAATATTATTTTTATATTTTCAAATAATTTGTTTTATTTTTATCAATTGAAGTTTATAATAAAGCAAAATTATTTAAATTTAGCATTAATTAAAACTACAAAAAAACACTTAAAAATAATGGGAAACTGTTGTTGAAAATTTATAAGTCGCAACCTTCGCCGTATGTAGGTTTTTTGAAACTTCTTCCTCTCTTACATGTCACCCAGCACTCGTGTACTGGCTTCTGAATAAAATCTGTGAAAAAAAAAAAAAGAAAAACTTAACAGAAATATTTAATGCATTTAAACATGTGTCAAAAATGCAAGCAGACAGACAGACAGGTTTATCAACTTACACTTTTAAGTCGAAATATTCCTTACAGAATATTCAATGAAATAACGACACTTTAGATGCGTGAGCAAGAGAATAGCTATATCACATTACCTTATTATCAACATTCGTTATTCTTTATTCTAATTTTAAGCATTATAGCTTACTACAATATAAAATTATATATTTTATTTTATACAACAACTAATATTACACAACCCGACTTATTTTCAGGATACTCGTAGTTTAGTAGGAGTATTCGCATGGATCAGGATGTTTCAAGATGGTTTAAAAGTCACCAAGTTTTTGTATAACGCTTATTAAACTTTCTTGAAATATTCTCCTTTGTAAAACTTCCCCACAGAACTAGAGCCAGGTCCAGGATTATAATATAGTTGGATTTAATTTATAGTTATTTAAACAATCGTTTTTATAGATTTCTGCGATATTTGAAACTCGACCGTCAAAACCACGATTTACCTTTATTTATCACTAATCACTATAACCATCAATTTGATTTTATTCATATAAAGCTGCAAGGTCTTAAGAAAATTCTAACATAATATAGCGAGGACAACAAACCACAAACATCTATTGAATTGATTGAATAGTGGTTGCGTCAGTCAAAGGCGCCGATGTGGGCGTAGAATGTCCAAATAACCGAGACCTCTGTGAACTTCAAATCTAGTAGCTCTATATATGTTGTTTTATTTTGGTTTAGTGGCAAGCTTAGTAAGTGATACGTCTGAATCACTGGATGGCGGAGATCTATATACAAATAGGTAAAGACAAAATAGTTCAATACCTCTTTCGCTGGTGTTTGTCAACAGACAAAGAAATAGAAAATAGCTTTTTTCCATATATTTTTAAATGATTTTGGTCGAATTTCGACCAAGAAGCGATTCATATAGACCAGAAGGAAGAAGCTTATTCATATAGAAAGACAAATCTATTTACATAGAAAATCGGCTGAGGAGAAATCATTTGAATTTTTAAAATTTTATATTTAAGATAGTGGCTAGTCACTATCTTAAATATCTTGGCTACGTGAAAATACACACATAATGATCCTTCAGTTAATCATGATGGGGTATGTGTAAGGGAAGAGGTGCGTTGGGTGAAGGAGGAAATCGTGATTGCGAAACATTCAGGAGTGGACTGGAAATGCCTCAGTCGAGCTACTGTTTCAGTCTTGTTCAGAGACAAGTTGAAGGAGCTGACGGGATAGAGAGAGAGGCTAGTCAGTTTACCTTTTTTACTATCACAGTTAAATTCATGCATGTCACAGTTGTCAATGAAAGTGCGCATTTCGCCACACGAGTCTATACCACAAA
Source organism: Synanthedon vespiformis (assembly GCA_918317495.1). Lineage (NCBI taxonomy): Eukaryota > Metazoa > Arthropoda > Insecta > Lepidoptera > Sesiidae > Synanthedon > Synanthedon vespiformis. The sequence continues at coordinate 4,636,708 of OU906964.1, forward strand.
TCGGCACTTGGTCATGACGGCATATGTCCGCAATTTTGCATTCCTCCTCCAACTGTTAACAAAAATTGTTTAATGTGATTGATTTTAGAAGACGTAGACATGGACGCTTGACGCGTTACGGCTATTCAAGCGCTTAGTGGTCTATGGGAGAAACATATGTCCAGCAGTGGAAGAACTACTATTATTAATATTAATAATTATTTGATAATCACAATCAATAATACTATATGCCTCATTAGTAACCTCTTTAATGATTACAATAAACATAGTCACTTACTTTTTCACTGTTAACGTGTGCATAGTGTTGTTTGATGCAATTTAAAATACATATTACTATGTATGTGCAAGCGAATTCACTGTACAACATGATTTCGATAAATGTAAAAGGAAATAAAATATTTTCATTACTTACTCGTACCTCCGTAGCTGTAGTAGGTATTGAGTCGAACACAACTATCGCTTTGGTAACACTTTGTTAAGTTAACGATAAAAATATTATAGTTTTAATAGTGTCAAGGCATATTTCGTTTGGCAGTCATAACTTGAGAGCCCTTCTGGCAGTAGTAAGTGGCATCCCTTACAAAAGATCGATAGCGTAAAGGATGCCAGAATGCATTTCATCCCTTCTTGGTATTGCTTGTGTTTGAAGCCTACCATCAAATGGATAGTCAGATTCGTCAGCCTAATATCTGTATGTCGATTTTTACATGAAAATAGTATGAAAAGTATTGAAATATGGTCAAAGGTCTATCAGTCAAAACGTATCAAACATAACAAAGTTTTGTTAATGTTATTGTATAATATCTACAGATAATATAACAACCTCCATAATGTGTCGTTTTGGACATACATAAATAATATTAAAATCTGTTTCCTAGTGCTGAAACATTCCCAGAAATTCCTAGAATATTCCAAGACGAAGTCCATTTTTCAAGGCTCCTTCCATTATAATATTGTTAATCTTATCGTGACAAATTAAGAGTTGGTATATTTCAATAAAATTTTTGGAATTTTCTTTTTCAATATTGCATGTGTATTGTACAGGAATAAGAAGAAATAAAAACGAACTTTGTATAAAATAACATTTAATTTTATTTATTATTTATTTATTTTTATTGTTAATGTTGCAGTCACTCCTGTATTCGGGTTTCTTGAAAGATCTCCCTCTCTTGCAGGTCACCCAACATTCGTGTATTGGTCTTTGCTTGAAATCTAATAACATAAATTAATTTCAACCTTATGGCTAAGGGCTGTGACCGAAGTCAGTAGATTAATTAACATTCCACATATTATACGCACTACTTCTTTGACTTTCTAATTATTCTGGATATATTGGTGAGTTAGTCACGCTAACTCTGACTATACAACACTATAGGTGCTGCAAGTGCGCTATTGAACCTAGTAAATTAGCATTTAGAAAGAGTTTAAATGGTGTTTAAAGAGAACGTAGGACTGGTCAAATTAATCAAGCATTTTGTTAACTTTAGGTAATAAAACGTACTAGCTACTGCCTACCTGCGACGTCGTCTGCACCCCTTTTTCGGGACCTATTCGGTTGAGCAATTAAGACGTGAAAGCTTAACAAACGAAAACTAAATTATTTTCTCACTTATAATATTAGTTAGGACTGTAGAAATACCTTTTTTACTGTCACAGTTAAATTCATGCATATCACATGTGTCTATGAAGGTTCTCATTTCGCCGCAAGAGTCTATTCCGCACATGGGCACTTTGTCGTGAACGCACAAATCAGCTATTTTGCATTCTTCCTCGTTCTAAACAAGTAGAATTAACTATTTATAGATTACTAGCTGGTGCTCGCGACTTCGTCCGCGTTGAAAAGTATAAAACGCCATCTACCGTAGCGGATCGCTAAAAGTATCACCAAGCAGTTGTCATGTTAATCGCTTCACCTAATTTTGGATAGATAGCGCTATCTCCCGTAGGAAGATCCTTCGTTCCTCGTTAGATTTCCCGTAGGAATGAAACATTTTCCCGCGGTAAAAAGTAGCCTTTGTTCATCACGGATAATGTCGGCTTCTAATGGTAAAAGAATTTTTCAAATCTGTCCAGTAGTTTCGGAGCCTATTCAATACAAACAAATAAACGAATCTTTCCTCTTTATAATCAAATGAAAAGAGAATATCTTTACAATGGAAATAATAAAAACCATAAACTTTAATGACTTCCTATTGAGCCCAAACTTAGCTGCTGTAGGTTGCTAATTAGTTGGTTATCCTGCAGTCTACTTGACGCTGCAGCATCAGGTCAAGGTTACCATCGAAGTATCATGGAAATACCATCGAAGTAACAGCAATCGAACAAGTGAAAGTTAGTGGAATTGTACCATCCTTTTGGGAGCTATAATAAAATGCCAATAATTTTATTTCTTTGCATTTACATCATATCATGCTTTTCACATAATATGATACGGTATAGGTTAATAGGATGGTAAGTGAAAAATATAACTTACCCGAATAGTTTCACTGTGCGCAACAACGTGATATATCTCATAATGATATATTATTAACACTAAAACAAAAACAATTCTAAATATATGTGTTAGAAATATTTGTTTATAAGCGACGGCAGACTAAAGCGACGTCCATTTGACGGTATGCGGTATTTACAAGCAACAAGGGGTTTACAAGTTGTAAAATATAAACAATTACCCACCTAACAATATCAGCATATTATAAATACGTCATGGCGATGACTGTATTATTCCTTGGCTTTTGCTATAAAATTTTTATATTTTCAATACAATTTATTTTGAAATAGCTACATTGTTTTATTGCTCAATATTACAAAACATATTTTTATACTACTACTATTTTTACTAATACTAACATATTTTTACTAATACAAGCGGCTCACTCCCGGCTTTGCATGTGTGAATTACATTTTGTATAGGTCGTGCAGCGCATAAAGACTTCTCGGCAAATGTGCGCAGAATCCTATTTTAGGTCTTTGAGGGGGCAGAGGAAAGTGAGGGGCGGGTACGCATCGATGTGCCGACACGTTATTGGTAGACTCAGTCGCTCTTCCCCTCCCGCACTTCATTCGCGCGTCTCGAGTCTGTTAGGTACTGTTGCGTACAGATTGTTTTATCGTATTAGTAAATACGTCATGGTGAATAAATGTCTAAAAAAACGTTCTTCTTCAACATCTCACGATGATTTTATGGAAGGAATATCAACACTGCCTGTAATGTTAAGTTAGTGAGGCGAAAAATTACGAAATTAGAAAAAAAATAATTTCATTTTTCTTAGCAATTTTGTGCGCAATTGTACACATGCGCCGATTCCTACACAAGTCCCGCCTTCAAATTCACCTTATAGCTAGTATATTATACAGTTATGTTTGATCGTAGGTACTTTGACGTAATGGAACTCTTAACATTTTGAAACTCTGTCGTAATGAAATAAACCTCGTGTATTTTATATGTAGTTATGAAAATGGAACTTATTTACAAAAATGGAAAAATAGTTCGTTGTTTAATAACTAGTTATGAAACAGTGAATAAATTTTTGGTTTTCGAATCTGGTTATGAAAAGTGGTTACGAATGTGGCTGAAACCCCCATATTAATTAATTAACAATATCATCTCTATATAAAAATTTCGTGTTACATGTTTGATGCCATTGCCAATGAACTCGTAAACTACTGAACAGAGTTTGATAAAACTTTCTAACTATGTGTTTTTTCTTATGAGCCCGGGCGAAACCGGGAGCGTGTAGGTAGTATTAATATATTATTGTGAATGTAATTCTTTGTCTCACTAGATTTAATTTTCATTCGTTTATCAATTACAAACAGTGGTATCATAATTTAATGAGGTCTATATATTTCCCAACGGAAAACCATGTCCTAATTCAATCAAGTAACGATAAATCATTTTTGTGCAAAGACTTAGTAGTCTTGATAATTGGTTATATTAAAAAAAATACTTATTTTTGGTAGATATAAGGTAATGGATAAAAGGTATAGTCGATATAGTGCCCTTGCCAATTTTTTTTATTTTTTTTTTAGTTTTTAATATGTTTAAATAATAAAAAAATAACAATCCTGTAACATGAGAAAGTTGTAGTGACCAATCAGATTTTTATATGGCCATTTCCATTGAAAATTTTCATCTTTCTGATTCCGAAGTAGAAGTTTTCGAAGATTTAACTAAGCGTATAATTTAATTTGTTTTTAATATAGTAAAGTAACATCAAGTCTTGAACATCAAATCGGTTTCATTTACATTTCAACAAACATTACATAGGTACCTATTCGTTTTATTAAAGTAAAACGTTTTGTAGAAAATATTGAATCCTCATTGAACGGTAATAATGAATTCAAGTATCGAGATTGTTTTTATCTAGTATTTTTATCCATACTATAAGTGGAGTGGAGTCCGTCTCCGTCCTACTTGTAGACGCCCTAAGCCAAACGACATTATGAAGCCCTTGTTTGTTGGTGAGAGATTTCTTTGACCTTTTATTACAAATTGTATTGTTTTTTTAGTTAGTTACTTATATTGACTGAAATATGAAGTGTTTATATTTTAGTATGGTCATATGAGACGACTAAATTAGACTAGTCGGACTAAGTTACATTAATATACTTATACGCCTTTTTAGTGATTACAATAATTGCTTCGATGATCACTGACACTGACGAACAACCCACTGAAGATCAGAACAAAATACTATATGATGCAAAGGTGAGAAAAAAAATTATTACCAAAAAAAAAACCATTTCAAGTTTTTTTTTGTTTTATCGCATGCTTACTTAAAAAAAAAATTTAAATTGTGTTTCTAAATCTGTTAAAATACAATGTAATAAAAAATTTGGAAATATATTCATGTTTTTTCAAAATGTTACACAGCTATTCCTATTATTGTATTCCTATTAGTGTACATAAACATTGTGAACTAAATAATAATACTATTATGATGTTTGTTTATCAGGGCTTTGAAGTAAATAAGAGCAATTTAAACTTTAAAGCATTTATTGAGGAAAAATTAATTGAGCATACTCAAGCACTAGAATTATTAGTTATAAAATTACAAAAACAAGAAGACATAATAAAGCAATTGGTTGACAATTTAAGCAACAAAATCGCTCCGCCGAAAATGCCTGAAAAAGTAGCAATTAAATATACTAGAAGAAGTAACAATGAGGAACAGGTAACAGAAAGTCCGATTATTAAATTCGGAGAAAATATTACAAAGTTTGGAATTTTATTCAGAGATATTGTCATGCAAGAAGTTAAAACTAGTAAGGAACCGGTTGCGATTATAGAAGTAGAAGAACTAACTTAGCTTCAGACTAAGTAAGAATTCTAAAGAGACAATGTAAATTTTAAATCTTAGAATAATTTTCAGTAACACTCCGGTAATTTTGGTTCTTAATAAAAAATCAAATACATTAAAGTGATTACTTTATTTAATTTAGTCTCTAATATAATTATTAATATTCATAGTTTCTAAAAGTAACATTAAACTTTCATTTTTTTAATGGTTTTGTGGGCAAGCCTGTCGTGATGAAAAAAACCTAAAAGGTGAAGAATCATTGGGTTTATGATAGTGGACTCCAAATTAGCTGATATACGCAATCAAATGTGTTCTTTTTTAATGGTTTTAAAAAATATTACTATAGATTTTAACATAAAACTGACCCGTATAAGCACACTAGATGGATCTCATGTTTATTGCCTAATTACAAGGATAATGATTTTAAAAAATTTGTGTTCAAAGAAACATTTGAGAAACTAATCAACGTAGCTGAACTTTGAGAACTTATACGGAAGATTGACTTAATTTCCAGCCTGTATACAGTCCTGATCTTAACGAGGTATCACAAAAAAATGAGGAACCACAAGGAGACTCTAATAAATGGTGCAAATTGTCAATGTTATGCCAAAATAATTCCATTGTCGTTTGTGGTTATGATCAAGATTTTGGTTACGGCAAATTTGATGGAATCTGTCACATGTTTCGTGTGAATTGTTTTTGGAAGCGCAGTAAGTACTATTATTAAAACAAGTTTTAGTTTAATAAGAATTTTTGTTTCATATTTAGTGTCCATTTGACAACAATCTCTTCAAGCATTAAGTAAGATGGTTGAATTAAGGGTAAATTTTGATACAAAAGATCTAAGTAGATGATCTGATGCTTTACTTTCAAATTTATACATAAGTGAAGAAAAATCTTGTTAATATTAACTTTTAATATCAGATTCCTGGTATAATTTGGTATTTTATATACCTTACTTCTGACATTTGGTCTCAGTTTGTTGAAGCTGTGACTATGGTAAATAAAATTATAGTTTTGTTACTGCCTATTATCAAAAATAAATGAAAGACGCATGAAAATAAATGAAAATGATTTCATTTCATATAATGTATAATTATAATAGAATTATTATTTTATTTTAGATTTCGTTTTAACACCAACGTGTAAACCGACGTTTATGGAGGTAAATGAACACAATCTAACAGCAAGAAATAAAACACAATGAAATTTATTTTAGATTTTAATGTAAGTCTTGCATTAGAGTGAAATTATGTATTGAATAACTTAGTCTTTTTATTACGAAAAACAATATGTTGAAAAATACTTCGTGTTTCCCATTCTTACCCTGCCAATTCCCTTGCATTTGGACACACGCCTTCTTCTTCTTTGACGTGTCTGTAAACTGAAGAACGTTAATATTAAATATATATTGCAGGTAAATGCAACTTGCCATTACTTACTTGCTATCATTTTTTTTTATAATATGATAAAGAGAATGGTCAGTTTTAAAAGTTACAATTCTATTATATCATTATAATTCATTATTTAAATAATTAAGATTACTATGAAACAATCATAGGTTAGTGAGTAAGGGATGCCAAATCCCGTTTCCTTCTTCCTAATTCCTTTAATCTTATTATGGTCGACAGCACCCTTGCAGCACCTATGGCGTTGCTTGTGTTATAGGCGACGGTAGCCACCTACCATCAATGGGACTTTAACGTAGGACTTGCATGTCAGAAGTAAAAACTGTGGAACATTACTATGACTTTCGAACACTTTATCGCCATCTGTTCACATCTTAACGAACTATTGGCGAGTTAAGTTATCATGAACCAAGAAGAAGGTAGATGGCGCTTATTTAATACAATTAAACGTCACTGAGGGTGTCTCTCTGAGAGTGATTTTCCCCTATACTTCCTCTCCCAATGCTGGTTATGAAAGTTGGTTATGTACGGGGAACAAGGGGGTAAAGGAGTTTTCACAAGAAGCTTTCAAAAATATGTTGACTGCATTTTTTAAAATTAATTACAACTGCTATGTGCAAATGTATAAATGTGGAAATTCCAAGTTTCTGCTTGTAATAATATTTAATTCGGATTCTTACCCATACTGTATTCACAGGAGAATTCGTACATATCACACAGATCTAAGAAGGTCCTCGCTTCGCCGACTGATTTTCCACAAATAATAACCGTATCGTGGAAACAGGTGTAGGCGTGCTCGCATAGTCTTTTTAATTCTACCTAGTACAAAGATAAAAAAATTAAAAACAAATATTAAAAAAAAAACAGATTTTGATTTTGAACTACGTTAAAATTCGCTACTTTTTATTTGCATGGTGATTATTATTTAATCCAAAACAATTGTTAAGATTGTTAAAGTGCCAGAAGTCGTGGATTAATACGAAAGTCTCACTAATTTAGATTTTTAATACAGATTCCTGTGTTTGATAAAGAATGTCTATTAGAACATGTGGAATTTGTTTTGTATCACTACTTAAACATTTATGATGTACAAGAAATCATTAGTTCTAATCGAACTCCATGAAGGCATATTCCTTTAGTTATAATAATAAGAAATTATTATCAATTATTATGTACTAAGAATAATATTATAATCGATATAAATAAAAATAAATCTCTAAGCGATTTTCTAAGCTATGGATCGGTGTGGATCGGATGGAACAAAAATAAATAGTATAATAATATTTAAATATTAATATAAAGTGATATAAAGGGTAACAGAATAATCACCCCTAAATATTGTAATAATACGTAAATGAATATAAAATAAACGACCCACGGTAGGGAGAGGGGTAGGGGAACTAATAATAATTAAAAATTTTATATTTATAATAAGAGTCGAATAATATGTAAATGAATAGAAAATAAACGACCCACGGGGGTAGAGAGGGGCAGGGGAACTAATAATAATTAAAAAATGCCCAAGATGATGTGACAGAAAAAGCTAATTTACAATAAGTTGTAGAATAAAATAACTTACCACGTTGGCTCTATCTCCTACAATATGAGACACAACAATTGGTACTATTAGAATAAGCACAAATTCATAACCAACTCTCTGTATCATCCTCCTTGTAATGCCTAGTACAAATAGTAAGTATATTCTACAATCGCCGGATGTTTCTTCAAACACTACGGTAGTTATTATCAACATAGAGAAGTATTCAAGACGTCCCTTGTGTAGCTCGTAAAAGAAGTAGCAATAGATTTGCTAGAGTACTTGTAGTCCTTTTAATCCAAAGGTCGTCAGGTGTTAGTAGGTGGCTACTGTGACAATTAACACAAGCAACGCCACTTTCTTATCGACCTTAGTAGGATAAAGGATAGGAGGGGAAAGGGAAATTGATTCTGGTATCACATATTCACTTAAGCATGCATACTGTCATTTCAGGGTGTCAGTATACATGTTTCTGTAAGGGGTGGGGTGGTTACTGAACATCTAGTGTCTAATTGCCAAGAGTTGGCATGGCTCCCAAAAGAAGCAAACACATGCTTATGTGATGGGATAAGTATACAACAGATAAAGAGCGAAACCCTGCACACACAGACCAGAGTCAATTTTGAATAGTTAACTTTCAGAATAGACCAGCCGGGAGTCGAACCCGGGACCTCTGAGTCATAGCGCTAAGGTTTGACTACACGAAATCATAATTATGTTTGTTGTTTTGATTTGTTTACCAGTATTTGCTCACGTTTAAAGTAAATTAATTAAATGGACCTAGACCTAATGTCTAGGTATACCCTAGGGTACTGTATGGTATATGAGATTTCAGAGATAAACAAGTACCATACTGCTTTTGTTAGAAGCGGAAGATATGCTTTTTCAATTTTAAAGATAAGGATAGAATTTGCGCTTCTATTGAAGTTATCGAAAGCCATATTTTTGCTTCTAGCAGCCTATACTAGGCATATTTTTCATAGGTGTACATCCCAAGTGGTTCAAAAGGAAATAAAGATAGGCGGTGTGGCGCCTGTCTTTTTTCCATGTTTGAATCTCAAATAATCCTTACTAATATTATAAATGTGAATGTGAGATTTTTTGTTTGTTTGTTACGCTTTCACGCAAAAACTACTGATCACCATGAAATTTTGCATACACGTTGTCTAGGACACCAGAAAGGACATAGGCTACCTTTAATCGTACAACGCGGACAAAGTCGCGGGAACCAGCTAGTAATAAATAAAATAAGGTAAAATTCAGGATAAATGTAGCAGAGCAGATCTACAACTGCCGAGTATATTAGTGTATATATATTCTATACCTACTTATGGCAAAATTATTTTCATTAGAACCTTAGTAGATACCGCTATAGTAAAAAACGTTACAAATGCTGCTAAATATGATGTCTTTATTGGGTGAAATACAATGACGTGAGCATTAATAATAAAAAATAACATAGATTTGTCAGAAAATAACCTATTCATATAAGGCACAATAAATATTTTTTATTAAAGTTATGTTCAATCGTCGTAGTAACGGTTTGTTGGTCGGCGAGACACGGAGAGAGAAGATTTGTCCTGCGGACAAGTCGTTTGTCTATAATCTGAAAAATAAATTTGGGTACATATAGTGTGAGTATACAGTGTTCTGTGGTTGGGTATCTTTTACTGCATTCATTGTAATATACAATGCTAGTTCATTTAGTATGTTTTGGATTAATGAAAATGTAAGAAACGTATTAGGGAATAGCTGGTGCTCGCAATTTCGTACACGCCGAAGTTCGTTATTGTAAAATCGCACAGGAACTTAACATTTTTCCAAGATGAAAGTATTCTATAGCTTAATCCAGGTAATCATCAATACATCAGTGAAAACCGTATTCAAATCGGTCAAGCTGTTTCTGAGATTAGCGTGCACAAACGCACAGACACAGACAAAAGAAAACCAGACGAAAATTCTAAAAACTATTTTTTTGAACTTTTTAAATATTTTGTGTAACAGTCACGGCTCGTTTACGATTTTATTATAATTAAAAAAAAGGTTTATAAATAAGTTAAAATGATATAGTTATATTTATAAAGTGTTCAGTGTGGCTAACACAAGACATAAGTTAGTTCAAAATGTTATACTAACTTCGTCTCCTCAGGCAATTAAAGTCGAACATGTCACAAAGATCTCGAAAGCCCATAATATCTCCTGCATGGCTGACGCCACATATTGGAACACGATCATGGTTACACGCCTTTGCCATGCTGCACCATTTTTGACCCATCTGTAATGTTTTAAAATATAAAACAAATTAATCTATACTAATATTATATAGAGGAAAGATTTGATTGTTTGTTTGTATAGAATAGGCTCCGAAACTACTGGACCGATTTTAAAAATTCTTTTACCATTAGTAGCCGACATTATCCGTGATGAACATAGGCTACATTTTACCGCGGAAAAATGCTTCATTCCTACGGGAAAATGGGTAATAGGACAACGGGTATCCTTATCCTTCCGTACTTATCTTTTTCACATATAACTTCTAAACGGCTGAACCGGTTAGATTGAAATTTTGTATGAGTATTTCCATGGTTTCACAGACACGAATGTATTATATTTTATAAAGTTACGCGGACGAAGTCGCGTGCAACAGCTAGTATTATATATAAAAAAACCAGTGAACCAACTCGGTCACGCTCTGTGAGCGACACCCTCAGAGACGTTTTGTACATAATAAGTAGGTAATTTTCTCAAAATTATGCTTACACTATCTAAATAATAAGAGATATCGTCTTATTTGTTTCAGTGTGATAATATTCGTTCATTAAATACAAGATATAATTACTTTTTTTACCTTCCGGCCCATTACAATATCCTCATTGTCACGTTCAGAGAGTGGGCCGTGAGACATCACTGTCGATATTGCGTAGCAAATCAAGAGACATACTGAAAACAAAAAGAACAAAGAGATCCAGGTTGGGTAAATAATGCCTAATCCGAAAGACGTTTTCCTTATTTGATACAATGTTATTTGATAATATGTTTTGTTTACAAATTATAGTCGCTGTACTAAATTCAAAGAATTTTTTCTTAAATATTACAACTCAAAAAAGTTTTTTATTTTATTTTATAACTTATTATAAATACTTAAAAAAGACATCGATGGCAAGAAACTGCGCCAATCAAAAAAAAATGTATTAATAGTATTTTTTTCTACATATTATTATAAAAAAAAAGTTCTCCGCCGCATCTGTTTGTCGGTCTGTTCGCGATAAACTCAAAAACTACTGCACCGATTTTCATGCTGTTTTCACCAATGGATAGAGTGGTTCTCGAGGAAGGTTTTAGTATATAATTAACAAAGTTACGCGGGCGAAGTTGCGGGCAGCAGCTAGTTTTTATATAATTTTAATTTTTTACGTAACTCGTGAAAGAATATGACTTCAATATGGTTTGGGTCCTTGTTGTAGAAAAGAAAAATTTCTAACTGACCTTTAGTTTCTTTACTGACGACCATGACTATTGGCTTTAACTTCTTTGGAAGCTTCAGTTCGAATGATTGGATTTTGTAGTCACACACACTACCCATGTTTAGAATTTCAACCTATTGTCTTATTAGTTAACAGTCCGCTTGCTGGAAAGACGATGTTGATATGTTTTGTTTTGTAACTACAGTGGTGGTATATCGCTGCATTTGTCTATGGATGTTGATTCAAAACCTGTACATTATGTAAACATTATAGTGTCCTGGACCTGTAATAAGGTCTAATAAGAGAAACAGTGAAAATTCTTATAGCAATCTTTCTTATTCTTAAGCATTTCATGTCTGCTTGTTCGTCACACAACATTAAACATAATAAATAAATTATTCTAACCTATTTTATATTGACAATTAAACTCATAGAGGTCACAGAGATCTATAAACCATCGGATTTCCATTGTTTCCCGTTGTAAACCACATATTCTTTGATCGTCATGTATACAATTCGATGCATTGTAACAATATATCTGTTAAGTAATAAGAAAAGATAAAATTTATTTGAAAACGACATTATGTGGATATTAACTTCAAAAATTCAAGTCTTGGAAGGGTTTTAGGATCATCAACTTCATCAGCACCGTGGCTCCCCACTGCTGAATGTAGGCACTTCGTATCCAGGGCGCTTCGTGCCACGCTGCGTTTTCCAATTCGTAGCTCCATTAGAGGACTCGTCTACCATATCGGTTCTCAGCCTTGTGACAGATGTCTACAACTTTGGCGTATTTCAGAATTTCTGATTCTATTTCTATTTCTAGAAACTCGTCAAGCATAGCCCGCTCCATATCTCGCTAGCTTCTTTGAACTTGTCGTGGCCTGCCGTGTGAGGCTACGTTATTATTAGCAGGGCGCACTTATTATGGACTTTGGTCTTCAGATATTCCGGCAGTAACGAAAGGTAGTATGAACTTATATATTATAATTAATAATATACAAATACATATTATAAAATATACATAATGTAATATTAAGTTGTATTAAAAACGTGCTACAGTATCAAACTGTTTAACAGAATTATATACTAAATATATTCAAATAATAAATAAAATTAATATTTTATGTAATTAATCATATCACCGTCAACCTGTCTGTCTGACACTCTTTATAATTATATTTTTAGGCCATTAATTCTTACATCGCTTTCCTTTTGAGCAAAGGACCGTGTGCTTAAAATAATTGTTATTGTTACCAATATTACAAACATAGGTATGCGATAGGCAAAATGACCACTATAATAAACAAATAAAAGAAACGACAAATAAATATTTGTTAGAATTTAATAATTTTCTGATTGTAGAGTGCTTTTAGATACGAGCTATAAAAGAAGTAAGGGCGTAACCATACCTGTTCAAGTCGAAATAAGGGAAACTTTAAAATTTTCAAATAATAATTACTAAAAAAAAGAAATCTTTTACTGAAGTTAATAGTTGAATGAAAAAATTGTATAAGGTAATTTTTTCTTTACGGAATATTGAAAAAAAAACCATAGCGTTTATGTAGCAAATGAGCAGATCTATCCAACTATCCAAAAAGGTATAATACTTAAGTTTAGAGTTTTCCCAGAATTTCTAGAAAAAAACTTATATAATATAAAGATCTTACAGTAGTAGTAAAAAATATTGGGCTTATTACAATTTAGCAGTTGTCCCTAAAAATCAAAATAACACAATAAAAATTAGTAATATATTATAATGTCATTGTTTTAACCTCTGCAGCATGGCGTGAAGAATATTGAATGCTGAAACTAAACTTTGATGATGCCGGATCCGGTATAAAGTTGCTTGCCGGGAAATTTGCCTTGCCGGTTTTGTAAACAGGTGTTTTTGACAGAAATTCAATCTCTTCAATCTTAATCAGAAACATCTATCTCCAATATGAACTCGCCCTTACGAAATATAAACTTCGATTACAGTATAATTGAAGTTGAAGCGATTTGCATACTCGGTTTTCAGTTTGAAAACTAATCAATATGAAATTTCTTCTGTTAACTACCGGTAGGTATGATTGTTAATTACAGTTTAATCATCGTTTAATTTTAACTGTTTTTTTTTCTGTTAATTTTTTTTTGTTTTTAGGAATAACTTTATTACTATGCAGTGTTTCACACGGTTTAACTGAAAAAGTAAGAATTTTTTTAGTCTCGAGGATACATTTTTTTAATGAAGTACTTACCTAACCAGTTATCTTTTTGTTTTCTTTTACCCTTATATTTGTCCTTCAGTAGTCTTCTGAATTGAGGTCACTGTGATGTTTACAATATATGACAACCGTAAATAGAAAGGAAAATATTTAATAGATTAATAAATGTATTTTCACATATATATTTTTTTGGTATTATTATACAATAACCCGCGCTCGGCTCCGCAAGGGTGCATATTTTTCTATAAATGATGCAAACAAACCTTTATCGTTTATTGCTCATTTAATTAAAAATCTGTTGGGTGGTTTAGAAGTTAAAAGGGAAACAGACAGAGACGGATAGCGTCTTGAAAAACCTTTAATTAATTACAAAATCGTTTTTTAGATGTGCTATGAAGCTAAATTGTGCCTGCACGACGGAAGGGAACAATGCGGTCAAGCTGCTAATGGAAGAATGCGTAAATTTTTAGACAATTGTGACATGTTGGAGTACAACTGTATACACAATACGGGTAAAGTATAAGTAAAGCCGGCGCCAGATACAGTCAAATGTTTGCACAAAGACTTTGAGCTACTTTGCTCACACATTTGAACACTTGTTTGTTGTACTTGCCAGACATGGTTTGCAGACACGTTCGCTTCACAGTATTCAAATAGATAACAAACAAGATGGACGACGACTTTATGGACGCAGTATATCTCTATTATTTAAGTCTACAAAAAATTAAGCTAAAAAGTCTCTATTTTTTATTATTAAGCTAAGTAAGCTAAGTCGGTATTTTTTTTTATTATTAAGCTAAAAAAGAGTTATTATGAAAATAACTCCACTGGTCTTTGCGCAAGTGTAGCAGGCTACGCACTGTTTGAACTTTGAACGCTTTGATGTGCGCTTCAAAAACCGACACTGAATGGCAAAGTGCAAAGATGTAATCAAACTTTGAATAAATACCCAAATACCTGTGCCTCACAAGTGATCAAATAAGTGTACAAATATTGTTGCTATGTCTGGCGCCGGCTTAACAGTTCCTAACGTCTTACTGCGAGTTTGTCTGATGACAACTGTTTAAGATGGCGCCACATGAGACTGACAAAACAAGTAAAGAGGACATCATAGAAAATATATAAAAGAACAGATGAGACAATCTTGACGTTACAGTGTGCCCCACTTGACCTTACTGATAAGATTGCGAATCTTAAAGGGATGGTCACCGTTAGTTGTCATTGCTTGTGCCATTAGTTAGCGCTGACTAAATAACAGTATTCGATTTTGAAATTGAAAAACCAATGGAATTCAAACGGACTCGTATTTAAAGACGAGTATGAAGCAAATATCGAAATGATCCACGAATTATCTTACAGAATAGGAAAATTTATTTCGTAGGAATCAATGGTTATGTGTATTTTTAAAATACTTATATCACTGCTTTTTATTTTATTTTCAGATTTCACGAAATCTCGCAGTAAACAGTGCTTTTTGCAACCACCCCCAGAGGCAAAAAAAAAATTAAATAGCAGATGGAAAAAACAGACGATGCCGCTGTAATTATTATTAAATTCGCATGGCACTGTGTAACATTTAAATGATACATGATTATTTAAACAATACAAAGTTTATTTTTTAATGTCCTTAAATTTTTGACACATAATAAACATCATCTTTTCAACTGCAGAAACTCCACTGCTGGACATAGCCAACATATATTTCCAATAGGACCGGTCAGAAGCAGCCTGAATCCACCCACCGTCGACCCGCAGCTCTTATCAGTTCGTCTGTCCACCTTGTGAGTGGACTTCCTGCGCTGCGCTTGCCTGTTCACCCCCTCCACTCAAGAACCTCTCCGTACTATGTGTCCTGCCCACTGCCACTTCAACTTACTTACGTCGCGTCGGTAGCTTTCTTACGTCTACGGATCTCTTCATTTCTGATTCAATTCCGAGCATTAGCCCTCTCTATAGATCATTGAGCGACGTTGAGCTTACTCAGGAGGCCTGGCCAATTTCTGTGAGTGTTGACTGTTGTATATTGTGATTAAGTGTGTCTTCAGTTAGTAAGCCTTTTCAAATCAAATAAATAAAATAATAAATTACTGGAGTTCTAAATATGATATAATAGAAATTTCAGGCTAAGAATTTTAATATTCAAAAAGAAACCAACGGTTCACATAATCTTGGTAGATAAATATTTCACTATTTCAATTCAACGGAAGTACACAAGCCACAAGGCTCTTGACAATGGCGGTAGGGAAAAAAACCATAGCTATTAGCTATATTAGATAATATTAAAAATATAGTCCTCCAGCTCCACCCTCCACATTACTATTATAAGAAGATTAAGAAGGCAATTGAATTATTGAATTGAAATATACGTTAAAGTTAAAATTTGCGGAGCTTGTGGTGAAATCTTTACTAGATATTTAATCTAGTAAAGAAAATCAGTATCGCGGTGAAACCACAAGGCAGGCTCACCCACAGGCCCCACATACGGAGGCCCAGCTCAGCTCAAGACTTAGCAACGAAGAAAGAAAGTATATTCCAAGCTTAGACAAGACGCTTTTAGTATGATATAACCTGCCGATACAGCGACATCTGTTGTATATAAAATAAGGTAACTGAGAAGTTACACACTGTAGTGACATCTAGTAAAACTTAAATGAAACATTGATATTGAATATTATAGATAGATAGAGAGTTTCATATCATATATAAACCATTCAAAAGTTTTAGATGTAATGTCTAGATTTTTTACTCTAATGGAAAGAGAGATAAAATGGGCAGGCAGGTTTGTCTAAACAATTTACTGAAAAAAAATCATCCCAGTGTTATAGAAAGTTGTTACCTATGGAGAGTGGGATAAACGGGCAATATTTTTATATATAAAAATGGCACCTCGGTCGAAGCCGGGAGCGGATCGCTATTTTAATCGCAAACATCATGTAGTAAGTAGTATATTATAATAATATACATAGAAATATTAAAATTAGAAAAAAAAATTAAATTGAGAAACATAATTTTCTCAACATATAAGGGACTGTTGCAGATTATTATAATTTTAGACATAAGTCAACGCCATCTTACGTACTGTATGAAAACTAATAACAATGCAAGGAATATGTTCTTAAAACGGCCTTATTTTTGGATTTTGCAAATCATCCATTTGATCAGCAAGCAAATCAGGTGGAGCTAAACATGTAGAATAATGCTTAAGCGTTTACAGCCGTTACCAACTTTACTATAACCTGAATTTCACATTTTTTATATAATACTAGCTGTTGCATGCGACTACACCCGCGTAACTTTATAAAATACTAGCTGGTGCTCGCGACTTCGTCTGCGTTGAAAAATATAAAACGCCATCTACTGTAGCGGATCGCTAAAAATATCACCAAGCAGTTGTCATGTTAGTCGCTTCACCTGATTTTGCATAGATGGCGCTATCTCCCGGGCCAAGCCGCTAGTCTTTGCTTTTATTTTAGATTTCCCGTAGGAATGAAGCATTTTCCCGCAGTAAAAAGTAGTCTTATGTTCATCACGAATAATGTCTGCTTCTAATGGTAAAATAAATTTTCAAATCAGTCCAGTAGTTTCGGAGCCTATTCTATACAAACAAACAAAGAAACAAACAATCAAATCTTTCCTCTTTATAATATTAGTATAGACTAGCTGACGCCCGCGACTTCGTCCACGTTAAAAAAGAAAAAAGTAGCCCATCCTGTGTCCTGTACGTCTAAATGTTTATCTACCAAGTTTCATGAAAATTATTTAATTCGTTTAAGAGTTACCTATGCAGGAACATACGTACATACATACAATACCTACACATACAGATTTATTATTAGTATTTTATTATAGGATGATGGTATTTTAGACGATCCTTCGTTAACCTAATATTATATTTCAGGATAAGAAGTGTCCTATATGTTAATTTAGGTAATAACCTATCTGTATTTTCGTACAGATTATTATTAAAAAAAGGATAGAGAAATATGTATCAAAGGTTGATTATTTACGTAATGTAAAGGTTGATATTACCAAAACATTACGATGTTAGTCCACTCAAATTTAGGTATAATAACTATGGAATATTCAAGACGTACTTATAGATGTTTCATTTTTCATAACCACGAATGAGGTTGCAGGCTATTCCGGAAAACATTGGTGGTTATTGTGTGTCATTTATCATGGAGGCATATTCCCGAGAAAAAATGTAGACGTACGGCCCGTTAAATGATGCTATTACAGGACCGCCGGGAAACAATATCTGGGTGCCGAATCGCATATTGCGTGTAGTGTCCCCACATTAACACTCTACCTCCTCTATATATTACATTTAACGCCCCAGTACTACGCACAGGCTTTCGTTGAATATGACATTCATGTTTCGTGCTAATCACTAGATACATATTTATAAAACAACTAGCAGGTGCTCGCGACTTCGTCCGCGTTGAAAAGTATAAAACGCCATCCACCGTGGAGCGGATCGCTAAAAATATCACCAAGCAGTTGTCATGTTAGTCGCTTCACCTGATTGTGGATAGATGGCGTTGTCAAGTGTATCCCGGGCCAAGCCGCTAGTATTTACTTTTATTTTAGATTTACCGTAGGAATGAAGCATTTTCCCGCGGTAAAAAGTAGCCTATGTTCATCAGGGATAATGTCGGCTTCTAATGGTAAAAGAATTTTTCAAATCGGTTCAGTAGTTTCGGAGCCTATTCAATACAAACAAGCAATCAAATCTTTCCTCTTTATAATATTAGTATAGAAAGTCCTCCGCCGCGTCCATAGGCCGCGATAAACTCAAAAACTACTGCACGGATTTTCATGTTGTTGTCACCAATGGATAGAGTGGATCTCGAGGAAGGTTTTAGTATATAATTTACAAAGTTACGCGGGCGAAGTCCTTACTAATCCGTACTAATATTATAAATGCGAAACTTTGTATGGATGTATGGACGTTTTTTACTCTTTCACACAAAAACTACTGAATGGATTTCAATGAAACTTTACAATTTCAATGCTGAGTTTCAATGCCCGATTACGTAAAAACGATTAATGTTATCACTAAACTTTATATCACCATTTTTGTAGAGAATTTTCTATTCTTTCTTTTTATAAGTATACTCCATAGCGGCAAGATCGACAGGAACGAAGATATAGGCAAAAAACCGAAGAAAGGTAATTTTTGACCATTTTTTGGCTGCTAAAAGTTATGCCCAGCTTACCCCTGGACTCACGGGACTTTTCAGGGGTTATTTGGGGGGCTAACAGGTACGTGTATACAATTTTTCAGCTTGGATGGACTTTTTCCGAAATCATGCCCATTGTTCGTCTCTAAAGTTACTGAATAAAATACCTAATTGGTTAGATACCTAGATTCATAAGTTATTAAAATTAACATTTTATTTAAGAATTGGATATAGGTTTCAAAAAGGGTAATTACATATTAGTGTTGATAACTATATAAAATTTTACTGAATTAGATTACGAAATGGAAGCAATAGTTCTCAATAAACAAGAACTAAAAAGGGACATTGTAATTTTTGAGGGAATATCTACCAACAATTTGTCAGCTGAGCGTTGCATGATTGATGGGAGTTTTCCCCGAGGAATGGTCACACCACAAAGCTCTCGTCTCACAATCTTTTTAACCCGCCATCAATCATGTCATACTTTTAAATTCAGTCTCTGACAAGTTTTATATGAACTTTATAAGCGGATTTGTATGTAGATTTCACATAGGTCCCTATCCTATCCTGTGTCCTGTATGTCTAAATGTTTATATATACATACACATACAGAAAAAAATTCTAAAAATAGTCAATTTAGAGAGCCTATAATAAACACGATATCTCTGAAAACAAAGTAATTTACTCCATGACCAAACCTTACAGATTTTTTATTAGTATTGATGATGATGATAACTATAGCGACCCGCTCCCGGCTTAGCCCGGGTTGCAATTATATATATATATATACCTTCCTCGTTTATCCCTCTATCCATTAGTGAAAATCGTATGAAAATCAAAAACAGATAGCGGAGGACAGACGCGGATAATTGAAATATACACATATTATATTTTGTATTTTCAATGAAATATCCGTTGCGTGGTACAGTAGCGTATAAACAGACAGAAATACCTACGCTTATTTCTACCTATTTCAGGAATTCGCTCTTACCTATTTCAGGAATTTCCTTTACGTCGATATTCATTCATTAAAAATGAAGATCACTTACTTTGAGATAAAAGAAAACATTGTGAGCGCAAGACACTAATACAATGAATAAAATGGGTTATGCTCCACTCGCACGCACAAATACTATATACTGGTTAAGTAATATTTCATCGATACATAGTATACATACATAGTTCATACTGTACAAAATTATTCATGCCGCTGGTTTCATATGTATGTCTATTTATATTCTTCATGAATACTGCGAATACCGCGATTATCATCGTATTCCATTACAGTACTATATTATTTGAAATATATGTACATAATATATTTTTTAAATTAAAATTTGTAAGGAGTCTGCACACTGGCTACTATCGTGCGAGCAATTATGTTGCTTTGCACAGACAAAATAAACAAATATGTATTTAAATTTTAGTACAAATTGATAGATTAAGTTCAAATTGATATTTTAGATTGAAAAAGTTAAGTGGCACTTAACTTTTTAAAGTTTAGCCGAAAATTTAAGCTTCTATAAACAGTAAGATTTAATGTAAGTATTATTAGTAGTAGGAATAGTGTGAGTAAATTATTTTTAGGATCTCAAATAAAACGATTTTTTTCATATTAGTAATTGAATTTATTCATGTGGAACCAACTGGCAACTCTACGATAGTTCACCATACACTAGGGTACAAAATAAGGCTATCGTGAAATGTGAATACGCTTTAAGGCAGTTATTCCTTACCGTGTCGTGCACTTTAAATGCCTAATTCGTATATTTACAACTTACGTATAAACCTTACGATTAAAGACAATAGTAGAATTGGTCAATTAAGATATTACGAGTTAGTTAAAGCGTTTTTGATTTCATTAATGCAAGCGAAAGTGCAATTTCAGTTTTGGCAAACAAAATCAATATTATTTAAGGGCTTGATCACGATCAGAGATTACATCAATACATATTCTTTTAATGATAAGGTCGACAGACCTACGCCACTTGATGGTAGGTGGCTACCGTCGTCTATAATACAAACACTGCTATAGGTTCTGCAAGTAAGCTGTCGATCAAAGTAGGATTGGAACGGGATAGGGAAAGGAATGGGCTCTGGCATCCCTCACTCACTTGCCTAAACACAACAGCACACGTGCTGTTATATCGCGGTGGTTTTCTGTAAGGGCTGCCCAAATGACTGCGAAACGCAGTATTCCCCTGCCACTATTATACAGATCTAGACCAGAGCCAATTTTGAAGTTCATTTACAAACTGCGGTAATCCAAAATTAGCGACAGGCCGGCGGTATGTGTGGATGCGTCTTTACATTTGAGAATTGACAATTCCAGTACATTTACTGAAGTATGGAAAATATTCGGATGTTACATTACAGATATTTATTTTTGTTTATAATAAATTTATTATGTCTAATAGGAATTCAGACAATTGTTTATCACTATATTATAGTATTAAAATTGAACTGTATCCTACGTTCATATTACCTATTTTAGTTACATATCGTTTTCAAGCCCAAAAATGATCCAAATAATATTTAAATAAGTTTGTATAAAAATAGCAGTGTCAGCTAACATCAATCAGTTAATGTCCATCAGTATTTTCAATTAATTTAAAAAAGCACAGTCGTTGACATTCAATTAATTAGTGGCAACTTAAACTATATTTTTTCTCCGATATTTTAATAGACTTTACATCTAATTTAATGTTAAGCCTATTTTAAAAGCGTAGAGCAAAAGCTCATACAATAATATCACTACTATTCATTTCTATAAAAAGCGTAGAACCTTGTGTTTAGGTAAGACTTTTAATGTATACGTAGATAAAGTATTTTTGTACAATTTTTACTCTACGATCTTAACAACGCTTAAGAACACTGCAAAACTTTATGTCAGTTAAACATCGATGACGTAGTTTTGTAACGCGACTAATCGCGCGAATAAATCGATAGGTCTGATACACCCTTAATAAAATCGCAAGTACGATACATAGTTAAGCCGTGTTTTCACTGAGGTACATTTGTCCGGCGACTTTGTAGCGACGTCCGTCGCTTACGCCATCTACTTGTCGCGGGACATTTCATAAGTCTATGTTCAGTGAGCGTCGACAGAGGCAAATGTCGAGCGATATTGATTGTCCCATATAGAGACATATACCACTCGACATGCCTCTGTGAGGTGCGGCTTAATCTTTACAAGTCTTTTACACAATAACAGAATGTCTGTTAGTCTTTTTGTCTGGTGCATAAGGTTCTAATTTCGCTGGCTCCGTATTTAGGGCGCTGTAGTCGACGGGAAACGGTGGCTGAGGTAAGGAGTCCTTCGGTGGAACCAGCACCCATTGACCAGGTCCGTTCGGATTCTTCCCCATCAGCCAGTTGGTGAAACAATGCATGTAGGTGCCGTAGTCAAGGATGAGATAGGAATTCTAGAAAAAATAAAATAAAACTAATATGTTGTTCATATTTTGTTACGTTGTAATTTAACTATACATCGAATATAACTACTACCTCTCCCCATATTTTATTTGAATGAATTCGTAGACGAAAGATAGTACAGTCAACTACATAATTAATTAATCAACTACTTAGTAATTGAAAATAAGGTAACTGAGAAGTTACACACTGTAGTGACATCTAGTAAAACTTAAATGAAACATTGATATTGAATATTATAGATAGATAGAGAGTTTCATATCATATATAAACCATTCAAAAGTTTTAGATGTAATGTCTAGATTTTTTACTCTAATGGAAAGAGAGATAAAATGGGCAAGCAGGTTTGTCTAAACAATTTACTGAAAAAAAATCATCCCAGTGTTATAGAAAGTTGTTACCTATGGAGAGTGGGATAAACGGGCAATATTTTTATATATAAAAATGGCACCTCGGTCGAAGCCGGGAGCGGATCGCTAGTATAATCGCAAACATCATGTAGTAAGTAGTATATTATAATAATATACATAGAAATATTAAAATTAGAAAAAATAAATAAATTGAGAAACATAATTTTCTCAACATATAAGGGACTGTTGCAGATTATTATAATTTTAGACATAAGTCAACGCCATCTTACGTACTGTATGAAAACTAATAACAATGCAAGGAATTATGTTCTTAAAACGGCCTTATTTTTGGAATTTGCAAATCATCCATTTGATCAGCAAGCAAATCAGGTGGAGCTAAACATGTAGAATAATGCTTAAGCGTTTACAGCCGTTACCAACTTTACTATAACCTGAATTTCACATTTTTTATATAATACTAGCTGTTGCATGCGACTACACCCGCGTAACTTTATAAAATACTAGCTGGTGCTCGCGACTTCGTCTGCGTTGAAAAGTATAAAACGCCATCTACTGTAGCGGATCGCTAAAAATATCACCAAGCAGTTGTCATGTTAGTCGCTTCACCTGATTTTGCATAGATGGCGCTATCTCCCGGGCCAAGCCGCTAGTCTTTGCTTTTATTTTAGATTTCCCGTAGGAATGAAGCATTTTCCCGCAGTAAAAAGTAGTCTTATGTTCATCACGGATAATGTCTGCTTCTAATGGTAAAATAAATTTTCAAATCAGTCCAGTAGTTTCGGAGCCTATTCTATACAAACAAACAAAGAAACAAACAATCAAATCTTTCATCTTTATAATATTAGTATAGACTAGCTGACGCCCGCGACTTCGTCCACGTTAAAAAAGAAAAAAGTAGCCCATCCTGTGTCCTGTACGTCTAAATGTTTATCTACCAAGTTTCATGAAAATTATTTAATTCGTTTAAGAGTTACCTATGCAGGAACATACGTACATACATACAATACCTACACATACAGATTTATTATTAGTATTTTATTATAGGATGATGGTATTTTAGACGATCCTTCGTTAACCTAATATTATATTTCAGGATAAGAAGTGTCCTATATGTTAATTTAGGTAATAACCTATCTGTATTTTCGTACAGATTATTATTAAAAAAAGGATAGAGAAATATGTATCAAAGGTTGATTATTTACGTAATGTAAAGGTTGATATTACCAAAACATTACGATGTTAGTCCACTCAAATTTAGGTATAATAACTATGGAATATTCAAGACGTACTTATAGATGTTTCATTTTTCATAACCACGAATGAGGTTGCAGGCTATTCCGGAAAACATTGGTGGTTATTGTGTGTCATTTATCATGGAGGCATATTCCCGAGAAAAAATGTAGACGTACGGCCCGTTAAATGATGCTATTACAGGACCGCCGGGAAACAATATCTGGGTGCCGAATCGCATATTGCGTGTAGTGTCCCCACATTAACACTCTACCTCCTCTATATATTACATTTAACGCCCCAGTACTACGCACAGGCTTTCGTTGAATATGACATTCATGTTTCGTGCTAATCACTAGATACATATTTATAAAACAACTAGCAGGTGCTCGCGACTTCGTCCGCGTTGAAAAGTATAAAACGCCATCCACCGTGGAGCGGATCGCTAAAAATATCACCAAGCAGTTGTCATGTTAGTCGCTTCACCTGATTCTGGATAGATGGCGTTGTCAAGTGTATCCCGGGCCAAGCCGCTAGTATTTACTTTTATTTTAGATTTACCGTAGGAATGAAGCATTTTCCCGCGGTAAAAAGTAGCCTATGTTCATCAGGGATAATGTCGGCTTCTAATGGTAAAAGAATTTTTCAAATCGGTTCAGTAGTTTCGGAGCCTATTCAATACAAACAAGCAATCAAATCTTTCCTCTTTATAATATTAGTATAGAAAGTCCTCCGCCGCGTCCATAGGCCGCGATAAACTCAAAAACTACTGCACGGATTTTCATGTTGTTGTCACCAATGGATAGAGTGGATCTCGAGGAAGGTTTTAGTATATAATTTACAAAGTTACGCGGGCGAAGTCCTTACTAATCCGTACTAATATTATAAATGCGAAACTTTGTATGGATGTATGGACGTTTTTTACTCTTTCACACAAAAACTACTGAATGGATTTCAATGAAACTTTACAATTTCAATGCTGAGTTTCAATGCCCGATTACGTAAAAACGATTAATGTTATCACTAAACTTTATATCACCATTTTTGTAGAGAATTTTCTATTCTTTCTTTTTATAAGTATACTCCATAGCGGCAAGATCGACAGGAACGAACGACAATTTTTTGGCTGCTAAAAGTTATGCCCAGCTTACCCCTGGACTCACGGGACTTTTCAGGGGTTATTTGGGGGGCTAACAGGTACGTGTATACAATTTTTCAGCTTGGATGGACTTTTTCCGAAATCATGCCCATTGTTCGTCTCTAAAGTTACTGAATAAAATACCTAATTGGTTAGATACCTAGATTCATAAGTTATTAAAATTAATATTTTATTTAAGAATTGGATATAGGTTTCAAAAAGGGTAATTACATATTAGTGTTGATAACTATATAAAATTTTACTGAATTAGATTACGAAATGGAAGCAATAGTTCTCAATAAACAAGAACTAAAAAGGGACATTGTAATTTTTGAGGGAATATCTACCAACAATTTGTCAGCTGAGCGTTGCATGATTGATGGGAGTTTTCCCCGAGGAATGGTCACACCACAAAGCTCTCGTCTCACAATCTTTTTAACCCGCCATCAATCATGTCATACTTTTAAATTCAGTCTCTGACAAGTTTTATATGAACTTTATAAGCGGATTTGTATCTAGATTTCACATAGGTCCCTATCCTATCCTGTGTCCTGTATGTCTAAATGTTTATATATACATACACATACAGAAAAAAATTCTAAAAATAGTCAATTTAGAGAGCCTATAATAAACACGATATCTCTGAAAACAAAGTAATTTACTCCATGACCAAACCTTACAGATTTTTTATTAGTATTGATGATGATGATAACTATAGCGACCCGCTCCCGGCTTAGCCCGGGTTGCAATTATATATATATATATATATACCTTCCTCGTTTATCCCTCTATCCATTAGTGAAAATCGTATGAAAATCAAAAACAGATAGCGGAGGACAGACGCGGATAATTGAAATATACACATATTATATTTTGTATTTTCAATGAAATATCCGTTGCGTGGTACAGTAGCGTATAAACAGACAGAAATACCTACGCTTATTTCTACCTATTTCAGGAATTCGCTCTTACCTATTTCAGGAATTTCCTTTACGTCGATATTCATTCATTAAAAATGAAGATCACTTACTTTGAGATAAAAGAAAACATTGTGAGCGCAAGACACTAATACAATGAATAAAATGGGTTATGCTCCACTCGCACGCACAAATACTATATACTGGTTAAGTAATATTTCATCGATACATAGTATACATACATAGTTCATACTGTACAAAATTATTCATGCCGCTGGTTTCATATGTATGTCTATTTATATTCTTCATGAATACTGCGAATACCGCGATTATCATCGTATTCCATTACAGTACTATATTATTTGAAATATATGTACATAATATATTTTTTAAATTAAAATTTGTAAGGAGTCTGCACACTGGCTACTATCGTGCGAGCAATTATGTTGCTTTGCACAGACAAAATAAACAAATATGTATTTAAATTTTAGTACAAATTGATAGATTAAGTTCAAATTGATATTTTAGATTGAAAAAGTTAA
The DNA here is from genome assembly GCA_918317495.1 of Synanthedon vespiformis. Lineage (NCBI taxonomy): Eukaryota > Metazoa > Arthropoda > Insecta > Lepidoptera > Sesiidae > Synanthedon > Synanthedon vespiformis. The sequence continues at coordinate 4,663,441 of OU906964.1, forward strand.
GTGGCACTTAACTTTTTAAAGTTTAGCCGAAAATTTAAGCTTCTATAAACAGTAAGATTTAATGTAAGTATTAGTAGTAGTAGGAATAGTGTGAGTAAATTATTTTTAGGATCTCAAATAAAACGATTTTTTTCATATTAGTAATTGAATTTATTCATGTGGAACCAACTGGCAACTCTACGATAGTTCACCATACACTAGGGTACAAAATAAGGCTATCGTGAAATGTGAATACGCTTTAAGGCAGTTATTCCTTACCGTGTCGTGCACTTTAAATGCCTAATTCGTATATTTACAACTTACGTATAAACCTTACGATTAAAGACAATAGTAGAATTGGTCAATTAAGATATTACGAGTTAGTTAAAGCGTTTTTGATTTCATTAATGCAAGCGAAAGTGCAATTTCAGTTTTGGCAAACAAAATCAATATTATTTAAGGGCTTGATCACGATCAGAGATTACATCAATACATATTCTTTTAATGATAAGGTCGACAGACCTACGCCACTTGATGGTAGGTGGCTACCGTCGTCTATAATACAAACACTGCTATAGGTTCTGCAAGTAAGCTGTCGATCAAAGTAGGATTGGAACGGGATAGGGAAAGGAATGGGCTCTGGCATCCCTCACTCACTTGCCTAAACACAACAGCACACGTGCTGTTATATCGCGGTGGTTTTCTGTAAGGGCTGCCCAAATGACTGCGAAACGCAGTATTCCCCTGCCACTATTATACAGATCTAGACCAGAGCCAATTTTGAAGTTCATTTACAAACTGCGGTAATCCAAAATTAGCGACAGGCCGGCGGTATGTGTGGATGCGTCTTTACATTTGAGAATTGACAATTCCAGTACATTTACTGAAGTATGGAAAATATTCGGATGTTACATTACAGATATTTATTTTTGTTTATAATAAATTTATTATGTCTAATAGGAATTCAGACAATTGTTTATCACTATATTATAGTATTAAAATTGAACTGTATCCTACGTTCATATTACCTATTTTAGTTACATATCGTTTTCAAGCCCAAAAATGATCCAAATAATATTTAAATAAGTTTGTATAAAAATAGCAGTGTCAGCTAACATCAATCAGTTAATGTCCATCAGTATTTTCAATTAATTTAAAAAAGCACAGTCGTTGACATTCAATTAATTAGTGGCAACTTAAACTATATTTTTTCTCCGATATTTTAATAGACTTTACATCTAATTTAATGTTAAGCCTATTTTAAAAGCGTAGAGCAAAAGCTCATACAATAATATCACTACTATTCATTTCTATAAAAAGCGTAGAACCTTGTGTTTAGGTAAGACTTTTAATGTATACGTAGATAAAGTATTTTTGTACAATTTTTACTCTACGATCTTAACAACGCTTAAGAACACTGCAAAACTTTATGTCAGTTAAACATCGATGACGTAGTTTTGTAACGCGACTAATCGCGCGAATAAATCGATAGGTCTGATACACCCTTAATAAAATCGCAAGTACGATACATAGTTAAGCCGTGTTTTCACTGAGGTACATTTGTCCGGCGACTTTGTAGCGACGTCCGTCGCTTACGCCATCTACTTGTCGCGGGACATTTCATAAGTCTATGTTCAGTGAGCGTCGACAGAGGCAAATGTCGAGCGATATTGATTGTCCCATATAGAGACATATACCACTCGACATGCCTCTGTGAGGTGCGGCTTAATCTTTACAAGTCTTTTACACAATAACAGAATGTCTGTTAGTCTTTTTGTCTGGTGCATAAGGTTCTAATTTCGCTGGCTCCGTATTTAGGGCGCTGTAGTCGACGGGAAACGGTGGCTGAGGTAAGGAGTCCTTCGGTGGAACCAGCACCCATTGACCAGGTCCGTTCGGATTCTTCCCCATCAGCCAGTTGGTGAAACAATGCATGTAGGTGCCGTAGTCAAGGATGAGATAGGAATTCTAGAAAAAATAAAATAAAACTAATATGTTGTTCATATTTTGTTACGTTGTAATTTAACTATACATCGAATATAACTACTACCTCTCCCCATATTTTATTTGAATGAATTCGTAGACGAAAGATAGTACAGTCAACTACATAATTAATTAATCAACTACTTAGTAATTGAAAATAAGGTAACTGAGAAGTTACACACTGTAGTGACATCTAGTAAAACTTAAATGAAACATTGATATTGAATATTATAGATAGATAGAGAGTTTCATATCATATATAAACCATTCAAAAGTTTTAGATGTAATGTCTAGATTTTTTACTCTAATGGAAAGAGAGATAAAATGGGCAAGCAGGTTTGTCTAAACAATTTACTGAAAAAAAATCATCCCAGTGTTATAGAAAGTTGTTACCTATGGAGAGTGGGATAAACGGGCAATATTTTTATATATAAAAATGGCACCTCGGTCGAAGCCGGGAGCGGATCGCTAGTATAATCGCAAACATCATGTAGTAAGTAGTATATTATAATAATATACATAGAAATATTAAAATTAGAAAAAATAAATAAATTGAGAAACATAATTTTCTCAACATATAAGGGACTGTTGCAGATTATTATAATTTTAGACATAAGTCAACGCCATCTTACGTACTGTATGAAAACTAATAACAATGCAAGGAATTATGTTCTTAAAACGGCCTTATTTTTGGAATTTGCAAATCATCCATTTGATCAGCAAGCAAATCAGGTGGAGCTAAACATGTAGAATAATGCTTAAGCGTTTACAGCCGTTACCAACTTTACTATAACCTGAATTTCACATTTTTTATATAATACTAGCTGTTGCATGCGACTACACCCGCGTAACTTTATAAAATACTAGCTGGTGCTCGCGACTTCGTCTGCGTTGAAAAGTATAAAACGCCATCTACTGTAGCGGATCGCTAAAAATATCACCAAGCAGTTGTCATGTTAGTCGCTTCACCTGATTTTGCATAGATGGCGCTATCTCCCGGGCCAAGCCGCTAGTCTTTGCTTTTATTTTAGATTTCCCGTAGGAATGAAGCATTTTCCCGCAGTAAAAAGTAGTCTTATGTTCATCACGGATAATGTCTGCTTCTAATGGTAAAATAAATTTTCAAATCAGTCCAGTAGTTTCGGAGCCTATTCTATACAAACAAACAAAGAAACAAACAATCAAATCTTTCATCTTTATAATATTAGTATAGACTAGCTGACGCCCGCGACTTCGTCCACGTTAAAAAAGAAAAAAGTAGCCCATCCTGTGTCCTGTACGTCTAAATGTTTATCTACCAAGTTTCATGAAAATTATTTAATTCGTTTAAGAGTTACCTATGCAGGAACATACGTACATACATACAATACCTACACATACAGATTTATTATTAGTATTTTATTATAGGATGATGGTATTTTAGACGATCCTTCGTTAACCTAATATTATATTTCAGGATAAGAAGTGTCCTATATGTTAATTTAGGTAATAACCTATCTGTATTTTCGTACAGATTATTATTAAAAAAAGGATAGAGAAATATGTATCAAAGGTTGATTATTTACGTAATGTAAAGGTTGATATTACCAAAACATTACGATGTTAGTCCACTCAAATTTAGGTATAATAACTATGGAATATTCAAGACGTACTTATAGATGTTTCATTTTTCATAACCACGAATGAGGTTGCAGGCTATTCCGGAAAACATTGGTGGTTATTGTGTGTCATTTATCATGGAGGCATATTCCCGAGAAAAAATGTAGACGTACGGCCCGTTAAATGATGCTATTACAGGACCGCCGGGAAACAATATCTGGGTGCCGAATCGCATATTGCGTGTAGTGTCCCCACATTAACACTCTACCTCCTCTATATATTACATTTAACGCCCCAGTACTACGCACAGGCTTTCGTTGAATATGACATTCATGTTTCGTGCTAATCACTAGATACATATTTATAAAACAACTAGCAGGTGCTCGCGACTTCGTCCGCGTTGAAAAGTATAAAACGCCATCCACCGTGGAGCGGATCGCTAAAAATATCACCAAGCAGTTGTCATGTTAGTCGCTTCACCTGATTCTGGATAGATGGCGTTGTCAAGTGTATCCCGGGCCAAGCCGCTAGTATTTACTTTTATTTTAGATTTACCGTAGGAATGAAGCATTTTCCCGCGGTAAAAAGTAGCCTATGTTCATCAGGGATAATGTCGGCTTCTAATGGTAAAAGAATTTTTCAAATCGGTTCAGTAGTTTCGGAGCCTATTCAATACAAACAAGCAATCAAATCTTTCCTCTTTATAATATTAGTATAGAAAGTCCTCCGCCGCGTCCATAGGCCGCGATAAACTCAAAAACTACTGCACGGATTTTCATGTTGTTGTCACCAATGGATAGAGTGGATCTCGAGGAAGGTTTTAGTATATAATTTACAAAGTTACGCGGGCGAAGTCCTTACTAATCCGTACTAATATTATAAATGCGAAACTTTGTATGGATGTATGGACGTTTTTTACTCTTTCACACAAAAACTACTGAATGGATTTCAATGAAACTTTACAATTTCAATGCTGAGTTTCAATGCCCGATTACGTAAAAACGATTAATGTTATCACTAAACTTTATATCACCATTTTTGTAGAGAATTTTCTATTCTTTCTTTTTATAAGTATACTCCATAGCGGCAAGATCGACAGGAACGAACGACAATTTTTTGGCTGCTAAAAGTTATGCCCAGCTTACCCCTGGACTCACGGGACTTTTCAGGGGTTATTTGGGGGGCTAACAGGTACGTGTATACAATTTTTCAGCTTGGATGGACTTTTTCCGAAATCATGCCCATTGTTCGTCTCTAAAGTTACTGAATAAAATACCTAATTGGTTAGATACCTAGATTCATAAGTTATTAAAATTAATATTTTATTTAAGAATTGGATATAGGTTTCAAAAAGGGTAATTACATATTAGTGTTGATAACTATATAAAATTTTACTGAATTAGATTACGAAATGGAAGCAATAGTTCTCAATAAACAAGAACTAAAAAGGGACATTGTAATTTTTGAGGGAATATCTACCAACAATTTGTCAGCTGAGCGTTGCATGATTGATGGGAGTTTTCCCCGAGGAATGGTCACACCACAAAGCTCTCGTCTCACAATCTTTTTAACCCGCCATCAATCATGTCATACTTTTAAATTCAGTCTCTGACAAGTTTTATATGAACTTTATAAGCGGATTTGTATCTAGATTTCACATAGGTCCCTATCCTATCCTGTGTCCTGTATGTCTAAATGTTTATATATACATACACATACAGAAAAAAATTCTAAAAATAGTCAATTTAGAGAGCCTATAATAAACACGATATCTCTGAAAACAAAGTAATTTACTCCATGACCAAACCTTACAGATTTTTTATTAGTATTGATGATGATGATAACTATAGCGACCCGCTCCCGGCTTAGCCCGGGTTGCAATTATATATATATATATATATACCTTCCTCGTTTATCCCTCTATCCATTAGTGAAAATCGTATGAAAATCAAAAACAGATAGCGGAGGACAGACGCGGATAATTGAAATATACACATATTATATTTTGTATTTTCAATGAAATATCCGTTGCGTGGTACAGTAGCGTATAAACAGACAGAAATACCTACGCTTATTTCTACCTATTTCAGGAATTCGCTCTTACCTATTTCAGGAATTTCCTTTACGTCGATATTCATTCATTAAAAATGAAGATCACTTACTTTGAGATAAAAGAAAACATTGTGAGCGCAAGACACTAATACAATGAATAAAATGGGTTATGCTCCACTCGCACGCACAAATACTATATACTGGTTAAGTAATATTTCATCGATACATAGTATACATACATAGTTCATACTGTACAAAATTATTCATGCCGCTGGTTTCATATGTATGTCTATTTATATTCTTCATGAATACTGCGAATACCGCGATTATCATCGTATTCCATTACAGTACTATATTATTTGAAATATATGTACATAATATATTTTTTAAATTAAAATTTGTAAGGAGTCTGCACACTGGCTACTATCGTGCGAGCAATTATGTTGCTTTGCACAGACAAAATAAACAAATATGTATTTAAATTTTAGTACAAATTGATAGATTAAGTTCAAATTGATATTTTAGATTGAAAAAGTTAAGTGGCACTTAACTTTTTAAAGTTTAGCCGAAAATTTAAGCTTCTATAAACAGTAAGATTTAATGTAAGTATTAGTAGTAGTAGGAATAGTGTGAGTAAATTATTTTTAGGATCTCAAATAAAACGATTTTTTTCATATTAGTAATTGAATTTATTCATGTGGAACCAACTGGCAACTCTACGATAGTTCACCATACACTAGGGTACAAAATAAGGCTATCGTGAAATGTGAATACGCTTTAAGGCAGTTATTCCTTACCGTGTCGTGCACTTTAAATGCCTAATTCGTATATTTACAACTTACGTATAAACCTTACGATTAAAGACAATAGTAGAATTGGTCAATTAAGATATTACGAGTTAGTTAAAGCGTTTTTGATTTCATTAATGCAAGCGAAAGTGCAATTTCAGTTTTGGCAAACAAAATCAATATTATTTAAGGGCTTGATCACGATCAGAGATTACATCAATACATATTCTTTTAATGATAAGGTCGACAGACCTACGCCACTTGATGGTAGGTGGCTACCGTCGTCTATAATACAAACACTGCTATAGGTTCTGCAAGTAAGCTGTCGATCAAAGTAGGATTGGAACGGGATAGGGAAAGGAATGGGCTCTGGCATCCCTCACTCACTTGCCTAAACACAACAGCACACGTGCTGTTATATCGCGGTGGTTTTCTGTAAGGGCTGCCCAAATGACTGCGAAACGCAGTATTCCCCTGCCACTATTATACAGATCTAGACCAGAGCCAATTTTGAAGTTCATTTACAAACTGCGGTAATCCAAAATTAGCGACAGGCCGGCGGTATGTGTGGATGCGTCTTTACATTTGAGAATTGACAATTCCAGTACATTTACTGAAGTATGGAAAATATTCGGATGTTACATTACAGATATTTATTTTTGTTTATAATAAATTTATTATGTCTAATAGGAATTCAGACAATTGTTTATCACTATATTATAGTATTAAAATTGAACTGTATCCTACGTTCATATTACCTATTTTAGTTACATATCGTTTTCAAGCCCAAAAATGATCCAAATAATATTTAAATAAGTTTGTATAAAAATAGCAGTGTCAGCTAACATCAATCAGTTAATGTCCATCAGTATTTTCAATTAATTTAAAAAAGCACAGTCGTTGACATTCAATTAATTAGTGGCAACTTAAACTATATTTTTTCTCCGATATTTTAATAGACTTTACATCTAATTTAATGTTAAGCCTATTTTAAAAGCGTAGAGCAAAAGCTCATACAATAATATCACTACTATTCATTTCTATAAAAAGCGTAGAACCTTGTGTTTAGGTAAGACTTTTAATGTATACGTAGATAAAGTATTTTTGTACAATTTTTACTCTACGATCTTAACAACGCTTAAGAACACTGCAAAACTTTATGTCAGTTAAACATCGATGACGTAGTTTTGTAACGCGACTAATCGCGCGAATAAATCGATAGGTCTGATACACCCTTAATAAAATCGCAAGTACGATACATAGTTAAGCCGTGTTTTCACTGAGGTACATTTGTCCGGCGACTTTGTAGCGACGTCCGTCGCTTACGCCATCTACTTGTCGCGGGACATTTCATAAGTCTATGTTCAGTGAGCGTCGACAGAGGCAAATGTCGAGCGATATTGATTGTCCCATATAGAGACATATACCACTCGACATGCCTCTGTGAGGTGCGGCTTAATCTTTACAAGTCTTTTACACAATAACAGAATGTCTGTTAGTCTTTTTGTCTGGTGCATAAGGTTCTAATTTCGCTGGCTCCGTATTTAGGGCGCTGTAGTCGACGGGAAACGGTGGCTGAGGTAAGGAGTCCTTCGGTGGAACCAGCACCCATTGACCAGGTCCGTTCGGATTCTTCCCCATCAGCCAGTTGGTGAAACAATGCATGTAGGTGCCGTAGTCAAGGATGAGATAGGAATTCTAGAAAAAATAAAATAAAACTAATATGTTGTTCATATTTTGTTACGTTGTAATTTAACTATACATCGAATATAACTACTACCTCTCCCCATATTTTATTTGAATGAATTCGTAGACGAAAGATAGTACAGTCAACTACATAATTAATTAATCAACTACTTAGTAATTGAAAATAAGGTAACTGAGAAGTTACACACTGTAGTGACATCTAGTAAAACTTAAATGAAACATTGATATTGAATATTATAGATAGATAGAGAGTTTCATATCATATATAAACCATTCAAAAGTTTTAGATGTAATGTCTAGATTTTTTACTCTAATGGAAAGAGAGATAAAATGGGCAAGCAGGTTTGTCTAAACAATTTACTGAAAAAAAATCATCCCAGTGTTATAGAAAGTTGTTACCTATGGAGAGTGGGATAAACGGGCAATATTTTTATATATAAAAATGGCACCTCGGTCGAAGCCGGGAGCGGATCGCTAGTATAATCGCAAACATCATGTAGTAAGTAGTATATTATAATAATATACATAGAAATATTAAAATTAGAAAAAATAAATAAATTGAGAAACATAATTTTCTCAACATATAAGGGACTGTTGCAGATTATTATAATTTTAGACATAAGTCAACGCCATCTTACGTACTGTATGAAAACTAATAACAATGCAAGGAATTATGTTCTTAAAACGGCCTTATTTTTGGAATTTGCAAATCATCCATTTGATCAGCAAGCAAATCAGGTGGAGCTAAACATGTAGAATAATGCTTAAGCGTTTACAGCCGTTACCAACTTTACTATAACCTGAATTTCACATTTTTTATATAATACTAGCTGTTGCATGCGACTACACCCGCGTAACTTTATAAAATACTAGCTGGTGCTCGCGACTTCGTCTGCGTTGAAAAGTATAAAACGCCATCTACTGTAGCGGATCGCTAAAAATATCACCAAGCAGTTGTCATGTTAGTCGCTTCACCTGATTTTGCATAGATGGCGCTATCTCCCGGGCCAAGCCGCTAGTCTTTGCTTTTATTTTAGATTTCCCGTAGGAATGAAGCATTTTCCCGCAGTAAAAAGTAGTCTTATGTTCATCACGGATAATGTCTGCTTCTAATGGTAAAATAAATTTTCAAATCAGTCCAGTAGTTTCGGAGCCTATTCTATACAAACAAACAAAGAAACAAACAATCAAATCTTTCATCTTTATAATATTAGTATAGACTAGCTGACGCCCGCGACTTCGTCCACGTTAAAAAAGAAAAAAGTAGCCCATCCTGTGTCCTGTACGTCTAAATGTTTATCTACCAAGTTTCATGAAAATTATTTAATTCGTTTAAGAGTTACCTATGCAGGAACATACGTACATACATACAATACCTACACATACAGATTTATTATTAGTATTTTATTATAGGATGATGGTATTTTAGACGATCCTTCGTTAACCTAATATTATATTTCAGGATAAGAAGTGTCCTATATGTTAATTTAGGTAATAACCTATCTGTATTTTCGTACAGATTATTATTAAAAAAAGGATAGAGAAATATGTATCAAAGGTTGATTATTTACGTAATGTAAAGGTTGATATTACCAAAACATTACGATGTTAGTCCACTCAAATTTAGGTATAATAACTATGGAATATTCAAGACGTACTTATAGATGTTTCATTTTTCATAACCACGAATGAGGTTGCAGGCTATTCCGGAAAACATTGGTGGTTATTGTGTGTCATTTATCATGGAGGCATATTCCCGAGAAAAAATGTAGACGTACGGCCCGTTAAATGATGCTATTACAGGACCGCCGGGAAACAATATCTGGGTGCCGAATCGCATATTGCGTGTAGTGTCCCCACATTAACACTCTACCTCCTCTATATATTACATTTAACGCCCCAGTACTACGCACAGGCTTTCGTTGAATATGACATTCATGTTTCGTGCTAATCACTAGATACATATTTATAAAACAACTAGCAGGTGCTCGCGACTTCGTCCGCGTTGAAAAGTATAAAACGCCATCCACCGTGGAGCGGATCGCTAAAAATATCACCAAGCAGTTGTCATGTTAGTCGCTTCACCTGATTCTGGATAGATGGCGTTGTCAAGTGTATCCCGGGCCAAGCCGCTAGTATTTACTTTTATTTTAGATTTACCGTAGGAATGAAGCATTTTCCCGCGGTAAAAAGTAGCCTATGTTCATCAGGGATAATGTCGGCTTCTAATGGTAAAAGAATTTTTCAAATCGGTTCAGTAGTTTCGGAGCCTATTCAATACAAACAAGCAATCAAATCTTTCCTCTTTATAATATTAGTATAGAAAGTCCTCCGCCGCGTCCATAGGCCGCGATAAACTCAAAAACTACTGCACGGATTTTCATGTTGTTGTCACCAATGGATAGAGTGGATCTCGAGGAAGGTTTTAGTATATAATTTACAAAGTTACGCGGGCGAAGTCCTTACTAATCCGTACTAATATTATAAATGCGAAACTTTGTATGGATGTATGGACGTTTTTTACTCTTTCACACAAAAACTACTGAATGGATTTCAATGAAACTTTACAATTTCAATGCTGAGTTTCAATGCCCGATTACGTAAAAACGATTAATGTTATCACTAAACTTTATATCACCATTTTTGTAGAGAATTTTCTATTCTTTCTTTTTATAAGTATACTCCATAGCGGCAAGATCGACAGGAACGAACGACAATTTTTTGGCTGCTAAAAGTTATGCCCAGCTTACCCCTGGACTCACGGGACTTTTCAGGGGTTATTTGGGGGGCTAACAGGTACGTGTATACAATTTTTCAGCTTGGATGGACTTTTTCCGAAATCATGCCCTTTGTTCGTCTCTAAAGTTACTGAATAAAATACCTAATTGGTTAGATACCTAGATTCATAAGTTATTAAAATTAATATTTTATTTAAGAATTGGATATAGGTTTCAAAAAGGGTAATTACATATTAGTGTTGATAACTATATAAAATTTTACTGAATTAGATTACGAAATGGAAGCAATAGTTCTCAATAAACAAGAACTAAAAAGGGACATTGTAATTTTTGAGGGAATATCTACCAACAATTTGTCAGCTGAGCGTTGCATGATTGATGGGAGTTTTCCCCGAGGAATGGTCACACCACAAAGCTCTCGTCTCACAATCTTTTTAACCCGCCATCAATCATGTCATACTTTGAAATTCAGTCTCTGACAAGTTTTATATGAACTTTATAAGCGGATTTGTATCTAGATTTCACATAGGTCCCTATCCTATCCTGTGTCCTGTATGTCTAAATGTTTATATATACATACACATACAGAAAAAAATTCTAAAAATAGTCAATTTAGAGAGCCTATAATAAACACGATATCTCTGAAAACAAAGTAATTTACTCCATGACCAAACCTTACAGATTTTTTATTAGTATTGATGATGATGATAACTATAGCGACCCGCTCCCGGCTTAGCCCGGGTTGCAATTATATATATATATATACCTTCCTCGTTTATCCCTCTATCCATTAGTGAAAATCGTATGAAAATCAAAAACAGATAGCGGAGGACAGACGCGGATAATTGAAATATACACATATTATATTTTGTATTTTCAATGAAATATCCGTTGCGTGGTACAGTAGCGTATAAACAGACAGAAATACCTACGCTTATTTCTACCTATTTCAGGAATTCGCTCTTACCTATTTCAGGAATTTCCTTTACGTCGATATTCATTCATTAAAAATGAAGATCACTTACTTTGAGATAAAAGAAAACATTGTGAGCGCAAGACACTAATACAATGAATAAAATGGGTTATGCTCCACTCGCACGCACAAATACTATATACTGGTTAAGTAATATTTCATCGATACATAGTATACATACATAGTTCATACTGTACAAAATTATTCATGCCGCTGGTTTCATATGTATGTCTATTTATATTCTTCATGAATACTGCGAATACCGCGATTATCATCGTATTCCATTACAGTACTATATTATTTGAAATATATGTACATAATATATTTTTTAAATTAAAATTTGTAAGGAGTCTGCACACTGGCTACTATCGTGCGAGCAATTATGTTGCTTTGCACAGACAAAATAAACAAATATGTATTTAAATTTTAGTACAAATTGATAGATTAAGTTCAAATTGATATTTTAGATTGAAAAAGTTAAGTGGCACTTAACTTTTTAAAGTTTAGCCGAAAATTTAAGCTTCTATAAACAGTAAGATTTAATGTAAGTATTAGTAGTAGTAGGAATAGTGTGAGTAAATTATTTTTAGGATCTCAAATAAAACGATTTTTTTCATATTAGTAATTGAATTTATTCATGTGGAACCAACTGGCAACTCTACGATAGTTCACCATACACTAGGGTACAAAATAAGGCTATCGTGAAATGTGAATACGCTTTAAGGCAGTTATTCCTTACCGTGTCGTGCACTTTAAATGCCTAATTCGTATATTTACAACTTACGTATAAACCTTACGATTAAAGACAATAGTAGAATTGGTCAATTAAGATATTACGAGTTAGTTAAAGCGTTTTTGATTTCATTAATGCAAGCGAAAGTGCAATTTCAGTTTTGGCAAACAAAATCAATATTATTTAAGGGCTTGATCACGATCAGAGATTACATCAATACATATTCTTTTAATGATAAGGTCGACAGACCTACGCCACTTGATGGTAGGTGGCTACCGTCGTCTATAATACAAACACTGCTATAGGTTCTGCAAGTAAGCTGTCGATCAAAGTAGGATTGGAACGGGATAGGGAAAGGAATGGGCTCTGGCATCCCTCACTCACTTGCCTAAACACAACAGCACACGTGCTGTTATATCGCGGTGGTTTTCTGTAAGGGCTGCCCAAATGACTGCGAAACGCAGTATTCCCCTGCCACTATTATACAGATCTAGACCAGAGCCAATTTTGAAGTTCATTTACAAACTGCGGTAATCCAAAATTAGCGACAGGCCGGCGGTATGTGTGGATGCGTCTTTACATTTGAGAATTGACAATTCCAGTACATTTACTGAAGTATGGAAAATATTCGGATGTTACATTACAGATATTTATTTTTGTTTATAATAAATTTATTATGTCTAATAGGAATTCAGACAATTGTTTATCACTATATTATAGTATTAAAATTGAACTGTATCCTACGTTCATATTACCTATTTTAGTTACATATCGTTTTCAAGCCCAAAAATGATCCAAATAATATTTAAATAAGTTTGTATAAAAATAGCAGTGTCAGCTAACATCAATCAGTTAATGTCCATCAGTATTTTCAATTAATTTAAAAAAGCACAGTCGTTGACATTCAATTAATTAGTGGCAACTTAAACTATATTTTTTCTCCGATATTTTAATAGACTTTACATCTAATTTAATGTTAAGCCTATTTTAAAAGCGTAGAGCAAAAGCTCATACAATAATATCACTACTATTCATTTCTATAAAAAGCGTAGAACCTTGTGTTTAGGTAAGACTTTTAATGTATACGTAGATAAAGTATTTTTGTACAATTTTTACTCTACGATCTTAACAACGCTTAAGAACACTGCAAAACTTTATGTCAGTTAAACATCGATGACGTAGTTTTGTAACGCGACTAATCGCGCGAATAAATCGATAGGTCTGATACACCCTTAATAAAATCGCAAGTACGATACATAGTTAAGCCGTGTTTTCACTGAGGTACATTTGTCCGGCGACTTTGTAGCGACGTCCGTCGCTTACGCCATCTACTTGTCGCGGGACATTTCATAAGTCTATGTTCAGTGAGCGTCGACAGAGGCAAATGTCGAGCGATATTGATTGTCCCATATAGAGACATATACCACTCGACATGCCTCTGTGAGGTGCGGCTTAATCTTTACAAGTCTTTTACACAATAACAGAATGTCTGTTAGTCTTTTTGTCTGGTGCATAAGGTTCTAATTTCGCTGGCTCCGTATTTAGGGCGCTGTAGTCGACGGGAAACGGTGGCTGAGGTAAGGAGTCCTTCGGTGGAACCAGCACCCATTGACCAGGTCCGTTCGGATTCTTCCCCATCAGCCAGTTGGTGAAACAATGCATGTAGGTGCCGTAGTCAAGGATGAGATAGGAATTCTAGAAAAAATAAAATAAAACTAATATGTTGTTCATATTTTGTTACGTTGTAATTTAACTATACATCGAATATAACTACTACCTCTCCCCATATTTTATTTGAATGAATTCGTAGACGAAAGATAGTACAGTCAACTACATAATTAATTAATCAACTACTTAGTAATTGAAAATAAGGTAACTGAGAAGTTACACACTGTAGTGACATCTAGTAAAACTTAAATGAAACATTGATATTGAATATTATAGATAGATAGAGAGTTTCATATCATATATAAACCATTCAAAAGTTTTAGATGTAATGTCTAGATTTTTTACTCTAATGGAAAGAGAGATAAAATGGGCAAGCAGGTTTGTCTAAACAATTTACTGAAAAAAAATCATCCCAGTGTTATAGAAAGTTGTTACCTATGGAGAGTGGGATAAACGGGCAATATTTTTATATATAAAAATGGCACCTCGGTCGAAGCCGGGAGCGGATCGCTAGTATAATCGCAAACATCATGTAGTAAGTAGTATATTATAATAATATACATAGAAATATTAAAATTAGAAAAAATAAATAAATTGAGAAACATAATTTTCTCAACATATAAGGGACTGTTGCAGATTATTATAATTTTAGACATAAGTCAACGCCATCTTACGTACTGTATGAAAACTAATAACAATGCAAGGAATTATGTTCTTAAAACGGCCTTATTTTTGGAATTTGCAAATCATCCATTTGATCAGCAAGCAAATCAGGTGGAGCTAAACATGTAGAATAATGCTTAAGCGTTTACAGCCGTTACCAACTTTACTATAACCTGAATTTCACATTTTTTATATAATACTAGCTGTTGCATGCGACTACACCCGCGTAACTTTATAAAATACTAGCTGGTGCTCGCGACTTCGTCTGCGTTGAAAAGTATAAAACGCCATCTACTGTAGCGGATCGCTAAAAATATCACCAAGCAGTTGTCATGTTAGTCGCTTCACCTGATTTTGCATAGATGGCGCTATCTCCCGGGCCAAGCCGCTAGTCTTTGCTTTTATTTTAGATTTCCCGTAGGAATGAAGCATTTTCCCGCAGTAAAAAGTAGTCTTATGTTCATCACGGATAATGTCTGCTTCTAATGGTAAAATAAATTTTCAAATCAGTCCAGTAGTTTCGGAGCCTATTCTATACAAACAAACAAAGAAACAAACAATCAAATCTTTCATCTTTATAATATTAGTATAGACTAGCTGACGCCCGCGACTTCGTCCACGTTAAAAAAGAAAAAAGTAGCCCATCCTGTGTCCTGTACGTCTAAATGTTTATCTACCAAGTTTCATGAAAATTATTTAATTCGTTTAAGAGTTACCTATGCAGGAACATACGTACATACATACAATACCTACACATACAGATTTATTATTAGTATTTTATTATAGGATGATGGTATTTTAGACGATCCTTCGTTAACCTAATATTATATTTCAGGATAAGAAGTGTCCTATATGTTAATTTAAGTAATAACCTATCTGTATTTTCGTACAGATTATTATTAAAAAAAGGATAGAGAAATATGTATCAAAGGTTGATTATTTACGTAATGTAAAGGTTGATATTACCAAAACATTACGATGTTAGTCCACTCAAATTTAGGTATAATAACTATGGAATATTCAAGACGTACTTATAGATGTTTCATTTTTCATAACCACGAATGAGGTTGCAGGCTATTCCGGAAAACATTGGTGGTTATTGTGTGTCATTTATCATGGAGGCATATTCCCGAGAAAAAATGTAGACGTACGGCCCGTTAAATGATGCTATTACAGGACCGCCGGGAAACAATATCTGGGTGCCGAATCGCATATTGCGTGTAGTGTCCCCACATTAACACTCTACCTCCTCTATATATTACATTTAACGCCCCAGTACTACGCACAGGCTTTCGTTGAATATGACATTCATGTTTCGTGCTAATCACTAGATACATATTTATAAAACAACTAGCAGGTGCTCGCGACTTCGTCCGCGTTGAAAAGTATAAAACGCCATCCACCGTGGAGCGGATCGCTAAAAATATCACCAAGCAGTTGTCATGTTAGTCGCTTCACCTGATTCTGGATAGATGGCGTTGTCAAGTGTATCCCGGGCCAAGCCGCTAGTATTTACTTTTATTTTAGATTTACCGTAGGAATGAAGCATTTTCCCGCGGTAAAAAGTAGCCTATGTTCATCAGGGATAATGTCGGCTTCTAATGGTAAAAGAATTTTTCAAATCGGTTCAGTAGTTTCGGAGCCTATTCAATACAAACAAGCAATCAAATCTTTCCTCTTTATAATATTAGTATAGAAAGTCCTCCGCCGCGTCCATAGGCCGCGATAAACTCAAAAACTACTGCACGGATTTTCATGTTGTTGTCACCAATGGATAGAGTGGATCTCGAGGAAGGTTTTAGTATATAATTTACAAAGTTACGCGGGCGAAGTCCTTACTAATCCGTACTAATATTATAAATGCGAAACTTTGTATGGATGTATGGACGTTTTTTACTCTTTCACACAAAAACTACTGAATGGATTTCAATGAAACTTTACAATTTCAATGCTGAGTTTCAATGCCCGATTACGTAAAAACGATTAATGTTATCACTAAACTTTATATCACCATTTTTGTAGAGAATTTTCTATTCTTTCTTTTTATAAGTATACTCCATAGCGGCAAGATCGACAGGAACGAACGACAATTTTTTGGCTGCTAAAAGTTATGCCCAGCTTACCCCTGGACTCACGGGACTTTTCAGGGGTTATTTGGGGGGCTAACAGGTACGTGTATACAATTTTTCAGCTTGGATGGACTTTTTCCGAAATCATGCCCTTTGTTCGTCTCTAAAGTTACTGAATAAAATACCTAATTGGTTAGATACCTAGATTCATAAGTTATTAAAATTAATATTTTATTTAAGAATTGGATATAGGTTTCAAAAAGGGTAATTACATATTAGTGTTGATAACTATATAAAATTTTACTGAATTAGATTACGAAATGGAAGCAATAGTTCTCAATAAACAAGAACTAAAAAGGGACATTGTAATTTTTGAGGGAATATCTACCAACAATTTGTCAGCTGAGCGTTGCATGATTGATGGGAGTTTTCCCCGAGGAATGGTCACACCACAAAGCTCTCGTCTCACAATCTTTTTAACCCGCCATCAATCATGTCATACTTTTAAATTCAGTCTCTGACAAGTTTTATATGAACTTTATAAGCGGATTTGTATCTAGATTTCACATAGGTCCCTATCCTATCCTGTGTCCTGTATGTCTAAATGTTTATATATACATACACATACAGAAAAAAATTCTAAAAATAGTCAATTTAGAGAGCCTATAATAAACACGATATCTCTGAAAACAAAGTAATTTACTCCATGACCAAACCTTACAGATTTTTTATTAGTATTGATGATGATGATAACTATAGCGACCCGCTCCCGGCTTAGCCCGGGTTGCAATTATATATATATATATACCTTCCTCGTTTATCCCTCTATCCATTAGTGAAAATCGTATGAAAATCAAAAACAGATAGCGGAGGACAGACGCGGATAATTGAAATATACACATATTATATTTTGTATTTTCAATGAAATATCCGTTGCGTGGTACAGTAGCGTATAAACAGACAGAAATACCTACGCTTATTTCTACCTATTTCAGGAATTCGCTCTTACCTATTTCAGGAATTTCCTTTACGTCGATATTCATTCATTAAAAATGAAGATCACTTACTTTGAGATAAAAGAAAACATTGTGAGCGCAAGACACTAATACAATGAATAAAATGGGTTATGCTCCACTCGCACGCACAAATACTATATACTGGTTAAGTAATATTTCATCGATACATAGTATACATACATAGTTCATACTGTACAAAATTATTCATGCCGCTGGTTTCATATGTATGTCTATTTATATTCTTCATGAATACTGCGAATACCGCGATTATCATCGTATTCCATTACAGTACTATATTATTTGAAATATATGTACATAATATATTTTTTAAATTAAAATTTGTAAGGAGTCTGCACACTGGCTACTATCGTGCGAGCAATTATGTTGCTTTGCACAGACAAAATAAACAAATATGTATTTAAATTTTAGTACAAATTGATAGATTAAGTTCAAATTGATATTTTAGATTGAAAAAGTTAAGTGGCACTTAACTTTTTAAAGTTTAGCCGAAAATTTAAGCTTCTATAAACAGTAAGATTTAATGTAAGTATTAGTAGTAGTAGGAATAGTGTGAGTAAATTATTTTTAGGATCTCAAATAAAACGATTTTTTTCATATTAGTAATTGAATTTATTCATGTGGAACCAACTGGCAACTCTACGATAGTTCACCATACACTAGGGTACAAAATAAGGCTATCGTGAAATGTGAATACGCTTTAAGGCAGTTATTCCTTACCGTGTCGTGCACTTTAAATGCCTAATTCGTATATTTACAACTTACGTATAAACCTTACGATTAAAGACAATAGTAGAATTGGTCAATTAAGATATTACGAGTTAGTTAAAGCGTTTTTGATTTCATTAATGCAAGCGAAAGTGCAATTTCAGTTTTGGCAAACAAAATCAATATTATTTAAGGGCTTGATCACGATCAGAGATTACATCAATACATATTCTTTTAATGATAAGGTCGACAGACCTACGCCACTTGATGGTAGGTGGCTACCGTCGTCTATAATACAAACACTGCTATAGGTTCTGCAAGTAAGCTGTCGATCAAAGTAGGATTGGAACGGGATAGGGAAAGGAATGGGCTCTGGCATCCCTCACTCACTTGCCTAAACACAACAGCACACGTGCTGTTATATCGCGGTGGTTTTCTGTAAGGGCTGCCCAAATGACTGCGAAACGCAGTATTCCCCTGCCACTATTATACAGATCTAGACCAGAGCCAATTTTGAAGTTCATTTACAAACTGCGGTAATCCAAAATTAGCGACAGGCCGGCGGTATGTGTGGATGCGTCTTTACATTTGAGAATTGACAATTCCAGTACATTTACTGAAGTATGGAAAATATTCGGATGTTACATTACAGATATTTATTTTTGTTTATAATAAATTTATTATGTCTAATAGGAATTCAGACAATTGTTTATCACTATATTATAGTATTAAAATTGAACTGTATCCTACGTTCATATTACCTATTTTAGTTACATATCGTTTTCAAGCCCAAAAATGATCCAAATAATATTTAAATAAGTTTGTATAAAAATAGCAGTGTCAGCTAACATCAATCAGTTAATGTCCATCAGTATTTTCAATTAATTTAAAAAAGCACAGTCGTTGACATTCAATTAATTAGTGGCAACTTAAACTATATTTTTTCTCCGATATTTTAATAGACTTTACATCTAATTTAATGTTAAGCCTATTTTAAAAGCGTAGAGCAAAAGCTCATACAATAATATCACTACTATTCATTTCTATAAAAAGCGTAGAACCTTGTGTTTAGGTAAGACTTTTAATGTATACGTAGATAAAGTATTTTTGTACAATTTTTACTCTACGATCTTAACAACGCTTAAGAACACTGCAAAACTTTATGTCAGTTAAACATCGATGATGTAGTTTTGTAACGCGACTAATCGCGCGAATAAATCGATAGGTCTGATACATCCTTAATAAAATCGCAAGTACGATACATAGTTAAGCCGTGTTTTCACTGAGGTACATTTGTCCGGCGACTTTGTAGCGACGTCCGTAGCTTACGCCATCTACTTGTCGCGGGACATTTCATAAGTCGATGTTCAGTGAGCGTCGACAGAGGCAAATGTCGAGCGATATTGATTGTCCCATATAGAGACATACCACTCGACATGCCTCTGTGAGGTGCGGCTTAATCTTTACAAGTCTTTTACACAATAACAGAATGTCTGTTAGTCTTTTTGTCTGGTGCGTAAGGTTCTAATTTCGCTGGCTCCGTATTTAGGGCGCTGTAGTCGACGGGAAACGGTGGCTGAGGTAAGGAGTCCTTCGGTGGAACCAGCACCCATTGACCAGGTCCGTTTGGATTCTTCCCCATCAGCCAGTTGGTGAAACAATGCATGTAGGTCCCGTAGTCAAGGATGAGATAAGAATTCTAGAAAAATAAAAAAAATTAAACTAATATCTTCATAGATTTAACAATGTTGCAATCAGTGTTCATATTGGTGCAGTGTTTACGTTGTAATTTAACTATACATCGAATATAACTACTACCTCTCCCCATATTTTACTTGAATGAATTCGTAGACGAAAGATAGTACAGTCAACTACATAATTAATTAATCAACTACTTAGTAATTGGTTTTTAGGCTGCAGCCTACACCAAATAAAGCAGCTTATCATGGTACACCCGTCACGTGCAGATTACTCGTTCGTAGTTCTGCGTGGGGGTGTATTACCGTCTCCTAATCCCGACGTGATTCCGGCCAGTCAGGTTTCAGCGGAATCACGCTAGGATTAAGAAATCGCAATAAACCCCTTGTATTACATTTTAACCTCAACATAAGCTCCGCTATGTATAAAGGGTTTTCTATAGGTACTCGTAAGTGGATTGAACCCGATTCACGCTCGCAGAGTTTATATTAATTCGATGGATTCACGTATTGTATTTACCTATGTAAAAATAAATTAATCATAACCATTGTTATTTTACTACAGTTCATAAAATTAAGTGTTTTTTTTAATTATTTTACACTAGCTGGTGCCCGCGACTTCGTCCGCGTTGAATAAAATATATATAACACTAGATATTTTTATTGCTGTTTTACATTTGCTAGGAGTAGAATTTTTAGATAGCTAGTGCCCGCGACTTATCCATTTTGAAATTCTATTCTAACATAGGTATTGTTGAAGGATTTTTCTTTAAATCGGATGAGCGTTACGAAGATTACCTCCTACATACAGACATACAAACTTTGCCTTTTTATAATATTATATTATAATAATGTTTTTCGTTGCTTTCATTTCGCGCTCATTTGCTTGGGTTACTGTCCGACTGCGACAGCAGAAATAAACAATTTTTAGCATTTACTAATGCCAGCGACGTCGAGGGATAAGTGGGAAAAAAAATCCACATCCCTGCCAGTGGTACTCATGAGAAAAAACTTAACTTACACTAGTCATGCGATCATATGCAGTATCAATAATTTCATCGACTCTTGTTGCGCTCATTCCTATCACCGACCTGTAAAAGGCCGATAAGGCGGCCTTTGTTATTTCTCCGGTACCTGTGAACAATTCAAAAATTAACACACCTATTATGTACTCATTACTCGCTTTTATTATCGGTTGTATTTAAGTGCTAGTGTTAGTTTTTTAAATGGTCATCCATCAGAAGCTGACGGTCTACTTGATGATGATGTGGCTACCGTAGACTATTAACACGAGCAACGCCACAGGTAGGTACTACAGGTGCGTTGGTGACCCCAGTAGCATTAAAGTTTCCATACTCACTAACCGAAACACAAATGAGA
Organism: Synanthedon vespiformis; assembly: GCA_918317495.1. Lineage (NCBI taxonomy): Eukaryota > Metazoa > Arthropoda > Insecta > Lepidoptera > Sesiidae > Synanthedon > Synanthedon vespiformis. The sequence continues at coordinate 4,685,212 of OU906964.1, forward strand.
AAATTAATAAAGAAAGGATCAATGAAATCAAAAATTTCGTTCTCCAATGAATTTAACTCTGCAGCCAAATAAAAAAGCCAGATCCGCTTGAACCGTCTAAAAATCTAATAACGTGAATATACCCATGATATATTAGTGTTCTGTTGGCTGAATTGGAGCAATGCAAATGTGCCAACACTTACAGTTGGAAAACAACCAAAATATAAATGTAAAGTACTCTTTTTGGGTACCTAATTTATGTGCCATAGAATGGGAGTAAAATGCTTCATATTTTAAAGCTTTCTTCTATAGCGATGTCGAACATAAAGCTTTCTTCGAGAGCACGTTTCAGCGGCATCACTGACACTTAAAATAATTCTGTGTTTACAAAATTTATATCTAATTGTATTTTTTTGTATATTATTCTTATTATATAATAATATAATAATAGTATTTATATTTATATATATTTTATATAATAATAGTAAGTACTTATATTTATATATTTTTATATAATAATAGTACTTATATTTATATATTTTTATATAATAATAGTACTTATATTTATATCTATACTAATATTATAAAGAGGAAAGATTTGATTGTTTGTTTGTATAGAATAGGCTCCGAAACTACTTGACCGATTTGAAAAAATCTTTTACCATTAGAAGCCGACATTATCTGTGATGAACATAAGATACTTTTTACCGCGGGAAAATGCTTCATTCCTACGGGAAATCTAAAATAAAAGTAAATACTAGCGGCTTGGCCCGGGAGATAGCGCCATCTATCCAAATCAGGTGAAACCTCGCAGAGATATTATTTCGATGGGTGAAACGACTAACATGACAACTGCTTGGTGATATTCCACGGTAGATGGCGTTTTATACTTTTCAACGCGGACGAAGTCGCGAGCACCAGCTAGTATTAAATAAACAAGTTGTATCGGATACAAAATTAAATGAAACCCGCGCGCACGAAGTTGCACGAAGGTGAAGCTGTTTCTGAGATTTGTGTGCACAAACGCAAAGACAAACAGACAAAAATTTTAAATACTATTTTTTGACCTCAAAAACAATGTGTGTACAATATTTTTTTAAATAAATTATTATAGGTTGCTATCTATACATATAATAAGATCGTTAATAAAATCAGTTAATTAAGAAAATAATTAATGCAACGAGCAATTAAAAGTGATTCACGGCAGTACGGTGGGTCGATCGCCGAGCCGCCGAGCTCTCGACGCTCGTAGTGGCTCGAAGTTGAGGAGGCCCTTTCGCGTCAAATTAATCCCGTCCATCAACCTGCCAACTTCGACAGACAACACTTGTAATCTACTCCACGGGGACTTTGTCAGGACATCGATATTATTATTTTACGTTTCATGACCACATCTATAAATAAGTCTTACATATATATATATATACTGACTAGCTGCGGTGTTTTTTGAAAAATTATAAAATGAGTAATAACGCCTGACATCATCATCGCCGTGACTTTTATTTTTATTTTTCAACCATCCATCCATCCTCTAAAACTTCCCCCCCCCGCGACTTCGTCCGCGTTGAACGATGAAAGGTACTATGTCCTTTCTGGTGTACGCAAAATTTCATGGTGATCGGTTCAGTAGTTTTTGCGTGAAAGCGTAACAAACAAACAAAGTCACATTCACATTTAAAATATTAGTAAGGATTTACTAGAACATGGAAAAGCTGCAGAGCTGAGTTTGAAAGCACTAAGCGGTCGAACTATCTGTGTGTTTCTTGCTACGGTATCCAGGTGAAAATGGTTTAAAAAAAATGACGTTGGACATAAATTTCTCATATTTTACTAACTTGCTCTGTCAACGACGTGAAATAAAATCTTGCAGAGATACTGCAAGTAGAGTGGTAAGTCAGCGAAACGTTTCATCTCGCTAAGCTGCAAAGCCCACCGCGCTAGCCAACCTTCCAAAGTCGTCCGACCTGGTATTCCACCGGCTTCTGGGCCGCACACTCTGTCGTAGTAAGGGAGTTCGCCCCATCTGGAACAAATAATATAGGTGATAATTGTTTACATACCTATATGTTAACACACAATAAATATGCGTCGCGTTTAGACCGGTGCTTGGTCGTCATAAAAAAAAATAGGCTAATAAAACTGTGAAATTATCCAGGGATCAGTTTAAGGAAAATAAAATTTTGCAAATAATGCTAGATCGCCGTGACAATTCATAATTGGATACGTATAATAACTTAGACGGAATAATCTTGACAGCAAAGCTGCAGAAAGTTTCAGTCGTACTGATAGCGGGGGCGAAAGCTTATGGTGCAAAAGTACGTTATAAAAAGACAGAGATTTTCACAATAAAATAAATTCTTATTTTCAAGAATTATTTCAATAAGAAGAATAGTATCAAATAACTTCATATCGTTGTTTATTTGTAATAAATATTCAAATTATTTGTTATTCTTTATCACTGACAATCAGGTTGATGTTCCAAATCTTAGCAGGATCATGGATAAGAGATGGGGATCTGTTGTCCACTCTCACTGGCACCAAACCCTTAGGTTTTACGATACGCAATACTCCATTATAGACTATTTGAATTGAGATTATAAAACTATGTTTGAACAAACTCTTATGTCTTCAGTGTCTTTGTGATCACAATTTTGTTGACAATCCATTTATCTTTGCTATTATTTTTATTTATTTGTTGAAGGTCTTATCTGAAAACATGATCTATTCAATAATTATGTTAATGATTTTGCTGTTCAATAAATGATAAAAGGAAAGGAACGGAGATGACCCGAGCCTATTTCCTTAATCCTACTTTGGCCTTGTGCTATAGGCGATGGTCGTTCCTACCATCAAGTTGATCATCAGTAGAATAAACGCTATAACCTAATTATTATTATAAATGCAAATAACTTCGACCGTCGGCGACTTTTACATTACCACAAACGAAACTTTCAGCCTTATAATTTTTTTTGTACCATAGAAATAATAGCAAAATTAATCTGCTTAAAATTAAAATTTAAACTCCCATAGTGAAATATTGTCATAATTTTCACACGAAATTGTCACGCGGCTGTAAAACTCTGTTGACGGATTAATTTTAGTTATTATTTATTTACATAACATAGCGTTAATGAAGGTCGACTTTCAAGTTATGTATACCTTGTTAAGATAAGAAAAGGCAGACAGTTTGATTGCGCAATATCAAGCAAAAAAAAAACTGGGCTTTGTTTAAGAAAACACCGTAATGTTTTTAGACTAATCCTATTCTAATCAAATCCTATTGGTTAACATCATCATCATCATCATCATCACAGCCGCAAGAGCTGCTAGATATAGATATAGTCTCTCATAATTTTCCAATAAGACCGGTCAGAAGCAGCCTGGATCCACCGTTGACCCGCGGCCAAAGATTTAAACCACAGATGCGCCTTTGCCCCTTGAAAATGTGTCATCGTTGGGAAGAGTGAGCTCACTCTTCCCTTCTTAGTCGCTTGTAGAAAGCAGTGAGCGGCGCATCTGTGATCTTTGCCCGCAGCTCTTAATCAGGTCGTCTGTCCAATTCGTGAGTGGACGTCCTGAACTGCGCTTGCCAGTCCGTGGCTTTCACTCGAGAACCTTCCGGCCCAAGCGGCTGTCGGCTCTCCGTAATGTGTCCTGCGCACTGCCACTTCAACTTACTTATCCGCTGGCTTATGTCGGTAACGTTTACCAATCACCTCATTTCTGATTCGATCTCGCAATCTACCCCGATGATCAATGACGGACCAAGCGCTTTATAATGCGGACTGCCAAGTTTGGAACTCCCAGCCGCCGTCTGTATTTCCGAGCTCATATAACCCAAATCGTTTCAAAGTTCGAGTGAATACTATCTTACTTCTGGGTGAGCTCGCTCCATCTTAGGCCTCATGCTTGCTACACAGCTGGGTGTTGGCCAAGAGGAATCCCATCTCTAATAAAAAAATGAGAGCTACATTGAGACAGCATTGAGATAAAATTTTATTTAAATAAATTTAGTAGGTACCCATAAAGATTAAATTACTAATTAATTCCGTCTGGAAATTACGTATGGTCTGAAATTAAACTAATTTACTTACATGATTCATAATAATTTTTAAATAGTTTCATAATGTTTACACTAGAATTAGAGGCGATAGTTTTTATTCACAACACAAGGAAGTGTGCCTGCAAGATTGATTCGATTCAGTTATTAAAGAGTGTGCGTCGGCGCAGGCCGCAGCCACTTAATGCTTATCGTGTGTTATTGTTTTCTTGTAAAAGTTAGAAAAAAGATATAAAATGGGCGCGAATGAGGATAAAAAAAAGTAAGTAAAATCTAAGTATCCTTTTTTATTCAACTAAATTATTTAGTATTTAATGACTATTACATCTAGTAACTAACTGATGCCCGCGACTTCGTCCGGGTTCTGGACGAAAGGTACCCTATGTCCTTTCTGGTATCCCAGATAACTTGTATGCAAATTTTCATGGCGATCGGTTCAGTAGTTTTTGCGTGAGAGCGTAACAAACAAACTCAAATTCACATTTATAATATTAGTAAGGATTTAAAGAAATTATTTTATATTTTAAATTAGTTTAACTTATTGTTACTTTTATTGAAATGTATTACAATTAAAATTATATTTGTACATCTAGGTACATTAGCAATTAACTAGCGCCATGGGCTTCCATCCCCCACGCCGCAGGATCCCACCGGGGCTCCGCGTCCGAGTGGAGGGGGTCCGGATTCCAGTCGAGATGCATCTCAAGTATCTCGGCCTAACGCTGGACCCCCGCTGGAGTTTCGAGGAGCATTTCAAGCTCCTCGCTCCACGGCTGACCGCCGCCGCAGCCGCGCTCGGACGGCTCCTTCCGAATCAGGGAGGACCCGATTCAGCGTGCCGTCGACTTTACCACGGGGTGGTAAGGTCGATGGCACTTTACGGAGCCCCGGTCTGGGCGGAGAGTCTCACTCCCCGCACCCGGGCCCTCTTGAGGAGGCCTCAAAGGGTCATGGCGACCCGGGCCGTGCGAGCCTATCGCACGGTCAGCCACGGGGCGGCCTGCGTGCTTGCGGGCATGCTCCCGTGGGATGTCGATGCCCTGGTTCTGGCCCAAGTGCATCGGCATCGGGTCGCCGCAAGGGCCCTTGGAGAGAGACCCGTTGCCGAAGGTGTGCAACGGGTCCGAGCAGAGGCACAGGAGAGGGCATTAGAGGATTGGAGTGAGGCTCTTCGCGAGCCTACCGCTGGTCACCGGACGATCCTCGCGGTTCGTCCGGTGTTGGAGGAATGGGTGAGGCGCCGACGAGGTAGCCTCACCTTCCGTATGGTGCAGATAATGACCGGGCACGGGTGCTTCGGTCATTATCTGCACCGTATTCAAAGGGAGGATTCGCCGCAGTGTCACCACTGCGGCGATCCTGATGATACGGCCGAGCATACACTCCAGGTATGCTCGGCCTGGAGATCCCAGCGCCGGGAACTAAGAGCGGCGCTGGGGGGTGGAGACGTCTCACTGTCAAGCATGGTTGAAGCCATGCTTGACAGTGAGATCACCTGGAGATCAGTTGCCTCCTTCTGTGAATCTGTTATGTCGCAGAAGGAGGCAGCTGAGAGGGAGCGAGAGGAAGAAGCCGGTCTCGCCTCCCTCAGACGCAGACGGTTGGGCAGGAGAAGGCGGGCATACCTAGCCCGTCTTTAAATGTCCAAGGGGGACCTGCGCACATGGTTGGCTAACTGTGTGTGCCTGCACAAGGTTCCCCCGTCTGGGGATTGCCTGGGTGTCTCCGGGCAATCCTCCGTTGGCGTTAGCCTAGCCAGCAATGGTTAGGCTGCCCTGGGGTGGATCGGAGTTGTTGCCTCGGCAGAGCCCGGTCCACCCCGATCAAAGGGCAAGGAGGCACCGGGGAGTTTTAGTGGGTAGGGGCCAGTTCTGCTGGTCGACCCCCACATACCCCTGCCGCCTAGCCAGCGGCAGGAAGTCAGTAAACGGATCTCTCCTCGTCAAAAAAAAAAAAAAAGGTACATTAGCAATTAGCAACAATACTAAACTACTAACTACAAAAGACTTCTTAGTTCTAGTTCTAGTTTATACTAATTAGACGACTCTTTTAAACTAATAAATTACTTCTATGTAGATTATTTTTGACTGACAATTTTTTTTTACAGGAAACCGGAAGATTCTCTACCAAACATATCCTACTTTCAAATAGTAAGTGTTGTATATAAGATTAGGCTAGGTCGTTTTTTAAATATTTTTTTTACGTTTTAAGAGCAGGTTGTAGGTGCACTGATTTCTTTTGAAGTTTGAGTCAGAAAGAAAGAAAGAAAAAACTAAAATTAAAAAGAAATCAGGCGCTGAAACGTTTTTTATACTTACCGAATAGAGTTATTATTATTATAATAGCAAAAAATATTATAAAAATCTCAGATTTTCGACTTCTTGGCTGCTGTTTTTTTTACTTTTTTAACTGTAAGCCTACAGCTAAATTCCTAAAGGTTTATCTATCTAAAGGCTTACCTAAAGTTATACCTATAGCAAAGGGTAAATTAAGAAGAAAAAAAATCGTAAATCTCGTACAATGATTGTTTAAACAAGTGTTCTCGCGTCTTTTTTAAACTACGGCCAAGTGTCAAAAGTTTTACGTTTCCCTTGGGTTCAATTACACAACTTTTAGAGTTCTTGTGAGTTTCAAAGTTAATGAGTTCAAGTCCCCAGAATTCCACATTTCATGTTTATTTTTTTGTCGTGATCTTTTTAATTTTTTAATATTTCTTACGAGTCGCTTAATATTACTAAAATAAATTCGCTGTCGGCTTTTATCTGTTTCTCCGCTAACATCTTCTAACACACCAATAGGATTTTGATTATTGAGGTATGATTTTAATAATGGGTAAACAATAAATTGATAACTCACTAATGTATGGATAAGATTGATAAAGAAGAAAGGTTTAAGTACATATTTAATTTTCAGAGCAAAATTGCACCAGTGCTAAGTCGGTAGCGGTTCGCTAGTATAAAATAAAATCGCTATCTGTACATTTTCTAGGCTAATTTTAAACCACACAAAGGATTTTGATACTGATAAATATTGAAAAGAGCGAAAAACGAGGAAGGTTGAAAAAATTATATCCATGCGAAGCCGGGGACCGATCGCTAGTTAAAAATAAATTGTTAAAGTTTAATCTACAAAGGGTTTTAACCACTAACCGCGGATTTATGAGAAATAATTTTAAATACATAATCTGTGGAGAAATTTAAAATAATTTTAAAAACTATAATTATAATGGGATATGCACTGTTTTATCTATATAAGTATTACATGGTATTATAATGTCTTATCAATGCTTACATATATGTACTTGTTACTTAAGACTTGTACGTGAATGAACTCGTAGTTAGCAAACACATCGCTGCGTAAAAACTAAAGAGGCACAAATCAAAATTACATTTTTTACAGGAAAGCTAACCGGAAAAAATTAAATAATTATTTATCTATTTTTTCTTATTAGATATATATCAAATATATAATATATTAAATATCAAATATATGCATCGTTAGAAGCGTATTTTTAAGTATTATTAAATGTTTTAAGTACTCTTATAATAAACTGAATACTAGAAGAGATATAAATAAGCATAAAAATTTACTTTTGAATACCTATATAAAAAAATGATCAAAATATACTAAATAATGGAATAAAACAACCATAAGTCTTGCAACATATACAATATGAAGGATTGCGTTTGTATTTTTGTATAAAAACATTTTTGGATTTTTTGTTTTATGGTCTTAGTTTTTATGAAGCGACATGTATCGCAGTCATGAGTGGCATCGTTTTTCTTTTTAATTAAATGGCATGCAGACACTTGACGGCAGTTGGTCACTGTCGCCTATAAACAGAAGCCACATAGGATATCTTTCACCTATTAGGGTCCAAAGGAAGGAGGAATGCTCAGGTGCTGCATGAGGTCATATTGCCTTTCCTTACTACAGACGTAACGGTCAGTTACAATCCTCATCTTTTTCGGACCAAACTTTTTAAGAATTTTAACTCCAAGGAATGCACTGCCAAGGATTGGATTTTACTTATGGAGTCTGTGTATCCGAGCTCATATAATGCAAATATTATATTTTTAAAGTTCGAGTAAAGTATATTTTTAAGTTTAAGTCATCTTCTGGTCATGTTGAGTGATGGCTCGCTCCATTGTCGGACGGCTTCACGTCAATTAGTTATTGTCTTAATACATAACACATTTATGTATTTAAATACTTTTACAGTTTCGCTATGGAACGTGTCTAGAAATAACAGCGACAATATTAGGCGTAACATTAGGATTCCTGAGCGGCGGAGGGGTATGTTATAACTTGGTACAATTCGGTGAGCTCAGTACATCATTTGTGCAAAGAACGTCCTACCAGCATCTACCGTCAAGTCACATGCCGCTTCTGCAGTTCTTTGGAGGTGGGCGCAGACTGTAAGTTACTTTTCTATTCTTATATAATGAAGTGGTAAAGTTTGTATGTTTGTTTGTTTGTATGGAGGAGGTAATCTTTGTAACTACTCATCCGATATAAAATAAAATCACCAATAAAATTTCAAGGTGGACATGTTAGAGCTGCCGGCCATTTAGTGCTTACTGATACCAGACGGTTTGTTCAGTTTATGACTCCAACTACTGAACTAAGAATTTAACCCACTAAATTTAAAATTTTCAGTAACAATGCATCTCACGAAGAAAATATGCAAGCCCTAATTGAGGATGCGACTGCAATGGCTATAGGCACTTTCACCACAATAATGATCGCAATAGTGTTTTGCATTTGCGGAGTTGCTCTAATAAGTTGGAGCTCATTGAGACAGGTATGCAAAGGATGAAGGCTAATATTATTTGATATTTATCTATATACAAATGCATCTATGATAATTAAAGTCAAACAATAAGAAAAACTGTCACACAAGATGAAATTAAATTAAAGTAGTTACCATACATTTTCCTATATGGATGGGCGAGAAAGCGCCTAGAAATTTCAGCACTTGCTCTGTTCACACAAAAATTCAATTAAGAGGCCTCAGTGTAAATGTGCAAGAGCCTGACTTGTTAAACCGATCAGGTGAAGGTTTTGCGTCGCTTGCTCATGCACCAAAATACATAAGGACACGTGAGAATGGTGCATGGATGATGAATGGTGCTTGGTGCATGAATGGTACATGGTGCATGAATGGTGCATGAATGGTGCATGCAATCATTCAACCGTTAAAATAATCTTTAATTACTGTGCTCTTTTCTAAGGTTGTGGTTATTGCAGCTGCAATTTAAAACAGAAATACTTGTCTTCCAATTTGGATGTTACATATAAGTCTTATAAAGTTCAGAATCAGAAAAAACGTAGCACGCGTAGATTTATTCGCGGAATAAAAACGTTTTCATCTAAGGAGCGTATTTATCAAGCTTAAGATGAGTTTGTGCAATCATATGTGCAATTGTTATTAATTGATGTCTCGTTGCGTCGAAGCTCGGTCACGGTCTATCAATATTAGTAACACGGAAAAGTCATATTTAAATTGAGGAACATAAATTTATTATTACTTACTTTTTATTGGTTGCGTGAAATTGATTCCAGACCTTGACACCGATTGAAAATATTTAATATAAATTGTTAGTGCTCTATTCTATCTTTCAGTTTATTCTATATTTCCGATTTTTATTTAGAATTATTTTACGAGCTACTCACTAATAGTCCTATAGACTAATATACTATAGGACTGAATTGTGGTAGGTGCTTGTAGGACTCGATTCGATGACGATTGCAGGATTATTTCAATGGTGGTATGATTGCAATGTACCATTAGGGCATGGGGCATAATCATAACGAAGAAATGTAGATTTCAATCGTTGGAGTGTTTCAAGATATGAAGTTGCCCTACTGTGCTGCTTTACTGTTGCAGTTGCACTCGGTATGTCCAAATTGTGGACAATTGGAATATAGGTTAGAGTACGGAATGGTACAGTAGGAGCAATAATTGTGTAGTTGGGACTTTCGATTTAAAAACCAAAACATCTTTCTCACTTGTTGGCCAGGAGCTTTTCTATTCGTAGAAATATGTTTCGCTTCAAGATTTTTATCTAGGCGTCTGTCTAGATAAAAATCCCAAGTATCTAACGCTATCAGACTGCGAGATTTGAGTACTAAGTATTAAATAATACTTTCAGATCACAAGAATCCGTCATTTGTTTCTGAAGGCGGTGCTTCGTCAGGACATGGCCTGGTTTGATACCGACACTGAATTCAACTTAGCTACGAAAATGACCGAGTGAGTACTAAAAGACAACATATTCAAATGTATTCTGCTATCCCGCGAAACAAAGACGTATCAGATATCGTGTAAAATTGACGATTTTTGGTTTTTTTCTGTATGTATGTATGTATGTATGTGTGTATGTATGTATGTATGTATGTATGTATGTATGTATGTATGTATGTATGTATGTATGTATGTATGTATGTATGTATGTATGTATGTTTCTCCATAACTCTGATTTTCATGAATCTTGGTAGTTAAACATTTAGACGTACAGGACACAGGATTAGGCTGTTTTTTTCTGTTTCAACGCGGACGAAGTCGCGGGCGCCAGCTAGTATTTTATAAAGTTACGCGGGCGAAGACGTGTTCAACAGCTAGTAATAGTACTTATCTGTTCTTCGTTTTCAGAAACATGATGAAATTAAAAGAAGGTATGGGCGATAAGATGTGTGTTGTGGCGAATTTGATGGGAACCGCTATCATTTGTCTCTGTCAAGCTTTCCCATTAGGATGGGAATTAACGCTTGCATGTATGACAGTGTTGCCATTCTCTGTCGCAGCATCCATTATTTTATTTAAAGTAAGTATTATTAATATTCAAAATACACAAAAGATAAAACGCAATGTAGAAAATGAATTTCCAAATTAAATTAAAATCCGATCATAAAATATTTTTTAAACTAAATATTGATAAATACACTCTCATAATATTAGCAAAATATCGCCATTTTCTGCCTTATAATAAGTATTCAGTCTATTAGACTCTTATAAAAAATAAATTACGTACCCATATCAATACTAATAATACATCTATAAGGGTTGATCATGGAGTAAGTTTTCAAAGATATCGTGTTTATGGGCTCTATACATGATAATGAAACTAAATTGACGATTTTTAAATTTTTTTTTCTGTATGTATTGTATGTATGTTCCTCCATAACTCTTAAACGAATTAACTGATTTTCATAAAACTCGATAGATAAACATTCAGACGTACGGGACACAGGGTGGGGGCTACTTTTTTCTTTTTCAACGCGGACGAAGTAGCAGGCACCAGCTAGTAAATCCATAAAACAATGAAAAATTGCTTACATAGTTTTGATTGTTTATAAAGGTTTCAATAGCAATGTTGCATTCATTTTCATTCTTAAATGTTTACAGTATCAAACTAAGTCTTCTATTCGCGAGATGGAAGCATACAGTCAGGCAGGCAAGCAAGCAGAGGAAGTACTAAAGTCTGTTAGAACAGTAGTGGCATTCGCTGGAGAAAATAAAGAGGTCAACAGGTGAGATTTATCTCCAAGAAAAATGTTTAAATAAGAAGATAACATTATTGAACAGGTCTAAAGATTATATTGGATTCTACTAAAGCTTCAGATCATTTAGCGCAACCTTTTAAATTAAGCAAGCTATTTAAGTAACACGATAATCGTGAAATTTTGCATACACGTTGTCAGGGATACGGGAATGGACATGGGGTACCTTTCACCCATAAAAAAGTAGGTAATGTTCCCGTGTGATCATCTAAAATAAGAAAAATATTAATTACACGAAGTCGCGGGCACCAACTAGTTATCAAGTTACCAAAAATTAAAATTTACCAAAGTTATCAAAGACTTTATTCAACTCTGTGGTATTTTATATTTCAGTTTAAATTATAGATATACTTGTAATGTTCAGTTTATCTGCGATTCCTTAGAGCAAGTACTTCGCTATCGTAATAACATAAATAATGTCTTGTAACTAGATATCACAGTTTACAAAGAGCCTTTATAATTGCATGGCTGTTAGAGATTACAACTCCAGACAATAAGTCTTTTATAGCATTATCTTTATGACTGAATTGTAAATATTCGAATACTCAAAGTTTTGATTCCGCATTGATTATTTTAAAACTGTATTACACATTAATTATAATAATTATTACATTAAAAAATATTTAATGTACAGACATGTCCCGTTTACGATTTTATTATATCTATAATATTTTTTCGATCCTAGCCATATTCTACAAATATTTTTAAAATATTTGCGGCTTTCCTAGTCGTAGATCTAATCTAAGTTTCTTAAAATATTTTGGTACAATAGTATCTATTTATGTGGAGATTAAAACGCAATTTAGAAACCTGAAGAACATTAACAGCTTTAATTTTGTTATCTGAGGATAAATAATCATAAAAGAGGTTTACTTTTTCGAGAAAATCTATGTAATAATATTGAAGTTACTATAATGTTACTGTAAAGAAATAGTTAATTTAATTCACAAGAACTTTCAAAGTAATCCAGATATGTTTGCAATCGCAGGCCTATATTCATCATAGTATAGTATTGACATATTAATTTGAAAACAATAGTGTTTTATTATCATCAATATCATCAATCAACCAATCAATACTAATAATAAATCTGTAAGTGTAGGTATTGTACGTATGTATGTTCCTCCATAATAACTATTTTTGGTAGATAAACATTTAGAAATACGGGACACGTGATAGGCTACTTTTTATCTTTTTTAACGGGGACGAAGTCGCGGACAACAGCTATAGTTGCACTATAAATTAGTAATTCCACTGTCTATAATTTTTTTAATTGTTACTTTTGTTATTTAGGTATAAAAGATTGTTGGAACCAGCCGAACGTTACGGTCGCAAACGAGGTTTATATACGGGATTCGGCACTGGCTTCAACTGGGTACTAACATATTCATTGAACGCTATTGGTATCACTTATGGCACAAGACTCGTCTTACTAGATTTGATGGAATCTACCGACAATCATAGATACCTGGTCGGAGATATATTTAGTGTAAGTTGAATTATGTGATTTTATAATTCTTTCCATTATACTATTTTCAACCGACTTCCAAAAAAATATTTTTTAATCTTTGTTACCTTATAACTTTCGACTGGGTGAAACGATTTTGATGATTCCCCGTCCCATTTCAATCTGGTTCAGTTCTGACAATGGCATCCTTGAGAAAACGGTTTGAAGCGGTTTTTTTTGTTAAAAAGAGTTATTTACTTTAGGGTCGGCAAAAAAATTAGCAACGTGATAGTAGAGGGCTACTAGGTATTGTTGTAGGTGCACTGCTGACTGTATACGATAAAGGATGAGGGGCAACGAGGATAGAGACAAATAGGTTCTATGAAACAAAATCAATATGTGACGTTAGAATGTCCAGTTTATTTACTGCGGAACACAGTGTTTCAATTATTATTTCTCAAAATTAGTTAATTTATTCAATTAGTTGAATTAATCATTTTGGTACTAAGTCTAAAAAAAGAATTAGGGGCTAAGAGCAATATAAAAATGGAAAAAGTTGGAGTTGAACAATTTATAGTTTTATTTATGGGTTTAAAAAGAAATATAAATGTATTTATCCTTTCACTTGTAGCAATTAATGATATTTCAGATATTATTCAGCGTTTATATGGCAACACAATCAATTACGTTTTGCGTACCACACGCAGAAGCATTCTCTAGTGCGCGTGGGGCTGCAGCAAGTATTTTCAAAATGTTAGACAATGTACCAACTATCGATAGTCTGTCCAAAGAGGGATTGTCGCCTAGAAGGGTGATTGGTGATATTGTTTTGGAAAATGTCGACTTCAGTTATCCTTCACGACCAAATGTTAAGGTAAAACTTTTCAGATTGTATCATTTCCATAAAGCTTCGTCAGCTGTCTTCGAATGTTGATGCCAGTCCTCAACTCTTGTCTTGTCTCAGTCAGTCGGGTTTAACTCGCTGGCTTTACAACTATAAATAATTAAGTTGCTTTTTATTGGTAGATGGTTACAATCGCCTTTAAATAACACAATACAATCAACACCACAGGTGTCGCATAAATCCTACAAAAGTAATCTGAATCTAAAAAAATCCTTATAGAATTCTACTGGAATTGTTTGAGATTGTCAAGAAAAACCAATTATTGCCCTATACTAATTTCTGTTTTATATCCAAATTGTATCTGTCTATTTTATTAATATAAATATTAATTTTAAGGTTTTAAAGGGATTTTCAATACACATAAAAGCGGGGGATTGTGTCGCCTTAGTCGGTAGTTCTGGATGCGGAAAATCTACGATTTTACAATTGCTTCAAAGACTTTATGATGTGCATTCTGGTTCCGTTAAAATGGATGGAAAGGATGTGAGGGCCCTTAACATTGGATGGCTCAGATCTTCGTTAGGTGAGTTGATGAGGGAGGAAATGTCAATGAATAGCATTGTCCATATGGGAATACTGTCTAATGCTACTTCCAAGTCGATAATTACAGCTTAAACAAAAATAGACAATCTCTCTACTCTCCCTATAAGCAAATTTTGTTGTGAATTTGTGTTACGAATCTCTGTACATTAACATTAGTTACTGGAATAAGTCCTGTAAATGCTTATATTGTTACAAATGCCATATTATAAAAGAGAAGATTTGTATGTTTGTAATGATTAAACTCAAAAACTACTGGATCGATTTTGAAAATTCTTTCACTTATAGAAAGCGAGTAATATAGGCTATGTTTTATAAAGTTACACGGGCGAAGTCGCGTGTAACAGCTAGTAATATTATAAATTCGAGAACGCAACTTTTTCGACCCTTACAAATACTGTATTGAACGGATTTTCTTGTAAATACGGAGTAATGTAATCCGAGTAACACATATGTAGGCTATATTTTTTTATAGAATTTTCCGTAAATTATTGAAGTGTACCAGATTTTATGGTAAAGTTGTAAGCATTGTTTCAGGTGTGGTTGGCCAAGAACCAGTATTATTTAAAGGAACTATTTATGAAAATATATCGATAACGTCCCCGAATGCCAGCAGGGAAGAAGTGCAAAAAGTTGCTGAAATGGCTTACGCACACGATTTTATAACTCGCTTACCTAAAGTAAGTTCAAGTAAATACAATATTGTGTCGTCTGTTTTTTTATTATGAAACTCCTTTTTTATGTATTCAAAACTATTTTTTTATTTTAAATAATAATTTATTTATAAGAATATAAACAAACCAGTACTCTATGATGTCAGGGATATAGGGATATAGGACCTAGTATATCCAGAACAAAGTAGGTACTGTTCCCGAGGGATCATCTAAAAATATAGCTTCGCCACCATCGCCATAACAATAAAGATGTCATATTTATTCAAATGTTGTATTTTTTACTTTTCAAAGCGGAGGAAGTCGAGGGCACCAGCTAGTAATAAATAAGTTCACACATTTGGGAATTTGTAAGGACGAATAACAAGTTACAGAGATGATTTAGAATGCAAATTGCTTACATAATTTCATGGGAATGTTTAAATTTTAGGGGTATGACACAGTGATAGGTGAACGCGGAGCATCGTTATCCGGAGGTCAAAAGCAACGTATAGCGATAGCGCGTGCGTTGCTACGAGAGCCTGCTGTTCTTCTCTTGGATGAAGCTACTTCAGCGCTCGATCCTCATTCTGAGCGGCAAGTTCAAGCCGCATTGGACAGAGCCAGTGTTGGGAGGACCACAATAACAGTTTCTCACAGGTACAACAGCTTTTTATACATAAAAATATTGTATATACAATTGTAAAAATACGAATCTGTGTGAATTTGCACCTATTTGTGATAAAAGTTTCCAATGTATTCCAGATTGTCAACGATCATAAACGCTAATCGCATTATTTGTATGGATCAAGGAGCGATAGTAGAAGAAGGAACACACGATGAGCTAATGAAAGCTAAAGGTAAAGAATTCTTTACTACTAGCAAACTGATATTGCTAGATTAGTTATCATCGACATTTACACATTAAGAATATGAGATGATATCTTGGAGTTTTGGAGAAAAAGGGCAAGTGGTTTGAAATTAACACTGCATAATGTACACTACTATGCTAATAGCTGTCCTTGTCCCTAGCACACTATAAAATAAAATCGAGAATTTCAGTTATGTAGCGACAAACACAAACACGGAAGTACACAATATATATAATTTTTAAGTGATGAGTGGTCAGACATGACAAAAAGAATGAAATAATTATTACAGGATTTTATTACAAGCTAGTAACAACTGGTAATGAAGTTGAAGACAGGGAGCCTGACATAATAGAAACAGTGCCTGAAGAGATAGAGGAAAATGAAAATGAAACCGCTCTCGAGCAGCGAAACGACGTGAAAAGAAGATCTGTTAGGAGAGTTCATAGACATCATTCAATTAAAGGTATAACCAACAAAACAATAGAATGTATATAATTTATTATCGTTATCATCATCAGTACTGTTGAACCATTCTCCTCTGTTAGATATAGGTCTCTCCCAAGGCACGCCACCACGCACTGTCATGTGCCATTCGCATCCAGTCGCTTTCTGCAATGCTTTTCAGGATGTCAACTACCTGGCCGGAGGGCGTTGCAAGCTAGAGAGCCGCCCGTCATAAGGTCTTCCGAGATGACCGTCGTATTTCCACTTTTCTTTTTGTGTTGGATAATCCATTTATTGGGGAAGGCTATAGGCTATAGAGAACGCGGACGAAGTCGCGGGCACCAGCTAGTATAGAATAAGATAATTGGTTTTTTTGTAGACACTCATGATTGGATGACGCCTCGTGGGTCCATCGGTTCTGTCATATCCACGGCTCTACAAAACTATGTGTATAATATTGAAGAAGAGACGGAAGAAGTGGAGATGGTCGATGATGAGGTAGATAAATGTAATTTTTTAAAGAAAATGCAATTATGGGCTCATGAACAATTTAAAAAAACATCTTTTTACAGGACGTAAAGGAACTCAGTGACTGGCAACTTTTGAAACTAAATGGACCCGAATGGCCGTATATTGTTATTGGATCTATCGCGGCTTTTGTACAAGGAGCTTGCTTTCCTGCTTTCGCTATACTCTTCGGATATACCAGCGCAGTAAGTTGGAAACCTTTCAGACAGCAAGGCAATTGAGTTTCGTAACAAAGACCGTTTTTGTATTTTTTATTTTTTGTTGGTAGAGTTTCAAAAGAAGAGTTTTTTCTTTCATAAGTACATAAACCCAGTTGTCATCAAACAATAATTTTTCTGTCACCATAACCAAATTTTGCAACTAGTTGCGGTATGGTTGCGGTTAAGGCGTTCTTACTTTTTACTGTTCTTTTGAAGTTATTTTAATTTGTGATTCTTACATTTTTCTGTACATAAAAACTGTATTTTAATTTTTTAGATATTCATTCTAGAAGACCAAAATGAAATTATATACCTGGCAGATTTGTATTCAGGATTGTTTATTATAATAGCAGCAGTCGCCGGGATTTCTATGTGCTTACAAAGCACCACATTTACGAATGCGGGTCTCAAAATGACTACGCGATTACGCCACCAATACTTTTCTAGCTTACTCAAGCAGGTAAGGCGAAGTATGTCTAATAGTGTCTATCTAATCCATAAATTATGTTATTCGTAGTGGAAATTTGTGTGATGGTGCTTTTATTGTAACATATTATATTATTATACTAGCTGTTGCACGCGACTTCATCCTTGTAACTTTATAAAATATAGTCCAATGTTTTAAAATCGGTCCAGTAGTTTTTGAGTTTAATCATCACAAACAAAATACAAATCTTCTCTCTTTATAATATTACTTATTATACTTCAGTTGGTTACTTATGACAAAGATTGTTTTTGTTGGTTTATAAAACTGAATATGAAGTACTTAAAAAAAATCTCATTTTTATCACTGTTGATTTTTACCTGCACAGGAAATAGGTTTTTATGACAAAGACACGAATACCGTTGGCGCTTTATGTTCAAGACTCAGTGGAGATGCGGCTGAAGTTCAGGGTGCGACGGGGTTGAGGATAGGTCTTATACTGCAAGGTGTCAGTTCGGTAGCCGTCGGCTTTATTATGGCGGTCATTTACA
The DNA here is from genome assembly GCA_918317495.1 of Synanthedon vespiformis. Lineage (NCBI taxonomy): Eukaryota > Metazoa > Arthropoda > Insecta > Lepidoptera > Sesiidae > Synanthedon > Synanthedon vespiformis. The sequence continues at coordinate 4,703,374 of OU906964.1, forward strand.
ATTGGAAACTTACTCTGGTTGGAACTGCCTTTTTGCCTCTTGTAAGTCTACGATGAAAATATTATAACATTTTCTGTTACAATACCAACTGTAGCTTGCAATAACATTTAAAAATTATGAATTAAACTAAACTTTTAATTTTTAGATGGTGGGAAGTATCTGGTTAGAAGGAATCATGGCCCAAGAGTCGCAGGCGAAAGAGCGCGACGCAATGGAGTCTGCCACGTCAATTGCTACGGAAGCAGTCATTAGCATTAGAACTGTACAAAGCTTAGGTATAAATTTCGCTTGAACTATACTAATATAACATAGCTGATGACTATACTAATATTTCTTTTTGTATGAACTCAAACCTCTAGAAGCATTTGATAGCCCAATTCTTGAGAGACGCTACCGTCAAGTGGATCGTCAGCCTGTCTCACGACATTTACATAAATATATAATATATAAAATACACTGGACACTAAAAAATAATTTGGTAATTTATGTTTATAGGCATAGAAGAGATTTTCTTAAATAAGTTCAACGAAGCCTTAATTACATCGAGTGCTGCGGTGGCAAAGAAAACGCGTTGGCGTGGATTAGTGCTCGGGTTGGGAGTCTATGTACCATTTTTGACTTTTTGTAGTGCAGTTGTATACGGTGCTTACCTAATTGCCACAGAAGGAGTTGAATACAAAACAGTATTATTGTAAGTTGCACCAGAAAAAAACTAATTCAAAACTGATACCTATATTAGTTGAATTCTATTCTAAAGAATGTCTTTATATTTGGTTTTAGAGTAAACGAAGCCATAATGTATGGAGCTTATATGTTAGGACAATCACTTGTGTACGCACCAAGTTTTAAATCGGCAAAATCATGCGCTGGACGCATAGTAGCCGTTATTACCAGACAACCCAAGGTTATGTCTCGAGAAGGATTGAAAGATAAAAGCGAATGGGTAAGCATGTTGGTTTGTTTATGAAAATGCAACCAATTCATATATCAAGACAAGAACTATGACGTTGGGATCTTCTGTGTGCAGCTGGAGATTCTTTTGTAATCACCGAAATATTCCGTTTGAAATATATATGTATGTATTTTTGAAATAAAGTTTAATTACGTTATTTAATTTGAAATGAATAATTTTCAGAGCGCAACGGGCAATTTCCGCTTAAAGGAGTTGGAGTTCAGCTATCCAACGAGAACACACCAAGTGCTGAGAGGAGTTGACCTCGAAGTAGAAGCGGGAAAGACAGTGGCTCTTGTAGGCGCATCTGGCTGTGGCAAGTCCACTATACTTCAATTGTTGCAAAGGTTTTACGATCCTGACGTGGGTACTATTGTAAGTAAATATTAAAAGAATTTTATTATTTTAATCAAAGGCTTACCCTTACTCGTTCAGCGAAAAACAACACATGTTGTTATTTAACAGCATGGTAAGGGACTTTCGCCCAAATGTTTGCGATAGTAGTGCCCTGCCACTACTCAAGAGTATTATGAGCACATGCTAAGAACGATGATTCGCTAAATTTGTATTCTTTGAATTCTTAATAGGCGCTAGATGGTCGGGATACCCGTAATGATTTGACATTGCCCCGTCTGAGACAACAACTGGGCGTGGTACAACAGGAACCTGTGCTATTTGATCGAACATTAGGAGAGAACATAGCTTATGGAGACAATGCGCGCAAGATTAATATGCAAGAGATCGTCGCTGCTGCAAAAGATGCTAATATACACAGTTTCATTGTGTCTTTACCTAAGGTTTGTTCTAAGTTTACGTTTTAGTGTAAGATTAATTGGACGTCAATGATTTTATTTTACTACAGTCTCATTTAAACAAAGAACAATAAATTGTTAACAATATTTTCTGTGTAAAATAAAGCTTCTAATAATTTACTGGAAACTCAAATGTCATTATGTTGTATTGTAAATTTTTATTATTCTCATAATAACTTGCTTTCTTAACGTCAGGGCTACGATACGAATTTGGGTTCAAGTGGGGCTCAATTGTCTGGAGGTCAAAAGCAAAGGGTGTGTATTGCGAGAGCCCTTATTAGAAAACCGCGTCTTCTTCTGCTTGATGAGGCCACATCAGCTCTCGACGCCAACAGCCAAAAGGTAAATTCCCTTCCACAAAATAAAAACTTCCATCTATTCGATCGATGTGAAATTTGGTATACGTTACTTCTGTGGTATGATAAACTGCAGAATCAAGTAGTTTGCGGAATAACCAACTCCTCAGCAAATCACAGTAGATATAGCGTGTATGGGGTCAGTAGAAAGTCGGGGGTTTGTTTATGATTTTACTTATGATTTATTTTTTTTGTGCTCAATAATATTTCAGGTGGTTACGGAAGCATTAGAGAAGGCAGCCAAAGGTCGTACGTGTATCACTATCGCACATAGACTTTCCACAATCAGGGATGCTGACGTCATATGTGTTTTGGATAAAGGTAGTGCAACAGTTGCAAACATAATTTCTAAGTCATAATTCTAATCATAATTTTAATCGCGCTGGTAGATTTTTCCACTTAGGGATACTTTTCCACATATCCCCACTATTCGAAAATTCAAAAAATAATATACTAGTCAAATTAGCCCAAAAAATAGTAGTAAAGCTACACAAATTCGCATACGGCTGAAAATTGGTAGAAATGTTCGGAACACCATTATAAATAAAATATAATCTCATTTATAATTTATATAATATTCTACCAAATATTTCTACAAATTTTCAGCTGTGTGCAAAATTTGACCGGAATATTGGTCAAATATTCTATGGGTTTGGATTTAAGAAATGTTTCGATTGACACCGTGTTCGAGTGTCAGTTTAGACAACAGAATTATTTTTCTTCATTCGAAACCAGGTTTCCAAAAAAGAAAAATAATTCTGTTTTCTAAACTGGTTTCGAACTTTTGGTTCCCAAAGCGGCCGAAGCGTTCATAAATATTATCCTAATATTTTTGGAGCATTTCGCCTTATAGTCAATGCAAGAAATTGTTGATTGATCACTAGTTGCAAAACTGTTTGACTAACCTAACCAATATTGTAGCTTGCTCTTTATCTAAACCTAAGATAAAGATTTTCCTGTTTGTAAATTGCAGGTAAAATCGTAGAGAGGGGTACTCACGCAGAGCTCGTCAACCTAAACGGCCATTATTGGAAAATGTGCAAAGGACAACAGATGGCTTAGTCAGCTTAAGGGCTTCAAATAAAGCCTTTTGTTAAATAAATCTCATTTGTTACGTACTCTATGTAATTTCTATTTTCCCTTCACTATAAAAGCGGAAGACAGCCTGATCCTACTTCATGCGTAGGATGTTCCTAAAATAATGATTAAGTAAATCATCATTAAATCCTTAATATTAAAGACGGTCTACCCATAATCTAGTTTTTAAGTTTTTATCTATGCTAATATTATAAAGGAAGAAGATTTGTATTTTTGTATTTTTTGGGCCGATTTTAAAAATTATTTAACTTATTTATAGTCTAGCTACATAATCAACGAGTAACATAGGCTTCATTTTATAAAGTTACGTATACGAAGTAGCGTGGAAGAACTAGCATAATATAAACAAGAGACTTTCGCACTCTGGATCTCTTAATTCTGAAAAGGATATTTAATCTTGATGAATAATATTATTTCATAGCAGCCCGTTCATTATTGTTTTATGGATTCGTCTACTCACTTGGCGGGCAACGGGTTGATGAAATTTTCGATAAACTCTTGTTTCACCTCCAACAGTATGTGGAACTCGGACGAGTTGGTCGACCAGTCGGCGAAGTGAGCCAGTCGCTGAAACAAATTTAATTATTCTCTTTCATTATGCTGGCGTTAGTTACATCGTGGTTTACAGTTAACTGGGCTTCACGACGAATTCTAGTTGCTTAATTATTATTTATTAATTAAATTTTGTGAGACTCAAAACAGAACAAAGTTGTATTCAAGCACTTTTTTTAGTGTTTTTTAACATGCTAAACCTCAGACCAAATAAGAACTATGGACACAATTTTGCGGACAACATAGTTAATTATGTTTGTGTAAGCTGTTTACTGTATTGAGATTTTGTGTTCCAAGTAGGCTACAACCTCATTTTTTGTTTATTTTTATTGAGAATTTTGTTTTCCAAGTTCACTTACGTGTGAAACGTGATTCAATCCTGCTTTTGATTTTTTGAAGAGTGGTTTATACACATTTTCACAGTATGTGTTCTTAAGTCGGCAGTTTTATTACATAATGTATGCGTGTTTGTTACCTTGTGTGTTTTATTGCATGTCTTTACAGAAGATCACCGTGAAATAACAATGTGTTTCGGTGATTGAGTAAGCCAGCGCCCATTGCCCTAATCTTTACCCTTGATCCTGTGCCGTTGCTTGTGTTATAGACGTTGGTAACCACTTACCATCAACTGGACCGACAGCTGATGTCCGTCGAACATAACATAAAAAAGACACGAGATATATAGTTTTGAACGAACAAAATTAATGCGGGAACTTATATGGAAAAAATAGTCTGATACCTCTGTTCATACCTCGAAGAACTGGTCGAAGTCCTGATCGCAGATGACGTCATCTCTATCATGATCCAGTAGCTCTGTGAAGAATAGTGTCATTTTCTCTGTCTGCACGGCGCTCAATTGAGCTAGAGGTTGCTCTTCTTCTAACTCTAGGCACTCTAGGTCTTCGCTGAACCGGTTCACCCATGTTGCTGTAAGGAATGAGGTTTGGTTTAGTTGTCTGTAGACAGAAGATAAATACTGTAAATCATCAGCATCTTCACTCTTGAATATATTAGCCCGTGTCTCTCCACGAGTGGACCCAAGAGTGGATCGCATACCGCGAACCTTATTTTTGGATTTATATTTGGATGTAATAGACCTAAAACTGAGGTTCGCGGTTTAGTTTTTTTTTAAACTATAAATCGTTACCGAGAAATACCAAAACATGTAGGTATGTCTTTTTCCGTGGGATACAACTAGTGTTCCATAAAGAGGAAGGTACCCTACAAATGTTAATAAAAAAATTATCTCTGGGTTCCAAATTTTGAAAACAAATTAAACATAAGTTAATTTGTTACCCTAATTTGTGATTGATTTAATGTTTTCCAAACAACGTTCAACAAACTCATAACAATATTATTTTCCCCAAAAATTTCATCAATCCCTATGAGCAAACAATTCATCAATATTGATTTGAAATATTTGAAGGCTTGGCCTCTGCCAATATCGGAATACACAAACATTACGTACATCAGACCCTACACACGACCCGAATATTAATGTACGAAAACGCGAATAGAAAAAGATATGAAAAACTGAAATAACAGAATTGGTTTCGTCCATTAAATAATTGGTTAAGATCATTAACCTAAACCAATACCTAAGTGAATACGTAGGAAATTAGGAATACAGAATTTAGTAAATTTATTCAAATATTTCCAGAAATATTTCATTTTACTTGAGAACGGAAAGTAATTAAAAAGAGTTTGTTCGAGTAGATTAAAAATATCTCTAGATTGTATTTCAAATTGAGGGATTTTTAAAAAAAATCCTTCAGCACAGATAGTGGAATTATTGATGCAAAATTTTTAGTTTCAAAGAGACATTCCGTTTGAAATGAGAACATAGTCAGGGTGGCATATTTCCGACCTATTTCTTCGTTCCAATACGAGCCTTCAGTCGTCAACGTATCATTTAAAAAAAGAGAAAGTGCTGTCTTAGTTGTAAGCTGTGCAGTGGCTGTTTATTTACTAGGCGTAAAGTTAATATTGATGACTTCTATGCCGTCCTTTTTTTGAATTAATTCCTTTTAAATTTTAATCCTCTTTATGCCTGGGCCACGAAACCAACGCTCGAAGTGAATTCGCTTAGAACTGTAAGCATCAAACATTTTGATATAATTGCAGCGACGTATTGTGGCCACTTAAGGTGCAATTCCTCAGGACGCGGCAGACGGCAGACGGAATTCCTGCGGAATTGCACCTTTACATGAACCACAATAATTTGTTTTGACGCTTGACGCCGGACAAAGCGAATTCGCTTCAAGCGTTGTTTTCGTGGCCAAGGATGTCCAGGGGTTAGAAATGGCAGGTACTTTAGATTTCTCTCCTTTACCACCGCGTTATACCAACACGTGCGCTGTTGTGTTTCGGTGAGTGAGTAAGGGATGACAGAACCCATTTCCCTATTCCTTCAAATTAACTTCCTGAATCCAACTGAGCGGTCCCTAGACGATCATGCAGCATGACATGCGTTACGTGCTATCATGCATGCATGACCGTTTAATTGTATTGATTGATGTGAATGACATGCGATTGTTTTATTTTTTATCCTGCAAGCTATGAACTGACATATACCCATGATTAAGACCCATGATTTATAGGCGATTGTAGCCAAATTACTATCAAGTGGACCATCAGCTCGTCTGTATACCTTTACATAGACAAAAAATAAAATAAAAGGGGCTTACTATTCAATGAAATAATAAATTTCACAGTTTGTGATAGTCTAATTAGCCAGAATATATTAACATAACTTTAGCAGGTATCAAGCGCTCGTTGCATTTACGAGAAGGTACTATGTTTAATGATGTGGACAACCGCAAATTATGTGATATTTTGGCATCCCAAACCCCCTTTGGGTGTGGGGGCAATGGGGGCTTTTGTTGTGGGGGCGACAGACTTTTATATTAGACACACAGATTGAGATAGAGTCGGTTTCTTCATTGCTGAAGGTCGTGCCCGCTCTGAAGTGCCTTGGTGACATCACCAGCTGTTTCCACTTCACACTGTCCTCAGCTCTTCTCATCGCCTTCCCAATTGTAAGGTCTGTAAGATGCACAACTTGGTCTGTCCATCGGCTAGAAGACCGGCTACGAGACCTCTTGCCATCCACTTTGCCAACTACCAGCTTCTACGAGTTTTCTGGTTCTCTGCGGGCTATGTGCCCAAAGTACTTGAGAACTCTTTGATAGCAGGTGGCGGAATCGCAAGCTGTTTGAGGATCGAGCTATTTGTCCTCTTGGCCGTCCATGGAATGCGCAACATCCGTCTCCAACAACACATTTCAATCCTTTTGCGCTCGAAAGATCGAATCGTCCAAGATTCAGCGCCATAAAAGAATAAACCCAATATTCTCATGATTCTTATTTTGGTTTTGTTTAACACTTATAATATTAATTGTATTAGAATTTCTAAGAAATAACACAAATTGTCTCCGAAAGGGTGGTGAACATTCGAGGTTTGCCCGGTGACCGAATTACTGCGTCGCAATGCGTACACCCATTGTTTGGTCTGAAGGGGAAATCGGAACGCGCCTTCACCTTTGATACTTCATGGAAACTTTATAATGATTTTCCGTTTAAAGTAAAGTAAGTAGCTAAAAAGTTTGGTATTCAATAGTGTCGTTCTAAAGAAAGATAAATAGCTCACTGCTTATAATTACCACACTTGGCGATGAATACACACTCTCATACAAAATAAAACCCAATAACGCTTATAAGCATGCATTTACATATATATTATGTATATAATGCGTTACTTGCTATACCAAGAATAACAAATGTCTAAAAACTGTACTCTAGGTAATCAGCAACCAACTAAGTAGTAGCAATAAGTAATTATTAACTTTCTATTATAGTATTGAATGTAATTTAAATAAACACATTTTATATTATGAAATCATTAAAATAAAAAAATTTGAATTGGCTAAAAAAATTTCTATGAAAATAAAGTGGTTTAAAACAGTTTATTCTTGTGGATTGAATTGATCGCAGAAGATCCACGAGTACTCAGAAAAGGCTTAATATTAGATGTTGAAAAATATTTGCATAATAACTTACACATAGATGAAAACCAATATTTGCCTAAATCATTAAAATTAAATACTGTATATTAGGTACACAAAAATATTTGGTCAAGATATTATTGTAATTTGCGTAATAATGAAAATTTTTCAAACTTTATAAAAATACTTTATTTTTGCAATGTAATTTTATACATTATCCTTAAGTTGGTGTCAAAGAATATATCTTACGTCTATATTAATTGTATTTTTAAAATCGGGGCAGTAGTTTTTGAGTTATTCATTACAAAACTTCTCTCTTTATAATATTAGTATAGAAATTCTACTTGAAGAATACGTATAAAAATTGCGTGTCACATGTTAAACTCTTAAACTATACTATACCGATTTTGATAAAATTTCGTGACTATGTGTAATTTGGTCCAACTTAAAAGATAGGATATATAAATTGCATCCGTGGCGAAGCCGGGAGCCGATCACTAGTATTATATATAGAAAAGAAAAACATATTAAGTATATAAAGAAACTCGGGTCGCATGGCAACATTTTAATTGTCACGAATATTATTTTCTTTTCATGATTCCAAGTTACGACTGAATCGCGTGTTGTTTACAGTTCCGTAATTTCCTAGTGGTGAATTATGAATTGATATTTTCAGAAGATAAATATATATATATCTCCTATTTTTAATTCTAAGATCACTGGGCCACATAAAAGACCTGTTAAATTTTATTAGGAATCTAAGAGTTTTCTGAAGATCAAGTTCATTTGAGAATTATCAGCCTCAAATTCGTCAGCTCATTAATTGAAAAGATTTTAAAACACACTACATTATGTACTATAGCAATATAACATGTAATAACATAACTTAAAAACAATGTAATAACTTTAAAACGCATTTTTAACAAGAAATAATATTTAAAATTGTTAAAGATACAATTATTGTTTCAAAGTAATATAGAATAGATCTAAATAAATGTATGTAAAATTATGATTTATTTAATTTTATTATTTTTATCCAATGCGTACTTAAAGAAAGAGTTTTAAAAATTTTAAATAATGAGTTTAAAACTTTAGAAAGACATCACATTTTTTTGTGGTAGTCGAGGATCTTCTGAAATTAAATGCAAGAGGATTTTGGCTGCCAAACTTAATGAAATCTGCATTTAAACTGAAAATGTATAGCTTGATCTGTAAAACCAAATGATTATATACGTTCCTACTCTTGTATGGAATAATTCCACCACAGAAATCATATGGATCTTTGCCAAAACATTACTTATTGGAAAAGAAATATGGTTAAATAAGACTGGCAGTAATTTCTAAAATTACTGTGCTATTGATATTAGATATGCTTACATTACAATGATATATATAGGTTCTATTGTAAATTGTTTGAGATTAATAGAATAAAAATTTTCACTTGATATTTTAACTCCCAAGAGTATTTTTTAGGGAATTCAAAATTTGTGGCGTATACGCATATAGGCATTAAAGGAACTTGTGAAGATTTATCTTAAATAATTTCCAAGTAATATGTGACTACATTACCTGGAAACTATAAGACTTATAAGTCATTTCTCATAAGACAAGAATTTTTCTTATAAGGTGCAAATATGCACGCTAATCTCAGAAATGGCTAACTCATTTGGTTGAAATTTGGCATAAAGATAGTTTATTATTTGGATTATCATATATGATAACTTTTGTCTTGGAAAAATATTATGTTCCTGTGGGATTAGGGCGTACGAAGTCACGGACACGTGCTAGTTTCAAATAAAAATAATATTTAGATTTTTTATTTTTAAACACTGTCACGTAAAATAGATAAAATACACAGTCATATTCAAATACCGTAACATATTAAATACAAGCGTTAGGATTCATTGAAAAGGGATTTTCCGTAGAACCTTCTTGTGCCCCACAAACCTTTTGCTTGATAGATAGAGATTACTTTCGGAACCTTTTGGTTTTCATGGGTTGTTTACGTTTTTTAGACACCTTTTGTGCTTTATCTACTGTCTGTGATTTTAAATTGCGATCGAGCATATTTCTAAATGTGTAAAAACCCTTTTCTTTAAGATTACATGATCTCATTTTTCGTCCAGAATCTTCAGTTACTTGTTTATCATGTACTTGTTCTTCTAGTATATTTTCAATATTAGGATAATTTTGTCTTTTGAGATTTTTATTCTTGTTTATGCCTTTTTTCTTCATATTTTAAATTCCTATTTCATTTATTATTTACGTATTTATAGGCCAACGAGTGTTCAAGTAATTTATGTCACTGTCAATGGTGTCATATTTTTATAAATCCAGATGACTCTGATTCTTTGCTGCCTAGAGTAGTTTAAATTTCTTTTTTTATTTTATATTAGCAATCCGATCCCGGCCTCGCATCTTTCTATCGCGCTTTAGGTTAATGAAACCCGTATCAAAATTGCTTGGTGGAGTTGTAGCGACCTCCTTTAACGGACTTTTTGATTTTCTATTCCTTTATTTAAAAGAATCAAAACCAAACAGATCAGTGCACATCTGACGCAGCTACAGAAAACACGCGCTTTCTCGCCAATGTCTTAATTTGTAAATACATGCACTCGCCTTTGTACATAATATAAATTGTTATATAACGTTATATGTATAAATGTACAATACTAAAATGTGGTGTTATTTCCTTTAATATCATCCCACAGAGTCTTTGGACTATTACTCCAAAGACTTAATACAAAAATCCTATTTTCATTGATATTTGAGAGTGAATTTTGAACAGACTCTTAAGAAGCAAACAATATATGAATACGTGAAAGTTTTGACTTCAAGAATCCGTGTGATGTATACAAAATAAAACTTCGAGTATATATCCAACATAAAACTTTTACGTCTTCATACTTTCAGATATTCAAGATTCCGTATCGTATTCGAACTTCGGCAACGTCCTACATAAATGTGATCCAATAAGACCTAAAAAAAAATATTTTTAAAAATTTATAATAGGGTTTTATAGGGAACATTGCGATTGCGTGAATTTTTTTATGCGTTTGTTTACTGACGGATCGCATACTGTTTATACTCTTTTCACCATAAACCTGGTTCAAGGTTAAACCTTCTACGAACCCGCTTCTACTAATGGGCTATTGTCACAACACTTAAGAAAATTACCTAAATTACTTGCACTGTGTCAACTTGTTACTTTAAGGTGCATTAAAAATATTTTGAAGTAATTCAATGTTTTGAACGAGTAAAACTCAAAGCGGAAAACTTCGAAAGCTATTAAAATTCGGAGCGCACCAGATGGCAATGTATAAACTTAATCGAATGTTACTACAATGAATGTAAACGAAAACCTATTGAAACTTTGATGAAAATTAGTTTTATTTAATTTTCACTAATTTCAAGTGAAGTAACATAACATTTCATAACATAACATAAAGTTAAGGACATGCTTTGGTCGGTTATGCTGTTACGAATACTAAAGTTCTTTGGTCACGTCTCTAGGAAGGAAAATTTAATGGAACGGCTTGTGGTTCAGGGTCAGGTGGAGGGCGAACGCCCAAGAGGTAGATCGCCTACCTGCGAGTTACCTAGTAAAATCCACAACTCTGTCTACTGTGGTAGAGTGTGGTCGTGATGCTACCAACCACACGTGCTTCACCTTAGACGACTGATATTGGGTCGTTCGCCGTCATCACAACACCGGGTAACGAGGGAAGGGGGTCTAGGACAATTTGCCGCCGCCAATTCGTCGCCGCCCTTTCGCCGCCGCCGAATTGGCCGGCGCTGAATCGTCCCATCCCGGAGGGAAGGCATGCTGTGTGTTTTCGGAACGTGTGACCACGGAGCGGAGGTAAAATTTAGCATTTAATCGAGGTGGAGCCCACAAGTGTGCGGGCCTCATCTAGCGAGGGGAAAGCTTGCTTGTCTCACCGATCCTTGAATCCCGCCCATAGATGGTCTACTGAGATTTTCCCATAGTCGTTACAGTAGGGTTCTGGTTCGCAGATTTTCTCACGCAAAAAGGGAGCGGCAATGCGAGGACAGGGCGAAAGCAATGTATAGGGAGGGCAAATATTATTCAATCGATCATCATAAAATTTTGCACACACTTTTTCAGGCTTATAAAAAAGGAACTTCATCACAAAAAAGTACTGCTCCCGAGGAACGCGGACGAAGTAGCTAGCAAAAGCTGGTATAATATATAACTCATTAAAATCCTCAGTGCAAAATGTTCCCTCGCGCCTTGTCCAAATCTAACTGCTTGGCCAAATTCACGTCGAAACTTTGACGATGTATTTCTGAAAACCTATAAAACGGAACGAAGCGAAAGGTCTTTATTGTAGTGCAATAACAAGAAATCATTTAAAATTCTATGGGAAAATTCATTAATTCATGTTTAGCCCACTCGGCGACATGACTAAAAATAGAATCAGTTCGAAGTCGTGACGTCATCGCATTGGGTCAAACGAATAAATCGAATGAATAATTAACGTCTAATGTCGAAAATCCATTCGTTGATGGCCGGATTGTATTGGTATCTTGATTATTATGACTATACATACATTTCAAATTCTTCAAATACATACCTACTAGCGAAATAAATTAATGAATTTCATCCTATAACAGAGTAATTTTTAACCACTATTATAAAAAATCCTTAGGCATCATCAGTACATACTAATAATAAATCTGTAGGGGTCGATTATGGAGTAATTTACTTTGTTTTCAGAAATATCGTGTACATAGCATAGGCTCTATACAAGATACTGCAACTAAATTGACGATTTTTAGATTTTTTTTCTGTATGTATTTTCTTCCATCACTCTAACGAATTAACTGATTTTCATGAAACTTGGTAGATAAGCATTTAGAAGTACGGGACACGTGATAGGCTACTTTTTATCTTTTTTAACGTGGACGAAGTCGCGGGCTAATATAATATAAATTGAAGGAGTTTTCCGCTTCAGTGTGTGCACATCTTCTAACTTCTCTTAAACCACGCAACGGATTTTGATACGGTTTTCATCATCAGTTAGATAATTTATCACGAAAAATATATTTATATAATAAAAACTAATTCAGTTTTTGTGTAAGAAGAAAAAAAAACTATTTTTCAAGTCATTGAAACTGTCTGCGTCTGTTTTTTTTTCACTGCTAACTACTTCTAAACCACCCAACGGATTTTGATACGGTTATGGCTAATAAACGAGGTAAGGTTTGTGTATATAAAAAAATGCACCCCCGGCGCGGTATTTTACATAAAAAGTTATGTAAAATACTACGCATTTTTTCTCTAATGACTACATAATTAGAAAAGCCGAAGAAGGTCATAAAGGTGACCTCAAAGGACAAAACTAAGGACTGACATTAGCGGTTCATAAATTAATTATGTATGCTTAAATTAGTAAAAAAACGATATTAGTAATAAATTTCACTGTTCGTTCAAATACTGCCACCAATGTGTATTTTTTATGGGTCGGCAGACACGAAGACGGTCCACTCGATGGTAAGTGGTAAACGTCGTCTAACTGACTGGTGCGCTGTGCTGACTACAGTAGGATTAAGAATAAGGAATTGGGAAAGTATAGGAAAATGGACTCTGGCATCCCTTGCTCACTTATCAAAACTCAAAAGCACACATGCTGTTAATTCACGATGGTCTTCTGTAAGGCGATCTTCTGAATGGCTACTGACCAAATTTATATTTGGCTAATGCCCTAATACATATAATAAAGTAGTAATGTTTGTACTTTTCTACCCTTCTTTTAGGTCGTCCGTCGGGGTTTGATTTGTGACCAACCACATTTGAAAAACCTAAAATATAATGTTCATCACTATGACGTCACAGATTGGATGTCTTAAGTAATGATTTGCCATTTCAGTTCGAAAACATACTCGTACATAATAATTATGAACATACGGCTGTACCGTAATAGTTCAATTTACACAAGCGTAGTGTTTCTGGGAAACACAATGCATTCACTAATTATGACAGTTGGGAGGCATTGTTGCCTGTTGCTAACGAGCTCTATATGAAACAATTTACCAACATTCACAACAATTTATCTGCAGACTCCTTTCATTAAACACGAAAAGTGTAGCAAAGGCCTTTTTCGCTCGGCTTTTTTACGTTTAAATGGTAAAATAAAAAACTTAATTAAAAGATGACTATCACTTGGACGATGGTTTATATTTGTTTTAGACAGACACAACTAATTTAGACACCATATTTTGTGGCTGCGGCTGTGTTTAGAATTTTGTATTCTTTATGAATGATTATTTTTTTATGTGAAGGTCAATTGAGTAGTTAAGGCGTAGCAAGCGTAAAGAAACAAATACATAAACTAGATCTAGATAGCGAACTTGGAAAATTATTGAGAAGGCCCATGTGTAGCAGATGACATCGTTCAAAGAAAATGATGGATTTAATTTTTTTGTAATGTGAAGATCGTCAGACAGGTTGACGCTCCAATTAATTTTCTTATTAGTAGGATTAAGGATAGGGGATTGGGAAGGGATAGGGAAATGGGCTCTGGTACAAATTACTTACTCACCGAAACACGACAGCACACATGCTGTCATTTCACAGTGGTTACTGCGACTGCGAAACGCAGTGTGGACAAAGCGCAGTGTCCTACTACTTCCCAAACTACAAACTTTCCCAAACATAGCCAACTTTGAAAACGCTTAGAAGAAACAACTTCAACTTGATATTAATTAATTGGGTGTTACTCTTCCGATATTAATTACTTGCTTGAACAAAAACCGAAAAGTTTCAAACAATTTCCTACCATCAAAGCCGTTCAATCATTATTTGATATAACATTTTTCTTGTCAAAGTTGGTAATGAGCGAGCGAACCTCGACCGGCTCACAGTTGATGGCTTGAAATAATGAGTGACAAATGATCGTGATGAAGTGAAAAAATAAACCTAAACGTCATAATTTTAAGGATGCTTTTTACATTTAGTTGTTTGCTTATTAGGTTTTGTTTTTTCCAGTATTACACGCCCATTATTTTTGTTGAGCCCATCACGAGTTGGTAGTAATTCCTTCCATTAATTTCCTTTATTGCTTAGAGACAAATTACACTTAATTTACAATCTTATTATTTTAATTATATAATCACAGCTAACAGTGGTTCGGAATGCCGATTCTGTGAGGATGTTATTTTTAGTGTTTACTAAGAAACTGGAGAAACTTCATAAAACACGTGATACAATCACCATGTTTATCAACTATCAAGTCCTCCTGTATGGAGGCGGTTACAGCCGAAATGACTGCGAAACGCACTGTGCCTTGCCAATACTTACTTACCACAACTTTTCTGCAAATTATTTGAACAATTTGCAGAAAATTGCATCTGTGTGAGCTGGGGCGGTTAGATTTTTATATGCGCTACTGTATGGTACTGTACGGAAACAAAAATTTAAAATTGACACTCACACTGTTGGTTAACAGTCCCTAATTTAATTTAAAATTCAGTTTGCTCTCAAATACGCGAGAATGTTACAGAGATAGGTAGAGGGGGAGCTTTTGTACGTTGAAATTGTGTGCTGCGTAGAAAACATATTTTAATCATTTTAAATTGATGATTTAAATATTTTAATAACAGGTATGCCGACGAATTCCCAGATCAGTAGTGCTCAAACGGTAAATATTTGAGATTTTTTAAACGATATCGGGAAATTGCCGATTTAGATCGATTTACAATCCTTGTTTGATGATAAAATAATTCACAGTATATATAAGCAACGAAAGGCGGCTTTATCAAAGAACGAGAGGTATTTTACAAAGAAAAGCCGCCGATTTTCCTGGAGACTTCTGGCTGTGACCTATACCTACGCCCTACCAACGCCTTAATACACTCTAAAGTACCAGAATATGTGCACGCTAATATGTGCATCACACATTTTTGTAGAATCTACGGAGTCGATTACTAGTCTAATAATTTTGAGGTCGATCGCTAGCAGTTTAAGTCTGCATCTCCCCTGCCCTAGATGCTAGGTGTCTACGTCGCTTAAAAACAAAACCCTAGCCGTGATTCAATTTAAGGGTAAATTAAAAATTTGTATGACTTTGTTATTATATTAATATTGAATACAAAGTAGCTAACTACCACCCTAAAATAAAATAAAAATAAGTATTTTTATTCTGAGATGCTTTTCATTGTTTCCATTTTTTTTGTTACAAACGTTAACAATAAGAAACTCCTTTTTGTTGCAAAAGCGTTACGTCTGACGTTGTAGAAGCTTATTTCCGCAGAAAAGGCGTCAAAAGGCGTCCACAGCGGAGTCGAGAAACTATACCCCTTGTTACAAGTAAGTACTTGAAATATTCGCCAGGAAATCATTGGAAAGAAGTATCAAAGGTACAATAGAATTTATTTCAGTATCAAGTTGTCTTAATAACTATAAGAGTTTTATACCTACGACAAACATTTATTAATATAAAAACATAAATATAAATATTGTATGTTATTTTATTAATAATTTAAATTAAACTTTAGAATTATTAAGATTATTTTTATATAGGGCCTTTGCGCACGACTTCGTTCGCGTTGGAATTCACGTAATACTCATGAAGCGGAACCTTATGTCTGATATTTTGAATTTTCATTTTGTGTAATAAATTCTTTGTATGGCAAGTACATAGAATTTGTTACACATTAAACCGGGTTGAATATTATATACTTATAAGTAGTAAAAATGGAATGCTTTTATCTTTCCGCTTTGCACGTGTGTGGCTGTGAGTAAGATATTATATATTCTTATACACTATTGTAGGTATATCTGTTTTCTTATTACATTCTTTGTGATAGCACTATAAGACCCTATTTATTCTTTAGCGACTTTTCCAAGTCGCATAGACTTCTCAGAACAAGAATATAAGTGAGTTAACTAAAGTTGGCACGTTTACAGTACTCACACCAATGCATTTTTGATATACAGTATGTTGAAAAAATTTCGTTATTTCAGTTATTTCGCAATGTTTATGAAATCTGTTGGATGGAGATCTGAAATCTCTGTAAAAATGAAAAAAAAAGAGGTATATGCGTAATGTGTCAATGTGTTGCACGTGCCAACTCTCGTTAACTTGCCTATATACAAAAAATCTATATGGCGCGTTTGTTTTGTTATCAATTTATTATGATACTAGTTGGTGCCCTTTGTTGCTATACCTAACTTAACACTGGCCATTCTTTAGTTTTTTAATTTATTTTAGATTTTTTTTCCTAGATGAAAGGAACCTTATGTCCTTTCCTGTATCCCTGACAACATGTATGCAAGATTTCATGATGATCGGTTGAGTTAAGGCGTGAAAAGGTAACAGTCAGGCAGGCCATGGAAGTATAGTATAGAGTATGGCAATGGATGGATAGTATGTGGCCACCGTCGCGTCGTCCAAGGACACAAGCAACACCAGGATACAAAGAAAAATGCGCTGCCAATATGTTTACTAAAAAAATATTATAAGAGCAAAGATTGACTTACTCCATACATGCACGCTCCAACCACGATGCTTATCCTCTTCGCTATTACTGGCCTGCATCTGTTCAGCGACTTCCGCTTCCGGTAAAGTTCTCCACCGTTTCAACAACTCTTTGGTCTTATCCTTCGTTTTGTCGCAAGCCTGTTTCCAATTAGTGAAATACTTCCGGGATACTTTCGGGCTGGTCAATGATGTGGATTTGGAGTCTTGTCTGAGGAAATAGAGAGAGATCTATGTTAACGAGATTGAACTTATTCAATTTGACCATAGAGCAAAGAATCGCAGAGCCGCCCGCTACTAGAGACAGAAATAATACTAATAATATTCATGCCGCGCAATTGCGCTGAACGCAACTCAGGGGAGTAAAATTGATCCAAAGATCGATAGAAATGCCTCATTTTGTTGTGATTTGGTGTGAAGTGCAAAAGTGAATAAGCAAAATTTAAATGTATAATATCAAAAGTAAATAATTTAATGAAATATTTAGCTTATAAACGGGAGTGCGAGTCGGGATTGTCGTGGAACACAAAACCTAAACAATGCGTAAGCCGTGCGTGTACCGGTGTGAATAAAAGGTAACGCCCCTTGACCCTGACACGCTAGATTTGTATGAAAAGCGTTGACCATGCCGTCTCTAGTAGCAGGCGACACTGCGATTCTTTGTTCTGTGAATTTAACTATTCAACTATTGCACAATAGAGAGGGTCGGTCTAACCGAACTGCACGGGACAGTGTGGAATTGTTTTATGACCCGGAGCGTCGACATCGCTTAGGAGTTATAGAGACCGTGTAGAGTAAATAGGAACCCAGATATATTTGCCAATTGTGCAACCGAAAGCAGAAACACTCAGCTTTGCATGTTTGCTGTAAGTGTATCTCTCTATAACTCTTAAACGAATTAACTGATTTTAATGAAACTTGGTAGATAAACATTTAGACGTACAGTCGGCCGCATAAGTCGATTAACACATTCAAAAGTGTAAAACAACTGAACACTCAACTTACTTAATTACTTACTTACTGAAGCTTTTACGATCGTTTGTACGTGAAGTTTATTTTGTTCTCTAGTCGTGACCAACGACTTATAGCGCGTTGAGTGTTTAGTTGTTTTGCACTTATGAATGTGTTAATCGACTTATGCGGCCGACTGTACAGGCCACAGGAGAGGCTACTTTTTTCTTTTTCAATGCAGACGAAGTCGCGAGCGCCATCAGCTAGTATACTTATAAATTAAATCAAATCCATTTATTATTATAATATATTAACATACAAAGCATAGTATTAAATTGGAAATGTAAAATTCAGACCACAAATGTGGAATTCGTCTACGTAGTAGCGGTTTGAAGAGATGAGTTCGAAAACCACTATTTGTTTAAGCGCCAAGCATTGTGAGAATTGTGATTGAGTTCCAGCAGAGACAACGGCTTTGAATTGCACTCAATAGAAATGTATTTTATGGTTATACTTTTGTCTTGTTCAAGCGACTCTTGGTATCGTATTTTTTTCTTTATTCGTGCAAATAAAAAAATCTAGATTCGTGCAAATCCTTATCAATACTATGTATGTATGATGTACCTTATGTATGTATGTATGTATGTATGTATGTATGTATGTATGTATGTATGTATGTATGTATGTATGTATGTATGTATGTATGTATGTATGTATGTATGTATGTATGTATGTATGTATGTATGTATGTATGTATGTATGTATGTATGTATGTATGTATGTATGTATGTATGTATGTATGTATGTATGTATGTATGTATGTATGTATGTATGTATGTATGTTATATATGATGTATGTTCCTCCATAACTCTTAAATGAATTTAATTAATTAATTTTCATGAAACTCGGTAGGTAAATATTTAGACGTACAGGACACAGGATAGATTACTTTTTTTCTTTTTCAACGCGGACGAAGTCGCAGGCGCCAGCTAGTATACTTATTATATAAATTACGTGTCACATGTTTTTCGCCTATGAACTCCTAAACTACTGAACCGATTTTGATAAAACTTCGTAACTATGTGTAATTTGGTCCAACTTAAAAGATAGGATTGTTTTCATTTTGAACTCGGTACTTTATATTTGCATTCGGTTACATTTCGGTAACAACAGTTTTTTTGTACGTGTAAAAAATATTTAATAGATATATCTGATAATTATATGATTCCATTATTTGTATTGAATCTTTTTACACAATATAAAACAAAATCGCATCCCGCCGTCTGTCCCTCTTTATGTAAGTTTAGATCTTTTAAACTACGCAACGGATTTTAATGAGTTTTTCACTAATGGAAAGAGTGTTAAAGAGCGTCATAATTTTCAGAAAACCTAATAGCACCTAGTAGATTTAAACCTGTACCGTTGCTGTATGCAGTTATTTATTAATTATACATATATATTGATCTTCAAAGTAATATGTTATATTATGATAATGATAAAGTTAAACGAAGTTCAAACTTCAGCCTCCTACATTCAAAGTGAACTGTGTTAACTCATTAACTATTATCTACATTATAGTCCCAGTCGGGTGCGCTATCAATCATTTTGCTAATTGGCAATTTGATGGATACGCATCGATTGTGTGTTGCCTCTTAATTACAAAGCTTGTTTAGCTAAGTCATTATATTATAATATTACTAGCTGATGACCGCGACTTCGCCGCCGCGCATCACTCTTTAAGTAGGTAATTAATTAATTTGCTTGTTTGGCGCTGACTCAAAATTACTTGGGTAGGTATACTTACATTAGTTTAAGAACTTAGTTATTATAAGGTTAAATAAAATAATTTTTTGCTTTTCAATTTTTTCGGCGGTTTAATTGTTTGTTAAAAATTTTTATTTCATAAATTTTCGTGGCTATAATCTATTATATAGTCAGTTCACCAAAATCTGTCAGTAAACAATAAATCACCCCTGTTTTCCCACCCTTAGGGTAGGATTTTTTCCAAATTTATATGGGACCATTAAAGAAAGAATTATCAAAATCGGACTACTCTGTAAAAAGTTGTACACTACAATCAGTGAGTGAACAACCAATTATCCCCTGTTTTCCTACCCTTAGGGCCGGATTCTTTCTTCCAAATTTATATGGAACCACCTTAGGGTTACACCCTTTCAAATAAAAAAAGAATTACCAAAATCGGACTGCTTTGTAAAAAGTTATGCGTGGTAATACACTACAATCAGTGAGTGAACAATCAATTATCCCCTGTTTTCCTACCCTTATGGTTGGATTTTTTTATCCAAATTTATATGGAACCACCTTGGGGTTACACCCTTTCAAATAAAAAAAGAATTACCAAAATCGGACTACTATGTAAAAAGTTATGCGTGATCATACATAAAATATAAATACGCGTCGAATTAAGAACCTCCTCCGTTTTTGTTTTTTCGTTTTCGTCGGTTGAAAATTTCATTATGTTTGATTGAGTAGTTAAGGCGCGAAATGGTAACAGACAGACATATAGAGTTACTTTCACATGCTCGTATACCCACTTGATGGTGTATTGAAAATATTTTGAATTAATTTAGTGTTGCAAATTACTTTGTCAACAAAAACTTGCATTGTAAAAAGCAAAAGACCAGCAACAAACAATGGGGTTGAGAGTTGCTCGCGTACCGTGCGCCCTGCAGGCTTACTTGTGTGGATGGAGTATAAGCAGTCACTTGGGCGACATTCTAGCGAAATGTGTTGCCAACTCTCAGAACAAGCCTTTGAAACTTCACCGAAAACTTACCTATTCGCATGTGAATATTTTATTAAATTAATTTAATCTTAACTCGAAGAAATTATCCCACTATTTCACAACGCGTTGAAAAATAAAATCATAATTCGATTGCGCGAAAAACAGACCTAACCGCAATACGTCTGACTATGGTCACTGACAATTTTAGACATAATACACAAAAAGATCAACATTAAAAGTGTGACTGATGTATTATAACACTTCCGCCAATTGCAAAGATAACCTTGACTTTGTGATCTAGACTTATTATTAGGTGTGTAATTTATTTTTTGTATATACTATAAAATTTGGAGGTCAACTTTGTTTATTTTAAGATATCTGTCCATTGCCGAGTTGTTTAACTTTAGTTTGACCGAGAGGCTCACGAAGGGGGGTAAATTCAACAACATCGTAACTATACAATCATCTTTCAACTATCGACAATCGTCTTTCAGAACTAAGTGATTATCTTTATTTAATGCGTACATTTTAAGTACTTTTTTCTTAAAAAGATAATGCCATTCCTAATACCATCGGTGGCAACTTATTAGGGACATAATTAATATAGAGCTTCAAGCTAATATTTGAAATAGGCTATGAATTCGGCGTTACAATTTGTTATTTTATTTCACACTAGCTGGCACCCGCGACTTCGTCCGCATTGAATAAGAAAAAGTAGCATATCCTGTGTCCTGTACGTCTGAATGTTTATCTACCAAGTTTCATGAAAACGGATGAAAATCAGTTAATTCGTTCAAGAGTTATGGAGGAGCATACATAAATACAAAAATGATAAATGATGATATGTATGATCTTTAATTTTGGTATGGCAACAAGTAAAACAAATTCATTGAGAGAAAGTAGACTCAAGTGTTTTGAGTCTTGTTGGTATAATTTAATTTCAATATTTTTTTCCTTACCTTTCAAACGTGTCTTTAGATGTGTCGCTGTTCTTGGACAGTCTCCTTTCTTTCTTCACGCTGCCGTCATCGCTAGGGGATTTCTCTGTAGGCACTTTCAAGTCTTTGTCTAATTTGAACTCCTTGTCTGTCTTGCTGCTGGAGCGAGACGATTTGCCTTCATCGCCGCTATCTCGCTTCAGCGCCGGCTTCACGGGCGACACGTTGCCGGACTTGTCTTGTTTTTTCATCTCCATATTGTGTGCTTCATTTTTGAAGATTTACTGAAACAAACGGATAAATATAAAAAAAAAAACCTTTTCTCGATCATGTTGCGGGAGCATTGTAGCCCAGTTGATATGAGAGTAGATATACCTTTTCTCATTGTTATTTAACACAATCCTATCAATAACACAAGAGAGCGGATACGAGAGGAGAGGAAACGAGACGAGACGAGACGAGCGAGATGTTTCTTCAACTAAGTTGATAGTTTCTTCCACCAAAGTTGCTGTGTCTGCTTAGCGCCAAGCCAAAACCATCTTCATTAAATGTTACTAAGGAGTTTGGTTTAGTAAAATCTGTATTTTTAATCCTTTTTTAATATCTTTTGCATTTCAAGATTTCATTTGAAGATTCAAGATGCAGAGGACATTTGTGTCCGAGGACAAAAGGAGTCGAGTGGTGTTTAAGAGCAAAAATTTGTAAATATTAATAAAAATTGCGGACAGTGTAAAAAGAACAAAGAGCCCGAAAATTTTGTTTAGTTAAAATTAATTTAGTGCAAACAACCGCGCTCAGTAGCAACAAAGAAACATTTTTTAAGTAGTGTTTGAGATATCAAAGACTAAAAGTAGATATGCCGTCTAACTCAAAACTTTAACACACAAAGGGTTTTCCCAGTACCTATAAAATCAGAGTTAAAACACTAATCCCCCTCATCGATACTTTTCTCAATATATTATCAAAATTAAAAAAAAAAACTGTTATTATAGGAGGTATAGCGAAAGCAAGTTTACAATTAACCTTGCTTCGAAAAATAGTAATAGCTAAAGGATCCTAGAGGAAACTAATAACTGTTCTTGTTGTTACTCAATGAATATGGGCCTAAAGATTATTTTGTAGGAGTAGCCATAATTAATAGGTTGAGTAAAAAAGTCATTGTTAGCCTATAATGCCTTTTTCATTATCCTTGATAAGTGTATGCAGAATTTCATGATGAATGATTTCGTTGTAAGCGTAAAAAACTCACTATTGCATTAATAATTTTAGTTAGGATTCGCTTAAAATATTATACCTAAATGAATTATTCTAGAATTGGTCCATCCGCTTCTCCTATTAAATATTCAAGTCCAATCCAACAACAGGTTAGATACAGTCTCCTAAAGTTCCGAGTTTATATATCAATTCAAACAAATGAGTGTGTGTTTCGAGACGTTGCTAAAATATTAATGGTGTCAAGTCTGGGTTAAGTCAACTAGGCACGAATTTGAGCACGAATTTCCAACGTTATCTTTGAATAAGAGTATTATTTAAGCAGTATTTAAAATATTTTATACAAATTATGAAACGCGGCTTTGTTTGTCGTATGTTGATACAAATATTAAGTTATGTTCCAAATATTAATAATATTCTAAATGGACCTATTAGAAGTTCTGTTGTGTTTTGATGACTGAGTAATTGATGCCAGAGCCCATTACCAAAAGAGATTTAAATTTTTGCCTTTACCATATTCCATCCTAATCTTGTGGCACTTAAAACACCTGTCACCACTTGCCATTAAATAAAGTATGTAATGCGTTACATACTGTAAATAACACTATTCTACATCTATTTATACATTTAAAAAGATTCTTGCAATTCACTGATAACTAATTAGAACGAGCAGAAATGCCGAAACGAAAGAGTTGTTTCTGACTTTGTAAAACCTATATCACAATATACACGATATACAGTGTTAAATTTCATTAATTATTAATTAATTAATCAATGATTAATAGTTAATTTAATAGATAATTCTATTAATTAATCATTAATTAATTAAATTAAGTTAATATAAATTAATAACTTTCGAAGATTTGATAGGTATAATAAGGTTACCTTAAAGGTCAATATAAATGCTGAGGATTTTTTTCAATTAAACACAATTTTCGATATTTTTTTTAATAATAAACCAGTGTATCTAATCTCTAACGTTTACGAGAAGGATGGTGCATATCGCTGCTAAAATTAAATCAGTGGCCAGCGCTTTTTACAGTTCATATACTGGTAATTATTTAAAATGTGAACGAGATCGCAGTGCACTACAGGAAACCTCAGAGGATCATTCACCAAACAGTACACGAACAGAATAAAATAAATAAGACCATTCAACTTTATTTACTCGTATTTTTACTCTGTAAATAACTCCTGGTTTTATGTTTTTACGATATTATTAGTAAGTCTTTAGGTAAATTATTAATTTATGACTAAAAATTGTAAAAATGCAAATTTCGAATTAATTTGGAAACTTTAAAATTTAAAACTTTGCTATCCATGAGCAGAGATTTCTTAATTGATAAATTGATAAAAATAAAATAAAAAATTAAAGCGTTAATTGCATTAATAATAATATATATTTTCTCTATTTTACATCGCGGACGGAGTCACGGGCACCAGCTAGTCATTTTATATTATGAATTATTAAAGATAATTTAATAGGGCTTCTAGGCATCACTGAAACAGTTCTGACTTGACAACGCATTCAACATATACGAGTACACACGTTATTGTACTAAACTAACCATGTTATCACTCGTGTATGCACTGCATAGAAAGTAGGAATATATAATACCAATACAGTAATAGTTCGTAACTCTATGATGCACTGTGTTTATTTGCCGAAGTGCACGGAATACCAAATTATAGAGAAGATGACGGTAGCACAGACAGTAGTGCGACAGTTGGAAAACATCGGTGTGTCATTGTTCACATACCTGTAATAACGGGCTTTGTGAAGGGTTCATTTGATTTATTATGCCAGTGTACTTTGAAAATAGAACGTCGCATGTTATTTGTTTCGAGTTACGCTTACGCATAATATTTCTTCCTAAAATAAGTTTTTGTGCGCGCGACTTCACCCGCATTGAAATATAAAAAATAATAATATAATTTTTAAGGTAACACTCTTTACCTTAACCCTTACCTTGTTAAGGTAACCCTTAACAATCTTTTCCAAGGTTCGATTTCCGGCTGGGCCATCTTTGAAAATTAATTTACAAAGTTGGCTCTGGTCTTAGTGACTTTTTTTGCAGTCATTTAGCCATCCATTCAGTATTATACTTCCTCTAAACATTAATCCGTACTATAATAGACTACCTTTGTCTATTACCAAAAGCAACGCCACAGGTGTTGCAAATACTCTGCCAACAATGGATGGAAAAAAGGATAAGGAGGGAAATATATTCAATATCCATAGAGCAAACAACGTTACGGCTTATGACAATATTTTGTTATCAGTTAATTACATAATGTGTTGGTATTATGCGGGCTAAAGCATTGATTAATTAAATAGACAGCAGTCGAATGAATGCATTAGTTCAATGCAATAGCATTATTGCTTTATAATAAACTAGCTGCTGCCCGCGATTTCGTTCGCGTAACTTTGTTAATTATATACTAAAACCTTTCTCAAGAACCACTCCATCCATTGGTGAAAACAGCATGAAAATTGGTGCAGTAGTTTTTGAGTTTTTCGCTAACAGACAGACGCAGCGGGGGTCTTTGTTTTATAACATGAAGGATAAAGTCGCTATTCGCTTAATTACATTTCCTACACCACGTGTTCACAATCTAATCCGTCAATATGACGTACATGTTGTCTAATATCTACTTCCTCAACGTCAAAGCTTCTGAGGTTTAATATAGTGGACCCCAGTCATCGCCGGCTGGTTTGCCGGGTTCACCGCGGAGATTAACATCACTTCTGCTTTTGCGACTTAATTAAAACATATGACAAATTATACTCTATACATTAAGTACAGTCGGCCGCAAAAGTCGATTAACACATTCAAAAGTGCAAAACAACTCGTGGACTTCTTTCAAAAAGGTTAAGCTACAGGGCAAACCCTTAACCCGATCGTCTTTATTTTAGGCTCAAATTGTAGCTGACTAAATTGTCCAGAATATCGAGCGCCAAAATGAAAAATTCGGAATAAAATTGATTTTTTTAACTATTTCAGCCATAACTTTTTTCGTTTTTGACTTTTTCGGAAAATTCTTTATGCACCTTACAGCTCTTGTGAATACGCGTCTTGAGCTCTTTTTGAATATCATACATTGACAACTCTCCGAGATATGAGGGGATCGCATTTTTTCGTGAAATCGGTGCATAGTATTGATGTTAACTGTATCACAAAAATGTTTATAACATTTGTTTAAAAGATACATATTTTATGGTGTAGGTAATGTTGGGTGCACCCACTGTTAAATTCCCTCCTACGCACGTTGGCGAATACAAAACGTAATTTACATAAGTTAGTTAAACATTCTAATTGAGGCATTTAGCAAACCAACGTTATGTTTATACATGAAAGAATTATTTCACAGCTCATTAAGTAACGCTGCCAACGAAAGCTAAATTTAATTACAAAATTAATCCCGCTTTAATATTTTAGTTACTTCCCTTACAAAATTTATTAATAACTAGCTGGCGCCCGCGACTTCGTCCGCGTTGAAAAAGAAAATGTAGCATATCTTGTGTCCTATACGTATAAATATTTTCATGAAAATCGGTTAATTCGTTTAAGAGTTATGCAGGAACATACATACATACATACATACAATACCTATTTATTATTATTAGTATTGATGATAGTATAAAAGAACGTGTTGTTAGGCTTAATTCAAAATTTTTTTTTTCAGAAGAGATGTGGTATTCGTAATGTCTGACCTTAATTAGTAAAGAAAACGCTGCCAATCATCTAGCCATTGGTGTGACCAAGTAATTGAATTAGTGGTATATACCCACTCACGTACTGAGAGAAGTCAAATACTGGACAAAATGGAGGAAAATATTGCACAGAGCCAAGGATTTTCAAGGACACTATCTTCAGCATTGAGTTCTACGATTAGAAAGAAGTCTACGATTAGTCTACAGACCGATACGTTCTGTAGCTTGTGCTACAGTAAGTACATAAAAGTAAATTGTTTTTCGTTTATTTTATTTATTTATTTATTTACAATAACATATAGTGTATATTTTAGTTAATTGGCTATGAAAACACACACTAGGCATGCAAGCCTGTATCGCGTGCTTCAAAATATACACTAAATTAATAATAAATAGGTACTCGTACATATAAAAATAAATGACACAATAAATTTAGAATATAAAATGAGGCTATGTTTTTAAATTGATAGTCGTATTGGAATCGTTTGTATTTTTAAGCATGATGCATAATTTTTTTTTACTATACTAGGCGGCAGGCAGGTTGACAGTCGTTTTAAGGCTTAGGAACACCGATACTAGGAGGATGCAAATAAACTACTGAAAGATGCTCAAAACGAATCACTGCAGAAATAATTTGTTTTCCAACAAAAACTTTACTCTTTGTTTTCTCTTAGTTTATGTTATAGATTGTTAATTGCCGATTGAATGTTACAAATTAAAGCAATTTGTACCTACTTTATTTAAGCTGTGGAAAATTCTCTCTGAAACATATTCATGGTGTTAAAATGTTTTGTTTTGTATAAATTCAAGAGTCAAATTTGTTTTCAAATGAATGGCCTCTCGCTCACATTAATCACCCACGCTAATCGCTCGCCAAAAAGAGTTTTTTTTTACGGTATTAACGGCATTAATTATTTATACGCTATATTCTACCAAAACATCCCATTGTGGATTAGTAGAACTTCACGTTTCTTAAAATATTGATAGCCAGTTCCTATGGTTGTTTATTAAATTATAGTTAATGCAAATAGTCATTATTTTTAATTATTACATGACCTTAAAAATACTTCAATGTGCAGACGGAAAGTAGAACCTTCGTTTGCTATTAGTTTCATTTTTTAGTAAAATAAAGTTAAAATACTTTTTTAGGCGATTCAGCTTAGCACCTTATTTAGGTTTTACTAATTTATATAATTTATATCAAATATCCGTAAAAAAAATATCATAGCCATAGAGACAGACAAAGATGTATGTGTTTGTAAACCTTTCATTCATTTTTTCAAAGACTGTGAAAATACCAGAAAATTATCATAGAATATCTTATAGAGTGTATCCCACAAAATATTATATTTCATGAGAATATTTTCCTTCTCGTAATATCCGCTTTGCATGACCAAAAGAACATGCAAACTAGGTTGCAATGCAAATCGCGTTTTATGTATCAGTGTTCAAGTCGGGGTCAGAGAAGCACGTCACAGCCCTGTGTTAGTATATAAAAGGCAATGTAAACATGACATCGCTGGTTATGTTTATCGTGGCGGAGTAATGGACTTGCTCATTAACATCGTCTATCATTCATGCAAGTATCGTTAACATTTTAAAAGGGGAACTTTATATTATTGATGACCTAAAATATATCACAACTTAAGATTAAAATTTATGATGATGATGATATTTAAATAGGCTTATTTTGTAACACTTAATTTTTAATATCCGACGCCCGCCTCAAAAACGGAGTGCTATTAATTCGAAGTGTGTGTTTATGTGGGTCATCTGTGAGTCTTATGGACGGCTCCCAAACGCATTGACCGATTTTGAGTTTTTTTATTTGTTTGAAAGCTCACGTGTTCAGAATCGTTCATAACTATAAGGCATGAACAGCCATTTTCTAGTCGACGGTGGGATTTCATTAACTTCCACATATTGAATTGATTTGAAAGATGTGTTTTTAATTCGGTGGTATTTTCATGACATGGTAACCTTGACTGGATGCTGCAGCATCAAGTGGTCTGCGGGATATAAGTGTTACATATCGCTCCTTAAAAACTAAAGGGCCATAAAACAAAAAATCCAAAAATGTTTTTATAACAAAAATATAATCACAATCCTTCATATTGTATGTTGCAAAAAGAGTTATTGTTGTTTTATTCCAAATTTAGTATATTTTGATCATTTTTTATATATTCAAAAGTAACTTATATGCTTATATCTCTTCGATTATTCAGTTTATTATAAAAGTACTTAAAGCATTTAATGCTACTTAAAAATACGCTTCTAACGATGTATAATATGCATATATTTGATATGTATCTAATAAGAAAAAAATTGACAAAAAATAATTAATTTTTTTACGATTAGCTCTCCTGTAAAAAGTGTAATTTTGATTTGTGGCCCTTTAGTTTTTAAGGAACGATTTGTTTACAAAAAATAAACTCAATCATTTATAAGCATTAGTAGAGGTACATTATACTCGTAAATGTCTGGTAGAATAATTTTATTCTATAGGTGCAGTCGCAGTGTGTTGAAATCTGAGTACTTCAATAATAACCACAAGCAATTTCCCTAAACGGCTGTGCTACGGTTCGTCGTAGCGCTACGTCAGTGACGTCACACTGCTACGTCGACGCTCCGCAGCTCGTAGCGCATTGCACAGAGTAAATAGTGTACCTCTACTACCTTGCAAATGGATTAAATTCATTACTGCATGAACCTCTTTATGTGGATGTATTTATCTGCAAAATGTACACTATAGCTATATAGCTTGTTTAAGACTCCTACATATTATTATGTGAAAAGTTGATATTTGTTCAGTCACTGTATTTTTAATTTATTTTAATTTTTATCAATACTAATAATAAATCTGTAAGTGTAGGTATTGATGTATGTATGTTCCTCCATAACCCTTAAACGAATTAACTGATTTTCATGAAACTTGGTAGATAAACATTTAGACGTACAGGACACGTGATAGGCTACTTTTTTTCTTTTTCAACGCTGACTTAGTCGCAGGCATCAGCTAGTAATAATATAAAACGGGATAAACAAAGGATTAATTGCATAAATAATTAAAAAAGCCAAAAAACCCTGAATAACCAGAGAGAATAATTTTAAACACCGCGTGCTTCCTCGGAATGTTTTTGTAGAAGAAAATATTGTATAACAAATGTAAGTACAATACAAATATTTCCTATAATAACCTAATTATATTTTTTTAATCAAAAATTTCGAAAATTTCTACTTATTAAAATAATGAAATGTATGAACAAATATTTAAACTTCAATGTCGTCGTGACTAGAGAGAGGCCCATTCAAGATTAAAGTTAATTGTATGTTTTAGCTGAGTGTACTTCCATTAGGCTGTGGCTTAATGTACGAGTCGAGTAAACACCTCCACAGGATGTTGGCTTCCACAATAATTATGCAAAATTATTGCTTAGCTTAACACTAAGCCTTCGTTAAGGACGATAAGTGCCCCACAATTAATTACTCTTATTAATATCAAAATATCTATACATAATTATAATAAAATCATAACGGATCCGTGTCTGATATTATTTTTTTATACAGAACAGTTTGTACATATTGTACTTAATATGCTACCGAATTAAGAAAAATATTTTATTTTTTAATTTTTGTTTGTTTGTCTGTGCAAGTTAATCTCATAGTTGGCTAAGTAAATTCAAAAGCTCAATAGGTGAAATGGGTGGAGCTCAACAGGCTCAAAAGGTGCTCAGTAGGTGGAAGTTTAGGGCGAAGGATAGTGTTTAGTTAGCGGCGCTTAATAAAAAGACTTTTGCCTAATAATGGACTCTGATGATTTTGAAATACCTGGTCTATTTATCCATGGCTAAATTCCCAAATTAATGTCAAATTATTAAAGCTAATCCAAAACTAACCTGGGTGTATATAATTGAGGAAATAAAATTTTAATAATAATGGAATTCCTTTTCAAGAATAAGATAATTATTTTTTAATAATGGAATTATACCGCGACGATGAAACCACGAAGCACAGCTAATAATTATTTCATTGTCACTTTCATGATGAAAGCTTTATTATAGGCGGTTGTAACCGCACAGTTGACGTGTACAACGAAATAAAATCTTTATAATAATTATGACTCAAGTTTTTATCCACGGCTTTGCCCCTGATAAAGTTAATCAATTTTCATCTAGGAACTTCCTATAAATATATTTGTATCCAGTTTTAACTGGATGTTAATTTAAGTTAAATACGAGTATTATATGACTTCGTACGCGTATATAAGCATTTTTTTATTTTTAACTAGCTGCTGCCCGCGACTTCACTCGCTTAACTTTGTGAATTATATACCAAAACCTTCCTCGAGAACCACTCTATCAATTGATGAAAACAGCATGAAAATCGGTGCAGTAGTTTTTGAGTTCATTGCGAACAGACTGACAGATAAACAGACGCGGCGGAGGACTTTGTTTTATATAGCGATAAGTATAAGGATAAAGATGTTCCTTGAGGTGAAAGGTACCCTATGTCCTTTCTTATATCCCTAACAACGTGTACGCAAAATTTCATGCTTATCGGTCGATTATTTGAGGCGTGAGAAGATAACAAGCAGACTTACTTTCACATTTATAATATTAAAAAATATGGAAAAATTATTGTGGAAATATATGTTTACTATAATCTTTTATGTATAATGTTCTATTATGTTATTTTAGTTTCGCGTAATCTTATTAAAATCTTGACTAAGATGCAGCTATAAAAGAAAATTTCTTCTCCCATTAACCGATGCTATTAATAGTAGACGTAGAATCGAACATAAATCCTTTGTGTGGTGCGGGCATTCAATAAGTCATTATGTTCTACTTAATTTCCTTTTATTTACACCAATTTTGTCGAGAATTTTTTAACCTTTTGTGAACATGCCTGTTGATGGTCATTGGTCATGTAGGTAGGTATGCTTAATAATGAAGTACTTAACGAATATAATTCATAATATGAAATTGAAACTATCTGTGTGTCAAATTTCATCCAAATCCCTTCATCCAAATCCAGGGCCGTTTTTGAGATAAGCACGCACAAACACACAGACAAACGGACAAAAATTCTAAAAGCTATTATACAGTAAAATAAACATTATTCGGGACTTTTCCCACGTAAGTATACAGTTACGAGTATCCTATTTTCTTTCACTAAGTTCAAACTATATCAATAACAAATTTAATTATAACTAGAGAAAACTTTATAAACGGTTAGAGTTAATTGTACATTTATAATATTAGTTTTGATAATAATTGAGAATCCAATAAGTGAAGTATACAAAGCCAGTGAAAGGCTGTGACATGTGCTTACTTTACTTGTATAACTAATATTAAGTAAACATCAAAACTCGTTTACAAATACATTCTGACTCTGTGGTAACAACTCTACTGAATACAAAACATACAACAGGCATTTTCGGTGACATCTACATGATATTGTTTTACAATAACTCGTTTATGCTTCAGCAATATTGAAATTAAAATCGCTCAAATTCATTAGGGTTCAAATATAGACAAATTCTCAGTTTTATATACAACAGTAAAAGTTTGTATTCTGTCAGGTCAGGTTCCTATACTGTCTGGTGAATTGTAGCTTATTTGTAAACATCGCGTCTAAAAATTAGTTGTTTATAGGCGCGACGTCTACTAGGTAAAGGCTGACTTGTATGAATTCAGGTGTAATATTTCCTAACGTTGAATTTCCAGTTTCTTTCACTCCATTTATTTATTATTACCTGCCATTACTCAGTAAGTAGCCACGTGGGGTACGGGT
Organism: Synanthedon vespiformis; assembly: GCA_918317495.1. Taxonomy (NCBI): domain Eukaryota; kingdom Metazoa; phylum Arthropoda; class Insecta; order Lepidoptera; family Sesiidae; genus Synanthedon; species Synanthedon vespiformis. Next base: position 4,736,006 of record OU906964.1, read on the forward strand.
ACGTTTTCCCACGGGCACAATTACTATGCAGGTCAAGCATTCCTGACCCCATTCTCCTAGTTTTATATATTACAATACTTTCTTAGACATGAAATTATGGTATAAGATATTTATGTAAGAAGCTTCCTTCAAAGCTATGCAGTGAATCACGTCGCGTTCTCACAACGTGTCTGAGAGTTTGTAATAAATAATTCTATACATTTTTGATATTTTTTTTTATTAATATATAAGAAAAATTAGAATCTCTAATATAAGGTTTAGAAACCAGGAAAGGTTGACTAACCTAAGTTGAGACTCCTCATTATGGTAGGTGTTGTGTCTACCGTTTATGGACAACATGGTTGCGTTGTTTACATTGATAGGATAAACCATAATTGACAAAATGAGGATAGGGGCATGAGCTCTGCTATCTCATACTCATCTCCGAAATAAAGCATAACAATTTGCTTTTATTTGACGGTGGTTTTCTCCCAAATGAAGATGCCAGGTTCATGATTAGGAAATTCAGAATTCAGACTCACTGTTGTCAAGTATCATATAAATGTGTTCTTGTATTTCTGTGCGCTAGTAATAAACGCCAGAACCCATATTGGTATCGCTTAATCTAGTTCATGTTATTGCTTATTCATAGGCGACAACTCAAAATATACTGGGGCCCTAGTCAAGAGCACAATGCAAACGGGAGCGTTGCGTATATTTTACGAAACGATAGAAAATAAAGCCCGGTGATTGGTCAAAATGTTATGTGGGCGTTATAACAACCAATCACCGGGCTTTATTTTCTATCGTTTCGTAAATATACGCAACGCTCCCGTTTGCATTGTGCTCTTGGCTAGGGCCCCTGGTTTGTTTTCCTATCCATTACACGTCACATCAGATATAAATATATATAATTGTAAAATATAAAATGTTTTTGTTTATAACTAAATAAACAACACACTAATCTTATCCATAAATACAAATAAAACATGATATTAACAAAATTAACATTAAAACTTAAATATTAATGTATAACCGTAATATATACTTACAAAAAAGTTTATCGTGCAAACAATCTGTGTAACCTCATTATGACGGATCATCTGTTATTATCCTATTATCCCCAAAGCGTAACGCGGTTGCTCTGGTCATCCCACGTTAGTTGAGTGATCACTTTGCGTGAGTTGATTAATGAAAATTAATAGCATATTGTATTACATTCAATATGTATATAATACAACATCTACAAATCTATAAAATCTTTTTTTAATTTTTTAATTTTGTAATACGTACAAACAACCACAATTAACAAAAGTTCCGTTTTCGAAGCAATAAATGGCATTTTTTTTCACTCCGCACTTCACAATACATTAAAATACATATTAATCTGAGCAGATAAAATGGAGATAAAATTGGGAACTCATTAACCGTCAGTAAAACAATCCTAAAAGTATTATTTTCATTTATAATGTTGTCCGCGGAATATAATTTGCCCCATTGCTTGACTGTCCAACTCACAGACTCCTGTCAATGGTCCAACTCATGCTTCGGTGGTTTTTATTTTAACTAGCTGGTGCCCGCGACTTCGTCCGCGCTTAGGTAAAAGGTTTGTTACGCTTTCACGCAAAAACTACTGAACCGATTACCATGAAATTTTACATACACGTTTTTTGCGATACAACAGAAAGGACATAGGGTACCTTTCATCCAAGAAAAAAGTACTGTTCCCCAGGGATTATCTAAAATATAAAACTGTAATTAACACCTGGCCAATGTGTTAAAGCAACAAGGCGTCAAGCATTATAATTGCTTTTATATTTTTAATTTATCATCACGTACGAAGTCGCGGGCACCAACTAGTAGAAAAATACCTATATATTTCGTAAGTATCGATATAAACATTAATGGTTTGAAATAAATATCAAATAAAGACAAAATAAAATAAAAACCTACAATTTTTTCAGCGGTATACGCAAAGTGTGAGTAAGAGATAACATTACTATACGAACAAAAGGCGAATAAATGCGACGTCATTTTCAAACACATATTTTATCTGCGTAGGTTGGTGGTAAGAAGATTTTCAAATACGCTCAGTGTCATACAAAAATTATTTATTGCATAGTTTCAATGAAAAAAATGGGTAATGTATTTTTTATGTTAAGTGTATGCAAACAGATTGATGTTCCACTTGATGGTAGGTGGCTACTACGGTCGCTTATAACACAAGCAACGCCACAGGATTAAGGAAAAGGGAATATGAGGGAAAATGGGCTCTAGCATCCTTAACTCACTAGCAGCATATATGCTGTGGACTTCTGTAAGTGGGTTTACTGTTGTCAAACGGGATGCCCAAATGACTGCGAAACGCCATTACATTATAATAATGTATGAGTTCATGAAAATACAACTTAGGCTTAGTATTCCAGCAGAATAGTTTCAGTAGCGAGTGAGATACATTTAGAAGCATTAATTATTTATGGATTTAGAAGTACGTTGAAACATAGTTTGGGAGAAGTGCCAGCTTAAAATTTACATATATTGAAAATGTTCTCTACTGAATTTTCAGTAGCCGTTGGCCGCGTCAATTGGATATACCCATATTATAATATGTAGAAGTGTTAGCTAAGTAATATCACCAAGCAGTTGTCATGTTAGTCGCTTCACCTGATTCTGGATAATGGCTCTGTCAAGTGTATCCCGGGCCAAGCCCTAGTATTTACTTTTATTTTAGATTTCCCGTAGGAATGAAGCATTTCCCGCGGTAAAAAGTAGCCTATGTTCATCAGGGATAATGGCGGCTTCTAATAGTAAAAGAATTTTTCAAATCGGTCCAGTAGTTTCGGAGCCTATTCAATACAAACAAACAATCAAGTCTTCCCTCTTTATAATGTATGATGTAATACTAAGACAAGTCCCCTTTTGAGGGTTAGCTATAATGTCGGTACCCTTAATATATTTCTACAACTACACCCAGTAATTACACTTAAAATGAAAAACAAAATATCTTTAGAAGCCTTCACAGCTGTAAGGCAACCCTATAAACATCATCTAGTTTTGGGCTATTTTAGCCGTCAAACGGAAATTACGAGGCGTTGTGACGACGACCGTCGATATTCAAGATTCCACGTTTTGTGTGGAAGAAAAATGATCGCATAGCTTCTCAGCTTTGTAGGGTTAAATCGGGTTTCAAGGGCAATATTTCACTGTTGGTAGGGTGATTCTTTTTCTATTGTAATAAGTGACTTTAATGTAGTTTTTCTACTAACATTCGATTGTCGATTCAGTAGCATAGTGCTAAAATATTGTTTTTCGATTACCATCGTTTCATAGCTACAGATTTACTCACAAATCTTATACTAGCTGTTGCACGCGACTTCACAGTAAAATTTGCTCTATCTGTTCCAAATATTAATAATATACCTAGTTACATCTATTATAATAGCTGAAGCATTCGACTTCGTCCGCGTTGAACGATAAAAGGTCCTTTCTGTCTTCTGTCTATGTCCTTTCTGGTGTCTCAGACAACGTGTATGCAAAGTTTCATGGTTATCGGTTCAGTAGTTTTTGCGTGAAAACGTAACAAACAAACAAACTCACATTCACATTTATATTATTAGTAAGAATGTTACTTGAATAATAAACCTACAGAGGGTCAGTCGGCGGGAAGCGACTTTATTTCATGCTATGTTAAGATATGTAAGATGCTATGTAAGATGAATCACATAAGTGTATAAATTTAAAATGAATTGAATAGTTCAAAGCTCTCGATTTTGAATAAATAAACAAATACAATAAATTTAAAATATATAATGCGAAAGACAGAAGACCGTACGCCTATATATATATATCTAGCAGTGGAGAGGTACAGGCTGATGTTGATGATGATAATGAAACAAATAAATAAGTAGTAATAAGAACGATTAGTGAAACAGAACTCAAACGTTCATTTTCACATATTATAAACAATAAATGAAATTCCGCCTTCAGTTGTAAGCCGAAAGTGTCAAAATAACTCGAAAACAACAAGTGAGTGAACGTGGTTTTAAACTCATGTATTCGTTACAGTATATTAAATTTATGTACACGCCTTTAGGAAGTTTTTGGTAAAGACTTATAAGTGAAAATAAACTTTCATTGGTTAATTAGTCAAAATTTTGATTGAAAATTTAAAATAAACAGTTTAGTAAAAGTTATAAATTTTTAAATGTAATTTTGTACGAAGGTTTACAGTCTAACTTTTCGGGTAAAATCAGCGAAAACTTTCCTTTTGTTGGCTCGCTCGGGTTTAGACAATTGATTGCGGGTCGCTTGACGTCTTTATAATCAACAATTTTCATATTTTACAGCGCGTTCAGTTTACTTCTTTACTTATCTATAGGTTTTACAAGTATTTTTATCTATATGATCAAAAACAAAATATGCAAATGGTTAGAAAATTTGTGTCTATGTATCGTAATACTTTAACATAAAAAACGTGTGAAGCCTGGAGCGGGTCGCTAGTCACTACATATTATAAAACAAAGTCCTCCGCCGCGTCTGTTTATTTGTCTGTCTGTTCGCGATAAACTCAAAAACTACTGCACCGATTTTCATGCTGTTTTCACCAATGGATAGAGTGGTTTTCGAGGGATGTTTTAGTATATAATTATTAACAAAGTTACGCGGGCGAAGTCGCGGGCAGCAGCTAGTATATTATGAAAAGGTAACAAGACATAAACTGGGTTGAAATTTCTGCAAGTAACAGATTTCATCTGCACATCACAGTGAAATTAAAATAATTCCACTGTAATAAAGAATAGGGGTGTATCTATAATCCATTACTAGACAATTAGCAGCAGTCACGTAATCGGATAGATTAACGTTTAATGGTTACCACAACTTTAGTTCTGACCTTATCAATATAGGCCACGAACAAAGCCGCGGGCAAAATCGTGTAATGAGTTGCACATTGAGCACTACCTGTGCCCGTAACTTCGTACGCGCTGTTTTCTTACGTTTGATATTTCGGCATAACTTTTTTGTTTATTAGCCAATTGGAATGAAACAAACATTAAATGTTGAGGGAAGCTTGCTACAATATATCAGTGAACCTTAAAATTTATTTAAATATTTTTTACAATTTCAAATAAGAACAAAAGTGTACGCTGCGCCCCTACAACGACCCATCTCACTGTCAGTAGGTGTAGGAAATATGCGAGAGGCATGCTCAGTATTCGTTTGTTAAATAAAAAACTATAAAAGTAAAATTTTAATAAAACTTTACCTATTGAGCGATTTAGTCAGCCGTAAATATACGTAGGACGGTTATTCGATTCGACGGCTGTGTTTCGTTTGGTGCCTGAAAAGGCATCTATAATTCAATTGCTGTCATGATGTCATTTTGATATAGCTGAAATCTGCATTGCAGGCATTTTTCGGACATATCCAACTTTGGTATTAGACAGCCTATGGTAAATTATTAAAGACTAATTAAGATTTAATTGAAGATTAAATAGATACCTATGCAAATGTAATTGAGCTTTTTATTTAGAGTTAAGTTTCATAATTTGATCACATATTCAAACTGTTTTCACGTTTTATGGTACAAATTATAGGGTAACTTAACCTAAAATTATAATACTAATAATCCTAATTCTAGTTTGTATGTTTAGATACTTGGATGTTTGTTATTACTCAATCACTCAAAAAGGCTCCACGGATTTGCATGAAACTTGAGATAGTTTATTACCTGGTTTAACATATAGGATACCTTTTATCATGTAAAATGTTGGGTTCCCGAGGGATACAAATTTTTTTATCATAAATATGACAAACAGAAATTAACAAACAATGTCGTCGGTCAATTAAAATCGACTCTGCCAACGCATCGTTGCTTTTTTGTTTTAAAATCAATTTGTATTATTCAATTTAAAATGCATTTCGATGTACGACTATTTTCAATTCATAAAGACACATATAGAGAACTCATAACAAAATTGTAACAGTATTTTCTCTGTGTATTGTTATATCCCGAGGTCTTTTGTTACCTTGAATTCGTTACATGTTTCATATATTATTTCTTAGGCATGAAGCCTAATAAATAATATATGAACATTCTATCTTTTTTTTATCGTAAAACTTATTATCATCGTTTATAATATTAGTATTTTTTATTGCATACAAGTTTTTATTGCATTTTTAAGCTAATTGAACATTCTTGTCGTTGGTATTGAATACTCGCGGTATTCGGATCTTGTATATCGCCAGTAAATCATACTACCAATGAAGACTTAAGTATGTACTGTGTTTTAAATTAAAAATTCTTTTACCATTAGAAGCCGACATTACCCGTGATGAACATAGAATGTTTTTTTACCGCGGGAAAATGCTTCATTACTACGGGAAATCTAAAAGAAAAGTAAATACTAGCGGCTTGGCCCGGGAGATAGCGCCATCTATCCAAAATACGGTAGACGGCGTTTTATACTTTTCTACGCGGACGAAGTCGCGAGCACCAGCTAGTATTTTATAAAGTTACATATATTTCAATTAAGTGATGCTTAGTTTAATTGCATATGTGTGCGTGTAACCGTGTATATTATGCACGCGACAAAGGCGTAGTTTTACCGACTTCACTCTTCCGTCCATGGGACTCTATCTTAGCTTTTGTTTTATCTGAGATTGAGTATTTCAAACCCGAGAGTTTATTTCTTATGTCGTTGCGGAGAATATAGCCGAGCCTGCAGCGCTACCATTGTCTATAAAGACTTCATTTTGGCGTCACCAAGTCACGTTCCGAGACGATAATGTCACCTCTTATCGTATCGTTTGATACGAACGTATAAGTGCCGTTCGAAGTATGCCGTTTACGTGGATGGTTTTTATATTATGCTCTCTTCTTTTGTTTCTAGCTTCGGTTGCGAATTTAGAATGAAAATGTAGGTATTCAATGAAGAGTTTCTTTCACCGTTTCTTCTCTTCTAGAACGCAATTTTGTGTCCGAAACAGTAGCAGTAGCACAATCAAATCGTGTCCACAGAAGTCAATTATAAGACCACAGAAATCAAAGCATATAAATGTTTCAGTAAGTGATGAGTAGGGGATGCTAAATATTATATACCTATCCTAATCCTATCCTAAGGTTAAGATAAGAATAGGATATACCTAGGATAGGTATATCCTATTCTTATCTTAACCTTCTTATTTCCTTTATTCTGTTATCTCTAATTGCACTTTTATACATATAAATATGTCCTTTCATATGTCCTGTATGTCCCAGACAACACAATGATCGGTTTAGTTAAGAATACAGACAGAGTTACTTTCATGTTTATAATATTTATAATTTAGATATCATAATGTTATGTTATGATAATATTTATTAATAACTTGATAAAGTCTAGTTGCTGTTACGTAAAAATGTCAAGGAGATTATAAATGAATCTAAAAGCGACTGGCGGCAGGCGGACGGACGGTCTCTGATATCTAACTTTATTTTAGTTCCGGAACCGGGTCACTTACTAATTTGAGTGCTAGACTGGCGAAAAGCTAAATAGAACTATTTTCACTAAAATAATATTGATGTCGACGTCGCGTTGATCCAATTTTATTGGCATTCTAAATTGAAAATATTTAATTAAAACTGACAGACGGCTAAATTAGTCACACAGAAAAAGGTTAAAAATATGAATGGGATTTGGCATCCCATCCCCACTCTTCGAATCATAACAGCATTATATGGCTGTCCAGTTTATCACAGTAGAACTGTAAGGCTGGTTATACAGTGACGCTTTCGCCAGCCCGGTTGGTAAGCGTCGCGGGCACGAGCTTTTCGTCTCTTGGATCGTTACATAGTTTAACAAACACGCGCGGATGGCCCGCGCTGACGGTGGCCCGCGCTAAAGAGGCAGCAAACCGCGCGACTCTAAATTCGTCGAGCGGGCCATCCGCTTGCTTACGGGCCCGCGCTTAAAAACCGCGCTGGCGAAATTACATTATACTATTTAATTCATAAAAGTTTTGACGTTGAGTTGAAACTTATCATCAATCATCATCATCATCAATCAATCAATCAATACTAATACTAAATCTGTAAGTGTACGTATTGTATGTATGTATGTTCCTCCATAACTCTTAACCGAATTATCTGATTTTCATGAAACTTGGTAGATAAACATTTAGATGTACAGGACACATGATACGCTACTTTTTTCTTTTACAAAGCAGACGAAGTCGCGGGCACTAGCTAGTTTTCTATAAGCCTCTACACAATTTACTCGGTTGGATGGTTGGAGGGTATCACGATACGCCGTAAACTTTGATAGGTTATTTTATTGTGGAGGCGACAGCAGGTGCCTGAAAATATCCGCGCACTATAAAATACTATTCTGGGTTGCATTGAAACAGACCATCGAATTTTATTTTAGTTTTTACTTAGACTTTACTTTATACTATAGCATAAAAGAACCATTATTCTCGTTTTTACTGATGAGTGGATTTTATTACAGAAAACTGAAAGCGGAACAACCAAAATCTCTCTTGACCGATATAAAACTTGACAAGTTACGGAGAATTAACTTGATTAATAAAATGTCGGCTTTCCGTGGATTTTTCTTGTACTGGCCGGAAATAAATCAAGGCTTTTACGTTTCGTTCTCTTAAATGATAAAGCGCGTGTTAAGTGCACACTGTCTTGTTTCTTGTTCCTTTTATGAAAAAGTGAACAAATGTACTTTCTTACGAACTTTGTTTGATACAAAATATTGTAAGTCTTAAATACAAATGACACACAATGTTTTGGACTTAAAATCTCTTGAATAATACCTCAGTGTACAGACAATAACGGAAGTCTTCCTACTAACGAGTTTACAGTGGTGATATACAGACAGACAGTCAGACAGGCTGACAGTTCACATGCTGGGTGGCTACCGTTACCTATAACACAAGCATTTCCACAGGTACTGCAAATGTGCTGCCGATTTTAGTAGAATTAGAGCTGATACACGCTAGGCGTTTTGAAGCGCGCGCTTTGAGAACTATGAAGTTCAAAGGCCTCCGGCACACTTGACGGAAATTCCGTCGCGGATTTTCCGCATTGAAACGGCAATACATGTTATTGCATTAAAATGACTGAGACCGATCTTCCGCGTAGTGTGCCCGTTATTAGTGATTTTAATGCAATAACCTGATATTGGCGTTCCTTATTTATCTTCGAACATATTTCTACTTTTAATATCAATTCTAATCAAATATCTTATTAAGGTGTATTTGACTCATATTACAAATTGCTGTTTCAAGTTTCCATAAGACAGAAGAAGAGAGAAATTAAAAAAAAATGTAAAATAAAACGTAGAAATTTTTTAGTAATATTACATTATATTTTGTATTTCCAACACTTCGTGTTTCACCTTTTTCTTTCACCCATCCATAGCTACATTTTGACATTATATCCCTTTGTAAGACATTCTGTCGACCTGTTTCAACCAAGTGTCTAAGATATATATTGTAATGTAGACAAAGTTCACCTGATGGGACCCACAAGCCACTCCAAAGCAATTTATCTTGGAAAAACTATGACTAGTCCTTTGGGATTTCCTCCTAAACTATTTACTTATGTGTAACTTTGTATCGAATTGTTATTTTTTATATCAGACATTTCGATAATTACTCCTTACAGTATTCTTGAGATCTAGAATGAGTTTAGAGTCTGTGGTTCTGAAAGGAAATTTCAATATTTAAACATTAATAGGGTCGCTTTTTTACGGCGTAGTTTTATTATGTTAAATTATTGTGTCTGTCTTCATTGCAGTAGGTATAAAATAATTAAATTAATATTTTTTTTAACGTGTTAAGAAGCTAGCGACAGACAAGATGACGGTCCACCTTTTTTTAAGGCTGCGCTTGGCCGCGATCTCACTTGATGTAAGGTGCAGATGCGGCCGAAGATGGATTACGCTTACCTAGTAAGAACCCATTTACCCTAGACTTAAAGACCCCAATGAGGCATTCAGTTCCATTCCTTAGCAGTTCGGATAAGAAAGGTGGAACTTGATGGTAGGTTAGCACAAGCAACGCCACATGTGCTACAATGCGCTTCCCACCCTAACCACTTATCCAAAGGGCTAAAGCTCAAGCTCAAGGTGATATTGGAACAGTGCAGCGCTAGCGTATCCCTCTAAAAATAATAATAAAACGCATCCGATACGAAAGCACAAAGCATTTTTTGGACTTGAATATACTTTGTAGTAGCAAAAAACCAAAAGTTTTCAGCAGAGTGCTTCCTGTTTTTGAGTAGGTAGGGGTATTCGCAAAAATAACACTAAAACCGTGAGTGGTTTTATGTTTTGCGATCTTGCAAAAGGTGAAATTGTTGGCGTACTGTGAGTGAATATGTTTGAAATTCAATTCAGTCATATTTTTACTTCTATTTTTTTTTTATTTAATTATAATATACAATTTATAAAAGTGTTCTTGAATTCGCAGCATGTGCAAAATGTGCAAAATACCAATGCGGTGTAGACTTTTTAAATTTATTTATTACTAGCTGGTGTCCTAGGCAGTAATCCCTAGGCATAGTAGTGTAAGGAAAAACTAGAAGGCAGTCTAGATCTAACATCTGTATCGCTGTGGCGTCCAATTTTTCTTGTCTTTCTACGATCCTTCAGGATGAAATCCTTAACCGGACATTTCTTCAGGACAGAACGTGTTCTGTACGTAATAAACTATCCGTGTCACTAATTGCATCCAAATTCATCGAGCCGATTTTGCGTGTAACAGCAACAAACATCCATACATGAATCCTCATTCCTCATAAAATTTTCGCACTTTTAATATTAGTAGGTTAAAATTTTACTCGTGTGCAGTACATAGAAATTCGATTTGTTTTGTTATGCCAGTAACATTATTTGAGGTGGTAAATGTAGTAAAATCGATATGAGGGTTGTTAGGCGAGTGACCGAGTCACGACGGTGACCGATCGATATGGGCGGGCTAATAACACCAGATCACGATACACGTGCTGCCTTTGTAATACGCTTTGTATACCTGAATCTAATTAAACTTGGATTCCAAGGAAAATTGAATATAAAGTTTTATTGCTGTTTCAATTAATTTTTAAATTTGCTTTTGTTTAAAGAAATACTTAACTACATAATTCCAATAGTGTCAGACAGAGCACACTACTTTCAATCTCTTAAGAACAACTTCAACTTGTTAATTCTGTTGCTTATGTCGACAACCTTGATTTTTCGGCAAATATCAGAATTTTCCGATCTTATCCAACAAAAAAACTTGGAGCATCTAAAACACCCAACGGGTCTTGACACTGATGGGGAAAGTAGACCGATTGGACAAGTGGACTAGATAGGGAAAGTAGACCGAATGGTAAAGTTGACCAATTAGGAAAATAGGCGGAATATTCCGGAGGGGTATTCACTAATGAATAGATAAATGAGGAAGCTTTGAATATAATATGTAGAAAATATAGCATGCATGAAGAGCCGGGGTGGATAGCTAGTATGTATTTATGTAAATAAAAACAATTAAAAAAAACAGCATTCAGTAATTTCATAAATTCATAATCATAAGTTTCATAAATTAATTTTAATTTGAGTACCGAAAACGCCTTATGGAGTTGTAATAGCAAGTATTTATATAATCGATAAAAAATGCTATAAAAATACTACCTCTAATTCTTTATAGAAATGTTTTGGTTCATGAAATAATTAATATGAATGTGATAACCAGTTTCTTTTACACTGCATTAACCCATTCCCTTAGTAGGTAAGTTTGCTATGTTATCAATTACAAGCTGGTGCCCGCGACTTCGTCCGCGTTTCCCAATTGTTCCCAATTGGTAACAATTTTCTACTTATAATGAAACTAAACTTGTCTGGTTGAAATAAATACATTTTAACTTATTAAAACTTTTCTATTATTATTATTGAAAAATCCTACAGGTAAAAGAATCCGTATTAATAATAAATGCAGGTACTTAAATGCGAAAGTTTGTATGGATGTGTGGATGTTTGTTACTCTTTCACGCAAAAACTACTGAATGGTTTTCAATGAAACCTTACAATAATATAGCTTATACATCAGAATAAGACATAGGCCATATAAGACATAAAAAAGATTAAAAATAATTTGTATTTTTAATCTTTTTTCAACAACAGCATTATGTTTGCTGTCGAGAAACCAACTTTATTAAGAGGATACTTAAAAAAAAAAAAACTTTTCCAATCTAATAAGATTAAACCTTCTTTGCTAAGTAAAAAAGTAGCATCCAGGAAAAAAATCTGCGAAGATTAAACTCTTTCTCTACATTTTCTAGAGTTGGATAGTTGATAAAACATTTCAGTTATTTAATTCTGAATGGTCTTTTTAAATGCTCCAAGATAGTTTATTGAATTGAACTTTTAAATTTCCAATTGAGTGAAGAAACCTTTAAATCTATAAAGAATACAATAAGCTCAAAATTCATTGTGAATTCAATAACGTTTGGAATAAGACAAGTTATTTGAATAGACGTTGCCTGGCTGATTCCATTCGAATATTTGGCATTGTTCGTTGCACATAATTGTAATATTCTATGATTGAATTATTGAAAGGTATATAAATGTATGTCCTGGAAATATATAATATTGTAGGCAACATCAGTTCACGGGGTAATATATTATTATGTCACTTTACAATTATTATTTATCAACCCCTAATGCACCTTTGCAGCACGACAGATAATTATGTATTGTCTATTTTTACACTTCCCGTTTCTTTGGGGGAAGTGGATCGCTTTATTTTTTGCAATAAAGTCCGTGTTATGGATAATCTACGTCAGAGAAATGCGAACGGTTGTCCTCTTCTTTGATGAAGCGTGGCCTCTTACGGCAGGACTGGTTCATAAGTTCATACAGACGTAGGGTTACCATATCTCCGGATTTGTCCTGAGATTTCGAGATTTTTAGGGATTTGTCCTGACAGGATTGCGGCCGGATTTCGGAAATCTCACAATTTTCGATTTTCAATAAAATACTTACAGGTAATTTTTTAGATTTTTTTATAAGAAAATTTCAATAAACAAAAACGAAAACAAAATCTCCTTTGGATAGTATCACAAAACAACGTAATTAACATAAACATAATTTAAAAACATAAAATAATTCATCTGTTTTTTTACATTTCTATGGAAATCAGGCTTTATGTCAGGACTATACAATTTTCCATATGGTAACCCTAGACAGACGCGGATAACGACTTTATAAATCGATTTCAAAAAAGGAGTTCAAAAAGCCCAGAGACAGCCTGATTTGATTGAACGGACGAAGCGGACTCTTTTCCAGCTCGATATATAATAATTAATAATAATAATAATAATAATATATAATAGAAATTATGGATTTTTTTTATTAGAGATAGGTTTACTCTTGGCCAACAACAAATTGTGTAGCAAGGATGAGGCCTATCATATGATAAAAACCTATAATATATGCCTATGATATATGGATACAATGTGGATACAGACATGTGGATACATAGATTACTTTTTTCGTGAATACATACATATTATAGATAGAAACATCCATGAGTCAGGTACAAAGTTAAAAATATTAAACACAAACATTTGCCCCTAGCGGGATTTGATTTTGATGATTTTTTTTGTTTGATAGGTCACACTTCAGAGGCGGTAATTTTATCAATTAATAAAATTGATTTCATTTAAATGTAACCTGCAAGGTATATCACCTCTTTGTCCTCTTTGAATATATTTTTGAACGAAATTCTGAGAAATACTTTTCTCATATTTGCGGTCATGGGCAAAGATTTATAAGCACAGAGCTCTTTAGGAAAATTGCAATACATTTTAATAGTTCCTTTCTCATAAAATTTATTTCAGAATATAACGAAATAAGTGAGTCGGGTTTTCTGTTTATAGCGTTATGTTTATTGCCGATTGTTTCAAATTCAAATGTTATACATTTTTGAATTCAATATACCTTGAAAGACATTGCTGCCGAGGAAATGTAATAACAAAAGACCAGCAGATACTTTATTCTCGGGAAACAAAAATTGCGGAATGTTTCGGATGGTCTACAATTGCATCATTGAATAACATAACACACATGAGTGATTCAAGAACTCCTTTACAATCAAGAAAATACTATCTGGCCGAAATTTAAGTTGAGTGATGGCTGATTATTGTCATCCAGGAACTCCACGGATTTTGTCTTTCTCGTCTTTTCTGCGCTTGTATTAAAACGAATTCTGCAGTACTCGTTCTTCCTTTTTACAAAGGCCCACTTGATTATAGATGGCTACCATCGCCTATAAATGTAAAATAAGGGGGTTTGCCTATAAAAACTGAGCTGCCGGCCTTGATAACGGATACCTGACAAGGTTGAGATTGAGAAATGAGTTCTAGCCGGAATACAATAGCATAAGAACCTTGGCGTTTAACGAACGGGTTGTCCGCCATAGGAGTGGTTGTGTCTAGTTCAAAACTGAGGAAAACAGTACGCACTTTCATTACTAGAATTTGGGAATATGTGTTGTTCTATTTTGTTTGGCGACTTTTTTATACAGGTAAGTAAATATTTTTTTTTATTCTTTTTATTGTACTTAATTCATGCTAGCTCATTGAGATGGCATGACCAATTGCTTAGAAACTTTCTTTAAAAAAAAAATTTTTTTTTTAAATTGTAGAATACATACCTATTAGAGTGATACCAGTTATTTAGATAAATAATCCCACTAGTTATAAAATTCAGCCATAACAATCCTACTAATTCTACTAATACTATTGAGAATCTTTGAGAGTGCTAAATCGCGCTTGAAATATATATATTTTTTTTTAACAAAATAATGACCCTCTTGTTGGAGCGAATATAATAAGATATACTTATTGTCAGCTTCCTAGCAGTGTTTCCGTTGCCAAAGCACAACAGCCAAAAAAATTTGCATACAAATTGTGCTTATTTTTCATTCCTCTCACTTGCTACAGTTTTTTAGAAGACAACACAAACTAAATTGAGCTCAAACGCTTCAAGCGTAACTTAAATGAAGCTGAAAACGTCTACTCAAACTTACCTGCTAACTTTAAATTAGGTTAGCTCCTCGGAGGGGCGTAGTAAAAAATATGACCCCAACACCACTCACACGAAATGTCATCACAGGGAATGTTACACTTGAATTACTGTTAGGTCATTTTAAATAAAAATATTATACATCACCTATACCGAAATTTGAATTGACTCGAAAAAAGTTTTGCTTCATTTTTTATACGATTTGAGTTGCGATGTTTTCCCACTGGGTCAACTCAGGACGCGTGTGAACGCGGCGCGGGAATATTATTTACTGACAGTGTCTGCTGCTGTAAAGGTCGGTTCCGCTGAAAACGAAACGCTCTAGGCTTTGCGAAGCTTTCAAATCTGTAAGCAGCTTTGTAGTTATCAGTGTGAGAGCTTACAGATCAAGCATTAGACTTAAAAGTGTTATGGGAGATGTTTTGCTTCAATTGTAAAAGCAGAAGCTAATAAAAGTTCTGAAAATTCTGACCGCCGCGCACAAAAATTCTGTGCCGAAAGGCGATCGTACACAAAAGAGTTTCTCAATTATAGATTAATCTAATGCCCGCGACTTCGTCCGCGCCCCTATTTCTTAAGTGTTAAAACATTGATTCTTATTTATAAAACATGATTTTTTGTTATAAAAAAATTAATTGCCGCGCGTTGTTCTCGCAAAAATTTTATTTTAAAGTAATTAGTAAAATTATTTCAAATAAATTTAAAGAGGGATGAAGGTTTTGTATATTATCATCAATACTAATAATAAATCTGTAGGGATCATGGATCATGTCGATCATGGAGTAATTTACTTTGTTTTCAGAAATATCGTGTATATAGGCTCTATACAGGATACTGAAACTAAATTGACCATTTTTACAATTTTTTTCTGTATGTATGTATGTATGTATGTATGTTCCTCCATAACTCTTAAACGAATTAACCGATTTTCATGAAACTTGGTAGATAAACATTTAGAAGTACGGGACACGTGATAGGCTACTTTTTATCTTGTTTAACGCGGACGAAGTCGCGGGCAACAGCCTAGTAATATAATATATATACCAAAACTGTACTCTAGGCGAAGCCAGGAGCCGGGTCACTAGTTCAAAATAAAATTGTACACAAAAATATAAGTAGGTATACTAGCCGGTGCCTGCGACTTCGTCCGCGTGTAAAAAGAAAAAAGTAGCCTATCCTGTGTCCCGTACGTCTAAATGTTTAACTACCAAGTTTCATGAAAATCTGTTACTTCGTTATGGATCTTTCAATCGCCTAAAACTTTCAATTCAATGACACGCTCTACGAAGCTTGAAGTCTCTAAACCAAGGGTTGGCCAACACGCGGCCCGCGGGCCGCATCCGTATAACACACCGTTGATTTATTCTAGATTCTAGCTAAAACTTGTATTTTAGCTCACCTTTAGGAGATGCGGGGTGTTAATTTTCCTCAAAAAATCTTGTTTATTGGTTAAATTAGGTAGTGCGGGCCGCTAGGAAATCTCTTTTGAATAATTTGGCCCAGCTGCCAAAAAGGTTGGCCACCCATGCTCTAAACTGTTTTCTCAAGAGGTTATAATACGATCATTGTAAACGACGATGATCTATACTTTTTGCATACATATTAGTGTAATATTTTGTAAAATAATACTTTAAAAAATCAAAGGCTTTACCTTAACATAAAAAAAGGTAAAAACACAATTTATTCAATAAGCTTGATGAGAGCTAGCATGAGACTTAACCTATTAATATCATAATTACAATCAATGAGATAGTACCGCTACCTTGTGTAGTTTAATATATTGTATCTATTAAAAAATAATTCTCATTGAAAAATGGGCCAAGTGAATAATGCCTCTACAGTTACTCAATTAATTTTAAGTACCACCACAGATCTGGTATCAGGAAGCTTTTAACCAAATGAATTTTCCATCTCCGGCTAAAGTCACACGATATTCAATTTATTTTCGCCATGAAACTGAAATTGAGTCAAGCATTTAAAAATTCCATTTCCTCCCCTTTGCCGCAGAGCCGTATTATCGGAATGCTCCGATCCGATGTTGCTTTGCTAAAGTGCTCCGTACAACGCAATTTTCACGGGTTAGATGCTAGTGTGCAACCTTTTGTTTCCTTTTAACAAATTAAATTGCTCGTGAACATAAGAAATTATAAGCGAAGTATATTTTTTTTGTCACTTATTATTAAGCGCTTATCACACTATTCAATATGAAGGAAACCAATTTAGGAACCTAAGTAGTGAACTAGTTGATCACGCTACACTGAATTGGTTATTAAGTCGAAGATATAGAATTGAAAATAGACAATAGAAACTAAAATCTAAATTGGATCCAATCTGTTCTAACTGCGATTACACCTTCCGAATACCTAAATTGGATTCCTTCAAATTGAATAGTGTGATAATGGTTTAAACAATAAACGCAATCGCTATGTGTATCTTTAATTTAACGGCGTTTTTTTTTAGAAATTATTCATATGATGAATAAAGAAACTTTTCATATGATCATAAACTAAAGCCGATATGTTCTCCGCTAACTTCATCTAAACTATAAGGGCTGTAACCAATAGAAAGAGAGCAATAAGTAAGAAAGTTTTGTACCTATATATGATTCACAGAAAAATCCGTGCCAATCCGAAACCTGGTCGTAAGTTTATTTTAGAGAAATAATGCTAGTATAAGTTTTATAGGTTCAAACTATATGTGTTTATCGGTTGTTACGACTTTGTTTTTCCACATAATATTGCAAGTATAGAGTTGTGAGAGGCCGCAAGGTTCGCCTCTACAAAACAATCTTCCGCCTTTCTCGTACAGCCTGTGCCGGAAATTTATTGACGTTATAAAATTCATCTCTGTTCAATATTAAGTTGTATTCAATCTTCTGCAACAATTTGTACGATGTTATATAAATTTCGCCTTTGACTGAGAAATGTGCTTAATAGACTTCAAAACTCACTGAAAACAAGTATTGTTAAAGCTTAGTGTTATTCAAATTTAAATTTTTATATTTTATAATATTTACCCATCAGTGACGACCCAAAAGACACAGACCACCTACCCCTTAACGCTCTGTCACAGGGGCTGTGGGTTCGATTCCCAGCTGAGTTATGAAAGTAATGCAGCTTTCAAAGTAGGCTTTGATCTGGATTTGAATAATAGCACGTGTGCTGTTGTGTTTTGGTGAGTAGGTATCTCTCTCATCGATCTATCGTTGGCAATGCACTTTCAACACCTGTGACATTGTTTGTGTTATATGTGACGGTAGCCACCTACCATCAATTTGTACGGAAGCATGTCTGGGGAATATTCGACCTACCCTAGTCGTTATTAGTGAAAGAATCCTATTCCAAGGCACATAACTCCAAATTAGAAAGACTATTCCAAGGCGCGAGAGGTGTATCGGCAGCGCGCGTACCAACAATCCAACAACCCGTCGCATGACGGACACTTTTGAATCCAAGCCAAGTCAGAATTTTTGTACTGAACCGTCGAATAGATAGACACGTACCTACTCTCACAGTCATGCGATATCGGCGCGGTGATTGCATTTGGTAGCGCGATAGAAATTCGTCACGAATAAACGCGTATTTTTTGCCTCTATCAAAGATTTGATCAGCACATACGCGTAATGAAATCAAACTACGCCTGTTACCAATACGTGGAGTATACCATTTGTACTACTATTTTATTTTCCAATTAGTATAACAAAATTGCTGACATTTCAAACAAAAAAAAACATAGTTTAGAATTTTATTGGTTTCTTGTTTTTGGTGTTTGTAGAATATTCAGACAAACAAACAATCAAATTTTATTTATCTCTCTATAGTGTAGTCTATAAATGTAGGCCAAATTTTTATGTAAATTTATATGTAAGGAACCCTATTTAAATCTGTCTGACTCAAATAAAGGTCAAAAAGTTATACCTACTTAAGGTTTAGGTGAAATGGCTTATTAGTTCATTAATATAATGTTAATAAAATTTTGGAAATTACAAATGCTCTTATATTTAAATAAAAAGAGCTTGATAAAATTCTTTATTTTTTAATTTATTGTCGAATGGTGAACTGAATTCACTGAGGTCGCGCCTGACCAAAGTTTTAAAGCAATACATACACAAACTGAATGAATGCTGTCGTTTTATTGAGTTAAATTTTATTTTACACCAATATGTAATCACATTTATTTTTACAAATTAAATTAATTGACTTTATAACAAAAACCATACAGCAATATAACAACTACTTATGTACAATTGAGACAAGACATGCAAAATATTTCCACTGATGTTTTATTCTGTAAAAAGAAAGAATAATTGGAAAATGAAACAGACATTGGCAACACAAATTTTGGTCGAAAAATTTTGTTTTAAGGCACTGAGGAATTTTGGACTTGAAGATATCTAATAGAACGCTGCCCACCCGAGCTGGATTGGAACATTGACCTCTTTCTCCAAGTTAGCTCCTCCTAATTGGACTGTTATCATAATATCTACTTATAATATATTATTACTTATTATTTCATAAATTCTCATAAATGAAAATTGCGACATGTTATATTTAATATGCACACAAGCGAACACCCGAGGCACATCTGTTAGCAAAGACGTCAATTTATTTGGCACGGTTCATTTGAGTTTCAGGTGAAATTGTCTCATGTAATACGCAGCTCATGATTAATTCAAAGATAAATAGCTTGTGCCCTTCCAAAGCAGAGGGGTGAATGTATGTATGTACGTACTTGCATATTATATTTCGGTTTCATGTACTGAGTTTCACATAAAATAATAACGAACAAGTAACATACATAAATATCTTTGTTGATCTTAAAATGAAACATGACTACTCTATATTAAAGACATAAGTAATAATTGAATTTATAGCGGATAACCGAAGGAAATGTGTTGTTCTAATAGAGGCTACGAATTTGAACTGCGGCCAGGTGGAAAGATGACGTGCAAGGCTTCGCGGGAAGTGGCTAAATACGAAGACCGTGCGCCTTGGCAGAAGCTTACATCCAGCAGCAGCTTACATACACAGACTAATGATAACTTTGATGAATTGATGAAATCTTTTACAATTTATTTCGAAGTTAAGAAAATAACATGTCACTGAAAAACAATAATAGGTAACCGAGCCGAGCAGTTATTGTAAAACGAAATAAAAAAACTTTTACATAAGAAAAAAAAGTACTTACAGGGCTATGAAATGTGAAAGTAAGAATCAATTTAAATTTGTGTATAAAACAATAAAAATTTGTATAATTTTTTTAAAATATTTTAATTGCAAATAAAGCAATTTTTTTCAGTAAACTAAACTTCCCTCGTTTATCGCTCTTTCCATTAGTGAAAACTGTCTTAAACTGTTTGGTGGTTTTGAAGAAGTTAACGGAGAAATAGACACAGGCGAACAGTACTTTACGAGATAGATACGGACATGTAGTAGACGGAGATTGGATGGGTTCAGATGGATATAATAAATACTTAGATGATAAATAATAATTGTAGATTCTTAAAAGATATTTTTGTATGTTGCTCAAGGCGTAGCACAAACTCGCATCTACTTACTTCAACTATGTTCATGCGAAGAGATTTTATTATTATTTTTAAGCGCCTTTGCGCTGTTATCACTTTGTTGCTTCGTTTGTTACTGCTTCTAAACAGCGACCTCAAGAGAGTGGTCCGAACTAGAGATGGGAATAATATTTATCGATACTCGTGCCCGGTGGTGCCCGGTATTTAATGAATAAACTAGGAATCAACGCTACATAGGTCTAGTCATGACCTACCTATCATATTTTTTATATTTTCATCATATTTTGTAATCATATTTGACTTTAGTAAAAGTCGCGCGGCTTCAAAATTTTAACACATAACGTGTTAAATGTTTTCAAAGAGTGGTACTAAATATTGAATCATCTTAAATTTTGCATAATTAAAAGGGATTCTAAATATTCAGAAATAATTAAGTCTGTTGTGCTCCCTCACCGAGTTTACTCGCAGTGTCCTTATTAGACAGATAAACAAGACCTCCAGCAACGACCACCTTGTTACACATTCCAATAACACGAGGACTCCCTCAGGAATGTATGACTAAGGAGAAGAAAGGAATCAAGTCTGTGCTTTTTCTTCGTGTTAGATATGAAAAAATATCTATCGATAATTTAACGTTCACGCCAACTGTTCGCCCATCTCTTCGTCTACATTTTTTATAGTCATAGTGCATTGACTGGAACGGCACGTAACTGAATTGTTTGCTATCGACCAATCATAGGAGGCAGCCTAGATCGCGCTATCAAAGTGTTTCCAAAGATCGGTATATATGGGAGTGTTGCTCTTCATTCTGTCGGGAGGTCCAATGCTGCCGCGAAGACCGGCTGTAGCGAGGGGCCGGACTCTGACCTCGCTTAATTGTCATATTCTAAAACAGTAGAGTGGACTCTGCTTCGTATATCGGCTTTGTTAATATTAATCTCCTGTAGTTAAATTAACTGTATGTATGCGTTAAGATTAGGGACCCTCTTCTTCACATAAAACGGCCGGCGTGTTTGACCTCCTTTTGACATTTTACAATCTACTTTAAATCTTTATTTGTATTCATACCGTTAAATTACACATAAGACTTATTTGAGATATTGTATCTGTATAAAACAACGCATGACATTGACTAAAATCTCGAAAGTTGTTATTAATAAGGATTCTTGCACATTGACCAGTCAAATAAAATACTTTTACTTGACTATATTTTATTTAACAGTTACTTAACAGCATTGTGCTGCTGTGTTTCGGCAAGGGGTGCCAGAGCCTTTCCTAATCTCTTATCATCATCATCAATATCAATACTAATAATAAATCTGTAAGTGTAGGTATTGTATGTATGTATGTTCCTCCATAACTCTTAAACGAGTTGTGAAAGTGACGAATGTGTCCGCGACCATTTTATTTAATTAAATTCAAAAAGGCTGTATGTACTCTTTTTTAGTAGTAGTTTGTTTCCAATTAAAGATATTGGTTTGAAACGGTTTTTTTTAATATATAGATTCAATATGCGGAATCTTGTAAATGGTGTAAAGTTATTCTGTCATTTAGTTATTAAGTAAATTTGTATAAATATCACTGTAAGTTTTCTTTAAAAATAAATAAATAAATACTCATCTGATGTTAAAAAAAAAATCACGAAAAGATACATTAAAATTTTAGGGTGGAAATAAATATCTAAAAATCAAAATCTAACGCTCAGCAAAATTATAATTTCGGGCGTCATTGTGAAGCATTATAATTTGCTTTACATATTTGGTCACACGTAATATTTTTTATTTTTTAAAGCGGACGAAGTCGCGGGCATTTATTATGACATTGGCAAACGCATTTATTAACGTTACACAACAATAATCTTCTTGCAATTTGAACTTGCAATTAAACATTACGTGTTTCGGTTGGTTAATTAATGCTGAGTTTCACCAAGCGTCGAGGGCTAATGTAACATTACCTCTAGGTTTTGCTAACGACATTGAGTTTAATTATATTAATTTAACATTCACTGTTCACCGGTTCGCCGATAAAGGATACTATAGGGTATTGCAGTGTTAAAATTTAATATTGATATTGAAAATGCATACACGGAGACTCATAATTTCGATAGTTGCGGTTGTGTTCATTTTAAATTGTTGTGTCGAAGTTAACTCTCAATCGGGAGTTGATATCCCTGTGCAATTGTTGGCGTTCCCAGCGCTCATTGTTATGACGAGAATTGCTAGATTTGTGAAACGATTAAATTACATTTTCAACCCGGGTGAGTTAAATTTTGTTGCTAATAATAAATATGTAAGGGTTGGCCATGGAGTAAGTTACTTGGTTTTCAGAGATATCGTGTTTATAGGCTCTATACATGATACTGAAACTAAATTGACGATTTTTAGAATTTTTTCTGTATGTATAATGTATGTGTATATTCTTCCATAACTCTTAAACGAAATAACTAATTTTCATGAAACTTGCTAGATAAACATTTAGAAGTACGGGACACAGGATAGGCTACTTTTTTTCTCTTTCAACGCAGATGAAGTCGCGGGCGCCAGCTAGTTACTACATGTAAGTAGAAAGTGTATAAGAATAAATAAATAAATATCTTCAAACATTCCACATAGCACAAGTAATGGAAAAGCAGACATACTACATAGATTTTTTTTGTAAATACATACATATTATAAATTCAAAACATCCATGACTCAGGTACAAAGGTAAAATGTTAACACATAAACATTTGCCCCTAGTGGGATTCGAACCTGCGACCGTTTGGTTAACAGCGGTTACTAGCCACTAGACCAAACGTGTCGTCAAACACTTTGAATTCATTCTTGTCTCCTAATGAATGCGGAAAGCAGTTAGCACAGTAATAAATTAAATGTCCGCGTGTAATAAGTTTAAGAATTACCTAGTTAATTTTTATGTTTAACATTGTAGTTAAAATAATTGCCTCTTTGTAATGTGTAATAATTTATGTAATTATTAGCTGACCCGGCAAACGTTGTTTTGCCATATAAAAAAAATTGGGGCGGGCCACCCTTATCACTTAAGTATATTAGTGGTATTAAAAATATAATAGTTCACGACCTATTCTCAGACTTAACAAATATACACAAAAAAAAATTATAAGAAATTAGTCAAGGTGTTCAGAAGATATTTCGTTACACGAGAATTTTATATTTTAAAAACTTTTTATTAAAAAACACACGTTAATAATGTTTGCAAAATAAAATGATTTTGACTCACAGAAACCACTGTGAAATACACTTTCGATGTTTCCTTGAGTGAGTGAGGGATGCCAGAGTCACTATTCCTTATTCCCTTCCCAACCCCTTATTCTTAATCTTAGTGTAGTCGGCAGTATACTTGCAGCTTGTGTCCCTTGTTATAAACGACGGTAGCCACCTACCATCATGTTAACCGTCAGCCTGTTTGTCTAACTGAAAATAAAATAAAAAATTGGAATTTTTCCGCATAAAGACTCGGACGACATTTAATTTTTCCGGAATTAAAAAAAAGTAGATATTTTATCCTTTTTCGTTACTTTTATTTTTCTACTCGCTCTTGTTTACTTCTAACGAAAATATACTATTTTTTTGTCAGAAAAGTAAACACTTGTACGTAATTATGTCAATTGAATACCAAAAAACCGCTGAGCGTGACGCTCGACCCAATTTTTATGCGTGAAAATTACGTGTGATTACCTACGTTACGTGAAATCACGTAATCACTGCGTATACATATTATTAGGGGGAAACGACGTCACTACGTTAATGGATTTCTTATTTTGTGCGAGTCATAAAAGGCAAAAATTTCCATTAATTCAATTGTATTAAACTACACAAGACATTAATTCAATTGTATTTAACTTACACTCTTACACTATGGATAATCCATACTTCCATATACTATCCATATCCATTTGTATGGATGTTTGTTACTCTTTCACGCAAAAACTACTGTAAGGATTTCAATAATACATCAGAAGCTTATACATCAGAATAAAGACATAGGCTATATAAGACATAAAGTCAAGGGCACAAGCTAGTGTTAAAATAACTTAGTCTGTCTGTCTGTTACCTTTTCACGCCTTAAATACTAAACCGATCATCATGAAATTTTGTATAGATGTTGTCCGGAATACAGGAAAGGACATAGGGTACCTTTTATCCAGAAATAAAAGGACTCTCCTAAGGGATTATCTAAAATAAAAAAGCTAACGCCCGACAAAAGTGCCATGCGTCAGGTATTATATTGCCTTATTTTTTTTTTAAATGCGGACCAAGTCGCGGGCACCAGCTAGTTTGGTAATAAAGGTCTTTCTCGATTTTACTAATATATGTACCTTATAGATTTATTTATTATAATAAAATAAAATTCTTACATAACATCAACACGGTTTACAACGAAAGTAAACGCTAATGCAATTAAAATAAAAGCGTCTACTTACATATTAAAGTAATAACATCAAGTAATAAGATGTCCCATTTACCGAGCAATTCCATTAAGAAAACTACCTTAAAGTCAACGGGTTTAAAGTAATTTGTTTTGCTTATAATGCTGCGTTACGTGGCTCGAGGTTCTTGTTGGCAAGAGACGCCGAGTCATTAGTTGGTGAAATTTTTATATTAGCTCTGAAATAAAGATAAGCGTGAATGCGCCCCACAATAATACCATGGTCCATTGAGTGCGGAAATATCGTGATTTCGCAAAGTTTAATTGCACGAAAGCCAGTGTTTTATGGTTTTTTATAATGTTTCTTTCATTGTCGCACTGTGAAATTTGGGCATTCGCTCGCAAGACAGCTCCGGGCGAAGTTGTTGGTGATTTTTTTGGTTAAATATGTCTTTCAAATGTGGTTTTATATTTTTAATGGTGATATTGAGTTACATGGATTCGTCGTTGGGACAAGGTGATGCCGATTTACCAATAGAAACGGTTGGCTTCCCTCTCATAACTATCATGAAGCGAACAGCTAATATGGCGAGAGATTTGTCTTACGCTTTTCGACCAGGTACTTTTTTTTATTTTTTATTGATTACTATTTCCCAGCTCAAAAAATGGGCTTGGTATGAATTTTCTTAAAAAAGCATTATTAGTAAAACATATAGTTATTTATAATAAACAGGTTGATCTTAGAATATATTTTTAGAATTTCCCAATCAATGAGATACTATTGTTCCTACGTATAAAAACATAATCTGATTCCTACGTTTTGGGATAAAAATATCCCATTATCATGGTTTTATTAAAAGCGTGCTGCATTCATGAAAACACTCCCTTTTAAGAAGAATAACAATTGGTGAGTGGACGAATGAAAGTAGATAGGGTTGTCATATTTTTTTTGTTTGGTTTTTAAAATAATTATATTAAATCCATTGCTCATTTTTCTTCCTCTTCCTAATCCCTTGTCCATAATCATAGTAATTATACTAGATCGGGACCTATTAATTTCATAAATATATAAATAAATAAATAGAGCGCAATCATGGATCCTCAAAATGACAATTTTCAAACTTTATTTGTTTAGTGCGATAATTTTCTTTTGTGAACTACATTCTTTATATTATCTATATTTCCAAAATTTGCTAAGAGATTACACCAAGCCCTAGAACACAAAAAGCTGCTTCAATCTTTAGCTTGGCATCACTGATAAGAGAAATGTAGAACGGTGTCAACCCTACTACGCCTTTGCGTAATCTCCGGGTAACAAGGCTATAACGTGGCGGCCGTAATGGCCTGTTTACACCCAGCCCTTTGTGACTGCTCCCTATGCTTAGATAGCGAATGAAAACGAACCTCGTACCCCCTATCGTCATGTTTTGTATATAATTTGAAACCAATTTTTGTAACTTCGTTTCGTTTGACGGTTTTACCTATGGCGTGACAAGATAGCGGTATTTTTTACGTTTTCATTAAAGTATTATGGATATAAGAAATGAATATGTACAGTTTCAAGATAATAAGATTAATGAAATTTTAGTAACTAACATTATAATTTATTTAATTTCAAGGTTGTTTTGTATTTCGTATCCGCAACAACCCTGGTGTGTGTATACCTATGTTATATAAAAAAAAATTTTTTTTGGCATTTTCTGTTGAGCTTAGTTTACATTCACGTTGAGCTTTAAAGACGAACTATTAGTTCCGCCTTAACTGGGAACGGGTGGTAGTCCTTGGATGAGACTACCGCCCGTCGTGAGGTCAGTCGTATCCCTTTCCGCGTTGGATAGCCGTGGCGGGGCACCGACGTCGTGTCATAACGTCTCCGCTACCTCGCCTATCTACGGCCGCGCATGAAAGTCGTTGGGTTTTAGCCGGCAGGAGTCCTGCATAACCCCGCCCCATCCCCTATCACTGCTGATTCCAAATATAAAAAAGGATAAAAAGTATCCCATGAACGCTTAATCAAAGTGGCATTAATATACGTTCAACCTCTTTAGTAATTATGCTGACAATCAATATTTCTATTAACTTTTAGATTTAAAATGTTAATAGAAGTTAGTAGACGAAGCTATCCTAGAAAGTTGCTAGACGACCAAATTTTCGGCCAAAAACGGCAGTATGAACGCCGCCATGTTTACAAAAGCATGACTTGCTGTAACCGGAAACGGGGCGAGGGAAGTTTGTGTGTTGACCTTTTTAAAAACACTTAATAATCCTTAAATAACAAGGCTTTCGCAGAGTTCATGTAATGGACCACCTTATAAAAGCTCACCTTTTAACATTTGAAAATATTTTGTGAAAGTTCCAAACTTAAAATTCTCTCCAAATGATTTTTTGAAAGATCTTATTTTTATTTACCACAATCTAGCCAATTAACAAATTAAATTAAATAATAAATTAAATAGTATATTACTTATCTATTTATACTATTCTCGCAGAGATATATTACTTCTATAATACTATTATATAGAGCTGAAGAGTTTGTTTGTTTGTTTGTTTGGTTGTTCTTTTTGTGTTGGATAGTCCATTTATCAAAGAAGGCTATAGGCTATAGAGAACGCGGACGAAGTCGCGGGCACCAGCTAGTGTTTTATATGCCGTGTTCTAACGGCAGCAGTAATTTTTAGAATAGTAAAAAGAATAATAAGCATTTATGCTATTAGTTATAACTTCTTAACTAGTAAATTACTTACTAATTAAATATATTTTTTTTCCATTTGACCCACTTCTTCTATCCAAAGTTCTTTCATAAGAAAATGTAACACAAAATAACTCGATAACTTAACCTTCAGGAATGGTTTTAACAATTTCATACTTATGACCAAGGTTTAAGATGTAACTTAATCATTGAACCTTACATTGAACAATGTATTTTATAAGTGAAACTACGTTTTTCAATTTAAATTTTACAAATTGAAGTTAATTGTATTTTAATGAGCCATACGCAACAGATTTTGATGCGACCTAAAAATGATAACCATTAACCATTTAGTGTATTACGAAATCTAACCTCGAGTTGCATTCAGCGGTTGGATTGGATGTGGTCAGTAACGCGTGAATATTCGAGATTGGCCGGTGTGTTTCAAATAAGTACATATCATCTACCTATAAACGTATATGTGGAGATTTTAATATCATATTCTAATGTGTAGTTAAAACACACAAATATATAAAGACAAGTATACAGAGGTTCAGGTTTAGTGACTGAAAGAAATCTATATATATTTCAAAATGATATTGAGAAGACTGTGTTTCTTGTGGCCAGTTGTAATGATACTCATCCTAACTTCTAAGGAGGGTTTGTGTCAAGAAGCGTCGTTAGAACTTCCAGTACAGTTGGTGGGGTTCCCATTCATTATAATGGCGGTCAGGTTGACCAACTTTGTCAAGAAGTTGTCATATGCATTGAGTCCAGGTAATGAAATAAATGATACACTAGTTTCATGCTTCCGAATTTTCCTGTGGTGTATAATATTTGGGTTAAAACATTTCCTTCCCAAGGACGTAATACATAGAATCTAATTAACTAAGTCAATGACATCATTCGAAACCAGACCATTGATTTATTTTTAACTTATTTATACTTTGGACAATCTAGTATTAAAAGGATTTCTTAATGTCAGTGATATCTAGTACATGTTTCAGATTTATAAAATTCAGATTATAAATTTCACACATTTCATAGATGAATATGATATTTGGAAAATGCGTGGTATTTTATTACTTTCAAACTTAAATATTATCTATGAAATGCCATTACCAAATTACACGATATTTTCCAGTAAAATCTGGAATTAAGGGCAGTATATCCCAAATTACTTGGTTTTTGGTTCAGTTTTAAACACTGAAATATTCTTTATTTTAATCTATTAAAAATATATGTTATGGTTTCATAAACGTTCTTGAATATTTAACGGTTCAAAATACAATATTTGTAACTTTACTCGATCAAAAAAAATCACGAAGAAAGGAAGTTTTTGATTACTTTTTTGGTTTTACTTTAAGAATATTACATTTTATGTTACAAAATTTACATACAAAAATCGGTAATGACATTAAGAAGAATATTCAACGGTTACTTTTTTTTATAAATGTTTTTTCTTTTTCTTATAGCATAATATATACAAGGCAGCATGCGCGCCTCACTTCAGTTGCCTTCCAGGCGTCATCAGGTCGAATATCCTGGCCTTAACCGTTAAAATGACAATAAACTGATGGACTGATCTCCATACGAAACTAATTCATCTCCTTTCAAATAAAACAAACATTATCTACTGACTATTTTTTTTTTTTAAATGTCATGCTTTTCTATCTTGGTAAGGTATCCCACTCTACTAACTTTCTTTCTTCCCTATCCTTTTGAGCTGAGCAATGAAAAGACATTTTGGGACTTTAGCTTTTATATAAATGATTGTCGGATAGATGAGAATGAGATCCGATCTGAAAAATACATTTAACACACTTCTAACCAATTGCGAAGATTTGATATCATTGAGTAATAAAAATAAATATTCTTTTGAAACATGTCATTCTCAATAAAGAATATTCACCGTGTGTTATTATTTACTTGCCAATCTTAGTTTGAATTTCTTTGATGTTAAAATGGAAAAGGATACTAATATGTAGAGTAGGTGAAGAGTCTTTCGCATTTTTAAAATCTCTCCACCCGCTAGGTACCTAAGTACCTAATGGCACATTAATAGTCGAATTTTTACTACCGATTACCATATGGAATTCTCTTGTGCTTGTGACAGTGACAGGTCGTCCTGGTAATTTTCATTGTAAAGTGATTAAAATAGCGAAGCGAAATATTTTCCCTAAGAAACAAATACCTACACTGAAATATGTTTTACAAGATTACTTTTGACTTGCAGCTTCTAACAGACGTACCATACTATTTATTTTGAAATAACTTCTAAGTAAGTTTAAAAAAAAGTTAATTACAGATTTTTAAATTTTTACTATCGAGCAACATTTTAATAAAAAGAAAGAACTAGTTTTAATCGAAACTGTGAAGTTTTTTAGTCAGTAACTATCGATAACCCAATTTTAAATGTAATTTAAAGAAAAACCTCATCGTCTGCACATTTTAGGTAGTAATTCTACTATTATTGGATATTATTCTACTAGATTTCAGTTTTTTGTTTTTATCCAAACCTTCATAATAATTATCATATACAGGGCGTCCCACGACTATGCCACATGGAGGGAAAGTGCCTTGAATATTATAGAATGAACATTTTACTGAAAGAAGACATTATTTTAATTTAAAAAAACAATTTAAACTGCATTCATAGATTTTTAAATAATTAAATGGTTGAACGGAATCGAGCCCGCTGCACGAGAAAAAAAATTACCCTGTAAGTAGCTTTATCATACTAAAGCTTTATCATAAGGATTATTTTTTGCTAAATAACATAGTGTCAGAAATAAAAGTAAGTAAAATGTAGTAGTAAAATGCCACCTACAATATTCAAGGTACTTTCCCTCCATGTGGCATAGTCGTGGGACGCCCTGTATATCCTGAGATATACAGAAAAAAAATGATATGATGATAATATGAGAATCCTGAGATATGAGAAAAAAAAACATGAAATTTCTGAAAAATTCATGTTTTTTTTTATATGGAGTTATCAATACAATTATACCTACGTCCCGTACGATCGTTGGACGTAAGCAGATCCTGTTGGAAAGTGACCTCTTTCCAATGGTCAAGAGATTGTCAAGAGCTGTTAAGTGTTCGCAATAATATTTTTAAAAGCGCAAGTCTAAATTGAGGTAAATGTCGATATTGTTGTATGAATATTACGTATTGAGGTAGCCCATGACCAAATTGCGGGTTACACCGTGACTGACGTAATAGTCCGACTGACCAATATTCGAGTAGAGTGGTCGCCGGGGAAGGTGTTACGTTCCTTGTCACGTACGCTACGATTCCAGTACAATCTTAACAGCACTGCGAGTTAGTTCTCATAGAGAGTTTCGCTTTTTAAGCGCACGCGAATTGCGTGCAACGAAACAAGATAACAGATTGCGGAAGAGATTTGAACCTTTAAAATTTAGTTAATGCTATGTTAATTGAATGCTTGTCAGTTGTCTGTTATTTTAACAATCTGTGTCAATGTCGCGTCAAAAATTCGTCAAAATAATTATTTTTAATGAACGTGTCACAGAATAATGACAAAGTAGTTACGACACAGAAAAAGTATTTTACGTGTGCGTGTTTGAAAAATTCATCAGTTGCATGTTGAACTTTTTGATAGAAACTTTAAAAAAATGAAGTGTAATAATATATTATTGTTTTTGACGATAGCGTCGGTATTGTTGCAGTGTTGTGAAGTAAATAGTCAAGAAGGTGCGTTAGAAATTCCCGTACAATTAGTTGGATTCCCTGTTATAATTCTTACGGTTAGATTAACGAATTTCCTGAAGAAACTCTCTTATTGATAATTGAATTATGTACGTAATTATTGCATAATTATTCCTTAGATTAATATATTTATGAACGTGAGATGTATACGGGCATAGTTTATGAGCAGTAGCCATAAATATTTATGCGATTCCCAGCAAAATAGATTCCGAATATAAGTCACCTGGCTATGAACATTAGTCTCAATACACAAAAATATAGACAGAATGCTTGGGTTTTTGTAACTTCCTCGTTTGTCGTTCTTCAAAAACTTTAAAAACATTGTTTTACAATGTTTTCATTCTGAATATTAAAATGGAAACTATCGCTATCGTATTCATTTCTTTTCACTGCTCTCAAATTTATGGCTCCATTTTTTAATAGATATCTATACAACAAACGCAGTTTCATGGGCAAATAGATAAACATTGACGGTTGCATGTTATATGGCTAGAGTTTTTAAAGGTCGGCTTTCAGTTATGCTCTTTATTTAAATACGAGAATTAGTTTGACCTTATAAGAAACATTAGATATTTATCAAGTAAGTACTTAATACGTTACATTTGAAAAAAATGCAAAGAAAAAGACGTAAAAAGTTAAACATTGAATAGTTCATTAAATGCTTTTAAAAAATAAACAATTTCTTTTTCGAGGACAAAATTACATACCTCTTTTTTTTTAAATACAAATTAGAAATATACATTCTTTGGAATAAAGTTTTTAAGAGCATAACTTCAGGTCATTTAGCTTGAATTACAACAGCACAGCACAATTACAACAGCACATTAAAATATTATAACACATTAACCGTTTAAGTTTGTATGTTCGTCCGTATAGTCCTTTTATTTTTATAATCCAAACTTAAAAAGAGTTCAACTATAACAATAAATAATAAAGTAGGCCACAGCTCCGCAATTGTACAAAGCAATTACTTAACTCTTACTAATCGAGCAGTACGATGTAATACTTGCTTAATAAATCAGTAGTGTTCCCGTCTGTGAGTCAAGTCTGTCACATTAGTATTCCGTCAAGTAAACTCTAACTAGTTTACCGACTTGGTCGAGTTACACCGGTTTGTAAACGAGTAACTATCCGTATTAGATATTGATACTAATGGGAACTTTGTAAACCACATACCACGTATTTCGATTTTCAGACTGTTTACATGAAAGTTATCTAATAATAGTCCAGTATTCCTCAACTGGTTTTTTTTTTCTGATTAGATACTTTCTGATTAGGCTTCGGTTTGCCGAGATGTCCACCTTTTTCCTCTGCGAAAATTCCCTTTAGAAGTAGCTTAAGGAGTTAGCAGCCGTAAAAAACTTCCAAGCGTAGGACTGGGAAAACGTACCACTCAATTTGTAGGACTATGCGGCCATTTCATTATACAAATATTTACTAAGCTGCAGACAAAAAATCAGCTGGTTAGTTATCCCATCCCGCCCAAAAAACCACTCGCAATATATCGCAATAAATAGGCCATAAACACTATTAATAACCGATAAAAGAATCATCAAAATTGGTTCATAAACGACGAAGTTATCCGCGAACACACATAAAAATATATATAATACGATCGAATTGAGAATAAACCTCCTCTTTTTTTGAAGTCGGTTAAAAATAGGTTTAAAAACATATTAATGCCAATAATGTAAGTAGGAACTAATTATACGAAATCACATTTATATTTTGGAACATACTTAATTATCTAAATATTCTTTTTTCAGTGTTTAGTAAGCTTTTAATTTTTGCGTGAACAAGTTTCATCTATCCTCGCAAACTATCTTATTACTTCATTATAAAAATAATAATCCCAATAGGGATTAGTTGTGTGTGCTGTCAAGAATGACCAATAAACATTTTGTGAGACTCCGAAGTCTTTGTTGTGATAATAGATAGATTATTACCTAAATATTTCACTGCAATAAATATTGAAGCGTTTTAACATGACGGGACCTTAATTCGCGTAAACTTTCAACTTAAATCACAAATCCCTGATATAATTACTATGAATTTTAACTATTCTAGGTAAATATATTGCGGATAACCTGAACTAGTAACGACCATCAGTGTTCTCTAATTAATGGTGGTTTCGATCAGCCACTATTAGATTCAACGGTTCGATTCCGCAATTTCATTGAAGCTAGTTGAGATGGTATCCCACATTCTATTAATTGTCATTATCTATACTACCTATACTAATATTATAAAAAGGAAAGATTTGTTTATTTGTTTGTATGGAATAGGCTCCGAAACTACTGGACCGATTTAAAAAATTCTTTTACCATTAGAAGCCGACATTATCCGTGATGAACATAGGATACTTTTTACCGCGGGAAAATGCTTCATTTCTACGGGAAATCTAAAATAAAAGTAACTCCCTTATCCCTTATCCTTAATCCTTCTATGGTCGGCAACGCACTTGTAGCACTTATGGCGTTGCTTGTGTTATAGGCGACGGTAGCCACCTACCATCAAGTGGACCGTCAGCCTGTCTGTCGACCTTAACATAAAAAAAAAAAATACTAGGCTCGGGAGATAACGCCATCTATCCAAAATACGGTAGATGGCGTTTTATACTTTTCTACGCGGACGAAGTCGCGAGCACCAGCTAGTTAAATATATTTTGCTCGTTAAATAGTAAAACTACTGTAAGTATGGTAGTTGTAATTGCAATTCGTAGAAGAAGTAAGCTTAAAATATTTTGAAACGTCTTGGTAAAGAGGAAATTTATATTTAAATAAAAAAAAGCTCCCGGCTTTGCCTGGGGTGCAATTTGTATATATACAAACCTTCCCCATTTCTAAATATTATAAATAGTTATATCAGTCAAACTACTATATATCACGAGTTATACAGTTTTGTACTTTGTTATTACTTTGAACATTATAAAATATTTACCGATTTTAATAAGTATAATTAGCTTATTGTTATTTTGCATTTCTCTTAATTTTTCAATATAAATACTTTCTATATATTAATCTACATAAATAAGTTGTTGTAAACCTTATTGCTTTGAAGTTTTAAGCCATTGTTTTCAAGCAAAACCCTCTTATAATAAATTAATGAGTATTAACACCAAAGTATCTCAAAGTATAGACGTAAACCACCGATAGTTGTTGACGCTCTTGTTGGAGTTGCCAAGTTAAGCTCTTGAACTTTGTTTTAACTTTGATCTTTGTTTACACTATTAATCTTTAACTATCTTCCCTTCATTTACTATAAACAGGTTACAGAGGGAATTAACGTCAATTACTTGTACAATGTTACCAAACAAAGGTGTATAAGAAGTTAAATTTTGTGATATAATTTTTGTAACTTCATAGTTTTTTAATAGAACCCTATTAAAAAACTATGACAATAGATTCCTCTATTATTGAGTCTCTATTTTTTATTGAGTAGTTTTAAGTTGTATCTTAGAGATTAGTGAAATATAATTATGAATATTATGAAATGTTGTCTTAGGATTTAATGATCATAATATCGACTTACAATATATATATTTTTAATTTCAGCGACATATCGTTCGAGAACCCGTCGCCAGCTTGCCGCTGGTAAAGAGTTCATTGAGCCTTTCGACGCAAACGAAGTAGAAAAGTACATT
Source organism: Synanthedon vespiformis (assembly GCA_918317495.1). Classification (NCBI taxonomy): domain Eukaryota; kingdom Metazoa; phylum Arthropoda; class Insecta; order Lepidoptera; family Sesiidae; genus Synanthedon; species Synanthedon vespiformis. Next base: position 4,771,015 of record OU906964.1, read on the forward strand.
GTTGGGGAGTTCGGAGCTCGTGCGTGCGTCTTCGAGCGAGTATGTGCCCATTACGCTGCCAGAGCGCAAGCTCATCCGCGCCCACAACTTGACTGGCCAGACGTATTTAGGTATGTATATGAGTCATAATTATTATTTCAATTACTCTCATAATTGTTAGTACAATTTAACAAACAATATAATATACAATTAAAATACAATTATAAATTCTATATAAAACTAAACTAAACTAAACTAAACTAAAATCTAAAAGTAAATAAGCCTAATAAATATCTAAAAAATAGTGCGCCCGCGGCATGGTATACCGAGGATGCTCTCATTCTCGGTATTTATATTCTCTCATAATTTATAATTTTATGTTGATAAGTTGATATTCTATGCATTGTATGCATTATTCTATAGCTGGTTGGAAAATGAAAAATATAACATCTGAGAAAAATATGAGTAAGCGCCTCTTTCACCAACGTCAAGTAGGCCAAACTGTCATTTAAAGTCACCGGTAACCGGGGATAATGGAGCTGATAAAACCTTTGTTTGTACGGTAAACGTCCCATTGTTTGTACGGTAAACATTGAATAGAAAATAATAATAAAAAAATCGGCTATCGATGGATGCACTAAACAGAGTGAATAATTTAATAAAACATAAAATTATTTCTAAAAGTAACTAATCAACACTTTACTTGTAGTTGGTGATATAGGCGCTCGAGTATCTAAGATTTTTCCAAGATTAAAAATAAATTTTATGTGTGCCAAATTTCATACAAATACGGTCTGTAGTATCACGTGAAAAAGTAACAAATCCATCCTCACAAAGTAATACTCGTAGGATTATTAAGTAGAAAAAACTTTATAAGGAATGCGACGATGCTCGCAATGAGGCAAATTGTACGTTTCCAGAGCATCAGCAATTGTTCATAGCTCTGTGCTCAATTTTGTCAATTTCCTTGAGAATTGTAGATTTCGTTTACCGATTCTATCAGTGAAAATCCAATTTCAAACCGTTTTGAAATATAAATAATTTTTCAACACACATCCATCTATAGACAAGTGATTGTGAATTGAAGATAATACCATTCTCCACAAAATACCAGTTAAGAAGTACTATTAAATATACTATTAAATAATAATAATAAATAATACTCAGGTGTACGCCAGAAACTCAACCGAGTTTATAGTACACCTTAACTGTGTACCATTTATTGCTTTTTGTGTGTAAATAAATTAAAAAAAAATAGGTTATTTCTAAAAACTCATTACCAATTGATAAAGTTCAAGTTAGAAATAATAACTAGGCATTAGTATCAAAACCTATTAGAGATATTTAATTATTGCGTGAACGATATTAAAATATATAATCTTTTCAGTAGATGAATATAACTTTTAATAATAAAAATGTAGTAAATACATACTCACATTATATTATACTCGAATATTGAGCGTAAGAATAATTTTTAAGACCTTTCGAATATTAGAATTGAAGCATCACTTACAAAAATTTTGATTTGATTGATTGAGATTTGAACCTAAATTTATTAATGTTGGAAAAAAAAACAATCACTAATATCAATTTTATACTAAATTTTTAATTTAATTAATACTCGTCTATATTTTGTAATAAAAAAATTGATTTTTTTTTGTCAAAATAGCTGATGATTGTTACTTTAGCGGTCATATTAAGCCGATGGTTAGATCAAAAATTGAGCCAAAAATAGCAATCAGGGGAAATCATTCTTATAGTCCCTGATTATTTCCCCTGATTCTATTACATAGTTTTACTTGGCTATTAGTTCCTATGTCACTCCAAGTCCTAGAGTTTCAGAGATTCATTACGTCACGGTACCTAACTATATTAAGTAAATAATAATTTTTGCTTTAAAAACAACAATAAAAAATATATACAATATTTTTTTTAAAGAGACTTGAGACGACACCTCATTTCAAAACATAGAACCGACATTGACCCCGCTGTCCATCCGCAGTTTCTACGATTACACAATCGGTTTTATTCAAATCGGACGTTTCAATGCCACATCGAATCGTATTCGGGTCGCAGCCATGCCGTTTTATTTACTAATAATGCGATAGTGCATTTCGCATTAACGGCCAGCACCTTCAAGTGGGACAGCGATGTAACGACCACGCAACATCGCGGGTTCATGAGTACCTACTAAACCATCTATAGATGTTTTATAATCGTATCTGTATTTTTTTTATATTTTTTACGGAATTTCACTAGTAATGAAAAACATTGTATAATTCATTGTTTCTAACCTCAAACGTGAATATTGTTGATTTTTTTTCTTATGTAAAAGTCAACAAACAAACTGAAGTGACGGTTCACAAGTAATACAAGAAGAGCAGGCAAGATGGAATGGTCATACATAGTTATTTCTAAGTGGGTAATGATTACTGCTACCAGTTATTCTTTACCAATTTACGCTAAATGCTCTCAGTGACATCTACCTTCGTTGCGTCTAAAAATCTTAACACCTTAACATAACAAATTAGGTTTTGTCCAGAAAATAAATTTAAAACGAGAATTTAAAAAATATTTATTTACTTATAGTAATTAACCTATTTACAATGTTAATATGAATAAGAAAGTATTTCGAAGCACACTTGTCAAAAATCAATATACAACTTTCATGTTGAATTTAATTATAAGTTAGCAAACGTGACAATTTTAATAATTGTACATTGAAAATTATTAATACATACGTCTACAATTAACAATTTTTTACCATTAAATTCTTCTTCATATTACACAATAATATGGAAATTGAGCCGTCTTGAATATATGAGTGTTTGGGTGACTACTATTGCACTGCGTTCGATGTCCGAGGTAAACTGGTTATGCAATATACATCTTAAAACACTTTCACTGGCTCTAGTCTATTCATTTGGTGTCATTCAAAAATAAACTCTATTTTTAACTGATTAGCGTTTATTTTATTTATATTTTCCGCCAAATATTAGATTAGTATTGTCTTACAATTACAATCTACAAGCAAGGAAATATGGTCGTTCATACAACGTAACATGATCGACTCTTTGTAGGTTGAAACACAAAAATGCAGTTCCGTATTGCACATAATTTATTGCAATACGAGTTTCGTTTTAGGTAAAATTTGTGGGTCAATATTATATAGAAAAACTAGCTGATGCCCGCAACATCTTTCGCGTTAAAAACCTAGGGAACCTAACATTTTTTCAGGATAAAATGTATCCTATATTTGAATCTAGGGGATTCAATATAGGATTCAATATAGGATTCATATAGGATCTAATTAATAAAATATGTATGTATTTACTATAATATTGCGATCGATATAATTACGAAAAAAAATTGCTAAATTATTCTAGCATTCCTTCTCGTTCCTATTGCCATAATCTTTACTAATATTATAAAGAGGAAAGATTTGATTGTATGTTTGTGTGTTTGTTTGTTCGCATTAAATAGGCTCCGAAACTACTGGACCGATTTGAAAAATTGAGAAGCTATATATATTATCAGCTACTAACATGGGCTATATTTTATAAAGTTACGCGGTCGAAGTCGCGTGCAACAGCTAGTATTATATAATTAGGAATATAAAAAGATTTCCCTACAGAAACTAATACTACATTCATTAGCATTCTTAAACACGTAGTGCCCTCATTGAATTTTCAATCTTATGCAACTTTTAACAAAGATCTTTTCTTATTTGCAGTCAATACAAGCGATCTCCAGATCAAGCCAAAGAGTTCTACTTGTTAAGCGTATTTCTGGGTGACATAGTGGGATCGCCGCAACTATGTCATCAGCTCGGAAAACGCAGGAGTTGTGACACTATGCAGCTGGGAGGAACTTAACATTAATTAAGCTTCAAAAATATTAATTAATAGTTACCAGCTTACCAAAATGTAGTTAATATTTGTAAGTTTATTTTAAAAGAAACAAAAAAATAAAAATAAAATTATGTCCATTGTCTAAGTAATTTGTATAAAATGTTGTATAAAACCAAATATTGCATAGTTTTTGTCAAACCAAAATCTACTACGTGAATTTTTTCGAGATAGTTAAACTGATAAAAAACTAAGTGTTTATGAGCAATTTATGCTTAATAAATTATGCTTTGTACACTGTACAGGAGTACTGTACAGAGTTACGTGCATATATAAATATTTTTCAGGAAATTCTTTTTTCTTAATTTTTTTGATTGGTTTATCTACAGAAGGAAATATCAAAGATATTTTCTTTCCTATGGATAAAAGATAAGATTATAAACAAATTATAATAGCAGACTATTGTAATATTTGATTATAAATGAAACACTTTATTATTGTAAAAAAAAATCACAAAATATAATTAATTACTTGTTATTATTTATTAGTGTTTTATATTATAGTGAAATTTGCAACTTTGGTAACTGAAATGTTCATAATATATAATGTTCATAATTATTTTATTAAACCAAATTTCACTTCTTTTAATTGTATTGCAGTATGTATTTTAATTCAAGTAAGTGTTAATTTTGTTTGATAAGTGTTAAAACGACATTAAGTTCATACATACATAAGTATACCGTGAATTCTTCCATCTAGCTGCCACAGAAGTAAACTATGACACTGACTTTACCATTTCATTTCTCTTCTCTACAGTTATTAAGAAAGTTTTAAAAAAATACAAAATAAACATTTATTAAAACAATACAAAAAATACTTCATGATATATATATAGATAAGGATACCTGTAAGATACATAATATTTAAATATTATAGTAGAAAGATACCTAATATAATACAAACTTTTATAAAATATTTTTAATCAATGCAAACCATTGATTTGAATTTTTATGATTTTTATACTTTTTTACTCTAATAAATAAAAAAATATTTAAAGTTTTTAAAGTAATAAATAAAAATACCAGAAACGATGTTATCAAATCTTGTTTTTTTTTTCCTTTTTTTTATATTTATTTTATTACTAGCTGGTGCCCGCGACTTCGTCCGCGTTGAAAAAAAAAGAAAAAAAGTAGTCTATCCTGTGTCCTGTAAGTCTAAATGTTTATGTACCAAGTTTCATGAAAATCAGGAGTTATGGAGGATCTCTGAAAACAATAACTTAACTCCATGACCAGCCCTTACAGATTTATAGTTAACTTATTAATTTATAGTAGTTACTAACCGTGGCCCTAATTTCGTACCAGCTTTAGTTAGCAAGCTGTACCCAAGCTACATCTAATAATAGATCTAACTAAGTTCAGAGAGTTTATTACTGGTTTACGCTGATGCTGTAAGTTAGTGAATAATCTCCTTAATTAACTTACCCTTATATTGTTAATCCATAAGTAATTGGCGGTGTGCGTTTGTATTAACTATCATATCAAAGCATCATCATCAAACACAGATACTTTCAAGATCTTAGTACATTTAAACCCCTATAGTGCCTGAGCCGTTAAGATTTTTCTATTTTTTTTAACAGAAAGAAGCTCAAATGATTTAAAAATGAACACTACATTATAAAAGTAGTGAAATTTGTCGTAAATATCCGGCTCTGGTGAAATGAACACGAAAATAATTGTCGGATAAATCCGACTCTGGCGGCTAAAGGGATTTTGGCTCAGATAAAATAAGAACTAAAGATAGAGGCTAGAGCCCTTACATGGCAAAGACTTCTTGTAAATGTTTTCAATTTGGAAAAATATGGTAATAGATTTAACAGTTCTTTAGTTTAAACAGGACTCTTCAGTTCATGGTCAAGCTATAAAGCAAGTAATATCCGAGGGCGCAAAAGTACTGAAAACTGGTAATTCCCAGTAGTGTACTATATCAGACGTATTTTTCAGGAATAATTTATAACTTTCTGGGGAAACTTCTTCATAATTTGTAAGCTAAAATCTTGTTTGCACACGTTTCCTGTCAACTCGCAAGGTTAATAAATTTCATACCCGAACAAACCTAATCAAAAGGCAGAACATGTTCACGGTTGATACAATATTTACAACTGTGCTGGAAGGACCTCAGTTTCCGGTGGCGACCCAAAATGGCGGAAACATACAAATCGACGTATACAACTTTAATGTTTATCAACTGAAGGATTTAGTGTAAAACAGCAGACCTTTAAAGGGGTATACAATGTAAAATAAATGAAATGGAAACTTATCCAATTAATAAGAAGTTATGTATCATCAATCAATCAATACTAATACCTAATAAATCTGTAAGTGTAGGTTAGGTATGTATGTATGTTCCTCCATAACTCTTAAACGAATTAACTTATTTTCATGCAACATGGTAGATAAACATTTACAGGATGGGTTACTTTTCCCTTTTTAACGCGGACGAAGTCGCGGGCGCCAGCTAGTATCGTATAAAATCGTTTGTCCTTGACCATCTACGCTCAGCCTGTTGCTCAGCCAAAACTAGACATAGCTAGACTAAGTCTAGTTAAGTTAAGCTGGAATATGTATTAGTCAACGTAACTCCATACGAAGCCAGGGGCGGTTCGCTAGTTGTTTAGCGTCACCTAGGGTTAACCTTATAAATTACAAACAATCTTAACGTATTTATTGTAATGCCTTTAGAATGACTCAAGTCGCATGCAACTCATGTTAGATGGCGCTGATTACTACTAGTGATGTACCTTTTCATATATGCTCGGTAAGATGGCGCTGCATAAAATTTTATTGTAATATTATTTTGTGAGGCGAAGTGTATTTTGGTATTAGCTACTGTTGTTTATCGAAGATCGTCAGATAAGTTGGTGGCTATTGGCAGTCTATTCAATTCTGGGTGACTAGCGTCACCGGTAACCCATAGGTGACGCTATATATGCCTAGGTGCCATAATGCAATACCACATGTGCTTCAGGTAATTTCAGTTACGAACATGGATGAAGGGGTGCTGCAAGTACTTTGGCGACCTTATTAGGATTGCGAAACAAATACCTGTTCTTAATTCACAGTGGCTTTATGTAAAGGAATGGTTATTGCCACCACACGGGTTGCCCTTTTTATGAGTGCAAAGCTGACTTATATAAAAATTGCAATATTTTTAAAAAACTGAAATATTCATTATTAGTGGTATGGTCTCTTGAAGACATTTTAAAAATAAATATTAAGTAATTTAGTTTATTTTTTGAAATTTCTCAATATCGCTGTAGGTACCTATAGAAATTTAATACCTTTGAATGGGATGAGAGGAAAGGAGAGAAGAGAGGCACATAAGACAACGTAAGAGAACATAACAGGACAGAACAAAGCAGAATAAGTTTTATTTGTAACAAAGTACAAGGAAATATGTTAGGATCCTGTGGGATTTTCGAAAAACGAACTACACAGCGCGTACAAAGTTGCCTGCACCAGGAAATTATCAATTTGCACAAAAACATGCAGATCATTCATGCAAAACTGCGGCGGGTCGCTAGTTTACTTTACTATATGTATATTACACAGCAACGACTTTGCAGCCGTACATTTAAATATTAAAATTGATTTTTCATTTCGTTATTCACGCTCACTTTATAGCGTTGCAATCGCAAACTCAGTTACGGAATGCATATCTGCATCTCGTACAGAGAAGCGGATAGCATTTGCAATTTAACCTTTTAGCCTCAGATAAAATAAGAACTAATAAAGATAGAGCCCTGTGGACGGCAGAGTGAAGTCGGTAAAACTACGCCTTCGCCGTGTGTTAAACTCGCAAAAAAACCAGGTTTCAGAAAATAAAAGGATGGAATCACATTTCACACGTAAGTATACTTGGAAACCAATATATTGCAATTAAAATAAACAAAATTTGAATTTATTATGACTTGGAACACAAAATCTCAATACAACGGCCTACGCACACAAATGTTTATAAAACCTGCTTTGTTAAGTAATTCTGTCTATAGTTCTTATTTGGTCTGAGCTTTTAGCCTCATTTCTCGGCGAGGCAAATAGATAATTGGAATGATTACTTATAATTAGCCGGTTCATTTGCATGACATTCCTTAGCGAACATCAAAAAATTACATGAATTTCCTCAACGACGTAATGGTTTAATACACTGCGTTCACTTTACAGTTAGCTCCGGAGGCGCATTAACAGTGAATAAGGTAGCAAAAAACATAATAATATGTATATATTGCCTACTACAGCTTACTACCAACTCTCATATAATCCAAGAAGTCCAACGGTCAGTAGATATCTACCTAAGGTATGGTCCCAGTAATGAACACTTGCAGAATAAGTAAGTATTCTGGAAGTAAAAATATGGCGTTTTCATTTCCCTTTTTTTGGATGTAACATTACTGGTTTTTAAGCTGTCCGTCACTAATGACTGGTGTCTTTAGATACTTACTTTATGGTAGTTACCAGTTCGTGGCAGAAACATGACCGAAAATGTAATGTCAGGCGTTATAATTTTGTCATTATTTTGATTTTATTTTGTATTATTATAAATTGCTTTGCATATTTTGTCAGGCATCATATCTTTTATTTTTCAAGGCAGCCAAAATCTTGGGCACTAAGTAGTTAGTGTGAAAATATTTTGTAGAAAAAATGCAGTACCATCACTGTACTGTACTGTTAAATAACTGAGGTATTAAATCAATCAATAAATATGTATACTGGTATTAATGCAGTTATCTAATACAAACTGTTAGTAAGTTTTTAAGTAGCTTCAATTACGTCCGGTTTTCAATATTATGTTCAACGTATTGTTAATGTTGATCGCCAAGTGTTGTTAAATTGTAGTGCGATAGAACATTGTTGTTACGGTAACTTATTTTATCGTAAATGATTTACTTCGTTATTTTATTAGCACACATAATATATTACCTAACCGTATACATAACATTATTAGGTATACAGATGCGAAAGTAACTTTGATGAGCCCGTTGGATGTGTGGTAAGGGTGCTTGCTTAACGTCTGAGGAGCCTCGGGTTCGAGTCCCGGAGGGGTCAATATTGGAATTGAACTTTTCAAAGTTGAAGTTCAAAATCAGAATTTGGAAAGTAATTTGGGCAGTTAGCCAGACCCTTACAGAATACCACCGTGAAATAAGACCATTTATATGTGTAGTGTTTCGGTGAGTGAGTAAGGGATGCCAGAGTTCATTGTCCTATCCCTTCCTTATCCCTTATCCTTAATTATTCTATGGTCGGCAAGGCACTTGCAGCACCTATGTTGTGTTATAGGCGACGGTAGCCAACTACAATCAAGCCTTTGAAGCGAATTTGGACACATTTTTAAGAAAATTACCCGGGCGGAGGAGTATAAAATTAGCTACACTTAAAGATTATAATATGGGTCGTCTTTTGACCATTGTAAATAGGCGGCCTCTAGTATGGAAATATCTCTGTAGAAACCGGTAAATAAATCGAAACACTTGATTTATTGACAGCAATTTAATGTAACATCACATCGCTTGTGTAATATTTTTCTAATTATACACGTAATAATATAAATGTAGATTCTTTAAATGTATTCGAACCAGAACTGACATACATCAATTATTGTGTTGCATTAAAACTTGTGCGAAATAAAAACTGGTCTCCGAACATCATTATGAAATTGGAACGAAGTAACCGCACACACATTTTGTTTTTATTATCTATTTAAAATTCACTTCACCTAATAAAAATATATACATATACACAACAACTTGTCATTGTCTCAAAGTGAATTTCATACAATTTCGTCATCATAACAGCGTTTTCACATCATCCGATACGATATCGGTGTCGGACGCTGATACGGGAAAGTAAAATGTATGTAATGCGCCTTTCACATTGACCGCTACGATCAAGCTCCGATCAAAGAATTATAACTGAGGTAGAAAACGCATACGCACCAAATCTTGAATGGTTCAAACGGAGCTTATACACACCGTTGTGCTCAGTGTTCTCTAGGGCGCTATGCGAAACAGTTGTATTACTTAACTGCGAAATAGTGTTATTTTTTAATACAATAATACATACCCGAGTCTCAGATGAGTTTTGTTGCTTGATAAAAGATTATAAAATGCTCCTTCTCTTTTTGTCCATCTCAAATATAATAAATACAGTAAATAAAGTTTCTATTACAGTCTGCCATAACGATCAATCGCAAAAAGTTAGCCCGAAAATGGCAAAATTTGAAGGATTTCATCCGAAATATGTCAAAATATGGGCTATCGGCTACCGGCGTCCGGCACCGATATCGTGTCGGATAATGTGAAATAGCTTAAAATATCATTAGTGCCCCGCGTTATTTGGATTGCTTCCGGTTTCTTTAGTGCAGAAGCGTATCAAATATGTTAACGCCACATAAAAGCGATTTTATTGAATGTAAAATATTTGATAAATGGAACAAGAAGTTTGTACAAAGTTGTGCGTAACACCTTCAGAAATTTCGCTATTACTTATTTTATTTGTTACCACACTGAAATTAGGTATCAACTATTCATTGCTTTTATAGTGTAAATTGTTAAATTCGTAATGATCTCCTATATTTATTTATTACAAAATCTGCCCTCAAATTCGTACGCGCTACAGCGCTATGCTATAGTTTGTTTTTTTTTTTTTATAAATCCTACAGAAACCTAATAATTGCCCAGGATAAGAAGTATCCTACATGTTAATCCAGATAATAAACTATATATGTGCCAAATTTCTTCCAAATCTGTTAAGCCGTTTCTAAGATTAGCGTACACAAACGCACAGATGAAAAATCGCTGATCGCTGATATAGTCTTTTATAGGTGCGACAGTTTTTTAAAATATATTAAGTTATCTTTACTTTAAATGGTACAGTATATTAAATTTTTATTTTCATCACCTTTTTTTAAACGTTTTGTCCAGAGACCCTATCCAGAGGCCTTAACTCATTACTCATTATTTATTTTATTGCGATTTAATCTGGTCATATCTTAATTAAACCTTGGGAATTTGATGTAGATAAAATTGCTCCGTAATCAATACATGTGAGGCCGGGCAAGGAAACTAGTATTCGATAAAATAAAATTCTTTTCAATTATTCCAAATAGGGAAATGAATGATTATGTAGGCCAAGATACGCGTTGAGAAATGCAAGTCAAAGTAATAAATTATCTACTATATCATTATTAGTTACAATGCTAATGATGCATTTTGTGATTAAGCTACATTGAATTGGATTGAGAATTCAAACATGCTTGTTAATTATAAATTCAAAACTTGTATTGCACAAATTTTGAGTGTTACTTGATGTTGTTTTTGAGCAATATTTAATTCGAATCAGAAAAAACTTTTTAAAACTCACTCCTATGTTAATCTAACTTTTGTTTTCGCATAACGTTCTTTCTGACTCTCGTTTACTGTGCTCATAATAGACTTATTAGCATGATGTAACACTATCAATGCCGACGACACAACATTTGTGTTCTCGATATTTATCATGATTAATTTAACACTGGGTGGCATTTGTAGTTAATTCATTGATTTTATTGTGGCAGTGATTATGTACCCAAATTTTCCTCCATTTTCCTCATGGATTATCATATAAAATGAAATAACTCTTTTTTACCAAAAAAATTTGCCATTGTCAGAACTGGACCAAATTGAAATAGGACACATAAATAAAAAAAATATTCATCAAAATCGTTTCACCCAGTCGAAAGTCGAAGTATCTAACCTCATGTAACAAACATTAAATAGTGGAATTGAGAACATCTTCCTTTTTTAGAAGTCACTTGAAAAATAAAAAAAGGGAGAACTATTTCAGTTTCTATTACTAGAGTATGGATTGGACTGATTTAGCAGATACGACAAGGATGAAACTTATCAGATAAGTACATATTATGTCCTTACAAAATACTAATCTATACTAATATTATAAAGAGGAAAGATTTGATTGTTTGTTTGTTTGTTTGTATGGAATAGGTTCCGAAACTACTGGACCGATTTGAAAAATTCTTTTACCATTAGAAGCAGACATTATCCGTGATGAACATAGGCTACTTTTTACCGCGGGAAAATGCTTCATTCCCACGGAAAATCTAAAATAAAAGTAAATACTAGCGGCTTGGCCCGGGAGATAGCGCCATCTATCCAAAATACGGTAGATGGCGTTTTATACTTTTCTACGCGGACGAAGTCGCGAACACCGTAGCTAGTATAAAATAAATGCAGAAGTGGTTCCTACACACAAATAATATATGTATATTACTTTAACGTCTATAAAATTACATTGTCCCGAAACCTAATCAGATTGATTGTCTCGTGGTCCCTGGGAATCTTTCATTTAGAAATAGGTACAAACAGAAAATGTCTAGTATAAGTACACAACATTTATTGGAAACTCTTGTTCCATCTGAGTTATATCTGTATATAATATCATTTGTATGAAGCATAATATTATATACATTTGCTGGCTGGTTCATTTATTATAGCTCCCTTAACGTAATCCCTGAAGTGATATCGGTTTTAGAGGTTCGCGGCTAAGCTACATAGTTAAGACTATTATTAAGATTGCAATCACCAATACAGTTAAAAATATACAAGAAAAGTAAATTTTATCTAAATCTATTAAGTAACTTATACTATTTTCGCTGTAGCATGGTGCGTGTGACAGTTACGACCGTTTCGGTTCACTCAAAGGACCAACCGACCAAGGAGTTTTCACTCTTGAAAGTTGCCGCGATTTACAATTATGACTTTGTATTTCAGCTGCACCACATTCGTAATACATTAAATCATTAATAAGTGTAGTAAGTAAATTAGATTAAAACCAATCAGAATGTTCTAGTCTACCAATAAAATCAAATTGAAAGAAAAATTAAGCGTATAACGTATCGCCAAAGATGTATTTAGTGATGAGATGTACTGATACGATGGATAGTCGATATTTTTATTTATTTTATTTATTTATAGGGAAATTTACAGGTATAATTACATAATAACAGTGGTGGTGTGATTAGCTTCACTTTGGTCCACTTTTTTTTGGGTGACGATAACTTATTTTCAGACATCCCTTCTTGGCCAATTTTCTCACCTGTTATAGGCGAAACAATATTGCGGCCTATATCAAGAGCTTCGGCTACTCGTTCTACAACTTGATCAGTGGTAACAATGGTCTATTATTTTGTCGCTAATTAACATTATATCGCTATGATCAGAGCAGTGCCATGCCATGGAAGTTAATATCACATCAAACAAATTTGCTTTTTAAAATAATTTTCATAACAATAAAGAGGTTTATGTTAAGAGTATTGATAACGATAAAAATGAATTGCATAACGTACCATCCCTAGTCACGTAGTCATGACAGCTGTCTCCCGCACCATGCTACAGCGATAATAGTATAGTCCTAGTAGCGGACAACACTTTTTATTCAAGTTCACTGGAATTTCCTATAGTTCATTTTAACAACGATAAACAGAGTTTTCTCGCGATTTCAAATATAATTATTAATTTCATAGTTACAAATGAACATCGGAAGCTCGGAAAGCGGGAAGCTCCGAGACATCTTCTCTTCCAAAATTCCTCAGTGTCTTAAGACAAAAGTGTTCGACCAATGTGTGTTGCCAGTGATGACATATGGCGCTGAAACGTGGTCTCTAACCATGGGCCTCGTAAGGAAGCTCAATGTCGCTCAACGAGCTATGGAAAGGGCTATGCTCGGGGTTACACTGCGAGATCGAATCAGAAATGAGGAGATCCGTAGACGTACGAAAGTTACCGACATAAGCCGTCGGATTAGTAAGTTGAAGTGGCAGTGGGCAGGGCACATAGTACGAAGAGCCGACGGCCGCTGGGGTCGGAAGGTTCTCGAGTGGAGGCCACGGACCAGCAAGCGCAGCGTAGGACGTCCACCTACAAGGTGGACAGACGACCTAATAAGGGCCGCGGGTCGACGGTGGATCCAGGCTGCTTCTGACCGGTCCAATTGGAAAATTTTGGGGGAGGCCTATGTCCAGCAGTGGACGTCCTACGGCTGAGATGATGATGATGATGATGAAATGAACATAATTCATAATTGTCAATTCATTATTAATTGTTCTAACATTATAGGTGTAATTTTAATTATAAACCGTTGCAATAATACGAAAGATTGTCCAAGATGTTTATATTTCATTTATAAATATTTTTGCTTCAACTAAATTATGTATAAAAATCGAACGGTACCTACTTTTTCAAACTCTTTCCAGGTTTAAAATTTAAATTTTCATTGAGGCGTTTTTTAAAAATCTTAAAGCGGGCCAATTCGCGGAATTCAGCTATGATTAAATTTAGTCAAAACGTAGTCCTAATTTTGGGTGCGTGGTGTTTGCCCGCAGTGGTGTTAGCACCTGTGGTGTTTGCCCACGATTTGAATAAATTAAATTTCATACTATTTTTTGTGCTTTTCGACTTAGTGCAGTAAACCACAATTTTTGTATGAAGATCCATACATGAAAGCGTGGATATTGATAGAGCAATTCTACGCGAGGCCACTGCAGTATTGGTTGAATTATTGAAAGGCACTGGAGCGTTCATTTGCGATAGATAAGTGTAGAGGTATCAGGCCCATGTCTGTCTTCTTCTGTGGCGGAAAGGCATGTGAATCGTGACGTATCACTGCACAGACTAAAAACAAATATCACTTTCCTCTTTTTAAGTCTTTCACGCGTGTCACACTGACACAATAGATGTGCCTAGTAGTACCGCAGAATACTTTTAATCATCTGATTTTTATAACTTGTTAATATAATGTTGACCCTCTGACTCTAGGGTTGTATTTAGGATGGGATTTACCTATAGACCTTTCGCTCTGTCTCAAGAGTCCCGGGTTCCGGCAGAAATTTTGGAAATGCATTTATCAAAGTTATTGCAGCACCTGCGACTTTACTTGTGTTTTAGCCTACCAGCCTACCATCAAGTGAACCGTTGACGTTTATATAAAAATAAGTAAATTTAAATATATAACACAATAAAATATTGTTTTTTAAATCACGTAAAAATATCACAAATAATTATACCTAACTTGTTACTAGTTGTACCCGCGATTTTTTTTAGAACCCACACAACAGGAACATTTTTATAGGAAAAAAGTATATATAGAAAAAAGATTAGGATTCAATGTTAAGTTACTCAGATACAAATTATAAGATAATTTTGAGTAAGGTTTACTAGGGAAGTAGAAATGCAAGTCAGTGGATATCAAAATCGGGCATCAGTTTGTTGGAGACGCGGTTCGTTAATTTCGCTTGTTTTCTCGGAAAACGAGAAATGTTTTAGTATATATGTATATACTGTACTTTCGAGAATGAATAGAGTCGGTCGCCAACACTTATCTCTTAGCACTGGTCTGTTATCCTGACAACAATCTCATTCTATAAAACTAAAACTTGAATTTTCTACAATAATTTCTGGAATTTCTATGATGCATACTTTTTATCAGTGATGTATCAATGTTAGACTTGCTAGACATTGTTTTTTCTTATTACAGGTATAGGTCGTCATGTCTAAAGAATATATAAATATTAAAATGGGAGAATGGAAAAATGAGATTTTCACGTTTTCCCAGGCAATTTTCCTAATTTTTCTCCTCATAACAACCTTCCCCGAACTTCAACGAAAATTTGAAAATATAAAAGTTAGCCGAATTCGTTAAGAAGCTCTCGAATTTTACACTTAGCAATTCAGCGTTTCATTTTTATTCATATCTATAGAATGTAGATATTATCATATAAATAAAACATTACATACACTAAAGAGAAAAAAATGTACGAACGCTTGTATTTTTTTCCAGCGGATTTCTTCGATTTAAAATCTTGATTAAATAATCCCCTACTTGTAGATTCCAATGCTGTAATTCTGTAATTAATTCTGTATTTTCCAATGTTTATTTATATCACATATACTTATCACATATGATATATGTATTACATAATTGTGACACGGTGACAAGTGATGGAAACACCTTTCTTCGTGGTTGTTTTTATGACTAAGGTACCTACTTCATTTTTCTTTACTTGTTTCTATAAGTGGTGCCTGGTCACTTTTTCTATTGCGAAGTTGAGAATTGCGGTGTTTCTTGCTCTAATAATCAGTTAATCTGTAATTATCGATCGTGTATTACGGTAGTGTCAACAAACCCTTAGTTTCCCGGTGTAGGGCAACCCCTCCATGTACATAGAAAGTGAAGGTGATACGGTTTGGCCTGGCGATGCGCAGACGCAGTTTTACACACGCGCCCCGGCGGTGACGCGACGCGAACGCTTTCTTGTCTATTCGATCATAGAACTCCCCTATTTTCGAACGATATTTCAAATATCTGTTTTCTTTTTTCTATTGTGCCAGTGCTACCGGACAAAATGAAGATAAAGATTTTCATGTTATTAGGTGAGTATATATTTATTAGATAAATATTTCGATAAGGACTTCCTATATTATGTAGAATTAAATTTATTAAATATATTTCAATAAAATTAATAACATAAATTATGTATTAAAATAACAATAAAAAATATTAAAGTGAACTTTTGAAATTGAAGTCATACCGATTATTATTATTTTTTTAGTTTTTTATAAGTTTCCAATTATTATTTTTTTAATACAGAATATTATTGTTTTTAGTTTTAATAATATTATTTAAAAAGTCTCTTAACTGCGAAAATACATTTAATCAAGGAACAGATATAACAATGAAATTATAATATTAAAAAAAACCTAAACTAGTAAATAATGAGAGTAATTAAAAATATATAGTAAAAAATATAATGAAATACATTTAATTATACAACATATTTAAATTACCAACAAACACAACTTCTTATGCACCATTTTCAAAGTTATTAACCTAAATAATGTAAATACTTAATACTACGTATATTATACCGCAATTATTTCTACTATGACAAAGTATATATTTATGTAAATAGTTATTTAAGTTATTCTTAAATGGTATCCTGAGCTGAAAAATGCATAAGATTGTATAATATTACCTACAGCATATCCAGGAGGTATTATGCCAACTTCGTAAAGTCTAGGGCGCCCCTGTGTGTGTCAGTAATTCAGTATTTAGATAATACTAGCTGGTGCAAGCGACTTCGTCCGCGTTCTCTATAGCCTATAGCCTCGATAAATGGACTATCCATCATAAAAATAATTTTTAAATTCGAACCAGTAGTTTCTGAGATTAACGCGTTCAACCAAACAAACTCACATTCACATTTATAATATTGGTAAGGATTAGTATAGATATGAATAGGAAATAACATATAAGAATAACATTTTCAATTTATACAATTTATTTCATTGATGATAATAAAACTAAACTCCATGTTCTATAATTATGACAATTGTTACAAAAAGCTCCTAACACATTTTAGACTATTGAAATTAGAAAATATTAACTAAGTATAATAATAAATAATATTTTATATATTTTTATTTATTAATAATAACTTTTTATTATTAATAAAGTAATAATAAATTATTATTTATTAATTAATAATAAATAATTTCCAACTTAAATGACAGTTTGTGATACGATCGAGTACACAAAGGGTAATAGAACCCAAACACGTTCTGACGAAAACTTTGTTCAAATCTACGAGAAATTATTTGTATACGGTTTGCCCTGCAGTCACTGTTTGTGGGTTAGACTTTCGATAAGCCCGTTCCATACTGGCGAAGTTTCCCTTTATTTTAGACGTTAACATATCAAATTCTATAAATTTTTGAGGACTCATACTAGGGACCAAATATAGAGTCTTAAAGTTCGTTTAAGAGCTACATACTGGATGATGAAACCTTTTACACCTACGTAACCATTCACCATTCAGCTTAAGAAAATCATTATTTTTCACTAAACTGTGTTAACTCGATTATTAAATAAAGTTACTTAAATTATATTAATTAAGATTGTATTAATTTTGAGCTGCAAGTAGATTGAGAATTCTTAATTTATCACCTTAATTTTAAACATTATTTATTTCTCCAACAACTCAAATTTTCCTAATAATCAAATTTCTTTTTCATCTTACGAGTACATATAATTAAACCGTAATCCACTTTGCTACTCGTACTTACGAGGTTTCGGATTTTCCTGTGAAAATATTGGACTAGAAAAGACATAAGTAAAGCAGAAATGAATTACCGCCTTATACTTTTAATGTGCTTGGCCATTGTTCGCGTGAGTGCGGTGTCGTGAGCGAGAGAAACACGGCAACAAAACTATGGCAATAGTAGAAGTTGAACACACACGACATTAACAAGTATGCGCTATTGTTTTGATTAAGGAAGTTAAGGAAAGTGGTAATCAATGTTTCTTCAATTCCGTTCTCATAGAATTTTATAGGTCCAAACACAATATGCCTTTAACCGCTTATCATGAGTTCAAGTTGACTATATCTGACACTGATCTCTGAGCCACTACCATTACTAGTATAATTTAAAGCGTATTACACTAAACTGCAAAAGAGACGTATCTTTGAAGGAATAGATCTCCTGAACGAATCGTTAATTTTTCTTTTATTGTATCAGAAAAAAATCAAATGTATAATATATTTTGTTATATTTTTGCATGAATCTTTTGCATGAATTTTGCATGAGATCTTTCTCAACCTTAGACCCTTGAACCGATCTAAAAGTTTTTTTCACAATAATAGATAATTTAATTTCTAAAAAGAATTTTCTTGAAAATTAAAAAAAACATATATACAAAAAAGAAGGGCGAAAAGAAGGAAATAACGATAAGGGGGACAATAACGAAAAAAGATGTGGTCTCTATAATCTTCTTAATATGGCTATGAGTGCTCAAAATACAAAGATCAGGTCAATCGAACCTGTGGATGTTAGTGTCTATTTGACTTTGACGTTTTTGACATTAGACTTGACTTGACTATTAGACAAAGTCGAACCTTTGTCAAATAGGAAATGGGCTGTGCTGTGACGGTCTTCATACGCCTGAACATACCTATATGTAATAAAATATAATTAAGATCCATATCGATCTCGCTATTTTTTTAAACAAAAAGAAGGTCAAAATCAGTTCATCCTTTTAGGATCTACGATGCCACAGACCGACACACAACTTTAACAAATAACACCCCTTTAAAACGGGTTAAAAACAGAACCCAAGCTGAAAATACTTGTTAAATTGAACAAAAAAAATTATGGACGTCTTACATCTGCAGTTAACTTCAAAGGTGAAAATTTTATCTCCTCTGCAATTACTCCTGTAGTCCGGTGTAAAATTGTTAGAAAATAATTACATACGTTACTTAAGTAGGTAACTATAATAAGTTGACTCAAGCAAATGTGAAACATTTGATAATTACGCATACTTGAACCAAATTCATGTCAATACGACCAAAACTAGTACCAAAAAAATCTTGCTTGCTTGCTCAAAATTTCATGTATTTTATGCTTAAAATATAAACAACGCCCAAGACACAAGGAAGCGACAGAGTGTGACGGGTATTTTAACTCAAGAATAAAATTCCACGAATAACATTTCGATAGCGATATAATATGTCTAAGAAGCAAATACTTTCCTAACAGGGTATATATTTCACGGCGTTACAGCGCGCATTCTCTTTTCAATTTTATTGCCCTGGAATCCAGATAATAATTAGATGAATTTCCTTTGTTAGCGAATTGCGGTCTGTTCACTTAAAATATGTTTGGAACGAGTAAGTTAAACCAACGTTGTTAAAATGTTTGTCTGATTTTTTTCTTTGTTGTCTGCTAGGTATCGGATATGTGTGAAGCATCTCAATGCGTATGCTGGGAAATCGCGAATTTCTTGTTGTTATAGAAGTTTCCTAAAAAAAAAATATTAGAGAATAAAAGTAACCCGAATAATGGGTGTACTTAAATGTTTACAATTTTATTTTATTGTTTTCACCAGTATAATAAATTATTATAAAAATTAAATATATTATTCCTATATTATGTACTTAATTTGTTTAACAAAAATTTAATAAGAATTAAATAAAAAATTAAAGCAAAATTTATTCAATTCTCTAATCTCTTAAAAATTGTAAAACCACTTTCAGATTTTAATATAGCGGAGAAAATTGTGTGAAATTTTGCCAACGCCATCCAATCGCCAATATTATGTTTTGGACCTCGCTCCTATTTCAAGCACGTGATCAGAATAACTTTGACACACGTGAGAACATTTAAACCTTGCACTTTATGAATCTATTTATGGTGTTCTAGAGTTGAATGTTAAATGTCTGTAATCTCTTGTAAACAAACATTGTCGTAAATATACAACACTTTATTAGAATACTAAACAAACTTCATGATAAAGTGAAAGTGAATTAAAATATCTAGACTTCAAATATACAGATTTAAAGTATATTTTTACACATAAAATACCAACTTATTATGACTTCTTTATATGTTAACGCCGTTAGACATGCTGACTGTCGACTTGATGGTCCACTATCGTAGCCTAGAACACGTTAAGGATTAAGAAGATATATGAAAATGAGCCCGAAACATAATAGTACATAATGACATACTGTTATTTCACGGTGATCTTCTGTGAGGTGAGGGGATGATCAGACGGGGTACCTAAATGACTGCGAAACGCAGTGTGCCTAAATTTAGACAAGAGTCAACTATAAAATGTTCAATTCCAAAGTTGGCTCTGAAGCGAAATGAAGCCAGAACTCCTGAGAGGTTTAAATCAAGCACTTCAACCGCTCGAACAAAGGACTTGGTCTATAACTCCTAATAGTAGGATTGAAATACAAATTTAATAGAAAATTTTATTACCAAACACCTACTGATGTTTTTAACCGACTTCCAAAAAAAGGAGGTTCTCAGTTCGTCCGTATATATAAGTATATGTTTTTTTTTATGTGTGTTCAGGGATAACTTCGTCGTTTATGAACCAATTTTGATGATTCTTTTTTTGTTGGAAAGGAGATATCCCAAGGGTAGTACCATGATAAGGAAACCAGGATCTGATGGTGGCATCCTAGAGAAATCGAGGGGAACCTTCGAAAATCGTAGTGGCAACTAGTGTGTTTGTTATTTTTTTCATTAAGTATCTTATTATTATTTTTTTGTTGGACAGTAAAATAATCTTGTTGTTATTCAATATTTTCCATTTTAGTTCTTTTTGTGAGAAATCCTAAGAATTTATATTCGTAATAAAATACCCGTGAGTGCGAAAATAATTTATTGTTCGAAGTAAGAAAATGAGAGAACTTATCGAATTAAACTTGGGTGTAATATAATATTTCCAAGGTAAAAGATTGTATTTTTATAGTAATGCTATACCTTGTTTTTCTTTATCATAAATAAACTTGCAATGTATATGTCCTTGAGCTTTGGTAAAAGAATCATGATAATGATAATAATGATAATAAAATATAATAAAAGATCAAAATAAATAATAGATAAAAGATCAGAAATTGAAATTATTATTCATAAAATTTTGTAAAACGTTATAATGACAAGTATTTTCTGTAATTTTTTTTTGTGCAAGTTGCAAGTTACCACGTCTACCTAGTTTAGCAAGAATAATTGGAGTTTGTAGTTTCTCTCTACTAAATACAGTGAGAGCGTACCGTACCGGAAAAGAGATCTTTTATTTGTTGAAACCTTTTACCAATACAACTTATCAAGAAGCACTTCGATTACTTAGCTTTTCAGTACGCTTTTAATGGACTTATGCTGAAGTATCGATAGCTCTTATAAAATTTCTACTTCCTTAAACATTAGTTTCATTTGACTGACTGAGATAATTAATAACTTAGGTCTCCTAACATTTGATTGACCACAACCTGCTGCTTGAAATATCTAAAAAGTTTCTCAGAGTACTCGTATGCGTTGCGCATAATCCTAGTCATATTTTGATATGACTACCAACAAAACTATTCATGAAGTATGTAAGTCTCTTGCACATCCTGATAAGATAAAGTTGGGATAAGAGAATGGATTCTGGCACCTCTAATACGCTCTGAAACACAACAGCACGTGTACTTTTTTACCTCACTAAAAACCTCCTCGGTTTGCCTTTAATTTTAATCCTTAGATCTTTTAAGGGTCACCTGTATTTTGGCGGACGACGGCTCAGCCTTTGCAAACAATTTCACTTACAACTCTCACTAATTGTCTAGCAAGGAGGTTGTCAGATAGTGTTTAAGAACGTTGCTACGGTTAAGGACCACGGGATGGTTTCGTTTTCGTTTATTTAGTGCCAAGATGTCAATTTTAGATCATCTACTAGGTCGTAAAAAGATGGGATCGTTGGGGTTTAGGAGTGTGTACATAAGTTATTGGGGTCATAGGTGATTTTGTCGTAGCACTTAAGGTTTCCTTATTCGTTATTCGTTAGATATTCGTTATTTCATGTAGTCGTAATTGCCTCTAGTTGGGCTAACTATCTCATTAGTGCAGAATCCAATTTGAATTGCTGGTGTCTAGTCTATTAGGTATGCACATTGCACGTGCAGAAATATCTCTCTTCTTGATTCTTAATTTTGATTGATGAGAGTAGAAAAAATGTTATCAATACGTGTTATCTATCAGTACAATATTCACTTACTTAGAACAATACCAGTTAAACCCAAAGTGGCGACGACAAAACAATTATGAGATATCGATCTCACACGTTTCCCATGGCTGACCTTCGACCTCGACTGATTGTTACAACAGAATTACCTGTCTACTTGTAATAAAACAGTTCCCATATACAGTAGTGCGCTCACGTATTATTCACACTGGCATTTCGTGGTTGTAAATTAATTCCATTAATAAAAATTATTCATAGTTCCAGGTAACATTAATGAAATACATTAAAAAAAGACCACATAATATAGACAGTTTTCTAACTTCTTACATTTTCTTTTTAAAAAGATATATTCAATATTTTTCGCTCATTAGTATGTTTTAAAGACGTCTTTTTTAGCTCCTAGTCACGTGACCATCATGAAGATTTTTGTTTTAGGCTGATCCCTCGGGAACAGTAGGTACTTCTTTTCTAGCTGAAGGCTACATTTTCTTATCCTGTATAAACTTAGGCACTTTTTACTTGGTTCTAAATTAAAATTTCTCTCTTCTACTCTATACTACATTAAGCTCCATAAAACATGTGCTGAAGAAGTAGGTAGGTACTAAGTACACCCCATAAGGTTCACGAACGAAATAAAAATTGCCATTAAGGAATCATTGAACGAAAATTGACCAATAAAACCGTGTAAACAAGCCAGCGAAGCACACTTTCGCAATCATATAAAGATCTTGGAGATAAATGAGTGGTAATTATCGTTGGTATCGTTGGTCAGGGTCATTTACGGTCATTAGCATGGCGAGCGCATCTCTCTGTGAAACTAGCATGTACACCTGGCGTGCCCTTATGTCATTTTTATGCCAGTGACTTGAAAAAAAAAACAGTGGTAACGTAAAAATAGTAATTTAAACCAAGTGTAGTCCATGTATTTTAAATCTTAAATCCATATCCTTACTAATATTATAAGTTTGAAATTAACTTTGTCTGTCTATCTATCCGTTACCTTTTTACGCTTTAACTACTATTCAAACGACCATCATGAAATTTTGTCAGGGATACAAGAAAGGACATAGGGTAACTTTCATCCAGAAAAAGTACTGTTCCCAAGGGATCCATCTAAAATAAAATAAAAACTGGCCTGGCCTGGCCAAAGGCCAAGCAACACCATAAAAAAATTATACACACACATTGACAGAGTACGTTTGCTTTAATTTCGTGGTGATTTTATGTGATTATGTATATGACTAACTGGTGCTCGCGACTTCGTCCGCGTAGAAAAGTATAAAACGTCATCTACCGTATTTTGGATAGATGACGCTATCTCCCGGGCCAAACCGCTAGTATTTACTTTTATTTTAGATTTCCCGTAGGAATGCAGCATTTTCCCGCGGTAAAAAGTAGCCTATGTTCATCACGGATAATGTCGGCTTCTAATGGTAAAAGAATTTTTCAAATCGGTCCAGTAGTTTCGGAGCCTATTCTATACAAACAAACAATCAAATCTTTCCTCTTTATAATATTAGTATAGATTACTGTTACCAGATAGCAACTGAGTTTTTGAATTTATGTCTTATTTTATTTTCAAAAAACAAAAAGATATTGAAGTTTCAATTGCCTGCAAATACTTCTACACGCGGTATCCCTAAAAGTTTTTGGATCTCGTTACCTACTTTGCAAAGTTCCTACATCGCCGTATATTTTCTGAGACGAATTGGACCATTTTGTGTTTGAAGAGAACGGAAATGTGAAGAATATATACTCGGATAATGTTCTCTGGCGTCTAATATCACGTATACCGGCTACGGAATAAAGAATCAGACAGACCTTGAACTTACTACATTTTTACAAAGTAATGTTTGGTATTATGATTCATACACCTATTTTATATGTATGTATTAAAACTTTTGTTCTTGGTAAACATAGTAATATAACTTACTTATGCTTGCATTAAATTTTATTTATACTTAGATCTACCGTGCGATAACAATTCTAATGTATCAGTGGCGTTCAAAATCATAGAAAAGTTCATGCTAATCCTAATTAGCTAGCTAGTTTATTACCAAAAAAAATATATATTCCCGAGAGATAGTCTAAAAATATAAAGTAGATGACAGAGGCGGCGCCACTGTCGTCTCAGCGATAAAGATGAGTCACCTATGTCAGGCGTTGATTTTCACTGTTCCACGCGTCCGATGTCGTGGACACATCCTTGTTGCAAATCTTGTTGCAACAGCTTTTCATGGCAAATAATTATGATGTAATGAATTTTACTGATATATTTTATTTCAATTATTGGCAAATACCTATCAAAAAGTTAACTTAACAAACCAGTATTTTATAATTATTCAATTAATTGTTCAATCGTCACTGCAATTATGTAATTCAAAACGTACCTAGTATACCTAATGCAAGGAATTATTACTCTATTGCACCTAGGTACACTAAAGTAAGTTAGAATGCCGCGCATACGTAAATGTCCAATTGTAATGTGTAAACCAGTTAACCTAACCTTTACACGGACTTACAAACGTATAGATTTATAGATTATACCATAAATCTATAAATCCAAATAACCTATACATATTTTATAAACACATATTAATGTAGTTACATCAAGGTTATTTAACTTCAGTGCAACTGTGAATGAGAATATAACGAAAAAGCAAGTCAACTAAAATCTACTACAAAAATTATTATAACGTATGAGTAGGCATATAGGCTATATAGACCAACAGCTTTATTTTTGAATTTTAAAGTCTCGTTGGCTGCTATGGCAAAGGTCATAAAAATCACGAGAGAGAAAATCGCAAAATGGCAATGGAAATGATTACAAAAGATAATAAGAAAACATCGACAGATTAAGTTTTAATATCAAAGTATACCTATAACATTAAAAGTTAAGAGACCGTTATTGCAAATAATATTTAAGAGCTTTGAACTCCCAATTTTATAAGCGAACGAGTCCGATAGCAGCCAAATGTTATGAGGGCCTTTCAAACAAACTTATGACAAAACTTATGACATTTGGCTCTATCTAATCAAGTCTACGTATTTGCTGATTATATTTCATAACTCGGCACGTACCAGATCTCGCAACCTCCTGACAAGTATCTCCTGATATTTAAAAGCGATATTGGCAGGATATTACGACTTAACGAGCCAGTCAAGTTCCCCTACGTCTAGACAACTTGGTGAAGCGGTGGCACAACTGCATTCTCAATAGTACTGCAGAGCAGTAAGGAGAATAATCTTTCCTAATATAAAAATGAGAGTTTTGTGAGAACCACTCCACCCGTACGTTATTACAGTAAATATAGACTATATAGGATATTCTAGCTGATGCCCGCGACATCACCCGCTTTGAAAAATGATAAATATAACACCTGACAAAATATATGACGTCAAAATATATGAATTTTTTAGAAGATCCCTCGGTAACCTGACATTTTTACAGGAATAAGCTATCGAATATATGTTAATCCAGGTAATAAAATATCTGTGTGTCAAATTTTATCTAAATCCGTTATGTCGTTTTTGCATAAAATAGTAACAAACATCCATCCATCCTAACATTATAATAATAGGATATTACTTGGATTACATTATTATTATATTTATTTACTAGCTGTTGCACGAGAATTCGCCCGCGTAACTTTATAAAATATAGCCTTAAGCCTTCCTCGATAAATGGACTATCAAACACAAAAATATTTTTTCAAATCGAACCTGCAGTTCCTGAGATTAGCGCGTACAATCAAACAATCAAAGAAACAAATTCTTCAGTTTTATATAATACATAGTATATAGATAATAAAGGTAAATAAACCCTCTAAATCTCTCCATTCTTTTTTGTTTCTATTTTTCCTATTAAACATGTTTTTTGCTATTTTAATTTACATTTCATTTTAAATAAAAAACAAACATTAAATTATTGGTCTTTCTCTCATGAAGTTTTTTTTTATGAGCATCATCCATTAAGATTAATATGTATATATAGTTAACTTAAGAACCAATTGCATCTTTAGTTATATTACTGCTTGTCAGCTATGTTGAACGAGACTATGTAAATTGGAATGCAAAGTGTACGTAACGATAATTTCCTGCAGTTTCTACTCATACTGTAATTGCTGACTTCTGTGGTTAATGCAAAATATCATTTTAGATTTGTATGCACTTCCGTCCTTTATACCTCTATCTACACAATTTCAAGTACTTAGTACTATTACTACGTATAACTTTATTATTATTACGTAATACTGACTGATAGGTACCATTAATACTTATATACCTAAGCTAAGTTAGACAATTTATCAAGGAAGTTTAATATGTATGATAAAATCTAATTAAGTTTCTACGTACAACGAAGTCACAGAAAAATAAATTAACATGGATAGAGATATGCATAAAAATGAATTACCTACTAGAGTCTGTTTCTCGCTAACTACTTCAAAACCACCCAACCGATTTTAATACGGTTTTAACATATGGCAAGAGGGATAAACGAGGAAAGTTTGGGTGTATAAAAAAGTTTTTCCGGCCAAAACCGGGAGCCGGGCGCTACTAAAATATAATGCATTCTTCTATTACATGCAAACTTGTTTTATACTATGTGCGATCATGAATACTGTTGCAATAAATAAATATTCCCAAAAAAAAATATTTAAATATTTCTTCAAACTTCAACACATTTATTATAACTTTGGACACCTGAATATTAAAGTCTAGTTCTGAAGTGGGCTATTCAAAATCAGAAATGGTAAACAGTGTTTCAAAGTAGTCGGGGGATTTGTACTGGCACTTTGCCAGCCAGCATGAACTGAACAGTGAACATGGTCCACAGGGCTGCCTGAGGACTGTACCAAATGTCAATGTTTACTTACAAACAGAACTCTCCTAGCTGTTTCATTTTCTAAATTTCTGAGGGAAAATTTACATACATTTACATGAGCAGCTTTCTCGCTATATTAATTCAGATTGTGTAATCCTAACATAGTAGATATAAATTAAAGTCGCTCATCGCGTCTCTGTCTGTATATTCGTTAACTCCACCTAAACCAAGCAAAAGATTTTGATGCTGTTTTCACCATCAATTAGATGATTTTTCAAGGGAATTTTTGGTATATGCGAATCAATAAAATTTGACACAAAAATCAATAGCCGTGCGTTAGTCTCGCAAAAACTCAAAAATGGCGAGACAGATTTTAATTCGGCTTTCACTTATGGAAAGAAAGAAAAATTAGGAATGAATATATAAAAATAAATAAATGGATGGATGAAAGGAATATATAAAATTACATCTCGGGCTAAGCCGGGAACACCCGGGACCACTAAGTTAGTTATAATTATATCAATGTCCTCTCAATATAATATATATTATTGCGAATGTTATTTTCAATTGAAATTAACTTTATACACAAGATCTCAATAGCGATTTTAACGAAATAAATTAATACTTCTGGTTTTAGAACTGAATTAAGTAAGGTCCCTTATTTATTTATTGTAGATTCCGGCCCCGACCTGATAAACACAGAACGGTCTTGTTTACAGTTCAGATTTGCAATTCAAAACTCAAAGGAAGTAAAAGGAAGGGAAATTAACGAATGTTTAAATGTTAATTAATCCTACAGTTAAAATATTCCTACAGTTTGTAATTAGCTTTTGATTAATACACCGTATAACTGTATCGAATGGATTCATTTAACTCTATGGAACATGGACTTTATAAGCAAGTTCTAAATACTTAGTTTAAAAATTTAATAAGAATTTACATTTTTTCTTTACCTTTTTAAAGAAGGGCTTCATAATAAAGCTTATATAACGTCGCTTAAAGCTATGGAGAGGGCTAATGCTCGGGCTTACATTGCATGATCGAATCAGAAATGAGGAGACCAGTAGACTTAAGAAAGTTACCGACACAAACCGGCGGATCAGTAAGTTGAAATGGCAGTGGGCAGGACATATAGTACGGAGAGCCGACGACTGTTGAGGTCGGAAGGTTCTCGTGTGGAGGCCACGGACCGGCAAGCGCAGCTCAGAACGTCCACTGATAAGGTGAATAGTAGTGGTAGGGCACACTGCGTTTCGCAGTCATTTGGGCAGCCCGTCTGGCGGCAGTAACCACCACCTTACAGAATACCACCGTGAAATAACAGCATTATGTGATGTTGTTTCGGTGAGTGAGTAAGGGATGCCAGAGCCCATTACCCCATCCCTCCCTTATCCCTTATCCTTAATCCTTCTATGGTCGGCAGCGCACTTGTAGCACTTATGGCGTTGCTTGTGTTATAGGCGACGGTAGCCACCTACCATCAAGTGGACCGTCAGCCTGTCTGTCGACCTTAATATATAAAAAAATTAAAATTAAAAAAAACTGATAAGGGCACGCGTCTACGCGTGATCCAGGCTGCTTTTGGATTGCTTGCTTCTGGATTGGATGCTTGCTGGTAATTTTGAAAAATTATAGGAAGGCCTATGTCCGGCAGTTGACGTCCTGCAGCTGAGATGATGATGATAATGATGATGAGGATGATGATGATGATGATGATGATGATAGCTCCTTTTATTAACTTTTTAAATGGAGCAGTGAATTAGATATAGTCCAATTTCTATAAAATTTATATGGGACCACTACATGTCTGGAAGTACACTACACTACATTTTATGTGCACCCAATTAGTATAATGATATGATATGATGCAAATATCTGTACGAACATGTTGAAATAATAATAATGTGCATTTTGCATCATCAACGACAATGAACTTATTGTGTAAAAGTATATCGACACACTCACAATAATAACCTTTTATTATTAACGTACTGGAAAATGTATTCGTAATAAAAGTGATATTGTAATTCGTGGAATGCGGTCATACTTGAGTTTAACGCATTTTGCTTTTATCTTTAAATTATTCCGTGTCTTCTTGTAAAGAGTTGCCTTTTTCTCACTATTGTGATGTCAACTTTAATAGTTATTTTTCTTTTTCTTAACAACTTTGTACCTTATTACTAACTGACTTAAGAACTTAACTTAATTCCATTACAATTTTCATAAATTCCTGCGTATACCACACAAGTTTGGGTTTTACACCTAATAAGTATACTCAACTCTGGTCTTCTTATGTGTCTCAGTGTATATTACGTTTCTAGGTCAGTTCATAAATTTTTAAAATTTTAGGAATAAACTTATAGGATTTTTAACTGAAAATAATAGACCTCTTGTACGCATTGAATGTATGTCGCATGTGTGGCTCAGTTGCTCACTGTACTTAACAAATGTAAACTTATTTACAGAGCATGCATTTCGAAACAATTATGGCATTAATTAACCAACCAAAAAAGAATCAAGACTTCCAATACAAAGTTGAAAATACTCTCCTTAATAATAGTAATTACGGCTCTAGGGCTGCACGGATTGTTAGAACTTGCAACACAATGTTACGACAACAAAAATAACTGCGGCAGTTATCGACGATCGATATCTGTTAACGCCGGATGTCTGTGTCGGTCACTTCGTAACTGAGGAGTAATATAAATGTCAAGCGTGAACAAAAAGGCCTTGTGTACGGCGCACGTAATTGTTGCATCTCTTGAACTAGAGTATGTACAGTTTAGATTCGGAGATTTGTTCCTCGTGATAAGAGGCTTAACTGACTGATCTGCAGTATTTCGTACGATAAAGATCTTTTGGGAATCTACTAGATGGTAACTGCTAATATTGTCTAGGTAGTACAGGATCCGAAGAGAGGTTGTCATTTATCCATTTGTTTACCAGACGAATGTTATCTATGAAAAAATTCATCGCGAATGTATTGTCTAATGAAAGATGCTCATGGATAGGATATCCTTTATTTAAAACTAAGAAAAAAACTTAGCTGCTATTCTGCCTTCTTAATATATTGCAAAGTAAGATCAATGCTTCTCTGTCGCACATCTTCGCTTGCTTCGATTTTCGAGTTTCAAAGCCTTGCAATAGCAATAACAATAAAATTCAATTCATGAACGAACGGTTTTAATTATATTAGGTAAAATTAAAATAATATATACGTCTGGTGAACAGATGCACATATGTGTGACGGGCGACCTCTCTTCGGATTTTAGACTAAAAGCTAGTATTAAAAGAATAAAGGGTTAAGATGACAACGCAATGATAAGAGAATAAGCTCTTGTAATCATGACATTATATTTATCATCATTATTTATTTCTTAATTTATAACTCACCAGCGGCCTAACATAACATAACGTCGAAGTCCCTAGTTAAAGTAATGTGTGAAAATCATGAAACTTTAACACAGACTAGAAACGGACAACTTAATGAGCAATATATTTACAAGTGAACAAAGCCGTGAACAATGTCCAGGTAATACTTCAAATCTAGATTAGACTGTTCGTGTTTGACCTTCAAAATAATGAATGTGGGATAGTAATTTAAATCCGGTAATATTATATGACTGTGACCTCAAATATTACATTGTATATTGCATAATTCTTATTGGGATTTTAAAAAAGACACGACCTTCTCTTTAACGAGTCCTTGTTTCGAAAAAGATCTCCTTTTTTGTACATTTTTTTATGGACTGTTATGAGTCTATGTATATTGCAGTTTTGTTTGTGTTACACTCGACATCCATACATCCATCCTGACAAAATTTCCTAAATGCCCTTAAACCATGTAAGGTACCCATACCCTTACATGACTAAGGAAATTAGGTTAAATTTTTACATTAATTCTAAACAAAAATACCATTATACCCTTATCAAACTACATTCCGATAAATAAGTCTATTTGGAACCAAAACAAATGGGCGTAATTTATAAGGAGCTCAGTGAAGAATGTTTGTTGCCCGCAGCCCGCACTCTATAGGTAACCAATCACCCTAAAACCAACGTCTTTTGTTTACCGCATTAACGATTTCTCCGTCATTACTGTTTTATTTAGTGATGTAAGCTTTTTAGTTATATATTTATTTTTAACTAGCTGGTGCTCGCGACTTCGTCCGCGTAGAAAAGTATATACCGCCATCAAATCGGTCCAGTAGTTTCGGAGCCTATTCTATACAAACAAACAAACAATCAAATCTTTCCTCTTTATAATATTAGTATAGACGACCCGCCCTCAGCTTTTAATACAATCTAAGTATATAGTAATATTTAAATGTCTAACGAGTGTATTTTTTTTCTATAATTTTATCAAATTTCATAAAGTATTCACAACTATCAAAAATGGTCACAATTACTTCCAAGACTATAATCATTCTAACTCAAAATTAACATCATCTTCTAATTTCCTCATTTTTTCACGGATAAATTGAAGGCAATTTCCTTGAGAGTACAAAAAAGGTTTCGCTACAGCATGTACAACAATCATTTCATTGAAATTGTTAACAATAAATATTTCGCACGCCTGTTTTTTTTTTGCTTGAGAATGTATAGCTAGTTATTTGTATTTGTTTGAAAGACGTCACTTGACGATAATTTTAAATGTAAATGAGATAAAACTACATTTTATTTAGGTAAATAATATAGATAAATCTTGATTACTTTTATTTTTACATACATACATACATACATACATACATACATACATACATACATACATACATACATACATACATACATAATACATACATACATACATACATTTGCGAGACCTAGGCCATTAATCCGCTTGGTGACAGGTGGCTACCGTCGCCTATCAACACAAGCAACGACGCTATATATGCTACAAGTTCGCTGCCGACTTTAGTAGGCTTAGGCTTAAGACTTAAATGGACTGTGCATATGTTCTTAGGGCTGTGTCATCTGTTACTCTCTTACTCAACAGAGTACGAACTCTATCTTACTTGTAACAACTATTTTAGGTAAAGTAGAAGTACAAAGACCTTCGTCAGTTTTCAAATTTATTCCTTTATCAAAATCGTAGACTTTGAAACTTTTAGACTTCGTACCTTTTGAAACTAAAGCACTAAGCAGACAACTGAGAGACGTTTGAAATGAAAAATTGTTACGATTGTCACAATCGCCAAGCAAATGTCGTCTTAAAGGTAACGGACCTTTTCCTACCCCGACTGTAAACAATAAAAGAAAAAGTACAAAACATGAATTAAAAATAAAATAAATTTATAACTGTATTGCGAAAATGTAATGTAAAGATCTCAGATATGAATAATACGTTGAACATTTATTAAAGCAAGTTTTTTTTTTATTGTCGAAAAGGTTGCATTTATGAGGTGACACTTTCTCTGAACAAAGACTTAACTATGTGAATTTCGTATTATGGTTATTTAATAATACAGATTTCTCTTTTAGAATTTCTATTTCGTTTGACTTTTTGGCAAAGCTAAATTTTAATTTTTGCGACTCATTTTTTAAAGTTCAAGTTTCGTGTTCAATTTTCGTAAAATTTCTATTGTGTTTAGAAATAGCGATATAAAATTTCACTTTAATTGTGGCCCCGCCTTGAAGCCGATGAGAAGACTTAATAAATAATTAATAAAACACTAGAAACAAAAACTAAATTTTGTAAGCATCAATTGAAATTTGAAATTAAACAAAAATACTTTTCGTTGAAAATAAATATGTATGTTTAAATTTAGAAATTTGAAATCGTAAAAATTTGTTATATTAATCGTATTGACATTGAAATTTTATGTCTGTATTAAATTTTAGTGGAAAACATGATAAAAAAAAGTATAAGTATTCTATTGAAAATAAGTGAAAACACTAATAGCTACCTACTTTCGTAGTTATTTCTGAAAACAAAGTAAATTACTCCATGACCGACCCCTACAGATTTATTATTAGTATTGATGATGTTGCATCTAGATTTTGAATTGCATTCATTTAAGAATAAATCACTATGAATGAAACACAATTTGAAAAGTCACTATGAATGACAATTTAATAAGACGAAAATAAAATAGACTAAAAATAAACAAAACGACTTTAAAAGAATCTTTTATTTTAATTATTCATTCAATTTCAATCATTATTCCATTTTATTTTAATAGAATGACCTTTAACATTAAAGCCCACGCCTCTCTACCTTTGTAATAAAGTTTGAATAAATAAATAACTAGTAAAGTACAAGCCTACTTACAAACTCGGTACCTGCTTGAACTTTTAACAAAGTACAAGAAGCCGTGCCTCTGGGCATCGTCAGTTATTAAATGCGGCTTAATCTCAGTATAAAGAAATGGCTATTTTTATATTGCTATAAATTCTAATTTTTTGAATTTTTTTTATAAAATTATAAACTGCCTAGATTTTTTTTAGATATATATCATTAGAGAGATCATTTTTTTAGATATATAAAAAATAAAAAGTGTCAGTAAGTAATGACATAACTTCCAAAAAAATTTTTTTTTTATATTCAAAATTAATAAATTAATACTCAACCTTATTCGATGCGTAATGCATGTTTCGTAAAATAACATATTTAGCATAATTTACTCGTACATAGCATAATTTACTAATTTCAAA
Source organism: Synanthedon vespiformis (assembly GCA_918317495.1). NCBI lineage: Eukaryota > Metazoa > Arthropoda > Insecta > Lepidoptera > Sesiidae > Synanthedon > Synanthedon vespiformis. The sequence goes on from OU906964.1 coordinate 4,804,944, forward strand.
TGGAGACATGACCTCGCCTTAAGCAAACTGCCATCAAATAAAATAAATAATTATGTATCTGTTTATGTATTTTAGCATTTTCATTTGCGGACCTCATTACGACTATAAATTGTTGCCAGTAAATAATTTATTTTCATGTCTATTGCTTATTAACAATAAGAACTTTTACACTTGACACTTATCAAGTATCAAGTATAAAATATAATAATAATATTTATATTAAAATATGTACACAATAATAAACATAAGTGGCCTCAAGACATATGTTTAGCCATATGTACTAACTCCATTATAATCATATTTATTCATTGCCACAAGTAGCTGAACGTTTTTACCGTAATTAAAATAGACAATTCGCGTTAATGGTCGCGACAAAAACACTTCAAACGCTAGGCAACAATTACAGCGTTGCATACTTCGGGAAAAAGATCTCTTGTTCCGGTGGAAAAAAAAGTTTAATAGAAAGATATGCGTACACTGAAAAAACATAATGGGTGATTGTTGGTCGAACACTTTACTCGCCTGACGTACATGTATTTCGTGTTTCACGACGACGCTATCGCATTGTTCGCTACTTAACTTACCACTGCGATCAGCGTCGGTATAATTAAACAAATATTTTTGAAATAGCGGTGAGGGTGCTATGACCGGTGCCTGTGCTGAGCGACAGGCGAAAAATGCGAAATAATTGTGCAATATCACACTAAATCGTTAACTAGTACGCAAACCACACTAGTGTTATGAGCTACGTGATACGATTTAGTGTGATATTGCGCAAATTTTTCGCATTTTTCGACAGCTCTCAGCAGACGCATTTAGATAATAAGCCTGCCGCTTGTCTAACGTCTAAGGTTCAATTTCCGGCGGGATATAAACTTTTGAATGTCGTCTCTGGTTTCGATTTGGAAAAGAGTGGAAAACACTGTGTTTCGCAGTCATTTGGGCAGCCCTAACTGTTGACTGTTGACGTTGACTTATACTTAAATCTCATTAGTTCCTCTTTTATATTGAAAAATATGTTTTGATGCACAAACTCTGAAAGAACTATAAAAAGTGGCCGTAAAAATAGAAAATTATGCTAATGGCGTACTACAAGGCAAAGTCAAAAGCTTCGAGAGAACAAACAGAATATCCCCAGATAGCTAATTACATTTCAAAATGAAATTCATAAAGGAATATTATAAATCTTTGAGCCTTTTTATAGAGATGAAACAAACAAGATAAAAGACCTTCCTCTCATCTCTTTAATTAATGTTAATATTAAGTACAAGTTTTTCAACAACTACAAGTTTCTTTAAAAAAACCAGTTTTTTTTAAAGAAAAAACTCGTCATCAGTGTTGTCAAAATAAGAATAAAAACTTTAGTAGCCAGTCTTGTGACAGCAACCATTCTCCTTTTAAAATATGGCAATCTAAATGCAATACCTGTTATATTTTCGTTTCCTTTTATCCTCTTAAAAGAATACTCTTAATAAGAAGGTATAGGTTGTGCAGCGAATAAAGACTTCTCGGCAAATGTGCGCAGAATCCTATTTTTAGGTCTTTGAGGGGGCAGAGGAAAGTGAGGGGCGGGTACGCATCGGTGTGCCGACACGTTATTGGTAGATTCAGTCGCTCTTCCCCTCCCGCACTTCGTTCGCGCGTCTCGAGTCTCTTGGGCACAGATTGCGTACAGATTGTTTTAACGTATTAGTAAATACGTCATGGTGAATAAATGTCTAAAAAAACGTTCTTCTTCGACATCGCACGATGATTTTATGGAAGGAATATCAACACTGCCTGTAATGTTAAGTTAGTGAGGCGAAAAATTACGAAATAAGAAAAAAAATGTCATTTTTCTTAACAATTTTGTGCGCAATTGTACACATGCGCCGATTCCCCCACAAGTCCCGTCTTCAAACCTTAATATAATAATTCACCTATATCATTTATTATAACACAAAACTAGCCTGCTAAAGCCTGCTTCACTATTTTCTCCGCAAAATTCTGTCTAAATACTTCTTACTTGGTTTGAGTTAGAAACTTACAGTCGATAAAACCAAAATCTTCCAGTCTTAAAACAAATAATATATCATACTCACAGCTCAATGCAAAAATAGTTATTTGCGTGTTATAATAATTAATTATAATGTTATAATAATTAATAACGACACGTAAATTAGCTGAATGTCCTTGCACTGAATGAAATCGAGCGGTACATAGGATGTAGACATTGGAGTGCAGTAATTTAGTTGATGAATGTCTACAGCCACTCAATATATGTATAATGTATCTTACACAAGATTAGATGATAGGTGGTGAAATTTACAATTTATTGTGGTGTGCTAAGATAACCTATCAACTCATACATAAGTACTTGTGCGGTTAGAGCCTATTATTTAGCACAAAAATAATACTTGTGGCACTCTGAATTATTGTTGAAGATATTCAAAAATATAAGAAAAGTAAATCAACACCTATTATCGACTTACGCTTTATATAATGAGTAGATATCGTACGCAATCATCTACTCATATAAAGCGTATAAGCCATAAAACATATTTTGCAATTAAATTGATTCACTGACATTTAAAATTAATTACAGCTTTACATCGATTTTAAACAAACCATCAAAAGTGTAAGCAATTATATTTCCATGTTAGCTTCTGGTCTTTAAGATGTTTCGGCAAAAGACTTAGATAGAAAGCGGTTTGCGTCACATAGAAATGAATGTGAGAGATATTTACATACAAGCGTTATATTAAGAAGTAATACATATCTTAATATTTAAAAAAAATCGAATTGAAAATCCTTGACATTTAAAAAGTAAGATGATTAATAACAATTTTTAATAACAATCGGTATTAATTGATTCGTAATAGTTAAAAAATATTGTGCAACTTTGTGTTGAGATTGCCGTTTAGATTTTTTTAAATGTTAAGTTCGAAAGATAACACAAGCAATGCCGCGAGGGCTGCAAGTACGCTGCTGACCATAGTAAGATTAAAGAGAAAGGGATTAGGAAGGGACAGAGAACTCACCGATTTTTACTCACTCACCGAAACACAACAGCACACATACTGTTTCATGGTCCTGCGGGCGGTTACTGATGCCAAATGCCCAAATGCCCAAATGACTGCAAAATGCAGCGTTCGTTGCTTCCTCTGATCACATAATTATAGTATAGGAATTCACATATTACATTCATTATAAGAGGCCAAGGAACCTAATTGTCTTTAAAGCTTTTTTGGAAATTTTATAATGAAACATCTCAAGTAGGTATTTTGATTTTTTCATTCTGATTTTTTTCTTACGATTTCTGGTCTTTAATTCAATTTATAAATTTATGAATCTGACTGACTGACGATATATATCTATCACGATATATAAGCCTCCAAAACTTAACTTAAAAAGCTAAGCAAAGCAGAACATAAACATGAGTGAATGTGAAAGAATATTCAAAACCAAAGGAACAAAAGATTGTATTGAGAAAAATCTCTCCGCTTATTTAGAATTAATGTTACGAAAAATTCTGGATCATCGGAAAGAGCAAGTCATCGAGCCGTTCCGTACTAATGAGGGCGTTTTCTAAAGCGCCTACGATCACTGTAATACTATAATGAAACCAGTATGGAATGTAAGAGAACATAAAGAGAACATAGCCGCCTGTTAACATAACTGTGCCCGCGACTTCGTACGCGTAGTATTGGGATTATAGTATGCGGTTTACAATATTTTTGTTTGTAAACCGCAAAAACTAAATGTTACGGGAAGCTTGCTATGCGAATAGACATATGCCGATGTTAACTTAGTAACTATTAAAAAAAGAGTTGACTATGTCTTGTATTTGCTGTGATATTAAGGAAATGTTCATTATACATATTTACTGTTTTACTGTACTTTTCCTTTTGAGGAAATGATCACGTAAGAACTTTTAGCCGGCCTCCGACGTATCTCATTAGGTTACGTACATTCGTCAAGTGTTCATTCAACGATTCGTTCCTCGTTTTTTTTTCTAAAATAATTTCATTTATATTATTGTTGAAGTCATTATGAATTATGTTCAGTTATTGTTGTTTCGTTTCCTATTACATTCTACACATAAAGCGACGATGCAATTTTCTTTTTACTGGAACATATTTGCGTCCAACTATTAAGATTAATTATCATTCAAGAAAAAAAGAGTTGTGACTTCACAAAGGAAACGTCAATGATTCTTATATCGTTAATGTCTTATAAGAATGGAATAGAACTAGAAAAATAGAATAGAAAGAAGACGAAGAATAGAAGAGGGTTCCTATTATTGGCTTATGGGGTCTCCGCTCCCGACTTCGCCTATGAAAAACATAATTAAGATTTATTATATATGTAATATACATATATAAAAATCCAGTGAAAAATTAGCTACGTGTTGGTAAAAAGCGCATCAAAATCGGTAGTGTGGTTAGAGTTGACTTCAAAATATATACTATTCAGAATTTTAAACTTAAAGACCTAATTATACGCAAGTCTCATATCTGAACAATTATGAACAAAACGATAATTAATTCAACAGAACATAATTGAATTTTGTAACATCGTTGTAGTGAAACAGGTTTTGTAAATGACTCTCTTTGTTGTTTGCAGTGAAATAAATTACCGAAAACTTGACCTTAACAGTGAACGACACAGTTCCGAACACACAGAGCGTACATCCAACAATTGAAATGAATAATTTGTCCATTGTATGTGATACCATTAGGAAGCGCATGATTATACTTTTACTGCTACTTTGGAACGCAACTGTGCACGCAATCACTTTCGACTTTCAGCTTCGTCGGCGAACAACTCGGAGCTATCATATGTTTTTTTCATATTTAACTTCACTAATGCGATCATCAAAGGAATTTGTAACGGATTAGTAGGTGAGTGAGTAAAAGTAAAAGTTGTTGCGAAGAAAAAAGGATGTTAGTAAATGCAATTTTCATAACGATTCTAAATTAAAATTTCATTCTTTTTAAATTTCATTTCGAAAACATGTCATTTATAAATTTGAAAATGTGTCACTACGAAATTAATTGATGTCGGTAACAATGTTGTATCTAAACATTAGGTTTTTGTTTAAAGTTTTTACGAATTTACCACCGTCTTATTGTACATTACCATATATTTATATAAAAAGGGACTTATTTTTTGGATAGACAATAATTAATAGGGGTCGTGAATCAGAATTACCTATAACCCAATCAATCGTAGTAACCAGGTCTGATATATATTTGAGAAAGGTGAAAACATCCTATAATAAGAAAATTAATGTTGATTGCACATCAACATCACATAACAACAGAACTACGTTGAAAATCAGAAGAACTTTGTCACAATAAATACAAAAGAAATTACGCCTTCTAAATGCATTAGATTATCAACTATTAATAGAGAAGAGTAAATTAAAATATTAGAGCAATAAAATTCACATCATAAAATTGGTTATAAAGATTACACTTAGCGAATGATTGCTTCCGAGATATAAAATTTCTTTTGAAGCACGCATTCCTATCTTCAGAGGTATGTAAATTAGTTCACGGTTAAGAAGTACGTAATTGTTTAAGAGCTACTCATGTTTGGTACTATTTGAATGGCTGAGTGTGGGAACTAGGCCGTGTCAATGAAACTACGGTTAGCAAAAACAAGCGAAAATCCTATACCTTACGTATTAACGTATAAGTGAATATTATGTATTTCACATATTGGTTCGTGTTATAATAAAAATTAATTTTAATTTTTTAACTGTCGATAAAGTTTCTAAGTGTAATTAAATATGCAATAAACACGTGGATAATAAATTTAATATTTAATTGTATAATGATTACGTTAAAGTAATTATTGCGAAGCAGGTCATTGCATTGTACGTTCGAGCTGCCATTTGACACATTCGTATAAAAATTAATATCATTATCAGCCTGTGTCTCTCCATTGCTGGATGTAGGCATCTCCCAAGTCTCGCCAACACTCACGGTCTTCTGTCTTTCGCATTCAGTCGCTTTCTGCGAAGCCTTTCAGGTTATCTGTTCACCGGGATGCAAGGCGTCCCACTCTTGGTTATTTTTCTTGGTTATTCGATGAATTTCACTATTTCTGATCTTAGCCACCAAAGTCCAATACCAAGACTTGTGGATTAGTCCTGCCGAGTCCTCTTAATTCATTTTGTAACTTGCCAGTATCATTAAAAATGACATTATTAACTATTTGGGTTTTAGTAACTATTACCTCATTTATAATCTGTCATGTGAGTTGAATACTTGATTGAAAAACGCCATTGAGTCATAAGCCTTTGAGTTTATAGCACTCAGGTCAGTAGAATGTTGTTTGACTATATTTGAACTCAAATCGTATAAAATTAAACATCAATTAATGTGAGAATGGCATCGATACAGCACTTACAGGTGGGAACATTTTTTGCAATGTTATTTTTAAAGTTGCAAGTAATTGTTAGCTGTGGAATAAAATAGATAGATAAATTTTATTATCACAAACATTAAATGTCGGGGTTATTGTTTTTCTAAACCTAAGGATTATTAAGAGTAACAAAACAATCTATTGCAAATAATAAGTCTACGATCAACCCTATATCAACAAATGGATGAAACCCCAAATTCTTGAACAAATAAAGAAGTTTATCGTCTGAACCCTAAATTATTTGGTTCGGGAATTCGCCTTGATCTCAGTTTATTGACCCACTTACGTAATTACGTGGTATCGGAAAAATCTGCTTCTTGCTTTAGGCAATTTCTTGTTGTTTTTTATATAAATACGAAAAAGAGAAATTATTATGTACGTAAGTAAATTTACGTAAAAAAGAATTTATTCAAGATGTCTATGTTCAATTGTTCATATTAGGGAAATTTTATCCTTAAAGGCAACCCCATATTTTTACAATTACTTACCTAATTCTTATTTTTTAAACAACCGCTTGTAGTAGTTTAATCAAATTTTGAACATTAAAAAGAGATTTGCCCTAATTTAATAATAAACAAAGGACTCGGAGAGCGGAGAGCCAAGTACGCTTGTGTGTTATGATGACAATGAAGAAATCTCAAATGGCAAAAATTAATAAATAAACTTTAATTTTAAGAATAAAATCTATTTAATATATACACATATAATATATAATATACATATATAATATATTTAATATATTTATTTACACTTATAGTTTTATAATATTATTAGGTGTTACAAAATTATTTTTAAGTAATATAATAAATACAGAAAAATAGTTTTCTGTGTATATTAATTTTGTTAATCAGTGTAATAATTTTTTTTTATTAATTATATTGCAGTAATCTTCGTGTCTGCTTACGCAGCAGATGTAAAAGAAAAGGAGAAATCATCAGAGGCAGCACTCAGTAAAGACAAAAGGCAAACTCAAGACGAAGTATCCCCTACTCATTTCGTGTACAGAACTCCCAGAAAACAGGTAAAATTTAATAACTGTATAGCACTAATCGCCCGTTGGGAAATCCTCTCGGATACCTAGCAGTGTAGGGGACACTGCGGGGATATGCCGGATTCCCACCGACTAAAACCCAACCAACGTCTATCTTGCTATCGCGGACGTTGATGGGCCCCTATCCCTACTAAGTATCCCTCTTGTAGTGTAGAGATAAGTGGAATATTTTTTCTACTTATCCCCACCGGTAGGGACAGGTGGAGCTTAATGCGGATTACTTAGTAAAAATTAGCTATTTGCAATGTATTGATAGAAGACCGTATCGGAATTAAATATTTGAGATACATTGTCTGAAAGCTACATATCTATACCGGCTACCTATATAATATTTTTATACCGTTTTTAAAATAATAAATATTACATCTTTACCTGTGAAATTATCACATAATTTAAAAACAAACCCACTAGACTCCTCACTAGACAATAATGTGCAGTAATAATAACAAGCAATATGCAGTAGAGAGCTTTTAAAAAAGTATTGAAGCCTTTATCAAAGGCGGGTAACAGTTAGATTTTTCAAAATGATCCTTTGTTGAGTTGAAAGCAATTACCTCTCTGCCTACTTCATTATTATTCATTACCTTTGCGCCAGCCATTGCCTATGTGAGTGAAAGATTTGCATAGAGTTCAGCTAAGCTATAAATCGGCTTCTGAAAGCATTGAGATTACATTCAGGTCAATTGAAATCGGGTATTTGTACGAGTACGTATTGATTTCGTGTAGGTAACTAGAGGAAACTAGACTAGACCCACATATTTTTTTAATACAAGAGGTTTTTATTTACACATTTCATTAATTTTTAAAAGAGGTAATAAATGAACTTTGTAAGTTTATCGATGTCAAGTGAAACTTAAATAAAATCAATCTTAAATAATAATCTTAATTGAATAAATAATGTCTTAGTTTCGTTTGATCCCTTTTTGATCGAACTATGACATTGAATTTTATATTCTGGATTTACCACAAAACTTCAAATTAAAAAAATATACTTCACAAACTGTATGATGAAATTTTAAAAAAATAATTTATCATAAGCTTCAATTTGATTCAATCTTCAGATATCATTTAGATGGTGTATAGTTAATGATTCTAACAAACTACTTTTCTCTATAGAAATCGTTTTTAGTACGTCTTCAACTTCATATATCATTCTTAATTAGTAGTAGGTAACGAAGGAGTATTGGTCTTAATTAATATTTTTTTGTTAATGAATACTTCAATCAAATATGCATTACTCTTCCCAGGTTTGATCTAATTGATCTCGACTGTCACTAGCTAACGCATGTTCAGGGCCAACCGGTTAGTAGTCGGGTCCCTTCACATACCTTCTTCCCTATTATTTTCGGACCGACTACACGTAAATCGCTAATGGATTCTGCGTTAAATGTAATTGATTTCATTTTAGTAAGACGCTTAAAATTTGTTCGCAATATTAACAAAACAAAATGGGGTTTGGTTGTACATACGTTACGAGTTTTTTTTTTTTGAGCGCTTTATGTTTATTTACCATACTAGCTAAATATACCTCATGTTACTCGCTGATAAATGTAGCCTTCTATAGGTGAAATAATTTTTAAAATCGGTAGATTACTTTTTGAGTTTATTCATTACAAACATATAAAAATACAAATTTTCTCTCTTTATAGACGCTCTGCTTATCTTATCTTCTTTTTATATTAGTAAAGACTATATATAGTGGCTGACCTCGGATTTTCACGGATTTTTTTCTAGAAATTATATTTAAAAATCGTCCTCCTTTAACGATCTTTCCATGAGTGAAAACCGTATTAAAATTCTTTGCGTAGTTTAACAGATCTAAGGGTACATACAAACAGAAGAACAGATGGCGGGAAGAGACCTTGTTTTATACTATGTAAAGATATACCAAAAAAAAACCTTGATACTTTAGCTATAGAAGTAAGTTTTGGTGTATTTAAGTTTTGGATGTACATAATGGATATTTATGTAGGTACAGTATCAATATCAATAGCAGATAGCATCGGGGGATATCGGGAAAATGTCACATTTCTTTGTGTAATTTGAGTTCTAATGCTTGGCTAACCTCTACAATAGATATGGTACCACTAAATTATTTATATATTTTCCATTAAATATAAATGGAAATGGATAAACATCTAAAACGTCTGACCGCATAATATTTATCTGAATTTGATGCGGTGAACACGCTCAAAGAACTGTCAATCGCAGATACTTGTGCCACGTCTGTTGGCATACCGTGGAGTTGCGGTAAAAAAAGAAAATAATAATGTAACAATTTAAGGGAAATACAATTTAGTTAAATTATTAAATAGAATGTTTAAAATTAACTCATTTATTAAATAAACATTCAGTGAACGAAAATAGTAACGAAAACGGATAATATACGATTCTTTTCCAAATTATGAAACACTAGCTGGTGATCGCGACTTCGTCCGCGTAGAAAAGTATAAAACGCCATCTACCGTATTTTGGATAGATGGCGCTATCTCCCGGGCCAAGCCGCTAGTATTTACTTTTATTTTAGATTTCCCGTAGGAATGAAGCATTTTCCCGCGGTAAAAAGTAGCCTATGTTCATCACGGATAATATCGGCTTCTAATGGTAAAGGAATTTTTCAAATCGGTCCAGTAGTTTCGGAGCCTATTCTATACAAACAAACAATCAAAATCTTTCCTCTTTATAATATTAGTATAGATAAATATCACATTTTGTGCTTCTTTGATGATAGATTTGAGGAATAATTTATGAAATCAAGATATAAAATCTACCTATATATCTACTATCGGATTCAGCATACGTTGCCTTGCAGAACCAGAAAAATACTTACATACTTTGCCTAAATATTATGTACTAGTTAGTGCCCGCGACTTCGTCCGCGTTGAACGATGAAATGAAAGGTACCCTATGTCCTTTCTGGTGTCCCAGACAACGTGTATGAAAGATTTCATGGTGATCGGTTCAGTAGTTTTTGCGTGAAAGAGTAAAAAACATCCATAATACTATACAAACTCTCGCATTTATATTATTAGTACGGATACGGATTTCGATTAACGAGTAAACAGAATGGTGAAGAAATGATAATTTCTTTTGAAAATTGTTCTTTTGAAAAGGGAAATTTAATTTGGAGATACTTACGGTATAGATTAATGAAATATAATTCCTACAATATTAAAGTAAGTAAGGTTTAGTTAAATCGTCTACATTTAATAGCAAATGGATTATGGTCTAGGTACCTACCTATCGCCCTTTCACTTTTGTGCCCTAGATTTCGTCACGAATTGTCCACTCATTTGTGCTATATTCAATACAACTATGACTTAAGTTTAAAACTACAAGTTTAATAAAAAAAAACTATAAACTTAAAAATCTTTGTAATCTGAATTGGGCGACTTGGTAAAAATAAGCTGCAAAATCATTTGAATAATCGCAAAACAGCTAATCAATTCGGACACATGAGAATAATAATAAAAAGTAAAGTGCCTTTTATTTAACAACGAGTAACCTGGATGGCTTTGCATGGATGCCATTTTTCAACCGACTTCCACAAAAGGAGGAGGTGGTGCTTCCCGTGTGGTCCCATTTCAATTTGGTCCAGTTCTGACAATGGCATCCACGAAGAAACGGTTTATTTTTTGTTAAAAAGAGTTATTTCTGAAAACTACATACACAAACGTTCCTAGTCTATCGCTCTTTTCATAAACGAAAATCATATCAAAATTTTTTAGGAAGCCAACACAGTATACAAAAATACATGCATAGAGGCATACATGAATTTACTTAATAACACGACATGCTTACTTAGTTTATGTACGTTTATAAATGGTCGACATTTGAATACAAATTATTGTAAAATTCATCGTAATTTAAATACGGTAAAAGTATCAAACATTGAAAAGAAAATAATTAAAAAAAAATCGCCTATTGAATGATGTTTTTGAGAGTTTTTGAGTTTATTCATTACAAACAAAACAAAAACAAAAAAATAATATTATTAAGATTATTTTTTTCGTTCGAATCATGATAGTGTCTGTCATGATCATGATCATGATAAATTTTGTCTCCTAATATTTTGTAGATAGATGTAGAAGCCTCAATAGTTACTATTTAATTAAATATGAATAAAGAGGGCGCACCTAAAACTTCGGGAGCCAGGGGAATTTTGCAACTAAAACCTTGCCAAAACCGTCCAATTTTACAACCCGCATCAATTTGTGGTTGGAAATTCATTAGAGCGACACGAATAACTTTAGAATTAACTTGACCTAACCGAGCTGTGACTTGCAAATACTTGCCTGTAATTAACGGTTTGAGGTCGCCCACGGAACTGTAAGATAAGTATTAACTCTACTGAATGGGAGAGCGCTAAAGCTTTCTCTGGCGAAAATAAACATTTCATTGAGGATAAATGTATTTTTTCTTCGCTTCGTTTATTAAAAAAATGCTTTTTTCGATTTTTTCGCAATTCTACTGAGTCATTTGAATGCTCTTTAAAAAAGTTCCATAGTAGATGGTTATTAAAATATGCCAAGTTTTGTGGGTCAAATTTCATACAATTTTTGTATGTCAGTAATTTTTCAAAATGACCAATTTCATCATTAAAATCAGTTTTCACGTAAAAGTGAAAACCCAACTGACATACAAGTATCGTTCCACATTTATAAGATTATAGTGTGTATTAAGAAATAATTCAACATTACAAGTGAAGTAATAACTAGTAATAAAAACGATTGAATCGCCGTCTGTTACAACTGCTAACAAATTAAAAGGAGCGTTTATCGTCTATTAACTCGAAACTGGAGTTCAAAAATAGCAGTTCCTATGGCAATGTTTTGTATCGTGCCGTTTCGAATGTACATTTAATAATACGTTGTCCGGCCAAGAAATTGCCTGTTATTTTGTAAGTGTGACAAGCGAGTAAATATTTTAGCACGAATGGAAGCGATATTATCACTGCATTGTATTTTGTTACGAGCTTATTTCAGACACGAGCCCATTGTGTAACCGCCTTTATTTAAGCCTCTCGCAATATTTCAACTTAGTGGACAATTAAACCTAGTATTAAAATGTACGTAAGACCATTTGTCATTTATCAAGATGCTATACAGTTTAATAAACTCATTTTTGTTGAAATAAAAATCGTCATACGTTGACTGTTTTAGCATTTTTATTATGACATTTTATGTCTCACTAAGTTTTGCCCGCGACTTCGTCCGCGTTAGATCGCTACCAAATTTCACAACATTACCCGCTGGACTAATTTGAAGATTTTCTGAAAATTTCATCAAAATCAACAACATACATACACATCCCTTTTTATAGCTATAGATTACTAGACACTATAGGATTAGTTATAAAAAAAAGTTATAGACACTATCTAATGGACATTAGTTATAAAAAAGGGGCATAATATAGAGCAAGAAATTTACTATAAGGTTACACACATATTTTAAATGTCTAAATGCGTAGGAATTTATGAATAAATATCTAGATGTTTTCCCTAAAGAAATTCAAGCACATCTGCTCAACATACGTCTGCAAAACTAGAATCTTCTATTATATCTATACTTTACTAAGTTAACTCCATCTACGATGTTCCAATGGCTGCATTTGCGTAACCTAACTGCACCCATTAGTGGGTTGACGCATTTAATATGCATATGTTCTACCTATTTCATCCTTTCTTATTGGTTTTTAAGTATTTAATGATAATGACACAGCATTTCCAGTAATTGTGAAATATTATTAAAGCTGTTAAGTAAGAGATAATGAAATAAATAATGAAGAGATCATTTTAAAGACCATCTCTTTTTCAATTATTTTTTTTGCACAGCGTTTTAAGCTCTTTCTTATTATGTTCTTTATCTAAGGAATACTTGTATGTGTGTATGTGTGACGTCATAGTCACATTACTGTATTTTCCATCAGCCTTAAGTAAGTAGTATAAAAGGGTTAGTCTTGGACTGTCTAGAACACAATCTGACTACATTTGATTTTTGCCTAGACCTTAAATTGACTACTACATAATGAGCTGAGCACTCAGATCTACTATGACACAAATAGACTAGCGACTACACAATAGACAACAGTAGACGAACACATTTCGCCTGTACTCTGTACGCGCGCATGATTTTTTTCTTGTAGAGTTGAATACTTGTAGCGTTAATTTTATATTATGTATTTCAATTGGACTAGTTTATTTATGGGTATTTATGTCATCCTCAATGCGCTCATTGTGTAAGTCATTGCGATCAGCGCGTGCGACCGAACCGCCCCCTCGGTTTCGAAAATGCCCGATAATCGCGGCGCATTGTCTCGTTTTTCCTTAGCTTTCACCGGCGCACGCGCATCTAATGTAACACATAATTGCGACCGCCACACGTGTTATGACATGCACTGTTGTCACATTGCTAATTTGATGGGACCACTTCGACACAATTGGAGGAAACACCTACTTATTTATTTTTAAAAACAAAACCTTTTGTATTATATCCACTACATATACATTAAGAGTATTATTTTTGGATTAGCATATTATTTTTGAAGCTAAATATAATTTCAATTTTATTTTTATTGTCTTATTACACAGCATAACTGTATTATGTTGTTGTGTTTCGGTGAGTGAGTATTAGGCCAAAGCCTATTTCCCTACCCTTTTGCTTTCAACTATAAACAATAAAGAGGATTTCCTTTAGCCGGTTGTGTTCATTTTGAGTTTTGTACATTTAGCGTTTTGTTCATTATGCTTTTTTTGTACATAATGCTACTGAGCGGATTTGCATTGTGCCTTATTTGTGTTTACTTTTTTCCAAGTAAATTCCAAAACTGTACAAAAAAATAACTATAGAATTATAATTAACTATTATTATTATTATTATTTCAGGAACAAGTAGCTCCAGTTGAAGAGCAACAAGATGACGATGACAAAGCAGAAAGGTATGTAATCATAATATAATTAGTTCTTTAACATCATTTATTTTATTATTACTATCATAAATCATCCACAGTCATCTGCTAATCGATCAATTTGTCTCGATCTTTCTCTATCGTCAGTATTAGCAATGTATACATATTTGTCTTTATTGTGGATAATAAATTCAAAGTTTTAATCCCATTTTATTCCATCGAATGTTTATATTGGATTTGAGTCATATTTTCGTATAATATCCTTAGACTTTTTTATGTTTAATAGTTTTTCACTTAACTGTCACTTTGAAACTAAATCTCTTGACGTGAAACTTACCAATTAGAAGCCCTTCAGTCTACGTTCGTAACTGGATTTTCACAATGAGCTACGATTTCACAATTCGATTTTTTTCTCGTTTTATAACTGGATATACGAAAACAGAATTAAATTGTCGTTTTCGTAACCTATTTTCATAATTGCCCAAATATTCTACTTCCTGTCTACACATTACTGTAGATACTCTTATCAATAAGTCGATATATTTTTATGGAGTGCGCTTGAAAAATATACTTGAATGAATAATGTGGAACAATTTGCATGGGAATTATTTGAAGAAGCTATGAGTGACTCTTTCTTGGAACGTTCTTGGAATTCCTTCAGTAAATCCATCCAAGACGTTAACTATCGACATGCTTATGTTTGTTTTTTATTAAATATTATAATATACTTAAGTATAATAAATGTATACTTTAAAAAAGAAGGTCTATTGAGAGCCACTTATAACAATAACATCCACGAACATTTTAATTAAAACTTGAATAAACTTTGGTTACAGCAGATCTGACACACAAGAATATCGACCAGGTCAAGTGTTCTCCCTCAACGCCCAGGAGTTGTTGGAGCTACAACCAGAAAGGAAGGCGCCTCTTCCGAGTGGCCAGCAGTTGCAGCAATTGTATAGCGAACCGCAGCCGGAACACAAAGAAAATATACAACAGTTCTACTACCTGGAACCGCAAGTCGGGAGACAGGTGTTTATAATTTTTTGTGGCTTAAAATTGACACTCATCAGGGACTTGAGCTGACTGCTTTGGAATTGACGGACCTGTTTTGGAAAACTAAGAAAAATTATAGACTTGACTTGACTTGACTGACTAGTCTCGGGATCTGCTATATTTGATTTTTAATTTCAACTTTTACAAATTGCTATTTTTACTAATGACACTGGCAAAATCATCGGAGAAGATCTGATGGAGCCAAGACATTAAAAGAAGAAGAAGAAGGAAGACACTCATCAGAAAGGGGAAATCTTTTTGTAGTATGAAATAGGATAACTTTTTACAAAATACAAATTTTAGTTCAGCTGTCACGTAAATTAGATTTTTTTTATGTAAAGTTGTATAAACCGGATTGGGCTTGTTTAATCAATACTAATAATAAATTTGTAAGTGTAGGGATCTTATGTATGTATGTATGTATGTATGTATGTATGTATGTATGTATGTATGTATGTATGTATGTATGTATGTATGTTCCTTCATAACTTTTAAACGTACGGGACACAGGATAGACTACTTTTTTTTTTTCAACGCAAACGAAGTCGTGGGCGCCAGCTAGTAGTAAATTAAAATATTTCCAGGTATCACTGCAACCTTCGCACGCAGTGATTGCACGCCCCCATTTCTCATCAAACGGCGGTGAAGCGTCCGTAGGCGCAGCACTGTCAGTGAGCGATACCGGTGCTAGCTCAAGTGACTCGTTTGATCAGGATATTTTAGCCTTACTTGGAGGGCATTCGCAGGGAAGACAGGAAGACCGAGACCAGAGTTACCAACAACCCCAGACTCAACAGACGTCCCAGAGCATTCCATCTCAATATCAGCAGGTAATTCTCGATCATTTCCCTACATTTTTCAGTTTTTCTACATCTCCAAACATGGGTAAAATGTTTTTAAATATTTCAAATACTTAGAGAATCAAATATTTGGAACTGTATTTTTCTATTTGTTCCGGAACTATCGGAAATATTGTACTTTCCGATTATCTAATTAATATTTCATAAAACAACCTTTAACTAAGCAATAAAAAAGCTTCTTAACAAGACTTATTTGTATAGACCTTAAATTAATATAACCTTGCCTACCAATATTCAATCATGATGAAAATTCATTCATAGTGATGTTTATTAGCTTTATGTTTGACAAGTCGAAGCATTTTATAGTTAATAATAAAACATCTTTATTTATTTCAGGTTGAAAGATACATTACTAAGCCGAGCAAGAAACCAACTAAACTTCGCTCCAAAGTACAAATTCAAAGTACACCTCCTCAATCACCCATTGTCCCGCAACAATACTTGATTGAAACTACCAACGTCCAGCAGCAAGAACAACAACGGCAACAACAATATCGTCAGCCTCAGCCTCAAAGACCGGCGCAATCTCTCAGATATGTACCAATTCAACCAGCTCAAACACCTCAACCAGCACAACAACTCTATTACGAACAACAAGAAAATCAAGGCATTAAAATAGTAGCAGCCCCCAAGTTACAACAGGCGCGTAATCAAATAAATTACCGCTTTGTTCCTCAGTATGCACAACCTGAAGCTACACCTAAACAGTTTAGAATCGTTGAACAGAGAACTCAACCACCCAGACAAGAGCAACCAAGAATCCCCGCTTCCAGTGTCGAGAGGCCAGTTTCGTACTTGAAACGTTTTCCTGAACCAGAAGGTGTGCGAGCTGTAAAATACTACGAACAAACAGCTCCTGAGGCACCTCCATCTAAACAATCGGCTCAAGTAATAGGTGAACAGTACTATCTTAGACCTCTATATAGGAACGATCAGCGTGGCAGATATGAGTTGCCTCCTTTATCTTTAACTGCTATGGAACAATCACGAGCTTTAGAATCTGCAAAGCAACCTCCACATTCAGCGATCTATGTTAGTAAGAATGTTATTCCGAAGAAAACAAGGCCTCAGCAAGTAGTGAGGATCGATCAAACAAAGGTTGACCAACAAGCAAGGGAACAGGCAATCAGAATCGAGCAACCTACTAGAATAGAACAAGTCAACATTGAGCAGCATGGACAAAATTTAGACGACCAGAGATCGCATTTGCCTCCTCCGAGAAACCACAAAGCTTACACGCCTGAAGAGTTCGCAGCATTAGTAGCAGCCGGGTACGCTGTGACGCCGATTCCTGTGAGTCCAGTGGCACAGTCTAGATCAGAAATTAAGCCTCAGCCTACACAACGCCGCCTTCTTTACAGCAGACGTCACCAATACCTTCCCCTTAGAGGAGACGATGCACCTTGAAATTGACACTTGTTTATAATTTAGTAACTAGCAATATTTCTGTAATATATATTTTAGTGATAAAACTCAGTTAATGTGATCTTGTCTTTCTATTTTCGATCCAATGCTGGAGTAAGTATTTTAGTAATCGCAACACTCGAATTTATTGGATAGAGAATTGAAAAGGTTTCAATAGAAATTCTCTCTCGTGGCATTCATTTTGTGATCACAGAAAAAGCAGTCTATTCACGAAACATCAATAAGAAGACGTCCATTGTAACTGTCAAAGAAATCTCACATAATATTATACAATAATAATAATATATCTAAAATAGGTTTATAATTTTCGCTAACGGTTTCACAGTTGATTTAGTTATCATGCTTTCATTTTTTCATCCATTTTAAATGAATTTAGCCAGGAATATTACAGTAATATGTATTAAATAGAGCTACAAATTTATTAATATATAAAACAAATAATAACAACCTCTATAGTAAACAATGAATATCTTATAGGAGTGACTATTTATATCTATATGAAATTCAATTGAATCACCTAAACAACGTCGCAAAACACGATTTTTTAGTTATTAGGAGAAATGTCAAATTGTGTCTTACAGTTTTTACGAATAAGTTCGTGAGTTATTTAAACTACGATTTTTCTGTCTACGTAACTTGTGTTTGACTTAGTTATAAAATTTAATTTTCTATATAATTATGGTGTAATTACCAAGTAATAGTTCTAAAACGAATTGTTATTGACATTTCAATCATGTGACATTACTTCCAGGTGAGGGAAGACAGACTTCCAGGTAAGGATGTCGTGCGTAAATTCACAAAGACAATGTTTACGAAGCTGAAATGTATTTTTTCTTACTTATTTTCTTTAAATATAATAGTAAAGTGTGATACAAATGAAAATAATTTTTTCGCATGTGATTGACAGATAGAATTATTTACGTGTGAAATAACAGTCGTGCGAAGAATATTAAAGATAGGGTGACGATGTATCAATGCAATGTAAGATTGTTAAAAGAACACATAAAAGCTACATCATACTTTTTAGCAGTGGGTAGACTTTACCCCTGGCACACTCCATCTGGCAGTAGTAAGAACCCCCTTACACACCACCATGTAAAAGCAGGTGTGCGATTAAGTTTCCCCGCCTTAACCGCACATCTGCGCCATAAAGTGTATGCAAAATTCATAGCTGGGCACAAGATCTTTAATCTGTTAATCGTTAATAATTATTAACGAAGTTAACATTTCGACTAATGGATTAACTTTTAAGTTAACTTTAGAAAACGTTAACGGACTCGTTAATTTCCGTTAACATTCCTCAAGTCCGTTAATCGTTAATCCAGTACCTACTATTTGCCAAAACTTTAGATATTTTGTAAAAAAGCCATCTGTCTGACGTACGGCAACACACCGATAGTGACATCTAGCGTCCACCTTTGGCTACTGCTAAATTACACACTAATAATACACGCTTCTTTTTTTTGTTCATAACCTGTTAATTTCCAGAACCCAAATCAATAGTTTTTATAAGTAGATATAAAAAATACAATAAGACATTAAAATTGCAATCACGTAAAAATTTCTATCACGTGTTAACGGATAAACGATTAACGTTAACTTCCGTTAAATTTTCCGAAATGTAACGCGTTAACGTTTAACGAATTTAATTTTTTTAGTAACGGATTAACGGTTAACGAAGTTAACTATTTGATTAACGGTGCCCTGCTATGGCAAAATTTCATGGTGATCGGTCAGTAGTTTTTGCGTGAAAGCGTAACAAACGAACAAACAAACTCACATTCACATGTATAATATTAGTAAGGATTATTACTTGTGTTCTAAGGCAACGGTAGATGGTAGATACATAAAATTGATTCTCAATTAAAAAAATAAAGATTACATTTTAGCGGAATTCTAAATATATCTAATCACAGACTGTCAATGTTACTAATATTATAAATGAATGTGAGTTTGTTTTGTTAAGTTTTCACGCAAAAACTACTGAACCGATTACCATGGACATAGAGTACCTTTCATCTTTCAACGTGGACGAAGTCGCGGGCACCAGCTAGTTCTACTTATTACATTATTACATATTATTTACATTATAATATTACATTATATACAGTATAGACTATTTAATAAAATTTTAACAGAAAATCTCTTAAATACACAATTACCAGGATTTACCCCAAAATGTCTTATAAAGGAAATTAATTAATCAACTACGTTGGTGAGTCAGATATGTCCCGTGAGATGACATTTTTAAAATTAGAATTCCATTTTCGTATTTCCAATTGAGATAAATTCTACCTTTGTCACTGTAACTGAAAGTATACCTCTATAAAAAAGATACTTCTTTTAATTTAAGTTTTAAGTATCTTTTTCTTCTATAAAACTCTCTTAATTATTTTAAAATTTAATATAAATATTTTAATATAAAGAAGTTTGTATATGTAATAATTTTAAGATGAGATGGTCGAATAATTGGCAACCTTACATATTAAGAGATACACTTAAACTTGCTTTTTTTAAACTTAAGCTTTTAAAAAGTTTCGTAATGAAAAGTGCTAAAGTCCCTTCAAGTTATTTTATTTCTCCTACATAATTTCTTAATACTAGCAAATTTTACATGTAACATGTCCTTTCATATTGTTATTCTTATTTGTCTGCTGTCAAATTTGCGTCGCTTTTATTTATATACTGCGCAAAAGAAATGTACGAGCACGTTTGGATCTAATCTGCGAACATGACAGGAGATCCGCGACTTACACGTTTTCAATCCAATAAACTTCAAGCAAGACTCTGTTTGTGTTTATTGAACGCGTTCCGTACATATAACCCCTACTAACATTAACGTTCTTTAATTAATTTTAGGCTGCTTTAAAAAAAATTAAACAGCAAGTAATTCATTAAGAAGTGCACTTTTAGGTTGGGGAAAAATAGTACACTCGCGATGTCAAGCTTTGGGCGACACCCTCAGTGACGTTTGATTGTAATGAGCGCCATCTAATCGAATTAGTACGTACTTCTTGGTTTATAATAAGATGAACTTCGTCAATACTTTTTTTTAAATGTTAACAGGTGTTCCACCTGTTCTTCAGATGTTAACTGCTTTTTTGAACACTTTTTTGTCTGCTCTTCAGAAGTATTTCACTTCTGAACAGCAGACAAAAAAGTGTTCATGAAAATCATCTTTAGATGAAGGTTTAGTTAGGTCAACCAGACAAACAACCGAACTACTCATACTAGGACGGAAGGTTTATCTTAAAATAAAATATTCATTATATTTGTGCACACTTCATACGCGATTATTAGAAAAATATAGCTTAATTTCTACAGCGCTTGCTCATTGTACGCGGCGCAGCATACAATCAGATAAGCAAGCGCTGTAATTGAATCATTAAAATATCACTATCGATTAAATAAAACTGATCGATTGAAATAACCCCACCACTTTTTATTAAGCCCAAACATGTGCTGGTGCATCTCGGCTTTAAGTTGCTAAGGAATTGGGTATTGCTGCAGCATCAGGTCATGTTGGTGACCATGTCATGGAAATACAACCGAAGTAACTACATAATATACTAAATTCCACTTCAATCAAAAATGTAAAAGTTAGTGATATCCCCTCGTCAACTAGAATGGTCTTCAAACGCCTCTGAAAAAATCTTAGGCCTCTGATCGGGGCCTAAGAACAACCCCGATCACGTCAGCTTTCAAACAAAATAAAAACCATATCAAAATTGGTCCATCAATTGATGTATCGTGTGTATCTGTACTGTGGATTCGTGGTTTTATAACACGTCAAACTTATAACACCCTGTTTTTGAGCCGGGGATTCAAAATGTTTAAATTTTTCATACTGATTTTCTTTTTTTCTTTCTTTTTTATTTTATTCAACTAAACCATTAGTAGGAGCGCAGCATATTTTTATTTACCAAAACCGAAGGTCTTGTCCGTGGGAGCGCGAAATTATACGTCACCTCAGGCGTGACACGCGGTCGTTCACAGTCATGTTTAAGTCTGGTTTAGTTTGCAAAATTAAACTTTATTACAAGCTAGTAAGGTTTAGGTGATGACATATACGACAACACAAATAATTATGTTTTTAGGAATATTAAAGAAAAAATAAATAAATCGTAATTTCAAAAAATAAGTATATAATACTATTTTATTTAAAAATATTATTTTTCAGTTCTTATAAAGTAATAGACATTACAGACAGTAGATATTTTTTGTGGGTTTTTTTTTGCAAATTAAGACTAAACTTATTTACACACATTAACTTATATCTGGTGCCCGCGACTTCGTCCGCGTTGAAAAAGAAAACGTAGCCTATTTTGTGTCCTGTACGTCTAAATGTTTATCTACGTTATGAAGTAACATAAATACATATATCCTACACTTACACAGATCTTATTAGTATTGATTGAAAACTGTGACTCTCAAATATTTTTTTTAGTTACTCACAATATGGCTAAACGCAGAGTAGAGAATTTTTCATTTTCAAACTATTATGAATTATGCTGTCGTTTAAATAAAATCAAAAATCATATTTATGAGCGCCTGAAGTCGCTAAGAGAATGTTCGTTGTTTTAATTTTTTTTTTTTTAATTTTAGCCCTACCAATATATATTTTGATAGGACAAAGTTACTACACCAAATTATAATAAAGAACGTTCAAATTAAAAGACATTATATGAAACTTATTATAGTAGGCACTCAAATATTACTTACAGTGGTATACCCAAATACTTTGTCAAATATAAGTGTATTGAATACCTACACTAACATGGGTCAATGTCAGAATATAAATGCCAAGTTGGCAACAAGTATCCCAACTCGGCAAACTCGTTAGCTAAATATTCACGAGATTTGGGTGTATTTAATTTGACACACGAGTGATGGCTCCGAGATTGAGTTTTCTCTCTATAAAATAAAAATAAAAATCTTCTAATACGTTTTTGCCGTTTGTATCAGACAAGAATTGGCAATAACTTGATTATTTACTTTGAGGTTTCTTGAAATTATATTACAACTGAGTGAGACACATTCTAATATGTCTCTTATTATTTGGTTATATATTGGCATTTATTGACATCTTAAAAACTTTTCTTTGAGGATTATTTCTTTGATAATTATAACTTAAAGAAGTAACTCAAAGTTTATAAGAACGTTTTTGTTAAAAATGCGCCCAAAGTCGAATGTGATGAGGTGCTTTACTGGCATGTAAATTGCATTCAGAATTACCTACATAATACTGAGCCTTTTTGCTACCATGGCGCAAAGGGATTTTTTTTTTTCATTATCATAAACATCATCATCTCAGCCATAGGACGTCCACTGCTGGGCATAGGACTGTTCATAATTTTCTAAAAGGGTCGGTCAGATGTAGACAGACCCGGAGTCCTTATAAACCTTGTGGGTGGACGTCCTACGCTGAGTTTGCCGATCCGTGGCCTCCCCACCTGAAACTTCCGGTCCCGGGGGCCGTCTTCTGTCCCGGGTCCGGAAAATGGGCTCAAGGGGCCCATTTTTCATGAAAAATGGGTTGACTCACGTAAGCCCATTTTTTTATAATTATTTTTAATCATAATAAAAATTTATTCATAATAATAATATTTAGACACAGCAAAAAATTACAATCTGATAGTCTGACCTTTTGAAAATCTGATCTTTTGAAAGTAAAGGAAATTAATTTAGACAACTAAATTGAAGAGGTTATATAGATATTAGACAGTCTTTAATTAGACCTCTGCGTTTGGCTATCAGTTGATGTCATAAGAAGCCGCTGCAATAAAGTCAATGATTGAATTACAATTACTGAGATAGCTCGGAGTTCGCGATGGCTTCCAGTTAATTTGTTTTTATCCCCCACAGAGTTGAGCTCGAGGCATTTTAATAATACCTACCAGTTCCTTATAAAATCATAAAAAGGGAAGCCAGATGAATAAGGAAAATTAATAAATAGAGACCCCTCTTTTATATTTATAAATATTTGATATGAAAAAATGTCACATGATCATCTTATGAAATAATAAAGGTTTGACAATCTTTTTGTTTTCTTGTGTTGACTTAGACACAAAACTTAAAGTAAATTATTGGCTTTTTGAATTTAATGTTACAATTAATATATTGAATGTTAATGTTTTATTTTTGACGAGCTTATTTAGATGAGTTTGTTTCACGGGCCTGTTCACGCCTTAACGTAACCGACATTCACCTTTATTGTCTTTTGAAAATTATCATACTACGTCAAAGGTCGCCAATTTATTTTTAGACCCGCAATACTTATTTATAAACGGGATCGTAATTCCGAGAATAACTTCAATTGTGATTTTTTTAAATAGAAAATTTCTTGCAAATACGAATGGAACGAGGAATTTTTGTGTATATAAAAATTGCATCCCGAACGAAGCCGGGAGCGGGTCACTAGTAAATTAAAAAAAGAAATTACGCCGTAACAAAATTTGACAATTTTAGAATGTAATGTTCAAAAATTAATCACAAAAATTAACCACATGTAACTTCTTACTTAAACTTCTTCTTAATGATCTATAATAACTTCTTACTATAATTAATATAACAAAGCTTTAAGACGATAAAAAATAATAAAAACTATAGGTCGTCAACGATCTACAAATATATTGAATGGTAGCAAGCGAGCGAAATGCCAAAAAGACTTTCTTACAAGTAAGTAGTTAAAAGGTTTCTGACATTTATTGCAAGGGACCGCAATTTCTAGAGCTCCGGCAGTGCCGGTACCGTCCATTAACGGCAAATGGTCTCATGGTGTTGTTGTTAATTGAATCTATGTGCGGACGGTTGAGCACGTTTCACATTTATTTTTTGGAGAGAAACAACCAAACAAGTTAGACACTTGAAAATTAACATTATCCGTTACACGCAGGTTCAGCCTTTGTCAGGCAATTTATTTTAAACTAGCCTTAATTTTAACTTCATAAGCACGGTTTTCGTACGCTTGGTATTTCGGTATAACTTTTTAGTTTGTAAACCGATTGGAATGAAATAAACACTAAATGCTAGAATTTAGTGTTTATTTCAAGAACCTTGCTATTGTTATTTCACAATAGCAAGGTTCTTGAAATAAACACATTCTTGAAATAATAAGAAATAACATCTTTATTTCACACAAGAACCTTGCTACAATATATTGTGAAAACCTTATTCAAATTGGTCAAGCCGTTTTTGAGATTAGCGTGCATAAACGCAGAGACAAACAGACAAAAATCCTGAAAACTATTTTTTGACCTCAGTAACAACCTGTGAAAATTGTTTTTTGAAAAATTATTTAATGTACAGACGTGACTCGTTGACGATTTCATAATATGTATTGATTATGAGGACTATGATTCGTGTTCTCTCAATTTTGTTTAGATTTGGTTTAGAAATCATTAGTAAAAACGAAATTAGTTCTATGTTTACTAATTATGATTCTATCGCTGTAGTAATATAAAAAGTTTGATTGGTGGAACGCCTTTAATACCAGTCAGATTTAAAAAAAAATGTACATTATATAGGAATTCTTCTTATTCTTTAATATTTATTATATTTTTAATACCTATTATCGTCGTCACAAGAAAAAATGCCACAAGTGCTGGAAGTACGCTGCCAATAATGTTAGGATTGGGAATGAATTAGGCTTTCTAGCCTATATTTAACTTCTATTATGTCAAGGTAGCGTTCTGGAAGGGGCTGATTGTTACCCAGAAAGGGGCTAATTGGAAGGGACCAAATTAATTTGGTGGCAGTATTGGTAGCAATAAAACTACTTAAGTATATAAACTTCATTTTTATATAATAACTTAGTACGTACATAAAATCTTTCTCAATTCTGATTATATTCACGTTTTATTATAAGCAGTTCGGCGAAGATTTAATGAGAGCAAAAGTAGTTAAACTTTTTGGATTGAGAGTGAGGTCGGAACTTTTCTCGTTAAATTGAAAACTTCGAGGCTTCCAATCTAAATAATAATTGAATTATAAGTGTTCCTCTACAAGTAATAATGCTCTTTGAGTACTTTTTTGAGTATATTTTTTCTTCAATATTTTTTATAAGTAACACATAAGTTAAATTAAAAATATAAAATAACATTACATATAAAATAAAATCGCAAACCGCTTCTGTCTTTTCTATGTTAACTTCTTGTAAACCACTCAACGGATTTTGATACGGTTTTTAGCAATTGAAAGAGCGATAAACGAGGAGCGTTTTTGTATATAATTTTCAGAAAAAAGTTATTGTAATTCTTTTAAAAATGCCTAATGAAATATTCTGAAGGACGATTACTTTTATTGGTTTAAAAACTATAAATAACGTCTCTACGTAGGTATTACTAGTTTTTTTTTTTTTTCAAATTAATTAAATTTGGTAACTAATTGTGTTAAATACAATCTTGTTCAGGACACTTTTATCTTTGTACAAAAAAGTGTGACGTTTGTATACCATTCTTCTTTTTGTGGTTCGAATTTGAAATTTTTTGTCGTTCTTCAACGGCGATCCACTCACTGTTTCTATACGTTATGTATCCCAATGGAGTAATTCAAACAAAACCTAATATATTGAACCCGAAACTACTTGAGTGTCTGGGTTGCTCTCAACGACAATAGATATTTTCTGAAAATAAGTTATGTTATGTTGTCAGATAGGCCCGACCATAGTAGGATTCAGGACTGGGATTAGGAACACAACAGCACAATTATACTAACGCCAGAAGGAATGCCCAAAATGACTGCGAAAATACACTTTCACTACTTTCCAAATCCAGACCAGAGCAACTATATTTCATTTTAAAAGTTGGCTTTATCTCTATAGCCTATAGCTATAGCCACGAGTATAGCACTATAGCTACCTTCAAGGGAAGGAGTTTTTCTGCCAGGCTCTAACAAAAAACTAATATCTACTTCATTTTGTTAACATACAAAACACAACAAAATAGAAAACGCATAGAAAAATAATATTCCGCAGATTACTCATAGAATAACTGTGCAATAAAAATTTCTTTTTGAAAAATTCACGCTAAGTTCATCCCCTTGGTGGTTGTATTTGTTGACAAACAGACCGTAACCAAGTGTGACCTACATTCAACACGCTCAAAACTTAGTTAAAAGCATTAAAAATGAAAGAAAATTTGTACCTACAAAATTTACTATGGAAACTAAAATACGTAATTTGGCGACAGACTGTTAAACTTGCCATTAGGACAAATAAAATTGAAATTTCATTATTCAAATTGCCTGATAGTCGGCGAACGATTTAGTGGGGACTGAAATGGAATTATCGCCTGCCGGTATTAAATCGTTTTCAACTGTCTTCCTAACACAAAAATCTGTGTTTTTTATTATTCTGTACACAAAATCATAATAAATCATATATTCAGCTTCTGATGCTACCTAGTATAATGAAGTTACCTAGCAAATGACCGTTTACACAATATTAAAATATATGTATGGCATCTTTTTTTTTTTTTACAAGAGGAATCTATCATGGATATCCACCGGCCTGGGGACAGAAGGGTGGGTTATGTCGGACTCCTGCCCCGAGATGGTATTGGGGAAGACCTACCGACTAAACCCCTTGGCGTCCACCACGTCCGCTATAAGGCGAAGCTGCGAGGTCGGGCGGACACTCTTCCGCAGCTCCGCCGCATATGTATGGCACCTAATACTAGTTCCGAAATAGCTAGCCATCTATCGTCAAGTGTACAGTCAGCCTGTTTATCGATTTTAACATTAAAAAAAAACTAAACTTAAATGTAATTATAAGCAAACAAAAGTGAATTGTAACTAGTGATGTCCGTATCCGCGGATATCCAAGGGCATAGAAAGATCCGTTACTTTTTAGTGGATCTTTTTATGGATCCTTATTAATTTTCAATCCATAGCTGAAATTCTACATATAGATGATTAGGTAGCAATGAAAATCTATTAAATTCCATTCAGATTATTTTTTATTTCTTAATCAAAATCAAACATTTGGCACCTTTATAATGCAAGCGTCAAGTGGCGGGCCTCAACTATCGTTTCGAGGTCACGCGCACCGACACCGATTGAGTAAGAAAGTTAAGATCCGTATCCGTATCCTCGGATCTTGACACCAAATATCCGTATCCCTATCCGCGGATCTTGACACCAAATATCCGTATCCGCGGGTCTACATTTTTAACGGTCCGGCACATCACTACTTGTAACACATTATAATCGAATTTTTAATTAGATGGACTAAAATGACAGCTGAAATCGGCTTTTTGCTTTTTTTATGTTGCAAGCATGAAGCGTAGTGTTGTAGTATGACTCATTTATAACCGAGTTCGATCTTTATGGTCAAGTTGTAAGTATCGATCACGTTATAGAAGAGAACAAAATAATGGAACTCAGCCGCCTTATTAATGGACTAAAATGATAGCTAGCAACAACTAAAAAACTTATTAAAATAATAAGTTCAACTAACAAACTTATTATAACATAAAAAAGATTGAATCACGATTCTTACCTAATACTCGATTACTCAGGATACAACACTATTTTTACATTACAATAAAATGGTAACCCACCAAATGTCATTTTAGTTCATCTAATTAAAAATCCGAGTATAGAGACATTTTCATGTAGTGCAATGATGTCACTAAATGTCACACACGCGTGACGTCATACCTTGGTGTCACCCAGTTGCGGTGCCCTCGTCACCGAGTTGCGGTTTTACGGCCGGCTTAATACTAACTTTATTGTCCTATTTACTATGTACGATAGCAATTTAGTATGTCGTACGGGGGTCTTTTTAATAAACGTTTACATAGCGTATTTCTTGAATCAATCAATCAATACTAATAATACCTAAATCTGTAAGTGTATGTATTGTAAGTATGTATATATGTTCCTTCATAACTCTTAAACGAATTAATTGATTTTCATGAAAATTGGTAGATAAACATTTAAACTTACAGGATAGGCTACTTTTTTTCAATGCGGACGAAGTCTCGGGCGCCAACTAGTCTTTAAAAAGTGTTATACCAACGGATGATGGTTCCCGGACAACTGTTAATTCTGGAACTGGAAACTGGCCACTGATAGTTCAGCTTGCTTCTATGAGATGTGGTGGGTGATTTTAGTTACCTTTTGGTATACAATATTGTAAAGTAGACCGTTCAATGCGGTTTTTATATTGATTACGGTGCCTACTAGCGCTTGAATACTAGAGACCCGCTCCCGGCTTTGCCCGGGATGATTTTTTTCTCGTTTATCTCTCCTTCCATTAGTTAGTGAAGGAACGGACAGATTGTTTCCCTAATTTTTCAGTTACCTATTTCTAACAGTGAAATATCTTAATATTATAAATGCGAAAGTGAGTTCTGAAAGTAATATTGACTTTTAGAGGAGGAGCAACGATACAACAACAAGTTTTTTAACAATTAACATTTCATCCAATCAAGAATTAGAAAAACAATCTTAAAGATGTCGACCAAATTAACCTTGGCAACTAGCGGTCTGTAGAATGTGTTATTGCCTGTACATTATTTTAACATAAAATAAATATTGAATTACATACATTATACCTGTATTAAAAAAACATATATATTATACGGTCGAATTGAGAACCTCCACCGTTTTTTTCGTCAGTTAAAAAGACAAATAAAAGTATTTTGACTATCAAAATGTAGAAATGTTAACTCATTAAAATTAAGTTTTCAAATCTCGTAATGCCCGAGGCGTGGAGCTTGGTCGCTGATAGCGGGTAAAGTGCCCTTCTCAAGTACTTTTCCTTTGGACTGCCCCCGACGGGTAACTTCAATTAGAATGAGAAGGCCAAACGGGGTCGTCTCAAGCGTTTTTTTATCTCAATGCAAATTCACCCAAGCAAGCATCTAATTTAATACCGACTACGACTAAAATTAAATTTGACAGAAATTCTATTTTATTTTATTTTATTTTATTTTATATTATATTATATTATATTATTTTATTTTATTTTATTTTATTTTATTTTATTTTATTATAATGAAACACCAACAGCACACAGAATCATCCAGGTCATATACAAAAGTTACACATTACACGTTTACATCTGTGCGCCAATTACTGGTATCTACAGCTATACAATATTGTCTCTGTTAAATAATAATTTAGAAAATAAAAACAAAACAAT
This sequence comes from Synanthedon vespiformis, assembly GCA_918317495.1. NCBI lineage: Eukaryota > Metazoa > Arthropoda > Insecta > Lepidoptera > Sesiidae > Synanthedon > Synanthedon vespiformis. The sequence goes on from OU906964.1 coordinate 4,834,804, forward strand.
AATAATTAAATGAAAACAATAAAAATTCAAGCACAATACAAAGACAGAAGCAGAGCATCCACTCAATATTCAATTAATTATACAAGTCAAAGTAATAATAATATAGACTATTCTATTAGATATATTCTTGAACTTAGTTATAAATAAAATGTAAGTATCTATCTCTTGATAGTAGGTGTCTACCATTACGTACTAACACAAACAAGGAAAACCAAGTCTGTGCACTCAGAATAATGGTCTCAGGCTTTTTTTTTTGTTAAAGTTCGAGACATCTACCATCAAGTGGCTGAGTGCAACATTGGAAATGAACATCAAAATTGGCTCTAGTCTAGATCTGTAAAATAGTGGTAGCCCGTGAATTAACAGCATAACAGCAAGGTTTTTACGAGTGCCAGTATTTATTTGTCATTTCTTAAAAGAGGTTGAAAGCTCGTCTGTTCTAAAAGAATTAATAAACATCCATACATTCTTAAAAACTTTCACAATTGTGTATTATATTACAATTATTATAATAGTGTAAAATAACGCCTTATTTGCTTCGTATAAACAAATGAATATTAAAGTACTTACATGCATAAGATAATTTAATCTGAATTATCAACTTGTTTTCAAATACGTTCACCTACTTTGAGATCAATTTGAATAATTCTGTAGATTTATGGAATACGAAATGCGTTTTACGTCTTCACACATAAAACAAGGATGAAATACACGAAAACCAAAAGGAAACATTACCTTTCGTGTGTCACATAAAATAATATTTTCATGTTTCTCAGAAATAATAGCTTGGAGCTTTTATTACGTAACAACTTCGGGAACTGTGGGGCTTTTACTTCGGCTGTTTTATGGGCTTCAATCACGTATTAATAGACTCATGAAATATTGTCTAGTATATATCCTTTAATCTAAAATAGTATTACGACCGAACCATTAAATTTCTCTAGTGACAGAAGGCAAGAACTTTTTAATTATCGTAATAAATACAACAGGTGCAAATATTGCTGATGCATTTATTTCTTTACTTTGCAAGTATCAATAAATGCTGTAGTATGAGTGCTGTGAGTTCTCCGATTTGAAAAATTCTTTTACCATTAGAAGCCGACATTATCTGTGATGAACATAGGATACTTTTTACTGCGGGGATATTCTTCATTCCTACGGGAAATCTAAAATAAAAGTAAATATACTAGCGGCTTGGCCAGGGAGATAGCGCCATATATCCAAATCAAGTGAAACCTCGCAAAGATATATTATTTCGATGGGTGAAACGACTAACATGACAACTGATTGGTGATATTCCACGGTAGATGGCGTTTTATACTTTTCAACGCGGACGAAGTCGCAAGCACCAGCTAGTATTTTATAAAGTTACGTGGGTGATAAAATTCTTAGACAATCAATGATGATGTCTGTTCTTGAAATTGACATATTGAAGTAACAGTACTATTATCTGCAATCGTAATAGATCTAGCGGAAGCAAAGCTATTTTTTCTAGTGCGGCATTAGATTACATCCCTGTCCTATTTTGTCTTGCAGCGTTTGTCAAGTTCGGTATACATAACTCAAAGTTTGTACAAATTATTTTCCAATTTTAAAGGTGTTGAACCTTTCAGCGAGGATATAAATTCTCGGTATGTGGAACGTAAGTTTTACAGGCAATAAAATGTCATAAAAGCTTACCATAAAAGTAAAGATAAACTTCTTATAGGGATGAATGTACTTTGTAGCCAAAATCGTGAAAAAAATAAGTGTGTTGTCAAGGAAAATTATCAGTTTGCGATATCTTCATTGTACTTAATTTATGGTCTAAATAATTTGGTGTTTATAAATTATTTGTCGTAAAAACAAGCAATACTTTTGTCCTTAAGTGCGTAAGTAAGCAATATCATACCCTTTCCCTCAGTCTTAATGGTTTCCTATCAGGGTTGACAAACGATTTCCATCCTAATGATTTTGCTTGCGTTCTTGGGGTAAAGAATACATATACAATCATGAATTAATAATCTGACGAATTATGAATCTGTCCAAAAACTAATCTATCGATAACCGTGTAGGTTAAAAGGCGATATAGCTCTAGCTTTTAAAAAAAATCTAATTTGTTGCGGCAAAATTCGAGAAGCTTTGAAGAGTTTCAAGGAAAAGAAATCTATTTTTCGTTGAAAGTACCTCTGAGTTAAACTAATAATTTCCATCAGTGCATTGTCTAGTGGCATAAAGCATCCGAGAGTGCCATCTAATTGTAAAAAAGGCCACTTTCCTGGGAAAGAATTTTTCTTTTATATCCTGACTTTTCTTTCATAAAGTATATAGGGGAAAATACCCAAATATTGGCACTTTAAGAAATAAGATACACAAAACTTCATATAAACTTTATATATCCTTTAGATAATGTTGATTATGCATTCGAGTTAATTATTATATTGTCAGCATTGTATAGAATATAAAGTTTTCCGAATTTTTCCGAATAGATGTTAGAAATATTATAATGTGTATGAAAATGGGATGCAAAATGCAGAACATTAGGTCATTTTACCCTAAATGATAAAAAATCAAACTAACAAAATTCCAAGATTTTCTGGTAAAACTTAGTTTAATCTTAATTTGTCGATCGAGGTGATCGATAAAATTATTGTCAATACAGAAGCTGAACTATTGTTTCGTTGTATTTGAATCTTTCGTGGATTAAATTAATAATTTATGAAATTGTAAAAAAATACGATATTGTATGCGTTAATTTTATTTCATAAATATTACAACAAATTTCACGCTGACTGCAAATCCATTAACACAACATCCTCCCCTGTAAGGCAAAATCGTTAATTGAAAATGAAATTTTCATTACACGAATGCCTGTCCTTTATAAACAATTTTGTTAAAATCTTGGGAATACAAAGTATGATGACAGCTTTTCATAATTGAATTCCGCCTGTCCACTTGCAACACGGTAAATTAAATTTTATTTAATATAAAATTATGTATTTCCTAATTTTGCTGTTAATGTTAATTAAGACGCGAAAATTTTTAGAGTAACCGAGAGCAGTAAAAAATAAATTTGGAATATAAATATAATTATGTTTACCTACTGTCCAATTGACTACCACAAAAACAAATTAATTAGGTCGATGCTTATCACAATTATGTCTTTTTGAAATGGTATTCCATCTTGCTTTTTTTGATTTTTTGAAGAGCTTTTGTAGCCTTTAGGCTATGCAATTAGGCATTTTCACTAGTAAATTAATATTTTATTTAATAAGGCGAGGCGTAGTTTGATTGCATTGTGTAATGTTACCTACATGGTGAAGTCATAGTTTTACCGGCTTCACTATCTTCAAATCAGGACTACAGTCCAACAAATGAAAGAACTGTGCGATTCTTCTATATTTTAAGACACACAGTTTCTCAACACGTCACTTTAGAGCATTATGTTAATTATATGGACCCATTTTTTATGTTAAGACTGGCTGACGGTCCACTTGATGGTAGGTGGTTACCATTGATAACACAAGCAACGCCATAGGTGCTACAAATGCGCTGCCGACCAAGAAGGATTACAGATAAGAGATAAGAAAGAGATGGGGTAGTGGAATATGACATGAAAAAATTTAGAGGCGTAATTACAACTTCTACTACCGTTTCGGCAGCCGACCTTTCATACAATAGTGGCTATCACTGGTTATTACTTCATTAATACATTTTATATCATTATAACATTAATGGCATTCTGCTATAACTCAGTTGTAAGAGAAAGGCAAGGCAATATCGGAGCAATGTGCAGGCAATATCAGACGAAAGTGCCCATTAGGATTCCTTAACACAAGCGAGCAATTTAGTTCAAGTGCACAATACTTAATGTTATTAGCTAATAAAGTCATTAAAATAAAGTAAAATGAAAGTCATTTCATTCAAAACTGTACCACTTCTATGTCTTATTTAAGTACTGCAGGCTACTGCTTTTCCATAAGAAAATACCATGAAAAAAGCTAATACATTATTCTGATTCAATTCAAGTTATTTCCATTAAAAGATTTCCAGGATAGAAGTCCAGGGGTGTCGGACTTTTTTTATGTTATGGTTTATAGACAAGCTGACAGTCCACTTGATGGTAGGCTACCATCGCCCGTGCTGCAAATGTGCTGGGATAAAGGATAAAGAAAGGGATGGTCTGATGGGCTCTGGCATCACTTTCACACCGAAACACATGTATATTATTTCGGTAATAAGGAACGCAGTGTAACCTACCACTACTACTCGTACAATTCCGAAATACGCAATAAGTGTTATATCTTTATCTGGTGATTATCATTATAATAATCTAAGTACTATATCTACAATCAACGCACAGCCAAAACTACTAATTGTAGAAGGCAATTTGAAACATATTTTTATTTTATAACATAAGTAAATTTAATGCCTATCCGCTAAGAAAGAATTTTTGAATATTTCAATACGAATCCGGAACGGCGATGTATGAAAATGTGCACGGTTAAATCAACTCCTTTGTGAGACAGTTTGCATAGAAACGTTAAGCGCCCTAATAACCGTATCGAGTCTAGACTGCAGAGGTAACTCTCCAGACATATTAAGCGAATAACTTTCAAACTCGTAATACAAATATTTGTTGATAATAATCTCAGGAATGTTGTAACTTTCTCTTTGAGAGAACTGCTAATTCATTGTGTACTGAAATTACTCTAAAGCTAGTTTTAAAATGTACTAAAATACTTTAAAGACTTCATAATAATATGTTATTTTATTTCATTGCCAATTTCGCCTACTAATATTACAATACAACTTGTGTCATACCATCTTCCAAACTTATGATTGAAATTAGACAAAGACGGTAAATATTTCCAATAAAAATAGATACACATATGTATTGTTTGAGATGAAAACAATAAGGTTCAATAATTTTATTACAATACAAAATGTAGGCACTTTCTTTTGGCAACAACAAAGCGATGATTGATACAATAACGTTACGAGATATCTAGGGTATCTAATGGCAAGGCATGAATATGAAAAACGTAGTACCAGCACCATCAATCAGATAACGTAATACAAGTAATTGTTTGCTAGTAGGTATCGTTTTTCATAGACAACATTTTTTGCTATTTTTCGCTCCATTATGAAATGAAAGTGGAAATAGGGGATCATTCTTTGTATGGACTCCGTTGAACGACGAGGTTTAATCATGTAGAAAGTACTTATAGAAATATAATAAATTGATTTTATTTCATTTGTTGTAGGTATGAGTTCCAATAATTTATTGAATGAATAAGGTGTTAGCGCTCTGATTTTATATACGAGTATTACTAACTTGTGCGCTCGACTTCGTCCGCGTTGAAAATAAGGATTCTATCTCTTATACTTAGATAAAAGGGATAGCCTACGTTACCCATCTACATTAACACATCAAGTAGACCTTCACCCTGTCTTTAGGTCTCGACTTTAACTTGACTAAAAATGATATTTGATTTTATCACGACGACAAATCACTTTATTTCCTCACCTTTTACATTTACGTGAAATTCTCGTACCTTCGAACAAAGCAGAAATTTAATCAAGAAAATTAATTCTCACGGTAATAATAATAAATTGGCTCCTGTAATTAAATGTTGTAAGGTAAGCCATGGCTTATAGACAATTAAATTTAGGCTGAGGAAAGGGTTAATTATTAATGCTGTTTGGCCATTACATTGTTACTACTTCGATGTTGGCAACTAGCGCTTCTTTGGTACTATTTTTAACGCCCGACGCAAAAACTGGGTTTTATTATTTTAAGTATGTGTCTGTGTATCTATCACACGTGCTGCCTTTTCACGGTGGTCTTCTGTAAGGAGGTGGTTCATCATAGGGGCTGTTCAAATGACTCCGAGACGCTTTGTAGGGCACTACTCTCCAGACCAGAACCAACTTTGAAAAGTTTATTTCCAACGACTTAGTTGTTGGCCGCGACTTCGTCCGCGTTAAAAAAGATAAAAACTAGCCTATCACGTGTACCGGCGTACTTCTAAATGTTCATCTACCAATTTTCATGAAAATCGGTTAATTCGTTTAAGAGTTATGGAGGAACATACATACAGAAAAAAATTCTAAAAATGATCAATTTAGTTTCAGTATCATGTATTAGAGCCTATATACACGATATTTCTGAAAACAAAGTAAATTACTCCATGACCGACCCCTACAGATTTATTATTAGTATTGAAGATGACCCTGCCGTGAACCTAAAGGTAAGCACCCCTAATCACACATTCAACTTAAAATGACATCAATACTAATAATAAATTTGTAAGGGTTGGTCATGGAGTAAGTTACTTTGTTTTTAAAGATATAGTGTTTATAGGCTCTATACATGATACTGAAGCTAAATTGACGATTTAAAAAAAAAATTCTTTATGTATGTATGTATGTTGCTCCATAACTCTTAAACGAATTAACTGATTAACTGAATTTACTGAATTTCATGAAACTTGGTAGATAAACATTTAGACGTACAGGACACAGGATAGGCTACTTTTTATTTTTCAACGCGGACGAAGTCGCGGGCAACAGCCTAGTACTAATAATAAATCTGTAAGGGTTGGTAATGGAGTAAGTTACTTTGTATGTATGTTCCTCTATAACTCTTAAACGAATTAACTGATTTTCATGAAACTTGGTATATAAACATTTAGACGTACAGGACACAGGATAGGCTACTTTTTATTTTTCAACGCTGACGAAGTCGCGGGCGCCAGCTAGTAAAACATACGAGTAAAATAATCACATTCTGGTAAATTTCAGTAATGCAAGATTGTTTTAAATAGCTCTGAATACAAATGTAAATAAGTTTGTATAAAAAAAACCATAATAATAATACTTTTACTGTTAAGAAGGCTTTACAAAAAGCATTATGCATATTATAATGCATGTTAGAACCGCAGTGCGGTTGTTTTGCAGTCCTTTGCAACAATCGAATGCTTTCTGTAAAACTACGTTTCTCACTACGTATTTGAAATGAAGTGGTCGCTGAACAAACGAATCAAACGCCAATCTATTTCTATAGAGACATTAAAATATGAATATAATAATAAAAATTTTTTTTTTTGAAAATTAATTTAAGAAAAAAAAAATTTTAAAATTATCGTGTTTAGCCGGTAGGAGTTCGACATTACCCCGCAAAGTTAAAAAAGTCTATATAAATATACAATCGAAGCAAATATATAATTTTATAATTTGTCAGAGATAATCGTTACGTTAGTAACTACTATTATTTATTTTATTTTATTACTGGCCAAACCTATTAAAATAACTAATCAGTTGTATTATTATATACTCTGTTTTACTTTATATTATCTTAGCCTCACCATCTTCAAACTATAAGTTTTGGGTAATATAAACAAGAAAACAAACATCCAATATTTACTTAAATTTATTTATATGCTTTAAAAAGCAACATAATTATTAATCTTAAAAATTACAAAGGAACTTCAAACAATTACATTTAAAATAAAACAAAATTTCACAGCTCCAGATAAAATAGTTGTACACACTTTAATTCATATAATTAAAATTAAAATTAATATAATTTATAATATCACATTAAAACGACTACGGTTGTACCAGTTAAGAGATCATTGATATACATAAAATAATTTGTTATTAAATCATTACTTATATCACTAATATAATATTATAATGAAATTATTTTTTAATCGACCTTTTTTTTTTAAACGTACAGTCGGCCGCATAAGTCGATTAACACATTCAATAGTGCAAAACAACTGAACACTCAACGCGCCATAAGTCGTTGTCACGACTAGAGAACAAAATAAACTTCACTTACAAACGATGGTAAAAAGTTTCAGTAAGTAATTAAGTAAATAAGTTGAGTGTTCAGTCGTTTTGCACTTTTGAATATGTTAAGCAACTTATGCTGTATGCCGACTGTACCAATAGTTTTTTTAATAAAAAATTACTTATCCAATTTTTTTTTAGCATCCCAGGTTTTCTATTTTAATAATGCGAGCATCGATTAATACGAGTCATATAGTTTGATTGCATTTGTGTGTGTATAACCGTGTATGCAAAAATACACGGCGACGGCTTAGTTTTACCGGCTTCACTCTCTCATCCACAGGGATATCTATCTTTAGTTCTTACTTTATCTGAGTCATTCGCCCGTAACAATAAAACACTAGAATATATAGATAAATTTTCTAATAACATTTCAATTTTTTACATAAAAAATAAATTGTGCTAGATGTTCTTACAAGCGTTATGTATTTCGAAAGATACGGAAGTATAAAAGGTCAGTAAAAACACTACAGGGTCTAAGTGTATAATATAATACAATACAATATAGATATCATTCATATGTCTATAACTATGTTTCATATTTCTCACTACATCTTTCTGATAAAATCGCCTATGCGACTTTCCACTTATTCTATGTACATAGAAGTGAGACCATAACGCTAAAACATGTTTTGTATACAGAAAAACTGTTATTAATTCCGTAATAAAGAATCTGTTTCCTTAAAAACCAAAAGTCCTTAAAATCCTTAAAATTATTTTGGATATAATGAATGATTCCGCTTATTAAGATAAAATTAGCGTCAAGGTCTCGTATCAAACTCTAAACACACATTAATTAAATTGTTATACCTTATCTAGATAAATATAATGTATTTATAATGTTCTTCATAAAATTTTAAATATTTAAATATTTTTAATAACGTTTAATATTTTTTTTAATATATTGTACAGAAATTTCAATTTTAAATCGACTAAAAGTAAGTACCTAATTCACAACTTAAAACAGCATAATAATTATATACACATACTTTTAGAGTTATTGCAAAAATAATACACTATGAATACGCTGTTAAAAATAAACTTATTTTTATCATCAAGGGTCATAAAATACTGTTACTAAATTAGGTATTTATTTTTATTTTTATAATATAATAATATCATATTAGCGATTCATATTTTTTGGTTTGAGGACCATGCTTAATACAGCATCTAAGTCTGTAGAAAGAATCCTACGTCTTGTAGTGTTTACAAAAAGAGAAGGTCATCTTGCTTCTTGAATTTTAATTCATAATAATAATGATTTTATGGAATTATATATCCTATATATATGACTAAAATAATGACTAGATAGATGACTAGATAGAGTAATTAGGAAAGTGCTTGGCACTCTTAAAATACTAGTGTCTAACCTAAAGTTTGTAATAGAGGTATCTAAAGGATCAATAGAATCTCTTTGGACCGAGAGGAGTAAATATTTTAAATTCATTTCAGTCTTCAGTTTTGATAGCTTTAGCTTTAACTTTATCGGAAGTTTCGTTTGTTACTACGCATTTATTGAATCTGTTAACAACATCCCGAACTTTTCCTTTGCTAATCACTAGCTCCTTGTCATAAGTTGGGGTTATTAGGCCTCTGGGATTGCCGTTGCAAAGTGGCTTTGCAGATATAGTGTCGACGAAATTGGCGCTTTGCGATTTTCTGAACTCTCTTACAGCATTATCTATGTTGTTGATCAGATCTTTAGCAACGAATGTTGCTATTTCATGCTTGATTCTGTCCCTCTCGCTAATTATTTCAAGTGGTCTTTGATTGCTGTCCTCTTTCGAAACATTATTTCTTTCTGGGCTATGGTTTTGTGTTAACGAATGTGATGCCGGACTGTCTGGACCTTGGAATGTAATGCTGGGATTAACAGTATTACTTTGTATGTTATTGATTTTATAGTAGGGTTGAATGTCTGGATTATTTGGTGTTTTTTCACCGATCAACCAATACGTTGTCATTTTACCTTTCCCCTGAAACAAATTGGAAATGTAATTTTTCCATCAAATCTTTTAAAAACGCCCTGTCGGAGACTATTCTTTTTCTTACGGTGATATGTAAGGCTGATGTAAATGAATAATTTCAATTTAAACAAATCAAATCATACGAAGAACCTTTTGGTTCTTTCGTACTACATGAAAAATGCTTGATTTCCCTAATAAAAAAATACGTGAAATATTAATTTTAATGTATGAAATTTATACTTTTTACATAATAACTCTTTTTTGCAAAAGTGAAAATAGCTTCTGAATATAACAGAATTATAAATACTTTTTGTTACTTTAGTTGCCGTTTTAACAATAATTAAATGTGCCCAGTAATTTTTCAAATTATGAGAATTCAATTTAAATTTTCTATTACCTTTCACCCACAGGTACATAGTAACTTTCCTAATTTGATATTTTATTTGTAAAGTAACTAACTGCTCTTTCAACGAAGAGCCTCAACTTGAGTAAAGTAATTTGGGTGAAACGCGTCTATTAACTAAAGTATAGTCTTAAAGTGTTTCTTTGACAAAAGGAATTTCAGTTTTCTTTTTCTTCTTTCACGTATAATGTTGAGATTAAGACAACCTATAAAAGAACCTTTTGTGTTATATCATACTAGTGTAGCTAAATTGTTGAATTAAACAGTCCAGAATTTTTGAATTGAATTGGTTTATCATAATTTACATAACCTACCTTCATAGTGATTTCCCCACGACACTCCAACTCGAAGCAGTCATACAAGTCGAGGACCTCCTTAGTTTTAGGACTGACATGTATTTTTAGAGCTTCTCCATGCGACTCCATCCTAGAAGCTGTGTTTACTGTGTCTCCGAACAAACAGTAACGAGGCATCTTCAAACCGACTACACCAGCCACGCAAGGACCTTTAAAGTGATTAATTTTCATATATAAATATAACAAAGAACATTTATAACAAAATATTGTAACTTGAAATTATTTGCCAAAACAAGGCAAATGACTACCTATTTAATTGTTTTGGATGTTATGTCGTTTCCAGAATAAATAAGATTATCTATGTAGATGTCTACTGAATACCTTACGCATGAATTAAGAGAAACTGCCGCGTCCTCTTAATTATTAAACTCCTCATCATCAAGTTTGGAATTAATTATCAAACTTATTTAAGTTAATTAATCCATAAGAGTTCTCAATACAGTAGCGGAAAATTGAAATTGCTTTTGAGGGCGTAATTAATTATTTAGCTAATATTAATTTGAGGATGGTGTTATTTTTTTAGACTCTCCAATGACCCTCAGGATGTTGACGACCCCGTCAGATAAGTGGTTAGGATGCTTGCCTTGAAACTCCGTTTTAGGGTTCCCGAGTTGATTCCCGACATGGTTAAGTTTGTAAATGAATTTTTCAAAATATGCTCTGGTTTGGATCTGGAAATTAGTTGCAGGGCACACTGTGTTTCGCAGTCATTGATACAAACCGTCTATCGGCAGTAGCAAGCCCCTTACAGAAGACCACCGCGTGAAATAACTGCGCACGTATGCTGTTGTGTTTGGGTGAGTAAGTAAAGCTCTGGCTAGAGCCAAAGATTGAGATGATTCGATACATTGCTTACCTGAGTGCATGCCAATCCTTAGTAGCAGTCTTTCCCCGGGCCGATGTGGTACGGTCTTTACGCGTACACCACGCAGCAAAGCAAGAGACATCCTTGCAATTTCTGCAGCATGACGGTTCCCATTCCTCATTGGAAGGCCCGACACTACCATGTATGCATCCCCTATTGTCTCCACCTAAGATTTAAAATTGATTTACCTGGGATTTAAACAGATTAGTGTACAGTAAATGTATTATTTACGTCAGGTCCTTATAAAAATCATATCCGCGCCTCTTGTATTCTTGTACTTTAAAACATTCGTTCATTCTTTATCGCTAATATATTTTTGTCAGGCCTAGCTTATAAAATCGTTCTGGTTTTATTTTGATATTATTTACACTTGAAACATTGAACGTCTTATTTGCTGATGTGATGTAGCTTTAAATTGTTACATTTTAAATTTATCCTTGAATAAAAGTATCAATAGCAAACAAAAATCAACGAGACTATTCCCGGGAGGGATCGCTACATACATAATTAATTTATTCCGAACCCTCGCTCCATAATATATTGTGCTGTTCGTGTAATACATAAGCTTCTGTATACTAAATGTCGCATAAATAATATATGAACTATTATTAATAAATTAGACTGACAGTACCCATGTGGAATGTTGATTAAGTGGCCTTTATTTATTTAATATCAGTTGCAAATCTATATAGAGTATTAATTTATTATGCACCAGCAGGCCGCTCTCGGCTTCGAGCGAATTTTTTTTATAAGTTATATATAATATACCTTCCTTCTTTAACGCTCTTTCCACCAGTGAAAACCGCATTAAAATCCATTGCGTAGTTTAAAAAAATGGAACCTATGTACATACAAAGGGTCAGACGACGCGGCGGGAAGCGACTTTGTTTTATACTATGTAAAGATTTATTTATTGACATACAAATAGTCAGACGATATAGGAGTGTAAAAAGAATCAAATACAATTAATAGAATAAAAACACACACTCAATACTGCTACAGTTTAACTAACATTGAAATACCAAAAAATAATTTGTTTTACAGTTACAATTTTTTTTTAATGTTCAAGTTATCAGACACTCTTATGGCCCATTTGATGGGGGATGGGAGGAATACGACACAATCAAAGCCACATACGCTATAAGTGCGCTGGTTACTGCACTAGGATTAAGGACAAGAGATCGGGAAGAGAAAATACTTACTTTATAAACATCGAAATTTTCTATTATGGAGTCAAAACTTGTATACAAATCGTTTAGGAGGTCGACAACTTCGAGTGGCGTTGATTCAGCTGAGAGCTGTGTGAAGCCGATTATGTCGCTGAAGTAGATCGTGACCTGGTCATACGTTTCTGCCATCACTGGCTGACCCATTATGAGTTGAGAGGCCACCGATCTGCATGAAAATTTTCTGATGAGCTAATCGACAAATTTATAAACTAAACTCTGGCGTTCTAATGAGCCCATAAACACGCTATATCTGCTGTCAATTTCTGAGGAGTTGGGTATACCGCAGACTAATTGTTGCTGCCGCATCAAGTCAACGTTACTATGTCATAGAAATACCATACAAGTAACAGTACACAAAATTTAAAATTAATTGAACCTGTGAAACTTGGTTCGTCTACTGGAAAAAGAGCTGATTACCATATTAGAATCGCCGGAGGCCTGTGTTTAGTTAATTCATATAAGACATAGTATATATAATTTGTAAGGGCTGAGACATATTAGAAATAGCCTAGAATAGCCTACAGTAATTCTTACGCAATTACAACTTACTTGGGCAACAATTGATAGAGTAATTCCTCACATTTCCTCTTCTCTTCCAAGTAATCTGATGTTCGCTCTTCCACCAACGCTTCTAAGTTGTTAGCATATTGTTCTACCTGTGTAAGTAACATGTCCAGACGGGTAGACGTCTCGCAGTCCCTGAGTGAAAAATATACATTAGAAATATTTTCACATGCAAGACAAAAAGAAAACAAAGCAAAATCTGTTGTGTAAGACACACAACAGATTTTGCTTTGTTTTCTTTTTTTTTTATTATTTTCAAATAGATACCTCTTTTTTAATTATCTTTACATAATAGTTAAACAAATTATATTCGATCGAGACAACGTATGCATTTATTTGTATTATATTAACTACTTACTTATTGATTCTCTGTATGTTTTCCTTGAGTGCTGAAAAATCTGGCCGGTCATCGTCCGGTAGAGTCCAGGGAGGTTCACCAGTCAACGACTGGCGCGGTGACGCTGATAGTGGTGATGTACCTCGATTTCGCATCTCCGCACTTCCTGTTATATTAATTTAGTGGTTAATAAAGATTTATGTTTTACTGGCTGGTGCCTGCGACTTAGTCAGCGTTGAAAAAGAAAAAGGTAGCCTATATCCTATTAGTATTGATGATTATTTATTTTATAAAAATGTTTATTTATTTATTTAATAAAACCACAGCCTAGCACACTTAGCTTTCTAACCCAATCACTTAACATCTAGGTCCAGTGTGCAAGACAATTAGAGCTGAACACATTATTTAATTTGGTACACAAACTTAAACAAAAAAAAATTCAAAATAATAAAATAGACACAAATCCAAACAAAATTAACAAAAAAACAAAACCATTAAACAGATTATCAACAAATTAAACAGTTAAAGTTGGTTTGTTCAAAAACTTGAGAATAAGTAGACCGATTTTAATAAGTTTTTCATATATAGGAAATAGGGAATAGGGAAAATAGGAAAGATTTTTATACATAAAAATTCCACCCCGACGGGTCACTAGTTTGTAATAAAAAGCGTCATAGTAGTGATTACGAGCCAACCATGATGTACAATTTCGAAATGTATTCCCCATCTACTGATGGACTGTAGGTAAGTACTGCAGTAGTTAAATATATTTTTGAGAGGATTTTTATTCGAGGGTTCGCTTTGAAGGCAGCACCAATATTGGATTATACGAATATCCCATTAACCGATAGTCAACAATCCTCACGTAACGAAGCGTCAAAACTAAATTGATTTTCCCAACTCTTTGTATGTATCGGACGGTTGTCGTTTCAACAACTGGTTGAAACATTTTGATAGTCGATCATCAAGCTTTATTGGAACGATTCGGGTAAATCTCGTCTTAGACTATATTTTCTTTCTAAACTCATTTCATGAATTATTTATATTAATATAAAGAGTTAAAATAAAATGGGAATTTTATTCTTTAAATGCCACTCGCCAACTGTTTCCATAATTCATATTGATAAGAAAAAGTTAGTATTATTTAGTAGAGTAAAATAAATTGGGAATTATCTTCCTTTTCTCGTAATAATACATCGTCTACAGTCCTTTAGAAATAAACATATCAGCTTAAATTTTATATTTTTAAAGCTTATTTATTGACAAGCAACCATCGAAATAATATATCTCTGCTCTAGCAACCCGTACCCAGCTTAGCACGGATACATTATTTCTTCTAAAGATTATAATAAATAGCCAGAAAATTGAATAAAATTTGAGGCGACAAGTGCTCTGATGTATCTTAGTAAAAAATCACAGTTGCTTTATTTTTTCACTGCGGAATCGACCACTCCATTTCAACAGGATTATTCATGCTAAAGTCGTCACACAGGCTGACGGCCCAATTGATGTTAGGCTCTGTTCACACGTACCACAATTACACCACATCGCAGCGACAAAAAGTGATCAAGCAATGGTTACGCGTGAATAGTGTCGCTGCACTACAAAATGTAGATGTGGTTGCGTTGTCGCTCGTAGTTGCGATGTGGTTACGTGTGGCTAGTGTTTGCAAGCTGACAGATCGACTTAATAATTGAGGAGGAGTACCTCCGCAATAAATAAATCTGTATCAAAAGTCTGTCTGACGGACTTATTTTTTGGTTAGCACAACCACGCGGCACCTCGTTACAATACAGAATGAAGGAGAGAGAGAGAGAGAGAGAGAGAGCGAGGACGCAGGTGGTTGCGTTGTGGTTACGATTTTGTCGGTACCGACCACGCGGTTGAATTTGACGGCAAAATGTGGTCCGTGTGAATGCACCTATTACTTTTCATATAAATTAGCGCCCGTCCATTCAATTCTATCTTCAGATTAGCCCAGTGGGTAATCCTGTGAAGTTTGGTAGCGATCGGACGCAGACGAAGTCGCGGGCACATACTAGTCCTAAAGTTCGTAGTGTTCATAGTTGTAGTAGATAAATAAGTAAAACTTACTTTTAAACTTATCTTCCAAAATAGCAGCACAGTAGTCGCAGGCGAGCGTGCAATGCGGTCTGCGAGACTCCAAAAGAGGACTGACGGCTCGTCTTGGACTTGGTGAATCACCTTCACCCGGTGGTAGCAGCGACATTTCTCTGTTAATAGTACATACATTTTATTTAAATTAAATTCAATTATTTATTAGTAACTAGCGACCCGCTCCCGGCTTTGCATTTTGCAATGGATGTAATTTTTTTTTATACACAAATCTTCCTCGTTTATCCCTCTTTCTTTTAGTTTAAACCGTTATAAAATCCGTTTAGAAGTAATTAGCGGATAAACAAACAAACACTGACCGTTTCGACGACGTGGTTGCAAACTTTTATTTTTTCTACTTAATTCCCTAAAAGTGATATAACTGACAGTGAAAACAGCATCAAAATCCGTTGCGAGGTTTAGGAGATAGCGGATATTTAGACATACAGACAGACGACGAAAGTCACATACATATATATGTCGGAGATGGGTCCCATGGACTATTCTCATACACCTACTACAGTTTATATCTCATTGATTATCTGTTATTGATTGTTAATTAATACTTTGCTTATGTAACCTAGTTATTAACTAGTGATTAAGCAGTTCTTATTATCTAATGGGTAACATGTTATCTACCCTACTTTGGTTTGTAAACACGTTGCGCGCATTATTATTTAGTGGGTTAGTTGTGAAAAGTAATCTACCCACATTTAGCTTGTATAGTGTGCACAATGGACTGGGTTGTTGGTTCATGTGTGCGTACACTGAGTTGCCTATAAAAGCACGGAGCTTCGCTCCGTATCTTCAGTCTAGTTTCGGCTTAGACTCAGTGAGCTCATGCTCCCGACAAACCAGTCGGTTTACTTCCTTACAGCCTCTATTGGCTGATATAACCCATGGGGGTTACTATGCCTATCGGCATTCCGCTTTAAGGGCCGTTACTCTGCCCAATTATTATTATTATCCTTTAAATTGTATTGCCTAATCTTATTTGTTCGCTTATTGTGCATTATCTAGTGTGTCTGTAAATAAATTAAGATTTAACAGTTTACAATCTTATTACTCATAATAAGGGCTATGCCCAAACTCAATCCTGACAATCTGACCATCTTAAACGCCCACACCGCTCACAGGCCATACGTGCCATACTGATATACCATTCCTGATCCGATATATATATATATATAGATTATATCAAGAAATCAAGAAGGATAATATCTATTCAGCAAAATACTGGATAAATAAGGGACCTGTCTGTAACTTTAAATTTTGTTTAATTGTAAAGATATTTTAAGAAGAAAAACTACTATAGAACTGAATAGGTATGATAATTTTTTAATATGTTTAAACAAATAACGTGTCACAACAAAACATAATTTATTAAACTTGGTTTGAATAACATTAATTGTATAGGATTGAATACTATAATATAATATATAATGTTCAAAATATAAACTAGTTATTAAGTATGAACATTGAACTAGTTTATTATGAACGAAGTCAGAAACTTACCACTTATTTGAGAAGACAAGAACAATTGTACGTAGTGTACTTACAAAGTGGCATAAAGTATATGGAGTTTGATTTTCTCGTACGAACCTGGCCTACTTTCTCGTATTAGATTACTCGAACGGAAGACCCTGTCTCTTATAGAGGGGCTTGAAAATATGAATTTCTAAATAATATTCAGGGTGAATTTTCATTCAAGAATGTCAGTAACTAGCTGGTGCCCGCGACTTCATTATAAGTAATGGTTGTGTAGCGCCTGACTATGTGTTCAGCCATTCTTGTGTAATTGAGTAACAAACATCCAAACATACAAACTTTCGCATTTAAACTTAATAGTTTAAATTTTTGCAGTAATAATATTGTGTATTATCATTTCAACACTCGATAATACCCAAGTTAAAATTATAATTTATCCATCTGACTTCCGGAATCGGGAATAATTTGGTCATTACTAATTCACTTCAGTAATTTATTTAATATTTATGTATGTTACTAAAATACCAACCAACGGAAATTTATGGTGGAATTATTCAATTTTCAAACATAATGTTACACTCTATAAAGCTCAGGGCTATTTAGAATTCCTATGTTACATGTGAAAATCTCGTATGTACTGAAATGTCCTGAATGTGCCAAGCGTATCACAGGAGTTCAGTGAAATTTGTAGTGTTGCTGGTTACAGCTAATTTGTCGTCGAATAAATACTACAATACATTTGTTAGGGTTGCCACTTGGTTGCCATATGCATGCATATATTATGATTTGCTGTACTGATAAAATATATAGTGTTGTATACCTATAAGTGGACTTATATGTATGGTTGTTATATATGAATAGGCGCTGACAAATATAAATAGTCCTCCTCCATAAACGGTTATGCTCGAAGTTTCTTTGATGGTTAGGATCAAAAATGCTGAAATTGGAAAAAACCAAAGTTGTCGACAAAGCCGAGAGAATCAGCAAATAGAAGTGATAAAAAATGACCCAAGAAAACTGTAAATGCGGACGGCTTTTGTTTTAACTATGGGAAAGGTCTAGTCAGCAATGACCTCATCTATCATAATGTTGATGAAAAGTTAATAGTGTTTAATATACGCCATTCTATGCAATCATTACTCATGCACACAGTAAAATAAATAAATATGTGTCCAAAGCTTGTGATAGAGTGTAAGATAATGCTGAAATACGACTATATAAATCCCTCAGATGTCTCCACTAAATAAGAAACGAAATAATAATGAATATTCTTATTTCCTGCATGGTTGCCAACACGCCTGTTTCCACCCTAATGTTGCTAAGGTTATGCTAACACCTTGAAACATCTTTTTAATATAATTTATTTAAATAAATCTTTTAATAAGTTTATTTACTAATTGATACTTATCTTATTCTAGAGCCTATAATTTTGAAAAAGTTTTAGGTAAATGATAACCCTTTGGATCAATATTGCGCTAACAGGTAGCGGACGGCATACCGTGTGGAACAGAGCTTGTCCATGTGAGACGTGACACGGTCAAAGTGCTTCGCTAACACAATTTACTATATGTACTATACTAGTATTTAACACGTTAACTGCGGGGAAAATGTCATAAAACTTCATCTGATGCAATGGCTGTCCAAATGCACACTTTTCGACAGTGCGTATCAGTCCTTATTGACCTGACACCACTATAGTATGTGCGTTTATACAACTTATTTTATATGTTTGTCCGTTTTCGCTGATGTATTTATATAGCAAGCTTTCCCGAAGCGGTTTACAAACAAAAAAATATTATACCAAGTGTACGAAACGCGCAACGAAGTTGCGGGAACAACTACTTGCAAACAAAATACAGAATCAAAATATACTAAGAATAAAAATTGTAAGGGTTGTTCACCCGAACTAACTGTAACTGTAACTGATGGCGCAACAAAATAAAGCATTGTTTTGTTTTTGCTCGACGTTCCCTTTATTTTGTTTTACAAAAAGAACAAACAAACCAAAAACGTTCTCCGCTTGCTTCGATTTCCACTTGGTGATGGGTAACAGTGAGGGAGCAGTATTTGAACGATTCAGACAGAATGATAAGATGAACATTCCACTTAATAATAAGAGTAAGTAGCCTATGAAGGACTGTCAAATTCATTTATGGATTTATAAAATAGACAGCAAAATGCCCCCGGCTTCACAAGGATGCATTTTTTCTTGCAAATTATATACACATCACAACTTCCTTGATTATCGCTATATTAGAAGAGAAGTCATCTCTTCAGACTGTTAAAAATATTTGAAGACTCGTTATTCCTTGCTCTTTTACAATGGGCTAAAATTGCAAATAAAATCCAATACTTCACACGGAGGAAAATACTATGCCCAGTACATTAAATATAATATATAGTATTTTGTTGCATAACAAGCATATTTATTTGCTTATCTCTAAATTACTCCTCATTAAATGAGTCAAACTACTACAACATCACTAGTTATAGTACCAAGTTCACTCCAGTTTTAACCTAAAGAGAGATAGAGTTTAATTAAAACGTGAACTTCGCTTTAAACTTTTTTGACATTGTACTTAAGAACTATTAACTAGTGGTTTCTCAAAACATTATTACCATAAGAAGATACTGTACTCAAAGGGATAGAAATCATTTTCTTTAGATGTTAAGGTAAGCGCAGCTTGTTATAAAATTGATCATTTATTTATTAACTTTGTGACATATAAAAATAATGTAGAAAATATATGACACATTCAGTGTTTAATAACCTTTCATATTAAAATGCAAGTACGGTACGCGAGTGTTGCTAGAGCCCGGGGTTAAATTTCCGGCACTCGAATAGTAAGTATAGTGTACGACAGTTTCAATCTGAACAAGATTTTCATAAATAATCATGTCATGTAATACTCGTACATAAATAAGTAAATAAATAATAAATCGCCAACACTAAACACACTGATTGTATGGTCCCAAAATAAGCACCATTTCATAATCATCCTGTGGAGAGGCTGTGTCTCTCCACTGCTGGATATATGAGGCCTCTCCCCCCTGTCAAGTAAAGGCTTGTCACCACGCGCGGTCTTATGTCTTTCGCATCCAACCGCTTTTATTTTATTTTATTTAATCGAAATACCAACAGGGGCCCTAGCCAAGAGCACAATGCAAATGGGAGCGTTGCGTATATTTACGAAACGATAGAAAATAAAGCCCGATGATTAGTTGTTGTAACGCCCACATAAAATTTTGACCAATCACCGGGCTTTATTTTCTATCGTTTCGTAAATATAGCAACTTGGCTAGGGCCCCAGAACTTCAAAATTAACTGTCATTTATTCGTAGGCTGTCACATATTTATACATAAGTTATACACACAAACACATTTGTGTACCAATTACTGGTATCTACAGCTACATGTTACATATGTTACATGTTAGTCTCTGTTAAAAAGATTTAGAAAAAAAATAATAATAATACAACATGCATTATACCTACTCGATACTTAACCATTTACGATAAAAATAATAATAAAAATTTAAGTACAACAACATATAAGATATAAATTTGTAAAAAAACATATAAATTTTCAAATTGAATGGTACGTTTTTATATTGTATTCAATTCAATAGTTAAATAGCCATATATACGATTACAATTTAAAGAATATAGAGTGAGAGTAAATATTATGAAGAAATTAGTTGAATATATACGTTGAATATATACGAAATACTGAATTAATATTGGAAAGGGTTCTAAAGGAGTGATCCAGCGAGACATCGAATTGGTAATAAACAAGACATGAATAAACCATAAGTGAGGCGCAACCAAGAAAAAAAGCGAAAGAAAAATAAGTATGGATCAAAAGAAAATAATGAAAAAAAAATTGTGATCTACCATCTTACTGTATGCGTAGGTAACGTAGGTACAATCGTAGCTAAAAAAAACTAAAAGTTAATTTTAGACATAGTTTAAGAGATCTAAGTGTACAGACACAAGTAAGTAAGTAAGTAAGTAAGTAAGTAAGTAAGTAAGTAAGTAAGTAAGTAAGTAAGTAAGTAAGTGTGTGTAAGTGTGTGTATACAGAGGAACAGACAGAGGGAAGCGACTTTGTTTTATACTATGTAAAGATTAAGAATAAGAAAAAAGCCTGCAAAGTTAAAATTCTATTCCATATTCATAAAGTTTGAATAAAAAAGTGAAATACATCACGAAATTCTTCTTGAAACTCTACGGACGTCGAAGGAAGAAAATCTAATTTTCAAATTAAAAAGCTTAATGCAAAAATTACGTTTGTTTAATTATGACTTTTGTTTTTCTTTTTGTTTACGGCAAAAATATTATTAATGTAATGAGACATACTTTCTTAATGAAATATATATTTTTTTATAATTCAATGTAAATGTCAAAAGAGAAGCTTATCCATCTACCATCGACTACAATGCTAATAATAATAAACCCTAATAAACATACCCAGACAATTTTTACTTTTTATATTTGCAAAAACTTATTTATTTAAATAATATTATTTGTAACCGTATTGTATTATTATATCCTTACAAAGTCCTTATTACAAAACATAGTACCCCGCCGGGTCCGTCGGAAACTCAAAAACTACCTACTGAACGTATTTTCATGCGGTTTTCAACTGTCAACAAAGTGATCCTGAGGAAGGTGTATCAACTTACACGTACGACGTACGTGTAAGTTGATGATTATTGAAGATATCGGAAAATTTCAAGCCGTATCGTTAATAACTTTCGATCACCGAAAACTCTTGGTCAACTTTCTAATAGACAAGAACTTGTCTTCATAGGTATACTGTACAGTCGGCCGCATAACTCGATTAACACATTCAAAAGTGCAAAACAACAGAACAGTCAACGCGCCATGAATCGTTGCCACGACTAGAGAACAAAATAAACTTCACGTACAAACGATCGTAAAAAGCTTCAGTAAGTAAGTGAATAAGTAAGTAAGTTGAGTGTTCAGTCGTTTTGCACTTTTGAGTGTGTTAATCGACTTATGCGGCCGACTGTACATTTAATTTCAGATACATTTCAGAGCTTACATATACAAAACATATCAGACGCAAGACGAAATCCTTGTCTAATAAAGGTAAAAGCCTGGGATGTCGCATAATCTGCTTCAAGTCTAAGTTTGAACTGTATACCTATACTATTTAAGCAGTTTATTAGTGAAACAGCTGCCACCTGGCACTGAGTGTTACCGTTGTAATTCCTTCGGCATAACTCCAGATGATGCCAGAGATTTGCATTGGAGTTGGGGATTTAGTTATAATGCATACGACTGTACCTCCTAAAGGTAAATTTAGATGTACACTCAAACTTCACAAATACAGTTCGTCCTCAGTTTATGGTGCTTATTGTTTCTATTTCTTCAAGCGACACTTTTCTACTAAGGTTGACGACCATCATAACGTTGGAAGCTGCTGTATAATAGACGATTTGTATTATATTGTTATATAATTCAAACTCTATCCATCAAAATTTAATTAAGAGTGTAAGTAACTACCTCCTTACAGAAGACCGACCACTTTGAAATAACAGCATATCATATGCTGTTTTGTTTCCGTGAGTGAGTAAGGGATGCCAGTGCCCATGACCTTATATTGCTTGTGTTATAGGCGAAGGTAGACATCCACCATTAAGTGGGCCGATAGCTTGTCAAACAACTATATTTTCAATTTATTTATGACTACATTCAACTCACATAATTAGACATACTTAATCAATATAGGGAATAGAGTTCTAATGGACAATTTATCTACTTCCATCCCCAATCGTACGCCCAATTTGGAAGCCAATTTCCTGGAGCGTTTGTAAACTCTACTAGTTTCTGCTAGTTAGGTGTAATGTCGAATGCGATACTCAACAAATTAATTGTCATTCAAATCTCAGCCTTATTTAGATGTCGCTAAGACATTGCTGTGTGGTTTCTACTGATCAAATATTGCGGTATTCAAATCAGGAACACGTTTGTTTGTAGTAATTGAAGCCACTAGTCTTGATTGTGGCAAATAGATACGTATATGGAATATTCTATTGCTTTCAGTTTAGTTGATAAATTAATTTCTGTGATTCTATTAAATAAATATTGGTAATAAATATTATAGAAACGAATGACTTATTTTGATAAAATAAAATAGTGCACTCATTCTACATTTAGGTACATAGTATTGATAGACGGTTAAAGAACATAAATGTGAAAGCAACTCTGTCTGTCTGTTACTTTTTCACGCCTCAACTACTCAATCGATTACCATGAAATTTTGCGCACTCGTCAGAGATACAGAAAAGGACATGGCACTATTCATTCAGGAAAAAGTACTGATCTCGGGGTTATTTAATAAAAATATAAATATAAATTCAAATAAAAAATTCAACTACGATTATAGGAGCAATGAAGACGAGAAAAAGTTATAAGTCACGAAAAGAAGCCAGTTATATTACAATATTCACCTAAAATAGGTATCGAACGTGTCGAATTCAATGAAAAAAAAACAGTCTCATGAATTTGGCTACTTTGCATTCAGCTATCTAAGTAAATGTAAATGATATTATGTTGTATAGGTTGTGTAGAAAGGAGGTATAGTTCTCCCAAATTATTCGGGGACGGTTTGTGGTCTAAAAGGCTATTAGGCCTTCATTAAAAGGAGATGTATGTTTCGGTCTTTATAATAGGAAAGATTCCTAATGGGTCATTAGTTTCTACCGTCTTGTTAAACAAAGTTATAACCTCAGGGCTTGCAGCTAGTCTTCAACGGATGAACTTTCAGGGCTTTGGGAATTTGTTAAGTACCTCTTTAATGTAACTTTATAATTAAGATATCCCGGCTTCGCACGAGTACAATTTTATACTGCGACCTTCATTATTTGTCGCTCTTTCTATTAGTGAAAACTATATGAAAATCCGTTGAGTGGTTTAGAAGGAATTGGCACAGGGACAGACAGAAGCCGCCAGCGAATTTATTAGCAATGTTATATTGCTTAATATATTTTATTTTTCAACGCGGACAAAGTAGCAGGCACCAGCTAGTCGTATATATACATAAGTATTGTAACCTCCATTTGTTTAGTTTTACAACTTACTACTTAAACCATATTATGACATTGGAATAAATTATCCTAGAATAACAATTGACATAAAGGCTTTCTCTTTCTGTGGCTGAAATAATTAAGAAGAATCAGTTGTGAGTGTTTATAGGTACTTGTCTATTACCTATTCTGTGACCTAGGTAATATTTTGACCAGATAGATAGTGTTCGCTTGGACCTTTTTTGATTATTAAAATGAATACTTCCTATACTATACGCTATTTATGTAATCCTATTAAAAAGCCTTTGTATTTAATTGTGCGTACAATTCAATTCAATTCAAATGGTTTCACAAACCACTTCATTTGAACGATCTTGTTTCATTAAATCCTACTCGGTGGGTGAAGTCATTGCTTTGAAATGAAAGTCGATTTCGAGTAATATTCGAGTAAGTCAGTAGATATTACATAAGATTTTATCTCAGTTCATTTCTGAGAGCTATTGGTGATATTCACATAAAACAACGCTAATTCAAGAATCAAAAATCTTCTATAAATATTTACCTAGTTATATAGTTAATAATTGGATATGTGTTGAATTTTTGCATTACACTTGTCAGGGACACAGGAATCATAGGATACGTATACTTATTTTCCGCGCTGGCAAAAGCTTATGTATACTATTACATAAAGCTGTAGAATTTCTTCGTTTGTTTGGTTGAACGCGCTAATCTCAGGAACTGCTGATTCGAATTGAAAAATTCTTTTTGTATTGGATAGTCCATTTATCGATAAAGGCTTTAGGCTAAAGTTTATAAAGTTACGCGGACGAAGTCGCGTGCAGCAGCTAGTATACGATAAATGCTGAAAAGGTGAATATACTTATACGTTTTGCACAGAAATGATCCTCTTAGCAGCTAAAGTAACACTCCAAGTTTAGTCCGAATTTCCGAAATGAATTATTCAAATGCACAGTTTCCTCGGGCAGCTTAAATTAATTTTATGACAGGAACTCTTTGGCCGTTAGACTTTGAACGTTGTTTCCAATTGAATTTCTTTCGGCTCCTGTTTGCTGAAAAAGTCGATTCGCAGATAATTTATTTCGGGCGTCCCTCTACCAATTTTACATAGCCTCCGTATTCTTTTAAGACGTCAGGATACAGTACAATAGAAATAAAAAAATGAAATCGCATACACATTTTATGTACCTAAACAAATCGAGTTATTCATGTCTATAAAATATTTTACGTTCTTTCAAATTGAAATTTTATTTCAGCAATAATCTCATTTTGAAATTGTTTATCATTACGATACATTGGAAAAGTAACTAGAATTTTATTATCCCACTCAGAACTTGGAACACAGTGAATTCTTAATATAATACATTTTTTTAAATATACTCGTATGAAGTAAAGGAAGTATGTATAGGTTTATAAAAGTAAGGTTTTTTTAAATAATGCCCATAAGCAATCCTCACGCAGAAATAGGATTCATCAAATAAATATTAAATAGAATTAATAAGAAATTTCTGAAAAGTATTTGATTGTGTAAAATAAAACTATCATTTTTGACCTCTTTTTGAAAAATATCAAATTGTATGCACTTTGTAGATTTTTGGCATTCACGAGTAATTAATTAATTACTCGTGAATGCCAAAAATCTTAAAACAATAACAATTTTACATTTTTTTAATATCATAATATAAATTATTGTTGTAATCTCAACTCAGTCTCAAAAGAATTCGTAAAATTAACCATATTTTTTGTGTAGTAGGAAACAGTAAAAAATAATAAGGCGGAGATGTAAATATATTTTTGTCGCAAAATACGATCAAAGCCCAGATTACCTCGGGGCTTGAAATGTTTTTCCGTCGTGTTTCGATCGAATAAGTATCGTCATCATTAGGCAAAAACTACACTTTCAAGATTTTATCTCTAACTTATCACATTACTTCTAAATTGTAATTTATTCGATGCGTCTAATAGATTATGTCATTATTACCACCGCTTCGTAATGTTGGTTTTATGAGATAGAATCCGGGTAATACAGCTTATTAATTAAGTCCCATGTGGAATAATCATCTATACAAAAAATACTTACTATAAATACAGAAAAATAAAATTAAAGAAGTTGGATTTTATCAGTTTTTTGCAACAGTACCAAAGACAAAAATAATCTACATTGAATTGCGACCAAAAATAGTCTATAGCATAATCTTGCTAAAGTGAATGTTCAACATTCACTTGAACATTCACTTGAATGTTGAACTGGATCTAATGCATAACATCTGGGTCTAATTACACCATACCATATCACTGCCTGTAATTCATGAGGATTTAAAAAAGGGGTCGCTTGTGTTATAGGCGATTGATGGTAGAAAACTCCCATAAAGTTGACCGTCAGCTTGTTTGAAAACCTTGAAGATTATAAATAAAATAAAGTAAATATCAAAAATATGATTGTGATCTATTTGTATAGCGTATTATAGCCGATACAATGTTTACAGTAAGCTGCAAATGCAATTACTGGAGCAAAGATTGTCCCGAGAATGTATACATTGTTCTAAGGGGTTTAAGGGCGTTCCGCCCATTTGTTCCTGTAATATTGCCGTCCTCATTTTGTTAAACTGTTTACTGCCCATTAAACTCTTTGATGTTACATTGTCAAGAATATAAACTTTTAGGATCAAACCACACTGTAAATGATGGTGCTCCGTCCATCAAATTTACATGGAAAAAAGTTGAAAAATTACCATACTATGCTCAGATTACTAATATGAAGAAAGTATTTGCCCATGTTTGGCCCATGTAAATATTATGGTCTGTCATGCCACGTAGTCAATTTTGTTGTTTCTTCGATCTTTATTATATTTTCTAAAAACTGTTAGCTTCCACAAGACCATTGGAACTTAAGTAGCGAGAATATCTTGCAGAATTCTACAATAATACAATACATTTATGTATGTATTCTATAAAGGGACATCTGTGTCTAATGAGTGTCTCTCGGATGGATAATATTAGATAACCTTTGCTAGTTGAAATAACTGAAATAACATTTTGTTTTTATAGCAAAGAAAATGTTATTGTTATGATGTATGAATATTGGCTCTGGTCTGATAATTTTAGTATTGGCAGGGCACATACTAAAATTTAAGGAGTTCAATTTGATTCAGTTACATACGCACAACAGAGATAGTGAGACATATTGATTCCGAAAATCATAGAAAGAAATCTGCGTCACTCGTGTTATTAAAGTCGTTTATAAGATACAGATTACAATCTTGACATCAAATATATAGCGAACGTGACGCAAAGGGAAAGAAATATAGAATATTTTTCACTTATCTCCCAGTAACATACGACCTAAAGAAAACGTCTTTCACTATTCGGAATGGGTGTGAATGAACGAGCAAAAAAGGTGGGGCAATACCCGGTCGGAAATCACCCAGAAAATAGTTCATAGAGATTGATGAATGGGGACAAAACCATCCGGTCATTCGTTGCCTGGCGCACTGGTCTCATGCCAAACTTATTTTTCTAGTTTTGGGCTTCGTATATCATGCTTAAGCGATGATTTAAGGCTAAAATATATTATGATGAATGGCAATCCTTTGGAGACTATTACTCACAAAGAAAATGTTGTGAAAACGGGAATGTAATGAAGAAATATACTGTTTCCTAAGAATAAAACAAAACGTATTTTCTGTTTATCCTAAGGCTGGCATGATAAAGATTCCAATTCAACATCATGAAGAATCGATTGAAAGTGGAACTTGGGATTTAATGACCACGATCCTCGATGATGAGGGACCGACGGAAGAGAGAGAGAGAGAGAGAAAAGAGTGTAAATATACCTACTGAAAATTTCATTAACCTGTTCCCAGTTTACGAATTACTACAATTCTACTCCTATCGCCTTATTTAAAAAACCTTAAAATATCCAAACAATATTCCAAAAGGCATATTTATTTAAACACATAAATATATGTGTAAAACAATAAACAAGTCCCTCTCGTATTACGTGAGGCCGTCGTTCGATCGCGTGATAAGTCAGAATTAGTAATAACTAACATTGAAGGCTATTCAGTCAAGGTTATCTTGATAACAATTGAGTGAAAGAAACGCTAAAGAAAATATACTGCGACGAACTGCTACGCATTTGCCGGCTTCGTAACTGCATGAAAAATAAACAACCGCCAACGATAAGCTCTGAATAGTTAATGCGAATTATTTCTTGTTCTATTGTAGTTTATTTTTTATTATTAGAACAAATTACATCTAATATAGTGAGCTGGTGTACTATAGAACTTTTTTTATTGCGATTTCCTCTTGATGGCGACAACAGTCTCCTATGAATAGAAGCACAATTAGATCTTAGCAAGTTTACTTCCACTCTGTTTAGAATTAAGGTTTAAAAATGGAAGATCACACTGCGTTTCGCGATCATTTGGGCAGTCGGTTCCCATACAGAAGATTACCATGAAATAACATCAGCATATGTGCTGTTTTCTTATCCCCTCCTTAATCTTACTACGATCCTTAATCCTTATGTAAGCTCGGCAGGGTACATGGGGTTTGTCTAAGTAGTTCTACTAATAGTTCTACAGCCGAGTAAGCCTCTGTCTGCCTTCGGTATTCCCACTTATTTATTTCGTTAAGTATTTTAAAGGAAAATAAAACAAATAGCGGAGACTATTCGTATTTGTATAAACCTGTAAAATAAAAAAAGATATTCTGGCCATTATTGGCCATTTAATTCTGCTCTGCATAAGGTGGTGTCGTAAATTGTTTCCCCTACAGATTTTTAGTTACATGTGTGTTATAACAGCTGCCGAGTACGGAGAGCCTATGGCCAGTGAGCCCGGAAGGTTCTATTCTATATAAGAGTGGAGGAGCCTATAAGGACCTCCGAGCGCAGCGTAGGACGTCCTCTCAGAATATGGTATGATAAGATCATCAGAAAAAGATTTTCGGCTCGACTGTGGATCCAGACTGTTACTGACCGTATCAATTGGAAAATTATGGTGAGGCCTATGTCTAATAGTGGAACCACTACATCTAAAATAAATATGCTAGTTGTATGCTATGAAGGTGTAACTTGATTGACTAAAGCAATTAAAACGCGTCACCTCGCTTCGTCTAAACTTAGCTAAGACAAAATTAATTTAGTGCTTGCTACAAGCATACATTGGGCTTTTATTGAAGAGTAAATAAAATTTACCTACGTCTTTATCGTTTGTTTCACCTAGACAACCAAGTTTCTTAGCGCCCCTAATCAGTATTATTACTAACAAATTAATTAATTATCTTCTACTACAGGAGTAGTTTTTTTTGCCATAAAATTGGTTTCAAAAGCTGCGATATCCCATAAAACAGAACTTTAACTGCTTATAGCAGATTTTAAGTATTTTTACTGAAAATACAAGCAGCAATTGAAGGCATGGACTATGGCATGGAACAAGAAAACAATAAGCACATTTCTTTCCAACGTTTTATGCCTGTGTGCTGTTGTGTTTCGGTGAATGCATTTCCCTATCCCGATCCCTTATCCTTGTGCAACACCTGAGGCGTTGCTTGTATTATAGGCGATGGTAGGCCACTTACGGATTAGCGATGAACTTTACGGACACTTACGGATAACATAAAAAATACGTAAAATTATATCGTATAAAACGTTTGATACTATAAAATAAAATAATATACAGTATGATAGTAATGCAATTTGGGTAGGTATCTCCTTTTAAGGCCCAACTTTATTAGCTATCTTTCTGAAAAGTTTGTGCTCACATTACAGTGTAGTATGCCTCCGCTGAAAACAAAAGACGAGACTAGCTATACATTTACGACTGTAAAGTGATCAATTTAAGGTATAAATTTGCATACGTATTAGAGTAGTTTAGTACTGCTATGCATGTTGAATGAGAATTGCAAATTGAATAGACCGCCTCCGCTACACTACACATATTAATTGGCGAACATTTTGTTTACATTCGATCTATTGTATATTAATTGGTGATTCTATTTCGTAAATTAAAAAAAAACACACATTGTAGGTGATAATTAACATATTCTGAAGAAGAAGAAAAAACTACCTTTAAAATAATATCTTTTTTGAATAAAAAATGTCGAAAATTGTTAACAAAGATTTTTATTTAATATTTTCGTAATTTTTTCTTTATCGCTTTTCTGTTATAATTATACTAATAATATTATAAATGTGAAACTTTATATTTGATACACAATCACGCTAAAATGGCTTGGATTTAGATAAAATTTGGCACACAGATAGCTTATTACCTGTATTATCATAATGCTACACTTTTTATCCTGAAAAAATGTTGGATTCCTGTGGGATTTTTAAAAAAACCGATTACAGCGTTTTCGAAGCTAGCTTATAAATTTTAACAGCACACAAAAACATTGTTTTTATTCCGCCGTTTGTAAACTTTCTCATCCAGAACACGCTCGAAACAAATCCCCTATCACGAGATCATTGACCTATATTCACAACATCCTGCAAAGTACCAAGTGCAATAACAAAGTTCAACTTACATTGGTTACTTGAAGTTGAGCCACAAAAAAGTCACTTTCCACTTAGAAGCACGGGAAATTTAATCACTGAGTTTCAGTGGGGTATTGTATTACTCCCGACTAAAAGGATGAACAGGTTTCGTGTGCTACGGTGCTACGAGCGTAGCCGTCTACGGTCGAGGCGAGACTGTGACCCGCGTAGCGGTCGCTCTAACAAGGCCTACACACTAGCTAAAATTTATATTCAGGTCGATGAGATTACACCTTTTTAAACACATTTAAATCTAGTCCTACTGATCTCTACGTAGATCCCGTCTAGCTTATTTTTAAGTTATATATGCGTAATATATTAAGGTTAAATTTATTTTTAATTTATAGACTTCATTTATTTTGTTTTTATGATAAAGGATAGCAGGTCTGACGATCTATTTGATGGAAAGTCGATTTAAAAACAAATGGTAATCAAATTAAAATTTGCCACTGAAATAAATTAAAACTATAAATTGTCAATTTATAAATATTTTTTTTTTTTATGTTAAGGTCGACAGACAGGCTGACGGTCCACTTGATGGTAGGTGGCTACCGTCGCCTATAACACAAGCAACGCCATAAGTGCTACAAGTGCACTGCCGACCATAGAAGGATTAAGGATAAGGGATAAGGGAGGGATGGGGTAATGGGCTCTGGCATCCCTTACTCACTCACCTAAACAGAACAGCACATAATGCTGTTATTTCACGGTGGTATTCTGTAAGGTGGTGGTTACTGCCGCCAGACGGGCTGCCCAAATGACTGCGAAACGCAGTGTGCCCTACCACTACTAAACAAAAGAATTAAATATAATTTTGAGTTTCTGTCCCGGATTTTTCTCAGAAGTCGTTCCTAAGCTTAGCTATTTTTTTAACCTCTATAGAAAATGGATTAATTTGTTAGTATGTTACTGATGACGTGACGACTTACCACTTTACGTATTTAATGTATATCAGTGTTATTTGAAAAATATTATAATCATTCTGTTAACTCGTCAATCTTGTTCCAGTCTCCCGGACACATTTCCAAACAATTAGTCATTAATAAAACTTTGAGGAATTGCGTTCTAATAATCTCTTAATGCGTTCGTAAGATATCTCAGGTTAGCAGGTGCAGCATTTCTGTTTTTGATTTATCATACCAGATTATCCCAGACATTTCTATCTGATTTAAGTAAGCTTAAGCGATTGATTCCGATGTCATTAAGGTAATAAACTTGACAAACTTCTACCCACGCAGTATAGGGGTGGCCATTATTAAAATAGAATTATGTAAAATATAAATAGATTATAATAATAACAAAAGGTACTTCGATTTCTTCCAAAATCTGGATGATATATCGTGAAGCTGATAAGATAATGATATATTCTTGACGACACGAAGTTCCGTACTTACCCCTAGACAAATGCGTCCCCATACCATCATTAATCCGCCTCTGTGTGGCCCTGTGTAAGGGGATAGGTGGAACAGGCGGTAAAATTTCAGATTCCATAGCAATACCTGCAAGAACAAGACAGCACGACTCTGTAGAGGCACAAGCAAGTCGCGCAAGCAAATATACAAAACCTTACATTTATCTACTAGACGTCGAGTACTGCTTAACTTTGTTGATTCGTCAATATCAAGGCTGTAAAGCAAGATTTAAAAAGACTTTGAAATTTTATTGGCATTTCATTGGAGTTTTTTCAAAGGAGTCAATTTTTAATTTGTCCTGACTGGAGTGTGATCGGTGTATTATTATCAAGTACATTGCATATAAATTTATATCTGAAGATAAAATGGAAAACTCATTTCGTGCGTATAATTTGTCACAGCCGATCGAGCGTGAAACGTCTTCACACGTGTGATCATTCGACTTATACTGACTGTGTTTACGAATAGAAAATTTCATGTAAGTGTACTACATACACAGTATACTTAGTGTACTACATATACTTAGTAATTATACTAGTCCCGTCACTGGCTTCGCGCGCATGTAATTGCGTTAGTTAAATAAACACCTAATTATAGTAAAAAAAAAACCTTTCTCAATTTAATACTGTCACTGAACAAAACTTAAATATACAAAAAGCTACTGGGAAGATTTTTGTACATATAAACATTTTTAATTTCTTATTTAGATATAAATAAACATTATTCACTAGAAAATTTGTCAATAATTTAATCGAGTATTATATTATCAGTTGGCTAAAATATGAAGTCTGATTTTAGTTTATCAACAACAAAAACACTCAAAGCTCTTCCGCAAAAATTGTCGTCCAACACTAGAACCTGAAACTTGAGCCAAACTTTACTAACAGCGTGGAACCGGGAAATGACTATGCTTAGTGACGCATAGAGAAGAAAATTGCTTATCTCCTTCGTTATTATGAGCTTCGTACGCTGCTGTGCAGAAATTCCTATTAACACATCGCTGCAAGTCAATGCATATTTTGCTACAGTCAGTGTCAGCTGCCCCTAAATTCTTTCATTTGTGCAACTTATAGGTAGGTAACCTCGTTTATTTTCTATACAAATTCTGTATGAAACGTATACCTACGACATTATTTTAACAATAATAAAAAAAGCGATATTTTTAATTCGTTTTAATTGAGATTTAATTTCAATCAATTCATATTAATTTCAATTTATCTTTGACCTATTCTAAGATAATTAGATTTTATTGTCAACAGGACCTACTATAGCTGTGACCAAGGAACAAATTTATCTGTGGCTACTGAAGGGCGGGTGACGCCCATAAACATAAACTCGAAGCAGACGTTCATTAATTAGCTTAATATTAACTAGCTGTATCCGGTAGTTTCACGCGCAGTTTAGTTTTTTTTTTTTTTTTAAATATATTATCTTACAAAAAATTAACGTAGGTGGGCATGCTCAAACAGATTATGTGTAAGACACAATTGGTGCAAAGGAAGCCGACCACACGTCTAGACGTGCGAGGTGGTCTCTCCTTGACATTTTGGCTTTTCTAGATAATAGTCGCTTTCAATCGTGAGCCGCCCTCAACTACCGACCCACCGCTTGGCATATAATAAGTATAGCCCTCCCGCGCTATCGCTTAGCGTACCGTAAAACGTAAGTAGCTGATTCTAAACTTTCTATAAAGAACTATTAAATACAAAAAGAATTTTTCGGGCTTTGAAAGTAAGTAGTTCTAGATTCTAGAGTTTTCATTCAAAAAAATAGTACTTACATTACTGCCCAGGCCGGGAATGAATTTAAAAAGCCACGAGCGAGGCGTTACCCCAATGTCTTTTATAACAAACGAAACCGTTGATATTTCGGCTGAGACTTGACGTAGAAAAATAGTGAAAAACGTGCAAGGAAATATCATTTTCTAGCTAGGGTGAATCTTCATACCTACACATTTTTATATTGCTCTATAGATTTTTATGGTTATTATAGCTTTCAGATAGTACCTTAGGGTTTTCAATATCGATTTCAATTATGCTAGATGGCATAAAATCCATTCTGAACATAAAAAATATGAATAAAACAAGATGGCCGTCTGATCTAGTTGGTCGCGCCTTGGCAATCTAGTTGGTCACGCTTTAAACATTGTCCTATTGGACATTGAGGAGTCGTATTTTTTTTAATAATGAAGCCATTACCTAGCAGGTAAGAGAAAAAAAAACTGTTATATTCTTAAAATTCTTCTTAAAACTTATATTTTTGTATGCCGCAACTTAATTACGAAAACGTTACGTAATTTTATTGTAACCGTTTATTTTTATACAATAAAATTCTACGCCAATAAAGACTCCTTTATTAAGTTATACAACAGTTGTAGACTTCTTTGCTCGTTTTAGTATGTCTGCCATTGAACTTATTAAGGGATACAATGACCCGAACGTTGGCCGAGTGCCAAGTTCCAACACAATAGACCGCTAAATGGATTTCCAAATCAAATAAAAGGGAGAACGTCTCGTGCGAGCATTTTCCTTTCAATTGCTTTGCCCATGACTCGGAATAGATTCCCTATAAATTCACCTTTACGTTCATAATATATGATACATAATTGAAGATTTTCAGGTCGTAATACTAATCCTAAGTTTGGATATTTGTTACTTAATCACGTAACTACATATTAACATTATAAAGAGAAAAGATTTATATGTTTGTAATGAATAGACTCTAAAACTACTGTGGGCTGATTTTGTCACCTTCTTTCTTCTGTAGAAATTCTTTCACCTGTAGAAAGCTACATTATCAGCGAGTAACATAGGCTATATTTTATAAAGTTACGCGTGCGAAGTCGCGCGCAACAGCTAGTGCTTTATAATGATAAATATTTTGATAATCTTAACTTAAAATTTATTCAAATGAATCCTTATTTTCATTGGAGCGTAAGTTGAAGATGTTTTGACACATGAAAATTACATTTCTGTCACAGCGACACTTTATATATGACTACGTGAATTAAGGAGATAATGGGATAATGCGATGTTCACTTATTTCATGAAATACTGACATTATTATAAAAATTATTTGCCCGCGACTTCGATTTATTTTTATATATTTTTTTTTTACTCTGAATACATGTACCCTTAAAAGATTTTCAATCAATTCCGGTTTTTTCCTATATTCATATTATGGATAACCATTACTGAGATTGTGTGTAGCACCCTTAGGGGAAAATACAGAAAACAAATTAATCTCTCACACATACCGTATTGTATCTCTTTGAAAATAACTTGAAATATCAAAGAGCTTTTTTCATAATATGGAAACCGATAATTAAAACCGCCGTGTTATAAACATAGAATCTATGAGAGTGTTACTCTAACTCACTCATTTTTTGTCTACGAAATGCAGTGTGCCTCCACTACTATATAAATTGTTACGATTGTTGTGATGTCTAGAAATTAATAAATGGTGGGCGAAAACGTTGTAACGGTTTCATAGCTCAAACGTCACTGGTTTAATTAAATCGCTGCCACATTGTATACTTAATAATAATATAATTGCGATTTTCTACCCACTGACAGTGCCTCTAGCAAATAATCATTAATTTCTATTCTTGTTACGGATTTCTGTCGTACGGACTTAGCTTGAGCCTTCGGCTATGCCTTTATGACAATTAATGATTTTAAATATACGATGTTATGTTTATTCACTATGATATTGTGTTCATATATTATATACATAATATAATGATTATTGCTAATATTGTAAACAAATATAAATAACCATGTACTATGAAATAACCACGTTTATTATAATTATTTCCTGAAAATAAATCCCACGCGAAATATTATCTAGGTACTTTTATTTATTATGCATTTTCTTTATGATGAGGTTAATTTTTTTCAATAAAATAAATACTTACTTGAATTTGTATCAAGAATTTATATCAAATTTGTATTTGTACAACAGGGCGGAGTATCGAGGAACATAAATATCTATTATATAAAAATCACGTGTCACATGTTTGTGCGCGATGAACTCCTGAACTCCTGAAAATATTTTGATAAAACTTAGTGGCTATGGTGTAATTAAGTCCAACTTAAAAGATACGATAGTTTTTATTTTGAACCCAGGCAAAGCCGGGAGAGTGTAGCTAGTTAAAGCATAATATACACTCTCTATGGGGAGTATAGTCCCACCAACTTATATGTAATACATTATGAGTGGTGTTGCTAACGTCAATTTAGTTTTGTCACTTCCCAAGATCCTTAGCATCGTTTGTTCTTTTTGACGTTTACAAATAAGTTGTTGCTATGGATCTATGGATCTAGCCATATGATTAATTAATTTAAGCCATAAATCGTAGACCACAAAACCACAGACTAATACATGTATGTACTAAATTGCTTTTTAATTTGAAATAAACAAAAGCTTGTTCGTAAATTAACTGCAAATAATATACTTAATTGTTGAGCTAGCCATAGCACACACAAAACTAAATCAACGGAAGAAAAAAAATAGATACATACTTATTTATTTAAATTATACCATTTCGTAAAATATGATAAAATTCAAAATCTTCCAGTCCCAAATTTCCTGTTTCCTGACATTTTTCTGACAGTTCGTGCCATTGAAATCTTATTAATCACAACTTATTAGAAGACTTGACTTGACTTTGACTTGACTGACTAGTCTCGGGATCTGCTATTTTTGATTTTTTAATTACAAATTGCTATTTTTACTAATTACACTGGCAAAATCATCGGAGAAGATCTGATGGAACCAAGAAGAAGAGAAGGAGAACTTATTAGAATTATACCTTGTTCGATCTGTCAGCCTCACATCCGGCTCACATCAATCAATACAGCCATTGTCAATTAATCAACTCGTGTATAAATATATTATATGTATAATATATGAGCGAACAACATTTATTTTTATTTATTTTATTTCTAAATTAATACTAGTGAACCAGCCTGATATCGCCCCTTTTTAGATATATTTACAATTTCCTCGTTTATCCGTCTTTCCATAAATGGAAATGTATATATAAAAGAAATATTTATATGTTCGTTTGTAGGAGGTAATTTTCGAAACTACTCATCCGATTTAAAAAATCATTTCATCAATAGTTAGTTTGGTAATTATTGGCTAAATATTACACGCAGGCGAAGCCGCGGGCACCAGCTATATAAAAAATAACATCCAACCTAAAGTATGTTTGGCTATATTGCATAATATATTTTATCAGGCGTTATATTATCTTTTATTTTTTAACGCGGACAAAGTCACAGATATTGGCTAGTATTTAATCTTATGTCACTTACTTATACCATACAGTAAAGATTTTATTACGTTCCTCAAATGCAACCTTTATATGAAACAAAACTGGCAACTGAATGTTCCAATTTCAAATTAATTTCATTGGATGTCATTTGAAAATTTTTTGCTTGTCAATTGAAAAAACGAGCATCACGATTTTTCATTGTTTAATAATTGAAAACAACAAAAGATGTTTTCTGACGAAGAAATAAAAGAAATACGGGATAGTCCATTTATGAGACCCGGTGATGAAATAATAAGGTTAGATGTTCCGTTGTCTCAATTCATGACTGGCTTTTATTAATGTCAATTTTATTTAAATACATTATTATTTTTCTAATTTAACTATATTAATATTTAATTTTCAGCATTTATGAAGTACGATTAAGCGATAAGAATAGTAATATTAAAAAAGATGACTATATCGGTAACGGACCGATGCTTGGCAACATAAAGCACGAGGTAATTTGGTTTTTTATTTAGGTTCAATACATAAATATGAAATTGTGAAGACGAAGACGCTCGATTATATAAAGATATATTACAATACAATTTACAATTAAACAATCTACACTAATAAAGAGAGAAGATATGTATTTTTGTTCCTAACGATTATACTCAATAACTACTTGACCGATTTTAAAAATTCTTTCACCAATAGAAAGCTTGCATTATCAGCGAGTAACATAAACTATATTTATAAAGTTACACGGACGTAGTCGCGTGCAACATCTAGTCTTCTTCTTTATAAATAAACACGAATCCCTAAGCGCAAAACTCGAGAACTGCTGG
Source organism: Synanthedon vespiformis (assembly GCA_918317495.1). Lineage (NCBI taxonomy): Eukaryota > Metazoa > Arthropoda > Insecta > Lepidoptera > Sesiidae > Synanthedon > Synanthedon vespiformis. The sequence continues at coordinate 4,873,101 of OU906964.1, forward strand.
ACCGATTTTAATTCTATCTTCACTCATGGATAGAGCGATAATCAGGGAAGGTTTTTACTTTAAAAAAAATGCACCCCGGGCGAAGCCGGGAGCGGGTCGCTAGTTTAAAATAAAAAGACAAAAAAGTTTTTTGTTAAAATATCGTAATTACTATACATATTTCAGTAAAAAGCAGTTATTTTGACATTATCTATATGACTAGCTGTTGCACGCGACTTCGCCCGAAATTAAGTACCAAATTGATTTTACTTTTCATCTCAAGTTGGATGCCCCTCGCTCTCCATTTCGCGACGGCTTCTTCAATGAAGACTCTCAACAAGCACGTTTTGCGTGGACCGAAGAAGATGGAAACATAGCGTCTATGGTGTCTGAACCGGGCTTTGGTACCACGGGAGAAACTTCGTTCGGTAGAGACTTGGATGTAGCATTCAACAGTGAAATAAAGGTTAGTTCGATACAATTTTAGGCTTTAGGTACATGGAGTAAGAAGGTGGACAGGTTGACGATTCACTTTCTTTATGTATGAGTCGTCAAACAGGCTAGGCAATTTTTGGTATTAATAGACATTAGTTTTATTTCCATAAATGAGCGGAATGACAAATAATCTGTGTTTTTTTTACATATTATATTAAGTCGTCAGTCAAACATGCTGATGGTCCACTACGTCAGCCTTCGTTTTCGGATTAAGGATTATGAAGGGTTAGATTAGCTATTGTATCTTTGACGAAGATGTAGGATTTCATAATGGTTTTAATGTCTTTGAAGATTGCTACTCTCACGTAGTTTGTTTTCCTTCACTGTTGGAACAAAGTGTTATTACTTTTTTTATATGTTAAGATCGACAGACAGGTTGTCTAGCTACTAGTAGTACATATCACAGGTGCTATAATGCTCTGTTAACCTAGTAGGATTAAGGATAAGGCATTAATAAGGGATAGAGGAACGGATTCTGGCATCCATTACTCAGTCACGGAAACACAATAGCACACATGCTGTTATTTCACGGTGGTCTTCTGTTTAGGGAGTGGTTACTGCTGCTAGACGGCTGCGATTACTTCTTAATTGGTATTTATTGCCGCCCATAGAGGCTATGAAGACCTAAAGGGATTGTAAGCGTTCCACCGCTTCAATACAGTAGATAAATAACAGGCAGCTAGGTATTTTGGACACGAAACATAACATTATAATGACGAGCACCTCTATTATACCATCGCCCTCTGTAGTCACTGGGTACTGCCATACCGTCTACTATTTAATCAGCTGTTTATAATAATTAATATGTTCATGAAAATATATTTTTGTAAAAGATTGAAACGTTGACATCGCCCGTGTTCCATCCCTCAAACACCGATTCGGTGTTGTCCAAACAAGTTCTTCCACTATCTGAGCTGCAAATATCTTCAAAGCCAGACTGTAAAGGTATGTACATCTTCATTCAACACTAACTAATAATCAAAAGATTACAGACAAACAAACAGGCTGACGGTCCACTTGATGGTAGTTGACTACCGTCGCCTATATCACAAAAAAAAAGGATAATAGAACACCTTCTGTTACGAAACTGTGGTTTTCTGTGAGGTAATCATTACTAACCACCAAAAAACTGTCCACTTTATAACTGTGTTATACTTAGAATAATAAGGAACACGTTTTGGTACGTAAACTGTCCACTTTATAACTACGAGGCGCTGTACACCCTACTTGTACAATATTGATTAGGTAATATATTGTTTTGTATCTGAAGCTAAGCCAACGACGACGGAAGAAAGTAAAGTTTACAAAGTGGACAAAGAAGATCCACGTTCGAGACTCCACTTCGTGAAATATATAAAGAGGAACGGTAGAACCGTGAAGCTGTGGGAATGCGGCATATGTGAGTGAATCATTTTATCCGGTCTATTTCAGTTAATTGAACTACGACATTCTCTTATGCGGAAAACATTTACAGTAATTCTATTATTTATTTATTTAACAGAGAAACTTCACAGGTTTAATGACATTTTCTTCAAAACATTATATATCATTACTAATATTATAAATGTGAATGTGAGTTTGTTTGTTTGTTACGCTTTCACGCAAAAACTACTGAACCGATCACTATTAAATTTTGCATACACATTGTCTGGGACACCAGAAAGGACATAGGGTGCCTTTCATCCAGAACGCGAGCGAAGTCGCAGGCACCAGCTATAGTAGGTGATAAAAATAACAATAATAATGTGAAAAAAAAATACAAATAAATATGTTTTATTGTGGTTATGTAACTCGGTAATGTACGAGTAACAAGCGGTAAAATTAAGTTTTTTCAAATGATTATAAATTATTGAGTCAATATTCAATTTATGAATCCAGGGAAAAACATTTTTAAGTATACAGAAACATTATTATTTTAAAGATGACAAAAAAGAATGATCCTGAGTTTCTTTCGGGATTCTCAGGGTCGTCATCATCTTCAACGCACGCGAAGAGGAGCTCTACGGCAGGGAAGGACCGTCTGGCAGAGTACTGCAATCGCGGCTTTGTGGAGGGTGGTGAAGACCCGGTAGCGCGGCCGGCCTAGTAACCACCCTCTGCAGTCGTTCGAAAGAGTGAACACCCGGCCTCGCCACCCGGCCTAGTAACTCTTCCGACGACAACACGAGGTGGAGCTGTCGTGATTGATGTGGAAATGTCAGGCGGAAACCCCCTTTGGGCGGCCCACCCTTAATGCCGTAGAGATGAGCGACCACACGAGCAGGGGTTTTCCGAGAACACCGAAGAAACACCGCGGGGTTTTAGTGGGTAGAAGTCCCACATACCCCACCGATCTCCCCATGGTCGGTGGGGATCTGATTCGCAGATTTCCTCGCGTAATAATAAAAAAAAAGGGTCGTCATCATCTTGCCTTTTTTTTTTGAAACCCTGGTAAATTTAAATTTATAATGAAGATCATAATCGAGTTTCATGGAGAAACGTAATTGATAAATAAATATTTTGACTTTGTTTTTGTGATACTCATAAATGCAAGGTAGCCGCGAGTTCCAACATCAGTACACGCTGATGCGCCATCTACCGACGCACACAAACGAACGCAACTATCACTGCAATGAATGTGGAAAGAGCTTCAGGCAGCTGTCCACTCTGTGCCAACACCGTGCCATACATTCCGCAGAGAGGCCATACTCCTGCGAGGTAAGTAAAAAATTATTTACACTGAATGACTAATACAATTGCATTGTACTGCTGATCTCAATTTTATGATTATTAATAACCATTAATAAATAATTAGTCTTTCATTATGTTAAGGTCAGGCAGACAGGCTAACGGTCCACTTGATGGTAGATGGCTACCGTCGCCTATGACACAAACGATGATACAGGTGCTGCAAGTGTGCTGCCGACTACAAAATATTAAAAATATTAATTATTAAAATTTGTAAGTTGGAGAAAATACCCAATTATTGGCACTTTAAGAAATACGACCATTTATTGGCACCTTTCCGACCTATTTGTTCAACTCAAATAAAATTTGAAAGTTTGACAATGTTTAAATCATTTGACTGTTTAGTGTTAACAATTCTCATAAACCTAGATTTATTTCTTTTTTGTGGGAACACAGTTTATGGAATAGTTTTCTTATTTCTTAGTGAAAAGTTTAGGTCATTTTACCCTATTATTAAAATTAAATTACAAATGTGTACTGTTCTTAACGCAGATCTGTTCCAAGAGCTTCAACCGGACATCAACTTTGATATCACACCGTAAAATACATTCAAACGAGAAGCCCTACAAATGTCACATTTGCCCAAAGGGTTTTCACCAAAAAGGTAACAAATGAGTATTATTGATATTTTTATTAACCGACGAAAACGGAAGAGGTTTTCAATTCGACCGTATATACATATATATTTTATGTGTGTTCGCGGATAACTTGGTCGTTTATGAACCGATTTTGATGATTTTTTTTTTAATGGAAAGGGTATACCCCGAGGGTGGTCCCATATAAATTTGGAAAAAAATTCCAACCCTACGGGGAGAAAAACAGGGGATGATTGATTGTTCACTCACTGATTGTAATGTATGACCACGCATAATGATAATTCTTTTTTTATTGGATAGGGTATACCTCGAAGTTGATCCCATATAAATTTGGAAAAAAAAAGTGGGGAAGATGAGAGTGATTTATTGTTCACTTACAGATTTTAATGCGGAGTTGTGATTACAATTTAAAAAAAGTAATCAAAAATTAAGCATGTAGTAATTAGTAGATTATAACCACAAAAAATTATAGTTTAAGAACTTATTAGTTGTTAAGGTTAAATAAAATTATTTTTGCGCTTTTCAGTTTTTTCGGCGGTTTAATTTTTTCTTATGTTTTAAGTTATCTTTTCTGTCTTTTCAATCCTCAAATGTATAATTATTTTCAGGAAATCTACGCAACCACTTATTTACACATACGAATGAGCGACCTTATCTGTGCAATATTTGTTACAAAGGATTCAACCAACAATCTAATTTGGTCTGCCACAAAAACAAGGTAAATTTCGCCTGTAATGTTATCGTTTAGGATATAATTTTTTTACAGGATATCAAGCCAATTCGAATCTATTGTTCTGTGAAACATTTTGACTTAGTGAATCGAAGTTTTACTTACACTAACCTTTTTTTTCTTCTTATAAATGTGAAATTCCTGACAATCTGTAATTGTGGCATGTCGAAATTGTAATATTCCATTATGCATAATTTATTAAATTATACACCCATACAATAGAGTATAATTTTTGATCGATATTATAGTGTATTCTTTATCAAAGATGTTAGACACTATAACATCGTATACTCATTGGAGTATTGATTTAGGCACATCCAGACGAGAACGCATCTCCTGTCGACGGAAAAATTACAAAATCAGAATTGATTGAAACGCCACCGAAGGAATCTTCGACATGCACGGACAGCAAAAAGAATATTTGGCTAGAAGATAAATTGAAAGCCTCGAATCTAACATGGGGTGATAGTGTGGAGAAAAATTTTGGTGTCCTTGTGGACATAAGGACACATCAAATGGAAATCGCTTTGGCCTCGAAACAGACTCCGTTTGCGTTACTTGGACAGCTCAATAGTGCACCGGTCCTAGTCAAAGTAGTCGATACGGGATCCAAGCAGGTAAATGCTATGTACTGATGCGTTCTTTTATTATTTTATTAGGAGTACTAGGCCTTTTACGCTGACTAGACGTGGGATTTATTTATTTATTAATTTTTAAGGAAAACTTACAGTGATATTTATACATTAATTACTTAAATGCTAAATGACAGAATAACTTTACACCATTTACAAGTTTCCGCATATTGATTTTATCACAATAATTTAATTGCAACATACGCTGGTCAAAACAATAATTGCATTGTTACTATATTTGGATGTAAGCCGCAAATATTCGCGTTCATATAAGTAGTTGATCCATTTATCATCCATTGGTAAAATAGACAATTAGACATAGTAAATATGGACTTAGCGTCCCTATTCATCTGTAAAGTAAATAAGGAGAGAAAAGTGTGAGAAAAACGAAGCTATATGGTTTTTTTTTTTAAGAAATTTGATAATCAATAGCAATCAACAATCTAATCATTTTCATAATCTTTGCAGCACCTATAATCTTGTTTTAACAATATAGTAACTTCCTCAATAAACATTCATTTCTGTTTAACATTCTGCGAAATAATGTGCTAGAGAAATGTACTGTAAGTAACCCAATACCTTCTCAAACAGAGTATAGTATAGATGAATGTTAAATATAGTGTATCCATGATATTTCTAGACTGATATATTTAAAAAAATCTGCGTTTTATTTATTCAATTTTTAAACATTTTTATTATGACAGATGTTGGTGGCCGCTACAGCGGAAGATTTGAAAGATAGTGCCAAAATAGACTTTTTGAAAGCTGAAGACACATCCTCGTCACAGGTAAATTTATATGTGATTCATCGAGACAAGAGAAATCTATGTCTCCTGTTAATAGTGAGTGTATAATAATGTAAGTGCTGTTGGTGATGTCGTAGATGGTGAATGCGCCACAGAGAAGAGGCGAAGCCGTGATACGAATCCCAGTAGTGGCCACCGTTGTTCCGAAGATCAAAGATGGCGGAGGACTCTACTTGAGCGTGGACGAGCCACATTCGTCGCATCACACTGCAACAACAGCTGATGGTTGTAACCTTTTTTTACGTTTTACAAATTACTTACAGTTAACAGTTTTACAGTTTTACAATTTACAATTTTACAGTTTTACAATTTTACAGGCTTACAGTTTTACAGATTTACAGATTTACAGATTTACAGTTTTATAGTTGTACAGTTTTATAGTTTTACAATTTTACAGGCTTACATCAGTACAAAGTTAAAGTTTAAATGCTGTTGCATTTTAATTATCTAAGAACTTGTCACTGAAAAAATCATCCAGAGCATACTTAACAAGCTTCCATTACCAACAAATCCTTTGGTCTTCTTTATTAATCTACCTGTATAGGTACTATATAATAATATGATATAGGCAGAAGATTTGTATATTGTATAATATTTGTTTTTAATAAATAAACTCAAACATTACTGGATTGATTTTAAAAATTCTTTCACCTATAGAAAGCCACCCCTATAGGTGAAAGAATTTTTAAAATTTATTTATTATTTATTTAACCTTATCCATGTTAACGCTCTTTACGTCAGTGAAAACGTTGTTTTATACGATAGTAAGGTTTAACATTCTGTTATGTAACACTAGACGTTTTACAGTTGCAGAAGTAAACGCAGCGCCTGAACGCAACTTGATTGAGCATGACGTCATCACGGTCATAGATACAGATGGTACATGTATACTCAATATAGTTGAAAAATAAATTTTATATTAAATCCGTTTGCTTCGATTTTTGTAAGATCCCTTCATTTGTGTAGATTCGTATCTCGAGAGCACGCAACCCGTTTCCATTCCCTCACTACCCATGCCCATCATGGGCAAAGACATGATAATGCCCCTATTCGAAGCGGACGATGACAATTGGAGGATGGAAACTAGTGAGTTCACGCCTTTTCTATGCATTTATTAAGCTAATTGACAACAACGATGTATAATAAATTATTTTCACAACAGCCGGCTCACAAATAATGGGAACACGTCGACTAGACGAGCCTATAGGAGTAAAAGATGACTCTGAACCATTTGATTTTAAGGTAACTAATAGTTCATTTTAACTGGTATCACTGTGTTTGATAATCTTTTTATATGTCATCCTAATACTATTTAGCAGTATACGAACAAGTATAAGTATTAAATTGAGTGAAATTGGACTAAATCAAATGTAAAGATATTAGAATGTAACAAATATACATACATCCATCCATCCAACTAAGAATCTTTCGCATTTATAGTACTAGCAAACTGCTCCTAACTTCACAAAGGTGCAATTTTATTCTGCAAATTATATTTAAAAACCTTCCAGGTTAACGCTCTTTCCATTAGTAAAAACCGCATTAAAATCGTAATTTATAAGATTTAAGCGTACATAATACATACAGAGGGACATATGGCGGGAAACGATTTCGTTTTTTACGATGTATTTACAAAGTAAAATCTTTACATTTGTAAAGATGCTTATTTTTGATTGACTAAAGCAATTTATTTGATTACAGGAGGCGATCACTGTGTCTGATTCTGATGACTAGCAGCTATTTTTTTATTTAGTCCTTGAACTCTATGCAAATAACCTTACGTTTCTGGAAGTGCTACTTGAACGTTATTGAACGGCGTCAATGACGACAGGACTAAAGTTGGCCCACTAGTTTCTAGTATAATTTTGTTATAGTTCTTAGTTAAGAAAGAAAGTATGTCTTCAATATGTTAGTTGTTATTTTTAAGCCATACATAGAGGAGTTCTGCATACAAATGCTGGATGTGATACTTTATTGGATGAAACAAAAAATCTATAAATTAAATAATGGCAAAACTTGTTGTATTTTGGTAATTTTAATAAACAATTTTTTATTTTTCATATTATAGTAATCTAAGGCGAGAGAGGTGTTACTTTTTGTTTAAATTTTTTGTTTTGCACATTAGCTTTACCACTAGTGGTATTAACTATGGTAGTGGTAGTTAACTGTACCCGGTACAGTTAACTTTATGTATGATAAGTTCCTATTTTTTAAGAAAAATATTTAAGCATTTGACCGTTTTCATATTGGAGATTCGCCAATATGGAGCACTTGAACTACGCCAGAATTTTAAGCAATTTTCCGTTCGAGGAAAATTTCCGATAATATGAAGTTAACATGTTTTTACCTAATATAAGTATGTATATTAAAATATTTAATAAAATTTAAAAATTACCAAAATGCAAAAGTGTACATAATACTTAGTAATATGCTAAATAAGTCGTAAAGAGCAATATATAAACATAAGTGTAGTAGGTAATTCAATGAATTTAATTTATTGTACTGTAAAACTTACATTTTATAAGGACGTGTATATAATATTGATTTAGTACACATCCGCTAGATTCGTCATAAATCTAAATTTAAGGCGAGTCGACCAGGATCCCCTAACTGATCCCGCCAGGTCCATAATAACATTAAATTCAGTTTTTAAATAATTATCTGACTTATGTTCATTTTACTTTTTGACATTAGAATGATATCATCAACATAAACTAACATAATTTGGATTAGAACAGAATTGAAGTCTTTCGTTCCAGCATTTAGGTGCTTGTTGTAACCCATAGAGCGATCTTTTAGTTTCAAAACAACACCATTTTCAACGTTTACCCCTAAAGGTGGTTTTATATAAACATTTTCCTTTAAAACACCATTCAAAAAGCCGTAGGAATGTCTAATTGTTTCATATACATAGGTATCATTTTGTTGGGGGAGGATCTTCTTATATTCAATTTTCTCTTTACTACCTCATATCAATCAATGGGATCCATTATATACACAAATAAAACTTTTCTTTTAAATTCGCACTTGTTTATTCTCAATCATTATAAACATGTATAATATAATTTTATAAAATCAAAACTAAAACCATCTCTACATTTTTACACAGCTCAAAACTTCATTACTATTTATTTTCATTATTCTAAACTATACAATTAACTTTACTTTCTAAAACGATGTCTTATAAGCGATCACATAACTTTCTATCTATTTGTCAAGCAAATTCTTTTTCCATATTTTCATAACGTGGGAGCCAAGTGGACGGAGGGATTTTAAACTCTTAGTTTATTTTTAAAACCAGCCAGTATTAAATTAAATACCTCAACACATTTTGTACTGCTAAAATTCAAACCTCTAGTTATAGAGGTTATGTGTTAACATAACATGGAAAATTATTATTAATGTGTGAACATTGTATTCTCATATCAAGGGATATTGGTGAACTATATCGAATCTGTCGATCCCCTGATTCAGATGCACCAAAGAGTTCAATCCCCCAGGGGATCCCATTAGGGGATCCTAGTGGACTCACCCAAAATTTATGTTAAGTACTGTTATTTCATCAGAACCTAACATTGCATGTATCGAATGTTTTTAAAATACAAATATATATTTAAAATACAGAAGTTTATCTTATTTATTTGCAATTAATAAACATACAATTATTCGCATATACTCAGCATTTTGCTGGCACAAGTCATCAGTTATCTTCAATATTATACTTCAATATTTGAAATTATTCCATTAAGTATTTCCATTTCCCCATATCCCTAGTAGGGATAGGTGGAAATTTTTCTTCCACTCTATGTACTATTATGTACTACCAAGGCGAAAAGTTTTCTACAATGTACTATCCATAGAATACTTTGTTAATGTGTGTAAAAAATAAAATGAAGCCTTGGAGGGTTATCTACGTTACCTACAACCAGTAAGCGTCGTCTAAATTCCACCGCTTATCCTAAAATACTGCGCCACTGAGATAAAATATAATAAGCTTTTCTCTTGGGTACATTCGCCGACAAAATATTGATGCTTTGCTATATGTTAAAAAATCAGCTGGTTATTAATAATTTTTATGACCCAATATATTGTGATATATTGGGAGTGGTTTTTTCGGAGGGATGGGATTACTAACCAGCTAATTTTTTGTCTGCAGCTTAGTAAGCATTTGTATAATAAAATGGCCGCATAGTCCTACAAATTGAGTGGAACGTTTTCCCAGTCCTACGGCTGAAAGTATTTTACGGCTGCTAACCCATTTAGCTACCTCTATCGAGAATTTTCGCAGAGGAAAAAGGTGGACGTCTCGACTATTAGGTGTGTAAGTATAGAATAGGGAATATTATTTATCAGTAACGTAATTAATGAGCATATTTCTCCAAAAAACTTTAAACGAGAATCATATAATCCATCAATCATTCATCATCTCAGCCGTAGGACGTCCACTGCTGGACATAGGCCTCCCCCAAAATTTTCCAATTGGACCGGTCAGAAGCAGCCTGGATCCACCGTCGACCCGCGGCCCTTATTAGGTCGTCTGTCCACCTTGTGGGTGGACGTCCTACGCTGCGCTTGCTGGTCCGTGGCCTCCACTCGAGAACCTTCCGGCCCCAGCGGCCGTCGGCTCTTCGTACTATGTGCCCTGCCCACTGCCACTTCAACTTACTGATCCGACGGCTTATGTCGGTAACTTTCGTACGTCTACGGATCTCCTCATTTCTGATTCGATCTCGCAGTGTAACCCCGAGCATAGCCCTTTCCATAGCTCGTTGAGCGACATTGAGCTTCCTTACGAGGCCCATGGTTAGAGACCACGTTTCAGCGCCATATGTCATCACTGGCAACACACATTGGTCGAACACTTTTGTCTTAAGACACTGAGGAATTTTGGAAGAGAAGATGTCTCGGAGCTTCCCGAACGCTGCCCATCCGAGCTGGATTCGACGATTGACCTCCCTCTCGATCATTATTTGATAATTATTTATTGAACATATTTTTCCTTTGTTTCCTATAAAGCGAGTTAATAATAAAATAATAAATTATTATTAACTATTATAGTGACCGGCTTCGCCCGGGGTGCATATAACTATAAAGAAATCATCAAAATTGCTTATAACAGGTCAAACTTATAACACCACTCTTTTGCGTCCGGCGTCAGGGTTAAAAAAAGATAAAATCTATATTCCAAAACTGGAGCTTAGTAATATTGGTTTGGTTAGATAAATCAGTATTACTTTCTTTTTGTAATCTTTCCTACGCTGACACTGTCTGTACAAACACATAACTTCATTATTCGCGTGTAAAAGGAATGGCTCTACATGTAAAGGTTTCATTCATAAACGTTTATTCATAACGTTGGTTTATGAAAGCTAAATTGAAACATATAATATTAAATGAGCGAAGAGAAGAACCCATGTGCTACCGAAACAATATTAACTTGTATGTACACTCGCGATGAAATTTGATAGAGTTATAATCCTTTGGGTTCGCAACGTTGAACCTAAAATGTTGAAACCCCGTAAAACGTTTACTTGGGTTTCTTTATATTGGTGCATGTTCGTGCTAACCAAGCTAATGGCTATATGTCCCAGAGGGCCTAGCCAAATGAGGGTAGATCCAGGCTACTTCTGACGATCCGGTCCTGTTGGAAAACTACTTATGTCCAGCTGTGGACGTCCTGCAGCTGAGATGACTGACTTTTGCCATGCCCATCAATTTTGCCATGACATTTGTCTATCCACATTTCATCTTTGAGAAACAATGTGGTAGTTATTTTTTGGATTATTTGATGTTACATCTTTCTCTATGATGCTTCTATGATGCCACAATATGGACACAGTCTTACAATACATAATATGGATCCTACGATATATATAAAGCAGTTAAAAAGTTATTTAAAACAAGATCATATTATGTAGTATAATGTCTTACAATTTTAAAATATTGCAATAATGCAAAATATAGGTGTGTATACTCATAAAAAAAAACAGTCAGCGGGTTTCAAATTAAAGATACACCACTAGGATAGTAAAAAAATAAATTAAAATCTAAGTACGATAATATTTACGATTCGAGTTTGATAGAGAGAAATACAACACAAAACAAAAACATTATAACAAAAACTTTGTTTACAAATTACCTAAGCAAGCAAATTAAAGGTAAATACGGAAAAATGGTAGTGTAATTAGAACGATAGTGCCCAAATCATAAAGTTACAATTTCATTAACAAATTTTTTTTAATAAATCAATATAAATTCTTTAACATTGGTTCATTACTTATTAAATTACTGTGTCCGATATTCAACCCACGCTTCCAAAAGAGGCAAGGGTGCGACCCTGCTACGAATTTGAATTATTTAATCTGACTGAACACACTTTAAGAAGGGTTTGACGCCATTCGTATACTCCATATCTGACCTAAGGTAGATATAAAATTTTAGTCGTTCAGAACCAGAATTTTAAAATATATAATATACTAGCTACACGCTCCCGGCTTCACCCGGGTTCAAAATAAAAACTATCCTGTCTTTTAAGTTGTACCAAATTACACGTAGTTACGAAGTTTTATCAGCCTCAAACCTGTGGCACGGATTTTTTATATAATCTTCTTTATAAATAAAAATGAATCCCTAAACGTGGCCGGCTGGTCCCTAACGGCTGGACCGATTTTAATTCTGTCTTCACTCATGGATAGAGAGATAATCAGGGGAGGTTTATACTTTAAAAAAAATGCACCCCGGGCGAAACCGGGAGCGGGTCGCTAGTATAATACAGAGATGTTTATATGATATTTTTTTGTTATTTTTCTATTTTAATGAAAACGAAGTGATAGATAAACTATAGCGTCATTGGACAAAATTGAAATAAGGCATGCATTAATATAACAATTAATAGAAAATTCTAATGAAATTACTGAAATTCGGCTTGTTCATTGTTTCTATAAGTATACTCTAAGTTCTTGTTATACTACTGATATAATATTGGATCAGTTTAAATTAATAACGGCCACTTTCACCATCTCTCAAGTAGGCTAAATGTCATTTTAAAGGTCACAGGTAACCGGGGATAATGGAGCTGATATACCTTTCTTTGTACGGTAAAAGTCCCAAACATTCAAAAGAAAATAATGAAAAAAATCGCCTATCGAAGCCGAGTGAGAACATTAATTTATCAATAAAATATAAATTTATTAACACTTTACTTGCAGTTGGTGAAAGAGGCCCTAAGTATAATAGATCGCTCCAATTGTTACGAATAAATTTATGAAAACATTTTATTCAACAGCTGATTTATTCAACAGACAGTGGTAGATACTACTTTGAACCGACATAGAACGGAAACAGTTATGTGCTGTAGGCACTTCACAAAGTGACTATTGTGTGTAAATATACAGTAGCCTGGAGCGAGTATACCTTTGCCAGTCCCAGTAGCGTCTCTTTGTTGTGGCGTCTCCTTTGTTGTAGTTACATTGAAATGTAAATTTTAACATACCGTAATAAAATTTGATTCCTCCCTTCAGTTCCTGCTGTATCTATACTTCTATACTAATATTATAAAGAGGAAAGATTTGATTGTTTGTTTGCTTGTATTGAATAGGCTCCGAAACTACGGGACCGATTTGAAAATTTCTTTTACCATTAGAAGCCGACATTATCCGTGATGAACATAGGATACTTTTTACCGCGGGAAAATGCTTCATTCCTACGGGAAATCTAAAATAAAAGTAAATACTAGCAACTTGGCCCGGGATACACTTGACAGCGCCATCTATTCAGAATCAGGTGAAGCAACTAACGTGACAACTGCTTGGTGATATTTTTAGCGATCCGCTCCACGGTAGATGACGTTTTATACTTTTCAACGCGGACGAAGTCGCGAGCAACAGCTAGTTAGTAATTATTTTTATAACATGTAAGCATGTTATAAGAAACCTACTTAAATTTAATTAATTAATTAATTAAATTGCCAATGCGAAAGTTTGTGGATGGATGCTTGTTACTCATTCACGTAAGGGATAGTCTAAAAATATCAAAAATTAGGCACAATAGATTTGGCTAATTTGTCTAGAAAAATATATTAAACCAAACGTATTTATATAATATTTAATTTATCAAAGTGGCTATTATTTGAGTTCTCGTTTGTGTTTTGTATCAAACAGCAGGAAAAATCCTGGCTTAATTTCTCTTTGAGCTTTACAATGAATGTCGTTTGTAAAGTACAAAGTAAAATTCTTTGTTGGCTCGTTTTATAAGAAGAAAAAATATTATCTATTTATCCAAGAACTCACGGGACTCCTTTTGTCTGCCAGTGAAAGATAATAAATTACTGGAACTTAGAAATGTTTTTAATGTTCAGGTTAGCAGGTAGACTGACAGACTGACAGACTGACAGGCTGACAGATAGACCAACGGAACGGTAGTAATACTATAAAAAACATAGTTCTTGTAAAGCACAGCCGACGACGCGGCGATAATTACTAATATTATAAATGTGAATGTGAGTTTCTCTGTTTGTTTGTTTCGCATTCACGCAAAAACTACTGTACCGATCACCATTAAATTTTGCATACAAGTTTTTAGCCACACCAGAAAGGTACCTTTCATCCAAGAAAAAGTGCTGTTCCGGAGGGATTATCTAAAATATAAAACTGTAACTAACGCCTGGCCAATGTATTATAGCAACAAGGCGTCAAACGTTATATAACTGTTTTTATATTTTTAATTTATCATCGCGTACGAAGTCGCGGGCATCAGCTAATCTTTATATATATATAAATTTCTTATGTGCGTGTGTATGTCACTGAACTCCTCCTAAGCGGCTGGATCGATTTTAATTCTGTCTTCACTTATGGATAGAGGGATAATCAGGAATGGTCTTAATTTAAAATCGATGTAGTAGTTTTTACTACAAACAAAAATACGAAAGGACAAATCTCTTTACTTACATTATTACAGAATATTTACACCCTGGGTTACTTCATTAATGGAGTTTTCGTGGGGATCCCTAATTTAACCCCTAAATAATTTAACAAACAATTTATAAATAAAAGATCAAAATTCATTTTATATAACAATTTCACCACTTGGATTTCAGAAAGGTCATTTTCGAAAATTGTTTGAACCGCAGATATTCTGTTGAAAATAATATGATTTTGTACGCCCACGCCTATCCGCCTACGCCGGAGGCTCTGTGAAGAAAATTTGTTTTGTTTATCGTATCTAAGATACCAACATTATATTAATATTTTTCCCTTTTTTCACTAGCAACTGAATTTATATACTTAGTTGTAACCAGGTTATATCTAACTAGCACTCTGCCCCAAGCTTCGTACGTGTTTTTCTGCAAATCACTTACAAAAATCTTCCTCGTTTAACGATAGGGTATTAATAAATGTCCATTAATATTATAAAGGCGGCTGCGTACGGGATGATACGTAAACTACAGCTGTCACCAACTCTGGTGCAGGTGTTTACGGGACATGGTGGGTTTGCAGATTATCTGCACAGAATCAAGAAGGCTTCCAGCTCGGACTGCTCGTGCGGTCATGGGGTAGCGGAAACCGTTCCGCATTTATTAGTGGACTGCCCCAGGTTCGCGCGAGCAAGGTTCGTGCTGGAGCATGATATTGATTTGAACCTGAGTGCAGATAATCTGCACCATATCCTGAAAAATAAAATTATAGTTAAAAATTTTTTAAACTTCTGCCATAATGTGGCAACGGTGTCGATCAGGATGAACAAAAATTAAATAGGAAGACCAAGTGAAAATTATATTGATGAGCAAGGTCCCTTGCCCATGCAAGGGGTAACTGTGATTTTCCCCCCACTCAATAATGTATTATGTAGCTAGTGTCATCCAAAATGGAATGAATAAATGGCCCACGGGGGTGGTGTAACCCCCGGGGGGGAAACTAAAAAAAAAAAAAAAAATATTATAAAGGCAGAAATATACATAGGATTTTTGGTTTTATAATGAATTAAGTAATATACATATCTAAATCTATATAAATAAAAATGTATCCTAAATGTGTTGCTAAGCGCAAAACTCGAGAACGGCTGGACCGATTTTAATTCTGTCTTCACTCGTAGATAGAGGGATAATCAGGGAAGGTTTTTACGTAAAAAAAAGCGGGTCGCTAGTATAAAATATAATTCATTGAACACAAGCTTTTGGCGCAAAAATAGGTAGTAGCAAAATTGAATAATGCGGCACTAAGTTTTAATTGGCGTAGTTTTAGAGTTCAAATAACCACGAAACCTGTATACGGATCAATGTTTAAGTTGCCGCCTGAAACAACTAAATTAAACTTCGTAACAGATGTTAACACCATGTAGATATTATATCGATTTTGACATGATTAAACCAACACAATTTTAGAACAAATTTAATCCAGCCTAGAATAAATTGTGTTCTTCTAACCTTATGTAATACCGTTTTATTTTCCGAGAAATTGTAATCTGACCCCGGACCGAGAAACATCCATCACAGGCGGCGCGATATAAAAAATATCATCTGAAGGATTACATTTTGAAATATGACATTTACGACGCCTTTGCAACTGCGAAACACAAATTATTTTACTCTTGCCTTAACAACTTTTTTTAGGATCACGTAAAAAAATAGTTTAAACCTAACGAGTATCTCGTTAAGTAGTTAATTATCCCTATACATTTTTTTAAAAAAATCTGTTAAATGTTTTCTAAATTACACTTGAAAAGGAAATTACAGTATTTAGAGACTAGTTTTTAATTTAATTTAAGACGTCAAATTAAGCCACAAAAATAACGCTTTTCCGCTATTAGTCTACGCCTTAAACAAACCAATTACAATTCGTTCACCAAAACGGATTGAATTAGAATTGTGATATGTAGTAAAAGTGTTTACTTTGGTAGTGCGATATTTGTTTTGTTTGAGAGCAATACTGTCGCCATTTGGTTCTCGGAGTATCAAATTTCACGATAATGTGACTGTTGCTACGCGAGTCACGTAGCTTCAACGCGATGTTACGAGCTCCTGTAGACTTACTACGAATATGGCGCTTAGTTAACTAAATTTTACCTACTACACACTCGGTATTCGTCCTGTTTATTTAATATCTAAAATGAAATTAAATATATATGACAAACTATAATTAAAATTATAAATTAACCCCCTACTTTATATTGAGATCAAACACACTATATCTGCTATAAGTTGCTGAAGAGTTGGGTGTTCCGCAGACTACGTGATGCTGTAGCATCAGCGCATGCGTGCATGCAAGGCATCAATCAGGTCATGGTTACCACCGTGACATGGTAATATCACCGAAGTAACTGTATAACTACCAAATTTGCACGATATAATGCGAGACCTTTATAATGCGCACTGCCAAGGTTTTCCTTTTTTTTTTTTAAATTGCGAATCCCTCCGACTCAGGGTCGCAGCCTATGTCTACAGTTCTCTTTCATGCCAGTTCCCACTATTATTCAGCTCGTACATTCATTCTTCATACTATTTCTTTCTCATATCCATCACACATTCATACAGACTGCCAACGTTTGGAACTCCCTGCCGGCGTCCGTATTCCCGAGCTCATATATGTAACCCTAATCTTTTCAAAGTTAGTGTGAATTGACACCTTCTGGGTGAGCTCGCTCCATCGTAGGCCTCTACTTTGCTTCACAACTGGTTGTTCAAAAATAAAAAGACCACCATATGTCATCACCAATCACTGACAATGGCGATACACATTGGTAGAAAACTTTTGTTTTGAGGCCGTGTGTTATGTCCAGTTGAAAAGCTGTCCAACTGAGCTTGAGGGATATTTTCAATCATAAAAGTATTTGAAATATTATTAACAGAACACTACCTACGTCATCCACTATACAATTATAGCATTATTTGCTCGTAAAGCATTTTGTAATGACGTCATAATTCTCCAAGACGCCATCAATTCGGTAGAACGGCCTCATTAGGAGGTAAATAATGATATTTTGAAGCCCGTATTTGCTCTCGCTGTTGACTCGTTTAATTGTATTTATTATTGTGATTTATACTACAGTAGAGGTATTAATTCTATTATCTAGCTTTTGCCCGCAACTTCGTATCTTATACCTTTATAAGTTATACTTACATGTGATCTATAAACAAAACTGTAAAATTTATAAAAATCACTTCATCCTAGCAAAATAACTTCATTTTACAGTATTACCGTAGCTAGGTACTCTTATGGCAATAGATTGGAACTCCCCTCCAATAAATTTGTTATGTCTCATATATCCCGAAATTTTTTAATAAAGGGTGCGTTACATAAAGTATTTTTAATTACGCCATCTTATTACGAAGAAGATGGAATTAGGTTTGGTAAAGAATAGAATGCTTATATGAAATGTAATATTGCTAGAATAGTCTATGGTAATGCCATAGACCATAGAGTTTTGAAGTGAGGTTATGTCCTGTATTATGATAAAAACTAAATTAAGGGAACTTAATACAAAAAAAACTTATAACATTTGACAGTCTTTATTGTTACAATTAAAAAAATATAGCGTAAACAATAGGAATGATCACTTAAAGTAGATTGGAATATTTTTCAAATCGAATAAATCACAAATACATTTTATTTATTTATAATTATTGCGGTGAGTTTTCGTAAAAAGCCTCATAAAGTAATTAATGGAAAATCAGAAGATCTTATAGGAAAATTTAAAATATACATGATATGTATACCATTTTTGGTCAATTTCAACATTTCCAAGCAAATTCAACATTTGCCTAAGCAAAATGCTTGGGAAAATGTTAAAATTAACCGAAAAATGGTATATTATATGTTTTGTTCATACAACATTTAGATATTTTTCAACCAGTAAAATAAGCTAGAAAATTATTAAATAAAAATTAAAGATAGTAAATAAGTTCTTGTAACCCAAACTAAACTAAATATCTGCATATTTTTCATGTCTAAGTATGTATTTAAAGAGGATTTTGAACTCTGTAAAAATGTAATAATTTTTCATTATATATTAAAAACAGACAATAAGAATCCTATACAATAAGAATAGTATAGACTGTTCAACTTATTTCAACTTGAATTGTTTTAAGGAATTTTCATATTTAAGTAATTTGTTTTTAATTTTCGATATTTTTATGATAAAATTATGTAAGTACGTATTTTAAAGAAAAAAAATAAAATATATTTTATGATACAATTAGTATTAATGTGAGCGCGATGCGATGACTCATTTCATTTATAAAATGTTTTAAATTCAGGTAAGTACGTACATGCCACTCTTTTTGATTTCATTTTAATATGGACACTTTGTAAGAAAAAAATCATTTTTAAATAAACAAATTGACATTTTTACAGATTTGAAAATCATTAGTAACGATTTAAACTGACTTGTAAGTCGCAGTTACGAAATTCAGTTACGAATGCCAAAGGAAGAGAATAGTAATTCATTGAATCCACAAAAAAACAGTCAAATAAAAAAGAATATAGTCAATGACAGAAAATTTTGGCGCAATAACCACTATAAGTAGAGTACAATTTATTTTTTACTTTTTAAAATATAAAAATACAAAATCTTAAAAATAACACACAATAATAAACAACAATTATGACTCAACATGAGCCAAATAACATAATATGTCGATATTTAATCAACAATATGAAAAATATTTTGTATAATATGAAATAAAATATTTTTTGCTATACTACATTATATATCTGTTTTTGTAAAATGTATAAAAAATATTTAATTTTTATTCGCACCCGTTTATTATAAACAAAATTATTTCTCTTTAATTATTACCACACTGACCAAAATCAAAGACAAAATATTATTGAACAAATTTAAGTTCCGGTAAACCGACGTTTAATCAATTTTCCCACATTAGCCGTAACATGTGATAATGTCAATTTAAAAATATATATATTTACATAATCTATATAGATGGCACGCAGTTGGCTTTGTTACACATACAAAATACTATTTACAATTTTATTGTAAGTTTTTGGGTTAAGTAAAATTAGTGTGTTTAATTAAAATATATATTTTTTTTACATTTAACATTACAAAAAAAATGGCACTGAGTTTAACTTATAAACTAACTAAGATTTAAAATTTTATAAAAAATTATTATGGAAATAAAACTCCAATATTTATGTAGTTTCAATAAGAGTACAAATTGAATTTTATGACTTCTTATTTATTTATTTTTTTATGTCAAGGGCAAATAACGAGTCAATTTAATATTCTAGATTTCTAATAATCACATTAAAATAAAATTAATAGAAAAATATTAAAATAATTCATACATTATTTATTAAAAATAATAATACCTATTTTAGTAATTTTAAAACTATAGTTTTTTTTCGAGATCTTTGCCAATTTACTACACTAAATAATTTATCGACTGGCATCATTGGGCGCTAACAATTTGTTACTTTATTTCTCTCGTAAACTTTTTAACGCCTTACTTTTTCATATATTTTTTTCATACTTATTCGATACTCTACACAATTGAACACTTAAAATTGAAAACTATATAAGTATTCAACTATACTGTATCGTAATTCAATTGATTTTATTTTAAAATTTTTGTTGAACACTAAAAATGTTTATATAAACTTCTACAAGGAAGGTGATTTGAATCACTTAACAATTGTTGTTCTAGTCACAAACTATAACTTATATGGAACTTATTTATACTAAGTAAAAATTTCATCAAATATTTTTGTCTTCTTGCAAACGTCTTCACACTTTGCAAACAAAATATTCACAGTCTTTAAAAGGCATTCCAATTTTAAATGCAAGCATACATTCAATACCAATTTTATCAATAGATATACAGCCTCACAAATTCATGTATTCTTCTGCAGCCTTTTTTTTTATGTTCAGTTTTTTATGTTATGAACACTTACACAAAAAGTTCACAACTTTTTTACAAGTGTTCAAAACAGCTTTTGCGCAAATGTTTGTTGTAAACATTCATAAATATTTAATTGCTCCGTTAACTCTGCAGCAACTTGTGTGAACATATTGTTAAATTTTAATCGAGTGCTAATAAAACTTATCTTCTTCAGAATCCAAGTTGCTCTTATTATTGGGCTGATTGGAATGTCTCTTTAGAGTCCCCATTGAGTCGTATTCATTGGCGATCGCTTTGGGATAAAGTTTCGGTGTTGTTGCGGTAACGTTGTGATTGTTTGCGTTTGAAATGTTATTGCTTTTTGATAGTATTATGCCGCTCGAACCGCCGATTCCGGTGAAAGACGGCTGACGTTTTGCTTTGCGAGGCTGCAAAAATATATACATTTTCATTACCACATTAAGGATTTTTTTTCTTTGTTTATATACCTACCTATAGTTCGTGTAGCGAATAAAGACTTCTCAGCAAATGTGCGCTATATAAAATAGTGCGCAGAACTCTATTTTTAGGTCTTTGAGGGGGCAGAGGAAAGTGAGGGGCGGGTACGCGTCGGTGTGCCGACACGTTATTGGTAGACTCAGTCGCTCCTCCCCTCCCGCACTACGTTCGCGCGTCTCGAGTCTCTTAGGCACTGTTGCGTACAGATTGTTTTATCGTAATAGTAATAGTAAATATGGTGAATAAATGCCTAAAAAAACGTTGTCCTTCGACATCGTACGATGATTTTATGGAAGGAATATCAACACTGCCTGTAATGTTAAGTTAGTGAGGTGAAAAATTACGAAATAAGAAAAAAAATGTCATTTTTCTTAGCAATTTTGTGCCCAATTGTACACATGCGCCGATTCCCCCACTAGTGTCGCCTTCAAACCTTAATATAATAATTCACCTATACATATGTTATAAATCAAACAGTGTTATGTTATATTACAATATAGGGATAATATATTATAGGTAACGAAGAAATTAAATAATTTTTAAAATAAAGCACACAGACATAATAAATGTTTTTTTAAATAGAAAACTAATATATATAGTCTGTTATTCTATTGGAAAATTATTGAAACATTAATTAAAGCAATGTACTTATAAAATATAAGCTTTTAACAATACCTATCTACAGGAAGTTTTAACTAAGTATTAAATGTAAGGTTCTAATGGGAAAACGGTATTAGGTGTATAGCCCCTAATAACTTATTAATTGTTTTAAAAAGGAAGATTCTCGATTCAACTGAGGACTAAATTTATTTTCAATAGTTGAGTTTGAGAGGGATCGAACCCGGGTTCGATCCTCTGGAACACTTGAGTGTCCTTAATTGACAATAAGTGTTACTTACCACGTCTTTAAGAGGTATAGTGACGTAACTGTTATGTTTAGCGGTGATATAGTGAGGGCTGGATGGAACGCGGGTTGTCCTTCGCCAAGGCAGAGTGGAGCCGCGTCTTTGACAGTATATCACACCGGCCAGACACATCAGAAAACCTGAAATTAAACATACAATCATATATTTTATTATAATAAATACTGATTACTAGTGACACGCTCCCGGCTTCGCCCGGGGTGCATTTTTTTTTACGTAAAGCCCTTCCCCGATTATAAGTGAAGACAGAATTAAAATCGGTCCAGCCGTTCTCGAGTTTTAGCTTAGCAACACATTTAGGGAATCATTTTTATTTATAAAAAAATAAGAAGATAATAATTGTAATCGTGTAGTGAAAACCCAATGTGACGAACACTCGGCTGGCCGCAGGTTCAAATCCCGGGCGACTTACGCATTTCTTTACGTTTATAGTTTTTTTTTTTTTTAGAATAATTTCAATGCACGAAGTCTCATATACAATGTAAATCTAAACCTAGATCGATATTTGTGTTTGGTTCAAAACAAATAAATTTAAAATGTGACTTTGTTATTGAAAAATAGAAACATAAGATGTTAACTGTTATGTATCAGCAACCGAAATTATAACTGAAACTGAATTTTTAAAAGAAATGAAATTGCATAAAAAATATATTACTACGGAATAAAAAAAAAACGCGGTTTTTAAAATTGTAAAAAAATGTGGTCAAGTTGTGCCTTAACCAATTTTGTGTGTTCCATCCTTGTCAAGGGGAGTGCTAACCGTCTCTCCTTTCAATAGACACGCGTAAATAATCATCGAAAACTCTATATATACCAAGTCAAGAAAAACATTCCGTTAGCGCGATCTACGCTTTATTGAAATACTAACCCATTTGATTTACAATTGTATGAATTTTATTATTGACTTGCAAAGCTATATGCCTATATTTAATTTTAAATGTCTTAAGAAAACACCATATCTTACGTGATGGCGATAAATGCGATTATATAAATAAAAACGTTCATAACATGAATAAGGTCGCCATCTGTTGGACGTTTATAAAACTACGTCAATATTCGGCACATGCTCAAACTTAATAATGCTAGAAGTTCTCAAAGACTGCTACAGATGGCGCTAATACGTACCTACGACGAAAGCGGCAACGACACATCCCACTATGCTGCCAACGCTCAACGATTCAATGTTGGCCATCGTTACAAATGAAGCCATTTCCACGTTCTGACTATACGCTGGCATTGCAGGCAGTTCTAGAAATAAAAGAATCGAATTAAATTAAAAAAAAGGATTTGACCTGACTGCTTTGGACTTGACGGACCTGTTTTAAGAAAAATTATAGACTTGACTTGACTCACTAGTCTCGGGATCTGCTACTTTTCCTTTTTTATTTAAAAAAAGGCTATTACAAATGGCTATTTTTACTAATGACACTGGCAAAATCATCGGAGAAGATCTGATGGAGCCAAGACATTAAAAAAGAAGAAAAAAAATAACAAAGGCACTGTTTTCAAAAAAAATTAACAATCTCTTAACGTTACTTGTAAAATGTTAGTACATCAAAAAGGGAAAAGTAATTTACCATTGTCGATGTCATCTCCCCCACACCTGGCTACTTGTAAAACAGCGCCAGTGCATCCTCCGCGGACACAATGTCGACGTCTCACTCTCTCGCCGCCTTCGCATTCACTCCACGAGCCCCACACTCCCCAACCACTCTCCGAATCTGAAAACATAACTATATTTTTTCCACTGCATACTGGACTTACAGACTTATTATTCCTTCGCAAAACTGATTTTAAAATATTTAAATTATTTCCTTTAGTAGTGGCAGGGCACACTGCTAAGACCACTGTGAAAAATAACAGCATATTAATTATTATGTGTTGTGTTTCGGTCATCCCTTCCTTATACCTTATCCTTAATCCTTATCTATGGTTGGCAGCGCACTTGCAGCACCTTTGGCGTTTCTTTATGTTAAGTTGACAAACTACACGACGAATAAATAAATAAAACAGTGTAATGCGCATCCAAGTAGTATGTGGTTTTTTTTATCAAACACTCGGTCCACTGCGACTAAGCATTGTTAAGTGGCAGTGGACGGGAAATGTTCAATCTAACAATGTTCATGAACAATGTTTTGTTAGAATTTTAGAGAAGCGGACGTGGCTTAAGACTGACGCAAATAACATACACACCGTCGCAATTATTGAGACAGACACGCCTCTCGAGCGCGGCACCTGCGTCGGCGCATCCCTCCGGTGAGAGGCACATGCGAGTGCGGGTTCGATGTCCAGTCTCGCCCGCGGCCGAGTCGCATCCGCCGCTGCACTCGCTCCATTCACTCCAACACGACCACTCGCCTGAATGTGAGCAAACAACACTTTTATTACAAGGAGGTACGACGATATTAATCTCTCATTTATCAGGTAGTGTATAGATCACTACTATTTTTTTTAACTATTTTTAAAAAATATATATTCAATGCCTAACAAAATATAATTATGAGCAATAAAGAAGACATCTGAAAAAGGAGCGCGTTCGAAGTCGAGGCCAACACTAGTTATATCACTAGTTATCCGCGTCTCTCTGTCTGTCTGTTCGCGATAAACACAAAAACTACTGCACCGATTTTCATGCTTTTTTCACCAATGGATGGAGTGGTTCTCGGGGAAGGTTTTAGTATATAATTTACAAAGTTACGCGGGCGAAGTCGCGGGCAGCAGCTATATAGTATAAAAATATTTCAACATAGTCACCAGAGCAAGCGTGAGTGTTACAAGCCCTCAGCATCTGTTCGGAGCCGGTGCAGGGCGAGCGGCGGCAAACCCTCGTCCTGGACTGCTGGCCTCCTCCACACGCGGCTGAGCAAGCGCCCCATGCGCCCCACGCCTCCCACCCTTGGCCCTCCCACTCGCCCGGCGAACTACTGCAAGAGCCCGCAGCTGTGCAATACCGTTCCTCCTCGCGGCCTATTGACAACTGGAAAAACACAGTGGATTTCGGCTATAACGACGCAGCAAACAAGCGAGAAAAGAAAAGATGAACCTTTGTGAGTTTGTTTCTTGACTTGATCTTTGCGTGTAGGGTTAGTCCAAACAGTCCTACTATTAGTTACACAGAAGGTTCGCCTGTCAATGATTAGTTAGAACTGTTTGGAAAAAAGAACGGTCGCAGTATTTGCTTGAAATTTCTAGGAACTTGTAATAAATGGTTCACTAAAACTTTAGTTTAAACTAAATCTTTAGTAGTCCTATGGGAGCCTATAAACGAAGCCTTAAACAGGCCCTCGAAAATATAGTTGTGTAATTGTCTCTTTGTAGCGGACAGTTTATCTATTTATTTGATATGTTATATACTATTTGTTATCTGGTGTATTTGTTTCTTTTTCTCTTTTTTTTTTGTCTGCCTTTGTGTATGTTTACTCTCAGCTTTCAATATTATGTACTCCTGTCTTGTAACTTATTATATGTTTTAGTTATTTAGTGGAAACTTTGTTGATTTCTGTTTTACTTTTATGTACGTGTATAATGTGTATCGAGATATTGTATGTTTCCCAAATATAAATAAATAAATAAATAAATAAAAAAAAAAAAAAAAAAAACAAGTGTCGCTAAATCGACATGTATACTTCAATTTATAGAATTAGTAATAACAATGGATTAATTATATTACAAAGACGAATTTAATTATGTGATTTAATTAATGCTTACCTTTATCTGTTCAGGAGACGGAGCTCTGCATTGAAATTTGAACCTCTTTTCTGTATAACTTCCATCAGACGAGTTACCTGGGAGCAAGTCGAAATATATAACATATCACTTTTAAACCTCTAGTAAACTTTGAGTTGAGAATTTAAAAATTCCAAGTACGCATATGGCATATAAAAATATGGTGTAGCAAAATTTTAGTACTTCTAGCAATGCGTAAAGTATTAGAACATTATTTACCTGGAATTTGCACCCAAGGTGTCCAAGCCGTTGCCTTCCGAACCTCACAAGCTCGTAAGTCGCACACTTGTCTGTCCAATTTACTCCCATCACATTCGGCACCGCCGTGATTCGGAGCTGGGTTTGTGCAAGACCTTCGACGCTCACGCCACCCTGCGGACGGTCCGCATCCCGCACCTCCTGCGGTAGCGCTACAAGCGGACCAGGCTCCCCATGCGGACCATCCACCGTCAATTGGAGCCAGTGCTGGATCTAACAAATTAAAAATTGTTGAATCGTAGAAACATGAGTGCACAAAATCAATTCTGCTGAACAGGCCTTTGTCATCTTGTGATTTTTTTTTTAATATTACAAAGGGTGGCAGAAAAGCTGATCGATCTACTTGATGGTGGAACCTATTACCCCATCGCTTCTTATCCCTTATCCCTAATCCTTAAGGTCGGCAGCGCACTTGCAGCACCTATATCATTGCTTGTGTTAGGCGACGGTAGCCACATACCATCAAGTGAACCGCCAGCCTGTCTGTCGACCTTAAATGGGTTTTCTCTTGGCCAACAACCAACTGTATAGCAAAGATGAGGCCTAAGATGAAGCGAGCTCACCCAGAAGATGCCTATTCACTCGAACTTTGAAAAGATTTGGGTTATATGACATAGATACAGACAGACAGAGAAAAAAAAGGACTTTACTTTATTCAGGTCACGTAATGAAATTCAGTTTATCTTTACCAGGACAAGGCGGCAAATCGTTGCAGTATAGGTGATTGACGTCAAGACCAACGCACACTCTTCCGCCAAAGCGTGGCTCGGGAGCAGTGCACGATCGACGGCGAGACTTGACCGCGATACCGCACGTCGCAGAGCACTCTGACCAACCAGACCACATCGACCATCCACCGTGGACGGTGCAATTCGTCACTGATATACTTGCACCTAATAAAGTAATAAAAATACATATATTCATATACGAGTATGTGTCATATAAATGTTTACGAAATTAATTGCATTATAAATGCGAATGTTTGTTACGCTTTCACGTCTTAACTACTTTCACGGACCACAGTGAAATTTAATCAGTTGTCAGGGATACAGAAAAGGACATAGGGTACCTTTCAACCAGAATAAATACAGTTGCCAATGGGATCGTCTGAAAAAAAATTCAACGCCTAACAAAAATGGCAACAAAGAGACAAAATGGCAAGTTCAGTATAAACCACAATGTTGTCATGTAATTCAAGATAAGGCTTTTATGTAAATTTTTCGACCAAGAAAGCGAACTGAAAAAGTTCCCCTGTAAGATAATTACCATTTTGATCGGCTAGCTGTGGACATAAGACCCTCATAATAATCAAATATTGTTTCCTCTTATTTTTGTAATGTTTGGCCACTCATTTTTAGGATTTTAATAACAAAAACAAAGCAAAAAAAAGCAACTTACCTGTACATTCTTGTCCGCCATTAGCAGGTGTAGGATTGTCACAACGTCGCGTTCGACACATACACATGTCGGGTTTGTTATCGGCGTAAGTAGAGGTTGCTGTGCCATCTTGCATACATTTCTCCCATTCCGACCATGACGACCAACCGCCATCCACTGCAAACATTCTTTTATATGACTGACATAGTTAAATATAGATTTGTGAGGATGGATTATCAGATGTTTGTTATACTTTCACACAAAAACTACCCAACGGATTATTATGAAACTACAATAATAACTTATTTAGCCTAGTTTTTATTATTAATTACAACTAAATAGACATATTATGTCTGCGTTTATGCATGCTAATTTTATTCTTAAACATTGTGGTATTTGCCCATACGGCGCCAAATTGGCATAATTTTGTGGCCTAAAAAGTGCCGATAAGAAAGTGTGTCATTATATTTACCAGATGTATCAACAGTCGGACAGTTTCCAGTGGTCTGTGAGAACTGTGGATCATTCAGATGCATGGAAGAGGGGACGCAGAGTTCCCTCGCGTCGTCCCAACCGCAGTGGGGGTCCGTACCAAGCAGACAGCCCGATCGGCTTACGTATCGAGAGCAGCGTTCGCTGCCAATGCGTAGGACGGCTGTACTACTGCCTATGTACACTGACATCTATTGGAGGAACACATTGACTCATTAATAATGAAATTGATCCATTACTACTAAAATGTAGCAATATATTTCTGAAGTCAAAGTGGTCATTGAAACTGTGGATGGATTCTTAACATAAACCAAATATGAGTAGTTTTTGTTTGTTTTTCATTTGAATACAGATAAAAGAATTAATACAAAGCGTTAGTTGCATGGTGAAGTTGAAGTAATAGGTTCTCATAACCGTTACTTATTACGCACTGAAATACAGTAAACTAGGAAATTGGTTGATGGTCTTCAAACGCCTGAATAGATTTTCATAAATTATACCAGTCACGTCAGCTTTCAAACCAGAAAAATAACGAATCAAAATCGGTGTGCCGTGTGCATCTTAATCGATTTAGGAGCTACGATTCCACGACAGACACACAGATACACACATAAATAGCTGTGTTTTTTGCTTCAAGTGTCAAGTGTTGGAAATGACAGTGACCAAACCTTTATAGAAAAGGGGGTATTTAAGAAGAAATTAAAATAGTTAGATACTTACTGTATCCTTAACGAACTGCATAGTTCGTACGTCATAACCTCCCGAATTATCCTTTAGCTGCCATATTTGTACCAAACAGGCTCCTTTATAATTGGGCAATACTGACAACTTCAATACTTCATTCCTCTCGTTGGCCACGAACACGACAAGTTGTTTATCGAAGCCTATAGCTTGTTTTGTATTCGTGATGTCTACCGTAACATGCGTAAATCTCTGATCCACAGCCTTGTAGACTGGTTCGCCTGATATAGGCTGCACTGTGTCATACATCAAGTGGTATAGGTGGTATTCTATGGCTTGGAGAGGCCTGAAACAAATTTGCTTTATTTATTTAGGAATAATGTACCTTCACTAGAGTTTGCAAATTTAAAAAAACTTGAGTTTCTAGGAAAATCAGACTTCAACCATTCTTTTACCATCAAAAATTTAACTGTGATACTAGATTCTACCATTCATGTCGTAAAACCATAGTTAACTAAAAGAAAAAAATAATTATCAAAGAATTAATGATAATTAATTTCCCTGATTAGTATGGGTGACTCAACTAGTGCAACCAAATTATACTGTAGCAAGTGGCTTTAGCAAGTACTAACCTTGTATCAGGCATGCACTTGAAATGTTCCCGCACTTGTTGCGAGGGCGACCGCATTTCCCATGTAGAAGTTGGTGTTTCTTGAACCTTGAAAGGTCCATCGAACGCTGACTGAATGTCGTTCATGTTGTAGATGCAGACTGCACTACCTGCAATACTGTTGCTGTAAAAGTAAAAGATAAAAAAGTCAGCTTCGGTTCGCGGTGAACTCTGTCATGGTAGACCCTCTACTACTAGCTAGCGTCATCATAAAATATACTATAAAATTGGACTTTAATAGAAGTGTTACTTACTCCTCTTATAAGTTTATTCTTCAAAGATTATGGCTAGATTGTATTCATGCTACTCCATGGGATTAATTTCTTATGTATATCTACACATATTTCTTAATGTGTAAAAAAATATATACGGCAGAGGTTTAAAAAGAGCAGAGGTTATTTTAAAAGGTTGTCTTAAATCTGGACGTTGGATGCCTTGTATTGTAAGCTAGATACAAAATACTTCGGAACTGTCATATCATATTTAAAAAAAATGGTTAAGGCTATTTCCAGCAGTGGACGTTCGACGTTTCAGAAGTATGTATTGTACTTACGCGGGTGTAGTGAATGTGGCAACTAATATTTTCTCTTGGGGTAAATATTCAACACTCTGCACCTCGTCGTAATTGAAGGGGACCTCCCCAGGTACTGGACATTTGAGACGAGCCTTTATAAAAGTACTCCAGTTATCTTTCATAAGCAGATGTCCGCCGGAGTCATTCTTGCACACTCTTGCAATGCGGGAATAAATAATCTGAAGAAATTTTATTTCACTTTAGTAACGTAAGAGGCTTCAATAAAAATAGTTGGTTTTAATCAATTTAGTATTGAGTTTAGTATGATTTAGTACTTGTCAGATTTAATATTGAAAATTTGAGTAACACCTATGTTGCAAATAAGTTTAATAACGGCTTATTTCAAAACTGTTTCATTCAATATTTACTGTCTTTAAATTTTGAAAATTAATTAAACATTTCAAACCAGTCATAATAATACAACAGTACCTTTCCACAGTTCATATATTCCACAGCAACTTCTCTAAAAACGAAGTAAACGTAAAGGTCGTCCTCAAAACTGCCAACGAATTGTGGCTTGTTAAGCCATTTTAGCTCATATTGTGGAGTGCGTAAGGTTCCTGTATCTCGCTGCGCTGTACCACGATTCCTGTGGGAACGCCATTTAAAATAGTCAGATATAGGGAACTTCTTCAGAAAAATTACAATCAATCAAAATATACTGATAGATACAAATTTCCATATAGAATCAACAAAAAACATTGTACCCGTAACAAAACATTTTTCCACCCCTTCTACAGGTCGCAATCGAAAATTTCTTTCTCCCATCTATATTACATATAATATACAGGGCGTCCCAAGACTATGCGACATGAAGGGAAAGTAGTAAAGTACCTTAAATATCGTAGATAGGATATTTTATATCGCATAGTCTTGGCACGCCCTGTATACGAGCAAATAAAACTAAACAAAGCATAGAAGTCTAATTGAATTTGCCACATTTCAACGGTGCCACTTGATGAGGGACACCATCAGGGCATCTACCAGTAATTACATTTAATAGAAGTATTGCTTGAAAATTATAATTACCTATATATAGCAGCATCGGAACTGGTAAAATCGGTGGGTGTTCCGGCATAGTATTCTCCATTATTCGCTATAATCCCTGTCACATTAGAGTTTGGATTATGTGGACAGTTTGCGACACCATCCACCCACTCTGTCACTGTGCTTATTGATTCAATCTGTAATAAAAGAAACAATGATAAGAAACCTAGTGACACCTAACGCTAGGCCGCCTCCTTATTTCCACAGCCTTAATTGCCGCACGTAGCGCTGTAAAGGAGAACAGAGGTGGGCAACACTGCTTTGAAATTCTGGTAGGGGAAAACAAGCAAGACAGTAGTGGCAAATGGTTATGATGGTTAAGCAATTTCATTATGAGAGAATTGACTTTGAATTTATCATCTAAAATAGGTACACCTGGTATTGCAACATTACCTCTCTCCAACTGCAAACTGGACTAAATGCATTCGTTCCGCAAGCAAAAAGTTTGTGCCCATAAAAGAGCAGAACTTTGATGTAGTTGCGGCAGTCATCTTCGGTTTGACCTTTGTCCTGACATAACTTGGAAGTGTTGGCTGGTGCTGGCCAGTCAGCGCGCTCTAACTGACGCAAACCTCTAAGTGAAAGTCGGTAGAGGGCATCCCTGGAAATAAATAATTATAAATTGTTCAAAACTAAAATAATAAATTAATTTATTTATTACTACGGCATCGAACTTTCTACAAAAATAAACACGAATATAGTTGTTTAAAAAATTTATCAGCAATCAGAGCTGCCTAGAGCTATAATATGATGTGATATTTAGGTTTTTTACTAAATTATTTATTAATGTTCCTGCGAACATATTTCCAAGATTCATCTTCAAAGGTCCATGCCAAAAATCGCCATCTCTTCAGTCGAATGACCACCCATAAGTTCAGTATTGTAAATTTGAGTCGTATTTTGCAAACCAAAGCGCATATCGACACTGGTCTAGAGGTTTCAAATTCCGATGCAATTGTGAATATGATATTTTGCAGTAACTGATAGGTTTGTAATGTGATCGGTGTGGTGTGAGCGTAAACGCGATTTGTCTATGCAACTGACAAGGCTCGCGGTGAAAGGGCTGAAGGTTGCAACTTGCTTTAATTAGTGGTGCGTTTTACATGTTAATTTTAATTGGTGTTGTTTCTTGCGAAATTTTAACTTGTCTCGACAAAGCGTCCGTTTCTTGTATAAGGAAACGACTTGATTAAAACGTCAATATTTTGTTTAAGTGACATTTTTTTAAATATTACGTTATATTTACTTCATACTTTCATTCATTTGAGACGTTTTTAAATATGCTAAAGTCTAGAGTTTTTTTTTTGGTTTGTTTGAACCATCGAATTAATATAAACTCTGCGGTTTAAACGCGCTAAATGAGGGTACAATTCGGATTTATTTTTTATTTGTATTTGATATTCGAATTCTAGATAAAGGCTTTGACCCTGAAAGACCACCATGAAATAATGTATGTACTTTAAGTGAATAAGGGATGTAAGGGACCACAGACTATAACGCCTGTCAATGTAAGGGACCGTTATTGCACTTTGTGTTCGTAGGCTATGGTATTCACCTGTCATCAAATGAATTGTTAGCCTGTCTGCAGGCCTTTACATTTAACAAAAATAGCCTCTTTCTAAGCTCATGCTCATTAGGTGAACGAAGTTATTGTACTTTAAATCGCCTTAATTCAAAGTATTAAGCATTTTATTCTAAGCAGTTCACATTTATGAGATTCAGCGCGAAGGTAAAAATCAGTTGATCAAACACTTGATGTTTTAATAGCTGGTTCAATGTACATATGTCACACACAATGTCTGTTGACTAGGAGTAAACAGTCGAATTTCCTACACCTTTGATACTGGCCGCTACATTTACCACACACCTAAAGAAGAGTCTAAGTTACAGAAATGTCGTGCTCTTAGTTTTTCACAAGGTTTTCACGGTATCGCTAACTTTAATGTCAACTTATGATATACTAGCTGGTGCTCGCGACTTCGTCTGCGTAGAAAAGTATAAAACGCCATTTACCGTATTTTGGATAGATGGCGCTATCTCCCGGGCCAAGCCGCTAGTATTTACTTTTATTTTAGATTTCCCGTAGGAATGAAGCATTTTCCCGCGGTAAAAAGTATACTATGTTCATCACGGATAATGTCGGCTTCTAATGGTAAAAGAATTTTTCAAATCGGTCCAGTAGTTTCGGAGCTTATTCTATACAAACAAACAATCAAATCTTTCCTCTTTGAAATATTAGTATAGACTAGCTGGTGCTCGCGACTTCGTCCGTGTTCTCTATAGCCTTCCTCGATAAATGGACTATCCAACACAAAAAGAACTTTTCAATTCGAACCAGTGGTTAATTGGTTAATGTTAATATAACAAGTATCAAAGAATCTAAAGATGTGTTGTTATTGCCAAAACGTAAGCTAAGATGGGTCTAGCAAAAAAGTCACCCGATACTTCCCCTTTCAAACAGGAAGAAGACAGATGGCAGACGAGCCCTTAATGAAGCTAAGTTTATTAAATTAGTCTTTTCATATTAAATTACACTTTCATATTATATAACGAAATTTCCTGTGGCAATGTTGTGTTTAATATTAATTTCACAGGATAACAAAAGCACAGGCTGTCCTTGTATGTGTTTTAGTATTTATTTACTAGCAGAAATAAAAAAATGCATTTTTTTTTAATTATTATTGATAAATTGATCATGATTTTGAGATCATTGGAGATAATGGGACCTAAATCAATTTCTCGCTAAACAGGGCTGCATTTTGTACTTGTACCAGTAAAATTTTGGTACATCATACAGTAATAATCACTAATAACAGTAACCAGTAAACCCCTAATAGTAGTAAGATTATTTAAGGATGGTATAACCATGTGACCGCTTTATTAGTGTAATTTAATCTACAGTCGGGGTAAGAAAAGGTTCGTCACCTTAAAGTTGACATTTGCTTACACCAGTGCAATTGTCAGTCATTTTAAAAAATCATTTCAAACATCTGTCAGTTGTCTGCTTAGTGCTTTTGTTTCAAAAGGTACTAAGAGTCTACAATTTTGATAAAGGAATGAATTTGCAAACTGGCGTAGGGAAATTATCAGTCATGCCAAAATTTCATTTCAACCGTCACTCAGTGTCTACTTAGTGCTTTAGTTTCAAAAGGTACTAAGAGTCTACTTGATAAAGGAATGAATTTGAAAACTGGCGAAGGTTTTCGTATCCCGACTTTACACAAAATTTTACTGGTACGAATGCAAATGCAGACCCGGTTAGGCGAGAAATTTCAAACGAATCATCTCACTCAATTTTGCATTCATTTGTTATAATCGCACCAATCTAATATGACTCGCAATATTAATTGTTCCTCATTAACGTGTTTAGTGCGGGTCATTGGCTTTTGCCATTATAACCACATTCAACATTCGTTCAATTAAACACCGGGCATTCCGTTATTAACCAGTTCCAAAGAGAGAAACGCATAGAAGATACATTTCCTTGTATGAAGCACTGGTGCTACATACGGCAAAATAAGATGAACTGAGTTGAATGCCGAATAACCTTTTTTTTATGTTAATGTATGATAGACAAGATGTGACGTCTCCTAAAAACGACTAATGGTCTGCCTAAATTTTTATGATATCTTTAGTCATTTGCCATGACTAAGATGAACTGAGTTGAATATCTTTATTTTTATGTTAATGTATGATAGACAAGATGTGACGTTTCCTAAAAACGACTAACGGATATTAAGGCAAATGGGGAAATAAACATTTGTAGAGTTCAATACGGAAATTGGACTAAACTGTCTTGATGCTCATTCATTTTTGAATATTAAGTATTTATACGAGGTTTAGACATGAATAAAATTATGATTTTAAACGTTTTATTTGATTTTTTTGTGCAATCAGATTCTGGTATACCCAGGGAGTAAATAAATAATTTAAAAAAAATCCATTGAATGGCTTAGTAGAAGATAGAGAAGAAACAGACAGAGGCGTGCAGGCGCCTTGTTAGATACGTGTTTTGTAGCTTTTAAACTATCTAAACTATTCTTCAATCTCTATCATCATCACGTTATTATAACTACGCAACGTCGGATATAATATCGCACTGAAGCAACACTTTAATAATAATAATATCAATTTCACAACGTTTGCTAGTAATGTAATCCTACACGCTAACCTCTTTGAAATTGTGTAGAGTAGGCGAGAAACGAAATGCAGCATTATTAAGATGCATTAATATTCCGTTATAAACCTGCTTGGCGCGACATACTGATAAGAAGCGTGATCCCATATCGCGACTCGCGAGACAGGGCGAGCTTAGTTTGTCCAAACATTTACATACAGTATGATTGTTTCAGAGTTCCGCTGACGATCCAATTTATGTAGGTTGCTAATGTCGCCTATAAACACAGCCTATATTATTATATTAATAATTATATTATTTATTTATTTCTCAATTAACAGTAACAAATCCATAACGTGTTCACTTCACTGCCATTTCAAATTTTTATATAGGTTGAGTAGGTACTAGCCTATTTTGCCTAATATTGCCTATTTTGATGGAATAAAAAGATAAGAAACTAGCTGTTGCACGCGACTTCGCGATAATGTAGCTTTCTATAGGTGAAAGAATTTTCAAAATCGATCTAGTCGTTTTTGAGTTTATTCTTTACCAAAAAAAAACATAATTATCTTCTCTCTTATAATATTAATATAGAAAAGAGGTGTTAGGGAAATCGGCTCTACTACGGGTATATCTAACTATAAGCTGGTAAAAAATATCAACGTCTCTCTAAGCTACGAAAAGGACTATGGTAGGTGTTACGCTAAGATATTGAATCAGGAGTGAAGAAATCCATAGATGTACGAAAGATTCATTTTTTTACCATCCGAAGATCCCAGCTGACATTTTAAAAATTTTAATCACATTTGACAGAAAGACGTCTGCTTGGTCAGCTAGTAATATTTAAAACATATTATAGTACATATAAAACCTACACGACGAAAATCTACGTCAACATTAAAACAAAGATAACATTAAATAAATTGTTTACGCTGAGATTTATATCAGCAATAAATCTAAATGTACATTAGTCATGTTTCTGATGAAAAGATTATCAAGGTGTGGACTTATAAACATAAATGTGCCTATTTTTAACCGGTTTCAGAGCATGTATGGGATATTAATTGTAATTATTGGTTCAGATAAGTGACCGGTCAGTTTACAACACTGATTTGTTAGCTTAATTACGATTATAAGTACATGTTTGCCAATTTCGATAATCATGGACGATATTTAAGTAAATAGCTTGCCCATTCGAAAATCATGTACGTTATGCATAGAGTAATCAACATAAATACATCCATTCTCACCGTAGCAAAAAGAAAGATACAGTATGTACATTCTTTTAAGACGTAATAGACAAATGGCCTCATAAAAATGTAGACCTAATACTCACCCCTAACTACAATTTAAAATACTGAAAAAGTGTAATAATAGAAAAAGTTAACAAATGTATTCAAAATTGTGCACAAAAACTGTGTCCGTATTTTTAATATCAAGACAGTCCTTTGAGCCTTTGAGTGAGTTCATTGGACTCAGTATATGAGGTCCATGCGCGGATCAGTAATCTAATCTTTTTATTTCCATCTAAGATCCTCACAAACTTTCGCCTTTATATCTAATATAAAAATTAACTACATTACTGTGAAGTTTCACCAAAGTCTGTTCAGCAGTTTTTACTGATGTATCCTCGCAAACTTTCGCTTTTACTATAATATTTATAAGGTTTCCGAACCAATATTGATACTTGTAGTTGTAGATTATAGATATTGACACTCACCTAGCGCCCACGATCACTTGATCCCTTGCCACATCGAAGAGCAGCTTCGAAAACGATTTGGTGTTGTTATCTTCAAATATATCGCTCTCCAATGACAGCAAATCTGAAAAAGATATCAACTTTTATAATACTTGTGTTCACAAAAATTTTATTGATACACTACAAAACAAACCTCTTCAAAAGGTACCTACTAACATCGATGTATATCGATGGGTACTAAACAAAAAGTAATTTCGATTCACATTGTAATACAATGTGCAAAAAAACTCAAATAGATAGAAGTAAACAGCGTACAGTCGACAAAATATACCGTTCTTTGGCGTTTCGTTTTGCAAGTTTGCAAGTTAGCGCTTCGTAATTAAGTTGTCTATGGGCACAGCGTGACCTCGTTTTGGTTGCGCGTGTATTGGCGGAAATTGACATTGCGAATGGAACATCTGTCTTAGAAAACACCGAAGCGTAAAGAATCTTGTAAGGCAAATATTACTTTACTTGTCTAAACATATTCAAATGGCTGTACAGCAAATGTTTGATTGCTTTAATGATTGTCAATTGACAGAGTTAGGTATGCCAGCCGCAAAAAATCGGACATTATTTTATTTATCAAGGAAAACTTTTAAAAACTTGTAGTTAAATTTAATAGATACATTAAACCTCGACCTTCGACGTCCGACGCGAAAATGGAGTGTTATAATTTTGACGTAAGTATCTGTGGTATCTATGTGTCTGTGTATAGGTACTTTTTTTCTGGATAAAATGTATCCTATGTCATTTCCTGTATCCTTGACAGCATGTATGCAAAATTCGACGATAGGTTGAGTAGTTAAGGCGTGAACAGGTAACAGACAGAGAGTAGGTATTACTTTTGCCTTTATAATATTTAGTAAAATATGTATTTAAATGCATTTCTTACCATGTCTGTTTATTATCCTGAAATCATCCTTCGGCAGTTCACCTTTGCTGAGAGCACCAAGAACTATTAACGCCACCACTTTGTAGATACTTGGCCACATAATCGCTGATTTTATGGCAACGCCTTCTGCAAAAAGAAAGAGTCATAATTATTTATTAATGTCTTACAACATTTTTAGGGGTTTACAAAATTTTTCTTATTTTATTGGCCAAAATATAATAAATTAGCTACCTAGTTACTCCCGGCTTGACACGGATGCATTCATTTAGATTGACAGACAGGCTAACATGCTTAAGGTAGCGATTAGATTACATAAGTTAAACTTAAAACCAAACATTATGTTCATACTAGCCGGTGCAAGCGACTTCGTCCGCGTTGAAAAATGAAAAATATAACACCTATGAAAATACATACATCTTAATCTTTGTGACGACGTTGGCCATGGCAACCGTGACGTCCCAATTTTTTATATTTTTAGACAATTTTTCAGGATTCCTATATGTTAATCCAGGTAATAAACTATATATGTGCAAATTTTCATACAAATCTGTTGACCCGTTTTTGCGTGAGAGAGTAACAAACATCCATACATTCTCACAAGCTTTCGCATTTATATAATAGGTATTATTAATCGGATAAGTTGTGATGCAAATGCATTTCATACAAAACGCCTTAAAGAAGATCGGAAATGTCTGTCATCTAAACTATAACATGAATCGATCAGTGAGAGTAATAAATTAAAAATGTATCGGCCGGTGTACAGTCAATACATCAAGTTTGAATATTTACGCAACGCATGCCAACAGACCGCCTGTCTAGATAACATGCTCCCGTTGTACATACATTATTCTGTAATTATGTTTATATACGTCAAGTGGGTTCAATGATTCCAATTCGACCCACATACATATCGACCACTCCTGCCATATCTGAAGATTATTCAGGTATCGTGTAGGGATTTAATGGATTATTATTTATTTGTTTAAAATAAACAGATAGATAACCCAGTTTGGTGTCGATTTTAAATCAAACAAAACCACACCTTATGAAAGTTTATAAAATAAGGAAGAAGGAAAGAAAAATTTTTAAGTCATACACACTCATCAAAAAACATAGGTAATAATTCATTTTAATATCCATTCTATAAAACCTATTATAAATGTGAAAGTAACTGTCTGTCTGTCTCGTCTGTTACATTTTCACGCCTTAATTACTCAACCATCACCATGAAGTTTTCCGTCGCATTTGTCTATTTGTTTGTTCGCGATAAACTCAAAAACTACTGCACCGATTTTCATGCTGTTTTCACCAATGGATAGAGTGGTTCTCGAGGAAGGTTTTAGTATATAATTTACAAAGTTACGCGGGCGAAGTCGCGGGCAGCAGCTAATGTAAAATAAAATAAAATAAACTAACTCCTGGCCAAAGTGTTATAGCAACAAGAAGTCAAGCGTGCTTATATTTATTTACTAGTTGGTGCCCGCGACTTCGTACGCGATGATAAATTAAAAATATACAAACAAATTGACGCCTTGTTGCTAACTATATTGGCCAGGCGTTAGTTACAGTTTTATATGTTAGATAATCCCTCGGGAACAGTACTCTTTTCTTGGATGAAATACCCTATTTCCTTTCTGGTGTCGCAAAAAACATGGACACAAAATTTCACGGTGATCGGTTCAGTAGTTTTTGCATGAAAGCGTAACAAACAAACAAATTCACTTTGAAATTAATTATAATATTAGTAAGGATTTGTTTTTCGACGCGGACGAAAAAAATGGCTAAAAGTAAATGGCTTTTATTCAGTCAGTCAGTCAGGACAAGTGACTTTATAAGTAGAGGTATATAGATAAATAATAGTATTTATAAGTTTAATCAAAAACTATTTATTATTAGTAGAGATAAAGAGCTACTTGTGCGTTGATATCAAAAAGGAGTGGCAGGTGAGGATCCGTTAGGCAAATACAGATAAGGGAATTGATTCCATATCAATAGTAGCTAGTTAAAATGTGTTTGCCAAGACTGTTTGTACTCGTATATATTATTATAGTATTGCGTAACGGCGGATTATTGATATTATACGGTCGCCCACACAAGTTGCAACGCCATTTATTAGAATGTCTTAACATTACTTTTGCAGTAAAAGTGTTAATAAGATACAATGAAACAATAGTTTCGCGTAGGAGACGCGGATGAAATAAGAAGAGTTCTTATTTGTCTAAGAAAAAATGTATGGGGTTTCTTCTAAGTGGATGTCAATCATATACGCCTTTTAATAAGATAACAATTTTACAGTAGACATTGATGAATTTTCTAAAGATAGTTCGTCAACAAAGAATAATTCTTCTTATTAAAATGACACTTATCCATTGTTTTCGTGCGGTTGGTATATCGGTATAACTTTTTTGTTTGTACTCCGATAGTAATGAAACAAATACTAAGTCTTACGGGAAGCTTGCTAAAATACGTAAGTGAAAACGACATTCAAATCGGTTAAGCCGTTTTTGACATAAACGCGCACAAACTCAACAAAGAGACAAAAATTCTAAAAACTTTTTTTTTGACTTCAGTAACATAAGTACAGTACAAATTGTTTTTTTTTTAATATTTAATGTAGGCATGGTATAGGTCGTGCAGCGAATAAAGACTTCACGGCAAATGTGCGCAGAACTCTATTTTTAGGTCTTTGAGGGGGCAGAGGAGCGTGAGGGGCTGAGTCTACCAATAACGTGTGCCGACACGTTATTGGTAGACTCATTCGCTCTTCCCCTCCCGCACTTTGTTCGCGCGTCTAGAGTCTCTTAGGTACTGTTGCGTACAGATTGTTTTATCGTATTAGTTAAATACGTCATGGTGAATAAATGCCTAAAAAAACTGCCTGTAATGTTAAGTTAGTCAGGTGAAAAATTACGAAATTAAAAAAGAAAACAAATTTCATTTTCCTTAGCAATTTTGTGCGCAATTGTACACATGCGCCGATTCCCCTACTAGTGTCGCCTTCAAACCTTAATATAATAATTCACCTATATTAAAAATTAATTTAAAAATAATATTTGTAGTTGACTTTAATTCGCCTTGAAATATTTTTAAGTTAATTTTTTAAGACGTAATTACGAGACCGATTCGGATTGAATATTAATTGTTTGAAACGACTGGTTCATATTCATCATTAGTAGAACAGTTGACCGGAAATACGTTAAGAATATCATTAGCATACATGCCGAAATCTGTTTTATCTTTAAGTTTTTTTTTGCCAAACTATTTTATCTTTATAAAAAAGTAAGTTGTTTTTGTCCGCAACCATAATAATATAGCAATAATATAATCTAATGTGATCATATTATTAAATTATTTAATTAAATTAATTGTAATATAATACATAATATAATTATGTGTAAAAAATATGTTAAGGCAACACATTTTTTACAAGTTTTCCTATATATTGAGCCACATAAAAATGGCTGTATACTAATCTATACTAATATTTATTTAATATTATAAAGAAGAGAGAAAATTTGTATTATTTTAATAAATAAACTCAAAAACTATTGGACAGATTATTTGAAAAATTGTTTTTTCACTTATAGAAAGCTACGTTATCAGCGAGTAACGTATATATAGATAAGTAATTATATTGTAAGCTAGTATTTTATATTGTGAGTTAATATAAAATTCAATATAAGCAAATAAATATTTCAGGCGACTAGTTAGTAACAGTTTGATAAATTTAAAGCGCCTTAATAAAAACAAAAACTTATAAAGATATTATTTAAACAATATTTTCATTATATTATATATTACTAGCTGGCGCTCGCGACTTCGTTCGCATAGAAGAGTCTATAAAACGCAATCTACCGTGTTTTGGATAGATGGCGCTGTCTCCCGGGCCAAGCCGCTAGTATTTACTTTTATTTTAGATTTCCCGTAGGAATCAAGCATTTTCCCGCGGTAAAAAGTATCCTATGTTCATCACGGATAATGTCGGCTTCTAATGGTAAAAGAATTTTTCAAATCGGTCCAGTAGTTTCGGAGCCTATTCTATACAAACAAACAAACAAATCTTTCCTCTTTAAATATTAGTATAGATTTTTCGTAAAACAATTAAAATTTTTGAGTCAGACAATAAATTCCTCGAGATAGCGTGCATTAACTCTTACAAAAAAGCCATAAAGGGTCATTGCATCATTTTAGATTCCTATGTACCTAAATTGTTTGAGTTTCCTAACAGAGTAGTGAAATAATGAAGCATAATTTTTACGGCGTCATTAGTGAGGCCGAAAATACAACAAACAATTTTAAAACGTTTACTGGTGATAAGGCAATCGTGCAGATTGACCCGGTTTGATATTACCAATGTTTGCTCGTCAAGTGGTAAACACTCCTTGAAAGATTATAATACGCTACTTAGGTTAATGCGTAAAAAGGGTAATGTTATTTTTAAAAATATCCGTTAAAAATATAGTTATCTAGTTATATCTTATTGACGACACTTTTGGTCTAGTGGCTTGTAACCCTCTAGATGTTAACCAAACGGTCGCGGGTTCGAATCCCCGCGAATAGTAATAAATTATATTATCTATATGCCCATATCCTTATAATATTATACAATATACAAGCTTACTTTTTTTGCGATGGGAAAAAACTATTGAACTCGCGACACTTTTACCGCAACCGACACCTCTGTACATAAGTAATATATGACATGTTGACATTTTTTTCAAGTTTTCCCTTCTGTATCGGCACTCCCGGAGTGCCACTACCCAGTTTTTTTTATGTTACGGGCACCACAGGTATGTTTATCCTACAATAATTTTAAAATGAGATATACATTCAACTGTTATTTGCAATTTCAATGCAGTACTATAATATAAATCGCATCTTAATAATAAGCAGAAAATAAATTTTTAGAATCGTGTTTAAAAGATGTAAATTATGCAAAGCAAGAATGCAATGTGCAGTTGGATATCAACATGGCCGTTTTATGCAAATATAATATGCATATTATAGGTAAGTCTATAAAGAGAGTTTCTCATGAAGTTAAATTATGTTCATGATTACCTACTTATTATAAATATGCTATTTATGACTATTTTAATCAGTGATACTCGTAAATCGACATAATATGTTTATTGATATAGCATATTATTGTATTTTATTGGAATTTAAATACATATTATAAAGTTTTTTTTTAATATTTGTAAGTGCTATACATACTAGTTATCCTCTGTCAGTTTATAAAACAAAGTTTATATATTACAAAACAAAGACGTCCATTTTTCTGTATGTATGTGCGCGTTAATCTCAAAAACTACTGATCAGATTAAAAAGCGGTTTTCACTAGTTGAAAGAGCGTTAAACGAATAAGGTTTCTATATATAACTAGCTGGTTCCTGCGATTTCGTCCGCGTTGAAAAAGAAAAAATTTGAATTTGAAAGAAGTAGGTCGCAACTCAATAGACATGTGAAAACATTACTTAGGGTACCTAAGTATGTACGTGGAATGTAGGTGTAATCTCATTCTATTTAATCGCAAGTTTCATTCGTTTAAGCTTTATTATAATTTGAGAGTTTGACGCCATTTGTATTCTAAACAAGAGAAGCTTCTCCTTCTATATTGTTCAGTAGGTACCTATTATAAAAAAAATTGTTAATTTGCCATAGTTAATTTGGGATTAGTAAAAAATATTTCTAATGGCAATTTTACAAGTTTATTCAGTACAAGGTGGTGATGATTCGTCACACAGCTTGTACTGAATAAACTTCGATTCGTCTTCGTCTTCGTTGAAAAATTAAAAAATACGTAAGCAATATAATGATTGACGTCTTGTTGCTATAACACTTAGGCCAGGCGTTAGTTTTTTTTTATTTTAGATGATCCCTCGGGAACAGCACTTTTTTCTGTATCCCTGACAATTATAATATTGTAGTATGGATTCGCCCTTACCGTGTTCGGTAAGCATCTTAACCCCTGTGCAGCTTGTTTTTAAATTTCAATATTAATTCGTAATTCCGTGTTTATATCTGAAATGATGCTAATGACTCCTACTCATAAGCTCATTACAAACTTAATGAATATGCGAATGCCCATTGCCCAGTGAGCAAGGGCAGTGAACAGGAAACACAAGGCCGTTGCCATACGACCTTTATTAATGCGTTTATCGTGTAAATCTACGCATTATTGATTGTATTTGCGATACATAAGTACACTGCAGATAATGACTTGGACCGCGCAAGTGCTACGTGCCTGAAAGCATGTAGGTATGCCAATGCAAAAATGTTGCCAACGTCAAACGCCTATCTATACATTAGAACTTTAATATAATTTTACCATTATGAAATTATATGTTTAAGTAAAGCCTTATCTATACTAATATTATAAAGAGGAAAGATTTCATTGTTTGTTTGTTTATATAGTTAATGAAAAAACTAACATTTTTAACGGAATTACATACCTAAAGTGTTGGCAACACTAAACAACGTAAACAGTGTTGTTGTAAACATAAATATATAACAGAATATAGAGTTAAAACAATACTCCCTTATGAGCAGCATGTACCTACCTAAGTGTGTGAATAAAACAAGAAAGCCACTGTTCTTTAAACAGTGCCATACGTTATTGAATACATGCGTGCGAGTGCTCGAGTTTGTTCAAAAATAAAGCACTTGAAACATAAAAACCACTCGCAAGTGAATAATAAAAATGTACAACAGTAGAATGTATAAATTAATTGTAATGCGGTTTGATTGAATACACAAATACAAACGGTGTTAACTTGAATAAAAGAAACGTCTGCGCAGGCGTTGAGACTTGCGACGTGAATGGAATATGAAATAAATAATAATTTATGTAGATTCGAAATGCAGGTCTTTTAAAAAAAAGAACAATACGAATATTATGAATTTTCTTTACTATTTACCTAGGGCTAAACAAGCAAAAATCGGTTGAGTAGTTTTTGAATATTTTTGACGTACATTCTTGAACGAAAGTTCTTGTAAAGTACAACAATAATTTCCCTGGGGTGGATCAGAGTTGT
The DNA here is from genome assembly GCA_918317495.1 of Synanthedon vespiformis. NCBI lineage: Eukaryota > Metazoa > Arthropoda > Insecta > Lepidoptera > Sesiidae > Synanthedon > Synanthedon vespiformis. The sequence goes on from OU906964.1 coordinate 4,917,947, forward strand.
TGCTTCGGCAGAGCCCGGTCCACCCCGCTCAAAGGGCAAGGAGGTACCGGGGAGTTTTAGTGGGTAGGGGCCAGCTTCGCTATGATTAGCATAGCGAACCGCTGGTCGACCCCCACATACCCCTAGCCAGCGGCAGGAAATCTGTAAAAGGATTTCTCCTCGTCAAAAAAAAAAAGGCTAAACAAGCAAACAAACAAATCTTTCCTCTTTATAATATTATAGACAACTTGAAGGCTTTTGATTTAATAGAGCACGAATTGCACAATTAGAAGCTATAAGTTTTAGAAAACAAATTTTAACATTGATAATTCTTTTTTTATTTGAAAGGGTGCACCCCCAAGGAGGTCCCATTTTAATTTTGAAAAAAAAAAATCCAACCCTAAGGGTAGGAAAACAGGGGATGGGAAAATTAAAAATTAAGCATGTAGTAAATATTAGATTATAGCCACAAAAAAACATAAAATAAAACTTTTTAACAAAAAATAAAACCACCGAAAAAACTGAAAAGCATATAAATAATCTTACTACTTTACCTAAGTAATTTTGAGTCGGCGCCAAACAACCGAAAATTACGTAAAGGGTGATGCGCGGCGGCGACTCAAAATTACTTAGGTAAAGTAATAAGATTATTTTATGCTTTTTAGTTTTTTCGACGGTTTTATTTTTTGTTAAAAAGTATTTAGAAAACAAATTTTAACATTAACAATAAAACTAATTAAGTTTCTTAAACAGATGTTGTATAAAATTAGCTGACTACAACTTATTGTATGTAACCCAAACGTACAATACAAACCTACTGACCTTAACCGAAGCCTTGGACAAATTTAACAGCAGATGTTGATTACATTATTATAATTATTGTGTTGTATGTTAAGTTTCACATTAACAGTTAATTTTTTTTAATAATTATATTATAAAAAATAGTAGCCTATCCTGTGTCCCGTACGTCTAAATGTTTATCTGTACATTTAGACAGTGTTATCAGTTAATTCGTTTAATCTAACTATATCTTTTTAAATAAAAATTTAAAAGTTCTTACGTAAAAAAATGCACCTTCTGAAAACAAAGTAAATTACTCCATGACCGACCCCTACAGATTTATTATTAGTATTGATATTGATATTGAATATATAGGTATTGATTCCATAATATTATAGAATGTCTGTCCATGTCATATCGACGGCATTTGAAAGGAAGATTTATTTACATAATATCAATAGACGCAGTGTAGCATTAAGTATAATAATTATTGTGATTCTCAGAACGATATATTCAGTTAATATGATTGAATATTAAGTGACAGACACATAGTTACTGAGAAAGAGATAACAAGTAGAGTACCTACTTAATTAGTTATAGTTTTTGCGAATGCTTTGTTGACAGTTGCATTAAAAATTCATGCCTACTCAACCGACCATCATGAAATTTGGCATACACGTTGTCAGAGTTACAGGAAAGGACATACTTAGGGTACCTTTCATCCAGAAAAGTACTGCCACTGAGGGATAATCATCAATCAATACTTACTAACAATAAATCTGTGAATAAGTGTAGGTATTGCATGTATGTTTGTATGTTCCTCCATAACTCTTAAACGAATTAATTGATTTTCATGAAACTTGATAGATAAACATTTAGACGTACAGGACACGTGATAGGCTACTTTTTTCTTTTTCAACGCGGACGAAGTCGCGGGCACCAGCTAGTTCTAAATACATTTCTTTAATTTATTTAGGTAATTTTATTTTATTAAATAACTAACTGTTGCCCGCGATACGTAACTCTAAAATAATAGTTCTTTTTTATTGAACAATTTATATAGATTATTTGAGCGATTTTATGTACAACTAGGTATATACCAGCTATATTATATCGTATTATTTAATTCATAATATTTTTTCCTAATGACTAAAATGCTAGTTAGACTGTACCTTTTATAACAGCGGGTCATTAGGGAACACCTAACTACTATGCTACTCATCGACATTCGTAGCATAGTAGTTTGGGTGGAAGGTCGATGATGCTACTATACGACCATTCACGCAGCAGTCACAATGTGTTTCCTCTAGGTGTGACTTTTGATGAAAACGGACATAAGGCCCTTATTAACTAAAGCCTAGATTCAAATAATACGTGTTATAGTTACGTTAGGATGAGTTGCACATAGAAAAATTGCACATTAAACTATTTTCAACCGAGTTCCAAAAAAAAATTTATATACCCTAGTCGAATAGAGAACCTGAGGGAGGTTCTCAATTCGACTGTATTTATTTTTTATCAATTCCTACTAACATTGGTTCTTGTACAAGGAGTTACAAATATATGATTTCTTTTCATCAAAATGTTTTTTTAACTAATCGAATCGTATCGTATCTAACTTTCACATGGCAAATCAGTGTACAGTGTACACGGTATCAATGATTAGTTTGGCCTCGTCTCTAAATTGTATGAACATCGTCCATCATTCACTATTGTATTCGTTCAAGTGTAATTTGCATTTATTTGGTATGTCTTTAACGAAACGTGTAACATATCATTATATTGTGTCTCGTCTGGATCCGACAATGAAGTCATTTGAATGTGTAATTTCTCTTCCATTTGTTCCGCTTTGTTTGTTTCAACACTAAAAACAAATTTAACACAAATAAACATTTCCCCTTCGTCCATACTATGGTACCATTCATCCAGAAAGGTGATCATCCAATTTACCATATGGTAAATTGTAAAGTCCTGACATAAAGCCTGATTTCCATAGAAAAGTCCTGAAATTTTGTCGCAAACGTAATTAACTATCAATTTAAAAAAAAAGGTTTAGCGCACTGGGGGGGTCAAACTGGGGGAGGGGGGGGGGGGGGCTTTGCTTAGTTTCACAAATTATTAAGTATATAACTATTATTTCTGCAAATCATTCTGCAAACCTATGAAAGTTAATTTTAAAAACCAAAGAAGGTGAATTATTTTATGTTTTTAGTTTATGTTAATTACGTTGATTTGTGATACTATCCAAAGGAGACTATGTTTTTGTTTGGGTTGATTGAAATTTTCTAATAAAAAAAATCTAATAAATAAAATACTGTATTTTATTGAAAATGGAAAATGTCTGAGCTTTCCGAAATCCGGCCGCAATCCTGTCAGTAGTACACTAAAAATCCTGAAAACTCAGGACAAATCCGGAGATATGGTACAGAAAAGTGATTATGTTAATTACCTATTTATTATTTATTATATTTATTTTCAATTTTTTTTACAAGAGTGCTATAAACGGACTACAGGCTCAGATTAACTACAGGTTACTCTTATTTAATCTGAGCCAATACCAACAAATGGTTTCACAAACTGTGACCTCGCGCATTGTTTAAGGTCACGTAGGCTATCAGACTATCAGATAACACTGTAATAACTATAGAATGGGTATTTTCACTCATTAGTGTGAAAACTTTGAAAAGAATCAGTCTCGTAAAATATAACTTAAATTAAGTAATATCATACAAATTTATATTTTTTATATGTACCTATGTGGTTACCTACCTAACCGTTGACGTATTTTCATATTACGGTAGATAGGTACAATCTGAAAATCTTATATTTTTAAATGCCTTAAGGGGTCCCGTATTCGATTCCCGGCAGGGTCACTGGATTTTTATAAAGTTTGCTCTGGTCTGGATTTAGAAAGTAGTGGCAAAACACACTTGCGTTTCGTAGTCCTTGGCAGAAGACCTGTTGAGTTTCTTCAATTTCACTGTAATTGGCAGGGTACTTTCAGCACCTGTAACGTTGCTACCATCAAGTGGACCGTCAACCTGTCTGTCGAACTTAACATTTTAAAAAATGTATCTACTTCCCTAGATTCGCGCGAGTTCAACAACTCCATCTGGTTTCGTAAGGACTGCCTTAAAAATGTTTTCAATTATAAAAGTATTTAAAAGTGAAAAATCTTGACACAGAAATTAAAAATATTGTTAAAATCTCCACACAAATGTAGTCACGGCTTGGTCATGGCAATAAAGCGGTTACGAAACATGATTTTTGTAACATACCATAAATGTTATGTGGGTGAAGCGTCGACAAGGGACAAGTTCTGATATAATTGAACCAAGTCCATTCTCGTCCTCTCCGTCCTGTTTAGTCCATTGTTTAATTCATCATCGCGCTTTTTCTATCAAACAACACGTAAAACTTATCCCGATCGCTGTTTTGTTTGACACACAACGAGGTTATTGCCGTACACACTAACATCTGCACTTTACAGAGATTTCACTTTAATGTAAGTATTTCAAAGCACACAAATTGTTACAATTACAACACTATTGTAGTCACAAACCGAAAAGTTACATCAAAGGTTGTATCGAACACTAGAGCAGGTAAGCGAGTGCCCGAGGAAGCAAGTGGCGAGCAAAAAAAAATTAAAAAAAGAACAGCAAGCAACCTCCGCAGAGCCGCGACAGTGTGCGTGAATGCGCGCGCGCAGGCTTTCGAGTTCTGTGCTTCTTGGCCGGGTTGCCAACGTAACGAAATCAATGTGCACAAAAAATGTTTATAATGAAAATAAAATTTAGGCATTTTTTAATTAAATTATTAGTGCTTAAGTTTGCGCTGTTAAGGACTGTTTTATCAATTAAGAAAGGTACAAGAATATATTCATAATAAAAATTAATATATTTTTTAAATACCAGTTCACTGTGGTACGGTATTTTTTAAAGGAATAGATTTTACAGAACACTAACTTTTACAGTCTTTCGACAGTTTCACTTCCTTTCTTAATAATAAGATTTATTCTTATTCTAATCGTAATGTACATTCTTAGTATACAATTGGAATTACGATCAGTTATTGTATAATACAGAGAAAACTACAAAATAATTATATACTGAAAAAGTTTAACATTTAAATAAAAATCATAAGTTTATATATATTTGCTTTAAAGGAAACTATACAATAGACAATGTATCTTATTAATATTGACACTTAATGCAATATTTTGTATCTAATATTTGATTTGATTAAACCATTATACCAACTTATAACACAACCGTAATCGACGACATAAATGAGCAAAATTTTTTACTGGGCAACATTAAACTCTTGCGTTTATTTTGTGGTATCGTGCATGTACACGGCCTTCCTCTCACACATGCAACGCACTTGTATGATTGGTCAAGACGCGATCGAGCGTTCGCCTCCACCCGCGCACCAACGTCCTTGCGGCCAGCGACCGCTGCCATGGATACCCTATCATCAACCTACGACTTCGTAAAACATAAACCATATTTTAACCTACTGAACATAATATGCGAAATATTAAATTAGATGCTTTTTTGTAGTAGATACCTAAGATTAAGACTATACTTATAATTAAAATTTTTCTACCTAACCGGAAATGGCCTAAAAACTATTTTAATTTTTGCACGAAGTCGCGGGCACCACTTAGTTAATCTTTCTATACTTAGTAAAATTCTTTCACTATATCGAACACAAGCGTAATATTTTTTTTTAATCTATAAAACGTAGTTACAATATGGTTACTTACAATCTAATCTTTGTTAACTATCACTGTCCATTCGAAGATATTATTTTCATTTAGAAACATGTACATACGTATGTATTTGAATAAGTGTGTAGTTTTTAACCGAGGTCACTTTTTTACTTATTTCCCAGGTCAATACTCTTTTGAATGCACTTATTACTTAACATGGTGCATGACCTTAAATTATGACGGCCATTATTCCATTCGGTTGCTACAATTCCCTTGCTTACTTGATTCTACTTTCAGTTATAACAATAGGTAACAAACACTCTTAACTCAGACCAAATAAAAACTAAAGGCAGAATGAATTTTGCGAATATAGTGAAGCCGGTTTTATAAATAAGGTGCGTAGACTGGTGTTGCTATAATAATTCATTTTTATTTCTTTTTATTAAATATTGGTTTCCAAATACGTACGCTAACGTATGAAATGAGATACCATGCTGTTTTTTGTTTTTATATTTTGCATTTGTGTGCAGTATAGGTCGTGCAGCGAATAAAGACTTCTCGACAAATGTGCGCACGCGCAGAAATCAATTTTTAGGTCTTTGAGGGGGCAGAGGAAAGTGAGGGGGTGGTACGCGTCGTTGTGCCGACACGTTATTGGTAGACTCAGTCGCTCTTCCCCTCCCGCACTTCGCGCATCTCGAGTCCCGCCTTCAAAACCTTAATATAATAATTCACCTATAACCGCGTATGTAACACGGCGAGGCGTAAGTTTTTCCGTCTTCACTCTGCCGTCCACACGACTCAATCTTTAGTTTATATTTTATCTGAAAAGCCTTAAATAAAGTTTTAAAAAATATATTTTATCTGAGACTTGTAACAATAATTATTATGTTTAAGTTATTACGAAACGGCTATCGTCATCGTCATGATAATAAGCTGACGGAAATCCATTACTATAGAGAAGTTTCCCGGATATATAAGTTTCCCGTTGTTTATGAAGCGTCCATTCTAAATAATTTCATTGACTGTCTTGTAATTGATAAATAGATATAAACATTTAATATAATAATATTATAGACTATTAGACTACAGTAAAACAACTCATAGGGGACAGTAGCCACCTACCATGAAAGTGGACGGTCTTATGCTACGTAAGTGAGGAGTAATTTTACATCCTTCCCGTCAAGACAGACATGTGCCGAAGCCTTCATATCAAAGTAGAACTTGCAAGTTGCTTGCAAGCCGTAAAGTTTTATGCAGAATAAACGGTAGGTCAAACGTAGGTGGTTCAGAGACAGATAAAAGTTACGATGGGGGGGTATTTCGCAAAATATTGTTATTCATAAATAGTGAAGACTATCATTATCATAACACAAAAAGGCCGCGCGAGGCCACCACAAGAATTTGCATGTTTACGCGATGCATAATATTGCGTAGGTATACCTACACATATTTTATTCATGGCTAATGAGTTGTGATAGGTAGTGATGTAACAACGGATAGGTATTTTAATTGCTGTCGCGAATTTTTTTTAACATAATTGATTTTATGCAAAAAGTTGTATTCCGGATGTACGAGTACCTATTACGTAATTTGTTCAAATAATATACGTTTGCATATTCTATTGAATAAAATAAAATTATTGTAAAAGAAATTTCATCAACACGCGTGCCTAATCTATTTATATCTGGTGTCAATTTACACGGATTATTATGATAACAAATATAATATGAAATATGAATCTATGACGCATGAATTCACTTAACATACAAGTAATATCTGACTTTGATAAGATAAGCTATAAGTGCATCCACGGATATTCCATGGGTGCATCTATCTAAAATAATTAATTTATAAAAAATCTCCAATTTGGTTTAGAAAATAATCAGGAATTCAACAGTGTCATTGATGCTGTCTTCATTTAGGTAAACCCTTAGATTCATTTTAGGTGAGTGAGTAAAGACAACGAAGTCCATTTTCCTATCACTTCCCAATCACTTGCAGCCATCTTGCAGCACTTTGTGGCGTTGCTTGTATTATAGGCGACGGTATAGCCACATAATACCATCAAATATCTAATGTCTGCCGACCTCAACATAAAAAAAGCCTGTAACGATTCGTTTATTAAGGTTAGGTACTCTAAAACTCTTTCGATGTTAGGTAAACAAGAATTACTTTACAATTTACAAAGTGAACTAAATCCATTGCACACAAAAAGTGTTTCCAATAACGGCATCGCAGTCGCTGAATTTGTACGTGGGTTGGCCTGTCACTTTATCGTTCAACACGACGACAGACATAACATTCATTTTTGTCCCAACAACGCCTTTTGTGCAAGCTTTTATCATAACAAGGACACTCAGTGTGGTCTGACGATAAAAAAAACCATCTGTGCACAACTGATACCACATATGACATAACCCACTAGATTTTTAGTATAGATATAAAATGTGAATTAAATGAAAACGCTAAAAAAAGAAATAAATAAATAAATAAAGTTAAATCCAAGTTTGTGACTTAGATACGTACAGATGTAGATTCAAATTCATTTTTTTTAAACAAAAAACGGAAGCACTTCTTCTATAAGGCGTCCCAAGTCGTGCGTCTCACAGAATCAGAACTAACTAAATGTTATAACATGAATTTTATGTATTTTATGCATGTGACGTCATAAACATTGCTCTCATGTAGGTACTCTTTTGAAAATGTAGCTTGCTACAATAGCTACAATAAAAACATATTGACGTTTATTTATTGACTTTTGATTCCGCGTGCCGAGTTTTATTTTGCGTTCCTGTTACATTGTATTCAAGGCTTTCTCAGTCAAAGGTTTATGTTATAGCAGACGAAGTCGCCAGCAAAATCTTTGCTAGATCTTTGCCAGTAAAATCTTTGCTAGCTAGACACCTCGTCGTACGTCTACCTCTTAGGTATGCATTATTTCTGGGCGCTGTGGTACGAAACTTTCACTAATAAATAAAGTACATTGTTAAGAAGAAATTGTATGCTTAGTTAAAAAATAAAGAAATCCTTGAAATGCATCATATGAGTTCTTGTAAGTGTGAAGGTACCTATATGAAAAAGATAAAGCGTTTGGAACATTGAGAAAGTGCGACACTAAGTCTGCGTCAGCGCAAGATAACACTTGTTGAGATCATTCCAATAAATTTTATTGTGAACCCAACACATGTGTTATGTAGTGTTTGCAAATTTTACAATCAACACTCATATCAACTTACACAGATTGGACCAAATTGAGTGAATCGATTCGCTTTACCTAATCATATTTCAGAGTTTTCATCATATCATCATAACACATGCCATGTTATTTCAAAGCGATTTTTTTTTTTTGTTAAGACAACAAAAAAAATCGAAAGAATTTGAATTGTAATTTACCAAATTTACAGACTTATATAAAATTATGTGCATTTACAGCTAAAGAATTTAAAAGTTTTATTTGAAATCAAAGCATCGATGTTAAAGGAATTAGAAATTAATTGAATTGAAGTAGGTAGGTACTACAAGAACAAAGAAGCGGCGACTTTTGATTAAATTACATTATGACAATAATTACACATGTCAACAACACAGTATACCTAATACTAATAATTACTGCGAACTCATATCAATTTGATTGTGTGTTATGAATACGCACTCATTCCTATATATACTTTATGTTACATTCCTCATATTTCAAAGGTCAACAATAAACAACAACATTTGATATGAAACCGTACCTATGATATGAACCATATCAGCCAGTACTTGTACTTTTGATCTCTCGCGCAATCTTCTACTCCTTTAAAATTGGAACACAAAAGTTAAAATAAAATTCCATAGAAATAAATAAATACTTAAAAGTATCTTAAACACGTAAACATTTGCACCTAGCGGGATTCGAACCCGCGACGTTTGGTTAAGAGGGAAGAATAGTACGTACTCGTCCATACAAAAACAGAAAATGTTTTTCCGCTTCTAAATATTTTCCAATCTTCATGATTTTTTTGTATGTTAATGAAACAATGAAAGACTAAGTTTATAGGTTTTCCTTTTTTCAAAAATTGGAATAAATTCAAACTTATTTAACCTCAAGTAACATATTTTTTGTGATTAAAACTTTGTAGAATTAAACCGTTTATTTTATAAGAATAATCTATTTTTTTAAAAAAAGCGAAAAATATAAACCTAGAATATATTATGCTGAAACGATCGACATGAAAATCAAAGTGATTTGTTAAGATTTAGTTAGTGGAAACTGTTTTCTCCCGAAATGGAAATTTCATCAAAAAAGTGCCTATTGCAAAGCTATACTTCCCTCTTAACAGCTACAGCTAGTGTTTATAGCCACTAGACCAAACGTTTCGTCACAGAAGAAACTAACAAAACCTTACGTGTCCATGCTCCATATCTTCCTGATTTATCCCTTATACTTAATTCGTCTATGGTCGGCAGCGCACTTGCTTCACTATGCATTGCACCTACAGCGTTGCTTGTGTTATAGGCGACGGTAGCCACTTACCATCAAGTGGACCGTCAGCTTGTCTTTCGAGTTTAACATAAAAAAAATGTGATATAATACTTTAATAGGAAGGTGGTAATAAAATATCTAAACGCTTCAACAACATATAATCTAATATTATCGTCAATTGCAACCTGTCTATATAATAGTTGTCTTGTGAGTTTATAAAGATTTATTGATACATGTATTGTACGAATAAATCTTTAAAAGCTCACAAGAAACGTTGTATTAGATACATGTTATATTTTACTAAGAAAACAGCTTCAATAACTTCAGTATATGATTTACGATAGACGGTATTGTTTATTTTACTATTTATGAGTTAATGTTATACAAACACTCATCACTTTCGACGGGGTCAACCGATTTTGATGATTCTTTTTTTATTTGAAAGCTTATGCTTCCCGTGTGGTCCCATTTTAATTTGGTCCAGTTCTGATAGTGGTATCCATGAGAAAAGACCATGAGACTCTGAGTTATTAACTGTTTTCTCACGGATGCCATTGTCAGAACTGTACCAAATTGAAAAGGGATCACACGGGAAGCACGAGCTTTCAAATAAAAAAAGTATCATCAAAATCGTTTCACCCACTCGAAAGTTCTGAGGTAACAAACATTAAAAAAATACAGTCGAATTGAGAACCTCCTCCTTTTTTGGAAGTCGATTGAAAAATAGAATTACGATTTTCGTTTTTTAAACAAATATCAACCACATGATTCAGTCCGTCTATCAAAGATATTTCCTTTATAACCCACGAATAAAAACCGTTTTATGTTCTAAAATTCATCTTTTACTAGAGGGTAAAAAACAGTTAAAACAGTAAAAACATTCTTGGTGAGACTCTCGCTCAGGCAGAAAATTCTTGTATGAAAAGGAATTTTGAGTTGAGGAACGAAACGATAGCTCGTTATAATATAACCTTCCAATGCAGCGACTTTATAATTATTATTATATTTTACATCTTAATAATAGGTACCTAATAATAATTTCCAATTTGCATATTGAATTCCCTATTCGTTAAAACGAAACAGCCAACAACAAATGCTGTTAATAATAACAAAACATAGTTCATTATCCATAAAGCGAATATTAAATATGATATTTAATATGGAGCTGGCGTTGGAACGGCTCGCTTGATATGGTAACTTTACCACTTTCTATACAACATCTCCAGTTTAAAAAGAGCCACGGCGATAAATCGAACTACAAAAGTGTACGTACATGTGAAGAACTGCTATAGCTACTAGCGCCACGCCAGAGGTCTTAGTAAAATTGTATTTCTAGTTTCACTCGCTTCTGTTCGCCTCGGGCGCAGCTTTTATCGGCCGTAGGTGTCGTACGACAACAAGCTTTCTTTATATTTTTTCAGTGTGCTAAAGATTTTTTATGGACTTTTAAAAAATAAACAAAATCTCTATTAAAGGAAAATTCAAAAAAGTTCAAAGATGGTGTAACTGTGTGTGGTGTTATTTTCAGCACTTTACTATGTAAACAATATTACACCATATGGTCAAGGCGTCCTCTTGACGATAACTTGCAAGTGCAATCCTTTTATGTAAACTGTACATTCATAAATACGTATCTATACTAATATTATAAAGAGGAAAGATTTTATTGTTTGTTTGTTTGTATAGAATAGGCTCCGAAACTACTGGACCGATTTGAAAAATTCTTTTACAATTAGAAGCCGACATTATCTGTGATGAACATAGGCTACTTTTTACCGCGGGAAAATGCTTCATTCCTACGGGAAATCTAAAATAAAAGTAAATAGTAGCGGATTGGCCCGGGATACACTTGACAGCGCCATCTATAAGAATCAGGTGAAGCGACTAACATGACAACTGCTTGGTGATATTTTTGGCGATCCATTCCACGGTAGATGGCATTTATACTTTTCAACGCGGACGAAATCGCGAGCACCAGCTAGTGTATAAATATATCATCAATCAGCATCATCAATGCTAATAATAAATTTGTAAGTGTAGGGTTTGTATGTATGTATGTATGTTCCTTCATAACTCTTAAACGAATTAACTGCTTTTCATGAAACTTGATAGATAAACATTTAGACATACGGGACACAGAATAGGCTACTTTTTCTTTTTCAACGTGGACGAAGTCGCGGGCGCCAGCTAGTATATAATATTTTTGACGACGTCCAAATTTCATCCAAATAGATTCAGCCGTTTTCGTGTAAAAGAGTAATAAACAAAGTGTTGTGCAGATGGGTAACACAAAGCTTTCGCATTTATAATATTGAGACTGACCAATCAACTCACTGACCTCACTCGATTTATGTGCCTTTGTTTTTTAGATTGAAATCGTCGATCGACTTTGAAATTCGACTGTCTCTTTCTTTCTGGCTACGAATGATAAAGACAAAAGCAGGACAAGAGTCGATCCTTGAAAAAAACTAATAATACGAGCATTAAAACCTATTTACACATTTTAATGAATGGATATGATAAATGTTGTTCAATTAATTACAATCATAAACAATATCTATGTTGCTAGTTCATATTGTAACAGAAGAATATAGTAATTGTAAAAAATACAATAAGGAAAACCAGAGATAAAGTTGGCAGCGGTAAACAATTTTATCAATCACGATCTTAAACTACAGACGGTAATTGTTATATTAACCTCTTATTTGCATTATTGACATGTTACTGTCAAAGTTTGAATTTCACGACAATGTGAAACGTCAAAGAATAAAAATTAAAAATATATAACGCCTGATATCTTTTGCCATATTTGTTAAATCTGGTGTAAGTATAGGTGAAAGGTATCCTATGTCCTTTTTTGTATCCCTGGACAACGTGTATCCAAAATTTCATGATTATCGGTTGAGTATAGTCAAAGCGTAAAAAACTAACAGGCAAACAGACAAGTTACTTTCATTTATTACTTATTAGTATGGAATGTTCAGTACATACATACTGAGTAAACTTATATTTATCAAATTTGACTAAGTAACTAAACAAACAGCAAATACGTAGATATTTTATTATAATATTCATAATATATACAATTGATGATAAATTATTATTATTATATATGTAACAAATTTTACCTTGTTATTATTGATTATAATGATATTGTTTAAGTAGGCAACGAATAACTTTATTACCAACTTAACTGTACAATTGTACATAATACACGAACGTTTAAAAAATCGAATCAGCCAAATAAACAGGTGACTAGTTACAGGAGTTTGACTGCAGCAAATAATAAAACACATTAAATAAAACAATATTTACAGCCATTATAAAATATTTCCTTTATCATGTACTTAATCTTTGCAATGTAGGGAAGTGAGCAATAATTCGTATGACCATGAGGCCACCACCAAGGTATTGTAATTATTACTTGGTAATCTTTACTTGATGGTTAAATGACAATTTTTGTGTATCCGCCGTTCCATTGTTTTATTTTAATTTTGGTAATTATTTGCGATTAAGTTTATTAGTTCCTTCCTAGAATGAAAAATTTGAATACAGTTAACCACAGTTGTGGATATGTTCTAGTGCAATAGTGGCGAGACTCGATGTCTAAGATTTGACATGATGTCTAAGATTAAGATTCTGAGACCAAAGAGTCCAAAGTACAAGGTAAGAATAGAAAAATGGGCCCAGTGTCCATTTTTTCTTGACGAAGACACGAGAGGACAATAAGTCCTCTGCGATTTTCTATGACTTTGCTGCCAAGTTCATGACTATAAACGGAATGCAAAACGCCCTGACACTTTGGAGTCACTCAAATATTTCTCTTAACCGCTATTTACTGCGAAAATATAATTTTAACTATGATAAATACAAAAAGAACACACACAGAGATTAAGTATTACTAGGAATGTCTGAAAACCAAATAGGCATCATCGTAAAATAAATTTATAGTGTGTCTTTATAATTTATGTGTGTCGAACGGGTTTCGTACAATAAATAACGAGATTAAATTTTTGGACGGTGCTATAAGCTCAGCGGAGTCTGTTAAGGAATTTGTTACGGTTGTGGCTGCAGGAGCATTATAGTTTTGTTTTTCTACCATACCTTCCTACTTACTTAAGTTAAGCTTCCGTTTGAGGTGTGCGCTCTTTTTTTTTAAAAAAAAATATAATAAAATAATCCCATAAAGTTCACACGTTGTTCCAATAACGTTTAGATGTAATGTTATATCTAACTCTACAAATTGCATTGTTGATGACACTAATAATTTCAAAATTAAAGAGCATGCTTGTAAATATATGTTACTAAGTAGCTGCTGCCCGCGACTTCGCCCGCGTAACTTTGTAAATTATATACTAAAAACCTTCCTCGAGAAACACTCTATCCATTGGTGAAAACAGCATGAAAATCAGTGCAGTAGTTTTTGAGTTTATCGCGAATTTTTTGAGATAGACAGACAGACAGTAAGGTTTTTTTTTTTCATATTACATTTTGACGAATTCGTGGGATGAGTAGTTAGGGCGCTTGTCCTGTTCCTGTTTTCCCGGGTACGATACCCGGCAGGGTCAACTTTAGCAATAACTTTTCAAATAGACTCTGATCTGTAGCATACCATGAGTTGCTATCGAAATCTTACGTTAGTTTACTTCTGTCGATAACGAACCTTTCACCCTTCAATGTGCTAGTGAATGATTTAACTACTAACGTTACGGTATTTCTCGAGAGCATTAGTCAAATTTGTAACTCATGGTACCGTTTGGTACCCATTTTGTATAGAAATGTCAATAATGTCACTAATGGTCGCTAGCGACTATATTCGATAGGTTTTTCACTTATGCAACTCATGTTACCGGTTTTAGTTCTTTGAGTGACCGCTAGAGGCGCTGTACAATTTTTCATACAATTATTTTACGTTCTCGCTTATCTCTCGCTAGCGATTTCGGTCGTCATAAACTCATGGTAGTGCTACTGGATCTTTAAAGTATAGTGGCAGGGCACACTGCGTTTTGCATTAGTCATTTGGCAGTTCGTCTGGCGGTTGTGTTGTGTCTGTGCTCACCTAAACGAATTCACTATAAGGGATGCCAGAGCCAATTTCCACCTTTCTATATTGATATATAAATTACTAGCTGCTGCCCGCGACTTCGTCCGCGTTTTATGTCTTATATAGCCTATGTCTTATTCTGATGTATAAGCTATATTATTGTAAAGTTTCATTGAAATCTATTCAGTAGTTTTTGCGTGAAAGAGTAACAAACATCTATACATCCATCCATACAAACTTTCGCATTATAATATTATAAGTAAGGATAAGTATATCGTCTGCCTGTCCGTCAGACAGTAACACAAACAAAAAGTTTTTGAAACGATGGCAGCGATGATCGTGACAAGGCAACTTAATGAATCTTGGATTGATAGTAAAACACGCGGTCTGAATACTATTACTTGCCATTTTTCTAACGAAATCATTATTGAATACATGACAATTAAAATAACGTATGCGCGAACGAGACATGAATTCAAACAACTCTAAAATGAGTTAGACAAACTAAAAAATAGTCCGTCGACATAATAATAAGTGTTTACTGTGCCATTAAAGAGGCCTATTTTGCAAAATTCAAGTCAGTCTTGTCAGCCTTCTTGAACTTCTTGAGAATTCTTAAATTTGAACTTGAAAGAGAGATGTAAGATGACAATTCTTAGCCCCTTATAAATGTCTCTGTGTCAACAAATTGGATTTAAAGCTTCACATTTAATACACACAGAGATAAAAGAGTTAAGTACGCCGCAGATGGTTTGTAATTTCCTGAACGCTTCCCAGTTGAATTGGATTCATTTCAAATTACGGTTGCATTCGAAAGAAAATATAAATAAAGATGGCCAGCTACGACATTATGATGACAGTCAGGGTCCGACTCGGGAGTCATAAATAGACTAGATCCTCTTTTTTTATTATTATAAAAATCTTCAATGTTAATCCATCTTTCCATATGTGAAAACCGAATTAAAAAAACTTACACAAACCAACTTGATAATATCTAAAGTGTAATATTATTAAGAGAAAAGATTTGTATTTTTGTTTATCTATACTTACTAATATTATAAAAAGCGAAAATTAATTGTATTTTTGTTTGTAAACTCAAAAACCCATTAATTTCTTACATAAGTAGGCTATATTTTAAAAAGTTACGCGGATGAACATCTATGAAAAGTGTTGTTTTAGATTTTTATTTTACTGGAAATACTAAGTGCTTGCCAATTTAAGATTGGAAAGTGGGTAGATGTTGCCCAGATTTGGATTCATGTGTGAACATAAATACTTCTAGTCCGTTGCGTACTAACATTAATTAGAAAGCTCTGCGTCGTACAGTACTCTTATCAGTTACTTACTCTTATTACTCTTATTAGACACAATAATAGTTTTATGTGATGAGTTTTATTATTATTATTAACGCCAGTTTAATAGGTATAATTAAGAACTTGTTCGAACTATCTGGATTGGGCTTTGGCATCCCTTACTCGCTCACCGCAACACTACAGCACGTAATAATTATGCTGTTATTTAACTGAAGTCTTATTTTTTTATTATTATTTTTTACACATTCCACACAGCACCATCTAGTTCCACACTAAGCAACTAATGCTTGTATTATGGATACGAGACAGTTGATATACATAGATTACTTTTTTTTTTGGAAATACATACATATTATAAGTACAAACATCCATGACTCAGGCACAAAAGTAAAATGTTAACATATACACATTTGCCCCTAGCGGGATTCGAACCCGCGACAGTTTGGTTAACAGCTAGTGTTACTAGCCACTATGCCAAACGTGCCTTCTCTTCTGTAAGGGGATGATTCCTGAATAAACTATTGCACTCATTCAACAGAATTCACTAGATCAGTAGTTTTTTCTATAACTAAATAATATTGTTTTGTAAGCGAGACATCCCTGAGAAGATTCATTTCGCTGTGATCTCCCTAATGGGCTTCCTCTGCGATTGACGTGTCGGCTTTTGCTTCAGTGTGGTGCGTTGACATGAACACACGCGCGTTCACGGCGCGCCTGCTTTTTATATTTACTTTATATACCGACGAGACCACAATCAACAATAATCCTATACAGTGCCTCAGAAGAAAAAAAAAACAAAATACTAAGTTGGAAGCTTAAGAGCTTCTATGAAACTTATAAACTAAAAAACTTTTCTGTGAAATGCTATTAAATTGTTATAGACAATTTTTTATTAAAATTTATATTTTACTAGAGACCTGCTCCCGGTTTCACATTGATCCCCTACCGCTGGCTAGGCGGTAGGGGTATGTGGGACTCGACCAGCATACTCCGCGTGCGCACGTGCAGGCAGAACTGGCCGCTACCCACTAAAACTCCCCGGTGTCTCCTTGCCCTTTGAGTCCTTGCCCGGTCCTCCTCGGGCAGCCTACCCATTTCTGGCTAGGCTGACACCAACGAGGGGGGACCCATGCAGGCACACACAGCTAGCCAGCTGTGTGCGCAGGTCCCCAAGGGCATTTGAAGACGGACTGGTGCCCGCCTTCTCCTGCCCGACCGTCTGCAATGATGTTAAAGGAGGACTCAATGGACACCAGTAGTGTCCATTGGATCCCCCCACCCTCAATACCTCTGAAACCTCAACGAGCAGGGGACCAGGGGCCACCCCCCCAGGCCTCCCTGTTCTCCTGACCTCCACCTTGACCCCCGACGACAGCGGACGAAACAAGCATGGACCGCCACGAGCTCCGCTGAACGGAGCCCGTTCGGAGCACACGGGTGTGGGCCTTTTTGGTCCCCAACAACAATCCCATGGGACGAGGAAAGGCTGGTGAGAACCACCGGCCCCCCGCGACCCCATCGGATTATCCAGGGGGCTCACCACGACAAGGTCATGGCCCACCTAGGGGGAGAGATGCACTAATCCTAAAAAAAATACTGTATCTATAAACATACCTTAAAATTCATTTTAACATTGCATACCTTAACTTAACCTTAACATTTTGACTTGACATTCACACCTTAACTAGTCTAACCAATGTTTTGATTCACATAAATATTTTTTACGCTTACATCAAATTTTATCTGTAAGTGTTCTTAGACAAAATTAGTAGGCCAAAAATATAAAATTGGAATCAGACAACCCTGAACGAATCCGTGATAAGAACATAAAGCACAATTCGCTCATGAATGAATTCAAAGATTGAATGAACAAAAAATATCCCACGCGTGCTACATACTGATGCGGTTTTGTGTACAGTCGGGGTCAGAAAAGGTTCGTCACTTTAAAGTCGAAATTTGCTTGTACCAAGACTCAGTAATGCAAAAATTTTATTTAAACGTCTGTCAGTTGGCTGATTAATGCTTCAGTTTCAAAAGGTACTAAGAGTCTAAGATTTTGATAAAGGAATGAATTTGAAAACTGACGAACATTTTCTTACCCCGACTGTACCTAACATACGAACGAAAACTAAGATATAATACGTATGTAGTATGTATATATCAGTCCTTGCCGTTACATATACTTAGTAGCTATACATATTATATGCTCACATCGAAGATTAGGCTTCAGACCCTTTGGACCCGCAAGTTTTGATCCGCTGAATAAAAGTTCCCGTTGGACCCACTTTTAAGTGCCCGTCTGACCCATTGTGGGTCAGAACAATATTTTATTAATTTATTACATTCTTGGCGAAGGGTAAGAGCCAGATTAACGATTATGTTAATAACTCATATCATAGATAGGCAGGTTTACATTTACTACCTGTTGCACGCGACTTCGTCCGCTGAACTTTATAAATATATATAGCCTATGTTACTAGCTGATAATGTAGCCTTATATAGGTGAAAGAATTTTTGAAATCGATCCAATTAGTTTTGGAGTTCATTCATTGCAAGCAAAAATTTTCCACAAATTGGACAAAGACGCTCTATTTAACTTGATATACTGATAGATATACTGAATTTTACATTACCTATCTTGGCATAAATTCATCGGAAACCGTATTGAGTATACAGGATGATTAAAACTTTTTGTATTGATAATGTGCCTGTCTCTAGAGGTCTTAATCTAGAGCCTGCTGATCAGGATGTAAACCTGCTTCTGACATTACAGCACTCAATCATTCATCGTACTGAGCTATCACTCCACTAATCGGCTAGTAATAAAAATTCACCGCAACTTCGCTAAAGATGTTCACAGCTAATTCACGGCGCGACGACTTTTTAATGGAACCGTTAGTATTTTTATTATAAGGACATAATCAAGATCAAGTTAGAAAGCCGCTAAGTCAACGGGCCCCCGGTGTACGGGACAATATTGATGCATTCCAGCAGGGCGAGACGAGTCTCCTTGTAAGGAAGAAGCCCTGGACACACTAACTGTAAACCGGCCCCGTAAACTAAGCGGCAGTGCTGCAACCAACTCCGCCTATCAAAATATTTCATTTACATTCTAAAACAGTTGCCAGTTATATTTAAAAAAAAAACCAGCTGGTGCCTGCGACTTCGTCCGCGTTGATAAAGAAAAAAATAGCCTTCCCTGTGTCTCGTACATACGTCTAAATGTTTATCTACCAAATTTCATGAAAATCAATTATGGAGGAACATAAATCATACATAACATACATATTGTTACTTACACTTACAGATTTATTATTAGTTATAGTATTTATATTTTATGTACTTGCGGCTCTTCTCTTCTCTCTCCTATCGGAACAGCGATCCGCTACTTTGGCCATACTATTCGCGGAGATTCTTGAGCCAGGAACTACGTCGTCTGCCCGGCTTTAATCTTACCAATTAAAAAGGTACATTCCTACATTATTGATACTTTCATTAGTGAAAGCCGTGTCAAAATCCGTTAAGTGTTTTAGAAGAAGTTAGCGGAGAATCGTCATGCTGTGTAAATTTTTTCTTATAATTTCCCCGGAGGTTACACCACCCCCGTGGGCCGTATATTTAAATTACCTAAAACATTACATACTTTACATATAATTAAGTAACATTATGGTTGGGGGAATTTGACATTTACCCCTCTATTTTTTTTTTTTCATAAATTATCCAGTTATATTATATTATATTCGTATTCCTAATATCTTTATTGTGTATGCCATGCATTGTAAAATTAACACAAATAGCATAATTCTAAGCCCTGTGTTAAAACCGCTTGTGTATAAAAATAAACGAGCCTATTTAAAAAAAATATTAAAAGAATCGACTCATTTGGCCCCTCGTGACTCATTTAAATCAACTCTTCTTGTAAATCAAATCCAACACTAAAAGCTATCTCATCTAATTGCCGACAAACGCCACGGTCATTTGCGATAAATTAAAAAAAGAGGTAAGAAGTCTGACACAGGAAATTAAAGGCTGCGCCAATGTGTGGCTGTAAAAGGAAGTGTCGCTCTATATGTCCGTTTGGCAATTGGCACTAATGGCAATTCGCTGTGTGAAAGCGTACTCTTTACTATTTACTCTCAACATCGATATCTCAATGAACGGATGTCGGTTCTGTGTCCTAATACTTGTAACATACATCTAATACTAGTTCTTTGAGATGTGCCGACGGAATATTTAAATCTATCTAGTAGCTGTGAGTTGAAAAATGAATATATATGAGTTAATGACGCCTGACATCTTTATAGCTGTTACAACGGTGGCGCCGCATTTCTTGACGACCAAAGACTATTAAGTAATAATGTTGACGACAGTATTTTATATCAAAAACGATCAAACGATCCATCAAAAACCTAACATTTTTCCAGGATAAAAAGTAATATTATACCCAAATCCGTTCAGCCGTTTTTGCGTAATTGAGGAGCAAAGTTAATAAACGTACAAACATATTTAATATACATCAAACAAACTTTCGCATTTATAATATTATTAGGATTAAGATCAAATTAACTCTACAATGGTTTTGGTGCAATTCATAGAAGTATTAAGGATAAGGGATAAGGATAGGGTAATAGGCTCTGGCATTTCTTACTCACTCACCGAAACACGACAGCACACAATGGTGTTATTTCACGATGTTATTATGTAAGACGGTGGTCAATGTCTTCAAATGGACAGCCTATTTATGATTGAGAAATGCAGAGTTACTGCCACTATTAAAATAACGAAACGAATGAAACTAACGATCTCATAGTGATGAGCCTCGATTGAGAATCAAGAGCTTAGAACTTCAGAACGATTTCAGAGCTTAGCAACCGCTGTCATGTTGATTATGTTGATCCAAAAACCGCTGTCATGTTGATAATGAATTTCATAAAAGGTTATTTATTTGTGAGATTTTACTTGAAGTATTCGGCGAGAAATATACTCCATCAAGTCAAAATCAAAATCGGACTATTATAGACTTTCAATGTTTGGTTATTTCAGTAAATTTAATCAAAATTTATACTTAGGTATACTTATTTACATTTTAAATGAAAATAAATGTTTTACTCATATGAAACAAATAACAAATGATCAAGCGATCGTTGACGATCATGTAGTTGCTGCTAATGATATAAAACTAGGCGCTAATGACTTAAAATAAGCAGACATCTGCGGATGTGTGCAGTTTTGTAATAGTTTTTCTTGGGCACGTGATGAGCACTCAGAAGCAGTTTTCAATTAGCGAGACGTGCGTCTAATGACGTAAAAGGAATCGATGAAAGAAAGAAATAATTGATAGTACGAGATGGATCGTAGTTGGAGAAAAAAATTGAATTTTTTTTTTAATGTTTTATCTTTACTATACTGAAACGTAAAATGATTTTTATTTTTATTTACTTATTAAATGCTAATGTAATTTATTACTTGTAAAAACTTAAATAAAAAAAAACAATTATAACATTTGATCGTTATTAACTTTAGTAACAGATATATTCAAAAACTTAATCAAAAAAATTAGTAATGGCAATCAACGGAGGTACTACTTACAGTAGATCTAACAGAATTAATTAGTTATGAAAAATATGAGTTAAAAGATTAAAATCCTCCCAACCGCTTTCGCTTTCACAGAAGAAAACATAAAAAAGAAACAATTTTCAGACTGACATGCAAGTTAACCGTTTATTAAAAACAAAAGCTCTGACCTTCGTCGACCTTAATTGTCACGCGTAAGAGCGATGCGAAGATAAGATAATAAGTACGTGTTAAAAAAACCTTGTTAAACGAATGTTTCTTTCCGTTTTCGTCAAAACTGGCGAAAGTGGGCCTCGATGACATGCCACTACTATTCTGTAAGGCTGCCTGTCACTCTTTAAGACCCATCTTATACTTCTCTCTCCGTCTCATGCTTAGGGAGAGAGTGAGATAGCTGATGTAAGGTACAAAGTTTGAGGTGCAGAATACGATGGTTACGATGAACGATAATTATAGCGATGCTAACGAGACTAATGATAAGGTAAAGCGAGAGGTTTTGTGTATGCATCGTATTATACACACTTTTCACTGGAATTTAGTTCCGGTTCAAGTACAGTATCTTGGTACAGTCGAGGTAAGAAAAGGTGACAAACCTTAAAGTTAAAATGTAGTTGCAAATTTCATTTCAAATCAAACTTCTGTTAGTTTGTCACCTTAGTGCTTTAGTTTAAAAAGTACTACTCTTAGTAAGACTTGATGAAGGAATGAATTTGAAAACTGATAAAGGTTTTCTTGCCCCGAGTGTACTTTTAAGACTAACTGTACACGCAACTTCGTACGCTAAAGCAGTTAATTTTTTAAAAATTCCACAAGAACCTAACATTTTTCCATTTATACTGGAAAACCTAATATTAGAACTAGAAAATCACAAAACAAAGAGACTTCAGAGAGAACAGAAAGATTGACAATTTAAAGACCCATTTATAATGTCTTCAATAAAATGGTATTTGCGCCATTGCCTACACAATTTCCAGACCTATTCAATTACATTGATAAATTATTTAGTTTTGACTACAATATTATCTTCATTAAAATCACTCAAATTATACTGTTGCAAACAGTTTGAACCGTAACTACAAGTATTGATACGAAACGACTGCCTACGCGCTCCCTTCACTGGTGTGGCTTATCGAACCTTCCCAAGTACTCAAGAGAATCTTGTCCCAATAACCAAACCTAAAATTTACTTAATACATTATTGAATTGAAGCAATAGAAAGATGAAGGCAATTTACTAAGAAATAACCTTTGTTAGTATCCTATTAGCCCATACCTATACTTCGTTGCTCTAGAGTCTAGATTAAGGTTCCCACTTCAGAAGTGCAATGAACCTGTGGACATCCCTTCGTCAACTGTGAAACCAGACCAGAGATACACATATACACAGGTCAAACATATATAACACCTCTTTTGCGACAGGCGTCACGGTTTAGCCTTTGAAAATAGCAATAAAAATGCTGCATGAGATAATATCTATATCTATACAAAATCGTGTCTACATTACATTAAAAAAAAATTGTTGTACTAACATACTATACTACCGTAACATGTACGGAGATCAAGAAATAGTTTTTAGAATTTATTTATTTATTTATATTTGGGAAACATACAATATCTCGATACACATTATATCGAGATGTTGTATGTTTTTCTTTCTATTTGTCCGTGCGTTTGTGCATGCTAATCTCAGAAACTAACTACTTAACCGATTTGAATACGGTTTTCACTGATGTATTGATGATTATCTGGATTAAATTATGGGATACTTTTTATCCTGAAAAATAAATTTTTAGATTCGTGTGGGATTTCCAAAAAACTAATACAACGCGTACAGAGTTGCTGGCAATAGCTAACGAAAATAACTCCTTCATTTTCACGTCATAACAAACGTGATCGCGAGACACAACAGTAACACGCGGTTTACCATTAATTTTTAAAATAGAACAATGAAATTGAACAATGAACAATTTTAAATAGAAATAAACCTCCAATCTCAACGTTCCTTCCGCTGCAAATTTAAACTCAGTCGCTGGGGAAAAGTTGTAGGGGTCATGTTTTAGTGGACGTTTTTATGATTGGCCTAAATTGGCGACAGCAACTAGCCTAGTCAATAAGGTCCCTGTCTGCGCCGGCGCGGCGCCGGACCTGTAACTTGTCAATATAATGCGTCAAGTATTTTAATTGCGACCTAATATCAGGACGTATTTTGCATTCTGTCCTACCTGTCTGTATTTGCATGCGGCCGATACTAAGATAACTTGTTCTTCTATCGTTTTCCGGTATTTGTCTTACATTTTATGATCAGAATTAGAATTCAGAATCATTTGCCTTTTAATCAAAGTAAAATAACAGCGAAGTAATACACTCATGCCATACACTTGTAATTTTTCATAAATTTATTAAAAACTGTGTTTAAAAAAAATAAAAACAAAATAAAAAAAAACATTAAAGGAGTTCTAAAGTATTGAATATTGAAATGATAATGTGATAAAGTTTATCATTATAATCTTTGTGAATATTTTAAACATGAATACTTATAAATACTAATAGAAATCCACTTGAACACCCAATAACACAACAGGGCCCTTAGCCAAGAGCACAATGCAAACGGGAGCGTTACGCTTATTAACGAAACGATAGAAAATTACATAAAACATAAATTTTTGACCAATCACCGGGCTTTATTTTCTATCGGTACGTCAAGGTTCTGACAGGGAGCACAGGCGCCCCGCTTTGGATAGCCGTGGCGGGGCACCGAAGTCGTGTCATAACGTCCCCACGACCCTGCCCATCAACGGCCGCGACAGATAGAAAGTCGTTGGGTTTTAGCCGGTAGGAATCCGGCATAACCCCGCAGTCCCCCTTTACTGCCGGGTGGGTATCCAAGAGGATTTCCCAACGTTAAAAAAAAAAGGGGGGGCCCAGGAGCTGAAGTACCCTACCGACCGTAGGAAGTGTAGGGGAAATTGGCTCTAGCATCCCTTACTTACTGGACCTTACTATCCTTAAAAATCCTTATTACCTTAATAAAATCAGATTTTTGTGCATAAATTTCTCCTGTGTTCATAGCATTAACAAATGAACATACCTGTGTCCACCCATAGAGTGCAGGTTGTTTGTATGGAAATTTATCGAGTTAATATTATTTGGCCAGTCCGGTATAATGTTATAATGAATTATGGGCGCCCAATATTAGACTATTAGCATACACCGAGACTAAACAATTGTACTGAGGAATGTATATTTTGTTTCGCAACATCGAAGGTTGATTTTGCATAACATGGTGACTGGATGCCAAGGATATTTAATGGTCGCCCACATTTTGCCCGAAATATTTTAAATTACATAAGCAGGAAGCATTTTCTACAAATAGAGGACTTGTTGTAGGAGCTAAAAATTATATACTAGCTTATGCTAGGCGGCTAAGTGGCTCAGCAAGCTATGGGCAAGTTATGAGCTACCTATGAGTTATTGAGTGTGCTATGTTCGGAGTTTCTTTATTGGATAGTTTTCTTTATTGGATATTCTTTATTTTCTGAAGAACCAAAGTTAACGACAAGACTATTAGCAAGCCAGAGCCGGGTTCAGCTAGTAAATATAAATATAATACATAATAATATTTGTATTTAAAGAAGAAAAAGAGACCAAATCAATTTGTAGCAGTTCACAGTGAGCACTAAACTGAAAACTGGATTCGCCATTAATACGGGTTCCTCTTACAATTTTCGCACGCTATCATTTAAATATGGTGCAATGAATAGTAAGCTTTATTTAGATAACATTAAACTTTTATTTCAACTACATAAAAGATTCAAATGGAGTCACACAAAACGAAGCAGTATAATTTCTTACAAGCACTGTAAAAATGAATTATTATATATTAAATGTACGTGGGCATATATAATTAACTATATATTAACGAATTCTTTTGCGGGTTGCGGGTAACTTTTTACATGGTTTTAGTGTTCAAAGAAAACTAATCATGTACTTATTATTATTATTATTGCTCCCGAGCGAAGCCGGAGTGCGTCAGTCTAGTCCTTACTAATTTATAAAGCAAAATCCTCCGCCGCGGCTGTCTGTCTATTCGCGATAAACTCAAAAACTACTGCACCAATTTTCATGCTGTTTTCACCAAAAGATAGACTGGTTCTAGAGGAAGGTAATTTACAAAGTTACGCGAGCGAAGTCGCGGGCAGCAGCTAGTATTATAAAAAACATGAACAACCCCTTACAGAAGACCACCGTGAAATAACAGCATATTATTTTCGTTTCTAGGTACGCAAAGAGAGCATTTGCATTGGTTTGCTCTTGGCTGGTCCCTGAGCCCATTACTCCATTCCTTCCTTATCCCTTATCCTATATTTTGTTCTGTTGTGTTTCGGTGAGTGAGTAAGGGATGCCAGAGCCCCTTCCTTATTCCTAATCCTGAATCATTCTATGTTCAGCAGCGCACTTGCAACATGTATAGCGTTGCTTGTGTTATAGATAGGCTACAATAGCCACCTACTCAAAAAAAATCAAAATATTTATTCATCAATTAGATTTCTACAAGAAACTCTTATGATCGTCATTATAAATCATTATACTTATCAAGAGGACCGTCAGCCTATCTTAACATAAAAAATTGGTATATGTAAGTAATACTTACCTACTGTTTCACATCTTTATTGCGAACGTTATCAGCTCGTAGGACATCCTGTGGATTATTTAACATAATATTCATATAATTATCGCCAGCATCCGGCGCGTCCTAAATGTTCGGAATGCCAGAGAACAAATCACATTTCAACTGTCTTTCTCGTGGAGAAAATGTTATTGATTACCTTTTTAATTTCAAGCATCGTCTCTGTATATGGTATTGATCGTGGAAGTGAGTTTAAAAAATGCAGTGTATACTAGTTAAAACAGATTTATCGTTTTAATGCAACTTACTCTTTTTCGCTATTAATTTTGAGTCTATAATTGATTGAAAAAAAAAATAGTTGGCTAACATCGATGGTTGGCTAATTCACAAGTACAGTACATGAGTTTTTTAAGGTTATTTAAAAATACTTTTTTTTATTATTTTAGGATTGCTTGCAGGAAATGAAAGGATTAAAAGATTCATAGCATCATCACAAAATCAGGTAAGTAATGTTTTTTTTAAATTATGTAGTTTAAAGAAATGAAATTATAGAGTCAGTGATGTCGCAATCGTGGTTGAAATTTATGCCCATTTAGGTATTAAATTTGTTTTCATAAAGATTACTTATTCGTTTTCGAATACAGGTTAGGTTGATTGTCTATTTATTTCTGAATGAATTTTCTAATAATGACTGAACAAATTTTCATGGGATTTTCATTGTCATTAATAATTTCATTCGTTTCTGTAACCTAATTTTATTTACCAGTATTATTAACGCTTGTGAAACCATCGAGACAACACAACGTTTCAAATAATTTATTCGTTTTTAGTTTTCGTGAACAATTCTAAACGTCTTAATTTTTTTAAAAATTAAGATCATATAGATTTTGTACCTACCTATAGTAAAAGCTTCTTGGACCTCGTTTACAGGCCAATGTTGCGTACCAGCCTTGTGTACTGCCCGACGGTAAGACTGGTCGTTGCAAGCCGATCAGTCAATGTATGAGAGAGGAGTTTAAAGAGAACTACATGAAATTTATGGACTACATGTGTGTTATTAAAGGAACGTGAGTAAACATCGAAATTACTTAATCTATACTAATATTATAAAGAGGAAAGATTTGATTGTTTGTTTGTATTGAATAGGCTCCAAAACTACTGGACCGATTTGAAAAATTCTTTCACTGTTGGGAAGCTACATTATCAGCGAGTAACATAGGCTATATTTTATAAAGTTACGCAGACGAAGTCGCGTGCAACAGCTAGTGTATAATATTATATGACATCTTTATATTCATGCCCAAATTATAACTCGCCCTTTCATAAAGAGATTTTCAAATGTTAAGCTAAATGAATATTTAGGATTGTTCTTTGAATTGTTCACCCACTGGTAGTAATTTAACCAGAATTATTTCAATACTAAACAAGAAAATTTTACTGAACTGGTTTTGTTTACGTATTTTTTTAGCTGGTGCTCGCGACTTCGTCTGCGTAGAAAAGTAAAGTAGTAAGAATAGCCATCTACCGTATTTTGGATAGATGGCGCTATCTCCCAGGCCAAGCTTTACTTTTATTTTAGATTTCTCGTAGGAATGAAGCATTTTCCCGCGGTAAAAAGTATCCAATGTTCATCACGGATAATGTCGGCTTCTAATGGTAAAATAATTTTTCAAATCGGTCCAGTAGTTTCGGAGCCGATTTTATACAAACAAACAATCAAATCTTTCCTCTTTATAATATTAGTATAGATACTTACAAGAAAATAACGCTCCCTATATAATAATATGACCAGCCATTGTGTCTTAATATATTTATTCCATTCAGGTCGGTGGGAGCATGCTGTCCAATCGAAGAAGAGGGCCAGTCGACAGGTGTGGCCGGGGAATTACCTGCCATAGCGCCGAGAGAGGGAGAAAACGAAGCCATGATTAAAATCTCTAAAGCAGAGAACAGAGGTTGACATTTTTTTAATTCGGGCTCATTGGCATTTTATCATCAATACTAATAATAAATCTGTAAGGTTGGTACAAAATCGCGGGCACTAGCTAGTGATAATAATAATGTTGAATATACAAAAAAAACCACCGATTTGATTGAATGGGTGGTTCTAATATTGATAGGATTAAGGATAAGAAATAAGGCCTAGAGAAGGAATGGCTTTTTTAGTTTTTTCATTTATAAAAACTTAAACGAGCCTTCGATATAAATTGTAAGGGCTTTCTCAAAATAAACTCGGAAATCAAGTAGCCAACACTATACTTCCAAATTTCCTATTAATATTAAATGACTATTGTGTTGAAGGTTGTGGTCTGAGCACTCGACCCCAAGGTAGACTATTGGGCTCACGTCCAGCGAACCCTCGAGAGTGGCCATGGATGGCATCCATTACTCCGGAGGGCTTCAAACAGTACTGCGGTGGGGTTTTGATTACCGATCGACATGTGCTAACAGCAGCGCACTGCACTAGAAGGTATTTCAGTCAGTTTTTTAGATTACAATTTTCTTTTTCATTCTGTATCTCAGATAAAATAAGAACTAAATATATACGTAAGTATACACGTAAGTACAACACGGCTTACCCTGTGTATGGCAGAGTGAAACCGGTAAAATCATCTCGCCTTGTATTAAAACCACTCACACAAATGCAATGCCGAAATAGTTTTCACACGTAAGTTGACTTGGAAAGCAAAATATTTTCAATATAAATGGATAACGTGTGTATAAGTATCATATAAGTGATTTTGATCCGTTTACTTTTTTTTGCTTGAAAGCTGATGTGATCGGGATTATTCTTAGCAATAGGTACCTAATAATTTATGAAAATTGTTCAGGCGTTTGAAGACCATCAGAGCACTTCCTAGTCACTTAACTTCCGCACGTTCGATTTATGTGAAATTTTGTATACCTACTGCTACTTCGATGGTATTTCGTCGACATGGTAACTTTAACCAGATGCTACAGCATCAAGTACCTAGTTTGCGGGAAACTCCTCAGCATCTTACAGCAGATATAGCATGTGTGGGCCCAATAGAAAGTCGGGGATTTTTAATTGTTATAATTTTTAGATGGGACGCTAACGAATTGTACGTGCGTCTTGGCGAATACGATTTCAACCGCAGCAACGACTCTCGCTCATACAACTTCAGAGTCATTGAGAAGAGACAGCACGCGGAATTCGAATCCTCGACTTACCACAACGACATCGCTATACTCAAGTTGCACAGAGCAGCTGTCTTCAACACCTACGTGTGGCCGATATGTCTGCCTCCTCTTGGACTGAGGCTGACCAATGAAACTGCTGTTATTATTGGTAATCTATTCATTATGTTGGCAAATAGGTTAACGGTCGACTTTATGGTAGGTGATCATCGTCTCCAACCAACAACAGAAATGTAAAAACAGGAATAAGTATACAAGGGATACGGCTGATAATGAGCTCTAGTAACAAAAAAAAAAAACAGGTGCAGTTATAAGGTTAATAATTCCAGTATGACTTATTATAAAACATACTTATTATAAAAGTCTACGGTTGCAGGTTACATCAAAATGCAGGTACACGAATTTATAAACCTATACTAATATTATAAACAGAGATTTGTAAGTTTGTAATGACTAAACTCAAAAACTACTGGACCGATTTTGAAAATTCTTTTACCTATTGAAAGCTACATTATAAGGCTATAATTTATAAAATTATGCGGGCGAAGTCTCGTGCAACAGCAAGTAATTTATATGTGGATTGTAATCTCTGGAACTACTGCACCTATTTCATAATTTTAGTTCTTTCAAAGTTACATAATTCTAAGTAAATAAAGCCAATGTGTAGGTAATGTTTATAAGGTTTCTTTCATTGTAGTCTATTTTCATTGTTTCACAGGATGGGGTACCAAATGGTACGGCGGTCCGTCTAGTGACATCCTAATGGAGGTGTCGGTGCCGATTTGGGAACACCAAAAGTGTGTTGAATCCTTCACTGATCCTGTATTTGAAGAAGAGCTTTGCGCTGGAGGATACGACGGTGGAAAGGATGCCTGTCAGGTAAAGCCTTTATATTAACACTAGCTTCGTCCGCGTTAAAAAGAAAATAGTACCTAGCCTATCTTGTGTTCTGTACGTCTAAATGTTTATCTACCAAGTTTCATGAAAATCAGAATTATGGAACACCTACTACAGATTTATTATTAGTATTGATTGATGATAATATATCATTTATTATTTGGGCAAGCTCAATTAATAAACTTAATAGAAACGGTTTGACAACAGGGTGACAGCGGTGGTCCCCTCATGTACCAAATGGGAAGCGGCCGGTGGGCAGTAATCGGCATAGTGAGTTGGGGCCTTCGCTGCGGGGAGGCTTCACATCCTGGCATTTACACCCAGGTGGACAAGTATCTCGACTGGATAATACAAAACGTTGAATTTTAATTGCATTAGTCTTCATTTTAAATTTAAATTTTCTTGTAGAATATAAAATTGACAATAAAATAGTCAAACAAAACTATTATTATCTATTCTTCCTTCCACTATTGGGCACTAACCCAAAGCGGGAAGTTATATCTACATATATTATTTACTAGCTGGTGCTCGCGACTTCGTCCGCGTTGAAAAGTATAAAACGCCATCTACCGTGGAATGGATCGCTAAAAATATCACCAAGCAGTTGTCATGTTAGTCGCTTCACCGATTCTGAATAGACGGCGCTGTCAAGTGTATCCCGGGCTAATCCGATAGTCTTTACTTTTATTTTACATTTTCCCGTAAGAATGAAGCATTTTCCCGCGGTAAAAAGTAGCCTATGTTCATCACGGATAATGTCGGCTTCTAATGGTAAAAGAATTTTTCAAATCGGTTCAGTAGTTTCAGAGCCTATTCTATTCAAACAAACAAACAAATCTTTCCTCTTTTTCATATTAGATGAGATTCAGTATAGATTATATTTATGAGAGCGCCATCTCTTAAATATCGCACAACGCAATAGAAAGATATCAAAAAATACAAAATATTGCTATATTATTTGTGCAGGAAATACAAATAAAATTTTTGAGAAATTTGGGAACGGACTTTAAATAAAAAAAAACTATTATAATTAATAATATCTATTGAGATTACACATTATTTTATTGACAATACTAAAAAAATATAAAAAATAAAAATACGTTTTATATTCAAAAAAAATATTTCTTTAAATTGTTTTCAAATCAACCGTTTCACCACATTCCTCGATTGCTTGTAGCATTTGGTCTATATGTTTCTCTTCAAGCTTCGGATGGCAAGTGATGGCTAGACGGAAGAAATTCTTGTGTTGTCCCAACGGTGAGTATGCAACCATAAGACGTGAACTCAAAGTTAAAATCTCCTTAATCTTTGGAGTTACCTGGAATAAGAGAAATATGAGGTATAAGAGAATAAGAGGCGATGGTAGCCACCTCAGCCTGTCTGTCAACTTTAATATTTAAAAATAGAAATTTAATAATTATGAACTAACCTTGTGCATCAAGTTCCACCACTGTTCGTCTTCTTGCTTGCCCCTCATAAAGGTGGGAATATACCAAAAGCAAACGTTAGGACATTGGATCTTCTGTGATACCAATCGGAATCCTGATCTGGAGTTAATGGTGTCGAAGCAGTATTGTGCCATACTCATGGCATTATCCACCAAACTATTGAGACCAACGTCACCGCGGGCCTTCCACATCACCCACAGTTTGAAGGCATCGATCTAAAAATATACAAAAAATATATGATAGTGTATTATGAATACGTATAATGTATGAACTACATATAATACAAAGAAAAATTAACTATGACATTTTTTCAGATTACTTTAACTGGTCTTTAGGAGGTCTTAGGCCCTCAAAGATACTCTCTTTTGCAGTTTAGCATGACTTTACGCCTTAATTTGGACTGCAAATCACGATACAAGGACCTAGTAAGAGTTTTACTCTATCAAACTCGTCGAACGCGTAAATGTCAATTTCTATGGGAATGAAGCAACGCTACCTGGTGGCTAACGTGTAGCACTACTTCATTTCCATACAAATTGACATTTACGCGTTCGACGAGTTTGATAGAGTAAAACTCGCACTAGGACCCCTGTAGTATACAACTGATATGGATTACCGATGTACAGTCGGTCGCATAAGTCAATTAACACATTCAAAAGTGAAAAATAACTGAACACTTAACGCGCCATAAGACGTTGTTATGACTAGAGAACACAATAAACTTCACGTACAAACGATCGTAAAAAGTTTCAGTAAGTAAGTATGTAAGTAAGTAAATTGAGTTTTCAGTTGTTTTGCAGTTAATTGACTTATGTGGCCGACTGTACCTGTGGAGAAGACGAATTTTTAAAGCGTGGAAAATGCTATCGACCAATCTACATACTTCGTGGCTTTTTCCCATAACATTTGTGCAGGTTATGTATGTTATATTATGGGTAATTCATTATTTCTATTTTTATGTATTTACTAACTATAGGTTTTGTACGCATAAGATACTAACAATTTGGGTCTAAGTAACCCGATTAAAGAAATTTATTATTATTATTATTATTATAACGGTAGTATGTAATACTAAATGTATGCTTTTTCCAGTACCGCTATTGGTCGCCAGCTGACGCCATGTTAGCGTGCGCCGCATGGCATGTTACTTGAGTGCGAGTGTAACAAAACTAACAGCTGCACTGTATTATGAACCTTATAGATATTGTATCTAAGGTAAATTAAACGAACTCTACTAAACTTTAACTATTATACAATATGTATACTAAATACTTACCTAAAACTAAAGGCACGATTAATAGTGCCTTATCTTATCAAGTTTAGTGTGTACTTTGTACTTACTTTCCTGCCACATTGCACGCTCTTGTCTCCTGTGTCGTATCTGACGTCGTAGAATTTGTCCTGTTGGAACAGATACTGTGCAGCTGCCGAATTGGCTTCGTGCAACAATCCTTTCTCTCTCACTAAAAATACGGAACACTGAAGCGGAGCACCGGCCATTTTGTGAGGATTCCACGATATGGAATTTGCTCTGTAAATTTTACACCAAATATTAAGCGTAACACCAAAATTGTTATAATAAAAAAATAACAATAAAACTGTTACATTTAGAACCTCTAATACTCTTAAATGAATATTCATACGTTTTCTCAATTTCATAAATCATATAAATCTCCAAGAAGATGGTGAATCATGTGGGTAACTCACTAACCTTTCAATTCCTTTAAGCTTACACTTATATGCTTTAGACAATATCAAAGAACCTCCCCAACAGGCCTGAAATATAAAACAAAAAAAATCTTCTTATTCTTTACTTTGTATAAAAATTAAAATGGTTATGCTTGGATAGTAGAATACCACCGCACTTCATAGATTGGGGTGATATTTCAAATTAGTTTCACATCGCTCTCCTTAAGGTGAACACGTTTTACGACTAAAAGTTAAGGTTCAAATCAGTCATGCAAAATTTACATTATTCAACTTTTTATGAGAAATTAACGAGACAAAGTGATAGCATGTATAAAAAATGCAGTGGACACTTTTTCGCAGTCAATTTGTTCGAGACCCTGAATCTAGTGCATCCTTTATCAAAGTGGTTATGAAATTAAAAGGTTAAATAGTGAAGAAAATTTCTGTTTTCCTAATTGCGGTTTATAAAAAAAACTAGTGTGTTTGCCCGCGACTTCGTCTTCGTCCGCATCCGATCGCTGCCAAACTTCACAGGAACACCCGCTACACTATTCTGAAGATTATCTGAAAGTTTCGCCTAGTTACGAATATGGGTGAAGCAAAAATAAAGTCTATACGTCAATACTCAGATCTTTTTAAAATACGCAACGGATTTTAATACAATTTTGACTAATGGCAAGACTTAAACGAAGAAGGTAAAAATTTTCCTCGTTTAAAAATTAATTCAAAAGTCGTTCAAAAATCGCGGGTGCGGATCACTTTTCAAATCTTGAGGACCATACATACATCTACATGCATCCAGATTCCGTGTTTTTTACAAACGTCGCCAACTGCTTGCAAATCGTCAATGGATCCCAAAACAGTAGTGCCAGCAGTTGCATTCACCATCAGAGGATGTTTACCATTGTCCTTTGCGGCCTGAATCGATTTCTCCAACTCCTCTATTATCATCTGTCCATGTTCGTTTGTTTTTATAGACTCGATACTTTCGGTTCCGAAGCCGAGCCAATGCGCTGCTTTCTTTATTGAGTAATGACACTGAAAAGTCAATAACATTAAGCATTAATAACAATAAAGTATATTAACTAACAATTAGGTAAAGCTTTTGATATAGATAAAACGCCTGAACAGATTTTCATTAAGTATATAGCTAAAAATCATTTTGATTCTCGATCACGTAAACAAAACAACGGCAAAATCGGTCCTTCCGTTTGTGAACTACGATTCCATCCACAGACACACGCATCAAACTTATAACTTTATATATATACTAGCTGTTGCACGCGACTTTGTCCTCGTAACTTTATAAAATATATACATTCGTGTCTGTGAAACCATGGAAATACACATACAACATTTCAACCCAATCGGTCAAGCTGTATAGTAGTTGACATACCGACAACCGCGCCACCTACCGGGTCCTACCGGGTATTTTTAAATTATCCAGGAAACCATCGAAATACCCATATAAAATTTCAACCCAATCGGTTCAGCCGTTTAGAAGTTATAT
Organism: Synanthedon vespiformis; assembly: GCA_918317495.1. Taxonomy (NCBI): domain Eukaryota; kingdom Metazoa; phylum Arthropoda; class Insecta; order Lepidoptera; family Sesiidae; genus Synanthedon; species Synanthedon vespiformis. Next base: position 4,953,148 of record OU906964.1, read on the forward strand.
GTGAAAAAGATAAGTACGCAAGGATAATTCTTAATACCCGTTGTCCTATTACCCGTTTTCCCGTAGGAATGAAGCATTTTCCCGCGGTAAAAAGTTATATGTTCATCACGGATAATGTCGGCTTCTAATGGTAAAAGAATTTTCCAAATTGGTCCAGTAGTTTCGGAGCCTATTCTATACAAACAAACAAATAAACAAACAATCAAATCTTTCCTCTTTATAATATTATTATAGTAGGTATAGAAGTATAGATATACTTACACCTTCTGATGAAAAAATAACAAGATCAGGCAAGCTTCTCATTCCTTTGGTTTTGACTTGTGGGAATGCCTTATATCTGGCAGCTACGACTCCGTACAGCATTGACGTGCTACCTCCAGGGCTGAAGATGCCATCACCGTTAGGAATGCCGAACAGATTTAGGATATGTTGGATAACCTTCAGCTCTATTAAGGTGAATGCTGGAGCCACCTCAAAAGTATACCTGTAACAGTAATAATAATTGAAACTTAGATCGTATTTACAACTCCGGATTTAATTTACTTTTTTTGTATTCTCAAAGATTTTTTCTACGTAAATGCGTTGTATATTAGGTACCTTTTCTAATATTCTCTATATTATCTTACTATGTAACGCATAATTTACATAAAATACACGGCAGTGTTCAGTTTACGACACCACACACATCCCATTTTTGGGCTGAGTTATCAACTATTGAAAATGATGGTGACTAAAGATTGCCACAGCGTATGGTCCCTAAGCCAAGCACTAATTTCGTCAATGATTTCCTCTCAGTCGATAATTTGTAAAATGCCTGAGAGAGTTGTATCATGATGCGTTGTGAACGTCAGCTGCGGCTCCGATGGTGGGTTGAGCAGTGGTAGCCCGTTACACTTTCAGAGCATCAGCTGACAAGCATTCCACCAAAATATAGCCAGCTGACTTTTTTATTTATTAACAGTAATACATAAACTATCATCTGATAAATTTTCTATTCAGGAGGTAATCACTGAACACGTATATATTCGTGTGACCTGCTGACATATAATCCACCATTTTATAAATAGCTGACAACTGCTCAACCCACCATCGGAGCCGCAGCTGACGTTCACAATGCTTCATGATACAACTCTCTCGGTCCTTTTACGAGTTATCGACTGGGAGGAAATTGGTCATGAAAATCTGTCGCTGGCTCACGGACCAGTACCTTCCCTACCTTTTCTCTACCTTGTCAAAGTTTTTTAAGTGTTAAAATCTGGCACTTTTTTTGAGGAGATCAGTCAGGAGATCGTCCATCAAATAAAGTCAAAAACAATCACACAAATAAAATTAAAAATTGATTGCTTTTGACTTTATTTGATTACTTTTTATTTGATGGACGTGACATGTAATGTAACAATATATATAATACTATATATATTTCAATTATTAATTCTCACTTTATAGATTTATAGATTTAGGAGATAGATTATATTAGATTAGATTTAGGTAGTAGGTACTTGGGATGTTGCTTGCTTTTATTGGTGTATGTTGAACTTCCTACAATTACGGCGGCATCCGCCTTGAGCTCATTACTTTGAACTGTGTTTTATAGTTAGATGCCTGCCTCGTTGGGGGCCTTGTAAAATAAATAAATCAATAAATCAGAAAGAAAGGTTTCTCCGAAACCATGATGCCGGCCCGTGTTCATTGGGGCTGGTTGGGTATCAACGTGCACCGAATACACTGAACCAGTATTTTAGCCGATACATAAACGAATCCTCAGATACAAAACTTTTACGACGTATGAACGTATGGCACAACAAATATTTACCCAGAAAGGTAATACTTATTAAAAACGAATGTTGATTTGGATCCGTTATATAGAAGGCAAACAACTTTTAGTACTTAAAATTCTACTGCTAAATGTAGTTACAAGTAAAGTTAGTACATTTAGGTAAACACGCCGCATTTCCACAGCTAATTTAAATATTGAAATTGGCTCTTTGACAGAGTGGGAAATCTTAATTCTAATATTATTACAAATGCGAAAGTTCGTATGTTTGTATGTTTCGAAATTATAGTTATTCAATAAAACAAAAGCGGCGGAACGAATTTGAATGAAATTTAACATAATATAGAAGACTTTTTATCCTGGAACAATATTATTTTCTCGGGGGATTGACTAAAAAATATAAAAATCCAAATAATAAACTATCTGTGTGTCAAATTTCATAGTGAAACAGAAACATTCGCATTTATAATAATATTAATAGGATTTATTTTTCTATTTATTCAAAGGCAGCGAGCAAATTCGAGGACAAAATCTAATCTATCTATACTAATATTATAAAGATTAAAGATTTGATTGTTTGTTTGTATAGAATAGGCTCCGGAACTACTGGACCGATTTGAAAAATTCTTTTACCATTAGAAGCCGACATTATCTGTGATGAACATAGGCTACTTTTTACCGCGGGAAAATGCTCCATTCCTACGGGAAATCTAAAGTAAAAGTAAATACTAGCGGCTTGGCCCGGGAGATAGCGCATTCTATCAAAATCAGGTGAAACCTCGCAGAGATATATTATTTCGATGGGTGAAACGACTAACATGACAACTACTTGATGATATTCCACATGATAGATGGCGTTTTATACTTTTCAACGCGGACGAAGTCGCGAGAACCAGCTAGTTAACTAAGTATATAATACTAACTGGCTAGTGTTGAAGGCTTCAGTTATCCATGCCCCAGACAATCCATAAAGATCGACTGCACCGTAGAGTTGGTTCCTGAACGTCACTTTGTTGGTTTTAACACTGTACTGCAAAACCTTACGGACGCATTCCTCCAATTCCTTATCCGTTACACCTTTCGATATGTCCAGATCCAATATATTCTGTAACATTTTAAGGTTCCTTTTTATTTTTAAGGCATAAATGTAACAACTTTCTTACAGAATTTAACTTTTCAAGAAAAGTTAGTGAAACCTCGTGATCAACTAGGCAATGGGCTTCATAAATAATAAATAATAACTAAAAACGATCCCATTCACATCAGCTTTCAAGCAAAAGAAAACCAATTTAAAATAACACGGACCATCTATTTATTTGGAAGCTACGACTCCACAGACAGATGCACAGACAAACATGTGAAACATATAACACCCTGTTTTTATTATTCATAGTTTATAAAACTATTCATAGTTAAGGTTTTACTTACAAAGTTATTTGTAGTGTTCGTTATAAAAGGTACTTTCTGAGAGAGTACATATGATTTTTTTTATTAATTTATTATCATCAATACTAATAATACCTAAATCTGTAAATGTAGGTATTGTAATGTATGTATGTTCCTCCAAAACTCTTAAACGAATTAATTAGGCTAATTTTCTTTTACAACGCGGCCGAAGTGGCAGGCACCAGCTAGTTATACATAAAAATAAATAACCATGACCTAGGTGTCTAGTTGGCTTTGCTTTAAGTTATCTCATTAACACAACTGAATCACTACAATAAATAGATAAGGTTATGTAAGCTCATTAAGAATGCAATTAGATGCTTGACACAATAAGATAGTCCAAGTGCACTGAACGGGTCACTGCGGAAATATGACACTAATAACATTCCTTCATTGTGTTATAAATTGTTAATTAATAAGTACGGGCCACCAGCTTAATATGGTTACTAAATGCATATAAATAAGATTTAAAGTTACAAATGACAATAGGAAACAAGAAACAAGAATAGTTCGTTGTAGAAAATGGATTTTTTTTTAGAAATCTGCTTGATTCAAACATTTTTCCATAAACTTAGTCTATTATGCACTGTATTTTTATCTAACTTGTGATTTTACTCTAAGAAGTCAAACTTGGCGACGAAAATAACGCTTTTCAATTAAGTCCTGGCCAAAGTACAGTCGGCCGCATAAGTCGATTAACACATTCATAACTGCAAAACAACAAAACACACGTGCCATAAGTCGTTGTCACGACTAGAGAACAAAATGAACTTCACGTACAAACGATAGTAAAAAGCTTCAGTAGGTAAGTAATTAAGTAAGTAAGTAATTTTAGACTTTATTATAATTAAAATAATCTATTAAACCACTTACTATACGCAGTCAAAACGAATAATTAATAAATTGAAATTAATTAGTAAGTAAGTTGAGTGTTCAGTTGTTTGCACTTTTGAATGTGTTAATCGACTTATGCGGCCGACTGTACCTATGTTTCTCCAGATTAGATTGACCAAAGCTAAGATAAAAAGTGCTAGCTTCCCCTTAACAACTAGAATGGTGTACCTTAAAAAAGCTATCATATGAAATCAAATAGTTTATTTCCTAAAAAATAGGATAACAAGAATCTAAAAGAGAAGAAATGAAGAAAGAAATCTGCAGCAATCGCTCTTTTTATTACGAAACTAGCGACCCGCTCCCGGCTTTGCGAGGGTGCAACTTTTTTTACAAATGACAGATACATAAAAGCCTTCCTCATTAACACTCTTTCTATTAGTGAAAATTGCTTGAAAGTCGGTTCCTTTAGTTTTTTAGATTATCGCGAACTTACTGACGTACTTTGGCAGTAAGTTCGGCAGGGGACTTTGTTTTATAATATGTAAGAAATTAAGAATAACAATTGTGCCAAACTTAAACATATTAACAACAATATAATAGTTTAACCATTATAAATATATTTTACGAGCGTTTTGGGAAAAAATAGAAATCCAAGACAATGACGATCCTGAGAATAAACCCCGAAAGAAAATCAGGTTCCATTTTATTTTAAAAAATGCTCCTCTCTTACCTCCAATTCATGTGGATGTTTAAACTGAATCAGGGGAACGTCCTCAGCGCCCTCTTCCTTGATAATGTTAAACACTTTATCCAAAAAGGAATGACCGTTACTCATGATTTTTGTTTAAGAATTATTATTATGTTGAAATCGAAATGCAATGTGTTGTCGAGCCCATGGATGGAGCGAGAATGCGTTTGCCCTCAATGCGGGCACCGACCGTTCACGAGTCAAGAATCATTATTTTGTTTGTCTTCGACAACATTTTGTGTCATTAACATAACAACGCTCAGACGAAATAATAAGAGGAAAGATTTGATTGTTTGTTTGTATTGAATAGGCTCCGAAACTACTGGACCCATTTGAAATTTTTTTTTACCATTAGAAGCCGACATTATCCGTGATGAACATAGGTTACTTTTTACCGAAGGGAAAATGCTTCATTCCTACGGGAAATTTAAAATAAAAGTAAATACTTACTAGCGGCTTGGCCCGGAAGATAGCGCCGCCATCTATCCAAAATACGGTAGATGGCGTTTTATACTTTTCTATACGCGGACGAAGTCGCAAACACCAGCTAGTTATTTATATTTATATTAATTTCATATTCATGAAATCATTATACTTACTCAATCAAATCAAACCAAAATGCATGTGCAAAAAGTATATTTCTACGACAAAAAAGATTTCCTGAAAACTTTTAGATGAAGGCTTATTTTAAAAAAGTATTTTATTTAAAAACTAGGCTTATTTATTATATGCAGAATTATTCGTCTTTTTAAAGTGAAAATTTAATAGTTTATTTATTACTTTGATGAATAGGTAATTAAATTTTGAACGTCGTAGTTAGACAAATAAAATAGGTGCTCAGAAACACTTGGCAAAGTTTTTTATACGACAGTTAGTTACTGTTACTAACTATTCACTAAAGTCAAAATCTTGGAATTTCAAAAGAGTGCAAATTACAAATTTTGGTTTGACAATGACTATGTAGAAGTGGTTTGAGAAAGTTTTGGTGGAAAAACTTTTAATTACCCTTACGATTTCTTTGTAATGATGACTGCGGTCGCCTACAACAAGCTTCACCATTATGAGAGTTTGTTCCCCCACCTATCCTTATCATTTGCAGACGTTTGTTCCACCATCTATCCCCTATTAATGTCTCCCCAAACCTATTAGGTAACTATATTTTGAATTCAAGTTTCAGTAAAAATTTTATTCAAATAGGAAATCATTAAAAAAATATGCCACACACACATTGTCATATTTAAAACGGTATAGTGATTAATTTATTATGCAATTAATTTATTAATTTATTAAAGAGGTAATTAATTTCTTAATAATAATTAATGTGTCCTGTGATGGTAGGTACCTTAAACAATTTAATAAATATCATTTATAATTGATAACAGAGAGAAATTATATTTACGAGAAACAAACACGACGAGATGTCGTTCAACCTTGTGCTTCATTATAATTAATAGTCTTATGAACACGGCCGAATAGATTTATGACAATGGGATAAATCTATTCTTTTTGGGAGTTTGGTCAAAATTTCTGTTGTATGTAATTTTTTTTTGTCTGAAAACAAAATTTAAAAAATAATGAATTTCAAAAAATTCCGTGAACGATCTCGTTCAATAAAAGATTCTGTTAATCTCGTTACAAGTGCGGAAAAGTGGAGAAATTACGGAAAACCTTCCAGACGTTCAGGATCCAAATATTTAGAAGACAGTTCCGAAGATGACGATGACCAACGTGACAATAGTGATGATAGTGATGACGGTGAACCTAATATTAATGTAGAAGAATGCAATTAGATGCTTGACACAATAAGATAGTCCAAGTGCACTGAACGGGTCACTGCGGAAATATGACACTAATAACATTCCTTCATTGTGTTATAAATTGTTAATTAATAAGTACGGGCCACCAGCTTAATATGGTTACTAAATGCATATAAATAAGATTTAAAGTTACAAATGACAATAGGAAACAAGAAACAAGAATAGTTCGTTGTAGAAAATGGATTTTTTTTTAGAAATCTGCTTGATTCAAACATTTTTCCATAAACTTAGTCTATTATGCACTGTATTTTTATCTAACTTGTGATTTTACTCTAAGAAGTCAAACTTGGCGACGAAAATAACGCTTTTCAATTAAGTCCTGGCCAAAGTACAGTCGGCCGCATAAGTCGATTAACACATTCATAACTGCAAAACAACAAAACACACGTGCCATAAGTCGTTGTCACGACTAGAGAACAAAATGAACTTCACGTACAAACGATAGTAAAAAGCTTCAGTAGGTAAGTAATTAAGTAAGTAAGTAATTTTAGACTTTATTATAATTAAAATAATCTATTAAACCACTTACTATACGCAGTCAAAACGAATAATTAATAAATTGAAATTAATTAGTAAGTAAGTTGAGTGTTCAGTTGTTTGCACTTTTGAATGTGTTAATCGACTTATGCGGCCGACTGTACCTATGTTTCTCCAGATTAGATTGACCAAAGCTAAGATAAAAAGTGCTAGCTTCCCCTTAACAACTAGAATGGTGTACCTTAAAAAAGCTATCATATGAAATCAAATAGTTTATTTCCTAAAAAATAGGATAACAAGAATCTAAAAGAGAAGAAATGAAGAAAGAAATCTGCAGCAATCGCTCTTTTTATTACGAAACTAGCGACCCGCTCCCGGCTTTGCGAGGGTGCAACTTTTTTTACAAATGACAGATACATAAAAGCCTTCCTCATTAACACTCTTTCTATTAGTGAAAATTGCTTGAAAGTCGGTTCCTTTAGTTTTTTAGATTATCGCGAACTTACTGACGTACTTTGGCAGTAAGTTCGGCAGGGGACTTTGTTTTATAATATGTAAGAAATTAAGAATAACAATTGTGCCAAACTTAAACATATTAACAACAATATAATAGTTTAACCATTATAAATATATTTTACGAGCGTTTTGGGAAAAAATAGAAATCCAAGACAATGACGATCCTGAGAATAAACCCCGAAAGAAAATCAGGTTCCATTTTATTTTAAAAAATGCTCCTCTCTTACCTCCAATTCATGTGGATGTTTAAACTGAATCAGGGGAACGTCCTCAGCGCCCTCTTCCTTGATAATGTTAAACACTTTATCCAAAAAGGAATGACCGTTACTCATGATTTTTGTTTAAGAATTATTATTATGTTGAAATCGAAATGCAATGTGTTGTCGAGCCCATGGATGGAGCGAGAATGCGTTTGCCCTCAATGCGGGCACCGACCGTTCACGAGTCAAGAATCATTATTTTGTTTGTCTTCGACAACATTTTGTGTCATTAACATAACAACGCTCAGACGAAATAATAAGAGGAAAGATTTGATTGTTTGTTTGTATTGAATAGGCTCCGAAACTACTGGACCCATTTGAAATTTTTTTTTACCATTAGAAGCCGACATTATCCGTGATGAACATAGGTTACTTTTTACCGAAGGGAAAATGCTTCATTCCTACGGGAAATTTAAAATAAAAGTAAATACTTACTAGCGGCTTGGCCCGGAAGATAGCGCCGCCATCTATCCAAAATACGGTAGATGGCGTTTTATACTTTTCTATACGCGGACGAAGTCGCAAACACCAGCTAGTTATTTATATTTATATTAATTTCATATTCATGAAATCATTATACTTACTCAATCAAATCAAACCAAAATGCATGTGCAAAAAGTATATTTCTACGACAAAAAAGATTTCCTGAAAACTTTTAGATGAAGGCTTATTTTAAAAAAGTATTTTATTTAAAAACTAGGCTTATTTATTATATGCAGAATTATTCGTCTTTTTAAAGTGAAAATTTAATAGTTTATTTATTACTTTGATGAATAGGTAATTAAATTTTGAACGTCGTAGTTAGACAAATAAAATAGGTGCTCAGAAACACTTGGCAAAGTTTTTTATACGACAGTTAGTTACTGTTACTAACTATTCACTAAAGTCAAAATCTTGGAATTTCAAAAGAGTGCAAATTACAAATTTTGGTTTGACAATGACTATGTAGAAGTGGTTTGAGAAAGTTTTGGTGGAAAAACTTTTAATTACCCTTACGATTTCTTTGTAATGATGACTGCGGTCGCCTACAACAAGCTTCACCATTATGAGAGTTTGTTCCCCCACCTATCCTTATCATTTGCAGACGTTTGTTCCACCATCTATCCCCTATTAATGTCTCCCCAAACCTATTAGGTAACTATATTTTGAATTCAAGTTTCAGTAAAAATTTTATTCAAATAGGAAATCATTAAAAAAATATGCCACACACACATTGTCATATTTAAAACGGTATAGTGATTAATTTATTATGCAATTAATTTATTAATTTATTAAAGAGGTAATTAATTTCTTAATAATAATTAATGTGTCCTGTGATGGTAGGTACCTTAAACAATTTAATAAATATCATTTATAATTGATAACAGAGAGAAATTATATTTACGAGAAACAAACACGACGAGATGTCGTTCAACCTTGTGCTTCATTATAATTAATAGTCTTATGAACACGGCCGAATAGATTTATGACAATGGGATAAATCTATTCTTTTTGGGAGTTTGGTCAAAATTTCTGTTGTATGTAATTTTTTTTTGTCTGAAAACAAAATTTAAAAAATAATGAATTTCAAAAAATTCCGTGAACGATCTCGTTCAATAAAAGATTCTGTTAATCTCGTTACAAGTGCGGAAAAGTGGAGAAATTACGGAAAACCTTCCAGACGTTCAGGATCCAAATATTTAGAAGACAGTTCCGAAGATGACGATGACCAACGTGACAATAGTGATGATAGTGATGACGGTGAACCTAATATTAATGTAGAAGAAATGTTCACTTATGAAAATGCAAATGAGTCTGACGAGGACACCGAAGTGCAGTTGACAAGTAAACAGACACTTTTACTCGCTACGATGGTTCCCGACGAATTGCTCTTATTGGAGAAGTAAATTTTTTGTGTATTTTTAATTTGTGTTACACATTACAAACAGCGTTACCACAGCGAGTTGTATTGATGTATCAGGCCGCATCCCAGAAAATAATATTTTATCAATTGCTATGAGAAAATATATCGCGATTGTGTTGCCTATTATGAATATCATTGTACATTAATGAAGAAGGACTGTTATGAAAAACTGCTTTTGTCTATAAAGCACTCACAAAATATTTTATAAGTCAGTGGCATGGTCCGACATAAAATAACAGAATAACTTCTTTAATGGAAGTTAAAGTTTAGTTTTTTCTTTTACTTCTTTTTTTAATTTTTTTCGGTACAATTTATATTTTCATTTAATTTCATTGCGTTCTTTCAATCCGGTTAATATAATTGACTATAAACTAGAGAACATGTTTTAGGAGAAGTCTGTGCCTTTCTATCGCTGCATTTTCTAAGTCTCTGAGGAAGTTATAAACATCTTCATGCTCACATACAAACCGTGGATAGTCTATAGAATATATCATAGGGAGCTCATTTCTATATTTCCCTATCCCTTATTCTAATAAGGTCGGCAGCGTACTTGCAGCACTTGTGGCGTTGCTTTTGTATTATAGGCAACGGTAGCCACCAACCATCAAGTAGACCACCAGCAAGATTAAGGTTTTGTTCTATCAACGCAATTCTGCTAATTTGGGCATTCATTGTTTTAGGTTTGACTTCAAAGAGCCAAAACGTTTTGTTGGTGTTTTGTTAATGGCTGATGTTTCTGGATACACTGCTTTATCAGAACGTTACTGTAACTCTGGAGAAGGCGGAACATATAGATTGACAGTGACCCTCAATTCGTATATTGGATCATTAACGGAACTTATTTATAGACATGGCGGTGACGTCATCAAGTTTGCAGGAGATGCATTCCTTGCACTTTGGAAAACTGACAAGCGAACGTTTCTCTGTCACACAATTCACAATGTAATAGCATGCGCTTTAATTATGCAACATTGCTATGGGTCATACGAAACTGATGCAAAAGTAAATCTGAAAGTTAAGTTGGCAATATCGGCTGGAAATCTAATTTTTTCGTCCATAGGTGACGGCACAGACATGAACTATGTCATTGTGGGATTACCAGTAAAAGAGGCAAAGAAGGCTGAAAGTCTATGTTCTTCTGGCGACGTGAGACTAACACCTACAGCATGGGGCCATTGTTACTCTAGAAACTACGATCACGTAATTCATGAAGATGGACATGTCACTATTAAAACAATTCTATACGATCCACGTGAGAAAGATGTATCTAAACCCTTTCACGGTTTTGGGCCCATGATCACATATACTAATAAAGCATTTAACGGGATCGAGGACCTTCCAGATACTTTATGGGAAACAAATAAAAACAGCGAACAACCAATTACTGAAATATTAAAACAACATGAAACGTTAAGTATTCGAAAAACAATTTTACTATCAGAAGTAAAGAATGTAGGTCCAGAAATAAGAAAATTTATGATACGACCTGTTCTTACACAGATTGATGGCCACCAACCATTGGAGTATCTAACAGAAATGAGAGAGGTGTCAGTTATGTTTATGACACTAAAGCCTAAAGATTGTCCTTATTTACAATTATTAACAATTGTTAGCAATGCATATCAAATAACACGCGAGATTGTCTATAAATCCATGGGATGCGTTAATAAAATAATATTATTCGATAAGGATATCATGATATTGGTGATTTTTGGACTGCGCGGTTTTAAACACGAGTCTGAAGCACAAGCGGCATTGAAATGCTCTTACGTTATTAAAAAGAACATAGCCGCTCTTCACGGTGTAACTGAAGTATCTATAGGAATAACTACTGGTCAAGTGTACTGCGGCGTTGTAGGTCATCCTTTAAGAAGAGAATTCACTGTAATAGGTGCAGTAGTAAACAAAGCTGCCAGACTAATGTGCTGTTACCAAGATAAAATCACATGCGACGAAAGCACTTTCATTAAAAGCAGATTGTCTAAATTTGGTTTTACTCTCCAACCAAAAATAGACCTTAAAGGCATCAAACATCCTGGTAATATATATGAATATTCAGAGGAAATAAGGACAAGAGAAATAAATAATATTCCAACGATACAAACTTTGCTTAATAGAAATATTGAAATGTGTTATTTCGAAGAATGGCTACAGGTTTATGATTCAAAGAATAGGCTTTTTGATGCCCTTCTGTTTTTAGGGGATTCTGGTGTAGGAAAAACTCGATTATTAGAATGGATGGCTAGGCACGCTAGAACTCTAGAAGATTATAACGTGTGTTATATAAATTTAACATGTATACATACGGCTACTCCACATTTAGCGTTAACACAAATTGTCAATCAACTTCTAAATATAAAAGAACCCATTATTGGATTCAGCAAAGAGGAAAAAATTGTGGAACTATTACAGGTGTATGACGAAGATCTGTGTTATTTAAATAATATTATCAAAGTTCGCTTTGCTTATCATGAAGGAGTTTATTCCCAAGACGAAAATCATCAAAAGAACAAGGCTAAAATCCTACTTAAAAGGCTTTTAAATTGTTTGTCGGAATCGTATGTAATTCTTCTCGACGACTTACAGAATTTGGATTCAAGCTCATGGGAATATATTTCCATCGTGTTGAGCATATCGAAAATATTTACTATTCTGTCAGTTACGCGCACAAAGTTTAATATTACACAAGACTGGCTTTACAGTGTATTTACTAACTCAAGTATAAGAAAAATTATTTTAAAGCCGTTAGATAATAACTTTATACCCGCACTTGCATGTCAAATACTAAACGTAAATGGTGTTGCAGGAGATCTGTGTGAAGCTCTGAAAAATAAATGCAAAGGAAAACCAGGTAATATTGAGAATTTTATTCTACACCTGTTCTCCAAAGGAGCTCTTGAAATTAAAAAAGTACTAGCTGACGAACTAAATGAATTGATTCAAGAAGAGAGCTTGCAATTGCCGGACTCTATATTATTACACCCACAAGCATTCGATCCAAAAGACCAAATTGTATTAGACCAAATTATATCCGAGGAATTAACAAGTGATAAATATATATGTGTAGTTAAGCGAAAGGAAGATTTAAAAAGTAATATGAATACGCAGAACTTAGCAACATTAACAATGATTCAAATTGACACACTGACGCCATATCAACAGTTATTATTAAAAATAGCTTCTGTTATTGGCAATATTTTATCGAGAGATCTCTTAGAAAACATAATGTATGAAAACAACCAAGTGACAACAGCAAAAGCAATAAAAAGGTTATTTGGAATGCAGTTGCTGATTTGTGCAAATGTTCCTTTAAAGAGTGACTGGAACAAAGCATTGTCTACAGTAAGTTTTGTATCAACAATGAGTAAAAGGGATAAAGTAAGTTTAACTTGTGATTGTGATTTTGATTACGATCATGAAAATGAAGTCCTACCCAAGTATGCATTTTGTAAAATTATGAGATTTGTAAGTAAAAAGTCACAAAAAACCTTTTACGAATTATTGCCGACGAATCAGAAAAAAGAATTCCACTCTCGAATAATCAATTATCTAGAAAATAATAAGCAGAAGTGTCATAACTGTGGAGGTAAAATTTTGGTGGTGAATTCAAATACACATTTAAACACTTTAAGTGATATTGTTTCATCCACTAATTTCAATAGAATTCATAGCAACGACTCGGTTACGGCAACTAAAAGTTTGATCAATAATTCAATAAGATTAGGCAATGTTAAATTTAGCAGTGATAATAAAGTAAAATCGGAATCCTTCATGAAAGTTACGTATTTATCAGAAGACCGTAATTCCCAAGAACAATCAAACGAATCTTTAGAAAGAGACGCTTCAATGAAAAAAACAAGATTCTGTAATGTTATCCTGTCCAAATTGATAAGGTCATCCAAGAAAGTCTCGTCAACGCCTATTTTGGTTCGAATGTCCAATTTCAAATTAGAAAAACTCAATACAGCATTCGTAACAACTAGAGTATTTGAAAAATTTCGCGAAGTTATTGAAGCCGATGATATTAATAAATGGCATTCTATCGATGTTGTCGACAGTCAGGATATTTTAGATTCATTCACAGAAAGCAATAGTGAAATGCCGATAAGTGTTAAAATAAATAAAGGCGTATCACAAACTAACTTTGAAATCTGTGCTTGTGCAAAATTAAATGTAACAATTTATGAACAGTTAATTTATCATGCAAAACTTGCTGAATTAAAGACAAAAACTATTAAATTTTTAATATGTTATAGCCGCGCGTGTTTACTTAGTGACGATGTTAACGATGCTCTCGAGAAACTTGATGAAGCCGAAAAGTCTATTATAGAAGATCAAAGTAATAATAATGTAAGTGTGTTTGATAAAAAAAGATTTTTGGGTAAAATATATGCTTTGAGAGCCGCTTCGCAAATAATGTGTGGAAATATAATAACAGCTAAACAAAATATGCAAAGAGCTTTAAGTATTTACCATATAAATCTTTTGACAATTAGACGTTTACTTAAAATTAAAAATACTATTCCGAAACTGACAAGAGGAAAATATAAAATTAAAAAGGAAGTTATGTTACGTGATTCAATTTATTGCCTGAATATTGCCACTCTGCTGTATTCTTCACTAGGTAATGACAAACTGGCTTGGTTGTCGTCTCAATACGCTATTACTTCATTAAATCAAATACAATGTAATATTACTGATATATGTGATACCCTCGCCAATGCTTTACAGATAGAAATTGTACGTGGAAATCTAGAGGCTGTCATTGAAACAGAAAGAAAAGCTTGCAATATTCTGAAAAAAATACCCCGGCCAGTTCAGGCAGAAGAGCTTCCAGCGTTAGGTAGGTTTTGTATGGCGGTGTTTCGCGCGAGAATAGCACGAGCAAGATTAGCTGCAAGTATTCGTTCTGGTTATAAGGCATTTGCAATAAGTCGATTCCTTCATGTCATCAATATATCTTTAGATATTATACCAGATCTCTTTTACCTTTTACTTGCGCGTGGCCGCATAGGAGAAGCAGTTGCAGTAGTAAAGGAAATTCTCAATTTAAGTCACAATTGGCGGTGGCTTGAAAGGGAAACGTGGTATTACGCTCTTTGCATCGACATGATATTGGATTGCGGGTTACAGATAGAGTCACCAGATGAAATAACACGTTTTGCTTTACACAAATCTGTAAAAACCAAGGCGACGATGTCTAGTTATCGACGGTTGATCGTGAGCCTTTGGACTTATTGGTTAAGAGTAGAGCCTGAAGGAAAAGCAAAGCTATTTGAATCCGATGCCTTAAGATGGGCTAATTACGAAGACGATGACGGAACAACTACTGCACTTTTAAGCGGTATGAGACTTGCAGAAGGAATGATAACAAGTTTAGCTACCAAAATGGATGATCTAAGAAAAGTAAGTTATCATTAACATTAGCTGCCTCAGCTGCTGCTATATTCATTTATTCTAATATTTCTATGTACGAACTTAGTAATTCTTTTTATACGTTTACTTACCCATACATATCCTATAGCACATCCTTTTCACAAAAGTGATGTCAGCGGCTGATTGTATGATCCTACGCAAATCGTGATATGGTGCCGTTTTGAGAAGTTCCTAACTAATACCTAACCAATTAAAATCTAGGCATATACGAATGACATCTGAAGATTTAGCTGGCTAAACTGTTAGATACTTCGTTACTACTTGGCGTGGGCTAGGCTAGGCATATCGAGAAATATTCATTAAAAATGTTTCACCAGAGGCATTGTCGTTTACTCGCAGTTTCAACGAACATCCGTAACATAATGTATTTTTTCAGGTTGTAGATTTAATGGAATTACGTTCGATAGCTGACAGAGAACTAATTAGATTAGAAAGGGATGTGCAGATGTGTCGCACTATTTATCCACGTTGGATGTTGATGAAAGCCAACTCTTTAAGAATTTCCGGACGCAATAATGCAGCATTGACAGCATTTGAGCAGGTTGGTTTTAAATAACAGTAGACATCGTGTTTTATGTAGTATACTTACACGATCTATCATCAGCTGTAGCTGTGCCTCTTGCTAAGTGTGCAAGTAGTATTTAAAGGATAATTTCATATAATAAAAAAATGTATATGTCGGAGATTAAGGATGGCGCCACCAGTTCGCAAGAATTGGATGTAGTCTATGTGTGGCGACATCGCGTTACAGATAGCTCTATATTCAGTTTTCTATCTGGCAATATTGTTTTTCTTTATTTTCCGTGTTTATTATTTAAAATGGCATCATTATGTTCAATTTTATAAGTTGGTAAAGACCGTATGTTTTTCTGATTGGACGTCAATTAAGATTGTAATGTTGGTTGATTGGAAACTCAAGCGAGGCAGGTACGGATAGCGTTGATTGGCTAAACGATTTTACTTCCGGTTCCGCTTCGCTTGGACATGGCTCTTGGCGGGGATGAAGAAGGGTTTGAGTTGAGAGATTCACTTTTGTTGGCATTCTTGTTCAGGACGCGATTGTTGGCGGTTGTTTGGGAATTCTCCGACCAAAAGACTTGTCGGTTTCCAAGCAACCAATTTTGCAAAATTAAGATTTTCATAGTTGAATTATTTTGTTGTTGTAAACTATTATTTTAACTCAATCATTGTTATTTACTATTGTCTAATATCTGTATAGAAGCGAATAAACGCTGATTGATTGAACTTGAAGAAATCTTTGATTTAAAGAAGCAAATAAAAGATCATCGCTATGTCCGATACCCGAGATAACGCCCCGATACCCACTTCGGCCCATCCTGATCCGTCATATATAATAAAAGGCAAAATGAAAACTGTGCACATCAGTTCTCCCACGTCACACAGTGAGACCAGTTTGTCTTTACCTTTAAAGCAGTTGTATTTAAGGACGGGCTCGTAGCTTTAGTTTAGAACTTTTCTGCCAATATTTCAGAAAGATAGTATAAATAAGTAGGTTCCTACGTTAAAACTTCTGTATTTTCTTTTAAACAAAACAGGCTTTGGAAATGTCTCGTCGCATACATAATAAATTAGAAGAAGCCCTTGCACTGGCAGCTACATCTAAAAGGAACAAGTCGTGGATGCAGATGGCTCGCAAGGCAAACTTTATTGATTGTTTAAACATACCTGAACACATCTGTTCGTCGTGGCATAAGATATTATACAAAATTACTACTAACAAAAACAGCCTCTCTGAAGATTTAAATATCTCGTTCTAGGTGATGGTAAGCAGCTTAATCTCCCATTATATATTATTTTAATGATTATTTATTGAATATACATACTTACCTAAAATTGGCTTAATCTGGTGAAGGGCACGTATAAATTAGGTACTTAAATAAATAAGCATTTTTTGGTTTATGAAAATTAGGGTAAAAGTTATTATTTTATTCTTCATAATAAATCCCACATATATTATTATGAAAAGTTCCCCATGTTACCCAGCATCAAAGATTTAAATCTTTGCCCAGCATAAGAGTTCTTCAAGTTAAGATCCAACCAAAGATATACTCTCTCTTCCAACCAAGAGAGTATATTATATTATGTTCCTTGAGTTCCAAGCAAAGTCTTATGTGCCTTATCATTGAACTTGAGATAGCTACTTGCAGCGAATGTTATCAGACTCAGTCTAGACTAGCAGTTAAAGTAGTTCACCGGTAATTACCACCCACTGACAAATTCGAGACTCAATAAGACTATTTTTCACAAAGCATGGGTTCGGTGTTGTTTGGTATTTAAAGTTAGGTATTAGAGAAGTAAGTAGCGTTGATGATGCTAATGTTATTTTAATAAATGAACTTTGCACTTATAATAGTCTGTGCACATACGAATTCATAATAAAATTATCATCTTCTGTGGTTTGACGGGTTTGACGTTTACTTACTTATTCGTTCTTTGTATTTATTTGGTATTTATTTTCAAATCAACTTTATCAACTTAACTTTTTTTTTAAACTTTTGAAACAATAAATATTAATTGTTTATTTTAACTTAATTTTTAGGTAAAATTTAGGTACTAAAATACAACATCAATTCAGACATTTAAATTTGACTCTTTTTCGTTAGTCTCATACAATACAAAATATTCAAAGAGCTTGTTTGTTTATTAGTTTCGTAACAAAGTTTCTTATCGCTCATTGTTTTAACTTTCTTATCATATACTTAACTAAAACTAAGGAAATTTTATCATAATATGAAGTGTAGGTTATAAATATTTAGTTAACCAGCCTCAATTCTAACACGTTTTACATCACTTGAATAAAGTTAAAAAATGTCTGAAAATAAAAGTGTTTTTATTGGATTGATCTGCTCATCAAGTTCTTTAACAGAATTGTCTTTAATCAATGGATATATTGCTGTGGAAAATGGAAAGGTATTTTTTTACTAAATACAAAATATAACGAAACTTATAGGTAGGTAGGTAAATAAAAATGTAGATTACGTTTTAAAATGTGGAAAGAAATTTAGAATTGAAATGTGAATTTTATGAAATAAAATAAGTAATGTTTATTATTATTATTGCATAAAAAATTAATAAAAAAAATTGTTAAGTTCTATTAAATATAAAACATAAATTTTCAATAAAAAATCTCATTTTAGATCATCAAAAAGGGTACTCTAGCAGAATATGAAGAGTTATACAAAACTGGATTCTTTTCTGGCTATAAAATTATAAAGTTGAGCGATGGCCAGTTGTTGATGCCAGGCTTTATAGATTGCCATACACACGCACCTCAGTTCCCAAACATTGGAATCGGACTGGACCAACCTCTACTCGAGTGGCTTAACAAGTATACATTCCCGTTGGAAAGTGCCTACAACGACACCCAGTTTGCGTCTAGTGTTTACGACCTAGTTGTTGTAAGTTTTATTAATAAGAACCAACTTAGAAATTTTATTTTTGAATTAGCTGCTGCCCGCGACTTCACACGCATAACTTTGTAAATTATATATACTAAAACCTTCCACGAGAACCACTCTAAGCATTGGTGAAAACAGCATGAAAATCGGTGCAGTAGTTTTTGAGTTTATTGCGAACAGACAGATGTAATGATTATAAAGAGAAAAGATTTGTATTTTTGTAATGAATAAACTCAAACCTACTGGACCAATTTCAAAAATTATTTCACCTATAAGAGGCTACATTGTCAGCGACTAACATAGGCTATATTTTATAAAGTTCAGCGGACGAAGTCGCGTGCAACAGCTACTTAAACATAATGTAGCAGTACGCTCAGGTATCAGTACGTTTAGATGTAAGCTCCAATCCCAGACGGTCTTTTTGTTTCAGTTATTGTGTAGAAATAATTATCATTTGCTCTTATTAACAAAACATTGAAAATATTGTCAGTTCTAGCTGTGGGTGGTATCTATTATCAATTCTAATACAAAGAAGAAGTATCCATGTTCTACGGTGGGCTACAGCTTATTTTGACTGGTTTTACTCTTGACAGTTCCCTCGATGTTGCTCGAGTTCCTAGGCAACCTAACAATCTAGTATTTGCAACCGTTTAAGTAGAAATACAAATTTTAAAAATTAAGTTAAATTTCAGAAAAGATTAATAAACAATGGGACGACCACGGCATGCTACTACGGATCTCTACACCTTAAAGGGACCATGGAACTGGTGAAGTGTGTGATCGAGAACCACCAAAGAGCTCTTGTGGGCAAAGTTAGTATGAATGTGAAGAACGATGCAGGCTATTTCAACGACACTAAGCTGGAACTTCAACAAACTGAACAGTTTATTGCATATGTTTTATCATCAAAGGTATAAATATATACATTTTATAGGAAAGAAACTAAGTCTGCACATTAATTTATAAAATAAACTGTATTTAATATTTTTGTATGTTAATAAAAATTTGGTTAATATTGACATCTACTTAATATTCTTAATTGTATTAAAAAAAAAAACTTTCAGAATGCATTGGTTCTTCCTATAATAACGCCAAGATTTGCTCTGAGCTGTGATGAGGAGTTAATGTATGGTTTATCGCAATTATCCAAAAAATATGATTGCAGAATACAGGTTTGTACGAGTGAATTTTAAATTTTTAAAGTATTCTTCAAATATGTGTTTATGCATGGTATTTGTTTAAAAATCGTTTTACAAAATATTTTTTTCCCTTTACAGAGTCATATATCAGAAAATCTCGAAGAAATAAAAGCAGTGTTGAAAATGTACCCGGACTGTAACACTTATGCAGATGTATACAACAAATGTCAAATTTTGAATAACAAAGTAAGTTAAAAGGTTTTAATTACACTACAGCTAATTAAGAAAAAGTCCATTTTGTATTTTTTTTGTCCTGAATTGAACTTAGTTGATGAAGTAATGTGGGGTAAACATAATAATATGCCGTATGCATTAAGATGGAAACAAAGGTTAAATGCTAAAAATAACTATTGTTTAATAAAAAACTCACATTCAAGCAATAGACAACGCAATTGCTTTGAAAAAAGTATATATTAAATGTGTGAAAGACAAAATAATAATACTAGCTGATGTCCGCGACTCCGTCCGCGTTGAAAAATAAAATAAAAAAAGAAGCAATTTAATAACGCTTTACAAATTGTTGCTATAACACTTTGGCCAGGCGTTAGTTACAGTTTTATATTTTTGATAATCCCTCGGAAACAGCACTTTTGTCTTGGATGAAAGATACCCTATGGCTTTGTGGTGTCCCAGACAACGTGTATGCAAAATTTCATAGTGATCTGTGCAGTAGTTTTTGCGTGAAAGCGTAACAAACAAACAAACTCACATACATGGTTATACCTTTTTCAGTGCATAATGGCGCATGCAATACATTTGAGCGATGCTGAGATAAATCTCTTATCGGAGAAAGGTGTCTCGTTTGCTCACTGCCCGGCCTCTAACACGAGACTCAAGTCCGGCCTTTGTCCTGTTAGGGACTATCTCAATAAAAACATCAACGTTGGATTAGGAACAGGTAATTTATTGCACCCTGTGTGAAAAGGTGAAGTCAGTAAAACTCCAAAATACTTTGTCTACAAACATTGATTAGTTATTCAAGAGTTCAAATAACTTTAGACGAAATAGATATATGCAGTAGTTTTGTCAAAAAGAGTATGTATACGCCCAAGGGTCTGTTTATGATTTTATTTTTGGTATGAATGGTTGTGCATCTCAGTCGACTGCTCTTCCAGCGGTTTACTGTGTGAGACAGAATGAATTTTAGCTATAGTTCGTGTAGCGAATAAAGACTTCTCGGCAAATGTGCGCAAAATTCTATTTTTAGGTCTTTGAGGGGGCAGAGGAGCGTGAGGGGCTGAGTCTACCAATAACGTGTGCCGACACGTTATTGGTAGAGTCATTCGCTCTTCCCCTCGCGCACTTCGTTCGCGCGTCTCGATTCTCTTAGGTACTATTGCGTACAGATTGTTTTATCGTATTAGTAAATACGTCATGGTGAATAAATGCCTAAAAAAACGTTGCCCTTCGAAATCGCACAATGATTTAATGGAAGGAATATCAACACTGCCTGTGATGTTAAAAAAAATGTCATTTTCCTTAGCAATTTTGTGCGCAATTGTACACATGCGCCGATTCCCCCACTAGTGTCGCCTTCAAACCTTAATAAGTATAATAATTCACCTATACACCGACCGATGAGTTCGAGCAGCCGACTAGTTTTGTCTTAATTTAAAAGCTTTAAAAAATAATATGTACAGTCGGCCGCAAAAGTCGATTAACACATTAAAAATTGAAAAACAACTAAACACTCAACGCGCCATAAGTGGTTATCACGACTAGAGAACAAAATAACCTTCACGTACAAACGATTGTAAAAAGGTTCAGGAAGTAAGTCAGTGAGTAATTGAGTGTTCAGTTGTTTTGCACTTTTGAATGTGTTAATCGACTTATGCGGCCGACTGTATATCCAAGCCGAATGTATAAGGAATTAGTATATTTTCAGACGTGTCTGGCGGTGACAATGCGTCAATATTGGATGCGATCCGCCGCACGATGGACGTCTCCACGCATTTGGAGCTTCAAGGGAAAGATCGCTATTCTATCGATTGGACGGAGGCCTTCTATATGGCTACATTGGGTAGTGCTAGAGGTAAATATATATAGTAAATTATAAGGAACAAGATAAGTTCGTTATAATTAAAAAAAAAAAAAAACCTGCCTTTTTATGGACCTGCGTGTATGCTTAGACCTTTTAAACTATAGGTAACGGATTTTAATGCAGTTTTCACTAATAGAAAAAGAAATTAATGAGAAAAGTTCACGACTAGCTGGTGCCCGCGACTTCGCGTTGAAAAAAATTCAGAACAATAGTCTTCGTTATCCGTTCGTTTATCCGGATTTTCGATTATCCGACAACAATTAGTCCAGTTACGGTTAATCGAGTTTTTTACTGTATTTATTATTAATAACTAGCTGGTGCTCGCGACTTCGTCTAAAACGCCATCTACCGTGGAATATCACCAAGCAGTTGTCATGTTAATCGCTTCACCCATCGAAATAATATATCTCTGCGAGATCTCACTTGATATATCCATATATGGCGCTATCTCCCATCCCATCTTTACTTTTATTTTAGATTTCCTGTAGGAATGAAGCATTTTCCCGCGATAAAAAGTATCCTATGTTCATCACAGATAATGTTGGCTTCTAATGGTAAAAGAATTTTTCAAATCGGTCCAGTAGTTACGGGGCAACACAAACAAACAAACAATCAAATCTTTCCTCTTTATAATATTAGTATAGATATGTATTTGTTGTTTTAAACATTGTGTGTACTAATAATAATATGCACAAAACTCGCTTTTCTTCATACATTCGTTTATCCGGATTTTCGATTATCCGACAACAATTAGTCCAGTTACGGTTAATCGAGTTTCTACTGTATAAAATTAATTTGACGTTTTGTGTTTTAGCATTAAATCTGGACGATAAGATCGGAAGCTTGGATGTAGGGAAGGAGTTTGATTGTTTAGTGGTAGACGTCTACCGCGGGGCTATAGATCAGTACAAATACTCGCAGGAAAGCGGTGACGCGCAAACGCATGCGCGGGAGTTGCTACAGCGGTTCATACACTTGGGCGACGACAGGAACATCATACAAGTCTATGTCAACGGGAAAAAGATTAAAGACATATCATATAGAAGCTTATAAACCACTTTTGTTTATAAGTTGAGAGAACCTAAATATAAAGTGCTCAATAAAAAAATGGTTATCAATATTAGAGTTATTAGTAAAAATGTAACACAAGATGAAAGATAATTCACAAATATTTGTCTTTCCGTTACTTGAATTTTTAGCGAATAAATATTTTCTTGTCTTTTGGATAATCAGTGACTTAATCAGCTCGTTAATTAGTAGACATATATAGAAACATCATTCGTTTTGAGATTACTTTTCAGAACCCAACAATGATGGTAACGACCAAAGATTTAAATCGAGAGATGCGCCCTTACTAGCGAAACTGTGTTACAAAATACAAAATATATATACACACTTTTGACACAGATACACTTTTAAACACAGATACAGATAGTTCAACTCATTTGTGATTTTCGCTATGTGCGCGTTCGCTATGTGTGCGTACGTTTTGCTCGGACGACGACGTCCGCGTCACTGCTACACAAATTAAAGCTGTATAATTACAAGCGCACGCACACATAGCGCCGCCACAGATCAGTTTAACTATCTGTAACACATTCCTTACTTCAAACGTGATTGTGACGATAGCCACGATCTCTTCAAGCGACCGTCACTCACTGTAGCTGGCGTGCAACTGTAGTTGGGTCGTGTGGTTGTTACCAACCCATTGTTAACAATTTTCGGTGTATTTTTAGTATGGCGCGAGATTAGGGCTGATCTTCGATTTAAATCTTTGGTAACGAACGACATAACAATATTATATGGAATATAATTATGTCAGTGATTTTTTATTATGGTGCTATAGCAAATTGTGATAAATATGATCAATGGATATATAGCTATTACTAGAATGATATACTAGCTGGTGCTCGCGACTTCGTTCGCGTTCAAAATGTTATATAGCCTAAAGCCTTCCTTGATAAATGAACCACTAGTTCCTGAGATTAGCGCGTACCACCAAACTCTTCAGCTTTATATATTGGTATACATTATAAAAACTGTATTCTAATGGGTGTATCTCAATTGTTATTTTTATATTTATTTATAACGATTTTTAGACCAGTTTTTTTTCTCTAAATATTTATCTTGTTTATTGTAATGTGAAAATTTCAAAATAAATATTGCAAGTTATAATCGACTCTTTTTTTTAACTTTCCAGTGATCTAACGAGGTAAAAAAACAAGTTTTAGTTTTAAATTCATATATTTGTTGTGTTATTATAATTCATTATAATTTTATTTTTAAAAAAGGTGCAAATTATGTGACAATATTTATATAAACTTAAGCAATAATACTAATAGGAATATTAAGTGAACAACATATTATTACATGGCATCAAACAAACTTAACCGGCTCAACACTGGTATTCTATTATTTTATTGTAACATGAATATTCTATTCGAACACTTAACAGATATTATGTGCTATTTTCGACCATTTATTCTTTGAAAAACAAAAATTATTATAAACATAATAGATTTTCAAACGTCAAAATCAAAGTTTATAGTAATCAGTGGCTAAAATAATAGAATTTTATTATTATAAAAAATTGTCTAAAATGTATTTATTTTTTGAAATATTTAATTGCAAAAAACGATTTTATTTTTACTATTAATTGTTAAATAAAGTCGCGGTTTGGTATAAAATTTTTAATTATAGCTTAACTGAATGACGAGTATAGCTGTCATGCAAAATACACAATAACCATTCGACATTGGACGACAGACAGGCTTTGGCTTGATTAAATAAATAGCCTTTCATCAGCCTGGAGCCGGTTTTACACAAAAATAAACATTTAAGGGGCCACCCATAAATTATGTCACACGAATTACCTGAATTTTAATTTTACACCTAACACGTAAACGACATAACTCCTTTTAACAAAAAAAAACCGACTTCAAACCGTTTTCTCGTGGATGTCATTGTCAGAACTGGACCAAATTGAAATGGGACCACACTGGAGACACCAGATTTCAAATAAAAAGAGAATCATCGCAGTCGAAAACCGGTTCACGCAGTCGAAAAATACAGTCGAATTGAGAAGTCGGTTTAAAACAATATAATACAATACAGCCTAAAAATAAAATACTTTTTAAAATATTTTCGTTTACAGTTAAAGCTTTGTGTTTCAATATTTTAAAGTTTTATTCATGTGACGTCACGAAGCTTACGACCCTCCCAGCACTTGTCACACAATGTCACACTTCGTTGACCCCTTCCCTTCCCCTTAACGTGTGACGTAATTTATGGATGCCCCCCTAATTACATATTATCATTTCATTTACATACAGATTCAAATATATATTTTTAAAGCCTTGAGATCTTTAAATATTATATGAAAAATAATACAAAATGCAACTGGTTTAGCGAAATACTTAATCGGTGGAATGATAAGACATTCGTATTAATTCGAGTGTTAAGAGCTATCTATAATGTACACAATAATAATACATATACATGATATAATTATGAAAAACAACCTTAGAAACAAGTCTAAAACAATCACGTGTCCTGTGAATGTAGGCATTTTTCGTTTTATTTAGCTAATAATTTGTTAATTCAAAAAATAGGACGCGCATTGTTGAAGGCAAAACTTTGCTAAATATATACGAAAACAATACATTATCACCATCAGAAGACTTTTTAAGATCTGTTAACATTTTATTTGGATTAGTGAATCACCTTAACTGCGCGTGTATTTTACTACACGCTATACAAATCGTGAATTATTATCATTCATAATAATATCACATTTTTCGAGTAGGTTAGGTACTTCTAGACGTTGTAAAATATCAGCAGAAACGGTGTATACCTTTTCAAGAAATCTGATGGCAATATTAATTTAACTACTTTAAATCTTAATACATACAACCCGATCATTATTTTAAAAAAAAGAAAACAGATTCAACAATTTACACTTTAAATTCAAACTGAGTATAGCAAGAAAAACATAGAAATAATTAAACATTATAATATAATTTGGTCTATGGTTTGTTCGTTTTGTAGTTTTTACAGAATAATTTATTTAAATAACCAATTGATCGGACTAAGTATACATTTTTGTGTCTCCGAAAATAGGGCAGTTGTGGTTTTTTTTGACAATACGATTCAAACTTTTCCCTTGTGTTTTTCACCGTGAATCATTAAGTGTTTTTCACCGACTCCGAAAATTGTCACACAATATACGACCTTGAACTGTTCGTATTTTGTGCCTTAAAAAAAAATCAAGCGCCCAATTTCCCGAAACACTCAACGTTTACAATCTAATTACATAATAATTATTTTTTTTTAATATACAATATACTATGAACACAGTTAGCGGATTGCACAAACCAAAGTAATGCAAGCCAGTTTACACATTGAACTACTATCCTACACATATAATAATACATTTATTATTAGTATTAATTAATATTATATTATATAAATATAAATAAAATTACTAATCATTAATTTACACTGACGCCGGACTGGATCCGGGAAATAAAAAAAAATACATCGACACAAACTTAACGATACACCTTGAGCTGCCTCCAAAGTAAATAATCACACGTTTTTTAAACATAATATTATATAATATAATTAATTATAAATGTCTTGTATTGAACAATAAATTAACCTAAACAGTCTTAACGCACTAAAATTCAACGAAAATATAATGTGCTATTCAGTGCGCATATAACGATCACAAAGTATATTTACAGAGAGTGAACAAAGATTCAATAAACTTAGGGGTCTGTGGGGTAAAAAAATCGACGATTTGCGACGACACAAGTGATAGATAATGTGACGTGAAATTGTTGTAAATAAAATTGATAAACGAATAGAAATTGGGACAGAAAAAAACTATTGAAAATCGTAATTTTCAATAGTTTTTTCGTACGATAGTAGGACTGCACGTCAGAAGTGAAAACTACGCAATCTGTTAACAAGCCATGTCTTAACAAACTGTTGACATATTATTAGCCATTAAATTTGTTATCAACCTAGAAGTACGTACTATATTTTATAGTAGATGGCGCTTATTTCATACAATTGAACGACACTGAGCTTGTCGCTCACAGAGAGTGACGACGCGAGTTCAGTTTTTTTTTTTTTTTTTTTTTTTTTTCATATTAAAAGTACTCAAAGCGCTCAAAGAAGTTTTAACTGTAAAATTTCAATAACGGCAATCCAACTTGCTCCTGACCGGTCCTACTTGCATCTATGCAAGAGGCATAAGTCCAACAGTGGATGGACATCCTACGACTGAGAAACCAATTTTAGGTTTAGGCCATGACAATAGGTTAATCTTTATACAAGTTATTATTGGAATGTAAGATTATTGGCGGTATCCAGATAGAGTTTGGAGTCAACTACTAGAAGAGTGAGAGGGAGAGATAATAAAGATGTCGTCGTCAAATGCTCATTTTCAACACTCGCACATTCCTAAATTATAATAAAAATGACAATAATAATGTAAATATGTATGAAGTTTATGATTATCGAAATAACTAATGGTATCGACGGCCGCAACATACCCAGTTATTACGCAACTCGAGCTTACATTGTCGGGGTCGATATATTATGTTAATATTTACAATTAGTTGCAGTACATCGATGTTAACAATATACATTAGATACCATTTTTTGTAGACACTTAAAAAAGAACTTTCATAAGAATTCACAATTTTATACAGCACCTAAACATTACCGTTGCCTATCATCAATTAATTTTTATTATTATATATAAAAAAAACAACTAAGTATGTATTTAAATTTGGAAAATGTAAAACAATTTGTACTAACTATGCATACACGCAAATATTCTAATAAATATTCATTAAATCGAATAGTCTTGTATTAAAATATAATGTTAATATTACAAAGATGTTTTCTTTCAGTCTTTCAAAACGTGGCTTAGTATTTTGAGACTCCCGATTCCAATCAAAAATGACAACCATTTCGCTTCTACATAATAATTTTATTTGTCTCATAGAATAATAACTATACTCTAAAAACAACTACAAATTCATTACGGAACTTGAATTTTTTTTTTTTTTTAAATAAGTCAATAATGACTATATTTATTAGCTGTTTCAAATCACAAAATGAATAATCTTCTAGCTAGAGTAACAAGATAGTTCCGCCCACATAAGGACCTACATATTTTAAATGGGCGGAACTAAGTAGAACTAAGAACCTGCATGAACTTATCTCTACATAATGCCAGTCATACACGATGAAGCCTATCGTCCAATCGGCATAAGGCATAATTGGGTGTAATTTTGTGTGACAAGTACGGCTGTCACGCAAAATGACACCCAATACACCTTCAAATTGGTTTATTCAATCCAACCGTATCATACAAATTGGACTTGGTCACGTTTGGCTGGCATAAGGATCACACTCGTAAGCAGAACTTGCTTTGCTTTCAATTCACACACTTTACTATAATTACAGCGCTGTTCGGAACCTTTAGAGATTTAAAAATAAATAAACTCCTTATCGCACCGTAACCGAGTGTGAAAAATACAGAGGTGCATACCAACAATGAAAGAAAATATGTGGCATATCAATGCATCTGCTTTTATAAATTTACATTTTATACGAGAATGGAATTACACTGATTTTACACATACTAATTTTATGTTAAAACGCTTTATGGTTCGAGTCATTACATAAAAATTTTAAAAATATTTGAAATTCAGGCCAATGAATTTGCTTTCTTTTCAGAACCACTTTTTGGGGAGAGATTACAATCTAATGGTCTTTTTTGATATGGTGAAATTTGGCATCTTCTATTGCGATATATTATGAGCAAATGAAAAAAATATTGAGGTAGAATGAAACGCAGTGTTATTTCACAGGTACATAAATTGAGAGGCGTAGTCAACATATAAAATCTAATTTTGGCTGCGTGTGTCATATAATTTGTTCGCAATTACATAATAATACTAAATTTACTAGATTACTATATAGTAATTTATATAATATATATATTACACAGGAATGTTAAGTCACGACCGTGTGACACTGTGCTTCGAATCAAATACAAACAATTTTATACGAATTTTCCTAATCTATTAATTAATATAGCTTATCATTTTAATGTAACAACACCCAATGCATTAGTCGAACTATAAGCTCTTGACAACATTTTTCATGGCACACGGACATAATATAAAGTTATTTACCGAATCTTTTTCAATTTATACGTCAGCAGAGTTATAGACGGACAATACTATTCGTAAACCTAGATATGCCTACATTGGAGTGGAGACCGAAAATAAATAATGATATTTTAGGCGATTTTTATTTGCTAATACGTTTTTAAAACCAGATAAAAGCGTAGATGGAAGCAAAAAGAAAGATGCGGTACTTTCTTACATTACACAATCGCCAAATGGGCCTCATAAAACCGTATACCCAAATGTTCATACCCGCAACTACAATTCTAATACCGAACACATGTAAAAATATAACGTCGACATTTTTTTCCACAAAATCTATTTTTAACATTCACGTGTATGCACTAAACCTTTGAGCGACTGAACGATACCGAGTTCATTGGACTCAGTATATGAGATCCATGCGCGGATAGTGAGCCACTAATCTTTCTTTTTCTTCCCTTTACGGAAAGTTGGTAAAAAAAAAACTATATGTCTGTAATAATTACATCAATCATGTTCAATAAATAAAATACTTTTAAAATAATGTCTTTAAAAAAATATCAAATAGGCGTTATGGAAATAAATTTTGAATCATTTTACTTATAAGGAGAATAATTTTGTTATTAATTTTTTAATTATAATCCCAAGGAAACCCGGTTGATTGAACTTTAGCTTTCTAGCATTTCTATCATCAGGCGTAAGCGTAACACAGACTAATGCGTTTCCTTGCACCCTAACACCAGTTTTTCGATTCTTATTCGAATAGAAAAATAAAAGTTAAAGAAAGTTAAATGAGAAAGTACAATATAGGCAATGGGAGTAAAAGTGAAAAAGTTAGTTTAAGAGTAAAATATTAAAAGGAAAAATAGAAAGAGTAAAATATTGTAATTATTTCACTAAATTGTCTTTTTAATAATTTTGCAAAAGAAATGTATTAGATTTAATGTAAAATTCAATGAATATGACTAGCATTGAAACACTAGCGCCATTTTAAGATATTTTTCTTTAATCTTTAATCACAAAATGTCAACTAAATATTTTTCGTTGATGATATCATTTTAGTTTCCATATCAACTATATTGATCCAGGAGCTGACTGAAGTTCTGTGGAAAGTTCGCGTACAAGATTTTTTCTCACAGGATTACAATATCGTGTTTCCACAAGAATCCATATAATAAGACAGTTGGTAATTTAGGTTATTGAAATTAATTATAGGTTAAAAAAGATTTTTTAAGTCTTAGCAATACTCACAGTTTGTTTTAGTCAATCCAGTCTTAATTATTTTACTCAGACGTAAAAGTGCTATTTATTTCATAAAAAAAGATAAAAAAACCGCGCAAGAGAAAGCACCACAAAAATGCCTTATACCAATAATTTAAATTTTATTGATTTACCTATATACTCATGTTGTCTATAGTTGATTACAGAACATTAGTGGACGTTCTGCGAGAAGGTATTTCAATTCACATAAATATATACACAATAATATACAAAAACCTTATAAATATTCATAAGTATATATCGTCTTTCTAACAAATATGTCACAACGGACTGAATTTTCACGAACACGTTTTTAAATAATTCGGACAATTATTTATATTATAATATTGTATACTCAAAATATCCAAAATTAGATGTGGATTTGCTTGAAAGGGCGAGTAATACAATTCATTCAGCTCAATTCAGCTTGAGCTCAAACTGAATTGAGCTGAATGAATGTAGTTACTCCCTAAAAGTTTATTTCAAATCCAATAGAAAACTTCCATTGATGTGATAGTATGTTGACTCGAGGAGCCTAGGTCCTTCCATCCAGATAGTTGCGCAATCTTGACGAAGGAGCCTCGGGGTCCTTCGAGCCGGATAAGTACAAAATTTCATTCGAGGGGAACGGTCCTTCGATCCAAATAGGTTCATTGTTGACGAAAGGGTGTCGGGTCCTTCGGGCCGAATAGGTGCGATGCGTTGAGTGAGTTACCTGGCGGAGCAACAGCGCGGGCAACACTCGTGTCAGGCGGTCACTTTACGAGACTGGAGAGCGAGCGGGATCTCAGTGTCGGAGTGTGTGAGAGCCCGGCAGCCGGTGCTGCCGGCGCACAACCGCGACCGCCGCGACCGACGCCGCGAGCAAACGCGCTCGACACCTGCACCACACAAATCACGGTCAACCCAAGTGCTGCACATTCTCAAATCACTCCAGTACTTATACATCGGCAAATGTCTACACACTAACTGGGAATAGGCCCTTCTCGGGGTGGTAACCATCCCCTTTCCAAGTCAAAGGAAAAAAGGGCACGTATGCGGAGCAGGTGCGTCAGTTGGGGATGCCAGAAGTGAGATATTCATTCATCTTGTCCCTTAATCCTAATCTTAATCAGGTTCGGCTGCGCGCTTTGCCCCTCCTTTGCTTTGCTTGTGTTTGTTATTTTTTTTTTTTTTTTTTGTGTTTTTGTGACAATTTAGTGGCTACTGTTGTTACCTAGGCATGCAATAAAGTAAAATGGATAAGATGGTTCCCTCGCTGAAACAGAACGGCAAGTACACGTCCTGTTTATCTTCTGTAAAAGGTTTGCGTGTCTTATGGTATATCGGTTGATTCGTACAAATGCCATAAACTTCTAGTTTATGACTACAAAGGTGAAGTTTATGACCACAAATGGAGAAATCAATGTGACAAGATTTTGGTGTTACCCACTCACGCACTTATATTCGGTAAAGAGTTAAACGCAACAACGACACGCAACACGCTTCAAAACATTAAAGGTGACCAAATTTGGTACTTGAAAAAGTAGCATTGTCCAATGTAGCTAAATTAATTAAAATTCGCCGATGTGTACTGGAGCCATTACGTAGGTATAGTTGAATATCAATTTACAACTTAGTATATCCTGTCATATTACATCTGAATATCTCTTTAACAATTAAATATGACATTATACTAACTTGTAAATAAAAAATCAATCAGGCAGCTGTGAACTTAGCTAAATTGTAAACATTGTCAAGGCTACATTTCTAATTGTTCATTTTCTGGGGTTTATTAAGTGATAATTAAAAGTTAATTATTTTTTTATAATTAATGAAAAAGCTTATAGTGTTTAGGAAAAATGGAAACTTTATGGGGAAATTATGTGTTGAGCAAACTTCACAGCCTTCCTTGATTGTACATAGCAATCCCAACATGAATTAAACCAACCCATGCTAATAAAACTTTAAATGAAATTGATGAAGCTAAGGAATAAGCAAAAAAACTTATAAGTACGTACATAGAAGAAAAAATCAAAATAATATTAATACAATTACTTTAAAATACGATGGGCAAACAAGCGCGTCATTTTCAATCTACCTTTTATTACATTTTGATATATTTATATTTATTTCTGTGTAAACACAGAAACCACTTCATTTTTTAAATCCGAAATATATGTCAATTCAATTCATGGTGCGATTCTTATAATAAGTAAGCATAAATTACACGAAAAATAAAATCAGTTCAAAGCCACATAAATTAAAAAAATATTATAATACATATGTACAATCATATAAAACAAAGAAAAGATTACTTTAAAAGACATTAAACTTTCAGTTTTCCTCCAATATGCAACTTTACGAACATTAAAGCAAAGACATTAACAATGTGTGTGGATGCTCAATGCAAGTCGTAGCTAGGTAGTTAAGAACTCCCTGCCTCAAAACTCAAAGCCTGATTGTCTAATAACTAAGCATTATGCTACCACGCATCTATTTTTACCAAATCTGATATGCCGTTATAATTTTAAGATGCCAGTAAAGGCAGCAATATCGGTGCCCAGAAATTATGGATTTATATCGAAGTTTAGGTTATGTTTTATCTTGTGTCTTAAAGAGAAAATTGAGACACAACAATGGCCATTTAAGATCACACCTTTTAAGACAAAATCTATGCTGAGATAACATTTTGTCACACTTTTCTTGGGCGCCAATACATGTATTACGGCAATCTTTTACTTTTTAAGATAATCACTCCAACTAAGCTCAATTCTGAACACCCTCGTTCGAGACCAATTCTACCAATAAACAATAATTTAATGAGCGAATTTCATCAGAAAAAGTTCGCTTTCAATAGAGGGCCACTATTCTAATGCAGTCTGGGCAATACAATTTACACGTATCTTCTTGCATTTAATAAGAAGTGCAGTCAAGTGGTATATACATATATGCATTTCTCTGCCCTAGCTACGACAGTTTGTAAACATTAATTGGTAATAATACAGTGATGAATAAGATGTCGTGTATTCTCACAGCAAATGCAGTGGATATACAATTTTATGTCACAATTTGCTTCTCGGCGTTCTACAGACATTGAACCATGCGGCAAATGTTACTTACTCTCTTATGCTTTATTACACCAAACAAGCCCTTTACTTAGCTCGATCCGAAATACTTACATATGTGTTGGTGTATAGTGTCCCTACTCAATTTTATAAGAAATTCAAAAATAAATTTAGGCTACTCAGTAATAGATTTATTTAAAAAAAAAAAGATGGCAACCCCAGCTATAATTATCCTTGTTTATGTTACCTTATTCTACTGTTATGTATATAACGTATGAAATATTTTAAACATAGTAACGTAGAACCGAAAAGCAACGAAAAATAACAGATCATGCAAATAAAAAATGACAAGCAATGAGTTTGATGCGTGCTTCATGCTCCAATCAAAGCTGTAAAAAGCGAATTGCCATAACACAAAATACCCAGTGAGTGCAGTATGCGATAGTATTGTTCTCCTGTTTCTAAATCTCCGTGAAAAACAAATGTATAAAAATCGTTCGGCAATTTTCAGCAACTGTATATTTTACATCGTGTAAAAAAATTGTAAAAACTAAAACTGCGCGCCGCTCTACAAGTCATTTACTGCTGACTTACATTTCTACTAACGAATTTCAATAACGTACTACTATTTCCGATAACTAACGTTTTAATGGTTATAACATTAAAAGTAGGTATAACAAACTAATATTT
Source organism: Synanthedon vespiformis (assembly GCA_918317495.1). Classification (NCBI taxonomy): domain Eukaryota; kingdom Metazoa; phylum Arthropoda; class Insecta; order Lepidoptera; family Sesiidae; genus Synanthedon; species Synanthedon vespiformis. The sequence continues at coordinate 4,987,208 of OU906964.1, forward strand.
CTGAAGACCATTATGCAATATCAAAAATATCTCCATAGCTAGGGGACGTTTCAGCGTCATTTGTTTTGATGTCTCGGAGCTTCTCAAAAGCTGCTCATTCGAGCTGGATTTGACGATTAACCCCCTTCTCGAATATGGCTCTACCTAATTAGACTGTTTGTCGTAAGTATATGTACTCGTCATCAACTTTGAGAATTGAATTCCAAACTTTTACTTGGATTGGCACAATATGGACATTATACATAAGTTTCGTCTTGTCCATATTCATCTGTCACCGTTTTGTTTCATTTTGCAGAACTAATAAAATGCAGCGCAGTTTTAGGTCACAATTTACTCCCAATACCGTATTAACGTACTCATTTCACACGTTCAGCATCAGTTCATACCGAAACGACAGGGCGGATGTTATTTTACATTGACAATGCGCGAGATACAATGACAAGCATCTTAGCGTCAATTTTCTGTGTGAACTGACCCTAATAAGCATATCCGAGAGAAATGAATATGTGCCCGAATATGATGCGATATGTGCCGAATAGGACTGTCAATATCACCATACTAGTGAAGAGGTGGTCGTAGAAAACATAGGTTTACGTTACGCCAAAGAAGGGATGAAAACGCTATCAGGAGAACAAAACTGAGATCGCTCGTGTTAGTCCTCCGCACCAAAGCGAACGAACACAGTGGCACAGTACCGAGACACGGGTGCGCGAGGCTCAAAACAAAAAGTCTAGACAGGCGACAAGCGCGTAGAGAGCGGTGCTCTCTCGGCGGGCCTCCGCGGCACAGGGGCGGGGCCGCGGGGCGAAAGGCGTGGCCGGGGGCGTACCGGGTCGCGCTCGCGCCGCGTCCAGCGACGTCGCCGGCTGCAGGAACCACTCGGACCGAGTGCGCATGCGCGCGCGCTGTCTCTCGTGCACCTGTGCACCCACGCGCCGGTCACACTTCCACTACTCGCATACGTCACAGTGTCACAGGCTGGCCGCACTTCAGTTAACGATTTGTACCGAACGGGCATTGATAGATACGTAATGTGCATACGTAATTATGTTCTACTGGAAAAGTTTTTCACGAAGCCATGACATGGCGTTAGATGTTGAACAATTAGCAATTTTCTCGTTCGTATCCTGTTTGGAGTCATAATTTCAAACGAAATCCATTGTATTTTCGGCACCGAAACCTTTTACTAAGAATGTCTGCGATATCATAATCTGCATAAGCATAGGCCAGGCGTAGGCCAACTACTAATATCAACACCAAATTTTCACCAGAATAATTAAGTTTTTATGCAAGTCCAGCTCGTGTACACGAGAGAGTTTTCGTGAGTATTCACAAAGCCGAAAATCGTACGAAACGTATCCAATGTGCGACCAGCCTCAGCCCAACAATTTTATTACTCATACAGGAATCTCCACATAATTGAGGCGCAACATTAGCACTGTTTTCGTAATAAATCTCAAGAAATACACTTGGTAACTGTTTCATATTGTCAAACTCACAACCAGCCATCTTTAATAATATATTATTTAACAGATAATAATAAACAATTAATATATTGTAAGCAGTTAATTTATATTTTACCAGGTACAGTTAAGTACATTGGCCAAATGTATATTATTTTATTAGATTCCAATTAAAATTGAAGCGACTACGATACATAATTTCTGCTGATTAAACTGTTTAAACTTTCTTTGTCGACTTTTAGTTTCAAAGCTCAATAAATGTTTGCTTAACAAAAAGAGTGCTAAAAATCACCCTACTTTATTTTTAAATAAATGGAAATACATTATATTATACTTTGCAAACAAAATTTGAAAACCCTATATAAATCAAAAACGCTACATTTTAAAAACATCGTAATTTGTAAAATTGTTGAGCTTACGAAATATGACGCCAGCATACTTTTCCCCCACTGCATAAAGATAATACTCAATACTGACAGTTAAGAAACCTACCCTAAATTAAATATCCATAAAATACACGTTCCTACTACACGCGAAGAAATCACCATTTGATCTATTCTCACGTGGGGGGGTCACAATAATAGAAACACGTACGCACCGAAAACTAAATACATATACATGCCACATATTCATAGGAATGGAGGGTTCATCCGACATGTTTTACATAAATTCTATCGTCAAAATTCGAGTAATTACAAAAACAAAGAAAAGATATTTCGAACATTGACCTATATGACCTCCTACTAGACTTGGTGATTGGAACACAATTGTTTATCAAATACGGTAAGAGTTTACGCTAAAAGGTCGTTCCTTCCCGCTTACAAATGACTTACGGAGAATTACCCGTAACAAAATGTCCATATACTGCGTTCCACTCAACGAGTCTAGCATATAAGTCATTGGTTTTATAGAACACCCCATAAATAGACCATCGTCATAATTAATCTCTGTTATTTATTATGTATGGAAAACGCTGGTTAATATTGTTAAAAAAAATGAAACAAGAAGGTTAGTGATCTGTTACTGACTTTTATGGAACTACTTTCCAATTAGCATAAAAAACACAACAATTAAATTAGTAAACTACAAAAATAAACTTGTTAATAGTGAATATTTTTAAAAAATACGGTAAATATATCCACAAATTTCATAATACAAATTATGCATTATATTGCTTGTGCATCGAAAACTATTCTTTGTGGGTACTTGCATAAAACACAAGCGTTTAAACGATAACATCGGAGCACACGAGTGCAGGTAGCTTGAAGCTTAGGTGATCGACTAATTTGGAGTGCTTCACCAAAAAATCCTTGCGATCCTAGCAAAAAAAGTCCTTCAAGTGGCGTAGCTTGCTTTATATGTCGAAAGGCCCTTCTAACAGACTGTTATAGTACAAATGAAACAAAGAAACAAAAATGGGGTGTGGCTGTGTCGTGGACACGGCCGTGTGTTTTACTTGAATACGTGTTGTACGTTACTAAGTAAAGAATTAAAAAAAAATCTTCTTTAACTATCGAGTGGTTTAATCAAATTTTGGATGTGTCCTCCGATTTTGTTATCGTCACTACTCTGAATATCTTCCAACTATGGAAACAAATTTAAAGACGTATTCACTACAAAAGTCTTGCATGTTTTTACGCTATACATTTGACTCTAAACTCGTAGGCCGTACACTTGAGTGTGGTTAACAATTTATGAATTTTTACTTATACGCATCGGGGCTATAGAGCGGGGCTCCCATATAATTTACACAGCTCATACTTCGGTAGCTACCATAGACATTGAGAAGAACTGAGCGTTCCATATGCCACTGTAAATAATGGATAAAAGTGTGAGAGAGACGAAGCGATCGCGTGGCCAGTAGTTGTCTTTTTCTAGAACTTTAATTGATCTTCGAAGTTACTACGACTGTAGTAACTTCGACTGTAGTATGACTATACTTGAAAGAGACAGGGTATTGGCCGCATGATCGCTTTCTCTCTTTCTGGAGAGTGGACAATTTAATGCGGGCATTTCTAGGTCCACTCTCTATGTCTATGGTAGCTACGCCCATATAATATGATGGTGCCTCTTAGTGTATATCCTTATAACCCCAAGAGCAGTTTACGGTAGGATAACTAAGTAAAAGAACAGCCACAGAACTAGATGTCGATAGGGTGACAGATTCATGCAGTTCGACAGCACAAACCAAAAGTACACATGAATACGCTCATGGGTTCATTTATTACATTCGTTTTCAAATAGAATGACACCTGGTACTTCACCGTGATTCCTTTAAACTCTATATCTACTCGAATATTCGATTTAGAATATCTATTCGAATATTGGGGTAGTATGTCACTAAAACTGTCAACAAGTTATAAACAAAATTATAAACTAACATCCGACTTTCGATTGAGCCCAAACACGCTATATCTGCTGTATGTGTAAGCAGACTTGATGCTACAGCATCAGCTCAAGGTTACCGTGTCATTGAGGAAACACCATCGAAGGAAATACCATTGAGGTACACCAAATTATACAAGAATCCAACATGTAGAAGTTAGTGAAGTCCCTCCGTTAGTTAGGAAATGGGCTGATAGTATTCAAAAGCCTGAACAAACATCTATCAAACCAAAATAAAACTGCTAAATATGTCCATCCGTTTGTGAGTTACGATGCTACAGATACACACACACACACACACACATGCGTTTTTGCGTCGGTCGTGTGTGTTGGTGAAGTCCCAGGTGACTTTTTATTTGAAACGACTATATCGGTTCGTGATCATTTTGACAGAATAAAGACAGATTGTGGGGGAATCACAGTGGGGCGTTCACTACGGGTGGATAGTGTTTTATAAACTGTTCACCATCACTCATACTAATTCTCCTTCAGTGAGCGCTAGAATTTAAAGACACATAATATACATATTTATAGATCCCATGTCAAAGAATTGTGCACAGAATTTGGGGACAACAGCAAAGTTTATCCACCTCACCGTTGAACTGTGTGTGCATATTATTATGAAGCAAGAAAACTATTATTTTTCTCTGCCTTTATTCTCTAATAATTTTACTCAATTGTATGACTCAGAAAGGAAGATTACGTCATTGTCAAACCAGAACCTGATATGTGCGAAAGGTATACTTCTGGGATATTGACAAAGCTTCCCTGATTTTTTTTTTTTCAAAAATAAAAGGATTGTCAAGTCTTTTAAATGTGAAAATTTAATAGTTTATTTATTACTTCCAACAAATTCTAGATGCTGTACATAGATAGCATATTTTATTAAGAAGTCTTAGTTCAAATAGTGCTCATAAGCACTTAACTATCCACTGAGGTAAAAATGTTTTAAAAAATGCTCATAGCAGATTTTGGTTTGACAACGACGATATAATACACAAGTGTCAAATTAATTTACTTAACAATGTCGATCCTTAACATTGCTTATTATCGAATATTATATCAAATCGAAGCTTTGAAATTGTCTTAAATGCACTGACATATCGATTACTTTTCATTCATCAACATTCAAACTAGATTAGTTGATGGTCAATATTATTATACCGATACTATTAGATAAATTGACAAAATTAATTATATTGAAACGGGAAAGCAATCAGTTAATTAGGCAAATTCCTTGTGAATAATGAGTTAATATTATGTCTCAAAAATAAATAAAGAAAAAAATAAATTACATTTCTTTCTCCGTTTTCTTTTTAAGAAATTCGTTTAGAATATAAATTTCAATTTGATACTATTTTTTTTTAAAAATATCTTAAAATGTCTGGTATTAGGGAAACGCTCCCGAAAAAAAGTAGTACCTTTGATGATGATGAGTAAGAAAAAAAAAAGAATCATCATCGGAAATGGTGAAGCGTATAAAAATAATTTTAATAAAACTTTATAAAAAAAAAATATTTGTACTGTCTCGTTTTTGAGAGTGTTTTCCTAATATTCGATTTATGTAGACACTTACTTATAATTAAGTTTTAAAAACCTTAAGCTAGTTGAAGATCTTATTTGACCTATAACATAAAGGGAAAAAAAATAAAGAAACAAATACCTGAGGAAGATAGGAAAGACTTTTAGTGCTTTCAGCGTATTTGTTGATAGCGCGTAGTTCTTCGAGTGTCATGTGAGGGCTTGAGTTGCTGCGAGATGACTGGGACGATGAGCTGACAGAAATCTGCAATTTTTGACATACACATTGTCAAACATACAGTCATATTGTCTGAATGTGTTTGTTAATTTTACTGTAATGTCATGGCGTGAAATAAAATGTCTAGACAAACCTAATAAGGGTTTACATACATTGTTGTAGAATTTATGTGTTGGATAATAAATAAACCATAATCTGCTGTGGCATTTTTTAAAACATATTTTTTTTAATGTTAAGGTCGACAGACAGGCTGACGGTCCACTCGATGGTAGGTGTAGTCCCATTTCAATTTGGTCCATTCCTGACAATGGCTTCCGTGAGAAAACTGTTTGAAGTTTGTTTTCTTTTTGTTAAAATTTTGATTATTTTAAACTATTTTTATCAATATCTCAAGGTATAGCAGAGTTTAATTTGACTAAGATGATGTACTAAATCACTGATTAATCGCTGTCATTTGAGCAGTCCGACTAACTGCAACAATGCAATGGCCCCCTTACAGAAGACCATTGTTAATCCTTGTTAATCCTATCATGGTCGGCAGAGCCTTTCCCACTCGATGGTAGGTGGTTACCTGTCAGTGTGTCTGACGACTTTAACATAAGAAGAGAAGACGAATAAGAATCACCTTAAAGACGCTCTCCTCGAGCGACACTGAGAGTCTTGTGCACGAGTCGAGCAAACTGTGCTCGGGAATGACACCGAGACCGAGAACACCTCCTGCGCCCGGACCCCCAACCACTCCCATCAAGGCCGGCATCGACTGACACTCTTCAGACTTCGACAGGCCTACAATCAACGTCAACACATACTCCAGTCATACCAATTTCCACTTTTGATCTAAGATCCGAAGAGAGGCCGTCCTTCGCCCATCAGTTTACAAAACGAAAAGTATATTTCATCAATCGTTATCTATGAGAAAATAAATCGTGATTATTTTGTTCGCGACGACTCATGGATATCCTTAAGATGGAACAAGTCGGCAGCCCGAACTCATCGGTCTCATCGCTACAATGCGTCCTGTCTCACACAGCACAAAGCGCGGGAAGAGCACTCGACTAAAATGCACAATCATTCATACCAAAAATAAAATCACAAACAGACCCTTGGGCCAACGCTTCTTTTGACAAAACTACTGGATATATCTATTTTCGTGTAAAGTTATTTCAACTCTTGAATAACTAATCAATGTTTATATGTAAAGTATTTTGGAGTTTTTGTAAACTAGAGTGACCTATTCAACCTCAAAGTTGCATTAAAACTTGTGTTAAAATTAATACTTTTTTTTTAAGTTTGTATGCATTCGAACTTAGATAACGACAAGATAAATCGGTATCATGCTTACTTTTGTAAATAAAACATAAAACAGCGGAGTAATTAGGGTTCTACGTTTGTATGGAGGAAAATCTTATCTTAACTAGCTCATAATGCTGCGTCCTTCTTTATTATTATAAAGCACAGTAGTTACGCTTAATGCTTCTATGTCGCACGCACATCTTAGCTTGCTTCGATTTTCGATTGATAAAATTTACTTTTCGTCTGATGGTTGAAGGACGACCTCTCATCGGATATTAGACCAATATATGATCAAGTCTATCTCAATTGTTCAATCTGCGTAATACGATTGACTTCAATCATTTTGGATTAAATATTTTACTTTTGTCATTCAAAGTGACACCGTGTCCATGTTTAGAGATTTTTCAAGCAAATATTGTAAGAAGAGTACCTAATCATAACGATATTATATCCTTCTTTAATATAATATCAAAAGAAAATAAAGATTACCTTTTTAATAAACAATCCCTTTCTGCGATTATATATTAGAAAATATTTAATCAACTAAACTACTACTAAGAATTTAATTATAAATATATTTTATTTAAATCTGTGCTCAATAAATACCGCCTGTACCTCAAATATTATATTAGTTTATTATTATGAATGATAAAGGCCAAATTTTTAGTCAGGAGTGAACTAACTAGATTAATTTGTTACTGCAAATAAAATCTATTGCCCTTTTAAGTGCTACCTTAACCATTACAGGGAAACTATACCTGAGACAACTTTTTTTTTTGTTTTATAGGATTATCTTATACCTATATAAATTTATATATTTTACATATCTCGAAAACGGCTCTACTTGGATGAAATTTGGTGTTTAGATAAAGGTTTTGCTATACGCATTTATTTTTTGTAAAAACCCAATTTTACACAAAAAAGTTTTTTTTTAAGCGCCATCTTTGTTTTTGCCGATAGATGATATAATCAACTGCTATATAGCTTTACTGGTATGAACTTATTTTTATGTCTGTATTGCCTCAACTTTAAAAACAACTTGATGCTACATAGATATTTTGTTAATTTGTTTAAAAAAAAGTCGTCTCGCGTACAAATCCCCTAAAAATTGACGGAATGAGGTGGGTATGCATGTATGATGGGCTAAATACCGTTAACTCATTGATTTAGATGTGTAATTTAATATTGAGTTAACTAATTCTCTATGGACTCACCTAAAAGACAATAAACATTATTAAATATATTGTAAATACACTTCCATTTTTTTAATAACTTAAACGGTTCTCATTGCGACAACCTGCGAAAAATGTTTCAGTTGTGATATTATCTTTGTTGACACTAGATAATCTTGTTTAAATTAAGTTTTTGGTAAATACCTTCCAAGTTGAATTTGTTGCCCCAACGGTCACATTCGCATTGCAGCCAAGTCTTTTCAGCTTCAAGAGATAACTCTCCTGTAAATTAGAAAAATAAATTTAACGACTCGTGTCGATACAAGTTTAACAGGCTACTATTAAAAATTATATACTAAACTAACCCTCGATTTTCGATTGAGCCCAAAACACGCTATATGTGCTGTAAGTGTTTTGAACTTAATTAGCCTTGTCAGAAATCGAATCCAGGGCCCTTAGCCAAGAGCACAATGCAAACGGGAGCGTTACGCTTATTAACGAAACGATAGAAAATAAAGCCCGGTGATTGGTTGTTGTAACGCCCACATAAAATTTTGGTGAAAGATTTTTGAATTCATACTTTACGATCTGCCCAATTCTACGATCTGCCCAAGACATAGTTATATAACGTGATTGAATGCAGTGATGAATACTCACTCGCGTACGCCTCCTGGTCGCGGTGGTGTCTGGGCGGCGGGGGATCTCTGAAGGAGCAAATCCACTCGTCTTTAACGCGCAATATTCGTCCCGTGACGCGTGCGTAGTACTCGTAGTTCTCGCGGCCGAACAGATCGCCGGCGCTGAACTGCTCGATCAGTTGACGCATTATTCGAGTCGCCACCTGAATAACGGCAAATAATGACATGGCTACTCAATACCCATCACCGTTACAATCTCTACTGAAGCTAGGTGTCGCAACAATCGGCATTTTTCGGCATTCTGCCGTAGCATAATACCGTTTGGTACATGGAGAGGTAAAGGAGGACAGACTCTGATCTACACGAAAAGTGTCCGTCGAATACGCTCAATTAGACGGCGCTTATGTAGCATTGGTGAATTGATATTATTGGTTGGTTTTGTAATTCATGAAACCACCGTAAATAAAATGCTACAAAAGCGCCTCTTATTTAATGGTGGTCGATGGACACTTCCTAATGTATAGACTTGGTCTTCCTTACTTCAATTCTCCACGGTTTGGTAGTTTGACTTTATGCGAGTTGAGTTTAACTTTAGTTGAATTTAACAAGTCAATGCGTATTTCTTGAGACCAAGCACAATAAAGTTTGTATGAAATCAGTAATATGTACTATAAACTATTTTATTAAAATTATACTTAGCGACAAATAGTTGTGCATAAAAGTTCAACACGTAGCCATTTCTACTAGTTCTGTCAATCGCTCGTCATACAAACTGTCGCTAAATTAGACGCCTGGCATGCGGTTTTGAAGTAGACTCCGTATCAAACAACTAAATAGACCTTTGAAGTTGTCGCAAGTTGCGTAACAATAACTAAAAACAGGTATCAGCGAAAACAAGCGTTGACTGTACTTGCGCGAACTAACGTTGAAACCAAATCCAGAAATCTATAGTTGTTTGATAGGGACTCTATCCAATTGGTTCACGGAACATTTTATCGCTCGCTTCATACTAATCCATTCCGTGACAAACTTTAGAAAATTAAATATTAATAAACTTTTATGTGCATCTATTTCTATCAAGGCTATCAAGTGCATCTATAAAGGCTCTTAGTGCATTTGCATTTGCAAAGCAGTATATAATTGAACTTGAACGAAAGCCTTAATCCTAACGGGGCTAAATAATAGTTAATACACTGTGTCATTTTAGCAGTTTCTCATACAAATTGATCTTTTAAATAAGTTAATAATGAAGGAGGAAAAAAATCAGATCTTTTTTTGAAAAAACCATAAATTTATTCAATTCGATTAATGTGCAGTTAAAAATAAATTTGTATGAGAAATGTAATATGCAAAAATAAATAATAATATGTAAAAATAACGCTATCAGCAGATTTAAGAAAATCTTAAAAAGCTTTCAAGCATACAAAATACTTTCCGAAAAGATTTAAAATTAAACTGGTTTTCCACTAATAGATAGAGCGTTAAAGGAGGAAGGTTTCTACAATAAGGCTTATTATCACCGACACCTTTATATCATTCTTATAACGAGGACATCAGAAAAGCGTTATTTTACAAAAATACGCACTGTATAACAAAGTATTTATTAAAAAAAAGTATTTATTAAAAAAAATCTTTTCTCACAAATAATTAACAAACTACTGCCCAAAACTAGATTTGTTATTAAGCTTGCTATTAATTAACTTAACTTCCGTGCGAAAGTATTAAACGGTTACTTTTATTTATAGAATTTTGCTGTGCAATATTACACCTATATGCATTGTGTGTGTTCTTTCATTCTTTGTTCCTGTGCATTCTCTATTGTTTGCAATAAATCAAATTGTGTTCATACAAAAATGGGGCACAAAAACCTCGAAATAAGGTGAGAATACTCATAATCAAATTATGCTAAATAGGAAATGAGTAATTAGACATTATTAGGACAAGTACATTAGTCACGCACGCATTGTCAGTTACGGGCAAGGGGTGGCTACTATGCTGAAATTTTATAAAAGTATGACGCATAGAGTCGTCTTAATATCACGCGATAGAATTTAATGTGTGCTGTGCATAATATAATATTGAGGTTTTGTGTATGGAAAGCAAGCCATGATTTTATTTTCGTTTTGACTTCGTTTTTAACGGTTGAAACTTTTACGATTAGGTAAAAAGAAATTATAGATTTTACTAGAATTATTATTACATTTAGAACTATACTAATTAGATTTATAAATGCTCTTAAGTTCAAGATAGCTTTATAGTTGGTGATAACAAAGAACAATATCAAGCTCGTTGATCTACAATAGATCAACGAGCTCACCATTCGTGTATTGGGAACCTCAAAAATGGGGATGAGCAAACTTAACACAAATTAAGCAGTATTCTTGGAAAATAAATCTAATAAAAAACATTTGGGTTGTTGCGGATGCAGAATTTTCAACATCTGCGAATACGAATATGTATGCGGATTTTTAAGAGATCTGCGAAAGCGGATTTCAAGTTTATTTAATAGATTAAATTTGTAAGCATTTTGAGAAGCAGAAATAAATTAGATATTAAAATTGATAATTTTAATATGTTTCTATTAAGTAATCAAACTTTTAGTAGGAAATTGAAATAATTTGAATTTCAAAAGGTTGAATCAATTCAATAGTCCTCATAATGAAATCTGAAAAATTTTGGACTAGCTCCATATCCGTATCCGCAGAAGATAAGCATTGATCTTTGCACAATGACATGCGGATGAGCAAATCGATGTGTTCCGCATTTTGCGGATGCGAATATCCGCGACACCCCTGCTCTGCATATTATATGTATTATCATTAGCAAGTTAAATAAGGGTTGTATAAAATTTATAACCATTTCACTAGTACTCACACATACTTCAGCCTTTAGCCGCATGTATTAAACAATTCCAGTGAAAAAAAAAAGCTATTTACACTTGACGCCTCGTTCACAAAGTTTTTATACACTTGAGATTGAGAAAAAAAGTATTTATAAACATAACGAGTTTAAAAAAAGTGTAAATAAACTCAATCTATAATTAAATTATAATTCCATTTATATGCGATAAAAAAGTGTACATTGACTTTATGATTTAAACTGATAAACCGAGTTCTTGGTCTTTGATAAGGAGATTAATTCTCCTCGTTATCAGAGCATTATTAACTCAAACACAAAACAGTCACTTTTTTTTAAATCCGGAGATGACTTTTAACTAAAATATCATCCGATGAAACAACACAGAACATAATTATGTTGTCACTGCACTACAATTTTTATGGCATATATTTTATGAAAAAAAAAATGGGTATTGTTTTTGTTCTGAAAGAAAAGAGAGCAAAAATACATAATATTATAATGGACCAAAAATATTTTTTTTTTAATTTGACTGCTCAGACGCAACCGAATTACTAAAATCAACCAATGAAATTTACCATTTTAATTAACTATTTCTAAAATATTCAAAACTGCCGATCGGTCGTCGATTCAATTCTATTGTAATTTTCGTATTTATTTCTCTCTTGTTATCATTTCCATTTGATTTTTACATATTGCGCGGTTGAGCATTCTAGAAAGCAGAACGTTGGATACCAATGATAGACGTACTTTACTTTGTAACAATAATTGTATTGTATGTTCAGGTTGCATTTGCTTTCAACTTGATTGTATACGACGAAATTATCGATTCAACGTATCAAAGACCGTGAGAATCGCTCGTGTTTTTTGCATGTACCCACAGACAATGACAAAATACACATAAGTACGTATTTCTGTATTTTCTGTATGTAGGTATGTTATTTTGTAAGAACGAGACGAAAAAAAATCAGAATATAGCCAATGGCGCCGCTGTTTTGACATTAATTTTGACATACTATTTTTGGATTTTCAACTTGCTGGCGTGCGATTTTATAAGGTAACTAGCTGGTGCCCGCGACTTCGTCCGCGTTGAACGATGAAAGGTACCGCCTGTCAATGAAAGGTACTGATGTACTTTCTGGTGTCCCAGACAACGTGTATGAAAATTTCACGGTGATAGGTTCAGTACCTCGTTTTTGCGTGAAAGTAACAAACAAACTCACATTCAAATTTTAAATAATATTAGGAAGGATGATGTAATACATTGCTTTGTCATTTAATTCACAGAGTTAATTAACGATTAACTCGATTACTGTGTGTACTGAATTGGGTAATTTAATTTTTAACGAAAACACGTTAGATGTAGATCAGACTTTAGATAACTAGAATTATTGCAGGATCAAAAAATTCCAATTGAAAAATTTTATTTTTGTGTTGGAAAGGCTGTAGGCTACAGAGAACGCGGACGAAGTCGCGGGCACCAGCTAGTTTATAATAATAGCATGGGTGGATAGTAATTCTATAAAAAAACGTTATAAACCTTTAAAACGTATTTTACATTTTTTTGTCTCACTGGCGTCTCATCAATAAAAAAGTGGTTTTTTTTTTTTTTTTTTCGAGGTACCTAAACATTTGAAGAATGCCTTTTAAAAAAAGTTATGTATGGAGTGACATTAAACCTTATGACTTTAGCGGTACGGTCGAGTCGCGACGCGAGTAGGTACAACGGCTCATTAGTTCGCGAGTATAAAAGCAATGCATCTATTGAATGATCGGCGGCAGTTAACGGTTAGAGCTGACCTTGAATCTCTGCACATCCTCCATTGTGGCCGTTTTACCGTCCGAAACGCACGAGTGGAAAAAGGAGGGCGCCACTGACACGCCCAGAGCTTCCGATGTCATCCCAGTACCTGGAATCAGATTGTACAACTATACATTACACAAGAACTCGATGTTTTGATATAAAAAAAAAATATTTAGTAATAATATTTTCCTAAAATATTTTTTTATTTAGTAAGTCTTGTCATGTATAGGTGTTTAATTAACGTATTCATGATTGCGTTTTATATAATTATTGTATTGCATTTTATACTAGTTGGCGCCCGCGACTTCGTCCGCGTTGAAAAAAAAGTATGCTGTGTCCTGTACGTCTACCAAGTTTCATAAAAATCAGTTAATTCGTTTAAGAGTTATGGAGGAACATAACTACACTTACAGATTTATTATTAGTATTGATTGATTGATATCAAGGGTATCAGGGCTTGTAATGCGAATTTTATGTTTTTTACCATCTATTATAAAGATGACAATAAAAATTACAATATTTACAAACTAATATCTAAAGTATATAAAAAGGAAGGTGATTATAAAGTTTATTTGTGTACAGTACGTCGATCGACGGTACAGTACGGTAAAAAAATATAGTACATAGTTGTTTGGTATAGCGGCTCCGTTGTTTTCCATCTATTAGTCATAAGTTTCACGTGTAAGTGAATTTTGTAATTCTTTGTGACAATAAATATCGTTCTAACTAAACTCTTAGCCTATTTTTTTTAAGTCCGTAAACACAATAAGGATGAGTAATAATAGCTAAATAATAAAATAATGAAGAGATTTCTGTTGTGTCGTTTTATTAATTTTTTATTTATGTGTGTGTTCTCTGTGTGTCTGTCTAATCTAGTCTAATGGAATCTTTTGTTTTTTGTTTAAAAGCTGATATTGAAAGATTTCCTTATCTGCACCATGTACATTAATTAAGTTTGTGGAAAATTTATTTTATCTAATTTAAAATTAAAACTAAGTAATATGTTTTACACAATAAATTTCCAAATAATGCGACATCGTATCCGATTTCTTCATTAATCTTCGGCAAAACATGAAGTGTTTATAATTCTGAAACTAATTAACTACAGGTATAACAAAAAAAAAAAACAATTATAGTGACATTCGTAATTTTCCACTTGACTTCTCTATATTTAAAATTAGCAATTTAAAATACAATTGCAATTCTAATTTGTAAACGTGTTTTATGGCCAATTAAATAAATGAAGGGGGTGAACGGTAAAACACAGATTCTGAAAGTAATGCAGTTATTGTAAAAACTAAAACTTTACACGAACGTTATAGCCAATTACGATTCGCAAAAAAATTACAATACCGGTTAGTTAAGTAATTAGTTAACATAACACGCTAATTACTTTCGTGTATGGTGTGTTATACCTACCTACTGTCTCATTTAATGGAACATTTTGGAATCCATATATAATGTAATCGGACAGCTGTATATTCTAAGGACAGCTGGATATCAAAATGATATTTGCTACGCCCATAAATTTCCAAGGCCACATGGAGTGCGAAAAAAAATATTATCAGAACCACCGTAGAACACTCACTATAGGTACGTCGGTATCTAAAAGTAATTTTGGGAAGTTTTTGTCGAGATAAATTCGAAGAATCGAAGAAACTGTTGATTTAGCGCTCGGATTCAGTGGCCCCAAATTCAATTCCCGACTAATCCAACTTTTTGAAGTGAACTTTTCAAAGTTGACTGATTTCTGGGTGTTTTAGTAGTGGCAGAGCACACTGCACATAAACTGGACAGCCAATCGTGAAATTCTAGCAAGTGTGCTTTTGTGTTTCGGTGAGTGAGTAAAAAATGAAAGATTCCCTTCCTAATATCCTTATCTTACTAAATTCGACTATGCACTTGCAGAAACATTAATAGCGTATCTAATTTGTCCACATCAAATTATCAGTCAACCCCTGTTTGACGAACTTTACATAAAATGAAAAACCCACCCAATCATTTGGTTTATATACCTTTCAAAATCTAATCAACAATCAATATCTTTAAAAAAATGGAATTTTATCCAATCGCTTATGATAGCTGTGTGCCTATGATAAAAAAATGAATATTTAGGTCTCTCGTGTTAGTTAACAATCTAATCTGAAAACCAATTTTAATGGTGACTGATGCGTGAATGGAACTACAACAATGCAAGTACAGTACAACAATGTATGTGCATTAGAGGTACACTATACATACATTGTATACACACGTAACTGTTCTGACGTTTCCGCGTTTTGTTACAGGTTATGTATGACAACAACTCGCCCCCGGTCTTATCAAATTACGTTATGATGGAAACGTTGGTTATGTGGACATCCTGTGCGGATTTTTTTAAAATTTATGTCTAATTAAAGGTCTGACAGTAATTTGATAAATACTTGTCACGTTGAAGCTTTTTTTTACGTAATATAAACTGGTGCCCGCGACTGCACCTGCGTTGAAAAATTGAAAAAATATATAACACCTGGGAAAAGACATGAGTATTATATTATAACGCATGTCATTTTTATTGACATGGCCTAAAACAATGAACTTATGACGTCAAGTAGGTTGCTATAATTTAATTATATAGACAAACTGACAAACCTAAAAAGTCCAAGTCCTTATACACAAACAATAGGTGTCTAAGAATTTCAACAAACGTATCGTCGATGCATCAATGTTAATCAATGCAATCACTAAACAGAATAAAATTATCGCCATGATCTGATAGTATTTACATTTGGCACCGTTTGGATCATTGTGACGCACAGACAGACCTAAAAAATAACCTCTTGCATATATCATTCAATACACTCACCGCCTTTATCTACTACTAGCTGGCGCCCGCGACTTCGTCCGCGTTGAAAAAGAAAAAAATAGCCTATATTATGTCCTGTACGTCTAAATGTTTATCTACCAACTTTCATGAAAATCAGTTAAAACGTTTTAAGAGTGATGGAGGTACATACATACATACAATACCTACACTTACAGATTTATTATTAGGATTGATGATTCAATATTAAGATATTATGGGTTAGGCTTTTATCATTATTTAAAGACCCTTAGAAGCAAAAGAAAAAATTACAATTATCTTTTTAAGGTGTGGTTACTGCCAATTTTTACTGCGAAATGCGACGTTTCCACTCCCTATCACAAAAGATCACTATTCCTCTATTATCAATAGGTTTCTATAGGTGAAAGAATTTTCAAAATCGGTCCAGTAGTTTTGGAGTTTATTCATTACAAACAAATATACAAATCTTCTCTCTTTATTTATAATATTAGTATAGATAACTAACTACTTAACTCCTTCAGAGGGGAACAGACGGAAAGGAGCATGTTTAAAACTAAAGTAATCCATTTGGCTCTCTATAGTCAGCTAGGAGGTCGCGATGGTTGCAACATTAATTGAGCAATACGCCCACACGAGTGCGACATAATTGGCAAAATTAGTTTAATTATTTTCGGTCTGGCGTGGCGGTGCCATTGACTACATCATGTGCGCCGGCCGAAATTTAGTTAGCGACAACGCCCCATTAACGGCTAGTACATAAGTACATTCATAACTTGCAATAAAAACATAGATTCATACACGTTTTCGCCAACAGACACCTAGAGTTAGGGAACATCTAACTACTATTTAAGCGAGCTATTGACAGCAATCTGCCATGCAACCCCCCGCCCATAGAAGACGCGAAGAAAAACCGGGGGGGGTATTAGTGGGCAGAAGTCCCACATACCCCACCGATCTCCCCATGGTCTGATTCGCAGATTTCGCAGGTAAAAAAAGGGCAGCCCAGGGGATTGTGAATTTGACTGCCGTGAATGGTGTTCCCCCTAATTGTAGGTGACTGTTGGTCCATAAGAGCAATTTTGCTTACCTGCTTTGTCGGCATTTGAGGCCATCACTCTAAATGTGCCGAACAGTAGAACTAGCAGCCTCTGAGTGCACACAGGCAGCGATAGGAGCAATCTGTGGACATGTACTCAATATTAGAGATATTGGCATTAAATAAAATTAAAAAATGGAGGGGCGTTGTCAAGTGGTCATTTTAAAACGATCTCGGGAAATATTGGCCGATATCAGTCGGTTCACGGTTTTTGACGACACGATTCGGTGACGCTCATTACTTTTTTATATCGGTACAACCCCGTTCTAGCGGAAGTCGCCTTTATGAAAGGAACGAGCGGTTTGTCAAAGAAAAGTCAAGGCGCGCAACTTCTTTGATTCCCAACTATTCTTCTGGAAACTTTTGGCAGTGATGTACACCTATGAACTACCTACGCCACCATGATACACGCAAGTATGCAGTGGCGGATTTACCAGAAGGCTGAGTAGGCTGGAGCCTAGGGCGGAAGATTTTAGGGGGCGGCAAATTTGGCTAAAAAAATATTTTTGTCTTACAGAAGTAGATGGCGTGCTTAAATAAAGTTCATGGCGCACTTATATAAACATTTTTTTTTATAAGCAGTAATTGCGATAACGAGACCAAAAATGTCATTCCCACAACAATACAGTATTGAATCGACACAGGAAAAAAATATAAAGTCAGGCCATTGCCCTCACACGTACGCACGCAAACTACAACAATGTTAACAGTTTATAGGGGAAAGATTAATTATAGTGAATTGAATGACTACCGCCATATTACGTGAACTTGCTTGGAAACGAGAGATAAGCGATCGGTCAGAGTCACCTAATCAAACTTGAAGATTCAATGAATATTAAAACATATAAATTAAAGTCGCCGACCGCTTCTGTCTATTTCTCCGCTAAGTTCTAGCAAACCACGCAACTGATTTTGATACAGTTTTCTCTAAAGGAAAGAGCGATAAACAAGGAAGGTTTGTATATTGATCACTAGTTAATATTAACCTGGGACTTAAGCCGTACTACAGTGTAAAAGTGCAACAATCCATACAGACCCAATACAGCTTTTGATGTCACAAAATGGTAAATTAAATAGATCTGATTATTTATGTAATCATTTTTATAAAAGTACCTACCCATCTAATATACATTTACGAGTGTCACACTGCCTGTTATTTTATTTTTGGTAATATGTATTTTGAGGTAACGGTTGAATCAAAAATGTATGTAGATATATAATTGACAGCCCAAGTATAAAAAAATGCTAGGGCTTCAGTTTATTATAATCATTAACTATCGATATTATCGGCATTCTAGTCTGCATCCGTTAACAAAGTAAACATTAAAAAATAGAAATTATCCTTGAATAAAGTTATTTATGTGTAATTCGTTATCTTTGATAACATAATATCGAATGTCGGCGACATGCGGTCTTTAAAAAAGTTTCATATAAGTACTTGATATGATATCTATTGCCTAATGTTAAACTTGATGAGTTATTATTAAAAGTTTAAAAATTGCCCCCGCCCATTCTACTAAGACTATTTTAATGAGCCCAAACACGCTATATCTGTTGGTAAGTTTCTGAGGAGTTGGGTGTCCAGCGGATACTTGATGCTGCAGCATCAGATCAAGGTTACCATGTCACAGAAAAACCACCGAAGTAACATTACACCAAATTTTAGACCAAAATGGAACCTGTGGAAATTATTGAGATCCCTTGGTCAACTAGGAAATAAGCTGATAAACTTTATTTTTATGTGGAAGATAATTTTTGATGGATTAAAAAAAAATCCTAACTGTGTTTTTATTTAAATAGATTTAATTTTAAGTATAAATTTTAAAAAAATTAACCATATATTTTTTAATTTTTGTCTGTTTCTCCACTAACTACTTCTAAACTACCAAACGGATCTTGATACGGTTTTCACTAATGGAAAAAGGAGTAAACGAGGAAGACTTTTGTATATAAAAAACTACATCCTGGGCGAAGCAGAGAGCGGGTCGCTAGCTATATTTATAATGCAACATGACATCAACTTGCATTTCAATGTAAGAACTTTTGTATACAGCCATTGTTCACAAGTAAGATACTGAAGCATTAATTTGTTTTATCCAGATTGGAATTTTTTTACACTTGCACCTATATATCTCTGCTAAGAAACACACAAAAAATTATTAGGTATATATATGGTAACAATAATACTATACAATAAAAATATTTCATAGAAAAATGCAAGTTTTCTTCTAAATAAATTTCTTGATATATTTTATTTTAATGGGAAAACAATGAGTTATGTCCGCAAATTTCTAAGTGCTTTCTTGGAAAATCCAAAAAAAATAATGTTCGAAAAACTTTCAAAACTTCAGGATCAAAGTTCATTGTCAATTACACATATTTTAAAACCGTAAACGTTGTTTGTATGAAGAATGACCTACTAAATATGCAAAGAAGGCGCCCAGTTTTAAGTGAAGCTAAACACATGTTAATGCATGCAAATTATCGTGTCTGTAGTATATATTAGCACATCACTTGGCTTTGTGGATACATGTTAAGTAATTCATTGAACAATAATCATTTATACGGTTGGGTGAATCACTAATCATATGTGTATACCTAGTTATATTCATTTGAGCAAGAGATTTTATGTAAGCCTATGTTAACAAAATAGCTGAAAAATTAACAAAAAAATGCATCTTAACCCAAAATTTTATTTTTCTAGTTTAAATTTACAAGTTTTTGTACTTTAGCACTG
Organism: Synanthedon vespiformis; assembly: GCA_918317495.1. Classification (NCBI taxonomy): domain Eukaryota; kingdom Metazoa; phylum Arthropoda; class Insecta; order Lepidoptera; family Sesiidae; genus Synanthedon; species Synanthedon vespiformis. Next base: position 5,007,235 of record OU906964.1, read on the forward strand.
CGATGTAGGCATAAATGTTTGAAAATTTACGTTTTGGGGTAATAAATTTGTTTTAACACAAAATAAGGGATTTTGCTAAATCAAATAAATATATGTATAAACTAGCTTGTGCCCGCAAATTCGTCTGCACTCAAAAATGAAATTTTGAGAAAATATATGAGTATTAATAGCATTATAGTGATCTCTCAGGTGCTTTACATTTTTCAGTATAAAGAATATTCTATTTGTTAATCTAGGTAATAAACTATGTGCACCAAATTTGATCCAAATCTATTAGGCCGTTTTTGTGTAAAAGAGTAACAATCTTCCATATATATTATCCTCACAAACTTTCGCATTTTTATATAATGTAAAAAAATACTTAAACCACTTAACAGTTTAGTTCAAGTCATGTTTTAATTTTCATATATATATATAACAATGTATGTGTTCTTATGGCGATCACAATATTTCAGAAATGGACGAAGTGATACTGGTTCTCTAGCAGACAGAAATAGCCACTAAGCGTATAATGTGTTCTTATACTTATTTGCACCTGATCAAAATCAGTCAATCCATTTGCGAGTTTCGATTCTACAGATAGATACACAACACAAGTAGAGAGATAAACAGAGACACACACAAGTTGTATGCACTTACCGTCTTATTTCATCCACCTGCTGTTCCTCTGGGAGCTCTACCGCAGCAAACAATTGCATTTCACCTTCCCTTCCAAACACCCCACCGGGAATTTTCCTAATAAAAATTTATAACATTTAACATTTTTTATTACATTTAAAGGACATAGAAAATTAAAAACACAACTTAATATTATAAAATGAATGTTATTTAAAAGCATGCCTTAAGCACAATCTTATTAATAACTGGTGTGCCCACAACTTCGTATAGTTTGTTATTTCTACAAGAACCTAACATTTTTCAAGGATAAAGGTATCCTATATGTTATGTATATCCATGTGATAAACTATCTATGTGCCGAATTTCATCCAAATCCGCAAACACACAGACAAACAGAAAAAACTTCTAAAAACTATTTTTTTGACCTCTGTACTTATAAGTACAATGTGGATACAATTGTTTTTTTTTAATATTTATTAGATTGTACCTGAGGACATTAAGAACAGATACATTGTATTAGGACCACTCCTGTAATGATGTATACCATGTATGTTGTAAATAAATAAATAAAATTTTAGATTTTAAGTAGATAACTGGTATTATTTTCCATATGAATTGAACATTTCATCCCAAACTAATATAGTTATAGGTGTAGTAAATATTTGCAATCTCATAACTAACTAGTGACCAGCATCACAAAGTTTAAATTTTTATAAAACCTTTCTCAGCTTTTGCTCATGTTATAAAACAGAACTATGTTCTAAATTTAAGCTTTCAAGACTTAGTAGTTTTGATAATCAGTCAGGACAAACAATATTACAAATACAGATAAACATAAAAATACCTCAGAAATTTCTTGAGAACACTGGCGATGGTGTAAACGGAATAGTTGTCGACATTAACAAGCCGGCCAGTTTGTAAGAAATGTATTAGTTTTTTCATGGCACCTTGATGACCGGGAGCCCGAAAAACATCGCGACGTAACGGTGCCTCTTTATTCAGCTTCAGTATCAACACCTAAACAAAACACCGGATATCAATCATCAAAATAAACGCTATAATCTTTTATACAGAAAGAAAAATACTAACAAGTAAAGGGCCCGGTATATCATCTTTACAAACTTCATCCAACGGTGCGCCGAATTTGACTTTTTCAAGCCTTCTGGGATACGGCAAAGAGTTTGGATGACCACAAGATGTCACAACATTGCTTAGGGTAGCAGCCCTGCGATGCATCCTTCTGGCCCAATTGCTCATTTTTCTCGCAAAACTATCACTCCTTACCGATTATAGCCACATTACATAAAAACAACACAGTTTAGAAGCGTATACAAGACATTTGTAAATTAATCCAGAGATGCACACAACACAATACAAGCATAGCTCAATGAATGAATGAGGATGGTTCGTTGAATTGAATAATTGAATGCAATTTATTGCATGTTTTTTTTTCTTTCACACTGACATGTCGGCGAGGGTGTTGTCAATTATGACACATACACATACAATACAAAAATCATAGAATAATATTAGTTCTAGTTTGTATTTAATTCGTATATTAAGTGTGTCTATGTATTAAGTCCACGTTAATGTTATGTTATGTTTGTATATATCCTAAAAGATAAATATGTAATGTACCCATTATTTACTGTGTTTTAATTTTGCAATCCATAATTAAAAATAAATCAAGTCAAACGTCAATATGTATTTATAGACTGATAATGAGAGAAAATATTAATAATTTTGATTGACGGGGCTAACCAAACAGTAATTTTTTTTAAATAAACAACTAAAGAACAATTATTCATAGCGAACAATTAAGTACAAACCATGAACTAACGATATGCAATAGTAAAAATTCAAAAATAAAAATAAAAAAATTTAGCGGGGGGCGGGGGCAAAAATTAGTGATCTGTCTAAAGAGTATATTAATATATATAATGAGGATCTGTCTCAATCATAGTTCATTATCAAGGAGAATAGAGGTAAAGGAGCGCCAGCTCCGTGTATTAAAAGTGTCCATTGAAAGAAGACGAACTGATGGCGCTGGTGCAGCTAGTGATAGTAAACAATTCAACTCAGCGCGCACTTCACTCCGTTTCATTTCATACTCTCAAACTCTCTAGATCACTGCCCTAGACACACCAGCGCCATCTGAATTTGACGATTTTAGTTGCCACTTTTTTAGTTTAACACCCATATAAGATTGTCCTCCTTATCTCTACGCTCCTTACTCTCTAGATCACTGCCCTAGACACACCAGCGCCATCTCAATTTGTCGATTTTAGTTGCCACTTTTTTAGTTTAACACCCATATAAGATTGTCCTCCTTATCTCGACCCTCCTTATTCATTATACTAGAGCGCCACGCCCCAATGCTACTACAGCGCCTCTTGTTTAGTGGTGGTCGATGGACACTTCTACACTACAAACCCGTAGTCCGTACGAATTGAGACCGCTTGAATGCGAACGCCTTTCCCAACTAATTATTCTTTTCTTTATCCCTTCCAACATTTTATTCTGTTCTTATTAATAATCTCATGCAAATTTAAAAAACTTCAAATAACAAAAATACTACGAACGACGCTGATGCGTGTGCAAATGATTTTTGTCTTCGGCCCAGTTAACTCGTACGGGTTATAATAAACAGAGCCGACGACGACTATACATTTGAATCGATAAATAAATTTGAATAAAGATTTTCATTTTATGTTATTCCTTTCTTTTAAGATATTATGTTACAAAAAAAAAATATTATTTTGTCCAATATTTCGATTGGCATCATAAAAATACGGGGGTGATATTTTTTTCACATATAAGTCGGTTCGATTCCCAGAGGAAGAAACTGTGTGCCAAAATACCCCAAACGCACTTGGAATATTATTAGAATAAGTTAAACTTTCGCATTTACCTATAAGTTGCTGATAGATAATCCCCCTCCGGCTATTTTAAGATGCAATCCATACATATGAAAACGGCGAATTTTTTGCATCTGTTCATTGATGGCCGCTTGTCGGAGATTTACATTTTTATGTTAAGGCCGGCACAGACCACCTGATGGGAAGTGGCTACCGTCGTCTTATTGCCTATAATACAAGCAACGCCACAGGTGCTGCAAGTCCGATGCCGACAACAATAGGATTAAGGATAAGGGATTAGGGAGAAATGGGCTCTGGCATCCCTTACTCACTCGCTGAAACACAACAGCACACGTATAATCCGCGCAAACGAAATAGAACTGAAAATATAGGTAAATATGAGGTAATTAAATATTACCTCATATTTACCTATCGATTTCGATTATACAGTATTTAAGGCAACGCAGCGCTAAAATCTGAGGAGAAACTCAGGGGCTGTGCTTCCATACATAAACGTTGCTTATGTCGTAAGATCGTATGTGACGATACAATGTTTATTGTTTAAATAAAAAACTATAATGTATGTATTTTGATAAATTCAACCGATAAATTAAAGTGTAAGTTTATACTAATGTACATAGAAAATTTGGAGGTATAAATTGGTTCCGTTTGGCTGTAAAATGTAAATCTGTGTTTAAAAAAAGGTTTCTTTGAAATTTTTTTCTATCTTATAAAAGTTTATCAATCGTGAAATCCAACCGTAAAAATGAAGTCAATAACATAAAGAAACAATGAACGTTTTGTCATTGCTGAGAAAAATCTAAATCCCTGCCACCAAAATTTCCAATGCGTCGTCTTAATTACCTCATTTTTAACTATAATTTGAGTTACATTTCATTTGCGCCAGGGCTGGCTTTTTTTTCCATACTTCATTTTCCTTTGTGGATTAGATAGAATATCTATCTGTACTTACCACGTTCTAAAAATTGTTTCATTTATTTATTTATTTTGAACATAAACCCAACATAATTTATTTTTCGACAAAAGATATTAATACTGTGGTAAATAGAAAACAATAAAACATTTCGATATCATATACTTTGTTCACAGATTTTCAACCGTACAGCACTTCATACAATAACAGCGCAAATTATGACTTAGTTTAACGAGTCAGAACAATAAATATATAGGCAACATTTATGTATATTATCATATTTACTTAAACACTAGTGCATCACTAACATTATCGTGCTTTACACTTCCATCGAGATTTATACGAAGTAGATATATAAGAGGAGATATTATTATTATAGCATATTCTGAGACTTTTAATTTTTGGACGAAACTCCAGAACAAAACATCACAAATATTCTTACAACACTTGTAGATTGTAAAAATAATGTCTTTTTTAAGCAATCATTAATATTCGACAGAAAATAATAACATTAAAAAAAATACCAATATAATAATTCTAAAAGACTATACAGAATAAAACAGAAAAATCACTTGTATATAACATTACGTTTGAGGTACAAGGAAAAGGGACGTATACAAACTTAGACGATTTCTAGTCGTTTCATTTCTTTGAGGAGCTCGACTCCCATCTTCGCCGGAGAACGGGTGACAATGACATTGGCTTTTTCTAGGGCTTTGATTTTGTCCATGGCCCCACCTTTGCCCCCCGAAATGATGGCACCAGCGTGACCCATCCTCCGTCCGGGTGGTGCGGTCAATCCCGCAATGAATGATACCACAGGCTTAGCCTTTTGGCCCTGCAAATAGAAAGAAGTATGATTTTTTTGTAAATAATATTTTTTTTATGAAATATAAATGACAGCCATACAGCTAGATACAGTGATACATGACAGTCATACATACAGGTAGACTATAAATGAATAGGCGATTATCGAATCTGTCTTTATCGATTTTAGAGGCGAATTATTCTTGATTTTAGTTTAGAATTTAAATACTATTTAAATTCAGCATTTAATATCGCCAATCCATTGGTGAATCCAGATCTATGAAAACTATATAACATACGTAAGTGCTTATTATAGCTTGACAATCTAATTACTATACTTCCATTTGACAGACAACATAATTATTTAGATATGTAACTAAAGTTTTTTCAATAGTTTTTACCTCACAAACTTTCACATTTATAATAATATGTTAGTAGGGTATTTAACAAATACAAAATTTTGGGCATGATACATTTGACACAGTCAGAAGACCATTGTGAAATATTAGAATGTTTAGACTTCAAGTAATGTAGTATTTGAATTACTTATAGAAATTGGCCACCCTTGGAGATTGGTCATCATATAAGTTCATGCATTTGGATATAGTTATATTATCATGTCTGTATTATATCTTTATTATACAGAGGACCTCAAGGCTAGACTAGACTAAAACCATCTGACGATATAAAGATGCCAATTGCAGGCCCAACTTAGTGAAGTGTTTTAATATTATATAATGAGAAATTTTATTATTTTATGTAATTTACTAAATAATATGTAGGTAATTAAATTGTCAAGTGTTTGATCGTCAATTTCAAGTTATTTACAACTCGAAATTGCAATAAATATTACAGACGTATAAGTAATGCAATATTGCAAAAAGAAATGTGAATCTATTTACTCAGTAATAATTAATGTGCAAGAAAGAATTCATGCCATTCAATATGCAATACATTATGCATATAAGAATATATAAGATGTAAATGGCTTTTCAAATATTTTGCAAATCTGTAATTCACTGAAACTGATTGTTTAAAACACAATCCAATTTTCACTTTTAAATAAAATCACAGTTTCGTCTGAGATTTTCAATGTATGAAAAATACGCAAATTACAGTGCAAAGAATCGCCACTCCGCTACCTACTAAAGATGGTAGTAATATAAAAATTGCGCTGAGGTAATTACTATTTTCAAGTTATGGAGTAAACATTATAAAAAAAAGCTATAGAAACGCCTCATTCTGCTGTGATCTATATACTAATATTATAAAGAGGAAAGATTTGATTGTTTGTTTGTTTGTATAGAATAGGCTCCGAAACTACTGGACCGATTTGAAAAATTCTTTTACCATTAGAAGCCGACATTATCCGTGATGAACATAGGCTACTTTTTACCGCGGAAAAATGCTTAATTCCTACGGGAAAACGGGTAATAGGACAGCGGGTAGTAAGAATTATCCTTCCGTACTTCATTTTCACGTATAACTTCTAAACGGCTGAACCAATTGGGTTGAAATTTTATATGGGTATTTCAATGATTTCCTGGAGGATTTAAAAATACAATTGGACCCGGTAGGTGGCGCTGCTGTCGGTATGTCAACTACTAAACGGCTTGACCGATTGAGTTGAAATTTTGTATATATGTATGTATTTCCATAGTTTCATAGACACGAGTGTATTATATTTTATAAAGTTACTCGAACGAAGTCGCGTGCAACAGCTAGTTTGGTATAAAATTAAAGGAAAAAAAGCGAATAAGCAAAACTCTTATGAGTAAGTATAGCCATAAATGCAATTTTTAGCTTTTAATAAATGAGTGTCGAGTCGAGATTGTCTTGGAACACAAAACCTCTGCAGTAGGGAACGGCGCAGCGATTTCTGTGACGCAAATAATACTACGCCAATGTTGTCATCACTCAACCAGAATTAAAGTAACTATCTCTTCAATCAACTCTAAGTTAGACACATTTTACACTCAAAAAGAAAAAGCAAATATTCGAAATGAATTTTCTTACATATAAATGTGGGTAAATACATTTGTTCATGATACGAGAAATAATGTGGATAATAATATGTAACAAAGTGACAGATCAATGATAAATATATGTGATTTTTCTGCAAGCACTATAATATATTCGGAGCAATGATTTTAAATTAAGATAAAACCTGTGAGTGTCGTCACTGCGTTCATTACCTTACTCTGTACAAAACAAAAACAAAAATAACTTAAATAAAACTATAAACAATTTAACATCTGCATTAAGAGTGCATTAACTACTTATGAAAAAATAAACAAAAAAAAAAGGGAATTGATTATTCTACCATTTTATATTTTTTGTCTACAATGAAAGTAAAGGAAAAAAAGACAGACTTTGCATTAATAACATAAACTAAGTATTAATAACATCCTGCTTAAAAGAAACCAATTAAACAATATTAGTTTGAATATTCAAATATTTTGAATAATAATAATAAAACTTTGGCGATTTGTTTGATTCAGTGCCTTTTTGTACATTTTGTAAATTTTGTTCTGAAAGGGTTTTTAACAGGGTTGTATCTTTAAAATTTGTATAAATTTTAACTATAACGGAATAATTAGCACTTGTTGGAAATAATGCACAATTCATTGCCTCAGTATTAAATTAAAAAAAAAAAAAAAAACAACTTACAGTGTTGTTCTGAATGAGATATTCCGATGCCAATTCCTCAGCGTTGCCGCCGATCTCGCCGATGAGAATAATTCCCTTAGTTTCTGGGTCACCGAGGAACACTTCAAGGCAATCGATGAAATCGGTTCCATTGAACGGATCTCCGCCTATACCGACACACAGTGTTTGTCCAAGACCAGTCTGTAAGTGAAGAAAATGTTACAATATGCATGTGGAAACAAATATTATTATATCTTTTCGCGAACACAGCAGCTAGTAAATAAAAAAAAATACAAAATCAATTATCAAAAGTCCGCGTTATAATCTTTTATTTTTCAACACTGAAGATGTCGCGGTCACCAGTTAGTATTTTAATATTAAAAATCCTACTTACAGTGGTAGTCTGATGACACGCCTCATAGGTGAGAGTGCCGGATCTAGATACGACGCCGATACAGCCTTTCTTGTGAACGGCGGCCGGCATAATTCCAATCTTGCACTTTTCCGGTGCAATGATGCCGGGACAATTCGGACCCACCAACCGAGACTTGTTTTGACGCAGCAACGCGTGTTTCACACGTACCATGTCCTGAAAATAAATTTTAAAAATATATAATATATGTATGTATACATAAAGTTTTCTATACTAATATTATAAAGAGGAAAGATTTGATTGTTTGTATAGAATAGGCTCGGAAACTACTGGAGCGATTTGGAAAATTCTTTTACCATTAGAAGCCCATATTATCCGTGATGAACATAGGCTACTTTTTACCGCGGGCAAATGCTTCATTCCTACGGGAAATCTAAAATAAAAGTAAATAAGTAACGGTTTGGCCCGGGAGATAGCGCCATCTATCCAAAATACGGTAGATGGCGTTTCATACTTTTCTACGCGGACAAAGTCGTGAGCAACAGCTAGTGTAAAATAAATAAAATTGTCTGACAAAAATACAAAGTACATAAATAAAGTGATCAGTTAACATGACGTTGATAACTTATCAATCCTACAGACAATTTTAGACTTCTTTTAGTCAATGTTTAGCCTTTATTTGTTATATACTCTCATACTTTTGTCTGTACCCCCTAGTGCTTTGATTAAAATATTTTCTGTTTATTTATTTTTATTTTAAACCTGTGGAAAATGCAGTTGGTTTTTGTTACATAACAATTGGTATGTTACATAACTGTATGTATCACGATTAACTATGCATAATCTATACTTCTATTCTGTTCTGTATTATAATAATTATAAGGAAGAGAGAACATTTGTATGTTTGTATTGAATAAACTCAAAAACTACGGACTGGACCGATTTTGAGAATTCTTTTACCGATAGAAAGTTATAAATATTATCTAAAGGCTATGTTTTATAAAGTTAAAGGAGGCGAAGTCGCGTCAACAGAAAAGCCAACAACGAAATAATTACTTACATGTTGAGGAACACCTTCCGTTATGCAAACAATGAGAGGAACTTCGGCTTCAATCGCTTCTAAGATCGCTTTTGCTGCTCCCGGTGGTGGTACATAGATTACGGAGGCATCGGCGCCTGTTTTCTCCTTGGCTTCTTTCACTGTCCCAAATACGGGTTTCCCTAAATGCTCAGTTCCCGCCTTCTTCGGGGAAACACCACCGACAATATTTGTCCCATAGTCTAAGGCTTGTTGACTGTGAAAAGTACCCTGTTTTCCAGTGAATCCCTGTACAATGACTTTTGATTCTTTTGTTAGGATCAAGTTCTTTCTAGTTTGTGCGTATGGTGATGATCCGCAAGACTGAAATCTGACATTTTTTAACATCAGCCCATCTGAAACAAAGTTTTTAAAGTTCAATTATTGATGTCCTAAGTCCTATTGTCATTAGAATCATTGAGCTAGTCTCACGTTAGGCATTGTTTTGTCTATTTATTGTTTTCGGAGAATAGAGGATATAGACTATAGGATTCTTCCTCACTTTATTCATACTTGGCTCTTCTTTTTTTGTGCGTGGGAAAATCTATGAACCAGATAACCACCAGATTTTTTCAATTTATCTCTAAATTAAGTTTAGTAAACTTAAATTAAATTCTGTATATTATGTAAACTCTTGTAAACAGCAATTATTAAGTTTCAGAGACATGAGTGAATGTATGTTACGTATGAATGTATGTTACAAAAAAAGTTAGGGAAAAATATGACACATATTTTTATTCAGGTTTAACTTGTGACAATTTGAACAGATACCACTACAACAATCTATCTATGTTATTACATTTTACTTATTGATGTTAAGTGCATACAAGATGACTTAAGTTTGTTTTAAGAAATTACTTTGCCTGTGTTGAAGTTTTAATGATTTTGAGCAATGGAATTAAATGGAATGAAATTAAATCCAAAACATAAAATATCATTTTTAATAATAAAAAATATCAGAAATCTATTCTGTAGTTGCGGGGTCAAAAGGTTAACAATGCACCAATAGGAGCTTATGTTCAAAGTTCATAACAGTAATTGTCCTAATATTTCCTATTATCTAAAGTATTCATTTTGCGAATCGATATTCATTGATTTATATTAGTTATTAATTAATTGGTTACACGCTGATTACACTTGGAATAAACTGGATATTTTTAGATGAAGGTCTCGGTGATACTATACCTGTACCAAACCGAAATGTACGTGACATTGCCTGTACTTGTTAATGAGATTAAAGTAAATCACGATTATTTGCACATAGCATACTTCACGAATGTTTTTATTGTTATATATTTAATATTTTGATCGCGTAAAAATTAGATTACATGCAGGATAAATTATAAAAAGAGAATGTAAAGTAAATATCACGTCACTAACGCGAGCTTACACTGAATAATTACTGTAAATTGCATTTGCGATAGACATTACATGTTTGAAAAATATCGCCTGATTTACCTTTAACTCGTGAAAGAATACGGACCGACACAGCCATTGTAATTTTTGAAAATGTTTTACGAATGGGATTGGAAAAGGAGAGACGAGAGAACTGAAATTTTGTGACACTGACAGATTATCAGCCATTTGAGCCATTATGTAACTTTTGGGTGCGTTCAGATAGTAACTTTGTGACTTCCAATTGTAAGATAAAAAAAGTGATAAATTTTTAGATTAATTAAAATGCTCTCAAAAAATGTGAAAACAAGTATAATTTTAAAATAAAATTTAAATTACAAAATTATATCCTTTTGTTTACAGTCTTATAGTAGATATTATCTTATATTATAATGTTCTGTGGCCTAGCTTGTCAACCATTTGTCAACAAATGACAACATTGGCAACTTGGCATTGACAATTTGACAAATTGACTATTGGCATTTTTGATAATAAATAAATAAAACAAAATAATAAAATAAAATATAAGTCAATAATTGTAATTTTGAATAATTCGTAAATCGTAATATTCGTAATTCGTATTACTTTCGCTAGTTAAAACCTTTTAATTACTGCCATGGATTTGGATAGAGCATTAAATATTTGCCGTATATGTCTAAGTTCTGATCGTCAATTATATCCATTGACGAAGTTCCAATCATTACAGGAGCTTAGTTTATTGCAGGTAGGTGTATTGCCTTGAAAAAAATTTACTTGCCTCAAAAGACCAGCTATGAAGTCAAACTACATGGTATGAAAGTTATGGTATGTTGTCTAGTGAAAACTATTTCTCAACACATAGGCTTCAGTATAATTACGATTGGAATTAATACTAATATAAAAAAGCACAAGACTATTGACTAGACCATTGTACGAGATTTAAAAGATCTAAGCTTACATGTTATAAACAGAGGGAGATAGGGTGGGAAATGACTTTTATACTATAGTAGCTGGTGCCCGTGGTCCGCGTTTTCTATAGGTCATAGCCTTCCTCGATAAATGGACTATCCAACACAAAAATAATTTTTCAATTCGAACCAATACATACTTCCTGAGATAGCGTGTACAACCAAACAAACAAACTCTTCAGCTTTATAGAATAGGTAGTATAGATAAAGACGTGATAATTTCTTTTTAGGTAAATCATACAACTGCCAGAGTGTGCTGGGAATGCAGAAACACAATAATCAAGTTTTGTAATTTGAAAACAAAAGCAGATACAGCTCAGAAAATATTGTCTGATGTTGAACACGTAAGAATTTTATTTTTTTACCTTGTGTGTAATATTGTTACTATTCTATTGTTATTAAATATTTATATTGTAATTTTTTTAAATTTAATTATAATAGACGTGAAGACTTTTTTCAATCATGCTACATCTTAACTGTGTGCCAACCTTTATAAAAATAGCTATTATAATGCAATTCTTATTTGCACTTATTATTTGTCTCCCCCATTATTTTCAAAAAAACTGGTCATAAGCAGCCTAGACCGTCGACCCACAGCCCTTACTTGGTTGTCTACTTTGTCGGTGTACATCGTACGCTGCACTTGCACTGATCCATGGCTTCCACTTGAGAACATTCCTTTCCCAGCGGCCGTCGGCTCATCATACTATATGTCTTACCCACTACCACTTAAACTCATTAATGTGATGATGATGATGAACTAGCATTTAGTGAAAGCTATCTTTCTGTACTTAATATTTAATGTTTGACCTTAATTCTTTCAGAGCGGTAATGTAGTATGTCTAAGCACTTTGGAGTTTTCAAGAAACCATCCGTTTTTTGAATTCAAACACACCTATGATCCTCTAACTCACGAATACGACGAAATTAAATGTGTCAAGGATGAAAATTTCAGTTCAGATGTAGAAAAAGATATGTACAATGAAGACACAGAACAAATTGTTAATATTAATGAGGATGATATTTTAATGAGTGATGATGATCAAAGTTATGAAATTAACAATGTTAAGAAAAAGAGAAAATGTAATGTGGATATTAAAATGGAAAATGGTGGGGAGAAAAGAAGTGTTACAAGGAGTAAACAGTCTAAAGCTGTCTCAGAAGCTGATAAATTGTTGGAAACTCCCGCAGAAATAATGAAAAAGATTTTAAAAATCGAATTGACAGACGAGGAAGTGTACAAGCAAAGAGAACAAAAGAGAAATCATCCTAATTTTAAGAAATTGCCATACAAATGTGATACATGTCTTGTAGGATTTACAAAGGAGGAAAACTTTTATGAACACGTCAAGAAAAAGCACGATCACCTTGACGCCAATGATACGGTGAGTTTATTAACTCCTGACGCGAAAAAGGGGTGTTATAAGTTCAACATGTGTAACTGTGTATCTGTCTGGAATTGTAGCTCCAGACAGATACACAAAGGTTTTAGTATTGAAATTTACAATGTTAAGCGGGCGAAGTCGCCGTCAGCACAGCACTGCACTCAGCTATCAGCACAGCACTCAGCTATAGTGCGAGTCTAATTTAAATGAGCTATAATTATATTGATTTTTCAGAGCACACCCGGTGACGACAATAGTTGCGACATATGTAAATTGCGGTTTATGTCGCCGCGACACGCGCAGAGACATCGCGATCGACACTACACACAGTACAAATGTCTGCTGTGCAAGTACGAGGCGTGCGACCAGTGGCTCATTCTGTCTCACTGTAGGGAGAAACACAATAACGACGCCGTGGGACGGATACATTGCAGTCTTTGCTCTGTCATCTCATCGTGAGTACATTGAAGACTATTAATTTATTATAGGTAGGTAGGTGGTGCTCGCGACTACGTCCGCGTTAAAAAAGAAAATAAGTGACCATCAGTGGGTGCCGGCGACTTCGTCTTCGCAACCAATTTTTTTTTAACATACAAAACCATTCCTGATTATACTTCTAGAAGCCTTCTACGGTCCAGCCGTAAGAAGGAGTTCAATCAATATTTATATACAGGGTGGAATTTTGTAAAGCCACCTGGAGGGAAAGTACTCTTAATACTGTAGTTAGAAAGTTTCACTCAAAGAAAACATTCCTTTATTTTTGAATAGAAAGAAAACTGCACTCAAAGATTTTCCAAAATTCGCTTGCCACACCCGGTAATCGAACCGAATAAAATCTATAAAAAATGCAGCCTGTACTTTTATTGCATCGATCTTTAGGGTAAATGATAAGGATGAAATCTCTCTAACAAACTTGATAAATTAAATGAAAGGAAAACCATGACCATATGATGATTGACGCCTGACATCTTTATCCACGGATTTGGTCGTTTTTGTCAGGAAATGATAATCCATATCACAAACTATCAGTGTGACAAATTTAATCCAAATCCGTAGCACCGTTTTTGCGTGAAAGAGGAACAAACACCCACCCTCACAAACTTTCACATTTTAATATTAGTGGGTGATTTTAATATATAAAACTAGCAGTTGTCCGCAACTTCGCCCGCGTATTTTGTCAAAATTATATACTAAAACCTTCCTCGAGAACCGCTCTATCCATTGGTGAAAACGGCATGAAAATCGGTGCAGTAGTTTTTGAGTTTATCTCGAACAGATAGACGCGACGGAGGACTTTGTTTTATAATATGTAGTGATAATCTATCTATACGTATAAATCGTTATTTTAAACTTATCATTCGGACACAGTTGGTGTGACTATTGTAACTTTTCTCGCAGTACCCCTGATGAGTATTCGGAACATTTAAAGAGTGAACACAGTGAGACGTGTGAAATATGCGGAGACAAATTGCAAGGGAAGGATTCTTTGAGGACTCATATGAGGCAAGTATCTATTTTTTTCTCGTTTTGATGATTTTTATACCAAGAAATATTGTAGACCAATGTCGATGTATGACCAACCAACCTAATGATTTAAGAGTAAAGGATTATATGTGGGTATCACACACAAATACAACCAGCACAAGTGCTTTTGTTTAACGTTTACCTATACTGTGGTTGCCGCTTTATTCTCTCGCACTGAAAGTTTTACATAACTCATAATTTAAGCAAGTTTGTTTAATAAAATTGTGCTCAACGCAAAAACGGGGTGTTATAAGTTGTCTGTGTATCTGTCTATGCAATGGTAGTTTCCAAACGGATAGACCAATTTTGTTTAAAAAGCTGATGTGCTTGAAATGGTTTCTTAACTATAGTTTATGAAGATCTGTTTGAGTGTTTCAAAATTATCAGCCAATTTCCTATTTGATGAAGGAATTTCACTAACCTCCATTAACTTTGAACTGATGCTGCATTATCAAATGTTTATGCTCAATAAAAAGGTTAAGTAAATAATAATAATCAATACTAATAATAATTCTGTAAGTGTAGGTATTTTATGTATATATGTCCCTCTATAAGTCTTAAACGAAGTAACTGATTTTCATGAAACTTGGCACATAAATACAAAACTTCCATGACTCAGGTACAAAGATAAAATGTTAACATTTGCCCCTTTTTTTAACGTTGGGAAATCCTCTTCGATAATTTTTAATTAAGTATATAGTGAATTGTTTTTATTTTTCAGACGAATACACTCGCAAAAACGTGACTTTGCATGCGATAACTGCCCGAAGACATTCAAAACGAAATCGAGGTTGGAATCTCACATGACCAGTCACAATGTTAATATAGCGAAGAAACTGTCTTACTGCAGCATTTGCAATGTGCAATATAAGAATATATACATATATAGAAGCCACTTGAGGAACAGTGCAAACCATGTGAAGGAGCGGTATGTATTATATAATTTATTTTTTATGTTAAGGTAATACAAGTCACTTTTCCTCCATACAAACTAAACTTAGAAAGTTAATTACTCCGCTGTTTTATGTTTAACTAGCTGGTGCTCGCGACTTCGTCCGCGTAGAAAAGTATAAAACGCCATCTACCGTATTTTGAATAGATGGCGCTATCTCCCGGGCCAAGCCGCTAGTATTTACTTTTATTTTAGATTTCCCGTAGGAATGAAGCATTTTCCCGCGGTAAAAAGTAGTCTATGTTCATCACGGATAATGTCGGCTTCTAATGGTAAAAGATTTTTTCAAATCGGCCCAGTAGTTTCGGAGCCTATTCTATACAAACAAACAAAATTAAGCATGATACCGATTTATCTTGTTGTTAACTAGGTTTGTATGCATGCAAACTTTAAAAAAAAGTATGTTTTTTTAAAGTATCCATGTTTTAACACAAGTTTTAATGCAACTTTGAGGATGATTAGGTCAATGCAGTGTACAAAAATTCCAAAATACTTTGCATACAAACATTGATTAGTTATTCAAGAGTTGAAATAACTTTACACGAAATAGATATATGCAGTAGTTTTGTCAAAAAGAGTATACGCCCAAAGGTCTGTTTGCGATTTTATTTTTGGTATGAATGATTGTGCATCTCAGTCGACTGTTCTTCCTTCGCTTTGTGCTGTGTGAGACAGGACGCATTTTAGACATAAGACCGATGAGTTCCGGCCGCCGACTTGTTTCACCTTAATTAAAGGAAGTGTTCTAAAATTACGGACGGATTTACAGTCTTGATTGCGGACACTTTCTGTTGTAGATATCGATGCTCTGAATGCAACAAGGAATTCGTTTCGAAGATATACTGGAAGAGACATTATAAGTTTTATCACCTCAAGAAATCCGAGTACAAGTGTAATGAATGCAACAAAGTGAGTGGTTATTTTTTTTATTAAATTTGCTCCTTAGGAACCTTACGTCCAGTGTCTAGTGATTTTTCCTTGAAGATTAACAGCTGTGGTGTCAATCCCTATTGATACATGACACGTTCCGTTCCACGCGTTTGACACTTTTAAAATATGTATATGTTTTTTATTACATTTACCTATTATAATATTAAATAATTATAAAAGTGATAATTCCTTGTGTGTTTTTCGAATTGATAATTATTTTTTTCATACATTTGCTTATTTAATTGTTATTTTTTTTGTGCCAGTTTTTTTTTAGTTGAAAACAGTATGTGTGACATGAAAAAGTGAGAACTGTCACGCAAATCAGCATACAGCGAAAATACTATAGCTCTTATTGCAAAGAATATTAATTTTATTTTTCAGTTGTTCATATCGGAGTGGCGGTTGAAGGATCACCAGCAGAAACATCACGGTTTGAGTAGACCAAGAAATCACGTGTGCAATGTATGCGGAAAGAAATTCTTTGTACGTAAATTACAAAATTCACAAAATTTCTCAAGATTCACAAAATATTCACATTTTCTCAAGAACTCAACCTCTTCTAACATCCATATGATCGATATGATGATTGATAAGGGTTGCGCGACATATAAAAAACTCCCTCGTTTATCGCTCTTTCCATTATAGTGAAAATCATATTTTTGAAATTTCTTGCTAACACATATTATAGGACCCCTCCTATTGGCCTCATATCTATACTCTATACTAATATTATAAAGAGGAAAGATTTGATTGTTTGTTTGTTTGTATAGAATAGGCTCCGAAACTACTGGACCGATTTGAAAAATTCATTTACCATTAGAAGCCGACATTATCCGCGATGAACATAGGCTACCTTTTACCGCGGGAAAATGCTTCTTTCCTACGGGAAATCTAAAATAAAAGTAAATACTAGCTTGGCCCGGGATACACTTGACAGCGCCATCTATCCAAAACAGGTGAAGCGACTAACATGACAACTGCTTGGTGATATTTTTAGCGATCCATTCCACGGTAGATGTTGTTTTATACTTTTGAACGCGGATGAAGTCGCGAGCACCAGCTAGTAATTGATATGGCGGCATCTGCGCCCCTATAATATGAAAGGTTCACACTTATATGATTTTTCAGGACCGTTCACTACTAAAGGGACACCAGTTGACACATTCAGAGCAACGCTCCTACATGTGTTCCGAATGCGGAGACACGTTCAAGCAGCCCGCGGCCTTGTACACTCACACCAAATTGGTGCACAAGGGGGCGAAGAAGCGGTGCAACAAACAGAAAAATATACTTAAATAAATAAATTTTATGTCGTTTAATTTATTCTAGTCGGCTGCTTAGGTAAATAATTGAACTCAACGGCGATAAGATATGAGTGTTGTGACGGACGTAACGTACGTAACGTAGATGCGGAATGCGTTTATTATTATAAACTGTCCTCATGAATTCCGTCAGTAGATGGGACAGGGTTGCAGAAAGTCGGGAACCTTTAAAACAAACCATAAAAAACTTATGACACGATCACACGATATCCGCTACCCGCTACATCTGTCCAAGACACTACCCCCTCTTCCATATTCGTAACTGAAATTACATAACCAGTTGCAAGAGAAGAATTTTTTTTCGCTGTTTGGTAACTACTACCGCCCAGTGTGGTTCCTTTTGGCCGGGAATTACGAGTGATATCCCTAGATGTGCTTGACAAATTCGATAGTTTATCTGGCAAATGATCTGCCAGACACTACGCTCTGAACATGGCTTATCACAACTTTGTAAGGTTATAATAACGTTACTCTCTCTGGTACCGGAATATTAATGAGATAGGAGAACAATCATAGCTTTAGTTAGTATAGCGATTACCGACATGAAATGAAACATTCATGAGAAAACAATAATTAGCATGCTGAAAAAGGTAATGTTTTTTTAGTCTGTGAGTTTCCGGAATGTCGCTGTCAGCACCGATTAGAAACGTCAGTTTATATATAAATATGTTCTATGGTTTTTATTTACATTTTTTTTACAAGCTCTCTCGTTATTTACTTGTTATGTTGTGGTTATTTAACCAAAATTATACAAAAATAATAAAATTGGAAATATCTATGATAAAACAATAAAATGATATCTCTAAAACCTGTCTGTTCTATGGGATTGCGCAACATATTAAGGCTAAACTCTTCGTCGTGCTCATCAAACGTGGACACGGAATATTATTGTAACTACAAAAACGCAGCAGAAATCAAAAACAACATTTCTACGAGAAAGGGAGTGGGCGATGTCGATCTTGTCTTAGAAACGTATAACGCTTTAAAAAAGACTGCGGCGACGGATAGTTCGCATACCATTTTAAAAAGTAAACTGTTTAATGAGCTCCATAGGTTACCGAACAGAACTCATCCGCTTATTCGTGAATATAACGACGAACCAAAGGTTGTTTGTGAATTGAATAAGAAAAAAGACTTCGGTGACCACGTCCCTTTAGAGTTTAGTGAGATCACCCGCCGTCTGAACTTGTTGAGAACACAGAAACTTGGAAACGCGTGTGGCCACAAAGCCTATTACTTCTTACACGAACTGTCTGAACTCGAAGAAGCCTTGACAAAATATACAGTCACATTTCTATTGCGAGAAGGTTTCAATTTAGTATCAGTTCCAGACATATTGCCAAGTAATGTCTTAGAAAGCTGTGGAATGATTGTGAACAACGAACGCACACAGGTACAGTCTAATTTGACAACCAATTCAGGTGTTGGTCAAACTCGGTCAACACTTCGACGTAAGTCATAACTAAAATATATTTTAATTAAACATACATTATTTCTGAGTGTGGGTATGTGGACTACATGCTGAATATTAGAGATCCTAGCACAAACCTTAAATGAAACATGAATTAACAAGGTACTCTTCTCTTACAAAATTTAGAGTTAAAATTTTGAATTTGTACTGTTACTAGATTACATTACCATAAACAATACAAATCCTTTCATATTAGTTTACAAAACCCTTTCTCTCTCTTGTTAATATTAATATGAATAGCAAACATATTTTTTTTGAATAGTTACTTTTAAAATATTTATGTATGATGTCACTATAATTGCTTGCTTCTTTAGATATACACATTGGATCCTGTACATCATGGTCCTGACCTCTGTCTGTCGGGCACTGCGGAAATGTCGTTGGCGGGTCTTCTGATGAACTCCAAACACAAAGAAGCAGACTTACCTTTAAAGTTAGCTGCCGTTAGCAGATGTTACAGGGCAGAGGTGTCAACTGCAGCTGAAGAGAGAGGGATCTACAGGTACAACTTTTTATATATTGGGTGGCAATTCAGAAAAACCTACTTTATAATACTTCAATTTTTTTACCCAATTATTTAATTTATTTTTTCAAATTGCAGAGTACACCAATTTACAAAAGTAGAAATGTTTGCGGTAACAAAACCTGAAAACTCTGATGAAATGCTGGAATACATAAGAGGTTTACAGGAAAAATTATTTTCACCGCTTGATTTTCATATGAGAGTTCTAGACATGCCTCCCAGCGAATTAGGCGCATCTGCGTATAGGTAACTAACTAAACTATATTATTTACTATACTAGCAGACCCGACAGTCGTGGTTTGTCGATTTCCATATAAAAACCTTCCCCGGCCCTTTCCAAAAAAAATCTTTCAGAACAAAACAAAAAAATCAACAATCTGTTGTTCCGTTCGGATAAAAGATATATGATATAAAATAAAAAGAACCCTTCAAACGTGACCAGGAAGAATATGGGAAATATTTCAGGAAATACGACATCGAAGCGTGGATGCCCGGCAGGAAAAGTTACGGAGAAGTGTCAAGTTGCAGTAATTGCACAGACTACCAATCGAGACGTCTCGACATCACTTGCAGCAATGACGGTGACGTGCGCTTTGCGCATACGCTCAACGGTACGGCTTGCGCTGTGCCCAGAATGCTCATAGCTTTATTGGAGACTCATCAGCATCCCAAGGGAAAAATATATGTGCCAGATGTACTGCAGCCTTTCATGGGCGGAAAGAAATTTATAGGTAAAAATACTTTTGTACCTGGGCTGTCATTGTTACTGAAATAATTTCAGTAATAAATACTGAAATAATGTCATTGTTGCTGAAATAATTTCAGGAATAATACTGAAATAATGTCATTTTTGCTGAAATAATTTTAGGAATAATACTGAAATAATGTCATTGTTGCTGAAAAATATAACTAATTTATACGTCATTTTAACGTTTTATTAAATAATGCTCTCCGTGTTTAGCCTGAACCGTTTCCACATCCTTTATCCAATAATGTTCCAACCAAACTTCTGGTATTGTAATATACTAAGAATTGAAACAATATGTGGAATTCAAAATTTATTGATTTATAGCACAAAAAATCACATATTTAGGTCTTATGATAGAATGAAATCGTAAATTGCTATTCGTACATTTGTTCTTGACACAGTGTCATTTTTTAAATCTATTTAATAATAACATATAAACAGTACAACTGGGCCCTTAGCCAAGAGCACCCAGTGCAAACGGGAGCGTTGTAGATTGACGAAACGACAGAAAATAAAGCCTGGTGGTTGGTTGTTGTAACGCCCACATAAAATTTTGACTAATCATCGGGCTTTATTTTCTATCGTTTCATTAATAAGCGCAACGCTCCCGTTTGCATTGTGCTCTTGGCTAGGGGCCCTGTATAATTATGTCAATATTGCAATCATTTCAACATTCGAAGTTTTTATAATACACTCGACGGCAAATAAACCGGGCCACCCGTCACTTTGGAACCCCGATTTGATCCTCTCAAAAACTATAAGACCCACAACTATAAAAGTTACGAAGTTCGAAAACAATAAAATGTATGGGATTGATATATGCCTTCGTTAAGTCACGTGATACTTCCCATACATTTTGTTGTTTTCGAACTTCGTTATCGTTTTCGATTGGTTACTTTGTCTAGGGCCCCGAGCTCCAAAGCAGCGGGTGGCCCGGTTTATTTGCCGTCGAGTGTATATTCAAATCAAGTTCTTTAGTATCCTTTGGAAAAAATATATAAGTAGGAGATTGAAAATTATAAAAAAATAAACTTGACTATTAGCCCTTTAGAGAAAAATATACAAAAACCAAAACGAGCACACAAAATGTTCAAAAGGCTAAATTCAAACAAACCCACTAAAATTTTATTCGTAACTTATTAAAAGTAAGTATTATCCTGCTTAAAAGAAAAAAATACTACTTATAAAAAATAATAAACAATATTACTTTCGATATTTAAATATCTTAAACAAGTATGAATAAAACTTTGTCCATTTGTGTGAATTTAAACATTATGTACACTTTCGAGTGTAGTGCTCATTTTGCTTTTTTTACATTTTACTCTGAAGGGTTTGACTAGTAATAAAAAATTAACATTGGGATAGATCTTACAGTCTACATGAAAAAAAAATATAAAATACAAATTAAAAAGCAGTCGTGAGAAAGATCGGCCGCTATAAGTTAGGTTCGACCCACAATATTATCTTAATAACAGACCGAGTCATTCATAATGACTTAAAACACAAGATTTTATATTGTTTAAGGAAGACAACATGAAAATTCTATTAATCTCAAAAATGCGTCGCTTCACATCTTTGGTTATTTAAACAGGGCAACCCTGCACACAATTCGGATATAAATATAACATAGATGTTTAACATACGGTACATTAACATGTATGTTTAACATACATAGATGTTTAACAAACATTGTGTTGAACGACAATTTATTTACTTGTGACCATTATTTGTCGAACATGCTTATAATAAAATATGCTATATGCAATGCATTAGCTAGAATCTGTTATGTGCAACAATATCAAAACAATAAATACAACTATTAAATTTTTATGTTTAAAACACAAATAAGATCCTCAATCCTAAAAATAAAATTTTTTTTTTTTAAATAAACTCGTGTAGAGGAAAACTTTCTGTCAATATCTCAAAAGTATAAATTTATTGCACATTTGTAGTTGACAATTTTGAAAATATTTGTTTGATAATGACGATAAGCACAAAAAAAATACAATGTCATATTAAATTTACATATATTTAAAAATGTAATTTAATGAAAAGCAACACATTTCCGAATACTATCTATACGATTGTGAATAATGATGTTTTACATCTAATCCACCACCAGATTAAGTACATTTCTACGACCCTAATAAACCGTTGCATGATTATTTTCCACATGCATTATGTTTATGTTATCATTGAACATTAAATGTTTTGGCAACACGTCCTCCTCTTGTTTATAAGAGTAATGTTCGTATCTCCAGTCGTCTGAATCGCTCTGACTACTTGGTGAGCTGTCGTCGTTCAATATCTTGAGCGCTTTGGTGGCCTCCTCTTGTCCCTTGAAAGCGGCTAAACGCATAAGTCTTACCGCAATCTCGAAGTCAACAGTGAGCCCTCCGCGTCCTTGGCCGTAGTAAATGCCAAGATTGTAAAGTGCACCTGGATGCTCCAAGGATGCAGCTGAACGGTAAAGCTCCATGGCCTGAATACAAGAAAAAAAAAAAGTTTTGTAATATTTTTAATTTCTTCATAATTGTGCAAATAAATAAGTATGTCTGTTATTAGGAGTAATAATCATCAATCATCAATACTAATAATAAATCTATAAGTGTAGGTATTGTATGTATGTATGTTCCTCCATAACTCTTAAACGAATTAACCGATTTTCACAAAACTTGGTAGACAAACATTTAGACGTACAGGACACAGGATAGGCTCCTTTATTCTTTTCTCAACACCAGCTAGTATGTTATAAGCAGAGTTTATAAAGCCTATTAATATTGGATTCTGTTTATATAGTATCATGTACCAAATTAAAAAGTATCATAAAAGAATTACCATTTTTTCGTCAATCGATACACCTACGCCTCTCTCATAGCACAAGCCCAAATTGTAGAGCGCTGGGGCGTAATTTCGATTTGCTGCTGACCTGAAATTTTTAACAATATATTCAAACCATCTTGAAATCAGTAACTGCCTGGTGCTGGGATGGAGAGATTGCTGGTGTTTCTTTCGTCATTTTGTTTTTGATTTTTGAATTGTTTTTCGAAAGTGATCTTGGTATCCTATTTTTGAGAATGATTTGATTTCACATGATAGGAGTTCAAACACCTAGACCACAACTACCACAAGTTGGCGCAACAAGTGTGTAATATAATATCCCATATTTTTTAAATCTCAAGTCTTATCTTCCCCTTCTATAATAAAATATCTAATATTAGGTATAAATTCGAAAGTGAGTTTCACACCTTCACTTCACGCCTTACTACTAAGGAAACATCATGAAATTTGGCATACACATTGTCAAGAAAAATCAAGGGATAATCCAAAAAAATGCTAAGGGATCATCTAAACGTATGAATAGTTTAACACCTGACTGAAATATATGAGCAATAAAGATTGAATAAATGAATGTCCATATATTTTCATTGGAAAAAACTAGTAACTTGTAAATTATAAACACTTATATTTTATTTCGTCTACAAGCATACAATAAATGTCATAGTATTAGTTTTAGTGTATTTGAAGTTTGCTAAATAACAGGAAGAATTTCCTATTATTATATGCATTATAGGAACTTGAAACCAATTCACAACAAAAACTACCAAAGGTTGGGTTGGGATACTACTCTCATTTTGAATTGAGCTTTAGGATTTACAATAAAAGAGCATTTACCTCAACAAATCAAGACCTTTCTTGTGCTGTCCACTCTCAATAGCGGATAATCCCAGTCTATTTTCAATAGAGTTTAATACCTCACTCAAAGCATCCGATTTATCTGAATTATTCTTAGAAGAACTTTTGTCACTTGTTTCTCCTATTTCTTTATCATTAGATACTGAATGTACAGTGGGAGTGATTTTTCCGACAATTTTTTCAATCCGAGATGCTGAAACTATATCATCCCTATTGATATAATCTACATATGGATGCAAAGCTTGGAATATATTTCCTCGCGCACATTTCTTTGCTTTCTCATCACTTGTGCAATACTTAAGCTTCAGATGTATCAATTTGCTGGTATACCATCCTAGGACTAATGCACTACTCTGGAAAAGTACAAGAGTTTTATTAATTACAAGTGATTATGGACCCTAATCAACCTTCCAAATCCAATTCACTGAGATTGATAATATTGTAATGGACATTGTAAAACACAAAATTCGTCTGTCATTCAAACTTACTTTGAGTACTGTACAATACTGAAATGCTCAAACCAAGTCCTCTAGTTTCACTAATTAACACATACCTAACACACTAATTCAATTACAGTACAATACAGTTGACTCTTGACAGAGACAGAATCAGGGATCTGACCTTCAGGAATCTTCATGAGGATGAGAGATAGAGGGAATTGTATACTGGAGATATAATATACTATCCTAAATCCATATTTTTTGTAATCACTTTAGAGAATAAGGATTTTCAGCTCTATTTACTAGTATCCTTTTTTTAAGTCCTATCGAAGAAAACAAAAAAAATTAAGCTTTTTAATTATATGTTACAAGTCTACAACTAGTTACATGCTAGAAGTTAATCGTTCATACTCAATAATTTTCTAAAATGTGAATTCTGATATAAAGATATTTATAATATACATCTAAGTTAATTTAATTCAGGTTACTATCAGAATACTGCCACAAAGGTTCGCATGTTAAAATCTCCATTAGTACTTATGTAGCTCCATTTGGAAGACAAGTAATTCGACAAAAAACAAACAAAAAGTTATAAGTAGCTTACCCATGTGATGGCACCAATCCAATTACAATTTAGGTGGTCAAAATTGCACCGTTTGTCACGAGTGTTATTGTTACTCTGATAAGAATTCCAGCAATTCCTCGGTGTGTACCAACGGCAGACGGTGTTAGAATGTTTTTTCTTCTCATCATTGCAACTGTTTGTTGAATTTGTTATCCCGGTAGTGCTACGTTTGTCAAAATGATTAACGCTCCTCTCAAATGTGTCCCGAAGTCTTCGCGATACATACTTCCACATGTTTTATAATTGATAAGATTTAAAAAAACACCAACAAACTCTAAAGGGACACCATTTTTTGCGCACTATATTTTGGTGGCTGGACCATAAGTTTTAGAAATCCTGTGACAGAAAAAAGTCAGATCTAAACTATTTCTAGTCTTAATTATAATAAGTACACCATTTAATTTAAGTAGAAAACATACTCTATAAATAAATAGGTATTTATTTTATATTATTAGAGTTGAGATTTTGATCTATTTCAATCTATCTTCTATCTATCTATAACCAAAAAAATTAACCAATACAATAGTCGGATCGGAATTGGGACTTTTATTTATATATTATTCTATGTTGGGACTAGTGACCACAGAACATAATAATAGATTTGTGTTCTGAAAGAATATTATTTTATTATGCCAACACCGCCAAGAAAAATATAACGACCACTAAAATTACACAATATATGGATGATAAACTTGTACTAAAACGATTTATCTTTCAGAAACACACCCATATGTAAGCAATAATTAGGTTACCGTACTTTCGGAATATTAACAAAAAAGCTAAGAATAGAAAACAAATCTGTTAATTTTTTTACCGCTTTTATATTAATTATCCTTTAAAACTTTAAAAAGCTCACAAATTTGTTTTATAGCTTTGGTTTAAACATCGTGTAACCAGGTGATTATTCCTAAAAAAAAAACTAAATTTTCCACAGACCAATGAAATTAGCATATAATGACAATGACAGCAGATACAAATTTTTAGCGGGAGAAATAATTTGGTCGGATTGGAGTTTTTAATTTTAATTTTTAGTTTATCTTACAAGAATATTATTTACCAATTTTTAAGCTCTATTCTGAAATTTTAGCTTTTGGATAATTTTGTGAGGTACTATGTGCGGGAGAAGTGGTTTGTGAGTATCTATTCATAAACTTAAATTATATATGTATCTGGAAAATAATTTCTTTTATGACAGCGCTAAACTGGCAAAATAAACTTAGTTAGTTACTTATTTGAGCTCATCTTTTAAACTACTCCTGGTCACACTGCGTTTGTAAGACTAAGACTCTAGTGACTGATCCTGTTATAATGTTAGTTGAAACATTAAGTTTCAAATATCGATGGTTTTCAATCAATTTAAGCCTTTTTTAGGTCATATCCCTGGCTTAGCCTACTACAGTTTTATTGGTCCTCATAATTTCCTTCAGGTCTCTTGATAGAGAAGCAGTCCGTTGTGCTTGTGCCTATAAACCAAAAGGTAAAGACGTATATGTGAAACCAGAATGGTCACCTGAACACAATGATGGCACAGAATATGTTCCATCTTATAATATAGCGCCAACAGATGTTACCCCTGTATTAATCTCTGGCAAGAGAAATGTGAGCACAGAAACTGAAAGAATTTTGAAGCCAATGATGTGGGGAGTGATACCACCATGGCATCAGGTGATTGTCTCTTAAATTTCTCAATTGAAATCAATTTTACGTATTAAATTTTATATAATATTTCAAATTGTTTGAGACTTAGCTGTTGCACGCGACTTCGCCCGCGTAACTTTATAAAATATAGCCCTATAGGTGAAAGCATTTTCAAAATTGGTCCAGTAGTTTTTGAGTTTTTTTATTACAAATATACAAATCTTCTATTTCTATAATATAAGTATAGACTAACTGGTGCACGCGACTTCGTCCGCGTTAAAAAGCCGTTTGCCAGGCGTTAGTTTTCTTAATTCCAAATGATCCCTAGGGAACAGTACTTTTTTCTGAATGAAAGGTACCCTATGTCCTTTCCCTGATCCCTAATAGTGAAGTTAACTTTTCCCTGATAGTGAAAAGTTAACACAGTTAACTTTATTGTAAATGTGACTGTAATCATCGTACCATCAAGTGAAGAGTCAAATCTGTCTGACAATATTAACATATATAACAATATGTAAATGTAACAATGTTATTAACGCTTTCAAGGGTGATTATAAAACACACAAACTGAGTACAAATAATTGTCGTTTGGAGGATTTGAAGAGTTCTAAACTCTATGGACCTCTGTTGTGGAACGGAGGTAGATGTGTGATTGTTGTGGAAGGTTTCTACGAATGGCAGACTACAAATAAAATGGCTAAAGTCAAGCAACCATACTACATTTACGCTAGACAGTCAGATGATACAAAGGTAACAGTTTTATTCATTCCTTGAATCCTATCCCAATAATAAATGCGAAAATTTGCTAAGATGTATGGATGTCTCCAGCGGCATACGGCAGAATCGGTTTTCGGCAGAGTCTTGATTGGACAGATTCGGCTTTGGCCAGAATCGTTTTACGGCAGAAGTACAGTTCCACAAAATATGAAATAATGTCTGGGTTTAAGTATATGATAATGGGTAGGTTCATTTTATTAATGTATATCTATACTACACCACTTAGGTACTGAAGTGTAAGTGCATGAGACCTCTTTTGTCTATCATCGATAATGACCTC
Organism: Synanthedon vespiformis; assembly: GCA_918317495.1. Taxonomy (NCBI): domain Eukaryota; kingdom Metazoa; phylum Arthropoda; class Insecta; order Lepidoptera; family Sesiidae; genus Synanthedon; species Synanthedon vespiformis. The sequence goes on from OU906964.1 coordinate 5,035,205, forward strand.
TTCTTATCAATGACATAAAATAATACGGCTGTCATTGCTTCATAATTGCCAATTTGACTGTGTACGATTGATCTTCTGTGCAATATAATAAACTAAAATGGATTTAGCTGGCTCGTGTAACAGTCAAGATTTGAAATTTATTAAGAGCAAGAGAGGTAAGCCAGTACTCCTTCATGCTGGTCATCGATATAATTTCATCATGAAAAACCAGTCCGGCACAACAAACTGGCGTTGTTTCAATAAAAGTGAGTGCAACACTTCAATCACACTAGCTTCCCAAAACCAAATTTTGAGAGAGGCGAAACATTCTTGTATTCCTGACGCAATTCGTAACAAAGTTGATGAAATTATGGATGAGTGCAAAAAACAGGTATGCGTAAATTTGGATCCTATACCTAAAGTGTTTGAAGACTTCATGCACAACACTGAACACAATTTGCATGTTGAAAATATACCTACATACGAGTGAAAAAAGGACATGCTAAATAACGCAAGGAAATTTTTTTTGCATTTGGATAAACTTACGTGCAAAAGTCTGGCTGATCTAAGACTACCAGATGAACTCGTGAAAAACTTTTTCTTGTATGATGACGGAGACGATGAAAAAATATTAATTTTTGGAACTCCATTAGCAAAAACGTACTTCAAAAGTTGTAATAAGTTTTATGGTGACGGAACTTTTAGGGTTGTTCCTAAATTATTCTATCAATTATACACCTTGCATATTGATATGTCCCGAAATGATGACACGGTAAATTTCATACCTATGATTTATGCCCTGTTACCCAACAAGAACCAAGCTACTTACGAAAGACTATTTACGATTTTAAAAGAACAATTTTCAATAACGGTTGATGAATACAAGTGTGATTTTGAATTGGCAACTATAAATGCTTTGAAAAACGTATTCCCTAGAGCTAAAATTAGTGGTTGTTATTACCACTTCACAAATGCAGTGTGGAAAATGAGCAAGCAAATTGGTTTTGAAAAAGTTACCGTGGAAGTAGATACGGAAAAAATTAATATGACACTTTTATATACTCAACTAGCATTACTTCCCCCCAATATGATCCCGGAAGGCTATTTCGACCTGTTTTATTTAGGACCCGAAACTGAGAACTTCATTAAATTTAACGATTATTTCCAAAAACAGTGGATGGAAAAAATCACATGCGATATGTTTAGCTGTTATAATGAAAAATTTAGAACCACGAATGCTGTCGAAGGATGGCATAGAAGAATTAATTCAAGGATTCCCCCAAAACCTTCTGTATATAATTTCATAAAATTATTGGAAAAAGAAGCTATATTTCAAGAAAAAAAATTAAAAAGATTTGAAACTGGCCACAAACAACAGTCACGAAGATTAGCAGTCATGAGAAAAAATGAAAAAATAGAAAATATATTAGCAGGTTTATTAGATGGTGACTTTAATATATTAGATTGTTTGAGACGACTCGCTGTTGTAAAGCGTACAGAATAATTGACTAAATGTTAGTTAAGTAATAACTTTTATCCATTAGGTTAATTACAATATTTTTTTCCTTTGAGTGTCCTTTATTTGCCATAAGACGATTCTGGCCAAAGCCGAATCTGTCCAATCAAGACTCTGCCGAAAACCGATTCTGCCGTATGCCGCTGGAGGGGTATGGATGTTTATCCTTAATGACCTTAATCCTTCTATGGTCGGCAGCGCACTTGTAGCACCTATGGCATTGTTTGTGTTATAGGCGACGGTAGCCACCTACCATCAAGTGGACCATCAGCCTGTCTGTCGACCTTAACATGAAAAAAAATGTTTGTTACTCTTTCGAGCAAAATCGGAACAAACATCCAAACTTTTACATAAATATAATATTGTTAGGATTGCTTATAGTTTCTACAAACCTCATTTAATAAACTTCTCTGCAGGTTGACGATCCACAGACATGGAAGAACAATTTTAGCGAGGAAAACGGTTGGAACGGTGTGAAACTTTTGTCTATGGCCGGACTGTATAACACGTGGCAACACCAAGATATTATAATTTATTCATATACAGTTATTACTATGGAATCAAACAGTACTATGGATTGGCTACATCATAGAATGCCTGCTATTTTGGATAGTGAGCAGCAGATACAAGTATGTATAACGAGCCCGTTGGATGAGTTGTTAGGATGCTTGCCTTAACGTTGTCTCAGAGTTACCAGTTCGATTCCCGGCTAGGTCAACTTTTCTGGTATGCACAGTGTGGTAGAGCACACTGCGTCACTTTGGGCACCCCATATTGCAGCAGTAACCACCCCCTGACAGAATACCACCGTGAAATAATGATAGAATTGGATAGATGGCGCTATCTCCCGGGCCAAGCCGCTAGTATTTACTTTTATTTTAGATTTCCCGTAGGAATGAAGCATTTTCTCGCGGTAAAAGTAGCCTATGTTCATCACGGATAATGTCGGCTTCTAATGGTAAAAGAATTTTTCAAATTGGTCCAGTAGTTTTGGAGCCTATTCTATACAAACAAACAAACAATCAAATCTTTCCTCTTTATAATATAGTATAGATACTCGCTATACTTACCATATTTGCCAGTGCATGCAGTTTTGGTGAGTGAGTAAGTGCATTTAAGTAACTACCCTTACTAATATAATATTATAAATGTGAATGTGAGTTTGTATGTTACTACTGAAACTACTGAACCGATTACAATAAAATTTTGCATACACGTTGTTTGGGACACCAGAAAGGACATAGGGTACCTTGCATTCAGAACGCGGACGAAGTCGCGGGCACCAGCTAGTTAACAAATAAAAATGAATCCCTAAATGTTCCCCCTGCTAAGAGTAAAACTCGAGAACGGCTGGACTGATTTTAATTCTGTCTTCACTCACGGATAGAGGGATCATGCAAGGTTTTTAGTAGGATGGTGTATATGTTTGCAAATCTTTACAAGTAAATAAATAAACTCATATTTTTATACATATTTAGTAAGTATATTTCATAAAGAATACACATCTTTAGGTTTGGTATCCCAAAATGAGGTGGGAGACGAGTACGTTAAACTCTTTGGATCAAAGATTTAAATCACAGATCACGCGCACTCGACTTCTGAAAACTGTCCACGTTATAATGTCCGTGTGCGTAACGTTTCACACGTTCGTTCGTTTCTTGAATTATGAGAACACTTGAAGACGTGAGTGGATGAAGGTGGTATGTCGCATCACTCCAATTTTGAATAATTTTAATTTTTGAGATAAGTCGCCACGGAACTGATTTTTGTACTAAATTATGATGAAAAGTTGTGTAAACAACCTAAAATATTAATGGTATGATAGCAATTAAACACTTCTATTATTTAATTTAAAAAAAAGTGAACATAGCTCCCTCTTCTATTGACAAAAGTAAACATTTCTGCTTTTTGCTTCTCTTTGCTTTTTAAAATTAATCGTACATAACACCTTTTTCAACCTTTTCATTTTTCAAAAATGTCTTAAATCGACGATCTTAAAGTCTGTAATCATTCATAGGGACATATTACCTTCATTAACCAAAAAAAACGAAAAAACCCAAAAATGCGACATAACGCCTTCATCCCACTCACGTCTTCACTTGTTAAACGAACCTAATTAGCAAAAAAAAAAGTGTATCCAACGTGAACCGCTCACTGCTTTCTACAAGCTACTAAGGCGGGAAGAGTGAGCTCACTCCTCCCAACGGTGACACATTTTCAAGGGACAAGGGCGCATCTGCGATTTAAATAATATTTGCTTTGGATGACGTCTTTTCAGGCTTGGCTCGACGTTGACGAAGTGCCGCCGGAGCTTGCGTTAACATATTTAAATCCTACACAACTAATATCGTGGCATCCGGTCGCCACATTAGTGAACAATTCGCGCAACAAATCCGCCGACTGCAACAAGCAAATAGCACTAGTTAAAGATAAATTTTCACAAAAAACCTTAACATCCTGGTTTCAAAGGGACAAAAAGAAATGCGACCAAGAAAACGAACCGGCCACAAAAAAGGTAAAAACAGAAAAGAAAGAATAAATTTTTGCATATATTGATGTTTTAGAAAAAATCCAAACATCCTAATTTGAAGGTTTTTTTTAACAAATTGTCGTCAAACCAAAATATGCTATTTGTATGAGTGGCATAATATTTAAATTTTTATAAATAATACTTTGTCAAAAATACTTATTAACCTCAGTGAGAAAAGATTTAATTTAATTTTTATATATAACAAACGCATAGGAGACAGCGAAAATAAAATATATATAAATAGTTAAATAACACCTACTTTTGTTATGAATAAAATACATAAATTGGTTTCGAGTTGTTTTATTTATTTTAATACACATTTAGACCCGTTTTTAAAATGGTCTGTCAGAATTATAGGTCGGGGGAAATGTTTTTTCGTATGTAGGTATTTTATATACAAATTAAAGATGTATATTATAATCAAATGTAAAAAGTCTATAAACGTCAGAATTTTTGTAATAAACGATAGACAGAAAAACAATAGAAAAATGGGGGAAACCGATATTACTTTTTAATTTTCATCTATTGTTTCAAAACTAGACAGATACAAACAGTAATACCTTTTTTCTTATAAAATACGAAACTTCTCCCTCGACCATATTATTATATTTACATATTATAAAACAAAGTCCTCCGCCGCGTCTGTCTGTCTGTCTGTTCGCGATAAACTCAAAAACTACTGCACCGATTTTCATGCTGTTTTCACCAATGGATAGAGTGGTTCCTGAGGAAGGTTTTAGTATATATAATTTACAAAGTTACGCGGTCGAAGTCGCGGGCAGCAGCTAGTCACAAATATTATTTAATTAATATTGTATCTTGTACTCACCTTATTACCACAATGGCGATAACAATGAATTATTGTAAGAGTACATTTTGTACTTAGACGCCAACAACAATAGGCGTGAAACAATAAATTTTAATGAACTACATTGTTAAAGAGTAAATGTGTTCAATCGAAATCTTCTATAATCGGCTTCACTTTTTATCATTCTGTGTGTGGATAGGAAATCTGTGACGAAACTTCGTACATCGCCTTCACCTGGAAACGCATAACATTGAAATATAATTTATCAAGGAAATAGTCCTTTTTTAAGGTGCTCCCTCGTCGGGAGCATTCGCGTGTAATGTAACGTTACAGATTCGAGCATTACATGAGTGAAGGAGGAGAACCGAGCATTACAATGCGCGCCTTGTAATGATACAACTTGTAACATCATTGCGCTTCACTTGTGTTGTGATTGCTCGCAAAGTCAAGTCTACATATAATGTTACATTACACGTGAATGCTTGTCATTGTAATGTAATGCTCAAAGTCGACAAAACACTGGCAAAATCACCGGAGAAGATCTGATGGAGCCAAGACATTAAAAGAGAAGAAGAAGAACCCTAATCTTATCCGAGTGAATAGGCATCTTCTGAGTGAGCTCGCTCCATCATAGGCCTCATTATTGCTACACAGCTGGTTGTTGGCTAAGAGCAAACCCATCTCTATTAATTAAATTAAAAAAAAAACTGTACTTAAATGACTGTGAAAAACCGTACCACTACTTTCTAATGTTGAAAGTTGACCTTGGTTCATTTCCAAAGTCGACGCTGCCCGGTATCAAACCCAGGCAGCGGTCACCCTCTCTAACCACTCATCACATCACCCAATGTAAAAAACACAAAAAAAAATACATTATTAGCAATATACATACATGGATAGCGACTACACTTGTATATGAGTGTGACCAAGTACTTCTCGACTTTCTTAAACAATTGTTTGTCTCGTATGCGGCCTTCGAGATAATGTTGCGTCAAGAGATCCACGACCCAAGGCGCGATGCGCTCTTTGCAACTGTTCACGAACTCTGGCGTTTCATCTAATGGCGACATCAATTCCTCCTCGCTCTCTTCTCCAAAAATATGTGTAAATTTCGCCTTGATCTGAAATTTGTAGAGCTATTTTAGCTAGCTAGATGCCCGCGACTTCGCCGGCGTAACTTTGTAAACTATATACTAAAACCTTCCACGAGAACCACTCTATCTATCCATTGGTGAAAACAGCACGGAAATCGGTGCAGTAGTTTTTGAGTTTTTTTGAGCCCACACATGCTATACTTATCTGCTGTAAGTTGCTAAAAAAGGTCCCCGACATACTGTTGAGTCCAAACATGCTATATCTTCTGTAAGTTGCTGAGGAGTTGAGTGTCTTGTAAACTACTTACCGTGTCATGGAAATATCAACAAACTAACAGTATACCAAATTTCACATCAATAGAACCTGTGGAAGTTAGTGAAATCCCTTCGGAAACTAGAAAAATGGGTTGATGGTCTTTGAACAACCATCCCGATCATGTCAGCTTTCAAAGAAACAAAAACACTGGAACAAAATCGGTCCGGGATGGACCGAGTTTGGGAGCTTTGATTCCATAGACAGACACGCATACACATATATGTTAGAAATACATAATAATATTGAAGAATAGAGTCAAACTCTAAACTATCCCTTTGGTAGAGTAGTAGAAATCAAAATATTTATTTATCAATTAGGTTTCTTCAAGAATTGATCTCTCTTATGATCGTCATAAATTTAAATTTATTAGGGTTTCGGTACAGGAAACCTAAGACTGATGACGATCCTGAGAAGAAACTCGGGATACCATTCTTTATCTAGGACCCCTAAATCGAAGCGCTAAGACAAGCACTAATTCAGATGTTTTAGTAGTGGTAGGGCACAATACGTTTCACAGTCATTTAGGCATTTTCACAGTAATATTGAGCACCTGTTATAAAAGTGAATATACATACCCTCTTCAATTTTCTTATATTATAATCTCCAATATCTGCCAACAGTTCCGATAACTTTTGCCTAAGAAAATACTCTTCACAGAGCCATTTGGAGTTTTCACGCCTCTGTTGTTTCATCAACTTTTGCTGTTCAATATCATCATTTAAACACCCATTCGACAATATCAATTGTTCAAAAGATTGAAATTTATCCTCCAACGATTGAACTTTAGCTGCGTGATTTTCTAAATCAACTCTGTGTTGTTCAATGTCAATAGTGTCTGTTTGTTCGTGGCTTTTATTTTCAATCGGCTTTAATATATCAACTGAAACGACCGAGTCGAACAAGGTATTTTCAAATATATCATTATTCTCATCCGAGTCACCTTGGAATATTTTTTCCAACTGAATCATTACGGAATCTGATTTTTCACCAATCGCATTGACTGAATTATTTATTGTATTTTCAATGTGTTCGGTCATGATTTTCTCCAATGGTGTTTGCAAATTTGTTGTATCAGGTAACTTATTTGAAGGCCGTTCACAATCGACGGGTTCACAATTGACTTGAGTATTATAAGACTTTGGTGACAATGATATTTTACGACGTCTTTTGTATGCTGAACATTCACATTTGTCTGAGCTTTGATTTTTCAATGACGTTTGAGTTTTCACTTCGTTTTTGGGAGGTGTAAGAAGGCATTCGTTTAATTTATTATATATTCTTCCATTGTTTGTGTCCCTTTTTAATTCTTTTATCTGAAAATTAAAGGTTTGTTAGTTACTGTGTTAATAAGGGGTAATATATTTTATTAACAGATGTATTTTTTCTACAAATTATATACGCAAATATCCCTTGTTTATCACTCTTCCTTTAGCGAATCTCCAACAATATACAGATATTATGATACCTAGCTTTGTGGAAAGGTATGCTTTTGTTGGAAAACCCTAGATTTATGAATTAAGACCTACTATAAAATATATAATAGTTCAATTAACATGTTAAAGATAATAATAAATTAAATTAAAAACTTTCAATAAAATGGATCAACAACTTACAGTGGGAATTATGTTTTTTCTATATAACTGTAGCACCATACAAGATTGGGCTGCCCTTGTTTCTATTTCTTTAGCACACCTCCATATAGCACTTGGTAAGTGAAATTTATTTTGATAATATTTCTTATTGTTTTTCAAATAGTTTGCCTTCAATAATTTTATCATGAATTCAAAGTAATGCTTTCGTACCTGTAAATTATGAAGTAATATATTTGTAGTTACAAAACCATTAAAAATTACCTACTACTTTAAGGGCAGTCTCACATTAGGCTACTAAACGTGAATCACTAGTGGCTCAATCAAGCCATGCACTTATTATTGACTAAATAAATAGTGCTTGTGTTATGTATACTGGACAGTTGATATACTATATAGATTACTTTTTTTTTAAATACAACATTCTTATTGCTATAGTCAAATAGATTCTTACCAATAAGAATTAAAAAGAAACTGGAAATATGTCAAAATTCAATGCAAAAAAGCATCCTTGGAATAAAAATTAAAGACATTTGTTTTTTCCCTTATGTCTTCCGATTCAAGATTGGAATACCCACTATTAAAACTATAAAGAAACTCAAATGGAGATGGACGGGTCATATAACTAGAGATCCACATAAATGGTCCCTAAAGAGGAGAATCGAAAAAGAGTAAGATAGAATCGTAGATGGAAAGATGATATAAGAAAGGTAGTAGGAGAAACATGGATGAGAAAGGCACAGGACAGGAAATGGTGGAAGGACTTAGAGGAGGCCTATGTCGTGTGACAGGCGAGGAAGAATAATAAAAAAGAAATTTTTTATTTAAGTAATATAATGTAGCATGTTATTTTTTTTGTATTAGGATTCCTCGCATTTAAAGGCTATTATCTTTATTAATACAACATCCATGACTCAGGTATAAAGGTAAATGTTAAGACATAAACATTGGTCCTTAGCGGGATTCAAACCCTTTGGTTATCTTCCAATGCTTGTGTCCCATTTTAATAAAATTAAAGGTATTATTACAGAGGGTGTTGATTCAATAAATATATTTTACTACCAGCCCTGGTCCCGCTTCGCACAGTTTTTATTTTCTATAAATCACTACATATTATAAAACAACTCCTCCGCCGCGACGTCTCTCTGTTCGCGATAAACTCAAAAACTATAACCGATTTTCATGATGTTTTCACCAATGGATAGAGTGGTTCTCTAGGAATAGTAGTTTTGGTATATAATTTGCATCAGGCTGCTAGTTATATATAAAAAAACCTTCCTTCTTTAACGCTTTTTCGAAGTAAGTCAAAACAAAGGGTCGGCAAGCGACCCCGCCTTCAGTTGTTAAAAGTATACACTAGTATACAGTATATTTTACTACGGTAAAATAGATAAGCTTTAAGAAGTATATAAGTGAAAAGATAAAGGCAAAAAAGTAGCAAAATCACCATACTTTTGAAATGAGAAGATGTGGTTCGTATTCAAGGCTTGGTAGCGGTAATAAATTCTCATCATATTCCCTCATCAAATCGTTTATATCTTCATCATCTATATCCCATTCTTCATCCTGCCTATCCATTTTACTTATTTAATAAAATTTAATTTAAGTAATTGTTAAAAAACGAATAGGAAATAAACTATAGCTATACTATGAAGAAAATAGGAAAAATCTGATTTCGTTCGAATTGAATCAAATATAAATGCTCTATAAATGAAAACCAAATGAAAACAAAACAATCAAAATCAAACAAAACCGATAGACAGCCGACAGATGGTTTCGGTATTGTCATTGTCACTTCACTAACAGAGTTGCCAATATAGAAATAAAGTTAGACAGCAGTACAAAAAGAACATAATGCAGCGGTTTCACTCTCGTGGAAGTTCCTCGACGAAGTACTCGAGAAAGTTGACTGAACACGAAGTGCGTCGCTACACACTCGTTCAACTTCGCGAGGAGCTTATGGCAAGGAGCCCAAAAGGGGATTTTTGGATTTACTAGAGCGCGTCAAATATTGCCAATGTATATTCTCCACGTGTCTCCGATAACGGATATGTATTAATACTCGAGCGCTTCAAATTTTCATACAGACGGTTCAGCCTAAATTCCTAATCGTGCTTATTCTTCTTACCATCCTATCTTCAAAGTCCAAATTTAGCATCGTGGGCTCTCTAACCATTATAAGTTACTCTATGTACGGTGGCTTTGAGTCCTTTGACTCGGTCGAAAAACCGACAACAAATGGAAGTAGCACGAGGCGAGGTAAAGTTGAACGAAGTAGGGCGAGGTGACCGTTCACACTCTCTTATTCGCCTCGCCCAACGTCACGATAGTCTGGAGGGCGTGTAAGAGTTGTCAATGGAAAGAATAGAATTTTTAAGATTTATTTGATTTTTAACAATTTTAACATAGACACTAGTATACTAACGTAATAGACGCACAGACTCCCCGTTTTCCGCGTGACGAAAACTGAAATGTCTACGAGTGCGTAATTATATAAGTGTGTGAATGAGTTTTAGAGATGTCCCTTCGTTATCGACAAGTAACAAAGAGCTAATGGGCGTGTTATAATGCTTTTTTATTATACATATCTATTATTTCACTAGACAACTCGTTCACAATAGGTAATTCTGTTCAGTTGAACATAAAAACTTAAAGTGGAAACTAGATATTGCTTTGAAATGAAACAAGTTGTTGATATAAATTGCTTTATTAAAAATCAATAACATTTATATTAACAAAAATGAAATATCACATTAGACAAATATTACTTATGCCACCTACGGGATTTAAAAATTGAAATTTTGATAAGTACTATCTAAGCCACAACATTAGTATAGGTACACAAATGATCTGATTTACCGTTTAAGTTATTAGGCGCCATTCATTTATCACGTAAGATGATTTTTGAAAAGTATATAGCCCCTCCCACACCATATTTATTATGCAAGTCTAAAGTAAAAAACATTTACACGTTTGGATTGTTTTAATTTTTATGTTTCTAAGAAAAAAATTTAGGAACGATTATTTGTACAAAGGTACTAGTGATTTTTATTTTTTGGTAATAATCAAATTATTATTGTATAACAATTTAAATCTACTTGTCAAAGCTAAAAGAAAATAAACTAAAACACTATTAGTTTTTTTCTCTATAAAACAGCTAAACCAAGCATTAATCAACGACATATTATAGTAAATCATCTGAGCTACGTTTATATATTAAAATTTTAAGAGATATAATTTTAGTGCGAATAATTTTATTACCTATTAATTTAATCGATATCGATGATTCAAATACTCTAATCACTACGTAAATTGTGGCAAGTTTCACAGACACAATATCTTTTTTTTTTATTTATGAAACTGAGAAATATACATAAAACACAAAACTACGTGATGTCTTACATTTATTACACAATTTACCATATTCCTTAAACCTAATTTTCACTGAAAATAAGGCGTTTAAAATTGATAGTATGTGGATCATATTTGACTGTGAAATGTCTCATTATTTAGATTATTCCTGTGATTCACTTCACAACCAGGCACTGAACAACACGCCATGTTGATTTTAACAATAATTTTAGGAAATTTAAAAGGATTTCTTGAGAAATTACACAAAAACTGAAGGACGCTATTCGCAGCGTTATTATATGTTACTCTAGCTCTCTCAAAACCAGTCATATTTTCTCATTGTTTCCTGTCTCTTTCGCACTCGTATTCGTGTCATAAGAGACTGCCTTCTCGCTTGCACGCTCTGTGGGTCTATTACGTAGTATACTAGTGTCTATGAATTTTAAGTACTAACTTTGTCATTCTATAAAAAACGTTCACTTTCTTTCCCTTGTCACTGTCAGTCAGATCAAGTTTTATGCTCTGAATTGTTCTGTGGTGGTTTTATTTATTTTTCTATTATTTTCCAATGCGTATTTCTATTTTCTAGTTTTCTTTTTATTTTGTGAACTAAGCCAAATAGAGCTGAAGTTAATGTTACAGTAAAAATGTTATATTACATAATAATAAAGATGAAATGAAAATATTTAAGATTTTAATTTATATTAAAAAAAATGGCTAACGAGGAGCATAAATTACTAGCCCAATTTTTAAAGGATGTCCACTTATCTCTGCGCAAATCTACTCGTAAACTAGGATCAGAAAAGGCTTGGAAAGAACACTGTAAACAGGAAGATGTTTTAAGTACTTATGCTCAATACATGGACAAATTAGCAAACACACATTGGGAAGTCAACTGTAATGACGAGAACAGTAAAGCAACTTCGCGCATCAAGTGGGCGGCAGATTTTTGCAATGAATATTTTGTCGAAAAATTTTATGTAAAATATGGAGAAAAAGAAAAACAAGTTGCTGATAAATTAAACATCCATTTAGTTGAAGAAGAATGCTTTTCGAAACCTCCAAGACTAATTGACGTAGGAAGCTGTTATAACCCATTTAAAATTTATGAATTCTTAGAGGTAACTGCAATAGATTTGTTTCCAGCCAATGACACTGTGATGCAATGCGATTTTCTGAATGTAGATATTGGATTAGATATAAAAAAGATTGAGCATAAAGTAGTACAGCTACAGAAGAACTATTATGATGTTGTTACTTTTTGTTTTGTATTAGAATATATCCCCGATTCCAAATTAAGAATTAAAGCTTGCGAAAAAGCTTATACAATTCTAAAACCTGGTGGTTTATTAATTATTATCACTCCTGATTCTAAACATGTGGGTGCCAATTGTAAGATAATGAAAACATGGCGATATACCCTGGCATTGATTGGTTTTAATAGAATTAAATATGAAAAGTTCAGGCATATGCACTGTATGGCATTTAGGAAAAACTTGTGCAAGGAGACAGCAGTAAGATGGGCACATTTAAATAAGAAACCGGAAATGAATAATTCAATACCAATACCACAGGATACAAACTGGGAAGATGAGAAAAAGAAAGAATATTTATATAGTGATGTAGTAACTTCATTTGAAGATTTTGAAGAGTTGCCTTTTTGTGAAACATTAGATTTTTAAGGAAAAATAAAATGTAATTTTAAGTTAAATTTTGTTTTTTTTTTATATGACATTTTAGATTTTAACTTATTTTCGCTTTTTACCTGTGATACTACTGGTAGTACTTTATGCAATAATCTTAACAGACCTGTCCAAAACTAAAAAGAAATATACAAATTTTCCTCATTTAAAAATAATGGAAAAAAGAACTGTTTATCACATTTCACATACACTTTATGATTTAGAACCAATTATAAATAATCAAGGAGACAAAAATTATAAACCAACCCCCATCTTTCAATTAAGCTATGACTCATACTTGATGCTGCAGTAGGTCAAGGTCAGGTCACCGTGTCAAATACCACAAGTACTTATACCAAATTGGCAGCAAAATCCTATGAACTGTAGAAGAAACTTAACAATTTAGTATCCCAGGAGTTTTTAGTATAAAGAAAACTTTGGAATGTTATTATTTTTATTCCAATACAGACTAATTTCAAATATATAAAAAATAATAGTGTTGCTATTGTTTGTTGTCTTTATTTTTATTATTTTAAACTGATTAAAATTGAGATAACATTCGCTGATGCTAAGAAATTGACACTTTATGTCTATGAAGAAATATTCAACAGAACAATACCTTAGAAGTACATAAATATTTAATTCTATACATATTAGTAATATTCATTTTATTTTAGTCTGATGCACAAAATTTTGCTTTACGTTTTTCCAATTTTTCTTTATTTTCAATATCGGACATTATTTTTGAAACAGACTGACCAAATCTTTCTGCTCGTTTTTTAAGCTTTTCTAAATTATCCGATAAGTTGACACCACTCGTTTTGATGCTGTTTGTAGTGACATTTGTAGTTGTCCCTTGACCAAACCTTTGCTTTCGAGCCTCCTTTCTATCTGCATCCGAGACTTTGACAGGTAGACCAAAGCGTTTAGCACGCATCTCCAACCTGGTTTTGGCATCTATCTCTGAAGTTATCTTCACTTTACTTGGTGTTTCACTTGCACTTTGAGGAGTGTCTTCATTGTTTTTCTCCACTGTGACAGGATTGTAAGATATTGTTCGATTTAAAACTATCTTCTTAGTTCCTGCCTCTTTGTTCTCATTAAGAGTTGTGTCCGGTGTTTTGTCTTTAGAGTTATCCAATGCTATTTTTCGTTTGAGAGTTCGCGTAGGCTTAACTTCGGGCACGACTTTTTCAGGCGGAGGATTGTCCACTAATTCTAGTTCCTCGTTTAGAGTGTCAACGCCTGTGTCGTCGAGAATATCGTGATGATTTTTGTCATCATCATCGTCTAACACACCGTCTGAATCTATTTCATCAGAATCCAATGTAACATCTTGATTTTCTTTCGCCATATCGGCTTGAAGACGACTCACCAACTCCGCTTTGTCTCCCACGTACGACAATCCACGTGATTTTAATTCTTTCCTCAAATCGACAACCTTCATTTTGCTCACATCGTTTACAGTAGAATCTGCCATTGCAAATTAATAGAATAAAACGTATACTTTAAACGTAAATTAGAAATACGAGTAAATCCAAGCGAGCACACGCCACAAAGCAAAATATAAACTAAAACCACAGACCACACAAGATGAATTCGCTTGGCAAAAAATTGTCAATAAAAAAGCGAATAAACCAACCATAGAACATCGTTATTTTATTGACATTTGTAAATTTAGACTACTATTTTTTTCTGTACGCCATAGAATACTATGTGTTATTTACTCTGTCTGTATAATATATTGAATTATTATTAAAGATTTTTTATATTAAAGATAATTTATTTGATACTAGCTGAACTCACAGATTTAAAGACTATGCGCTGAACTGAACTGCTTTTACTCTAATGTGTCGGTATAATATGTGGACCAATATAATAGTAATTTTTTCTATTAGCTCAAAACTCACAATTGAAATTGTCACCCGTATATTTCACTTAAAGTTCAGTCAGTGACATCAGTCACAGGCAGGTCACAGTTAAGGTACTCGGGATGGGTAGTAGAATTACCGTATTTACTTTGTGGTAGTATCTCCTTAGGTAGTAGTATAGATTGGCGCACTTTGGCAGTTCGGGTGCGCCGTCCCAATGAGCAGTGTCCGGTTACGGACCCCCGCAGCGGAGTTGTGTTCGCTCGACCACGCGACTTCGCCTTATAGCGGACGCGAAGGACGCCAAGAGGTTTAGTCGGTAGATCTTCCCCAATACATCTCGGGGAAGGAGTCCGACATAACCCACCGGTCTGTCCCCAGGCCGGTGGGTATCCATGACTGATTCCTCTTGTAAAAAAAAAAGGTAGTAGCATAGATAGAATATACTACCGTTCCTTTAAATCCATGGGTAGTAGGGAAATAAAATCCAACTATTATTTATTATAGAATTTAATTAGGGTACATACAAACATTTTGTAATGTTGGAGCGTTATAATGAAACTAATAAGCACTTCCTTTGAATAGCTAGTGAACGTGGTGTACAATGGCCCTTATGTCTCTCGTTAAATAAAACAATAACAAATTACAGAGAGGAGTCTTCAATAAACGTAGTATGTAACCAATTAAAAATAATATACAATAAACTATTCTTTAGAATCACTATCTACATCGGTGTTAATAAATACCTATTTAAAACTATATAGAGTAATGTTGCAAAAATATCATAAAATTTCTCGATGTTGTGTATACAATTTTAAAAATCCTTGACACCCTACTACAATAATAAGAAACCCAAAACAACATAACTAATATATAAATATATGTGATTTGAATGTAGATGGAAGCAAAAATAAAGATACGGCACGTACTTATCCCCACAAATACAATTCAAATAACAGTAGTGTCGACAAATGTATTAAAATTTCTCCACAAGAACCTGTGTGTCCCTATTTGTAACGCATTACGTATGTGTGCAAGGCAGAGTCCTTTGAGCGACTGAATTAAACTGAATCCATTGGACTATGAGTGAGTCACTAATCTTTCTTTTTGCTTCTGTCTACACAATTCTTCAATTTACAGAGCTCAATGGACTCCTCTCGCCGACGGTGATAAAATCAACACAAATAATTACAATATTTTTATATATATAATATATATAGATAAGTATAATTAGATATAGGTGAAAACATTCCATGATACATAGTATTAAAAGTTCTACGGGTAAAAAGGAAACCACACTGACAGTTTTAAAAGCCAACAAAACAAACATAAGCGTCCACTAATAAAAAAAATATATAGTGTTAGCGTGAAACGATACGGGAGTCCCCGAGTCCGGATGAGTTCATAATCGTATGTACAGGACCGCTGGACTGTTTGCGGCCGCACCTGCCCCCTCCGACTACCTTTCTAACGTGACAATTGGATTGTGTTGGTGCGGCCGCGTCAGCACTGGAGAGTAGTCACCTCGGCGGCGGCCGGGGCTCGGCCCCTGGGTCCCCTTCGCCCGGGGGCCCTAAGCCACCGGCCCCTTAAGGCGTCGCCCCCCTACCTGCCCTCCGGCAGCTGTCGCGCCGCTGCGTGAGCACGGGCCGCTGCCTCCTGATAAGTAATAACGTCAATAAATATTCTCGTAAATTAAAGGAATATGAGTGCTAAGATAATTGCTATAAGGTTAAAACTGCAGCCAAAAATCCTTTGCTGTGCCATACAGTCATTCAGAGCCAACCTTTAACTTGCCACTTAGACAGACTTTCAAGTCAGTGAAGCAAGAAGGTTATTTGATTAGAACCCGAGAGAGTAGAAAACACGTATACCTATATAACAGGTTCTTTTTGGCAGTAGAGACTTTGATTGATACATCGATACAGTGACAGTCAGTAGATATTGATATGGTGGATGAAATGTGACTGGTTTTTTTTTTATTATCAGCCCATGTCGCCCCATTATGTAAATATGAGTAAAAGGTGGTGGTTGGTTACCTTGGTGCGCGGCTGAGGCTTGGCGCGGGGCAACGGCTGCGCGGGGGCCGCGGGCTGAGGGGGTGGGGGCGCGGGGGCAAGAGCGCGCGGTGCTGGGGGAGGGGGCCGGGCGACGGGAGGGGGCGCGCGCCCGAGGGCCGCTAGCACCAGACCACGTAGTAACGCCGCCCGCGACTCAACCTCGGGCCCGCACGGAGGGTTCGTCGCACCTGAATTAAACAATTAAATCAAGTTTAACGGACAAGTCTTTCGTTCAACGCATCCAAGTCCGCGAGAATTCGTCGGGCCTGGATTCTGTGGGCCCTTCTGACGAATGCTCAGCGATGTTATGTTAATGAGTCTCAGTTATTTAGGCGGATTGCGGAATTGTACAAGTGTAACCAAAGTCCAGATCAGAGATGTACAGATTACAAGGCTAAGCAATGGCTAGTACCGAGGAATCCGGCGAGCATGAAGTTGGAGTGTGCGGGGTCTGCGGGGTGCGCGGCGGGAGGGGCGGCGGGGGGCTGCGGGGCGGGCGCTGCGGCGCCTCCCGACCCACCAGCTAGAGACGACGCGGCAGGCCGGCGCGGCAGTCGCTCCAGCTGTCTCGCTGCCTGAAATGCCATTTCATCATTATACTTGTGTCAAGTCCGGCTACTAGTGTGTGAGTAATGATGATACTGACCGTAGCCTGCTGGCGTTCGAGTTGTAATTGCATCTGCAGCTGTTGGAGCTGGCTGGGAGTGCCGGGCTGACCGGCGCCTCGACGCACGCCCGACAGCTGCGACAGTAGCTCCGCGATCGGGTCCACGACGGCGTCGCGCGACGACGGCGACAACGACGAGAGACCGCCGCCCGTACTGCACACAAACCTTCATACTAACCAATGTATTATATCACATCAGGGGACTGACTACATTCATTCAGCTTTTCTCCATAAAAAATACCGCTTCTCAATTGGTATTTTCTATTGACAAAAGCTAAATTCGCTCGAATAAATGTCACTCGCTATATGTATAAGAGACATTTTCAGGCATCTTGTATAGATAATACTAACTTGAATTTTAATACAAATATTTTATTGGATGCAGCAAGACCATTGATCTTATTTGTAATGTACTTAAGTATACCTACTAAAACCGTTACAAATACATACAAGCCATCTACTTGTTAACATATTTAAGACAGGGACTAAGCTTTAAACGAAAAAAAAAAAAAAAAAAAAAAAAAGTATAAAATTAGCCGATTAAAACCCTATACTTAAAACTTTAAAAACATCAAAAACAAAATTAGTAGAAAATATCCATCAGTTACGCATTTATATTTTTTATTCTTTCATTATTTCCAATCAAAACTAAAGTAGTTTCTTTTTTTTTTGTGAGAATCCTGACTTTTGACCGAGCTTCTATGTGTAGGCTAGGTATATGCATTTAACAACAAAGGTGTCCGCGGCTACTAGTAGGTGAGTAAGTACTGCATTCTTATATGAGACAGCAGAGCAACGTCTGTCGAGTCAGCTAGTATAAAAAAATAACATTTGTTAGAAATGATTACCTGAATTGCATGTTGGTCCTTCTCGCGCGTCCAATGCCGCGGCCGGCTGCATGCGGCATGCGTCTAACGCCACCGTGTCGAATTCCGCTCGGTTCGTCGTATTATAACACATTAAGGAATAATCAAACGCACAAACGTACACATAGAAATCAAGTTACAAGAAACAATATTTGCATTGTGGAAAACGTACTATTAAATGCTCTGTCTGAAACGGCAGAGCATTCAAGGACTGCCACGAGATGCAAAAACAAATATGTAATAATAGTCCATGAGATGACTCATTTGGACTTGTATCTTGACTAAAGACATTAGATCCAGAGGTTGTTACAGAACATAGCCTAGCTAAATCGCGTACCGATCCTTTTAAATATATACTAACTAGTACCCATGTTGAAAAATAAAAAGAAAATGTGAGCAATATACTCCTTTTAACCTCTTGTTGTTGCTATAACACTTTAGCCAAGCCTTTTTTCTGGATGACAGACACCCTATGTCCTTTCCTGTATCCCTGACAACTCGTATGCAAAATGTCATGATGATCGGTTGAGTGAGTAGTTAGGGCGTGAAAAGGTAAGAAACAGACAGACATAATATAGACTGACAGTTACTTTCTGTTTGTCACTTGGAGCAGCTATTACTACCGTTGTATTTAATGTATGAGTAAAATTGAAAAGGATATCAGAAATGAGATGAGATCTCTAGGTCCAGTCCTGTGTTCAAGTGTAAGATGACCAGCAAAATCATCCGTCACAAAGTTCGGCTCTCCGCCAGGCAATGAGGCACAAACTGGGCACACCACCTGAAGCAGTATTCATCATTTTAATGCATCTGGTATGAAAAATATCTTATATCTCTTATAGCTAAGTAATAAATCCAGATGTAATAAATCAAATGTTTTGATAAACTTTGAAAACAGATTAAATTTTGCATAATATATTTTTTAAAACTCTTTTTGGTAGAATATGTTGAAATCACACCATTTAGTAAAATTGTAACTTAAGTGGATATGTTACTTATAATTTTAGCTGATGCTCACAACTTCGTCCGCTTTGAACTATGAAAGGTACCCTATGTTCTTTCTGGTGTCCCAGACGTGTATACAAGAGATTGATTTATATATTACTAGTGTAAGGACGGGGCCAACGCGTAACAAACAAACTGATATTCACATTTCTAATATTAGTAAGGATTATACCAGACTTATTTAACCAAATTTAGTCAATTAATTTTCACTTTTTTCGTTCTAATTGCATATACTCTCTATATAGATGTGGTATCGACAATTTAGTCTATGCATTAGTTTATCCACATTGCATCATTATTATGTTGCCCACAACAATGAAGTATGACAATTGAGAATTGTTTTCATGTTGACTTTACAGTCAAGAAATGCGTAACTTGATGATGATAAGAAATGCGTCAAGACATGCAAAGTCTTTAATTGCAAGTGCAGAAGAAAGTTACCGAGATATTGAAAAATATATGGCACTCATAAAATATTTTTTTATAGTTTTAAACTGAAGCCGATATACTATTTTTATCTTGTAATAACAGTGGAATAAAAAGATTTTTATTGCAGGTTTTGTGTACAGATTTAATATTAAGATCAAAATTTACAAATGTTGGCAATTGAACAATGGGAATCTTCTAAGAAATTAATACAATATTAGGTTTTTTTCTACTTAAAAATTAAAACTAAGTATCCCCTTTGGCTGGGACAGGTGAAAATTTTTCTTCCATCTATCCCTACTATGTAAATATACTATACTATACGTAAAAAGGTGAGCTTATGATGTCGTGGGCAATAGCTAGTTTAAATACGTAATTTCTTGTTATATAAATAGAACTTACAGCCAATGTTGTGTCCGCATGTTCCGTAGTGACATGATCCATGAGGGCTGTATCCGTGAATCCCATGCGATTACAATATGGACATGTATATGCCTGTGCTTGTTCCATAGCCAACGCTTCACCGCCATAGTATAAATCTGGAAAATTATTATTTATAGAAATACTTTCCTATGGTTAATTAATCATTATTTCAAAATTAAAATGTCAATGGGTGGTGAAATTTTATGTTTGACACATACTTTTTTACTGAACTATGAATAAAACAAACTAAGGAGTCTAGTATATCTAGTAAGCTCTATATGCCTAGAAGCTTGAGGAGAATTGAGAAGTAAATGAAAAATGATTTTGTATTTTGTAACCTCAAAACTGAAACTAAATTTCTATCTTGTTGTTTTTGTATTATGTTTGCATCTTTGTGTTGCATGCAGTAAATAAAGTTCTTTCTTTCTATCCCCACTGAACCGGTTCAGCAGTGTACAACACGGAATAAATGAGAATCTAAGCAAGTTAAAACTCGTCTTCAAGTAGGTGAGAGCTGCCTGTGTACAGCGCTGAATGTGACAGAACAGCGTAGTTCCCTGAGCATGTGAATATTGAAATATGTACATTTGTTCTCAGTCAGTTAAACTTATTTGGTGCCAAAGCTGAATGGACGCATACACATCTCAATACAAAACTGATGTTTTCTATAAAAAAAACCATAATAAATTTAGTTACTCTTTAAATATTTATATTTCTTTAATCAAAGGACCACAATAAACAGTTTGCTAAGTACTACTTATACTAAGTATAAGTTTCATAAAAATACAAAATGAATTATAATCTAATTAGGGCATTTCAGTTAGTGTGACAGGTGCCTTACCAAAATCACTTCTAGTAAGTATGCACTGCATAGGGTGTTCTGTAGTATGTTGGTTTGTTGTGGCGCCCGATTCATAGCAAGCAGCGCACAAGTCATAATCGATGCAAATCAAACATTTGTACCGCCGTCCTCGAAAGTTATTTTTCATACACGAATCACAGCTGACTCCTGTAAAAATGTCAAGTCAATATTAAACATAAACAATTGATTCGAGTAATAGCGATATGTAGATTAGTTAACTTTTTAATGTAAAATATTGAAAAACGCATTTAAAAGTACAATTATTTTAGTGGTTTAAAGTCAATAAACTCGCGATGACAATAGCATCTAACAAAATTTTGATTATCATTACCCACCTTCATGGCGATTCATTTTCGCCAGAAAAATGTCGTCTAAACAATCACTTGTTGGCACCAAGGTCACTGCTATTCTATGAGGTATTTATATTATTATTCTAAATTAAGTAGCACAATAAAATATACACTAAAATACAAGAATATTAACAAAAATTTCCAGGCAAACCTAACCCAACCAGGCCATAATGACGTCACATAAATTTAACTTCGGTGTTGCCAAAAAAGAAATTGCGAAAAATATATGACGTATCATAAACTAAAATAGGTGCACTTCAAAGAAATTGAACTATTCTATGGTGCACTGACTGTGGGTGTCATCTGTCACACAGTTAAACAAACACAGTGGACATGGCAGGGGCAAAGTTTTGAATAAAAGAATATTTTTGAAAGATACACTAAAAAGCTGGTAGATGGTATTTCTATACGAAATTGACTTAGGTAGAGAACGGCTGTCCAATAAGCTAATATATATAAATGCATTGTATAAATGTTAATTTTAAAAACAGAAGCAAAAGGTCCTTGACATTACGCATTTTAAAAGCTTTAGACCAACTTTTGACAGTTCTCCCCTCGAAATTCTTTATTCTATGGTTTTCTCTTTTCTTCACTTGGATTTTCATATTGCTTTGTCAGTTGTTCTTTCTCGTTTTTCGTGAATATTAGTACTTATGTTAGAATCTTACAATGTTATTTTAAGCGACTTCTAAACTTCCTAGTAATATTGAAAACACCATTTATTCAAGAGGAACGTTACCGACTTAAAAATAAAGCAAGATTCGTCATTTACCTGCAACATTTTAGCAATTTTGACTCAACAAGGACGTAAACTTTGCGCGGGAATTCTTATTGGAATGTTTAATTTTGATTAGTTTTAATAAAAATGACTGATGCACTTTGCCATTTAGTCGTGGACGGAAACAGTGTTTTGGAATTTAAATTGGGTAAAGTATCTTTTGATACAAATCAATGACTAATAACACACATGGTTTATTTTATCCTACTTTACAAAACTTACGATTTGCAATGTTGCAATTTCAGTTCGCTCTGTCGAAGATATTGAATCAGATGAGACGAAGTTTGGTCCGGAGATGTGTCATCAAGTGTTTGGTGAAAATGAAAATATATTTGGCTACACCAACTTGAGAATACAGCTATACTACAGTGCTGGAAGCCTTCAGACTTACCTCGGCATTAACTACTCCGATAAGGTAGGTAGCTTATACTTTCTTTTTTAAATTTAATTTAGGATTGAAAAAATACTAGGTCTGCCTGCCTGCGTCTGTGTTTCCGAGCTCATATAACCCTAATCTTTTCAAAGTTCGAGTAAATAGGCATCTTCTGGGTGAGCTCGCTCCATCTTAGGCCTCTCCCTTGCTACCCAGCTGGTTGTTGGCCAAGAGCAAACCCATCTCTAATAAAAAAAATAAAAATAAAATAAAAAAAACAATGTCCCATACAAAATTGAACTAAGGCTGAATAATTGAACTGGCTTTATCTCAATTCAGTACTTAAATTTTGTAGGTATGTATATACAATAATAATGATAAATCTAGGTAATATTTTAGCAAATAATTACATTTATATTGAAGTTACTCTAAATTGAGATCTAATTGAAATACACAGAACATTACAAAACAAGAACGTAATATGGGGTAGACTAACACAGTCATGCTCTGTGTGATTTTTTTTTATTACCTTTGCATCTTTGAACACATGCAATAAAAGAAGACATGCCTATTAGAAATATTTATATAATATTAGAAAATTCTGTCAGTTTAAAATAGATGGGACAAACAATGCTTTCATGTTATAACTGGTAGCAAATTAATATTCTTATTAGTATATTATGTCCAATGTCCATATATTATTATGTTCTTCTGGAATAATGTACCTTTGTAATAGTGAAAGAATTTTTCAAATAGATATAACGGTTCCCTAGATTACCCTCCACATGTAAACAAACATACGAAATCCACCCTCTAGTTTTTCAATATTAGTATTATAAAGAACTAGCTGCTGCACGCGACTTCGTCCGCGTAATTTTGTAAAATATAGCCTATATTACTCACTGATAATGTAGTTTTCTATAGCTGAAAGAATTTTTAAAATTGGACTAGTAGTTATTGAGTCTGATCATTACAAACAATAACTCTTTTTAACAAAAAAATAAACCAATTTCAAACTGTCTCATGGTCTTTTCTTATGGATGTCATTGTCAGAACTGGACCAAATTGAAATGGGACCACACGGGAAGCACCAGCTTTCAAATAAAAAAAGAATCATCAAAATCATTTCACCCACTTGAAAGTTATGAGGTAACATTAATAATAAATAAAATAGTCGAATTTTGAACCTCCTTCTTTTTTGGAAGTCTGTTGAAAATGAAATATATTGCTATAATAATAAGGGACCACAAAATTGGTTTTATAATAATTGGCTACAACTATTAGCAACATTAATTTATTATAGGGCTTTGCCATTTAGTTGTTGTAATTAATCTGTCGTTTTAATTTAAAAGTTGGTTTCTAATGCAGATTGTTAAAACAAGATGTTCATATAGTTTCTGTTTGTTACAGATTGAACCTGATAATAATGATGGTATGAAGGCGGACGATGTTGAAGGCGCTTTAAAAAAAGTGTTAGCCCCTGGATATGTTACAAATTTAGACCACTTTATCTCATTGTTGGAGAATGATATATCTTTTGTACCACATGGACAACTGTTGCATGCGTTTACGGCCCAGTCTCGTAAGTATAATTATTCATTAAAGTGTATCTATTATAAATTATTTTATTTGAAAAAAAGTCAGTAAAAATTGCTTGAACATTTGATTGAATTCATGTTTAATACAGTATAGACAAAATATTAATAAAAAAATTATATAAAATGTCAAACTAAACTTAGCTTTTGATTACATTACATTTTTATTGGTACATTTTTATTAATTATTTGCTAAACCTAGATAAAAATTACAAGTTAAATTAGTTGTCTAGACGTTGACTCTTAACATTCATATATAAAATTAGTATTTAACACATTACAGATACAGATAATTCTCCAGAACGCCAATTTGAAGTATATTATTCGGAAACATCTACACCGGGATTCCTATCATATCACCAGAGGTTGCAAACTTTCCTCCTCTGGTATGTTGATGCGGCTTCATTTATTGACGTAGATGATGACCAGTGGACATTCTTTACAGTGTGAGTAATACTTGTTTTGATTATTTTAAATTTGCTTCAAAATATATATATTACAATGTACTAACGGACCAAAATTACGTATAGTACGATACGTTACGAAATTGGATCAAAATCGGTTCAGTAGTTTCGGAGTTTATCCTAAACATAGATCGGACAAGATTGTAAAATGATTGGCTATAAACACAAGATTCTTATATTTATAAGCCCATTTTGGTTGTTTTTTTATTGTGACAGTCCACTTGATGGTAAGTGGCCACCGTCGCCTATTACACAAGCGACGCACGAGTACCGCACGAGCTAAGGCAACATGCGGTATGCGAGTGCGCCGTACGCGACGGTGTACCGCTACTACGCGTACCCGGAAGCATACGCGGCCTCGCATCTCGCAGGTGCTCACTCCACCGCCCTTAAAGACGTTATGCATAAAATATTTGTTCAATGCGTGATTGTTGTGCAGCTTCGAGAAGTACCGCACGAGCGAAGGCAACGTGCGGTATGCGAGTGCGGCGTACGCGACGGTGTACCGTTACTACGCGTACCCGAAGCATACGCGGCCTCGCATCTCGCAGGTGCTCACTCTACCGCCCTTCAGGAAGCTAGGCATCTGTGCGCAATTACTACAGGTACGATCTTATTATGCATTGCTCGTCTCTTACTATTTTTTTTATTTGTTTTTATGTCAAGGTCGACAGATAGTGCTCCACTTGATGGTAGACGGCTACCGTCGCCTATATTGGGATTATTAAGGATAAGAGATTGGGAAATGGGCTCTGGCATCCCTTATTCATTCATAGAAACACACACTTGCTGCCCTTCATTTTTTTGTCAATATGGATTCAAATTCAAAGCTTGACTCTTAAAAAAGATGTCTTACTTTCAGGCGATATATTCTCATTTTACAATATTGCCAGAAGTCGTGGATATAACTGTAGAGGATCCATCGCAGGACTTCCAGAGGATTAGAGATTACGTAGACGCTAAAAATTGTGAATCTCTGCCCGCTTTCCAACCCGAAAGACTTGTTGAAGGGTAAACATTAACTTTTTTTTTTCTTGAGAAGTAATTCATTACAAAGAATAATATTAATGATTTTGAATGATCTTTTTAGGTTTACGCCAGAGATGACGAAACAAGCGGCGGCAAAATACAAGATAAATAGGAAGCAGGCGCGAAGGGTTTACGAGATATTGAGGTTAAAGAACACAAACACTTCAGACAAAAATGCTTACTTGCAGTACCGGCTTGACGTCAAAAATAGGCTCAATGCACCCTTTCAGGTTGGATTTTTTTTAATATAATATAATAAGGTAGATCAGATATTCTATTTTTTAAGTCAAAACTTCTTTAGGCGCATTGGGCACTTTTTGTATAAAAAAAAAAAAACTTCTTGCCAGGATCGTCATCATCTTGGTTTTTTTTCTAAGCCCTGTTAAAATTTAAATTTACATTGACGACAATAAGTTTCTTGGAGAAAGTTATTTTAATGATTAATGCCTTTATCAAATTTTGGTCGTTTATTGTATTGATTTTACTATTTTCCACACCACAGAAGAAGAAATTGGAGATGAAGAAGTTGCAGAAAGTGCTCAAGCCGGAGGAATACGCGGCTACGGTGAGCACGAGCGGCGCCGGAGAGACGCACGGACGTCTCGCCGGACAGTACGCCCCTCTCGAGGAGGACTACCAACGAGTCATATACCGTTTGGAGTTGGCTTAGCTGCAGCTCTTTAAAATGTTCATTTATAGAGGCGGAAACAAACTATCGGACGCGTCCCACTGCCGCGCGCGGCTGATGCACACGGCTGACAAATGTGCACGGTCAGCCGCAACCGTCAGCCGCGCGGCTGTCCGATAGTTTGTTTCCACCTTTAGTCTCTCCTTACTCGACTACCGAATAAATACTCACGGTTCTAGCAACACATAAATGAAAAATTCTATTGTTAAATTGGGTTGCTTATGCAGTTTTTGCGCAACAGTAACCTAGAGTTAGGTGACACCTAACTGCCGTGAATGGCCGCCTTTAGGTGTACCTTAACTCTAGGTGACAGTTGATGAAAAAGAACATTAGACTATTAATGTGGTGGACTAAAGAATCTAATGTTGTCTTGTTCAGTAAATGACTAAATTATTTTAATACGTATTCCTGAAATGTTTTTATTTAATTTTTCATAGAATTTTGTTGTATTTTTAATTCATAAAAATAATTAA
This sequence comes from Synanthedon vespiformis, assembly GCA_918317495.1. Classification (NCBI taxonomy): domain Eukaryota; kingdom Metazoa; phylum Arthropoda; class Insecta; order Lepidoptera; family Sesiidae; genus Synanthedon; species Synanthedon vespiformis. The sequence goes on from OU906964.1 coordinate 5,062,000, forward strand.
AGTAAAAAGTTTTTTCTGTTTCTATTGTATGCACAATTTTGTCGCGAGTTGGTTGAATTTTTTGCTAATAAAAACAACAATTAGTCTAAATACTTTCGAGATTAAAAAAAAATAAGACATGTTTAAACAACTAAGCAGAACTGTGTAGAGAAATATACCCTCAGATAATATTTAAATCTTGCTGTAGTAAAATATTGACAAAATTAACTGAAAATTAGTTGTTGATTTCCTCTAAACTCTCATTGATGTCGTTGAAAAAGTTTTATAAGGCTCAAAAATTTCGTTTGTAAAAACGTGACTGTAGTTGTAAGGAGAGATGATAATTCTTTATTTGGAGAAATTAACTTCGCGCATGTACCATAAAATAACTATTGATTTAGTGTATCCAATGATTTTTTTTGATTTATTTAAATTGCGCAATCCAATAATAATTTTTGCTACCATATAAAGTCTGTAGGATTCCGATATGGGTAAGTCTATACTAAGACCGCCAAGGAAGCGTCTTGAAAAATTAACGTAAAAAATATTGGCACAATTGGTAGAAAAGTGTTGCCAGAATTGTGTTCGGTGTTGCAAGATACTAAATTTTAAGGTGCTCATCGGGAGAATTCGCATGTAACGTTACAGATTCGAGCATTACATCAGTGTAGGAGGAGAACCGAGCATTACAATGCGCACCTTGTAATGATACAACTTGTAACATCAATGCGCTTCACTTGTGATTGCTCGCAAAGTCAAGTCTATAATGTTACATTACACGTAAATGCTCCCGGTGAGGGAGCACCTTAATGGTTGTAGCGTATGGTACATCTTTACTTAGTAAAATTACTAAGGCTTGTGTATAGTTTGCACGCGAGCTCCAGGGGTAGTATTTAAAATGTTGACGTAAAAACCTATTTATTATTATCATTCAATGCTAACTGCATGAATAAAAATAATTATAAAACACCACAAAAATTATAATAATCAGATATTAAAGAAAAAAATTAAATGAAGTCCTACTAATTACCGGTCAAAATTATATATTTTGATGTGCTATTATCACATTACTCGCTTTTTTAATAATGAAAAAAAAAAATGAATCAGTATGATTTTCTATGTAGTTAGGATACAATTATTAATATAGACGGTAAAAGAAAATGAAAAAATAATATAAATAAAATCTATCGATAAGATCGTTAGGCCACACTAGTACGAGGGCTAGTAAAAATTGAAATTACTGGTCCGCTTGGTCATTGATTCCTCGTAGCTCGCGCGCGTACTATGCGTAGGTACAGTTGTAGGCGATAAAGATTGCACATCGACTAAGGCTCAATTCATATTGGAAGAGCAGCGACGCGACGCGCCTATTTTCATATTGCATTCTGTACTTTACTTAATCTTCAGTCAATAAAGCATCAATAAAGTGAGTGGCTTCTCGGCACCGCATTACCCGTTTTTTCTGCTATATGAAATTGCGTTTTATTGACTGAAGATAAAGTACAGAATACAATATGCAAATAGGCGCGTCGCGTCCCTGCTCGTCGTTCCTCCTCCAATATAAATTGACCCTTAGACAGAGAGATCATCGGCTAGTTTCGCCTTTGTCATCTTTGTAGAGCGTTATCTCTGTCTCTCGAAACACTAACTGCGTGACAGAGATAACGCTCTACGAAGCCGAAACTCTACCATTCATCTCTCTTTAAAAGTGCGTATGCAATCTTTATCGCCCACAACTGTACATTCATTTTGCTCTAGTTATATTTCGCAATCTTGTCTATTATATGATATCAAACATGTCGTTCATTAGATAACAAGAAATTTTTTGTGAATTTAATTTTTGTTGTGAATTTAATTTTTCTTAGGCAACACAAATGTTTGAGAGTGATTGAATGTAAATTGTGTAATTTAATGAAATACTTGATTAAATATGCCCTTTGGGTGAAATGACTGATGTTGATATGTTTTAATGAAAGTTCTTTTTTTTAAGAGGTTGAACAAAGGAAACTTGTTAATTTGACTAAAACGGCCATACTTCGTTGTTTTGTTTTATCGTGCCTTAATTCTTACACAGAAGGCTGTTATAAATTTATTTTTAAATAATGAAAATGTTGTGAACATTTAATTTCAAAACTGCATTCAAATTTCTTTCTGTCAATATTTTTGTAATAAAGTCTGATTCATTACCAGACTTGTGTTTATTTAGAAAAAAAAAACCAAATGATTTTTACTTTATAAATTAAATCTGATTTAAATTACTTTTTTAATCATTTTTGCGTTTCGCAATCATGAAATAAGAAATTGGGTATTATAGATAAAGAAACACAAATATATTTAAAAAATAATTTATTAAATTACATCCAATCGAATGAAATCTATACACTTAAAATGTAAACAGTAGAAAGTGCTGTTGTTTCAATAAAATTATTCTAAGGATCACAGGGAATTCGCGTCACTACGCCTAGATTTAACTATAGTTTGACCATTACCGCTATACCACGCCCTAGACATATGCGGGGTGAGGCGGGGCGGGGGTCCAGTGCAAGCCGTTTCGCTCGGTACATCAGTAATTCAATCCAGTTACACTTATATCTGGTGGGGGCCTACTATCAACTCTTAATACGATTTAATTTAGGACCTAAACTGGATTGCATTTGCTATTTCGTACCATCAGCTTCGTTTTTGTTTGAAAACGATTTTGTTTAGGAACCAAAATTGAACTGCTCTGACTTTGAATCGTCTTTTAAAAGTTGACAGGTCTCGGGCTATCTGCGTCAGACGCAGATAAACTACCTCATGTAAACTCAATCTCTTTGATATAGATCTTACCCACTTAACCGCGCATTCCTAGGGCGTGGTACAGCGGTATCGGTCATCTTACGTATAAAAGCCACGTAAGCCACGTAGACTCGTGTTTTATTATTTCTACTAGCTGTTGCCCGCGACTTCGTCCGGCTCCGAACGGTTCGGTTCTATTATTTAATATTGTTTTTAAAGTTTACACACGAATTATTGTTATTTTTTTATTAAAATCTATAACTAAAATACACAAATAATATTAAATATTAATTAAAAACATATAATATTATATGCTTACCTGCTTTATACTAAAGTAAAATAGTCAAACAAAAAACCTGTTTTTGATGGTTTCTCTCCAAATATTGGACGGAGTATTTTGGTTTTAAAAAAAAGAAATCTTAACATTTTATGTACATATAATTATAATTAATTATTTAAGTATGACATTGCAGCATACTATATGTGATCTTTTACTTTGGTCTTGGTATATGTATTATGTAATTGATGATTTTATTATTATATTTTGAAAATTTCAATTTATAAAAAAAAACCTACATATTGTTATATTTATCTCTTCATAATACCTATATTAAATTAAATAAGAATATACAGGTGAATTTGTGATCATAAGTACCTACCATATTTTTTGACATTAATAATATTACATGCTTGTAGAAAAAAAAATTCGGTCAAGAAAAAATTATTATCATCACAAAAAAAAGCCCTGGTCATATGTATGTCATAGAACAATGCCAATATAAAATTTAGTAGGTAAGTATAATGATTACAAGTTCATCTGTATAAATAAAACCTTAATAACAATATTTACATACAATTATTATGATTTAGAAATGAAATAAAGTTTCAATGCGATCGCGATACGTTGTCACAAACGTAATATGTCTCCCCGAACCATTCGCTGTGCTCATTTAAATACCTGTTCAAAATAAAACATGTTACTTAGGGTACGTTTACACTTTTTAAGTCTTTGGGAGGACGTTTAAGGCTGGTTTTACAGTGACGCTTTGCGTCTCTTGGATCGTTACATAGTTTAACCAACACGCGTTGACCACGGTTAACGTTAACACGTTAACCGTGGTCAACTGTTAACTGTTAACTGTTAACACGGTTACGAGGCAGCAAACCGCGCGACTCTAAACTCGTCGAGCGGCAGACTTATTATCTAAATGCCTCTGCTGAGCGACAGGAGAAAAATTTGTGCAATATCACACTAAATCGTATCACGTATCTCATAATAGGTTTGCGTAAAAATTAACTATTTAGTGTGATATTGCACAATATTTTCGCATTTTTCGCACTAAATCGTTAATTTTTACGCTAACCACACTAGTGTTATGAGATACGTGATACGATTTAGTGTGATATTGCACAAAATTTTCGCACTAAACCGTTAATTTTTACGCAAACAATAGTGTTTTGAGCTACGTGATTCGATTTTTTCGCATGTTTCGCACTAAATCGTTAATTTTTACGCAAACAATAGTGTTTTGAGCTACGTGATTCGATTTTTTCGCATGTTTTGCACTAAATCGTTAATTTTCACGCAAACCACCTTAGTGTTATGAGTTACGTGATACGATTTAGTGTGATATTGCACAAATTTTTCGCATGTCGCTCAGCAGACCCATTTAGATAATAAGCTTACCACCCGTGCGGACGGTAAGTGACACTGTAAAACCAGCCCGAGTATTACGAAACGCATTTTGGGGGAGGGGGGTGTCTTTTAAAACGTTACGATGTGTTACAGGGGCGGGAGGGGGGGTTCGAACAATGCGTTACGTAACTTTTTTTTTTTCATTAAAATTAAAACTAGGGAATTTAATAAATCTTCCAAATCGGCATCCGTTACCCTTTTCTGTGGTAAAAATGGTCACCTCGTTGTTTTCTCACTCTTATGTTACTCTTGATAATGTAGTTTTCTATAGGTGAATTTTTTTTTAAATCGGTCCATTAGTTTTTGAGTTTATTCATCACAAATATACAAATCTTTTTATAATAGTATTGTAGTATAGACTGTAGTTCACTTACTGAACGAAAATGTCGACATGTTTCAGGATAAGCTTCAGTTTGAAATCGGACATAGGCGTTGCGTTCAGGAAATCTGGCAACTTCACTGTAATGTCAGATAAACAAGATATAATATCTTAACTGTAGCTAACTTAACCAGCTGGTTCCCGCGACTTCTTCCGCGTTGAAAAATAAAAAATATTGATATTGATGTTAAGACATTTGCCATTTGTTCGATTTCTATTTTTAGAAATTTCACATTTATATCTAAGATATATATTAGGTTATGTATTCTCTAACTAAAACAAATAAGGATTTCTTTAAAAGCACTTGAACAAGTTTCCCTTTGATTAAAAAAAAATCCTATTGAAAACTAGAGCTAAGAATCATCTCCACCGTCTCAAACAAAAAAAAAACCAGATCAATATAACAAGTCAAACTTATGACACCCCACTTTTGCGGGCGTTAAAAAGATGCTATGTCTTACCAAAGAGTCGCGCCAAGTGTATTGCCCCATAAATACGACAAGGTAGATGTTCAGTGCCCTCTCGTGGGATTATTTGCCATTTGGCAACCTGCAATTGGATAAGTTACAGCTTCACACAGATAATAAATTATTTAACCTATTATAATAATGTCAATTTAACTAACAAATGAACTAGTTATTGAGACTGTTTGTTCAAGAGAACAAACAGACTGACGATCCAAATATTCGTGGCAACACCATGATAATATATGGAACATAAAAAAGCGACGAATGGGTAATAGTCACACACCTCTTCGAAGAGCAGTGACAATGGCGTCCTTGTGTGTTGCGTGGGCGTCGCTTGGTCCGTCGCTGCCGGCTGAGGCCACGGCTCGCTCGTTGACGATCCGCTGCTTCCCAAACTATCAACAATATCTACATCATTAACATCACCAGGCCGTGTCTGGATATTGGTAACTCTATATCGTCCATATAAACTGACCTCAGTCTAGACGGTGTGCCCGAATGACTGCGAATGCTACATCATTAACATCACCGACCAGGCCGTGTCTGGATATTGGTAACTCTATATCCTCCATACAAACTGACCTCAGTTTAGACGGTGTGCCCGAATGATTGCGAAACGCAGTGACAAAGTTGTGGCCTTACCTGGAGGAGGTGTTTTCGAAGACTGGCGCAGCGGAGGGCGGAAAAGCGGAGGAGGTCGATGGCGCCGGTTCTTCGCTCTCCGACTGCGACACAGCCGACTTGTGGGACCGCAATCTGGGACGAGACAACGCAAAATAAACCCAATTCCACTACAGATAAGCTCGTATTTAACTAAATCCACAAAAATATCGTACCTACCTACATCCTACACCTATACCTATACCTTACCTTCTCGCTAGCAGTCCACTTGTAGTTGGGGCATGATTCTCTCCCGAGATTCTTTCGTCACTGCCTTGCGTTGATCTTCCTTCGGAGGACTCCTTTGTAGATAAATCTTCACTCTTCGCCTCCCCATCTGATAACATTAAACACTATATTAGTGCCATTCAATGTTAACACCCTAATCTAGACTAGACTTTGTAAATAAAGCCGCGTTTTCACTAGGGCACATTTGTCCCGCGACCTTGTCGCACTGACACGAAACTTGCAAGTTCCGCAATTTCGCTTGCGACACATCTACGGGGACATGCTAGTGGATTTTTCCTAAAAATATTATTTTTAACTTTACTGCAATGGTTTTAGCACTCGCACTCCTTTGCAGGCGTGACGTGTCGAAGCATTACGTGACATAACGCGCTTCTTGGTATTTAAATAGAAGAGTGTGAGTTCTAAGATCATTGCAATAAGGTTGAAAATAATATGCGCGGAAAAAATCCTTCGCTGTGATGCGTCGTCCTAATACAACGCGAATAGGCGATCATCGCGCGGATCAACGACGCCTAGCCCGAAAACGCCCCGTTTTTGCTTTCGGGAAAGGTAAAATTTTCAAAACCAGTGTTTTATTGCACATTTGTACGAACTAAGTTAGCGCGAATAGATTCTAAACATATTTAAGTCTCTTAATGCGAATGCAAATTAGGACACCTCCTCGAGCAGTATTTTTGATCGCGCGTTCGTACGAATAAAACTATATAGGTACACGTACTATGTGCTTCCGTGTTCTCCTCCGTCGGTGCATTGTCGGGGTCGGGTGGTAAATGTGAGTACTCCGGTAGCTTGGGCGAAGCGATGTGGGCGAGGACCTCGTTGGCCGCTCCCTCCGCGCTGGGCCCCTCCTCCGCATTCGCCTCCTCCTCCGCTAGCCCCGCCTCCTCGTCTTCTATCTCGTTCTCGCTTTCGCACTTCACTTCCGGCTCTTCTTTTAAAACACTATAAAACAAAAAATAATTATCGTCTTATATTATTTATAAGTACATTTTATTATCGTCCCCTTAAAAGTAAAGCTCATTAAGTGACATTTTATTTAAAAATTACATTAAAACAAGTTAAAGTACATTAAAATATCAACCAATATTTTCCGAGATTGACGCAAAAAGTCCTCGCGATCGACTGTGAGCAACTTGCCTAACAATATACTTCCTCAACGAAGCTCATGAATATCTATTAATTCTTTCTCTAGAGCAGTGGTACTCAAACTGCTCCAAAAGGATAGATTTTTGTGGCCCATTAAGTCTGTAGTACAAGCCATTGTAGAGAGATCCCCAAAAACTTACTCGTCAGTGAATTGTCCACAAATCTCATGGTACTGGTTGAGCTCTTGTTTATAGAGGAGGTGACCGCGCAAGATGAAATCGAAATATACCCGAAGACCGTCAGCCACTTCGCGAACTAAATTCAGTCTGAAAAATCAGATAATAAGCAATCTATTTTACTCTAGCTATACATACATTTGAAGCAGAAAATTTGCATAGGCTTTATTTTGTAAAGTCGCGTGCAACAGCTAGTAATAAATACCTGTAGGAGACTTCCAACATGTTGGGTCGTTGCGGGGGCTCGTGCGGTGGCTGTCGAGGCCTCGCCGGCTTCCAGGCGCCTGCGCGAGCGAACCACTTGACGAAAGACTCCAAGATATCGGCCGCGCTTGGAGTCGCCGGCAGTCGCGAGAGGCGCCCTCGCTTCACCACCAGGTGGTAGTCGAAAGTCAACCGGTCTCTACAATCATCACAAATATTTACTCATGTTATAGGCGACGGTAGACACCTACCATCAAGCGGACAGACATGCTGTCTGATGACTTTCACATAAAAAACAATTTAACAGCACGAAAATATGGAAAAACCTATTAACTAAGTTATTAATTATCACCTTCTAAAGGTTTTGTTTTTCCAGTAATTTACTATGTTTTTTTTTTCCCAAGTCCTTGTCTTAACAGTAGGCGTACTGTTCGCTTGAAATCCTTGTAACTACTAAGAGAATTTATTTAAATATGTAATACAGTTTCGAAATCACCTTAGCGCCGAAGGTAATATAATTTGAGCTCGACCCGACTGCATGTTGGCAGGTGGCGAACGAGGCTGTGAACTTGATTCAGACCCTGAAGAAGTGTCCGTGTCACCTGTCTCTCCATCTGCTTTATGTTATAAAATATATATACATATACATACATAATACTTTTTAAAGTAGTTATACATAATAATAATATATTTAACAACTTTAGACAATCAATCTTAGTGTATATAATAATTTTAGTTTAAAAATTTCGCGTATTTCGGAGATGGCTTTAATTTAACATTTCGTGTTTATATAAGGTTTTGCTTTTTATTTCTATATATATTATTTCTTATAAAAATACAATTTTATACAAAAGACAAGTTTTTTATAACTATTTATTAAAGCGCCATCTCGTAACTTGCCGATGAATCAACTGTTACCCAGCGTCGGTTACAATGCAAATATTTTGATGATCTTAAGTCTTTTGACCGGCTACTTTTTATAATTATAGTTATTTAGTTATAATATAGTTTAGTATTTTTTGCGTGAAAGTGTAACAAATAAACAAACTCACATTCACATTTATAATATTATTAGAAAACAGGTTTAACTATTTTTCCTGAAAACTAAATGGCTGAAAAAAGGAATTCATTATACACTTGAGGCACTGCTAAGTGACAAAATAAAATAAAGAAAATTCACCATCAGGCTGCGTGCTGCTAGAGGAGCCATCGTCACTGAAGCCGTGACGTGCTCGTTTACTTGGACCGGGTCCAGATGAACTACTGCCTTTCTTACGTTCGCGGCGGTACAAGTAAGCGCCCCTGAAAGTGTTTAAAAAAATCATATAATGTTTTTGAAATAATCGGGTGGCGAGCCTTAAATTATTAAAAATAATGAGCAATTAATAAATGACCTACAATTGTAATTGAGATTTTTCAGCAAGATCTCGTTGGAGCTGTCTGTTTTCCTCCGTGTCTTTCAGCACAAAGTCCTCGCTGACACAGCGGTCCCATGATGAGTTCCATCCTTGGAAGTGAATGAGATATTCTACAGTTCTCCTTCCACGTTTGTCTTTGCTTTCAGTAACTTCCAATACCTGTAAACATGTAGAACATTACTTTCATTGAAATTAATTGATTGTTGCATACTTTCAAATACTGCTTTGGGTTTATACATACAATACATACACATTTCAAAAAATCACCAACTGTCTATTTAATAACTATAAATTTATCCATTTCTTGAATCTAATTAAAATCTTTGCAAATTACATAATTTTTCATAACTCAGATTACATGACCAATCCTATCAGAATCTGATCATATCCAGACCAACAATTGTAAAACATTTTTAAGAGTTCTTAATTAAAAAGAATAAAGCTATTTTAATGTAACTTTTCCATAAACAACAATTATTTGTTAGTAAACTTAAAGTGACAGATGTTTATTTACAAGTCTTGCATACATAACCTCAATTTTGTGCGTATATTTTGCCGGCAATTTAACTGCTGCGCAATTAGTAAAACATATCGACACAAGTGCTGTTTTGGTTGGTTTTTAAGTAATATTTTACATAAACTTATTAAGAAAAATCAGTTTTGCTCCAATTAATATGAAAAATCCAAAATATTTTACCTTTGAGTCGTAAAGAACTTTGGCTTTTGTTGGATCTGGTTCATAGCATAGCACACGCTCTCCTTCGCTAAACTTGTAGCGATTACCTCTAGTCGAGACCATTTTAAGTTATAGGCTTAAGTTTAAACACACACTTAAGATAACTATTCAAAGTTCAAGTCAATAAAAAGTTTTGTCCAGTTTGATAAAATTCACTGGGAAGTTTCGGCTTTTTTGTGACTTTTACGGATAAAAAGTTCAATTACATTAGCAAGAAACTCAATAGATTTTAGCACTATTTATACAGCGAAATTCACCCACTCATTCTATCTATAAAAGTTTTATAATAAGACACAAACATCAAACACCGACACACCCTTCTACAATAATCTGTTATTATAATTTTATTTGTTTGTTTCAGAGAATCGCCGCTGTTATTGTGTTATTATTATTAAGCGGCAACTAACAAATAACAATTTGAATCAAAGACGAAAGAAAATATTATTATGAACAAAAAAGCGGCAATTATTTTTTATTTCAATGTTTTCTCTATCACTCTTGTTTATCACCCATCGCATCGCAGGCAGCCGTAGCGCCCCAGCGCACAATAAAACAAATTACAAAACAAAACCACAGAACAATATCCTATACTCGGAAGAAATAACACAGATCACAAAATAATTTAGGATAAGTAAATATATTATAGAGAAATTTGTGAAATGTATAAATAAGAAAAATCAAATCACAAAGCAATACAATTGTACAAAATGTCATATGTTTACAAATGAAATAATACTTAGCATAAGGATTTGATAGTCTGTATAATTCGAGTACTCAAAATAAGGTCTCTAAAAACAACGGCGTAAGAACATTTAGTCAGTTATTTTTGTTTAGAAAAATTATCTATACAAATGATCCAAGATCCAAGAGAGAACTTCCCTACTTGGTTGGATGGTTGGTACCCGACGACACAGTAGGACCCTGGATGAATAATAACTCATCCAAGAGTAAGACAGTGAAAACCGCAAGACGAAAATTTTAAAAACAATTTTTTTTACCTCGGTAACATGTAGAAGTGTAGAAATTGACTTTTGAAAAAAATATTTAATGTAGAGGTATTCGTTCACCATTCATTCACGATTTTACTTTATATGGATATAGATATTTATTTATTTATTTATTTATTTATTTATCGAACACATACATTCTAAAAAAATATGATTACAATGTCTGTAAACCTTTATTAGGTTTGTCTAGACATATTAATTCACGCCATGACATTACAGTAAGTAGAAACTAGCAAACACATTAAGACTACCTCATCAACATGCCTAACTTTGTTGAAGTTATTCATTTAGCAGTACAAAAACCGACCGAACGAGGCATCGGACACGCACCGTGCGTGTGCAACTCGCATATTGATTATTTTATTATTATCGTGTATAGATTATTTTTTCATGTATCGCTTAGAACATTTTATGAAAATACAATAAAATTGGTACCTACATTTGAAATTGCATCTTACATAAAGTATGCACTATTTGTAAGGTCCTAATAATTGCGCAATGAAACGCGTGTCGAGTCTACAATATGTAACATATTCTCGATCTGCAGACAAGTTACTAGATCTGTTGTAATTGTGCCAGCTAGGATTTATATGCTATATCACAATCTGAATGACTATCGAAATGCATACAAATTGTGATGCACATCTACATTTTATAACTGGTCCAGTTTCTGCAGAATCATCTAGACTAGAATGTTAACATTAGAATTTAGTTATACATACTTTTATTCATGTTAGTTATACATGATTATTTATTATGCACTCTTCATGATTTCAAAAGATGCGCTTGAGGGCCGTATATATATACGCTACGCATATCTATATATATACGAGTATACTACAATCTGCTCCAATTCAATACACGTCAGTTCAGTAACTCCCTTCATAGAAAGTACAGAGCATCTTTTCTTTCCTTCATCATCATCATCATCTCAGCCGCATGACGTCCATTGCTGGACATAGGCTACCCCCATAATTTTCCAACAATGAGTTTGCTCTCGACCAGCGTCTAGCAAAGAAGAGGCCGATGAAGCGAACTCACCTAGAAGACGCCTATTCACTTGAATTTTAAAAAGATTTAGGTTAATTATGAAGCTATAATTTATGAAGATGTGTCCCGGCGTTTGAAGTTCCACAGGTCTCACTAAATTCCACAGGTTCGATTAATGCAAAATCTGGTCTACTGTTATTTCGGTGGTGTGGGAAACTTTGGCCTGATGCTGAAGCACATGTAGTCTGCTTGATACCCAACTCTTCAGCAAGTTACAGCAGACATAGAGTGTTTGGGCTCATTAGAATGGTCTCAATATTATGTCATTTATACCTAATTTTTATTACTTATAGCTTGTATAATTTAAGGTCCTCATTAAAGTTCTCTTAGGTATTTATTTATGTAGTCTTTTTCCTCGTACAGTTGTTCGCTCTAGTTTTAACGGGTGTGAGTAAGCAATGAAAGTGTTAATGTTGAGCGGTAGAAGCCGTATGACATGAATACTAAATAGCGTGATTCACTGACTGCTGGTAACCTCTTTGAAGTCCTGACGCAATCTAGTGTAAGTTCCCGAAATTCATATTACCTACTATAGAATATAGTTTATCTTTTTAAACTCAAATACTAGTGGACCGATATTAAAAATTCTTTCACCTATAGAAAGCTATACTTTGTCATCGAGTAACATAGGCTATAGTATTTTATAAAGTTACGTGGACGAAGTCGCGTGCAACAGCTAGTATTCTTATAAAACAAAACTGTAAATAACTTAAATATTTAGAAAAAAAAAACCATGTAAAAATATGTGTTTTTATTTTTTGCAGTTTTAAGCATGGTTTTAAGCTTTAGGCAGCTTGTGTTATAGGTTTGTTATAGGCGATGGTAGGCACCTACCGCCAATTGGACGTAAGCCTGTCTGTCTAATTTAACATTACAAATAATGTAGAATGTATCTAAGTACGTCCTTCCACACCAACGATGTCACCGGAAATGATTTTGAAGTTGCAATTACATACTGCATGGTACAGTTTAAATCGCTCTAGCTACAGTAATACAGAATAATCTATCGCAGGGTTTCCCAATCTTTTTCAGCCCTACCTTAGCTAAGCTATTTGAAAAAGATACAGTCGATAAAAATAGGTGACTACAATAATATTACTTAGATTAGGTATAATAAAAAAAAAAAATATCTACAATATGAAATTCAGTTTTTTTTTTATTATAAAAGAATTGAAACAGAAAACAACAAGATTTAAGAAAAACAAAATAAAATACTATGAGCGACCACGACGCGAGCGCTCAAAAAAGGTACCAGCGAATAATTTTGTGGTTTCGGATAATGATAGAGGATCGACTTACGGCGCCCCTTTTTACTTTCTACGGCACACGGGGCCCTAGCCAAGAGCAAACCTACAGTAGTAAACGCTACGCTCAGGCTACGCTACGAAAATATATACAATTTTGACCAATCACAAAGCTTTTCTCCCAGCGTAGCGTAGCTTTACGACTGTACGTTTGCTCTTCCAGTGCGCCGCGGCGCACACTTTGGGAACCCCTGGTCTATGGTGTACGACAGGACAGTGTGTTTGCGGATGGTCGCAGCGATAGTAGCCAATGTGTGGCCTTCCTTAGAAGTACGTAGGTAGTTTCATGTTAAGTTTGTAGTGCCAATTGATCGCGATGTCGAAATGGCTGGTGGCAGCCTTGTAAAGGACGGCTTTTCTACGCGCCTCGAATGAAATGCGTACAATGCATCGATTATCAATTTCATTTGACCAACACACGAAGTCGTCGAATGAAAAGACTGTGTATGGTGTAACATCTGTCCTCGTACAGAAATAAGCGAGGCCTTACAAATTTCTTTATTTAATTGCAATTGTCATTCTAATAATTATAAAACAGCCCTCCGCCGCGTCTGTCTGTGTGTCTGTTCGCGATAAATTCAAAAACTACTGCACTGATTTTTATGCTGTTTACACCAATGGATAGAGCGGTTCTCGAGGAAGGTTTTAGTATATGATTTACAAAGTTACGCGGGAAAAGTCGCGGGCAGCAGCAGCAGTTAGCAATAAATAAAATTGATATTGCCTAATAAACATCAACTGCCGTGTGTTTTATGTGAATAGTGTACGTTACCTACGAGTAATATTTTCTTTGAGCATATAATATGTAATATATGCAACGAATTCGAGTTGTTCCCGGATTTTATTTATTATCACTTTTCTGAATTGCCTCCCACTATATGGAAGCAAATTGAAATACGTGGGATTCAAGTCAAAAGAAAATAAAAGGAGAAATAGAAACATTGTCGGACGTGCGACCTTGCGTCCTTGGCAGCAACATTATAGTTGAACAAAAGTCGATCCTATTCTAATGCAAATGGTCACTCACACCGAAACTACACAAGAATGTTGAATGTGAATTGTGAACTGATGCCTTACACGGCACACTGGCCCACTTTTACGACGTACGTAGAGGTTACTGAAATGGTTGCAGCAAAAAACTGTAACGAAGAAGAGACATTTGATGAATTGATTCTATGTAGGTATAGTAGAAATTTGGGGGGTTAGCAAAACAAGAAGCCACACAATAAAAATGATTGAACTATCAAGGACATTTTTTGTCAAACTTTGTATTAAATTTCTTATATTGACCTTAGGTATTTATTGTAAAAAAATAATCAATACTAATTATAAATCTGTAAGGGATTTTCTTTGTGTATGTATGTATGTATGTATGTTCCTTCATAACTCTTAAAGTAATAATAAAATAAAAAAGTTACCAAACAGAGATTTTAAAAATGATTTATTGATGCTGTGTTTTGGTTTAAATAATCTTTTATATTTTTTATTTTATATTTAAAAAAGATATTACAAGAAAGTAAGTAGGTACTTTTTTCTAAATAGGTACTTAAGACTGAATTAAATTCTATTTTGAAACAGTAATAAAAAATGTGTATGTTCGTTTCTATGTCAGACTATAATCTACATTTATATCATTCATTATTATTATTTTTGTTCTTTTAATGGGCTCAGTCAGTTGTGTGTTGATTGGCAGGACCTCGTATGTCTTTCAAGATAGCTGACTTCTCAGACAAAAAGATTGTAACTATGTATCGAAGTTTTTCGAGAACATTAGATCAATTGATAAACAAATATTTTCTAATCTAGTGCGAGTGAAAATGAATATGGCGACAATTTGATATACGTATTTTATCTTGTACGTAATACATACACACAGTATTACATACAGTATTCTATTAGTACACAGTACATACTAGTTATATTTTACTATAAATACTTTTATAGTATCTTTTACTACTATATTACTATTTATACTATCTATAGATACTACTTTTTGATTACGAGTATGTAAAAAGTGTCATTAATTTTTTTTAAGTTTCGTAAGAAATCTAATATATAAAAAAATCCATTGTCTTATTGCAAGGAACCGATTACTTTAATATTTTCCACATATAAAATATAAAAACAATAGATTCAAAACTATAATAACTGTTGTAATTTTTTATAACAATCGTTACTGAAGTCGTTTGAGTAATTTGTCGAAAACAAAATCTCCATTTATTTTGTAATCCGTAACTCGTCTTGTCTATGAAGCCTGTTTGAAATGTCGACAACTATCCATCCACAGCTCACTAAACTGGACCACTCGTTTGTTACAATTTAAAACGATTTATAATAATGTATGTAATGCAAATACGTCGTAAACGAATATAAATATCGAAAGATCAAGTACGCATGAGTACTTAACTAATATTATAAATGCAAAAGTTTCTAAGTATATTTCTCTATCAATCAAATAACTGAAAGGTAATAAATAATTAAATATTAATATTTGTTTCTTCTTCTAAACCACCTAATGAGCTTTGATGCGGTTTGAACTAATGGAAAGGCCATAAACTAGGAAGAAATGCAGAAAAGTTATGATATGCGGACGAAGTTTTGAGAGAGTTAAATAATCTTCAAAGTAGAGTTTTCAGACTCTACTTACTTCATTATTATGTCTTGTTGAGGCAGTGACTATAATGATATATTTTAGAAATAATTCATAAAGTTTTAATAATGAAAAAATCATAATTGATGAGGTTTAAAAGTTTCAATAAGTTTTAGACTCAAAAGTAAGTCTTGACTAATGACCAAACAGATCTAATAAGGGCTTCTCGGTCTTTCAAAATTTGGAATATCTAATTTAATGTTTTATTTTACTTGTAAACAATTCGAACTAAGTATTGCATCAACAATTTTACAACGATATTCTAAATATTGTTAGATTATGGAAATAATCTACATCTTATAAAACAAATTATTATTAAAAAAGAAATAAGTACTTATTTGGGATGAAAAGATGAAACTAAAAACTAAAAGTCTTTAAAAAGTCTAAGAAAATTGAAAAGGTTTCATTGTGTTTCAGAATTTTTCTTTCGCTACAAAACTGAAGAACTCAGTCGTGGCAAATGAAAAATGATTCGCCCGCGATGTATTGCTGGCTCGATTGCACAAGTGTTCTTTTGTCTATGTGGCATTGTCCAGCGGTCCCGTCTCGACCTGGCCCGTACGTGCGTACTTGAATATATTTAAATTTGGAGATGCGGCGGGATGAGGCAAGCGAACATCAACCACTATAAATGCCGTTTGCTGCAATCAGGGGATACAGTTCACAGCTCATCCGATCCTAGAACGCATCGTGAAAAAACCTAAAATGGCTTTCAAGGTACGCATCTTCTCGGATTTGGAACGGATTACTCGATTGTGATGGTGTTTATACAGTGAAAAGTGAAATTTAGTGTCTTTTAATTAAAAAAATTAAAAAAGTGCTGCTTTACATCTAAAAATAAACAAAAAAAAGTTCGAAGCAAAATTTTAGATTCAGGATGAACCTTTGTATTTTCTATCACTTCAATTTTTATGGAATAAGATGACAAGGCAGAGATTTGATGTAGTTGCTACTGACGTCTATTAAAATAGTGCCTTCCAGGATTACCATAAATTTTAATACCACAATGAAACTGTTTAATGTAGAATTAACCTCATAATTTAGAAGTTGAAATAATAACGTCAAAATAATCTGCATATTTATCAGCAAGGATGTAAAAGTCTGAACTTGCTGACATGTGCTACATGTCCGACATCGTCAGAAAAATAACTGTTCACTTTAAGTCTGATCTACAATGACAATCCTCTGCATTAAGTTGTATATGCACACTTATGCATTTGTTGTGTGTTTTTAACTTAGTGGAACTCTGTCCACTATCTGTGTACCTTTAAAATTATATGTCCTGACTATAATCCTCTAAGAAAGGAACTTTAAAAAGTTTTAACTCCGTTAGAAGTTGGGGGAGAGTCGCTATTATACTATACTCTGAAGTTTATAATATGTTTAAAAATCTTATTTAGATTATCCCGTTAATTTTTGTTTTCTCTGTGTGTTTAGTTGGTAGTCTTTTCTTGCCTTCTCGCCGTGGCTTATGGCAGCGTGGCGCCTGCAGCCTATGCAGCAGCCCCTGTTGCATACTCAGCACCGGTTGTCGCAGCAGCCCCAGCAGTTGCAGCAAGACTTGAAGAGTTCGATGCTCTGCCTCAGTACCGGTTTGGCTACGACGTCGCCGACTCGCTCACTGGAGATTACAAGAGTCAGCAAGAACAACGCGACGGTGACATTGTTCAAGGCCAATATTCCCTCGTTGAACCTGATGGCACCCGTCGCGTGGTCGATTACGCAGCTGATCCAATTAACGGATTCAACGCGGTCGTACGAAAGGAGCCTTTAATCGCCGCTGCACCGGCTGTAGTCGCTGAACCCGCTGTGGTACCCGCGCGCATAGCTGCTGCCCCAGTAGCTGTCGCACAACCTGGCGTTGTAGCTGCTCGCTTCACTGCTGCTCCCGCTGTAGCTGCTGCAAGATATGTTGCCTCTCCATACGCTGCGCCGTTTGTCGCTGCCCGTTATGCCGCTGCACCTGTAGCCGCCGCTCCCGTTGCTGCACCTTTAGTAGCTCGTTACGCTTCTGCACCGGCTGTGGCTCGTTATGCCGCTGCACCTGTAGCCGCCGCCCCCGTTGCTGCGCCTTTATTAGCTCGTTACGCTACTGCACCGGTAGCTCGTTATGCTGCTGCTCCTGTTGTAGCCGCACGCTATACAGCTCCCGTAGCAGCATACACTGCCTACTCAACACCGGTTGCTGCCGCCTATGCAGCACCAGTTGCTGCCGCCTATTCAGCACCAGTTGCCGCTGCCTACTCAGCGCCAGTTGCCCAAGCTTATTCAGCGCCAGTTGCTCAAGCTTATTCAGCTCCCGTTGCCGCAGCCTACTCAGCACCAGTTCCCGCGGCTTATTCAGCACCCGTTGCTGCCGCCTACTCAGCTCCGTTTGCCGCAGCATACACTGCCCCAGCGGCTTCGTATACATCGGGAGCCTATGCCGCCCCTGGATCCCCTGCAAGACTTGCCGCGGCTCCCACCAGGGCTGCCCCAGTGCGCGCCGCACCATCCAAACTAGTGGAGGCCGCTCCTGCCGGTTACCCCTGAACGAAGAAAATCAACTTGATCGCTCATTTTAAAAAGACTTGATTTTATATAATTTAGTAAATATTTTTTTTATTTTCGTTTTAAGTTTTTATCGAAATATAATTTTAAAAAAAGGTTAAGTTTTTTTAGTTAAATATCTGAATTTGAACTCACCTTTCTGAATGTAAGGTATGAACTTGAACTCTGTTGATATAGTTTTAATTAGAATGTGTTGCTATACACGCGAAATTCGAGAACGGTTGGAACAATTCGGCTATTACTCAAATAGTTTTTGAAGTGGGAGCAGGTTTTTGATGAAGACAAAAATTTGAAAAATTGATCGGAAATTAGTAACAAAACCCAATTTTCTCTTTCTCATACAAAGGCTCTAGCTGATAATTCATACACATCAGCTGCTACAGTCCAATAGCTGATACTGAGTTGATCTTTTACTAAATTTCTTCTATACTAATATTATAAAACAATATATTTGTATTTTTGTTTGTATGAATAAACTCAAAAACTATTGGACCGATTTTAATAATTCTTTTACCTATTGAAAGCTACATTATAATCGAGTAATCTTGAAGCACATCTACATTAATAAAGTTACGCGAACGAAGTGTGAAAGTGTGAAAGTTCCTTGAAGTAATTTTCAAGTTATATGTATACCTATTTTTTTTCATCGTAAGTGCTTTTTTTACTTATTAAAAACTTTCATTTATTTCGCGAATGCCAAATGTAGCTGAGATCCCTATAGCTCTTCTTTGACCATTAGCTATCACTAACCACCAAGTAGGTAAGTAAATCTGCTCGAGAAATCATTTTTTCATGCATGTTCTCTTTCCATTATTGGTACATAATCAAATCTCTACACATAATCAAATCTAGGAGTTAAATTATTTAGGTTCAATTAATTAATTTAGAATTATGCAAGTTGCTTACATAAATGCTGTAATTTGCTAAGCAGTTTTGGGTATCTCGTAGACTACTTGATGCTGCAGCATCAGGTCAAGGCTACCCATGTCATAGAAATATCACCGAAGTAACAGTATATCAAATTTTACATCAATCGAACCTGTGGAAGTTAGTGAAATCCTTTCGTCAATTAGGAAATGGGCTGAAGGTCTTCAAACGCCTGAGCAGAGCATAAATTGTAGTTAAAAATGATCCTGATTACGATAGCTTCGTAGCAAAATCGGTAAATACCTTTGGCAGCTACGATTCTACAGACAGATACAAAGATTCAGAGATTCACAGGCACACATGACAAATTTATAACCCTCTGTTTTTGCGTCGGGCGTAGGGTATTAAAAATATCTATATCTATACTAATTTTATAAAGAGGAAAGATTTGATGTCTGTTTGTTTGTATAGAATAGGCTCCGAAACTACTGGACCGATTTGAAAAATTCTTTTACCATTAGAAGCCGACATTATCCGTGATGAACATAGGCCGCGGTTACTTTTTACATACTTTTTACCGCGGGAAAATGCTTCATTCCTACGGGAAATCTAAAATAAAAGTAAATACTAGCCCGGCTTGGCCCGGGAGATAGCGCCATCTGTCCAAAATACGATAGATAGCGTTTTATACTTCTCTACGCGGATGAAGTCGCAAGCACCAGCTAGTATTTTATAAAGTTACGCGGACGAAGTCGCGTGCAACAGCTAGTATTATATAAATGAAATCACGACATTGCTTTTAAGTTCATAAAAAAGTACCGCTATTCTCTGACGAAAGTACTATAAAAAAATAGTTTATAAAGTACTATACTATAAATAAATGATTAAAACAATAATAAAATGATCACTTTATGAAACTTAACTTGAACAGAAATATTTTTCCCCTATATAATCTTCATCATCATCATCATCTCATTGAGATCACATCCGTACTAATATTATTAATGCTAAAGTTTGTATGGATGTGTGGATGTTTGTTACTGTTTCGCGTAAAAACTACTGAAACATGAATGAACCACGATCACCATGAAATTTTGCATACACGTTGCCTGGGACACCAAGAAGGACGGACGAAGTCGCGGGCACCAGCTCGTCTATAACACAAACACAGGCGTTGCAAGTGAGCTGCATTTCTTATTAGAATTAAGGATAAGGGACCGAAAAGGGTTAGGTTAGGGAAATGGTACTTAGCGATAGATAACAGTACACATGCTATTATTTCACTTTTGTAAGGTGCTGCAAAACTGACTGCGAAACGCTGTGTACCTAGCTGCCACTACTTACCGAATCCTCTGGTTTCAACGAACCAGGCTATAAAATTCTAAAATTGACTCTGCCAGGAATCGAACCCTGAGATAGAGGGTTAACGTAATAACCACCCCTAACTACTTATCCAAACTGTTAAAACCTAGGGAGTACCTTTTCGGATTAATCTGTTGTAGTTTTATTTTATGTGCCTGTTTTCGGGAACATAAAATGTATATTTTCAGGTCACATTTTTTTTTTAATATTAAGGTCGACAGACAGGCTGACGGTCCACTTGATGGTAGGTGGCTACCGTCGCCTATAATACGAGCAACGCCATAGCAACGACCATGGAAGGATTGAGGATAAGGGATAAGGCAGGGATGGGGTGTAAGGGCTCTGGCACATATTATGAAAGGAAAGTATTTTTTTTATTTATAAAACTCATCGTGTATATATTGCAAGACAGTGTCGCGTAACAGAATAGCACTTTCTTCAATGAGACATGGTATATTGTGGTCACGTTTGCTGTTACGCAGTGTGATCGATATAAAACGATGGGTCGCCTGAGGCAGGACACAGTTGACCATTTGGACTCTGCTCATCCCTATCACACGCAACCAACATGAATAACAAGGTGAGCATTTCAAATTATCTTAGCATCTATTATTTTTGCCTTGAAAAAAAAATTTTCATTAAATATTCTATACTCTTAAAAGTTTCTAACCATATTTTTTTAACTAGCAACCCGCTCCCTGCTTCGCCCGGGGTGCATTTTTTAACGTAAAAACCTTCCCTGATTATCCCTCTATCCGTGAGTGAAGACAGAATTAATATCGGTCCAGCCGTTCTCGAGTTTGGCTCTTAGAAACACATTTAGGGATTCATTTTTATTTGTAAAGATTTACGTGAGGGAAAATCTTCAAAAGATAACCTATGAACAGATAAACACAAGACTTAGCACTTTGGACTGCTTATTTCCACAGGGTATGTGGCATTTTTACTGTTATAGATTTTAATAAAAGTGTAACCAGACTTAATGAAAGTGAACGGGAAAATCGCGAAGTAGAATTAATAGACGTTTGATAGAATTTATCCATTAGTGAAAATACAAATTCTCTATTATTACAATAGCTTTATTTTAGGATTTTTAGGATTATTTAAAAAAAACAAAAAACTTTTATAAACTTTTAGAATAAGAAATAAATAAGAAATAATTTACTCATTTATTCTAAAACATTAAATGAAGTAAAATTAATTAATTATATGTAAATTAAATGTAAATATATCTAATTAGTCGATTTGTAGGTCGATCGGTCGGTCGATCATTATATACTAACGTTATACATATATTCTGAATTGAGATGCATCACTATATTCGTACTTTATCTATTACTAGTAATATTATGAATGAGAAAATAATTCTGTCTGTCTATCTGTTACCCTTTCACGCCTTAATTACTAAACATGTTATCGCGAAATTTTGCAAACACATTGTCATCCAGGAAAGGAGATTACCTTTTATTACGAAGATACCTTTAAATTAAGATATCATATTAAATATTTACTCATATGGTTACTGAGGTGTTATATTTATTATTTTTTAACGCGGACAAAGTCGCGTGCACCAGTTAGTCATAGATAAAGAATACTTCTAGGCGCATATTTCAATTTCAAAGTGTTGAACGATAAAAACAAGGTCTATTGCTTGTTTAAGATTAATGACTTCAACTCTCATGTGTACTGGTTTAAATGATTGCACTAATAGATACGTGCCAGCTATTAAGTAATTAATTTATATTGGCTTCTGCAAATATTTGGCGCCTAAAACATATTATTTTTACGCGATAAGTAATCATTGTAACTTCCTCTATTTATGTGTTAAATATTGTTAATTAAAATTCACATTTCCTTATTAAGTTTCGTACATAGTAAAGTAATTCATAATTTGACTACTGGGAGTTTTTTATGTTCGGCCTAAAAACACGGCGTTATATTTTGTGTAATAAATAGCAAATGTGGACAATAATATAATAGTACATATAATAGTAATATAATAGCGCGCGACTTCGTCCGCGTTGAACGATGAAAGGTATCCTATGTTCTTTCTGGTGTCCAAGACAACGTGTATGCAAAAATTCATGGTGATCGGTTCAGTACTGAAAGCGTAACAAACAAACTCACATTCACATTTATAATATTAGTAAGGACCTGGATTAAGTACGGATGTAAATATATAAAATACATATTGAAGTAGAATTAAGGGTAGCGGATAGAGATTTGAAAGTAAGACGTCAATGGCAATCCTTCATCTGAAACTTGAAAGTCTCAGCATTTAGGTTTTTCAAGTATAAATTATGATGACGAGCCGGTTAGATGAGTGGTTAGGGTGCTTGTTCTAACTCTCTCTCCCAGGGGTCCCGAATTCGATTTGGTCAGGGGTTGGCTATGGTCTGGATCTTGAAAGTAGCCCGTCTGGCTACTACAGTAACCATATCATTACAAAAGCATGTGTGTAAGGCATCTCTTATCTTTAATCTTACTATAGTCGGTACCACACTTGCACCTGTGCCTGACATCAAGTGGACAATTATCCCGTCTGTCGACTATGAAATTAAAAAAAAACCTAGATACGTACTTGTGAGGAGTTCTTTTTCCAAAACAAGCTAATGGGTAATGCAATAGTGCTATTGTGCTACAAGTATAATCGCCAACACGAAACGTCCGCGATAACATCTAATTCAAGTGCACGAGCGCACGCGTCTCGATTGACCAACGCCTCCATATTGGGCTGGACGCTTTGCGACACCATCCAACCATACTACCCGCTTTCATTTATATTGACCAAACGCCGCCATTGTCTCTTCTCTATTTCAAAAAAAGAATAAACGAAAATAGAGCCCATTACCTCATTCCTTCCTTTTTCCTTAATCTAATCCTTGTATGGTCGGCAGCGCACTTGTATCACTTGTGGCGTTGCTCGTTTTATAGGCGATGGTAGCCACCTACCATCAAGTGGACAGTCAGCCTGTCTGTCGACCTTAACATAAAAAAAAGGTAATATTCAAAAATCGTCAGAAAACAAAATTCATGTCTAAGTTTACATTCTTATCTTACATTCACATATATAACTAACTGTTGCTCGCGACTTCACCCGCGTAACTTTATAAAATATATCCTATGTTGCTATATGATAATCTAGATAAGTAGGTGAAAGGATTTTCAAAATAGGTCACACAAATCTTCTCTTATAATGTTGATATATTGATATAGCTTATAATAATGTTTATATCTACACAAATTATAAAGTAAGTAAAGTCGCTGTCCGCCTTTGTCTGTCTCTTCGCTATTATCTGTTAAACTGCCCAAAGGATTTTGATATGGTTTTCAGTAATGAAGAAGTTTGCGTCCGTGCGAATCTGATACTAATTAATTGAAGGCTTGCATTTTCAAACGAAAGTAGTCTTCTTATGACATTACATTACATATGATTCTGTATTACATTCCCCAAGGATCTTTTATTACACAACGCAATAAAACCGTCAAACAATCGAGCGTATGAATGTTCGAGTATTATATTAGGCGCGTGGGTATCATATTATCATACAATGATTGATGGAGACTCATTGCAAAATATTTCTTTAATAATTTTTAGTTGCGTTAATTCTAGGGTGTGTCTTTTTTTATAAATAACCAGAAAGGTAATTTTCTCTATTACCGTCAGCCTGCTTGCTGCTCATTCATTAAAAATACCAAGTCAATTGTTACAACTACCTCATTTCAAGTCGTAAATCCTTATTACGTATTATAAAAAAAGTCGAGGTCAGCTTCTGTCTGTTTCTCCGCTAATTTATTATAAAACACCTAACGGATTTTGATACGGTTTTCTCAATGGAAAGTGCGATAAACGAGCAAGGTTTTTGTAAATAATTTACAAAAAAATTGCCGCCATGCGAAGACGGGGGCGGGGCGGTTGGTGGTATTTCCCCACCCTTAGGGTAGGATTTTTTTTCCAAATTTATATGGGACCAACTTCGACGAATACCTTATCCATTAAAGAAATAATTATCAAAATCGGACTACTCTGTAAAAAGTTAACGTACGTGGTAATACACTACAATCAGTGAGTGAACAATCGATCATCTCCTGTTTTCTACCCTTAAGGTTGTAATTTTTTTTCGAAATTTATATGGGACCACCTTAGGGTTACACCCTTTGAAATAAAAAAAGAATTATCAAAATCGGACTACTCCATAAAAAGTTATGCGTGATCATACATTAAAATATATATATATACGCGACGAATTCAGAACCTCCTCCGTTTTTGCTTTTTCGTTTTCGTCGGTTGAAAAGTAAGCGCTGCGCCACTTTCCGGTGTGAACTGACCCTAAACTAGCGTTGATTAGTACAAGAGCTCGTGATACAGGGACTTGATGTGCAGATTTAATTGCGAAACCGGAGAGAGATATCAAATATAATTAAATTATGAATAATAAAACAACTGAAAGAAAAAACAATCGCTTTACTTTATTTGGCTACCGTCACGGGTGGTAAGATTAGGGATTGAGAAGGGATAGGAAAAGATTACACAGCATATTAAACATAAATATAAAGGCATTATTACCTAGTCCTTGTTACCTAATAACAAAAGAAAGGGACAATGTATATGTCGCAAGGTGTGTACATTAGCCGTCAGTACAAATGATGCATACAAATCCACGAAGGTCCCAACTAACGTTATCAATAAAGTATTGATCGAATAATAAATCATAGTCATAAACCAGCGAGTTGTTTGACATTTACCTGGCTGTAACTTGTACTTGTAAAGCGTTTAGATATACTCGTAGGTGTTATTTTTTTTGGAATAACAGTTATTTATTGTAAAATGCAAAAAAAAAGCTTGGCCAAGCAGCACGATAGTATAGCATAAACAGTGGTGAAACGAATTCACACTCGGCTATATTTCGGCTTTTCTTCTATTGTATATATACCTAGCTCTAGTTATGACAAGCAGATCGACAGTTCATTAGGTGTGAACCTAATGTGCCTAATGATTCATTTGGTTCCATAAATATACCTTGTGGATTATGCGATAATTAAACATAATAATTTAAGATAATAAAGGATGGTGAATGAGTTTTGAAATCCATTACACTCATAAAAAAATCACAATACATGTTCTCTGAAACCCCTTTATTCTCTTTATTCTCTATTCTTAAGACTACCTATATGTGACTAATGTATTTTTTTCTAATTTAATTTCAGATTGTAACTTTCTTCTGTATAGTGGGAGTGGCGAGCGCTAGCATCTTAGCTCCTGCGGCCCCACTAGCTCGTTTAGACCCTCTACCTCAGTATTCATACGGTTATGATGTCCAGGACGCTCTCACAGGAGATTATAAAGGCCACCAGGAGCACAGGAACGGCGATTTGGTTACTGGCTCTTACTCCGTAGTGGATCCTGATGGCACCAAGCGAGTTGTGGACTACTCGGCTGATCCAATCAACGGTTTTAATGCAGTCGTCCGACGGGTTCCCCTAGTTGTGCCTGCCCCAGCAAGAGTTGTAGCCCCAGCGCCCTTCGTAGCCCCAGCTCCATTAGTCCGAGCGCCAATAGTCGCTCCTGCCCCAGCACCCTTTTTAGCGCCAGCACCTGCACCCCTACTGGCGCCTAGATACCCCAACCCTTATTACTTCTTATAGATGAAATGTTACAATTTTGTTTTTATGTTTTACATTACCTATCAATTGTACATATAGATTTTTACATTTGTTATTTAAATAAATAATATCAAAATTTTGAATGAAGTTTACTATGATCACTGCCCAATTACCCGTATCCTATTCTATTGATACTAATGAGTAGTATATGTATACTACTTTATCCTATTACTATACTTACTACTTTATCTTGACCTGCCTCCGAATTCGCGCGGTTGCATTTTTTTTCTGCAAGTTATATACACAAATTATTAGTCAATCATAGCAATTTTTATTCATTCTGTTTATTTTTTGTTTTTTACAAAGGGCATTGGTCAAGTGGTTAAGTTGCTTGACTTAATACCCGTGCTAATTAATAAGTATTGAGATACTCTAGTCCGAATTTTAAGCCATAATTGCTTGTGTTTCTGCATATCTACTAAACAAATACTATATTAAAATGTAAAATAATGCTTTTTATTGTATTTCTAATTGACATAATTTATCAAGTACTCTTGAAGACATCATGTACCTATTGTACCTCGTTGAAAAAAGATGGCTCATGTGTTTGCGTTACAGAAAATTTCTTCACTGACACATTAAAAGCTAAAAAGTAAGTTTAAAATAAAATGTCAGTTCGACTGCTATTACAAAATAACAGTTGATGATATTAACTGGTTATCATTGTTATTACCTGGAAGCGAGAACACGACCTTATAGATAATATGATAATAAATGTGTAACCAGAGCGACGATGGCCGCATTCCGCCGAAGATCGCGACCTTGTCTTAACCAGCTCAATTAAAAGCGAAAGTTTTTTGGAACTTCTCATAAGTGCAGGGTTCCATTACCGGCCGCCTTGTGTGACGTCCCACTAAAGCCGAATGTCACGACTGGACACAAATTTATATAAAATAAGCCCATGCACTCTATACGTCAGTTCGAGCTCAACTGTTGAACAGTACCACAACTAAAATGGCATTCAAGGTAGATATTATTCGAAGATGAATGATACATTTTACGAACTTGATTTTAAAATCGTATTAAATCAATATTAATCAAACATTATAATATGCAACCAATTAATATATAATATTCTTTCCTTTAACAGTTTGTAGTCTTCAGTTGCATTGTCGCTGCGGCCAGTGCTGGTTTGCTACCAGCTGCACCGGTGGCATACTCAGCGCCTTTATCTTACTCAAGCCATGCTGTCCACGCTGCTCCATTGGCGTATGCAACGCCAGTAGCTAAGTTCGCTGCTCCTGTTGCCTACGCAGCTCCAGTTGCCAAGCTCGCCGTCGAGGAATACGATGCTCACCCTAGATACAGCTTCGCTTACGACGTGCAAGACGGACACACCGGAGACTCAAAGTCCCAGCATGAATCTCGAGATGGCGATGTTGTTCAAGGCTCCTACTCCGTTGTTGATCCTGATGGCACCAAGCGCACCGTTGATTACACCGCTGATCCCCACAATGGTTTCAATGCTGTTGTACACAGGGAACCTCTTGCTGTAAAGGCCGTAGTCGCCCCTGTTGCCAAATACGCCGCTCCCGTAGCATATGCCGCTCCCGTTGCCAAATACGCTGCTCCCGCAGCTTATGCCGCCCCCGTTGCCAAATACGCTGCTCCCGTAGCTTATGCCGCTCCCGTTGCCAAATACGCTGCACCTGTCGCCTACTCTGCCCCTGTAGTACATGCTGCTCCCCTCTCATACTCCGCGCCCCTTTACCATCATTAAACGACGTTTGAAGACACATTGAATGCCATTATGTAAATAATATACCTCATTATTTATTGTTTATTAACTGTATTTCATTTATCCAAAGCCTTATAAGTTAAGATCAAATAATTGAGTGAAAAATTGTAATTATTATACCTACTCGTAGACAGCCTGTCCTCAGATCAGACATCTTGGAAAGAGTATTTTTTATCGTTTTAATTTTAAGGACTTTTGCTAAATTACAGCTTCATTGTAGCATAAACATGAAAGAATTGGCTGCATCACAATGCGGCTCCGCTAACAAACTTTAAAACCGCCTTGTATCTTTTTGGTTTTATAAAATACTAGCTGGTGCCCGCAACTTTGTCCGTGTTGAAAAAGAAAACGTACGTCTAAATGTTTATCTACCAAGTTTCATGAAAATAAGTTAATTCCTTTAAGAGTTATGGAGGAACATACATACCTACATACAATACCTACATTTACAGATTTATTATTAGTATTGAATCATGATTGAGGTTCTAAAAGTTAAGAGGCTAATTTCTGTTATACAGTTATAGAAGAATTTAATGAAAAACCAATGGGTGAATGGGTGAAGACGCACTAAAGCATAGATTTACTAAAGTAACTATTGCGGGTTGTATATTTTATCCCTGTAAAGGACAATGCTCATAAATGGACAGAAATGACCAATAGTTCTAAAGTCTGTTTAAAATAAAATAAGAATAATCTCCTTTATCGAATCTCATGGAAAACTAGAGTGAAACATAATTAATATTTTTAGCATTTTGGACTAAAACCCTTTAGTTTATCGTCGCGTAATTACTTAGCTCCAGAATGATTAATTTGTTTCCATTTCGTTGATTCCTTTGCAAGACTACGTATCTAAGTACTTTATTCATTTGGCCTTTCTCGTTATGAGAAGAAAAATAAACAAATCTATTACAATATACAAAATCCCATTTGTACAACTTTGTAGTATATGGAAGACATTAATATTTAATATTTTATTACGATTGCTCTTTATTAATTTTGGTTTTTATTTTTACTTGTGAACACTATTTTTGTTCAAAAAATGTCAAAAATTCGTTCCTACCTAGTTTTAACTTGTTTTTAATATTATCCTCTTCATATTGAGATTAAATTAGGCTAATAATTCATTTTTATTCATGTCATGCATTTTTTATATGATTGATATGCATTCCTCCTCAATGCAGTAAGTGATAAATTAATAAAACTATTAATTAATTAAAATAAATAACTAATTTATTTATATATATATGTCCAAACTATATTTCTTCAAATGTATAAAAATTAAATATCAAATATCTGGAATCCAGTCGTGCGTGACTTAGGTGGGGGTGTGAGTGCCTGTTCTGGACCTGGAATAACTGAGAGTCCACGTTGTTTTCTAAGTTTACGCTCCACGCGCTCAGCTTCACCAGGTGCAGGTTTACGGGGTAGAACTGAAAAGCGCCGTCCGGTGGGAACAGTCGACATACGTTTGAACAACACGCTAGTTTCCACACGCGTTACTTCCTCCATTACACCCAATATCTGTCTTTCTCGTTGTACAATAGCCTTACGTTCATCAGCGGTAATAGTCTCTGCTGCCATTTCAGCACATTTGCTTAGAAATGCTTGCACACGTTCCGGGTCTTGAAGCTTTTTTGACCACTCATACGCCTCTTCCACTTGAATCCTAACTTCATTCGCGTTGCCTTGCTGCATATCGCCACTCATTAGTACAAACAGTCCATTAAGCCACCAAGTCACACTGCTTATTTCTTGAGCTTCTCTTTGGCAACGTTTAGCATAAAACTTGGCCAGAGCATAATTTTTTTGCGTGCAAAGTAAACGAGACAACTCGTACATAAGCCAGCACTTCATTGTTGAGTTTTCACACATTTCCAAAGTTTCAGCTACTTTCTCTGTGGCGTGCTTCACATCGATGAACTTGTATGGATAATTTGCCATAACAGAATCGAAAGATTTAGGACGTCCTACAGGTAGTCCCATTAGGAACGCAATACGACGACGATTGCCACGTTCGCTGAGCCTATATGATAGACGATGCTGTGACAAATAACCTTCTCCGACTGCTCTATACAGTCTATCAGTGTAGATTTCTTTATCAGGCAGAGTGCGCGGTGTTTTCTTATCAAGAAACAGTTGCATACGTTCCGCTTGAGAAATCAGATCCATAATACGGTTCTCTCGTAAACTCTTTTCAATCTGTTTCAAGAGACGTTCAGAAGTTCTTGCACCGATTTCACGTTCCTCAATAAGTACTCGCTCCTTGTACCTATTTTGATATTTCGAGTCTGCCTTTTCTGCCAATTTAATAGTGTAATAAGGACGCTGAGTCCTCAACATTTCCTGTCTTTCGGTAAGAGATCGAAGAGCTTCTCTCACTATTGCCCTTAATTCAACGCTGCCTACCGCATTGGCAGATTGCAATCGACGATCTTCAGAAAGCTCTTGAAGAAAAAACTTATCGTATGCCATGGGTCCAAGGTATTTCATTGCAAGAACTCTTGCTAAAGTTAAATGTTTCCTAGCTTCCATTTGCGTAAGCTTGCGCTTTCGTTCAGGTTTAGGAATACGACACTTGTGGAGAGGCTTGAAAGGTTGGTCGTCGTCAATGCGAGCTGCCTCAGTTTGTTTAATGAGAGGCAAGAAGTCCATCATTACGTTACCGGCATTTTCTCCAATACAGTCTTGTATAGTTTCCACGCCTTGATTGATACCTTCAGCAAAATAAGGTGGTTGTTTACGGACTCTGAGACCACGATAGTTCATAGCGACAGATCTCTCAAAGTCTGACATTGTGTACATAGCACGGGCTTGCATGTTGCGTGCTATTTGATTTCCAGGTTCGAGTTTTAATGCCAGTTCCGCATCAGAATATGCCTGCACTGGCTGTACTGCATCAGCGCAGACCTGACTGCGGCCTGTTAGCATACGTACATCATCAGGAGTGCTTTTAAAAGCTTCATCATACGAAGCTTTAGCCTTTTCAAATTGTTCTAAACGTCTCAAGTAAGCACCACGTTCTCGGTACACTGTTAGGGCACCGTATAACTGTTTCTCCTCCATTGTATTTTATTTTTTTAAGTCCTTTGCTTTTATGAATTAAATAATAAAAGACAAATTTATAATTACTTTAAACTTTGAGATTAAATCAAAAGATTTTTTAGCATTTTAAAAAATGTCAAAATATTTAATAACAAAATAAATACTCTATTCTTTATGTCTTGACATTTGTGCTTTGACGCCTTCTTGCTTAAATAGATTTATTAGCCATAGATTTGAGCATAAAAGTTTACAAAATACTATCAATCCGGGTATGTATGCGGGTTGCTACTTCTATATAAAAAAAATATATCGAATGAAATAAATTAAGAGTAAAAATAACAAAACAACAGATGGAAAATTGTAAGAAAATTTTATTGAGTCATTTGGTTGGTGTGTTTCAGTTAATTAGTTTGTAAACATTTTTATACGGCTACAACTGGTGCTGGCGCAGCGTATTTGTAAGCTAGAGGCGCTGCAGTCAATCTGGCTACGGGTGCGAAGCCTGGGGCAGTGTATGCAGCATAATTGGCTACTGGTGCGGTATAAGCTGCAGCGACAGGAGCAGAGTAAGCAGCTACTCGAGCAACAGGAGCAGTGTAGGCCGCCGCGTAAGTGTAAGGGGCTGTGTATCTAGCCACAGGAGCAGCGACAACAGGAGCTGGGGCAACTGGGGCAGCAGCTATGCGCGCTGGTACCACAGCGGGTTCAGCGACAACAGCCGGTGCAGCGGCGACTAAAGGCTCTTTGCGTACTACTGCATTGAATCCGTTAATTGAGTCAGCGGAATAATCGACCACGCGACGGGTTCCATCAGGATCGACAAGAGAATATTGACCTTGAACAAAATCGCCATCGCGTTGTTCTTGCTGACTCTTATAATCTCCAGTGAGCGAGTCGGCTACGTCGTAGCCGAACCGGTACTGAGGCAGAGCATCAAACTCTTCAAGTCTCGCTGCAACTGCTGGGGCGGCTGCGACTACTGGTGCAGCAGCTAATGGGGCAGCTACGGCTACAGGTGCTACGCTTGCCCTCACAAACGCAACCAGACAGGACAGGATGACGAACTGCAACATATAGTATATGTATGATGCAACTAAACAATTGTACTTGAAATAGTGACACGGATTTAGATACAGAAAGTTACGCAAACGAATGCGCGAAGAAATTACTAACAATTCTACAAGGTGAGGATA
Source organism: Synanthedon vespiformis (assembly GCA_918317495.1). Taxonomy (NCBI): domain Eukaryota; kingdom Metazoa; phylum Arthropoda; class Insecta; order Lepidoptera; family Sesiidae; genus Synanthedon; species Synanthedon vespiformis. The sequence goes on from OU906964.1 coordinate 5,094,315, forward strand.
CTACGTCAAGGACAAATTATAGACGACTCTTGAATACTAAGTAAATAGAATTTATGGCTTTTTTACATTAGTCTAAAAAAATTGTAACGTTACATTTATTTTGAAAAAAGAATGAAATGCGTTATGACGGTTTACTGTTAATTTCAAACACGGTTTACTTTGAAATAATATTGCTCCACATTATTATGTATTATAAATTGTGATCTATAACAAATGTCTAAATTGAGTAAGTTTTTTAATACTCAATTAATCTGTCAATTTTAAATTTATTAATGACTAGCTGGTGCCCGCGACTTCTTTCGCGTCCTCTATAGACTGCCTTCCTCGATAAATGGACTATTCAACACAAAAATAATTTTTCAATTCGAACCAGCAGTTTCTAAGATTAGCGCGTACAAGCAAACAAACAAACAAACGAACTCTTCAGCTTTATATATTAGTATATTACTAGGTTTACTTATACTTATAGATTCATATATCTTAAATATTTGATTTTTTAACATATTTACCTTAAAGGCCATTGTTTTGGTTGTGGATGTAGCTGATAGGAAGGATGAAGTGTGAGTATGGTCCTGTTCAGTCCAGCCAAGTTTATATATAGAAGTTAACGATTGTGACATAAGCCAAGTTCGTACTTAGTATTATGTCGGCGCATCACAACGAATGTGTTTGCAATTGGAAATGAGAAGCAATTTGTCAATGGTGGAAAATTCAAAGACGTTCTTGAATACAGGCCAAATATTATGAAATTATTTTTTTTTCATTAATTGTAGCTTTCGTTGATACATTGCGAGAGGAAACTGTAAATTCAGTTTTTATCTCTTGTAACATTTTGATTCTTGGGTAGATTTATGGCCATTATGAAATGACACATTAAAAAAATGTCAAAATCATCAAAAAAAACATCAAAAACCCGTCTGGCGGCAGTAACCACCCCCTTACAGAATACCACCGTGAAATAACAGCATATGTGCTGTTGTGTTACGGTGAGTGAGTAAGGGATGCCAGAGCCCATTACCCCATCCTTCCCTTATCCCTTATTCTTAATCCTTCTATGGTCGCCAGCGCACTTGTAGCGTTGCTTGTGTTATAGGCGACGGTAGCCACCTACCATCAAGTGGACCGTCAGTCTGTCTGTCGACCTTAACATAATAAAAAATATATATGAAAATTTCGTTAAACAAATACCGCAGTCGGACCATGCTGTCCAGGCCGGAGTCTTTTGACTTTTGAAGAATTAAACTTATGATTTGGGAAGTAGAATGCGTCGAGCTTCAAGATTACTTATTATTTCTAATATCCGCCCGTTCCAACTATCCCTACTAGGGTATTCCCCTTGGTAGGGACAAGTTCTATTGAATATCTAAATCAATACTAGCTGCTGCCCGCGACTTCGCCCGCGTACAACATATAATATTTCATCAAAATCGATTAAGCCGTTTTGGAGGAGTATGGCAACTAACACTGTGACACGAGTATTTTATATATTAGATTTATGGCTGCTGCCGCGATTTCGGTCGCATTAAAAATGAAAAATATAAAAATCGCCACAGCTATATGGCATACAATTTTTTTATACTTTTAGACGATCCATCGGGTTTTTTGGGATAAAAGTAACCTAACCTATATTTTATACAGTTTATACAGGTATAAACTACATGTATGTCAAATTTCGTCTAAATCTATATATCGTGAAAGCGTAACAAACTTTCAATCCTCACAAACTTTCGCATTTATGTATAATATTAGTAGGATAAGTAAATAATAGAAATAATATACTTACTCTTCAAAAGTAAATTAGTTCGATAAATTACTTATAACAATAATTACCACGAAAAACAGATCTTCAATCATGAATTAAATCAAATTACATTTTTGTAGTTGTTAGAAATTGTATGCAATGAAAGACATTTTTTTAAATTTTATTAAATTTTATTTTTCGCTTTGGAATACATTAAATATAATTAACCTTACATTATGATCGAATGTAATTATCACAGAAAAAATATTTTCGTTTCTTCTGTATATAATGACGATAAAGCCTTTTAGAGAAACATTTGCCTTTTAATGGTGGTACAGGGGAGCAGAATAGGCAACGGGCGCTGCGTATTTGACAACAGGGGCAGCATGGACTACGGGAGCTGGGGCAGCATACGCTACAGGCGCAGCGACCTTAGCTACTGGTGCGACTACAGCTTTCACAGCGAGAGGTTCTCTGTGCACGACAGCGTTGAAACCATTGTGGGGATCAGCTGTGTATTCTACTGTGCGCTTGGTGCCATCAGGGTCTACTACAGAGTAGGAGCCTCGAACTACATCACCATCACGAGTCTCGTGTTGGGTCTTCGAGTCGCCGGTGAGACCGTCTTGCACGTCGTACGCGAAGCTGTATTGGGGATGGGCATCGTATTCTTCTACAGCTAACTTAGCTACAGGTGCTATTACTTTAGCTACTGGAGCCGCGTACGCTACAGGTGCAGAGTATGCCACGGGAGCTGCATGGTAGGCGGGAGCTGCATGGTAGGCGGGAGCTGCATGGTAGGCGGGAGCTGCATGGTAGGCGGGGGCTGCAGAGTAAGCTACTGGAGCAGCCGGCAGAAGACCAGCGTTAGCCGCGGCCACTAAGCAAGCGATCACCACAAACTAAAAAAAAAAAAAACAAAGTTTAATTAGGTTAAATAGAATTTAAATGTTGAAAAAAACGTATAGTATGTGCTGTTGTGTGTCGATGTCAGAAAGGGATGCCAGAATCCATACCCCATATCCATATTTCTTCCTAATCTCTTATCTGGTCGACTGACGTCTGCCGACCTTAACATAAGATAAGACCATCATAATTGTCATTTTTTTATAATATGACTAGCAACCCGCTCCCGGATTCTCACACACGAACTTATAAAATGAAAGATGAAGGGTAAGAAAATCATAGAGGAATCGTCTCTGGCGTCCCTTATCACGGAAACACAAAAGCACACGTTCTGTTATTATTTTCTTCAATGTACTTTTATCTAAAATTCCTTAAAAATATAATAATTATAGATCGATTTACTACAGGAATTTTGTGATTTTTATTAAATTTGGATTTTACTTTCCACATTTATCACTCTTTTCATTAGTGAAAACCGTATCAAAATCAAAATATGTAACATTATTTTGTAATGTTACATATTTTTTTAAAACTGCACTAAAATCACATAAGGTTTGGACGACCTTTCCACAAATTATTATCTTCACCTTGCAGCTAAAACTAAATATTGTAGCTAAAATAAATTTCAATTTAATTTACGGATACAGTTTGCAATTATTATAATTTGCTTAAATTTATTCACCTTGAAAGCCATCGCGTTTAATTATGTTTGTACTTGGTACCGTGTGAAGTATATGTGATGATATTAAGAAGAAATCATACCAATATATATGATGTGGATACCGCCTCGGGCTAGATCTCTAACCGGGCGTTGCTCACGAGCTACCGATGACATCGAATTAATAATACCAACGATTGTATCAGTTGATATGGCACAAGGACTACTTGCTCACAAACATACCAACTAAGGATCACTTAGTTAGAAAGTGTAGCACAGAATAATATTGCAATTGAATTTTGGATGCATCTTAACAGTGTATATCTTATACGTATCCTTACTATAATATCATAAATGTAAATGTGGTTTGTTTATTTGTATTTTGTTTGTTTGTTGCGCTTTCACGCAAAAACTACTGAATCGATCACCATGAAATCTTGCATACACGTTGTCTGAGACACCAGAAAGGACATAGGATACATTTCATCCAAGAAAAAAGTAATGTTCCCGAGGGATTATCTAAAATATAAAACTGTAACTAACGCCTGGCCAATGTGTTATAGCAACAAGTGGTCAAGAGCTTTTATATTTTATATAATTGCTTTTATATTTTTAATTTATCATCGCGTACGAAGTCGCGGGCACCAGCTAGTGCCACATATATACATATATAGCTAGCTATATATGTGAATGTGAGTTTGTTTATTTGTATTTTTGTTTGTATGTTGCGCTTTCACGCAAAAGCCATGAAATTTTGCATACACATTGTCTGGGACTGGGACGCCAGAAAGGACATATGGAATCTTTCGTCCAAGAAAAAAGTACTGTTCCCGAGGGATATAAAACTGTAACTAACGCCTGGCCAATGTGTCATAGCAACAACTTTTCAAGCGTTATAATTGCTTTTATATTTTTAATTTATCATCGCGTACGAAGTCGCGGGTACCAGCTAGTATCTTTATATTTCTATTCTACCAGTTGTTGCACGCGACTTCGCCTGCGTAAGTTTTTTTATAAAACGCCTATGTTACTTGCTGACAGTGTAGCTTCCCAACAGTGAAAGAATTTTTTAAATTGGTCCAGTAGTTTCGGAGTCTATTCAATGCAAGGAAACAGACAAACAATCAAATCTTTCTTCTTTATAATGTATAGATATAAAATTCTCGTGTCAGAGTGTTTGTTACCAAACCAAAAACGGCTTGACCGATTTTTATAAGCATTTTTGTGTATATTCGTTAGGTCTGAGAATAGGTCGTAAACTATTTTTTATACCCGTTAGTGATAAGGTCCACCCCAATTTTTCTTTTGGCAAAACAACGTGTGCCGGGTCAGCTAGTATTCCTATATAGATCTTTCTTTGTAGTGGTAGGGCCATGGTAGCGCACATTGCGTTCCGTAATAAAATTGAGTAGCCCATCTGGCAGCATTAATATAACAGCACGTATGCTGTTGTATTTCTGTGAGTAAGTCAGTAAGTAGGGGATGACAGGGCCCATTTCCTTATCCCTTACCAAACCCTTATCCTTAATCGTAATATAGTCGGCAGCGCACTTGCAGCATATGTAATGTTACTTGCGTTATTGGCGACTGTAGTTACCTACCATCAAGTGGACCGTCGCCTATCTAGCCTATTTAGCGTATTAGTCTAATAGAACACTTGCTTTGTTGCTCTTCATTTGCGGCTAATAGAGCGTGGCTTATAGACTAATCAATCCAGACAAGTCGACGTTTCGCTCCTGGTTTACCCACATAATTTCGTGGCATATATCTAGAAAACGATAAATTAATTAAGTTTTGACAAGTACCAATGGCTAAGGGATTTAAATGATCCCTTGGGAACAGGTACTTTTTTCTGGATGAAAGGTAACCTATGTCCTTGTCCTATGGAATAAAAGATTCCTGAAAACGTGTATGCAATATTTCATGATGATGAGTGGAGTAGTTAAAGCGTGAAAAGATAACAGACAAGCAAGCAGAAGAGTTACTTTCACATTTACAATATTACTAGCTGTTGTCAGACTTCGTCCGCGGAACTGTATAAAATATAGTCTATGTTACTCGCTGATAATATAGATTCCCAACAGTGAAAGATTTTTTCAAATCGGTCCAGTAGTTTTGGATCCTTTTCAATTCAAACAAACTAACAATCAAATCTTTCCTCTTTATAATATTAAGTAGTATAGACGTACGAAACTTAGTATGGAAAATATGGAATTTATATGCTATTTTATTTTAAGGCTGTTGCTACTAGCTAGGGCCTACGAGACATTCATCGCATTCGCGTATATCTCAGTGGCATCATAGCTCCCTCTCGGATGTACCAATTCTGAACCGGTTTGTTTTCGTTTGATAGCTGAAGTGATTGAAATGGTACTTAGTTATAATAATTTATTTATTAAGATCTGTTCAGTTGACCTGATGCTGCAGCATCAACTAGTCTGCGGGAAACCCAACTCCTCAGCAACTTACAGCAGATATGGCGTGTTTGTTCTCATTAAAGTCTTCTCAATAGAATGTCAAAGAACTTATTATAATGTTTAGTTGTTATCAATTTCGTAAATTAGGTTCAATTCAAATTGCTCATAAGTAACGATATATTATTTCGACGCTCATTAGTGTTACGAGATTGTAATTATAAAAGGATGTACTTTCCCAGGTAGATAAAATCCTTAGTTTATATTTTTATAAAATGGTGGTTTAATGTCCGGAACTAAGATCTTGGAAAAATTTTAATGTTAACAAATCCAAAGTTTAATTTCTTTTTTATTACTAAAAAGAGAGTTCACGAAGAATTTATAACTCTGTATAGGCGAATGATGACACGTAAATGTTAAGTAAAAAAATTTATTTTGACTTCTTATAAAAAAAAAAAATAGACATTGCAGTTGTGTTCGTTGACTAGTTGATAATTATTCAGTGGTGGTAGTATGGGGAAGAGTAGGCGACTGGAGCAGCGATCTTGGCAATGGGGGCAGCGTGGAGTACAGGGGCAGCATGGACTACGGGAGCGTGGTGAACGACTGGAGCTGGGGCAGCATAAGCTACAGGCGCAGCGACCTTAGCTACTGGCGCGACGACGGCTTTTACAGCGAGAGGCTCCTTGTGTACAACAGCGTTGAAACCATTGTGGGGATCAGCTGTGTATTCTACTGTGCGCTTGGTGCCATCGGGGTCTACTACAGAGTAGGAGCCTTGAACAACATCACCATCACGAGTCTCGTGTTGGGTCTTCGAGTCGCCGGTGAGACCGTCTTGCACGTCGTACGCGAAGCTGTACTGGGGATGAGCGTCGTATTCCTCAACGGCCAGTTTAGCGACGGGTGCGACAGCTGCTACTTTGGCAACAGGCGCGGCATAGGCTACGGGGGCGGCAAATTTGGCTACTGGGGCTGCAGCGTATGCGACTGGGGCAGCATGAACTAGTGGAGCGGCCGGTGCAGCATGCACCACAGGTGCAGCCGCATATGCGACCGGGTGTGCGCTGTAAGTGGCTGGCGCAATAACACCAGCTTGTACAGACGCAATAGCGCACACCAACACTACCAGCTGTAACAACAGAGTAATTAAATTGTTTATTAAAATACTAATGTGTCATTATCCATAAAATTTGTTTTATTAAAAATGGTTCAGTGTTAGTTATGAAAACATAGGCAGATAAAGGTATTTTTGCATTTATAATACATTTATGCGAAGAGGATACTCTGAATAATGCCTTCATTGGAAATCTACTTATAAATCACATTGCCTCAAACAAAATACGCGACGTCTTGCTACATGCAACGAAAAAAACCTTATTGTCAATTAAAATAATACAACTTTTGTATCGTACCTTAAAAGCCATTTTTCTAAGGGAGTGTGACTTCACTCTGAGAAGAACCCAAGTTGAATGTGCCGCTATTATGTCAGTCCGAACTTTTTATATGTCTTCTGAACGCCTCGGGCATTGCATTATACGAGCGACGTGTGAACCGGTTATTTTTGAATGTTACAGCACATCGATTACTTAAAAGAAGACCGTACGTATACTGAATTAGGTCGTGTTATATGAAAATAAGAGCAAGTGGGCAGAGCAAGGGTGATTGATATCAAAGACAAAGATCACTTGTACTAGCAGAGCGGCGGCGGGCGGCTTTCTTTCTTTGGGCGGGTCGTCCTTGTAGCTTCGCATAATTGTTTGCTGATGAAATTTTGCATTGTTTTGCCAAACTTTAATGAGATTGCTTTATTTTTTTTTTGTTTCATTATTCATTCAACTCGCAAATGTAGGTATCCATGCTAGTATTATTAACGCTGAAGTTTGTTTATAAGTTCGTTTGATTGAAAGCGTTAATCTCTGAAATTAACGAGTCGGATTAAAAAAAATGCATTTGATGTAAGTTGGAAAAATGTTAGGTTCCCAAGTAATCATATAAGTAATTTTCATTTTTCAACGCGGACGAAGTCGCGGGAAATTCAAAGTTTATAAAATTGCACACGAGCGAAGCCAAGGCGCCTCAGTCTAGTAAAATTAAATACTGTTCTGATTTTATTTTTTACTAGTAAATTGTAGAAAACTTATTTAGTTATAAATATAGTAAAATATTATCATTTAATTAAATTTATCCTCATTATAAAAAAAATCCTTAGAGAGTCATGAGATTGGGCTTATTTCTTAGATGTTTTATTTCATATATTGTTAAAAGAAAAAAAATCGTAAAATGAAAATATAGAATGACTGCATTCGATATAAACTTACCTCAAAAAAGTGAAACTTGTCTATTGTTTTTAAAAATATAAAAACGTCATAACAAAACACGTCTGTCCTTTGAAAAAATATATTATTACGAACCGTCTAGTCATCTCAAGTTATATAGTTTGTGTAACGGAGCTATATTATAAAAGAAAATAAGTAAATTGTAATCAGGTAACTGTAAATAAACGTTAATAAACTTAAAACATTAGAACATTATCTTAAAAATATGGAATTTCTATCGTCTGTCTGTCCGTTTCTCTGTTCACACTCAAAAACTACTGCACCGATTTTCATGCTGTTTACACCAATGGATAGAGAGGTTTTCGAGGAAGGTTTTAGTATATAATTTACAAAGTTACGCGGGCGAAGTCGCGGACAGCAGCCAGTTCAAAAAGCTGGCCCAAACGTATTCTAATTTGCGTCTGATATTATTATAAAACTACTCTTGTTTCATTGCAATTTAACTCAAATTTAAGTAACCCAAACGGTCGCGGGTTCGAATCCCGCTAGGGGCAAATGTTTGTGTTAATTTTACCTTTGTACCTGAGTCATTGATGTTTTGTATTTATAATATTTACAAAAAAAGTAATCTATGTGATATATCAACTGCCTGGTATCCAATTGGTTGCTTTAGTTGCTTAGTGTGGAACTAGATGGTGCTGTGTGCATGTGCAATGTGTGAAGATATTTATTTATTTATTTATTGGTTTTTAGGAATACTATCACAGCTATTGTGATGTTGTGGCCACGCATCGCCCGCTCAATCAAACGGGTCGGCCTACGTATGTACGGGGAGATGCATGATCATTTGGATCACGTTACTGGAATAGAGAAGAGAGAGTTGCTTGCGCATTTGGCGGGCGACTGTGATCCGTTTCGCAGTCGACCGGTTAAGAGAGGTCAGTTAGTATTACGATAGAATAGGCAGGGTACACTGCGTTTTAGGGGAGACTATCGCCCGTCATGAGGTCCCCCGAAATTGCCGCCGTACGTCCACTTTCCGTTACAAAGTATGTAGTTGGGCTTTAGCCGGCAAATAATTCTTTTTAACAAAAAATGAACCGACTTCAAACCGTCTCATGGTCTTTTCTCATGGATGCCATTGTCAGAACTGGACCAAATTGAAATGGCACCACACGGGAAGCACTAGCTTTCAATGAATCATCAAAATCGGTTCACCCAGTAGAAAGTTATGAGGTACTAGCTGGCGCCAGCGACTTCGTCCGCGTTGAAAAAAAAAAAAAGTAGCCTAACCTGTGTCCTGTACGTCTAAATGTTTATCTACCAAGTTTCATGAAAATCAATTAATTCGTTTAAGAGTTATGGAGCAACATACATACAAAAAAAAAATCTAAAAATGGTCAATTTAGTTTCAGTATCATGTATAGAGCCTATAAACACGATATCTCTGAAAACAAATAACTTACTCCATGACCAACCCTTACAGATTTATTATTAGTATTGATGATTATGGATTCATGCATGTCACCTACGTAAGCGAAGCCGGTTTTAGAGCTCTGCTGACGGTCAGTACTTATACCAGTAACCTAAAGGCGATTTTGTACGAAGTTCGAAGCTCCTCGATTTTTTCCACACTGTGGGCCTTCGTCGGGAAATTTTATTGAAGGTCAAAGATTTTTCGATGATCGCAGATTGTTGCTAAATCTTGCATGATTCTCTTAAGGTTTTGCTCCTTTACATCATATACGAGTTTCAAAAACACCTGATTGTGGCGGCAAAAACGAAATGCAGAATTTTAATTTTAATTTGCCATTAACTGCTTAATTAACAAAGTTAGCACTTTTTTGTCAGGACCTTTTTTACAGAGGACGTTATGATAAACAAATTTTATTTGAAACTTTTTTCGATAGGACGCATTTCAAAAAAATTATCTCAAAAATATTAAGTTTTTAATTTTCAATAATTTTTAATTGCTAAAATATACCACGGAAATGTCCGAAAACTCAGGTCAATATTCTTGTAGGTCCAAATAACCTATAAAAAAATTGGCCAGAGGGTGGGCCTCCTGAATAGATCTTTTGTTTAGGTTACTATACGCACTCCTTTTTTTTTTTTTATTATTACGCGAGGAAATCTGCGAATCAGATCCCCACCGACCATGGGGAGATCGGTGGGGTATGTGGGACTTCTACCCACTAAAACCCCGCGGTGTTTCTTCGCGCCGTCTATGGGCGGGGGTCAGGGGACGTTTGGATACGCTACGTTGTCCCCCCGCCAGACGAGGCCCGCACGCGGGCTCCACCTCGATTATTCGCGGAGTGTGACCTCCGCGCCGTTAAGAGACGTACCGGAAACACACAGCACGTCTCCCCTCGTTGCCCGGTGTTGTGATGACGGCGGACAACCCCATGTCCGCCGCCCCCAGGGCGAAGCGGCACAAGCCGCCAATTCTCAACTCTCGCAGCGGGCAGTCAGCGAGGGGCTTCACTCATGAAGCACCCCATAACCTCTTCTCTGCGGCACAACCTACCTCAGAGATAGAGACCGCTTCCACCTGAAACTCTCGGAAAACCCCTGCTCGTGTGGCCGCTCATCTCTACGGCATTAAGGGTGGGCAGCCCGAGACAGGCTTCACCTCGTGTCGTCGGAAGAGTTACTAGGCCGGGTGGCGAGTTCGGGTGTTCACTCTTCCGAACGACTGCAGAGGGTGGTTACTATTAGGCCGGCCGCGCTACCGGGTCTTCACCACCCTCCACAAAGCCGCGATTGCAGTACTCTGCCAGACGGTCCTTCCCTGCCGTAGAGCTCCGTCTTCGCGTGCGTTGTCCAACTACCACTGACCGACAGAGCTATCCGAGAGAATCCGCCCCCTGCGACCCGCGCCGGTCTTCGTACGCAGAACCGAGACCCATACCTCGGTCCGACCCGCCTACCCGCGTGGGCCGAGTACGGTTCCTCGGCCCAGCGAGTGGTGACCGGTGAAGTTCCAACGAACAGTTGGAGCCTCCAAACAGTTGCTCCGTCACGAGCTCCGATGGTCGGAGCCCGCTCGGAGCACACGCACGTAGGTCTTCTTTGTTCCCCGCGACAATCCGATCAGCCAAGCAAAGACCGGTGACCCCACCGGCCCCTGCAACCGTCCGGATTGCCGAGGGTTAAGCCCCCCCACCACTGCACGGTCATGACCCACCGAGGGGGGGGGACTATACGCACTCCTGACCGTGCGACCGACGCGCTTGTCATTTGTATGAAAATTCACAAGTAATTAAAGAGCTCCCCTGACCGAACGCACGCGTATTGTTACCGCGATCGGTCGTGCGTATCGTCAGTACTGACCGCCAGGACAGCACTGAAACCGTCCTTAAGGATGTGTTTCTCTAAATTGATCATTATTGCCACAGGTCCCGGTACTCGCGAGTGTCCAACCTTGATACCAAGCGCTTTCAGCCAACGTTTGGTCGGATGTGTTTGCAATGAATGGGAGAATCATGTAAAGTGGATGGTGCTCCACTCCGGATGTCCAAAGCGATGTCAGTGCGGCTTCTGGTTTGAACTCTGTCCAGTCGCTCCAGTGTGATGATTTTTTTTTTTTTTCAATTTATAAAATTCATTGGCTTGGATTCGAACAGTAATGTTTGCGAAATGTCCCAATCGTCTGTCTAAAAAAATTGTTTAAGTATTTTCTAATATGAGAAAAGTAATGTAAAAAAATTGACATTTTCAGATGTGAAAGGGACATTATACTGTTCCAATCTCTATTGTTTAAAATTTTAAATTTGATCATAAATTGTTCAAATGAGACGTATTTGCTTCTCTAAACACCTGATTAATCAGATTACACTTTTTTTATGTGAGCATGTAGGATTAGAACAATAATTAATAAATTTATTCAAAAAGTTTAGTCTTTTAATTATCTATGGTGTTTCTATAACCCACTATAACCACAATAACCTGACAGTACGACATTTGAAGCAATTTATCAAAAATTTTTGAATAATTATATTACTTTTTGAACTATCGAGAAAAAAAAATTCATTGCAATTTATTGAACTAGTGTGAAAAGACGATTGATTCGATGTAGTTGCTCTATTACAATTGGACTGTACACCATTAATAGGCCCCCGTAGTGATACTACATATTTGGTATCGCCAGTACCATTAAAAAGAAGCTATGTTAAAATATCCTCAGAGTCGTTTGTAAATACATATTTAATTTAGAAAGCACACAACACAAAAGACACACACAGTCACAAATAAGTAATGTGATTTAGTACACATCCGTCAATTTCTATGGGTAATTATTATTGAATACGAGATTTTCATTAAAAAGATGCAAGCAATGGGCGTTTTAAGTTCCGGCTGAGTAGTGGTTAACATTATATCTGTTGGTTCAAGGTCAGTAAAGGAAGTAGGTCGGCGAACGGAGACCTTTTATTACTCGACCAAATTACCAAGATCTCTTCACCGTTCATTCGAGTGAACCACACAAAAGATTAGCAAGGTTTATGAGGTGCCTTTTTAACTTGGATATTTTACTCAGGTTATATAACAGTCTGGCTATTTTTATTTATAGTGTTATTATCGTCTACTTTATACTTAACATTGACCATGTAAGTAACTAGGTACTCGTTGAACATCTGGATGGGAGTCTTAAATTTATCTACTTTGAATTTTTTTTATGTTAAAGGTCAGCACACAGTTGACCGTCCACTTGATGGTAGGTGGCTACCGTCGCCTACTACATAAGCAACGCCACAACTGCTGCAAGTGCGCTGCCGACTTCAGTAGGTTAAGGATAAGGAATTGGGAAGGGACAGGGAAATGCATCCCCACTATTATTCCATGCTGGTCTTTTGTAAGGGGTATTGCTTCCAGTTGGTCTGTCCAATGACTACGAAATGGAGTGTATAAAGGGGTGGCTCTTACAGTGAAATAATAGCACGTGTGCTGTTGTGTTTCAATGATTTCCTCGCATATGGTCCACTCGTCCACATCTCAAAATGTCCACATGGCATTTGGTCCGCATCGCAAAACCTCCACTATTATTACGATTTACTCGCATTGTGTGTTTTGAACACATCTAAAACAAAGGTGTTTAAGAAAACATACACAACCTTTATAAACAAATTAATTTATTAATTAAAAAATTTTAACCTACACAGTGGAAAACCACAGAATTACTATGTACAATACTGAAAAATGTTGTGGTCAGTGTAACATATCCTACTTCTTTTATAATTTATACATTTTTTTCTTAACGTTCTTATTTCTGAGATAAAGAAATACTATTTAGATGCTGCATTTTATATACAATCACCTGTAGTACCAAATGTTCGATCCTGTAGACCATACGATTTTGACTATAATTTCTTTACTCCCAATAATAACTCAAAGAATCTTATTACAACATTCTGAGGCTGATACACATATAATGTTTCTAGGAACTATGTTTAAATCTATGGTAATATCACAAGATCACAATATTCTTAATATTTGCGAAATTAAAAGGTTACATAAGAAAGACGTCGCTAGACTAAACTCAGTTTTTTAAAGTTCTAAATTGAACTATGTTTGCTACAATGTCTAGTTGAGCTCAGTTTATTCTAAGCCCAACTAAGTATGCTTCTTCCGACAGAAGTCATTGTATAATTTTAATATTGTACCTATATTATATCAGCCCTTTTAACTTCGCAACATTTTACCGACACAGTATCTTAAACGTAATCAGGTATTTAGTGAATCAGTGATAAATTGCCGGTTTGAAATACTCCCCATGGCTAAAGGGTTCATCGTCACTTTGTATTTCGTTACCCGGAGTGAAATATGATGGATATTCGTCATAATTACTTGACGGCTTCGAATAGCTGAAGTATGGAGCTTGTGAATACTTTGCCGAGTACAAGTCGGAATATTCTGAGGAGTACACGGGTCCGTGAGAAGCGTAAGGCACATTTGAGTCATAGTTGAATTCGGAGACATCGTTGGATTCTTTCACGTAATTCTCTCTAATGGGTTGCTCCTCATTTATCACTTTTGTCGATTCCTTCTCTATAACTGCTGTGAAGCCGTTTGTAGGGTCAGCCGTGTATTTAACAGTACGTTTAGTGCCATCAGGATCTAGTACAGAATATGATCCTGTGACGACGTCTCCTTTCTTCTCCTCGTGTTGACTCTTCGTGTCTCCAGTGCTTGGATCCTGCACGTTGTAAGAGTAGTGGTAATCGTCACCTTTGAGTGGTGGGTCTTTCACGATTATCGTGAATGCAGGTGTCAAACACAGAGCGAGTATAATCTGAAAGGAAAAAAGTTTTATTACTTACATTTATTATTATTACAGGCTGATTAACTTATATTTGCTTTATAGTTATGAAATATTCGTTTTTATAAATTGTCATATTATTATGGTCATTGAAATAATATATCTTTGGATATGGTATTATAAATGGTAGCACAAGTAAGATGAATGAATGGTGCAATGACTGTGAAGTCTGCTCACGTGTAAATAAATAAATAAAATAAAAATAAAGCTTGTTACTTAGCTCAGGGGATGATGGGCTGACATATCTTTATAAGGTAAAAGTAATAAAATTTATAAACATAATAAAATATATAATAAAATAAAGCACTCTGCATTGATGGAATGAACACAACCTTAAGAGATTGTGAGAAATTTTGAAATGATTTAATAAAATGTTTTACAAAAAACTATATAAACACGTAAACCGTAATGGCCCAAATTAACTACACTTGTAACTACTACACTCGTTTTTGACCTTGTCACTAATTAAATCTGGAACTCTTCAATTAGACTCGCCATATAAATATTACCTACCAGACCTCACTAAATCAAAAACCGAAAATAACAATAATATTCAATTAGGAAAACAGGAAAGCCCTAAAGCAGTTATGTATATAGAGCAAAAACATTTCACAAACAAAACTACGCAGATTCTATAAATCACTAGAGATGATTTTAAGGAAGCACTACTAATACCAAATATAATATAGTTATTTATATAAAAAAGCCAAAAAAATATAACAATTACCCTAAACATGATTTGTGGCGACAATAGCTTAAGAAGTAAATACGCGATCTCCCCGTTGGTTGTATTTATAGAGAGCCGGTTGCGTTCACTCGATCAGTTCATATTGCAAACCGACCAGCGACCGACAAGGAGTTTTCGTTGCATTAGCTGCATGCTCTTTCTTTATATAGTCCTAAATGCATTTTAGTGCAAAACTGACGGCAAATGGCAGAACTTCCTTTCCCTGTAAAGCCCGTCACAAACGTAGCTAATATACTGTGCTATAATGTATTTTACGGTATACGTTAGTGACGTCATCTTCTTTATATCAGTACTAACTTTATAACTCTTAAACGAATTAACCAATATGGAGGAACATACATACATACAATACCTACACTTACAGATTTATTATTAGCATTGATGATTGATGATATGCCTTGATATTAACATTATGTTATAGCTACATGTGTGACGGGCTTAATGTTAACCCGTCACACATGTAATTAACCTTAACATTGTTAGCAAAAAAACGAACTACAGAGCGTACGAAATAAAGTCGTTTTGTTTTGTTTCGTCGCTAACTTCCTCTACCTAACCACCCAACCGGGTTTTGATGCGGTTTTCACTATTGGAATGAGCTATACACTTAAGCACAGAAGTTCAGTGCACATAATTAAGAAGAAAAATATTGCATCCATGGGAAACCGTGGGCAAGTCGCTAGTTTAAATAAATAATTTGTTTTATTAACATTATCACACTGCTTTTGGCCTTCGTATGGTAATTGTAACATATTATATGACATCTAGTATTTCATACTTGTGTGTTTTATTCGAATTTCAAACTCATGTCACTCGATGTTGACGGTTAAGTTTTTTTATTTATTGTTTGTTTGAAATCATTTTTGTAAAGTGCATATCACAAATAATAACCTACACATAGTTATAGAGTTAGTTACTTGCCGGGTATAAAAGTATTTAGTATATATATACTTTGCCGGATACACATTTAAAACAAAAATGTCTCTACCAAAGAAAACAAATGGATATTCAGGGCAAAGCACATTTTTTCTAGTGATACTAACTACTTGCATTGCAAGTAAAGTATTGATATTTTAACTAGCTTGTTTTTAATGGTACCTACTGGCGATACCAAGTAGAGTATTACTTGTACTATTAATGATACAGTCCGATGGTAACAGTATCATTTTGAACAAATGTAAGTGAAATTTATATTAGGACAGTTGTTTTACTATTTGCACGAATCTTGTCCTATTATAGATACTTTTACTCGTCAGTCGCCAGTTTGATGACAACGAAATTACATCAACTAGAAGTGATTTAAATCTAATGTGATTATAATCGTTGAATGAACAAACTAACATGAGTGCCACATTAAGTAAGTTGGTAAACAAGCAATTTCCACTTCTGCTTTTGTTACGATTGTAAAGCGCGATTTAGCACGCTCGAATTTTTAAGGTAAATTGCACAATAATTACTTAGCTGATCTCATACCAAGGGCATCTTATATGGAAGTTTCTGCTCAATAAAATAAATCGTGATTCTTTGTTTAAAATTAAATTTATTTAAACATTTTTATGTACATCTAGCTAGTGCTCCGAATACTAATAATAAATCTGTAATATAATAATATATATTCCTCCATAACTCTTAAACCAATTAACTCATTTTCATGAAACTTGGTAGATAAACATTTAGACGTACAGGACACAGGATAGGCTACATTTTCTTTTTCAACGCGGACGAAGTCGCAGGCGCCAGCTAGTATAATATATAAAACCTAAATATTCCATACTAGCGAAGTTTCGTTTTACCTAAGCAACCTGATGAGGTATGATAAGCTACCTATTCCTAATTCTTCCCTAATGTAATGAACACACAAAATAAAATGTATATCTACTTGTACGTAACTTAATAAGCAAGTTGTTTTAATTTAACAACTTTCTAGTATAATCACTTTG
Source organism: Synanthedon vespiformis (assembly GCA_918317495.1). Classification (NCBI taxonomy): domain Eukaryota; kingdom Metazoa; phylum Arthropoda; class Insecta; order Lepidoptera; family Sesiidae; genus Synanthedon; species Synanthedon vespiformis. The sequence continues at coordinate 5,111,320 of OU906964.1, forward strand.
ATAAAAGATACTTTAGATTCAGGGTCTTGAACAAAATCACTGCGAAAAAGTGTCCACTGAATTTCTATCATTTCGTTAATTTCTGATAAAAAGATGAATTTGATTGGAACCTTAACATTTAGCAATAATGATTCAAGTCGTAACACGTGTTCACCTTAAGGACAACTCTGTGCAACTAATTTGAAATATCACCCAAGTTGTGAGTGCGGTGATATTCTACTATGCCACTTTTAGTGAAACAACCCACAATCTAGTGTATATATCTTTTATCAAAGTTATAATAATTAAGAATGTCCAAGTAAAAATTTCAATCTCCCCAAGTTATAAGTCCTCAACTACTTAGCAATTTCAAATTGCAAAACCTCATCCAACAGCCAACAGTGAATTCCTACCAGCCTTTTCCCATCGAATTTGATTCGTTTACATAAAGTTGTGTAGTGATACACATTTCACAACCTTTGTAAGACCACATTAATATTCAGCGACTAGCCCTTCTGTTCTGATACGTGAACTCGCGCGTGTGTCCCAATGACCTTTGCAATAGGCAAATATTTCTACCTATCTACTTTAAATTCTAATATAGACTATACTAGCTGGTGCCTGCGACTTCGTCCGCGTTGAAAAAGAAAAAAGTGACTTAACCTGTGTCCCGTATGTCTAAATGTTTTACCAAGTTTCATAAAAATCAGTTAATTCGTTTAAGAGTTATGGAGGTACATACCCAAGCAACACAGAATGGCTGAATATTCTTTGAATAATTGCATTTATACAGCCGTTATTCAAGCAATTTGGGCACAAAATAAATTGCTTTAAGCTGTATAGTGGCAACATAATAGCTGAATAGTAGCTGAATAAGCAACAAGAAGCCCATAATAGCCCATAGTGTTATAATAGCCCAAAAATCATTCAATACAGTATTTGCCTATCTTGTCAGCTCTAATACCTTTATAACAAAGCTTTAAACTGAATAATTTGTGAATTTCATACTGTTATCTGGCCTATGTGTTGCCTGGGTACATACATACATACTATATAGATTTATTATTAGTATTGATGATTGATTGATTAGAATTAAGACCGTAACATAAAAAAAAATTAAATAATTGTTTCATTGATTTTTTTCACTTGTTTATTCTTTAATGAACATAATCACTTGATTTTTGAAATTTTTCGGTTGATGTTTTTCCGCAATAGATTGTATTGTACGTCGTGAATTTCATGTAGATAATATTACAAGAGAAATAAGTAAGTAATTGGTTATTTGTCGTAACAAGGTCAGGTGGACAGACGACGACATCTTTCGTTGCACAGTCGTCACAATATCAAAGTGATAGTTCAACGAACTGTAGGAAGTTATTTTTTCACTTTTTGAGTGAAATGAAGCGCAAAATATTTTGTACGTATTTCATCTTAAAGGCACTCCACATACTAGTATGCATAGTAGTATGTATTACGGTACTATATACAGGAAATACTATAAAAATTACGGGAAATTCATTACATGATTCCGTATTGATAGATAAGTATACACAAAAAAAATCGATAGTGGAGATAAGTGGAAAAAAAAATCCACTTGTCCTTACCAGGGGGATACTTAGTAGGGATAGGATAGGTACAGAAACAACCAAATTCCTTCGTGAACTAGGAAATGGGCTGATGATCTTCAAACGCTGAACAGATTTATTTAAATAGTATATCTTAATAATCTTAATCACGACAGCTTGCAAATAAAAAAAAATTATTTACTCATTTTTATAGATTTAAAACTGTAAAATGGTCTGTAGAGGCTTTTAAAAGAATCGTAGAATCCACAACCATTTTTTGGTTCGCATCAAGGCTGCATTTCTGTCAAAATATTGATTGTGAAAATTCCATTAAATGTTGTTCAATTCAATTCAATTCAAAGATGTCGTGTGACCTTCTCGACGTTACTTACTATTTTGATTCTTTTCTCTTTGCCTGTATCATTTTGCAAGTCTTCTTAATATTGGGCCAGAAGTATTCTCTTATTTTTATACATCTTATATCTGTGCTCCTCTGTCGCTAACTTTTTCAAAACCCCCAAAGTTTTTGTATATAATTTGCAAATAAAAATTGCATCCGTACTAGGCCAGGAATGGGTCGCTAGTTTCATATAACACTAGCTACTGCTCGCGACTTCGCCCGCGTATAATAAATAGATAAAAACCTATTCTCAGACCTACCAAATCTAAATCTATTAAGCCGTTTCGGAGGATGGCAACTAACACTGTGACACGAGAATTTCATATACGTATTAGATACGTATTTTACGTACTTTAGTATTTATATGAAAGCAATAGTGAATAAGTTTTGAATTTTATGCATAACTAGCCGCGTAACTAGCGACTTCGCCGGCATAACTTTGTAAATTATTATACTAAAACCTTCCTCGAGAACCACTTTACACATTGGTGAAAACAGTATGAAAATCGGTGCAGTAGTTTTTGAGTTTATCGCGAACAGACAGACAGACGCGGCGTATTTTGTTTTATAATATGCAAGAATAAGGAAGAAGAAACATCGAGTCAATATGAAAGACATCAACGCGACGCCGACGCTAAAGTTTTTGCGACTTATTACAAAAATATTTTATAATTATTTTACTTTTTTCTTAATACTATCCAGTAAATCATATTTTGATTTGTTAAATCAAAATTTTAGTTTAGATCCTTGGGGAAATTTTTGAAGTTTCTAGAATATTACATATATTCTATATCGATGGTTTAAAGAAATTTTTGAATCAAACTTGTAGAAAGGGTTGAAATTTTTTTTAAAGTCCTCATATTATACAGATACAATACTTGTTATCAAATAAAGTCATAAAATTAGTCCTTTATAGATAGACATTTACATTCTTAATGTGTCTATTTAGCACCCATAGTCTACCAATAGTAATATATTATATCTACAAGTGTTTTAATTACGTATTTTAATAACCGTAGAACTAGTCTAAATAATAAACGCCCGTCTGGCCTAGGTCAATAATTTTTATAGCAGCGCCGCACCCGTCTATATATTAGCACACACTATCTCAAATAATGTGTGTTTAGTTACATGTGTGCTTTTAGAATTACTATAGATCAATTATAATACTCGTAAGTGTTACAAAAGCTCTATAGTAAATGAACATTAATTGTACAAGTGATCGCCCGCGACTTGATTCGTGCCTCAAATTCATTTCAAATTTAAATTGCTTATAAAATGAATATAAATCAAAATCAATAATCAAAATCAAAATATTTATTTATCAATTAGGTTTCTACAATAAGAGCCGTAATTACTTTTTCAAGTGAAAACCTCTTTAGCCACGTTAGGCATTTTTGAGATCTTTTCCCGTAATCGTGTAACCGATTAATTAAAAAAAAGAACAATTTTTGAGATGGGAAAAAACCATTGAACTCGCGCGACTGTTATCGTGTACATAACCGATAAATATTTTTTGCGATTTTATAAAACCATTGAAACACTCAGAAGACTCACTTCAATCTTTATCAATTCAAAAGATTTGAAAACCCATTTTAAATGTGTTTTCTGTGGTTAAAATATAAAGAAAATTCAATGGCGTCACTTTGTTTCTAGGTGTTTATGTAGTCTTAGCCACTTTATTGAGAAATACTAACAAAAACGCCGATACTTTTTTGTTTTTTAATTTCCTTAACAATGCCTCTACCTACATTATTTAGTGGTCATTCATAATTAAAACCTTAAGTAAAAAAATGTGCTACTTTAAATTAAAATTAAAGATTAAAGATCCACTAATTGTTTTGAGCAGTATTTTGAGCAGTATATGTAAAATATCTATACTTAATATTATAAAGAGGAAAGATTTGTTTGTTTGTTTGTATAGAATAAGCTCCGAAACTACTGCACCGATTTGAAAAATTCTTTTACCATTAGAAGCCGACATTATCTGTGATGAACATAGGCTACTTTTTACCGCGGGAAAATGCTTCATATCTAAAATAAAAGTAAATACTAGCGACTTGACCCGGGATACACTTGACAGCGCCATCTATCCAGAATCAGGTGAAGCGACTAACATGACAACTGCTTGGTGATATTTTTAGCGATCCTTTTTACGAAGTTACAAGTTATTATATAGATATATGTAAAGTTAATTGTGTGTGTGAATATTGTGTGTGAATATGATGTAAATAATTATAATTTATTACTTAATTTAATATTTTACCATGTAGATAAAATACTTTTTACTACATACTATTTTAAGTTATGTTTTGATTTAAATTAGGTGTCAAGCTACAATTGCTATGACAACGGCGAACGGATATGTAAATAGAAAAATCAAAATGTCAAAGTGATAATAATAAACTTATATTGTCGTTTCTTTAAATAAAATTACAAAGCAACACAATAGTTTAATTATCACATTATATATATTATAAGATAAACAGCAGGTACAGACCTATTGTCTAGATTTAATAAAGTTATAAAATTTAAATATAAGAAACCTCTGTATACCTATTATTACCTATGTATATTAAAACAATTATAAACATACATTGTTTGGAGTGCGTTGTGTTTAGTAATTCGAGCCCTATAGGTTTCAATGTTCAAAACTTTGTCTAAGCATAGAGCAAGGTTTCTAAACGTCCGCAAGACATATACGCTCAATGCAACGTACATATAATCTTGTGGTCACATAATGTCAGGGCGCGGTTGACACAGATTCGTATGTGTAACATTATAATATGAGACTACAATCAAACTGGTTTATTCAATGGTAACTCTGCATGCACTCTAGAGAGAGACGAGCAAAATCAAACTGACACGAATTACCTTCGTACCTAATTGGGACTACGGTTACACGATTTTTAAATAATACTAGCTGGTGCCCGCGACTTCGTTCGCGTTGAAAAAGAAAAAAGTAGACTATCCTGTGTCCTGTACGTCTAAATATTTATCTACCAAGTTTCATGAAAATCAGCAAATTCGTTTAAGAGTTATGGAGCAACATACATACATGTATACAGAAAAATATACTAAAAATGGTCAATTTAGTTTCAGTATCATGTATAGAGCCTATAAACACGATATCTCTGAAAACAAATAACTTACTCCATGACCAACCCTTACAGGTTTATTATTAGTATATTGAATATATTGAATATTGATTATTAATGATATATATGTAACACCACTTTGCAATTATCAAATTTGTATATTTGTATATTTGTAATGAATAAACGCAAAAACAACTGGAAGGAGTTTGAAAATTGAAAATTGAAATTGAGTTGAAAAAGAACGAGTAACATAGGCTAAGTATCATCATCATCAATCATCAATCATCATATCATACTTATAATAAATCTGTAGGGGTCGGTCATGGAGTACCTAATTTACTTTGTTTTCAGAAATATCGTGTATATAGGCTCTATACATGATACTGAAACTAAATTGATCATTTTTACAATTTTTTTCTGTATGTATGTATGTTCCTCCTTAACTCTTAAACGAATTAACCGAATTTCATGAAACTTGGTAGATAAACATTTAGAAGTACGGGACACGTGATAGGCTACTTTTTATCTTTTTTAACGCAGACGAAGTCGCGGGCAACAGCCTAGTAGTTTATAAAGTTACGCGAGCCAAGTTGCGTTCAACAGCTAGTTTTATATAAGTACATACACAAACCTTACTCGTTTATCGCCCTTTCCATTTAGTGAAAACCATATCAATATTCATTGGACTCACCATCAAGTTTAGTGGACCGGCCTGCCTTTAGATAAAATAATAAATACTCGTATTTTTGTTTTTTAAAATAACTCATGATCACACTTATTATTTTGTATGAAATGTGTACAAGTATAATTATTTATAACGAGTTTTAAATACATTTAATAACGAGTAAGTAAGTTGTTATTTATTGGATATTTTTTTTAAATTAAATATACCAATTATTTCAAATGCTAATTTTTATACTTTATTTAAAATCATTGTTTAATAGTACTATTAAACTAATAATAGTTTAATAGTCTGTGATATCAATACTATTCCCATTTGAAATAGGAATAAAGTAAAAGAAAACACGGCAAGCGTGTTTCTATTTCAAAATAGGGACTATATGGTAGTTAATAGAAACAAATTACATTCGATTCCTCATATTTATTAACCTTAGCCTTAACACTACTTAACAATAATAAGCATATGACGCTCAATAAATATTTTACAAGTCGTATTAACGAATGAAAAGCTTATTATAAGGGCCACAGGTACCAAATGTTTAGTCATTTCATTTAACCTTTTTAATAAGTTATAACATTTTTGTTCTATAAAGTTTTGAATCTGATGATTCTATAAAGTGAAATCCTCAGAAGATTCGTTGGATGCGGCGCAGTGCCGACAGCCTGCTGAATAACATAATAACTATAAAAAAGTATATAAAAAACATTTAAAAAAAACATACCAAACAATAGTTTTTTCATAAAAATTATAGACATATTAATAAATGTATTATTGGCACTCATGAAACCTGCGATACTAGACAGGTTAAATTATAACATTGTGAGTAAAATAACATTTATGCCTTGACAAGACGCTTTTTAATCTTAATCACAATATTTTTTTAATCTTGCATCTCTTATTTAATCGCAAATCGATGTTTGTGAGCGCTATTTAATAGGTTGTATATTGAAAAGAACGATTTAATTTGAGATGTGGTGCCTGCAACCCTTTTAAGAAGCATAGTTTAATGTTGGGACTAGTGGATCAAGGCAGGGGCTGCAGCGTACGCTGGTGCGACCGCTTTCACAACACCTCCAACGGGCTCCTTGTGAACAACTGCGTTGAAGCCGTTGTGAGGGTCAGCTGTGTATTCAACCACACGCCGAGTGCCGTCCGGCTCAACCAACGAGTATGAACCTTGGACTACATCTCCTGAACGCGATTCCTGTTGGCTCTTCGAATCACCTGTAATATAAACCACGTCACTGATTAATTTGACGACCCCGTTGGATGAGTGGTTAGGATTCCAGGGCTCATTTCCTTATCCCTTCTTAATCCTACTAAAGCCGGCAGCGCACTTGTAGCATCTGTGACGAATGCTTGTGTTATAGACAACTATAGACACCTACCATAAAAAAAATGTCAGCTTGTTCACTTAAAAAACATAACCTATAACTTGTGTTGTGGTGCTTATTTAGTGGGGAAAAAACTCGGAAGTAAAACTGCAGTCAGTAACATTTCGGTCCCCTTCATCCATATTCGTAACTGAAATTACCTAACCAGTTTCAAGGTCCGTCGAATTTCGGTTATTTTATTCCGCCTATACTCGAATCGTAAAAAATATGGAATTTGTTCTCAAAATGGCTAATTTGATAATGAATAATGTAGCGACACTTGAATCCATGCCGTTAATAATAAGATGTTATTTAAAAAATAAGATGTGTATTCTAACTTTAAACTCACCGGTGAGGGCATCTTGGATATCATAAGCGTATGAATACTGGGGATTGGGGTCGTAATCGTCAATCGGGGCAGCCACCTTCGCGACTGCGGGCCCCACTGCGTATGGCGCTGCGAATGCGGGCCGCGCTACCGCTAAGCCAGGGTGAGCAACCGCTAAGCCCGGGTGAGCAACTGCTACGCCTGGATGAGCAACCGCTAAGCCTGGTAGGCCTAGAGGCCGAGCGTAGGGGTAGGGCGCTGGTATCCCTGCTACGGGCAGCACGGCAGCAGCACTCCCACACACCGCCAGGACAGCAGCAAAGATTGCGACCTGTATTTATATATGTATACACTACAGCTGAGTTTAAGGCGCAGTTAATGCCATTATTTTCGATGAAACGTTAATTTTTTTACCACAGTCATATGAACAGATAGGAGTTTAGTCGCAGAATCTCATTATGCTTACTCATAAAGACGAAAAAACCATTAATAAATCATTTCGGCCCTAAAGGGGGTGTAAGGGGGTGGCCTCTTACAGTAGACCACCATGAAATAACAGCATTTGTGCTGTTGTATTTCGATGAGCGAGTAAGGTATGTCTGACTGCAACCCCATCCTTCCTTATCCCTTATCCTTAATCCTTCTATGGTCGGCAGCGCACTTGCAACACCCATAGCGTTGCTTGTGTTATAGGCGATGGTAGCCACACACTGTTAAGTGGACTGTCTGCTTGTCTGTCCATTTTAATGTGAAAAAACTATGTGAGGATATCAATAATAGCAATATTAGTAATCCTACTCACAATATTAGAATAATAAAGGGTACATGCACAAAAAAAAATTAAGTTTTGTATGATTTCCATGCAGTAAATAAAATTTTGGCAAATAGAAATATTTGCCGAGTTTAGGGCATGTAAAAATAAAGTGTACATTTTTACCTTCATGTTGGTTCCGGTGTACGCCTAAAGGTGCTGTGATCAAAGGGGTGCAGTTATGGCTTGCTTTTATACTAAAGTCGCACCCGCCCAACAAGAATTATTGCTCATATAGTCACCGCATAATTTTATAACTCATATGATAACGCCCTATTGCACTTACGAGAGTTTCATAGAACAAGTAGGTTTAACTAATTGATTTAAGTCAACTTAAACGTGTATGTAAACCTTCACTATTAGAAGAGTACATACTACAAGTAATTTTTGAAGCTAATTTTATATGTCATACTGTCATGACTGTAATCTTATGCTAATTTAGAAGCTTTTCCGTGAAGGAGATAATGTCGCCTCATTTGGCAAGTTCGTATCGTATTATATACATTGCTATGTCACTAAATTCTAATATAACTTATCACTAATTCGAAAGTAGTAAATATTGTACATCCCTGGAATCATCGGATAAACGGTCCATTTGATTGTAATTGATTACCTTCGCCCATACACAAGCAACAAGTACGCTGCTGACCATAGTGGGATTAAGGATAAAAGATTGGTTGGGGTGGTAAGGTAGGGAAATGGGCTCTGTCATCCCTTACTCACTCACCGAAACACAACCACACACAAATGATGTTATTTCACGGCGGTCTTCCGTAAAGTTTATAAAATCAAAAGGCAACAACAGGCAGAACAGAACAGCTACCTAGTTTGTTATAAAAATAGCCTTTGTTACTGAAGTTTTCCAAAATTAACTTATAAACTAGGTACATAATATTATTTTTCACCAAAACCTCCAAAATGTCTTACGACATAGATACTTTGGGCCTTTTCTAAAGCCTTCCATTTATAACCATTACACTTGCAGTTTTACTAATATTATATGTATATATATATATATAATATACTATGCTATAATATAGCTGGTGCTCGCGACTTCGTCCGCGTTGAAAAGTATAAAACGCCATCTACCGTGGAATATCATCAAGCAGTTGTCATGTTAGTCGTTTCACCCATCGAAGTATACCTCGGCGAGGTTTCACCTAATTTGGATAGATGGCGCTATCTCCCGGGCCAAGGCGCTAGTATTTACTTTTATTTTAGATTTCCCGTAGGAATGAAGCATTTTCCCGCGGTAAAAAGTAGCCTATGTTCATCACAGACAATATCGGCTTCTAGTGGTAAAAGAATTTTTCAAATCGGTCCAGTAGTTTCGGGGCCTATTCTATACAAACAAACAAACAAACAAACAAATCTTTCCTCTTTATAATATTAGTATAGATATATTAGATATAGATTACCTAAATAAAATGAAGCAAAACAAAACAAAACCTAAAAATTAACGTTAAAAACGTTGACAATAAATTTTATTGATGTAAAAATTAAACAGTAATATTTCAATGTAGACGACCCGTTGGATGAGTGGTTAGGTTCTAGGCTTCCCGAGTTCGATTCCCGGCAGGGTCAACTGTAGAAATTAACCTTTCAAAGTAGGTATAAGTTAAAGCGGCAGTGGGCAGGACCAAGCAGGACCTGCAAACGCAGCGTAGGACGTCCACCCACAAGGTGGATCGATGGTGGATTCAGGCTGAGTTGATGAAGTTATTGTTAATTATTTAAAATTAACAACTAAATTATACAAGTTGATTATAATAGCGACTGGGAGACTGTTGTAGAGGTACCAACAACTAAATAAGTTTTTAGGGCACAGCTGCACCTTATCAATGCATGTCTGTGCTAAGTGTCTGCACTCACACAACACCAACAAGTAGGTACATTATATACGTAAAGTTCATAATAGCTTTGTCCATATATGGATACTGACATTAGGTCCTTGTTAGCACACATGTAACGTGTAACCAATAATATGTGGAACCGCTTTTATAGTTTATGCACAATATACCTAGTAGACCTAGGTACTGAGTACTTACAAATACTATTTTTATGTATGTCTCATAACTAAGTCTATCACTAATTCCACTAATATTTGCATAGCGAACTATAAAGTTTGCTACACAAATAAATTTAACTTTTCATCATCATGAAAATTTCCAGATTGTAAATTGCCTTGACTTTTCTTATATAGGTACTTAATTTAAATTAAAAATTTACTTATACCTAAGTTAAGGCATGTCTCATCTTATTACATTTTGCGCTCAAATATCCCCTTCTTCTTTCTTTAGGTATTTCTTTCTTTAGGTATACATCGGATGAAAACATACATCTACTATACATAGTTATAGGCTTTTTGTTATGTAATAATTACAATACTAAAGTATCGTCAAATCCGCTCCAGCAGTTTTTGCGTGAAAGAATAACAAACATCAATCCACACAAACTTTTGCATTTATATTATTAGGTACAAGAATGTATTTTGGAAAGTGCCAACATAATATAAAGGCATATAGGCTACAAAAGTATATAGGCATGTATACAATATACGTATGTACATAATACATACTTAAGTATCTTTTTAGTTCAATTAGGTATGTTTTGCCGACTATAGGTACTAAGGAATATTTATCAATACGATCAATACCTATTACTAAAAAAATCATTGCCTCATTTAACTTTATTTCTTAATTGTGTTAATTGATTGGGATAATTATTTTATCGCAGGGCAGGGGCATCGGCGGAGCGATGAAATACATTTGTGTATTTCCCTCTTTCTTTAGAACTAAGGAGGGTAGAGATAAGGAGGACAATCGTATATGGGCGTTAAACTAAAAAAGTAGCAACTAAAATCGACAAATAGAGATGGCGCTGGTGTGTCTAAGGCAGTGATCTAGAGAGTTTGAGAATATGGAGAGTATGAAATGAAGGTAGCAGTTGTTAGCGGAGTGAAGTGCGCGCTGAGTTGAATTGTTTACTATCACTAGCTGCACCAGCGCCATCAGTCTGTCGTCTTTCAACGGACACTTTTAAAACACAGAGCTTGCGCTCCTTTACCTCTATTCTCCTTGCCATAGACATTAGTATAATACTAGTGTCTATGCTCCTTGCTATTCACATTTGACATGACAGACAGACATGACACTACAGACTACAGATTCAACTAAAGATTCAACAAAGCATTATATAGGTTGCCTGTGTTTGCAATTTGTATTGTTGTATTGTTGTACTTTATTAAGTACATTAAAAAGAGAACTTATTATTAAACCTTTATAATTAAACTATATTATGAAACATAATATTATAAAATTATGATAATCCCACTAAGTACTGTCAAAAGATTCTATTTACTCTATACCTACTTGCTCTCTTTCAATACTCTGTGTCCTAGTCTTTAAAAAAATCGAAACGTCATTTTCATTTACTTTATTTTCCATCAGTGTTTTTTAATGAAAGTAATCTCACAAACAGAATCGCTTTGTTATGCGCTGCACGATTATTGTTTTATAATTAATTTAGTATTAATGAAAAATGGCAGACTTTGACGCTATATATCCCGATGAAACCGAAAGCGAGGAGAATATAGAAGAGACACATATTACTTTAGTCCCCGATCCAATTGTTATCCGTGGTGCTGGAAATATGACAGTGTAAGTTTTGTTTCATAACATCTACAATAACATCAGCTGTTACTCTCTCTCTAAATTGTTTTCTAGCAATTAATAGAGTTGTAATCGTTCGATTTCGATGTACTTAACACTAATTAATATTTGGCAATGTCCCGTCGGAGACTTCTATTCTCGTTTCTTTGTCATTCGTGAACGTGACTTATGGCAATGAGAGATTGTTCTTGAAATTGTACATTGAACAATTTAATCTTCTAATTTTGCTTTTACTTCTATACTTTGTATATTATAATTATTAATTATTAATAACGATACAAATATATGGAACAAATTGCACATAAAATACTTAATAATACTTTTTTTTAGACTATTTGTCCATATTAAAGGTGTCCCTAGACGATCATGCGGCATGGCATGCGTTTACGTGAATTATGCTGCATGTCATGCTGCATGATCATCTAGGGACCGCTATACGATCATGCATGTATTTCCGTCATAGCTTGCAGGATGAAAAATAAAAAGAATTATGAATCAACTGCCATCATGTAGTTTCATGTCATTCACATCAATCAATACAATTTAACGGTAATTAAATCTAGCTAGGGACACCTTTAGGTATGTTTGTGCACATGGCTTGACCCATTTTTATCTGTTAAGTGAAAATTAAAGTATCTAGTTATATTCGAAAATTAAAGTAGTTCGAATTTAGCCAATCTTGCAAAAAATATGAGTTTGTTAGAAGCTAACTTCTACTGATTTTTAAATATTATGGTTGGTCTAAATCTAAAAAGCCCAGCATAATAATATAGTAGCAAATAAAAATTCGTCCCAAGTTTCAATGATTCACATTGTTTGTACTCATAATTAGTTCATAAGAAATGGTTTGTTTGGGCCTGTGATATGGCATTCCTTAACGCCTGTTATCACTTGTCCAATATTTATTTAAAGCTATTATTTCTTTGTTTAAATACAAAATCTTCCGCTATTTTTATTTCAGTACCAAGGAAATGCTGACTGCAAGTTATTTGGGTATTATTTGAATGATAATAAGTAGATTAATTGTATAAATTTAAACACTTTTAATTTTACATTACATACAAAAAAATGACTAGTTGGCATTAAAATCAGTCTTAGCTACAATGCCATTAGATAGACAGACAACATATACACAGGCACACACATCAAACTTATAACATCTCATTTATGTGTTAAGAAATTTTTTCAAGCATACACATAGCAAAATTATTATACCTTCACATTATTTTTTGGAGTGATTTCAACAAAAATCTATCATACTTCCAAACTTACCCAAACATAATACAATAACTTTTAGCAGTTACTGCTAGGGCTATATGAAGGGCATATTATATGTTCAATGGATTAATAAATGTTTGCTTTTCAATTTCAGTTTTGGCCTAAGTAATAAATTCAATAATGAATTCCCGACGGGTCTACAGTCGAGAGTGGCACCAGAGGAATATCAGGCTACTGTGGCGAGAATCAACACTGTACTCAAGAAGACACTTCCAGTGAATGTCAAATGGTTGTTCTGTGGATGTGTTTGCTGTTGTTGTACGCTTGGGTGCTCGCTATGGCCAGTCATATGTCTTAGTAAAAGGGTATGTATATTTGTATATGCTTTCTTTTTATGTTAATGTTGATAAACTGGCTGACGGTCCACGTGATAGTATGTGGCTACCATCGCCTATAACACAAGCAACGCCATAAGTGCTGCTGCAAGTGCACTGCCAACCATAGAAGGATTATGGGGATAATAGTCACCAAAACACAACTGCACAAAATATGCTGTTATTTCACAGTGGTCTTCTGTAAGGGGGTAGAGGCGGACATTCAAAAGAATCATTATGTATAAATAATTTTGATACATTAGATCCTTTATTATGCATACTGCCGAGGTTTGGAACTCCCTGCCGGCGTCCGAGCTCATATAACCCAAGTCTTTTCAAAGTTCGAGTGAAAACGGCATCTTTTTCTTTTTCTCTTGTAGGGTTAATTGACCTAAAGGGTGCCAATAAATTGTTATTGGCACCCTAAACTTTTCACTAAAAAATAAGAAAACTATTCCATAAACTGTGTTCCCACAAAAAATAAATAAATCTTAGGTTTATGAGAATTGCTAACAATAAACAGTCAAATGATTTATTCATTGTCAAACTTTCAAATTTTATTTAAGTTGAACAATAGGTCGAAAGGTGCCAATAAATGGTCGTATTTCTTAAAGTGCCAATAATTGGGTATTTTCCCCTATTTGTTTTATTTTCTCTTTCTTTTTTTTGTTTGCCTTTGTGTATGTTTTCTCTCAGCTTCAATATTATGTGTTCTGTAGTCTTGTAATTATAATGTGTTTTAGTAATTTAGTGGAAACTTTGCTGATTTATGTTTTTCTTGTATGTATGTATGTATGTATTGTATGTGTATAATGTGTATTGAGATATTGTATGTTTCCCAAATATGTATAAATAAAATAAAATAAAATCTTCTGGGTGAGCTTGCTCTCACTGTTGCTACACAGCTGGCTTTCGGTCTTGAGCTAACCCACTTTTAATTAAAAAAAAAAGAAGATAGTTTTGAATAGAGGTATTTTTCTGTAAAATTTCAGACACAACATTCACTCAACAAATTGTTGGAATGGGAAAATAGTCGACTGTACAATAAATTGGGTCTTCGCTGGCGACTCACGAAGCAGCACTGTGACTCGTCCTCGATGATGGAGTATGTTCTTCTCATAGAGTTCGTACCCAAAATACCAATCTACAGGCCAGACTAGATGTCCTACAAAATCAACAGTGCAACTGTAAATATTCAGGAAACCATCACCGTGTTGCGATGATTAACGGGTGAATGATCTGTTCTATTCAAATAAGTTTATATTAGGTTTTATTTTTTAATGATATCTTTATAAAATAGTATATTCAAATCTCAATCTCATTTATAATGATATAAATGAGATTTGAATTTATATTCAAATCTCACTTATAATGACAATCGAGAATTATTTGATGATTTAATAAAAGAAAATCATTTGAATGAATATTAATTCTAAAGGAATTCAAGTTGACACAAATTTTTAAATAAAACATTTTCATTAATAAAATTTTGCACCGGTTGCTTTAATTAATGACACTTTGTTGCCAATATCCGTAAAAGTTTTTTCCATAAAAAAGTGTTTTGTATTGAATTGATTTTAACAATATACTTAACAGTCATTTTGTTTCATTTTAACAATAATTTTATTGATGAAATTTTCACAATAATAATTGTAATTATGTCCGCTAATGTTCTCGAATTTGTAATATTAATATAAACGTTGGCATTATTTTCTTTAATTAGTTTGCAAAGTCAATTTTTCTTGAATTTTTATTTCTATTTAAATAATATTCCACAATTACATTTGACTAATTGAAACAGTTTTAAAAATGCCCGAATAATGTTACAATTAGATTTTTTTTTTTCAATCCCAATTAATAACCTGTAATATTATAAATGCGAAAGTTGGTGTGTGTGGATGTTTGTCCCTCAATAACCTCAAACAAAAATATCTGCTAGGATTTGAATGAAAAATCACAGATCGTTTATTGGCTGGATTTAAAATGTCAATACAATACATTTTTTATCATTGAAAAATGTTAAAAAACAGAGGAAACGTCTAAGAATATTAAAAAAAATCGATATAAATGATCAAGTTGCATTACAATATATTATGTTTTATGTTACATCTTTTATATTAAAATTTAGAATGTTAAATACTGCATTATTTTTTAATGTCATAAAATTTGGACAATTAAACAATATAAATATAAGTACATATAATAATATTTAAGTGTGATAATATTTTATTTATGTCCTGCATACGTTTACATGTATCTATTATCATGTTTCATGAAAATCAGTTAAGAGTTATTGAGGAACATACATACATACATACAATACCTACACTTACAGATTTATTATTAGTATTGATATTGATTTCGCCCGTTAATCAACGTCTCGATCCGGGTGTATGTTAATTAATATTGTCGAATTGTATATTATTGTAAAATACATATTATATAGCCAAAAAAGAGGACATTTTTAAATGGACGAGCCTATTGTTATTAAATGCTTTACGTGTACAAAATTGATGCTGTTATGTAGTTTTTAATTCATTTGGTAGTTTGACCAAAGCGAAACACTTCATTTAGAGAATATATTGAACCGAACGTAAAAATGTTAGTCCAAGATCCGAAGTGTTAAACAGACGGTTCGTTTACCCACAGACATAAAGTATATTTTAACAATTGTTTCTATGAGAAAATAAATCGCGATTGTGTTGCCTATTATAATATTGTGTTCATGGATATCCTTCAGTAAAAAAATAAATAAAAAAAAAAACAGTTTAAAAAAAAAATTATGAATGCAGGTAGTTTTTTTTTTTTTTTTTAAGAATATCAATGAACTTTTAAGAATTTTAATAAACACAAAATTGCGTTTTTTTTTTTTTTGTCATAGATAACAATTTGTTTAAACAAATTATACTTTCAGACTTAATTAAATTTATTCTTCGGATCCTGTACTAAGACAAACTATCAAATAGTGAAAACTGTAGTAGCGATAGGTTTTACTTGGTACTAATGTGAATAGAAGAAAATAAGTGAATATAGTATACAATATACATATATATAATTATTTTACAGAAGAAAACGTTTTTCTCAGACTCACTTGCTTTTATCATTTTTTTTGTAGGGAAATTATCGCAGAATTTAAATTTTATTTAGCTCTCACTTTACAGTAAAATAAGTATTAAAACAATACAAAATCTTTACTCTAATTAAAAAAAAAAATTAATTTTCCCACGCTACTGTAATATATGTATATGTATATGTAAATGAAATCGATGAAAACATCACGTTTTGAAAAAGTTATACGAACGCACAAATGAATATTATTATTTTTTACTATCGACATACACAAAACATTGCTTCAGATATATATTTTTTTATTGTATCTGACAGTTTATGTTTTTTATTTCATAGAATACGGCTGATTAAAAAATAAAATTAAAATCTATGAAAAATTTAAATGGTTAACAACACGCCTCACTCAAGCATTGAAAAACTAATAAACAAACATAACACGAATATAAATTTAAATATGTAGTTGTACTTTTTCATGTTTACTTAATCACAAAGTTAAATATTTTTTGGGTGTCAATTGCAATGGGACATTTATTAGAACATGATGACCTCATAATTATATTTATGTCTCATAAAATACATTAAATTTTGAAATTTATTCAGACATGACACCAAAAAAAAAAAAATTTAAGAAAATAAATAATAAATTCTGAATAATAACATTAAGTTACTTTTATGGCAATAATGTTAATTAATTTTTATTGCTCCTTAAAGCTTATTTATAATGATTTTTTTAATATACTTTTATAAAATTATCGCCAAACAGCGTGAGTAAAATCACTTTTTTTTTAAATTTTGTCCTTAAAAGTCGCGTTTTTTGCGGGGTAGTCTTAATATTTTTTTGGGATAGTTCTGTCGTTAAAGTTTCTCAAGTGCTTTACTGTTGCGGTGGAAATTGTTGGTAGCACCATTTTTATATGTATATTAGTTATATAATTATATTATAAATTAATACTTAGTTACATAATTATTATACCTGTAAAATGTGCATTGAAATTTGAACTTTGCAAACGTGTACCTGAAAGTTGAAAATTAGTTTCCATAGAGGGGTAGTGGAGGTAGTTTGTAGCAAGCAATATTTGAAATAATAATAAAGTTTTTAAAATAGGTGTAAATTCGCGGGTTCATAATTTTATTACATAGACAGCGAAGGAAAGTCCCCGAGAATCGCTAGCGATGAATATCGTCTAAAAAAAGCTCAAACCTAATGCTAGTCAACAACATTTCCTGGCCTTTCTGTCTCGAATCTGTCTCTATTACTAAAATAATCTAGTTTTGTGTATATAATATATATGTACATATATATATTTACTCATATGAAAACCAGTAAACACAGTTTCTTAAAGCTAAGATTGTTTACAAACGTCTCGAACGTCTTAACAATAATTGACAAACAATTTTCAAGTACGTTTTTTATCGTTTTTAACAATCATTTAATGGAGCTTAACAATGAAAGAAAATATTTTTTAATTAAATTAAGGTGTTTATTGTTTTAACTTTTAACGTCAAAATTCATGGTTTTTTTTTTTTTTTTTTTCTAAATACAAAGATGAAAATATTCCTATTATGACGTGTTAATAAAGTGATTATTTAATTTGAATATTACGAAGTGATTTTGCATCGAATGTTTTTCTAGTAATTTGGAGGCTAAAGGGGAAAGTATATTATGATGTGAGTGAAATAAGATCTGCGTAAATGTACATTACATATTATTATATTGAAAATGGGTTGATTTCATTTTAAATACACGTCTCATACCAAAAAAAAAGAGATTAGTTAAGTGTTTTATGAGAACAATTAGTGAAATACTTATAAATGAGGCGTTTCGATGACATGTTTCTGGCCTTATCGAGGGCAATGTACGGGACTGTGTTATTAGATAAAAAAATTGATTGAGATAAAACATGTATTTTAATGATATATACAATATGATATGATCGCTGGCTGTCCTCTTTTCAACATGTCGCGTCTGAAGCTCACAGTTGATGTCATGTCTTGCCATTGAAAAGGTTTTTTTAAAAAGGGTCTCGTGTCGAAAGCTACGGTTGAAAAGTGAACAGGGTATGTTGACATTAAGGTGTTAATAATTAAGGAATTGTAAATATTTTAAGTATAGAATTATTTTTGTTCAAATATAATCATCACTGCGCGTGAGAATTGTGTTTAATTTTGATCATTCCAATTGACAACCTATATTAATATTTTAAAGAGAGATTTGTATTTTTGTTTGTGATGAATAAACTCAAAAACTAGTGGACCAATTTTAAAAATTCTTACACATATAAAAAGCTACATTATCTATCAGTGATCAATCGAGATTATACTCGTATTTTATAAAGTTATGCGGATGAAATCTCGTGCAAGAACTAGTCCGTGATAAATCAGTGAACAAATTTTTCACATGTCCTTTGCTAGAGATGCTAAGAATAAGTTATCTAAAACAAGCATTTTATGTTGTAAAATAAGCAGTTTTACTGAAAAAAAAAAATTATTTTACTTTAAATATTTTTATGTAAAGGTCGTTAGTCGCCAATAAATGTATATGCAACTCCACGGATGCTGCAAAGGTTAAATTAGAAAGGGCCTATGGTTTTCCTTTCATTTAATTTATCAAGTTTGTTAGAGAAACTTCATCCTTATAATTGACCCTAACGATCGGTGCAATAAAAATACATCAGAATTTAGTCTGTTCAATTCCCGGGTATGGCAAGCGAATTTTCGAAAATCTGAATGCAGTTTTCTTTCTATTCAGAAATAAAGGAATGTTTTCTTTGAGTAAAATTTTCTGTCTACAGTATTAAGGCCCTTCAGGCCGATTAGTTTGGTACTAGATGGCGCTGCGTGACATGTCAAACCGTGTCCTAGCAAAAAAAAAGTTAGTTCCACGGTTCGCGCGCTTACTGTAAATATGTTATTACCGTACCTAACTAGGAAAGATTTTTCTTAATTAGTTTGTTTATAAGGAATTGTATTATGTTAGAGTACGACATAACATATTAGGACTAGATAAATACTTTAATAAAAGCTTTAGGATTTAACCCTAAAGCTTTTATTAAAGTATAAACGTCTTAAAATTTTATTTTTAAACAATCACTTAATCGGCTCCCTTTTTTAATACTAATGGACTCTCTGCAGTTCATTAAGAATTCAAAATTAAAAAAAAAAAACCATTTTTTTTTAAATTTTTATTATTTTATTTTCATTAATTTATTACATAAATAAGCTCATTATATACATATAAACAAATTTCTACATAGTCTAAGGCACTTTGAAATATGGTCCCTTCAAATAAAATATACAATACAGATAATATTATACAACACAAGATAGGCGAGATGTTATGCGGAAAACGTCTCTTGCAAACTACAGTCTAATGAATTTGACATTGACGTTTGGTCGTAGCGTTCAATGACTACGACGATGATTAATTGCGTTGATTTTATCGCATTCGCAGACTAAGGCCGGTGCACACTGGAGGACGGCACGGTAAAGTAATTTTTTCATAGTATTTTATACCTTAAGTGCTTTTAATATAATATAAACTTCATTGTATTATCCTACGGAGGATTGTTGCTGTAGCATAATTCAATGAAACTTTAATTATATTAGATGCACTTAAGGGCACACTCTACGAGAGTGAATGAAGACAGTATAATAGGTATTTGGAAGAATTCGTTGTCTTAACTTACTACAATGCAAATTCGCGAAAATAATAAAACATAGTCCAGCAATTCCAATATTTTAGAAAAACCTTTATGGATGGTTACTATTGACATCACAATTTTAAATGTAAGGGTATTTTTCATGGGAAAACATTATTGGCTTTTAGTCAACAATTGCAAGAATTCTAAAATTTTGCACATTTTTGAAAATAATCTCAGTTTTTTATTTCCATCCAAACCTTCTGTGATATCTCAGAAATGTCATGTTTTCTATGTACTGCTACGATCAATAATAAATAATGGAATTATGTTGTATGGAATCTTTCGTTTGCAAGTGAGGTACAAAATACTATGAAAAAAAATTTAAATACTTTGCAGTGTCGTTCTCCAGTGTGCGCAGGCCCTAAAAATAAAAATATGGACTCGAGTCTCTTCTTTTCTTTTTTTAAAATTATGCGGACATTATTTTTGGTCATAAAAACATAAGTACTTAAAATTAATATTTCAGATCAATTTGTAACCTATATACAACCATTACATGCTAAAAATCCCATTAATACTCGTTACTAATAATATTAATTAAATATATAATAATAATAACCGTTACTTTACAAACATAATATAATATAATAATATATATACAATCAGTCGTTATTTTTATACATTTCTCTATAATTATAATCACTAAGTCCTTGCATTTGAAAATTTAAATTAATTAAACAATTTTATAACTAAAAAAAATATTGTGGACAAAAAATCTTCGATTTACTCCTTTATTATGCATTTTTCTTTCATAAGCTCTCTATCATAGTTTAAAAAAACCACTCCTTCGCTTTGATATATTATAATAAAAGTAAAAACATATCTTTGGAGAGAGATAACATTTAACTATTATAAAAAAAAAACAGTTCCTCTGCAAAATCTCATATGAATATATACAAAATTATTGTAGGAAATATGAAAAATGTATTATATCCTACAAGACCAGATTTTATTATTTCAGAACACCGACTTCCTTTTTAGTTACTAGCTAACGAACTATCTAATTAGTTATGGCAACATTAGTGTACAAAAATACCTCAAAGTTGTACACTAAAAAACATGGCTTATAAAATCGCCATAATTCTGAGGATTTTGTCAAAAGAATACTATTATCAAAGATTTGATTGGTCTCGCCACGCTCTACTAGATACAGACGTCGTACTAGAAAAATGCGACAACAAATACTACGCCGAATTCGGCGTACCCGAGCTAGTCAGAGTCACACTGCAAACTGTCTGCGATGTGTATACGTGCCGAATTTTATTAAATTGTGGGCATAATAAAATGCCAATTTTCTTAGTGAAACTGTGTAAAAATATAATTAAACTGTTTAAAAAGTGATAAATAGTGACGCTGTTTTACACACACTACAATAAAAAGGTGCCGCATTCACGGAGCTATTTCTTTTAAGTAGGGCCGTATCTAGTCGAGCGCAGCGAGACCAATCATTTATCTATGACTAATATATTTCAAAATTTTCACTGTGTAAACGTTGAGTAGGAGCTGCGATAATGATATGTGGGTATTTTACGAGACTTCGCTCAGTCTTAGGTAAGCTTTATTCCATTTTTTTTTTGTTTTTTAAGCTAGCATCATTTTAGTCGCAATTAAGCATTTTTAAACGGAAAAATCTGCAATTACTCTCATTTTTTATTAACTATCAATTTTAATTGCTTTTTTTTTTAAATATTTAAGACACTGGAATAAGTCCGACAGTTACATATTGTGTTCTACTATTTCACTTTCCAATTAATTGTCAACACCGAAATTGACATACCTATATTTTCTTTAAATAATGTTTGTAATCATATGAATACTCAAAATTTATAATATAATAAGCCAACTAGTGACGTAGCTTGCCTTGAACGGGGCCTGTATCAATTTTTACCAAGGACCTATTTACTTTTTTTATGTAAAGGTCCGATAGACAGGCTGACTCCACTCACTTGATGGTAATTAAAAATTTGAGATTGTGGATAACATTTTACGAATTTTTGCTCATATAATTAATAAAGCGATAGCTGTGCTCTCGATACTAACAAAAACCAAATTTCATATAACACAAAACCTACACATTTAAGAACAATTCAAAACTGAGTTTTTTAATGAGCACAATTTTATAGCACCTTCGCAATATTTGCTATGACGAATCCCAATCCAATGCAGGTTGTTCCTACAAAAATTACATATATTAATGAACGTTAAATACAAAATTAATTTGGCTAAAATTAAAACGAAAAATATATTCTAACTAATTTGCACATAATTCACTGGAAACTGTCCCTTTAAACCTTTACACTCTCCTAGATACCATTCCTCGTTGATCTTGTGTATGAGTTTTATTGTGTCACCGATTCTGAAACGAAGGTCCCCACTTTCTACCGGTTCAAAATTGTACAAGGCGACCGCCGTACCCAAATGGGAGGAATCTTCAGCAAGTGAGACCTTTATCTGTACGTAGTTAGCGGGGAAAAGACCCTCGGCACCGCTCCTTAATCTTCCAAAGAGCCATTCGTCGTCGACACGTCTCACTAATTTTATTCTCGTGTTCGCCTGAAACAAACACAATACCTATGTACAACGATAATTTCTCTTCACAACAAAAATACAGGTAGATGATGATTTGCCCTGCTGGTGGTGAATCACGATAATGTATAAGTCATCGTGACTAATGTTTTTGTATCTTATCTTTTAATAAAATTATACTGATATAGGATTTTGAAATCTAGACTAATAGCCGGACATTGAAAAACAAACATTTTGATTCTAAAAATAAAAATTATTAGTTGACGTAAGACACAAATATGTCTAGATTTGTATCTAGTGTTACATTCCTACCTATGTAGGCGAATGAATGCTCAAGGTGAGGCCTTCTTTGAAGTGAAAATATATATACACATATGTATATAACATCATCGATGTATAATATCTACACTTTTGTTTTTAGTTGTAGTGAATTTAACTTTTTAAACTTTTTCATGTTAAACTAAATGTTTAGACTTTTTTTCCTTTTAGTCAATAAAGTATGTTCAAAAAATTTTAAGGAGACATTTTTGAAATAAAACAAAAATGATAAATTAATATTTAAAATATAAGGTAATAAACAATTTATTACCTCTTTGAAGTCTAAAAGCGTTTTACTGTGTTAAAAACATTAATAAAATCGAGCCATGTAATTAATTTGATTAAAATTGCCACCAGGGTCATTTGCAACAATTTATATACCGGGGTACAAACTAATGTAGGTTACATTTAATAGTAACGAGTGTTTTCCACATAGACAATAGTTTGAGAAATATTTTAATGTTATTTTTTTAAATTATTTTAATGTTAGACTAAGACAATACGCGATAATTATTTATAAACATTATTTGTTTGAAGGCTAAACATTTGTTATCTAAATCGTTACAAACGATTAAAAATATTCAACCGTTTTTAAAAGATACTACATAATAATTTGCAATCGACTTGGAAAACAAAACAAGCATGTTTATCTCTAAAATACATAGTACGCAGTTTCGTTTCAGTTTACCAACAGACAGAATTAATTCTTAACCAATATGATAATAGAATCCTTTTACAACTGCAAGTTTTTATTAATCATAATTAAAATTTAAAATAAATACCATCGTATTATGTACACGAAGCAAAAATAGTAGTTGAAGACGTTTAAACGTGTTAGAAGTTTAACGACGCAGGCAACGTGACCCAGATTATAAATGCAAATTACAAAACTAGTTTTATGAACCGACAAAACCGTTAATAAACAATTTTTTCCGTTAAAAAACCCTACACGACGTACGATTTATTTAATCGAGAAATAGTTCAGGATTATATTATGAAGTTCTATTTTTAATTTTACCGCTTAATTGTTATTATATTACTGCGGGATTAAATATCCAATATACGATTATAAATCACTTACATGAAGGTACCAATTAATGTTGGTTGGTATACTTATAAAGAATAGAAATCCTACTTATATTGACTTTTTTATGATATTTCAATTTATTTAATAAAAATAAAATGTAATTGACGTGTCAAAAAAATTAAAACAAATTATTTAAATTAGACGCTAACAACGGACGTAGGAATTAGTGAAATTTAAAAATTTCTAAATTACATCAGTGCTGGGCAATGATGAAGTTGGCTGTATCCTCGTTTTTTAAATAACTAAATAAATGGAGCTAATGACCTAATCTATACTAAGTAATATTATAGAGGAAAGATTTGTTTGTTTGTTTGTTTGCATTGAATATGCGCCGAAACTACTGGACCGATTTGAAAAATCAATACTAATAATAAATCTGTAAGTCTAGGTATTGTATGTATATATGTATGTTCCTCCATAACTCTTAAACGAATTGACTGATTTTCATGAAACTTGGTAGATAAAGATTTAGACGTACAGGACATAGGATAGATAGGCTACTTTTTTCTTTTTCAACGCGGACGAAGTCGCGGGCGCCAGGCCAGCTAGCTAAATAAGGATGCTTTAATTTTAGTATAATGTATACGTTTATTAGTAAAAAAAACAGTGTGTATATCTTACTATATCTTCGTTATTTGTATAGTAGAACAAAAAGTTACTTATCTTGTCTTTAATTAAATTTATACAAGAATTTCGGCATACTGTGCTAGTTTACTAGCGCGCTCGAACTGCTTCTGTAATATATGAACACCGCTATCGCTGACTTTCTACTAAGACTATATGGGAAATGAGAGTAATCGATTTACATAAGGCTCTTTTACTGCATTTTTATGTCCTTTTTTACAAAATACTAAACATCTATCTATTAACAATGGCTTGCGTATAGCATAGTTTATAAGAAGCAAGCGCATTTACTAAACACCTAGATAACGGCATCTATTTTTTTAAAAAAGCGCTCAATTTATTCCAAGGCCGCATTCAGTTATTGAATTGAAGTCAATTAACACTCTCAATCATCATGCATTGATGTAAATACCGCTTTAAGTATCTGAGTACGTCATGCATGAATATTTCCATATAGTGGAAGTCCGATTACGATACAAAGTTCCTGTCGAGATATCGCCGCCGCCGCTTGAATGAACCGCGGCGACTTATCAATATTTTTGCGAAACGCCCACTCACTCACGTATACATACGCGCCGCGAGGAATCAAAACAATTTCCACTTTACAATCTCACCCAAACAAATCTGCAATGACGTCACAACAGTGAAAACATATGGCCGGGGAGGGCGAAAGACGTAGCTTCGTATTAAAAACGAAACCCTATATTTGCGTTGCGTGCATCGATAACACTAATACGCGTTTGTTTTCATTATCGTAGTGACAGGTTCAATGGGTTACAGGCGTTCCAGGGTTCGCAAATAAAATCAATGCATATTATAAATGCGATATTATAATATTTGTGAGGATGGATGTATTAAATGTTTAGTTACTCTTTCACGCAAATACCTACGGTCAGCTGGTGACCGCAACTTATTTACCCTTGAAAAATGAAAAATACACCTGAGAAAATATCTGACGTCATCAGCGCTGCGACGCGACGCAACGGTGCGTGGTGCCCAATTTTTTACATTTTTATACGTTTCCTTGGTCAACCTAACATTTATTTTTTCCTATCTAAATAAGAAACTAATCTAGATAATCTAGATAAGAAACTATCCGTGTGCCAAATTCTATTCAAATCCTTTGAGCCGTTTTTGCGTGAAAGAATAACAAACATTTTAAAGATCCATTACATTACATCCTCACAAACTTTACACATTTATACGTTACACATTACACATTTATACGTTAGTAGGATAATTCATTCTCTGATTTTTGCGAACCCTGATTAATTAGCTAAAAGTGGAGTCACCAAGTTGTCAAGTCGACGTTTGCACTAATACGTACGCAAGTTGACACGCCGTCC
The DNA here is from genome assembly GCA_918317495.1 of Synanthedon vespiformis. Lineage (NCBI taxonomy): Eukaryota > Metazoa > Arthropoda > Insecta > Lepidoptera > Sesiidae > Synanthedon > Synanthedon vespiformis. The sequence goes on from OU906964.1 coordinate 5,137,490, forward strand.
GACAATTGAAGCTATGAAGCTATGACCCGCCTCCTGCTTCGCACGGATGCATTTTTTTTTTTGAGCAAGAACTAATAATTACTATAAGATTTGACTTTTATTACCATAAAAAATATATTTTGTGAACCTTGTAATGTTTTTAATAAGTATAAAACAAATTCGTTATCTGCTTCCGTGTGTTTGTTACTTTAGTTTTTCTAAACTCAACTATACACACTAAATTTGTAGTTTAAACAATTAAGTGAATGTCTTCCGGATGATTTACATAATTTATGTTTATAATATATGACATAAAATATTTGATAAAGTTTACATTAGTCAATTTTATAGACGTAGTTTGACATTGATTTAATTTCCTATTCGGGTGTGACCTTAAACTTGATGATTTCGCATGCTGCAATATGTTAACAAGACGCTAAACAGTTCTTGTGCCTACTTTCGTCTAAAAATAGTCAATATCTTGGCTTACAGCCCATCCTGGGCGCAAACAAAACAAATCGCGAGCTACAAACTCGTAATGAGGCAATGGGTTTATAATGTACTAGCTGGCGCCCGCGACTTCGTCCGCGTTGAAAAAGAAATAAGTAGTCTATACTGTGTATTGTACGTCTAAATGTTTATCTACCAAGTTTCATGACAATCAATTAATTCATTTAAGAGTTATGGAGGAACATATATACACACATACAATACCTACACTTACAGATTTTATTAGTATTGATTATTACTTTTATTAGTATTGATTGATAGATTAATTTTTCAAAATTCATCATTTTGTTATTGTAATTACAGAAATGGTTTAGATTCTTTTATCTTAATCCTAGGTAGATACTAATGTTAATAAAAAAAATATTAGTGCGTTTGTGTGCACCTTGTCCTTTATAAGCCGTTGTGTAACCTCACAAACGTCTTATACAGGATACACTAGATTCAGGGTCTCACAACAAAATCAAAAGTGTCCACTGGATTTTTTGTTGTTTGTGTCATTCAAATAGGTTTACAAACAAAAAAGTTACGCGCTATTAAAAATAAGTGGGCAATGGGCATACATAATATACAATACTTTCAAAATATACAGGTAAGATATTTTTTTTTAAATATCCAGGTCACTTTTTAAAATTCAATGCATCATTATTATTACTTATAAAAATTCACGTTTCGTCATCCTAAATAATGGAGCTGTTCCGTCAATGCTACATAATACACACGTTTTCAGGGATAAATTGTTTTAAGAGTTGAGAGTTACATTGGTTACATTATACCTTAGTCATTATTAATGCAACTAATTTCTAAATTGATTAGCCTACAAAGACTACAGGACGAAAAAATAAGGCTTAATCCAAACGTCCCTGGACGCTGAGATTTCTTTTTCTCAACATCCCCCACTTCAGTCCAAGGGAATAAAAATAAGACAAAAAAATATTGCATTTTCCCCACTTGTGTAAACCAAAAATTGTATATAATTTCACTTTGAACTCACCGAAAAATTCAAATCGTCCGGGTGGTCCGTGAAGTAATCGTAGAGAGCTATCGCGTGCGGCTCGTCTTCATCCTGGTCTGAGTTCCACGTGATGACAGGAAGTTCGGATTCCTCTGGCCATGTGGAGGACAATTCTTCCTCCACTTCAGGTGGCGGAGGAGGTGGAGGAATCGACGGCATCGGAGGGGAGCTCTCCCGTTTCGGGGAACTATCTCCTTCATCGTCCCAACTTAAAGGCTTCGTCTGCGATTGGTGAAGAAATTATGTTATTAGATATAGGTTCCATTTTACAACTTTTTTTTATGTTAAGGTGGACAGACCACTTGATGGTAAGTGGCTACCGTCACCTGTAACTCAAGTAACGACAAAGGTGCTGCAAGTGCGGTGCCAACAAGGGATTGGGAAGAGATATGGAAACGGGCTGCGCTCATTACTCTGGCATCCCTTACTCGCTCACCAAAACATAACACATGCTGTTTTTCTAATGTGGTCTTCTTTAAAGTGGTGGTTACTGCTTCTAATGAGGCCTCTGCCTGGCCAAATGAATACGAAAAGTAATGTGTCCTTCCACTACAGTGCATATAGTGAAAAGCAGTATGAATCGAATCACCTGATGGTTCAGTCCAGGAGGAGCAAGGAGATTACTCAGTACCGGGGAGTTGGGGAATCTTAGGACCTACTGTCAAAAGATCATTAGGACATTAAGAGTTTTTAGTGAGTAGAAATCCCACATATGGGTTATTTCACCAAAGCTGTTGGGTAAAAAAATGTCTTGGACTAACACGAAGGGCACCTTAAAACAAAGGACACAAGAATTGTTGGAAAAACATGAAAACTCTAAGAACATGTATTGTCTGGTCAACGTCCCTAGAGAAGATTCCTTCACGAAAACAAACCAAATGTAGTCACATAAGTAAATATATATTAATGAATGCATTATGTTAATTGCTAACGAATAAAAGTAGTAGTTACCTGCACACGTAATATAGGATTATGAATATTCATGTAACATGATGAACGTACTATTAACATGCAATGTACACACGCTACAATTGTTTTCTGGCCATGAACAAAATAAAAAAGGAATACATTTGGGACATCAAATTCATAAAGACTTAATTGTTTACATAATAATTATGCACAACATACTCCTTTTAAGAATTCAGTTACAGTTAATAATCCTAAAATAAAAATTGATAAAATATTTACTATTTTATAACACACTAAAATCTTTAATAATACCTAAGCTTCTGCTTGGAAAATAAAAAATGTATTTTTTGTAAATAAAAATTCATAAAAATATTTAGTGTTTCTAATAGGGTCTAAAATATTTGAAAAGAAACCTTTGTGTTTGTTTCTCCATCAATTCTTTTCTTATGAAAAGGATTCCTGTACGAGGGTATTATATTATAAAAAGAAATGTAATTTTAAATGGTTCAGAAAAATAAACCAAAACATATTTTCTTTTTTTGTGCTTTTACAAATTACTTGCAGCGAACAAAGGTTTTCAGTAAAAGCAGTAACATAAAGAGAACAGTAAACTTTATTTAGACAAAATTATTTTTTCATTTGCATATTATTAAAATGTTGTACTAGATACTATGTTTCATTTCTGTTATTTAAATACTAGATATCATTTTTTTTCTGTGTATCTATAATGTAGATACATTAATTACATATTATCTATTTACATTTGATACAAAAAATAGCAAGACTTATTTATAAAATTCAATTCTTCTAATACAGATAAAAATCCCTGATAAGGAAGTGGAGACACTTATCATAAATTTACGTCTTATTTTTATTCATTACCATAATAAAGAGTTATTTATTTATCATCAATACTAATAATAAATCTGCAAGTGTATTGTATGTATGTATGTATGTATGTTTCTCCATAACTGTTAAACGAATTAACTGATTTTTATGAAATGTGATATCTAATCACATTTCTATCTAATCACAAGTAGTAGCCTTACTTTTAATTTTTCAACGTGGACAAAGTTGCGGGCGCCAGCTAGTAGATAATAAATTAATGACTACTCGTGACCTTTCTCATTCATATTAGCATTTAATCTGATGAGCCCTTGGTGCAGTGGTTTAACTTAATGTTTAAGACTCTGTCTCAGGGGTTCCAGGTTTTATACCAAAAAGGTCAACTTTAGAATGAAATGAAATTAACCTTTCATAACTAGAATCTGGAAAGTAGTGGTAAGAAACACGTGCTTTGCAGTCATTTTCGGATTCCATCTTGCGAGAAAAGACCACTCACAGAAAACCACCATGAAATAACAGCATAAACCCTTATTCTCAATCTATACTTGGCAGTGTACTTAAAACATAGTTGTGTTGCTTGCGTTATAGGTGACAGCCACCTATATACTGTCAGACTGTCTGAGGGCGTTAACATAAAGAATAAACTGTTAAAAGTTACTTACAAAACTATCTCCAAAGTTGCTGTTGATTTTCTGTATAGGTGTTGTGGTGTTCACATTCATCGAAGTAACTGGTAGAGAATTTCCGAAGGTGCTCTTCAATATTGCAGTATTGTCTGGTGGTTTAGGCCTCGCTGGCTTCGCTCTTATGATTGTTGGACCCTTCAATGACGGAGCCGACTGCTGACTAGATATATCGACAAAATCTCTACTGATAACTGGCTTTTTCGCTATAGCTGGCTTTGTGGATGCAATCTGAGGTGAAAAGGGATCTACCGCAGTGAAATCATCGAATGTATCGTCTCGACTCTTTCTTGAGTGCAGGAAAAGTTCAAAATCATCTTCGAAACCGCTCTCAGCTTGCGACTGATTGCCTCCATTATTTATATGATGATGATTTGTTGATGTGGTTGCGTCTGAACCAAAACTGTCTACACTTAAACCGTCACTGCTCGACCTGGTAGTGAATGTTGGTGAGCTCGGAGGTGACGACAGATCAATTAGAGCTCCCGTATTTACATTCTTCGACTCGCACCTTGGAAACATTTTACTTGGCTCCAATTCACTGCTGGCAAAGTCCGCAGTAACACTTTGTGAAGACACATGCTGAGTGTTTGTTGAATTTTTATTCTTACGTGTCAGCAGTGATGATAAAACTGTTGGCCTTCTTATAAAGTGGGTAGGTTTCACTGGAATGTCAGGTTGTTTGTTAATTTTAGGCGGCGGAGGTCGTGGTGGTGGCTTTTTCTTTTGCATATATTGAGGCTGAGGCTCAAAGACATCACCGAATGGATCATCATTCCAGTTTGTAACTGGCGAGTATCGATTTACAGTTAAGCCAGGAACAGATGGTGCGGGCCGAGTAGGACCCTTCATACCTGTACAGAAAAAAAGGAAATAAAACATATTAGGATTCTATTCAACCCAGATTAAATAAATAAAGCAATAAGTATTATAATATAATAATACATATTATGTAGAAAATTATTTTCCGGTTTAATTGTAATTTAAAGGCTATATTGTACAAATTAAATCAAAGGTAATTTACATTCCATTTGTTAAATGATGACAGAACAGTAAAAAATGACAGATAAGAAAAACAATTTTTTTTAAGTATATCAAAACTTTCTTTTTGTTAGAACCTAACTTATAACTAGTAATATAACTAGTAATAATGCCAAGCAGACCTGTGGTATATATGAGCACTATCAATGAACTATCAAGTAAACATCTACAAACTAATGATAAACATTAATCATTTGACACTGAAAATTGCTGAAGTCTTATTTTAAGTACGTACTAAATAATAATTTATTTATTATAAAAACGCATAACTAATTATAGCCCAATGATTGTGTATTTAATCTGAATGCAGTTGTATACATAAAGCAATAGCAAAAAAATCATTAAAAAAAAACACATTTTGAATTTTAATGTATAGCTTAAATGTAAATATTATTATTTATTTTACAATAAACTTACTTTGTCTCACCATTGCTTCCTAATACAAATACGACACTATTATATGAAGGGATTTAGTTACCCACGACATGTAACGAATCAATGATACTTCACAATAGACTGAGCAACAAATAAAAAAGTTAGTATTTTCCACAATACTACGCGATAAAGGATTTAATTGATAATAAATCGAGTTCCACCCATTAAGAGCTTTGTGCACATCACAGCGACAAACGCACTATAATAACAGATCGCAAATACGTACCAGGGTACAAGCCAGTACGGCCTTGATAAGGTTCGTCGTACCTACTCTCTACACTAATAATAAATAATAAAAGTTTAACAATATGCTTTCTCTATGTACGATTGCGTATAAGTTTTAAAATACAACAAAATATGGGATAACTTTTAAATTTATTTAAAAATCATTACTTACCTTGTTTAAATAAATCCATCAAGATGTTCAGAACACACTGTAACACTGGAAGCGAAGAAAGCAATAAACTGAAAAGGATTTAATTCTAAAATTGAATAAATGCAATATGAAGACTTTATTTGAAGCTGATTATCACTTCATTTTTGAAAAAACGAAGAAAATTTTGTGACAAATAAGTACATACAGTATATATAGATATATAGATAAATGATGATGAAGATGAACCACCAGCACCACAACAAAATCCGTTTGATTTGACAGGTAAAGAGAACTGTCAACACAACAGAAAGAAACGATGACTTGTGTCAGTGACACAGTGTCACAGAAAAACATCATTTGATTTAAATTACCTACACAGATAACAGTTATAGAAAAGCCACCTTACTTTTTTTGGAATATTGTGGCCTTCCAAGATTTCCAAGTCTAAACTGCCTATGGGCCTAGCATGAGTTTATAATTATAAATAATCGCACTCGCTACCTAGCGATTATGGAACATTTCAATTTGGTAGTATAGTATTATTGAGTATATCATGGATCAAGCTAGAAAGTAGTTATATTTAATATTCTTTGATCATGGCATGATCATGGATATACCACAGAACATTTAATACTTACATGACATTTGACATCAAGTCAAGCAATTCTGGCTGGACTGGACAGATTATATTTTAATATAAGCTACTCTACACTGGACAGCTTGGTTGATATTGATTAGCACCGTTGCCAACTTAGCTATTTTATAGCTAGATCTAGCTATTTTTGCACCCCTGTCAGCTACAATTTCTAAAATTGTAGCTAAACAATTTAGCTACTTTTTTAGCCATTTTTCAATATAGCGACTTCATCTACACACTATCATTGGTGCTTGTGTGATAACTGGTGATAACTAGTTCAGTTTTGTCTGATAACTATAAATTCTATTCTATGTATAAGAGACTCTCTTAAGAAAAAAGGCAAATGTTGCTTCAACTGTACTTACTTTACCTTCACTTCAACAGTTCTCCAAAAAATGAGAACCGTGGAAAAATATACAAAATCACTGGATTCTCAGGATGCACAACCATCTACATCATCTTTCCTAGATTAAGTTATATTAATAATATTTTAACATAAGTATGAACCTGTAAATATATTAAGAAATTAAAGTTATCCATTAGTTTTAATGCAAAAAAACGATTTTAACGATTAGTTTAGTTTTTTTTTTTACTTTGGCTAAGCTTTGGCTACTTCTAGCTACTTTTTGGGGCAAGAAAATGTGGTAATCTGGCCACATTTTGCAAAAGATTGAGCTACAGAGACGATAGTTAGTACAGTTGGCAACACTGTTGATTAGATTCATTCAATTATTTATTTATTAATTTAATAAAAAATAGTATTAAAATTAATTAAATATGTCTGAGGACGTACGTAACAAAAATTATATTAGCTTACTTGAATTACCTTATGACATTTTCGTAAAAATTATGGGATGTTTAAACAAATCTGATCTGAGAAATGTAATGCTAAGTTGTAAGGCTTTGCACAATTCAATTTTAAATGATGATTATATTTGGAAAAATAACAATTTAATTATTCATAATAGTCGGGACAATGGGTAAGTTTCCTCGGCTTTTACGTATGTTTGATATTTTCACTAATGGATAAACAATTTGTTTATAATATTTAAAGCTAATAAATGTTGTACTTTCTCAATTTCTAATGAAGTTTGTTGATATTCTTTGACTCATTACCACCTAAGTTGGTGAGGCTGAGAGAGATCTCAGTCTTTCTCAGAGTTTATTTTCTGACAAACTTTCATACCTAAATACTGCACAGCAATGGTGATAAAATAAACTATTTAAACTTTTTTTTAAAGCAAAGTTTTCACTTCTGTAGTGCAGCCGTATGCTATGACTGACATGTTTCTTTTTTCAGGAGCTTTTGCAATTTGTCTGGTTATCATAAATCTCGCATATCACAAAATTGGTGCAAAGGAATTTACAAAACTAGGGTAGGTTTTATCAATCATCAATTCAATATTCAATACTAATAATAAATTTGTAAGTGTAGGTATTGTATGTATGTATGTATGTTCCTCCATAACTTAACGAATTAATCTTTTTCATGAAACTTGGTAGATAAACATTTAGACGTACAGGACACAGGATAGGCTACTTTTTTCTTTTTCAATGTGGACCAAGGTGCGGGCGCCAGCTAGTGTTATATAATTGTGTCCAATGCTCAGCTGCTGTCACACTGTCACAGATGCAAGTTCAAATCCTCTTCCAGCTTGCAGCTTGCAGCTGCTTAATTGAGGAAATCATAGGAAGGAAACCTCACATCTTTTTTATTTCATTAATAAAATAAAATTTTAAAAAGACAGTCTGTCTTTGGAGGGTACATGGCTACTACTAACAATAAAATCACTAAGCGTAGAAATAAATTTAGTATTGGCAAGGTATACTGTGTTTTACATCCCCTTACAGAAGATTTTTTGATGAGCCCATTGGATTAGTGGCTAAGATGATTCCCTTTGTCTTAGGAGTCCTGGGTTCTATTCCCGGCATTGTCAACATTATAACGTGATTGAGTGAGGGATGCCAGAGTCAATTGCCTTATCTCTTATCCTTGATCCTACTAGTATCTTTAGGGTTGCTTGTGTTATAGGCAATGGTAGCCACCTAACGTCAACGGGATTGTCATTCTGTCTGTCAATCTTAAAATAAAAAGCATCAAAACAGCAGATTAGGTACCAGATATACCAGAAATAAATCTACTTAAGCATGCACCTATCCAAATTATGTCCTATAATAATTATAAAACACTATTTTAGATTATAATACAGCATCAAGTAAAGTACATGCCATGGTTGAAGTATCACAACTCAAAATATTTGTTTCTTTCCATTGGCCGTGACCTCCAATGTTACTCGTTGCCGAGCCATTCGCCGTTGGTCCTTGGGAACTTGTTGTGGGAAATTAAAGTGCCCAAAGTGCAGAGATGGGGTGTACAGACAAATGATATATCAAGATTTGTTGTTAAGGACAACCTCATTGCTTGCAGTAATAGGTAATGCTATTTTGCATGCAAAAATAAAATTGAAACAATATTGTATTAAAATTTAGTTAATTGTATATATGTATATTACAGGGACGGCTGTGTATCTATATACGCAGTTAAAAATATCAATAAGAAACCACAGCTGCTGCATCATTGCAAGGATTGTCACAAAGATGGCGTTGTGGAAGTGTCGGCCTGTGAATTGATTACTAATAGTGATACACCTTATGTAATCACTGCATCGAACATTGATCAATTTGTGCACTTTTGGCCAACAGAAAGAGAACACTCACCAGTGTATAATACAATTGAGACACCTTCACGAGGTCAGTGTTGTTGCCTAACTAAAAATTATTTAAATTTAAATTTAAATTTTAAATTTTATATTATTTTAATCTTCCATACGAAATTATAAATGCGAAAGTAACTCTGTCTGTCTGTGTGTCTGCCACTTGTTCACGCCTTAACTATTCACCCGATAATCATGAAATTTTGCATACACATTGCCAGGAATGTTTTTTATTCTATTCTAAAATATAAGGAATTGGGCGCCACTGTCGCGTGGCGGCGCCACCGTCGCCACAGCAATAACAATGTCAGCCGTCATCAATCAAATTAACCAATAGTAATAATAAATCTGTAAGTGTAGGTATTGTATGTATGTATGTTTATTTGTCCATAACTCTGAAACGAATTAACTGATTTTCATGAAACTTTGTAGACAAACATTTAGACGTACAGGACACAGGATAGGCCGCTTTTTTCTTTTTCAAGCGGACGAAGTCGCGGGCGCCAGTTAGTTACTCATATATTTTCGGACGAAATCGCTGGCACCAGCCAGTTTAAAATATCTCATACATCAACTTGTTATAATATTATGGCCTCTTATGGTTACAGTGGCACAAACCGTTGATCTCGGAGAAGATGTGGGAGGACGATCTCTTGCTGTAAATTATTACCAAGACAGAATAGCCATCGGCCAAAGAGGGAACAGTATGCCCGTCTTGGTTGACGTTAATACTGCGTAAGTATCCATTTAATAGCAACGGAGGTTCATTGTTCGATTCCCGGCAGAGTCAACTTTGGAAATCAAAGTCGGTTCTGGAAAGTAGCGGCAGGTGGCAGGACACCAGCGTGAAATAATAGCATTTGTGCTTTTGTGTTTTGGTTATTGAGTAATATCCCATTAGCAAATACCGTATCAAGATCGGTTAAACGATTTAGAAGAAGTTAGTTGAAAAAAATCTTCTCGGCTAACTTCTATTTATTAATGACGTGAGTGGATGAAGGTGGTATGCCGCATAATTAAAATTTTACTTTTAAATTTTTGAGATAAGTCACCACAGAACTGATTTTTGTTACTAAATCATGAGGAAAAGTTGTGTAAACAATCTAAAATATTAATGGTATTATAGCAATTAAACACTTATATCATTTAATTAAAAAAATAAATAATTGAACATAGCTCCCTCTTCTATTCTTGACAAAAGTAAACTTTTCTGCATTCTTTGCTTTTTAAAATTAACCGTACATAACACGTACCCTTTTCAACTTTTTATTTTCCAAAAATGTCTTAAATCGACGATCTTAAGGTCTGTCATTCATAATCATATTACCTTCATTAAGCCAAAAAAACGAAAAAAAAAAACCCAAAAATGCGACATAACGCCTTCATCCACTTACGTCTTCATGACGTGTTATATCGAAATTATATTTGAAGGTGTCTAAAGACATTTTTCACCGCCCTTGTTGTGTCACAGGCAAAAATTGTGGTCTGTGGAAAGTACGAGAAATCCTGCAGAATTAGTGAGAGACATTCAATGGCACGACGATAACCGTGTCGCCTTCGTAAGCCACAGGGGATCGTTGCAACTTCTAGACACAAGAACTAATAAATTGGTATGTTTCTTTTATGATCTTGGAAGGAAAAAAAAGATTATATACAGTCGATGAACTCAGTATCATTCAGACACTCAAGGGACACTGTTTTGCATTCATACACTTGATAGTTACAGTTTTTGTGGAAAATTTGAATATATATATTTATTTAATTTTAAAAAGTAATTTATATAGTATATCAGCTGTCTGGTATCCATAATACAAGAATTATTTGCTTACTTTGGAACTAAATGGTGCTGTGTGGTAATATTTATTTATTTATTAAATCTCTATGAATATTTAGATATATGTATGTACATACATTTTTATGATGCACATATTTTGTCGATTAACTAATGTAAGAAAGTAACTTACATATCTTTCTTTTTGCTTCCATCTACGGGCATCAGTTTATAATAAATAATCCGCTAGATTTCGAGCCCGGTTGAATAAAAAATAAAAATAACTTTTGTTCAAGTACACTTAGAATGTTTATGCAAAGGTCGCCAAACATCAGATCAAATGTATTTTTTTTATATATATTAAGGTCGACAAATCAAAGATCAAAGAATCTGTGACAATCTCGACTGAACTCGCATTTTTTAAAAACTAGTTTATTGCATTTAATTATGTATACTGGTGATATGTAATACACAAGAATTTTGCCTTTAATAGAAATTTTCTCAATGAAGAGGTATGAGGATACCTCTTAATTTTACTTAACTAGTATAAAAGGTTATACTAGTTAAGTAAAGTGTTCAAAAAAAGAATGATGTACTCCGACAGTCATACGAAACAAAGGACCCGATGGAATCATCACTGTACTGTTTGAAAACGGACGGCGAGAATGTTGCCATTGTCGGAACATCTGAATACATGAGATGTGCGTTGTTCGACTTGAGAAGAACCAAATACGTACAGGTATTACCGAATACTAACTAAATCTTATATGCTACTAGCTGTTGCACGCGACTTTAACGCGTAACTTTTGAATGCACCATAAAAATGTATACCAAATGTTGTCCAAACTTTGATAATTCATATACGGAGTGTCCCAAGAAAGTACCTTAAATATCGTAGATACGATATTTTGCTGAAATAAGGCTTTAAGTTATTTTTAAAATTAAGTAATACTGCACTCAAAGATTTTCTAAAAATTATTTGCTTCGTCTGCGAATTGAACCGACTTAAATATGAAAAAAAAAAGAAAAAAAAAAAGAAAGGGATAACGTAAAATGTTTAATTCAAATTTCAAGAATATTTTATTTATACTAACTTTTAAAAATAACAAAGTCTTCTTTCAGCAAAATAGTCTGGTAAATTTAAATTTATAATGACGATCAAAAGAGTTTCTTGTAGAAACCTAATTGATAAATAAATATTTTGATTTTGATTTTTGATTTTGAATATCCTATCCACGATATTTAAGTTACTTACTTTCCCTTCATGTCACATAGTCTCGGTACACCCTGTATATATGATTTTCAAGCTTTTCGGTCAAGCCATAAACTACGAGTAAGCGCCTTAAGAACTCTAAGGGCCTCTTTCACCATGTGTCAAGTATATGCTAACCACCATTTAAAGTCTCCGGTCACCGGGGATGATGGTGCTGATGTCCCAAACGTTAAAAAAGAAAATAATAATTAAAAAAAGAATTACTTATCAAAGTGATGCCGTAAACTGAGTGCACAATTTAATAAAACATAAAATTATTTCTAAAAGTAACTAATCAACACTTTACTTGTAGTTGGTGAAAGAGGCCCTTAGACCAATTTGATTTTTCTTCTTCTTCTCTTTTAATGTTTTAGCTCCATCAGATCATCTCCGATGATTTTGCCAGTGTCATTAGTAAAAATAGCAATTTGTAATAGCCTTTTTTTTAAACAAAAAAGGCAAAATTGAAATTAAAAATCAAAAAAGTCAAGTCAAGTCTATAATTTTTCTTAGTTTTCCGAAACAGGTCCGTCAAGTCCAAAGCAGCTGGTCATGTCTTTGATTTTTCCTTTTCAGATGTACTTCACTCAAAGGAGGTCATCGCCAGTATATTGTTTAGACTTTGACTCGACCAAATTGATCACAGCCGCAGATATGGGCGTGTCGCATTTAAATTTCAACGTGAACGTCAGAACAGCATTGAAACGTGACAATTCTAAGAGTTGTGATTTTGTAAAGATTCCATAAAATAAGACATTCTGTCGACAAAAAGATGGGCCACATCTTACTCGAAGTGTTCATAAATTAAAAATGAATAAAAAATAAAAAATGTGTTTCTGGACGACTGTACCAATTTTTAGAGTAAATTTTTTTAGGAAGATTCGTAGGAAGAGAAAATTTTCTTTGTCCCATTTGAAGCTCTGGACTCTAAACTGGCAATTCAAATATGGATAAAATAATTTTTAATAAGTAATTAGATAAATGGAACTGGAAATTATTTACAAAAATAAAAAAATGAGTGGATTTTTTTATGAACTTTTTTACGTGCTGATGGGAAAAGTTAAGCCTAATGTTTTGTAAATTTAGTTTTTACAATTATAAATGCTTGAAAGACTGGAATGCATGTAAAAAAAAGAAACACAGAAAAAAATCAGTGAAAATGTATATAATATGTGAATAAAGACTTATTTATTATTAATATTTAGTTTTTTTTTAAATACTTATATCTCTACACTTTATAACATACACTTATTTACTTTATATAGATAAGTAAGTACTAGTATAATTATTTTAAAGTCGCTTTCCGCGTCGGTATAACCACTAACTCCTAAAACACGCAACGGATTTTGATGCGGTTTTCACCATCAATTATATAAATAAAATAAACCCGAATTAATTTTTGATATATTGCTCTATGGCTGTCGATTGGCTTTCGGCGTTAAATATAGCACTTTTGAAATGTTTAGCGCCCATTTTGAACTTTTAGATCCTTAGTGGGTAATTGAATACTTTATTATCTTTAATTTTTCTTGAGTACAATTCATAAAAGGAAGAGATAATTTCAAAATTAATTAAAAAAACTTTCCTTCATCGCGTCTTAGTTCCAGTGATTTAATTTCGCACTTTCAAAAGTGATTTGAATCAATTTGAATGAAAATGCACGAGCAGTCCGTGTTCCGTGGTACAAAGCTGTTCGTGTATAGCCGGCCTAATAGTTCCTTGACTGATATTGACAATGACAGTTGACAGCTGAAAATGACTTATGTCATGTGATGTCAAGATTATTAAGCAAGTCAAGTGTCAACTGGTTTCAAAAATCAAAATTTATCATGTTATTGGTTATAAAATAAATTAAACTTGTAGAAAAGCATTTAAAAAGAAATGGTGCGAAAAAAGTAAAATATACTGTAGTAATAGTAAATTGATCAGCCTTAAAAATGTTCAAATATAGACTCTTAAACGTTTTTAAGACCGCTTATAAATTTCACAAATATATCCTAACAAGAGTCCGATATTATTCGCCGGTTGGCTTTGGATTTATTAACGTTGCTATTTGTCAAGAGAAAAAAGAGTTAGAAACTCAATGGAACAGCGATGTTTTGGAGCACGAGTTTCTTATTCGCCAAGCTACCACCGTAAATGTGAATGCGGCGACACAACTCCTTACCGTTACTTTGGTAGCTATACAGGATACTAGCGAAAGGTGCACTGGAACTACTATTTCATAAGTAAACTTAATATGTTAAACTATTTAATATGCAAATAATGTAAACCTTTGACCAAACTTCTGTTTCATGACCAACCAAAACTAATATTAGGCACTTTTTTATGTTAAAGTCTACAGACAGCCTCATTATGCACTTGATTGAGGGTTGGTGAATTCTTAGGTACCATTTAAGTTATTAAACTACTGGCTGATCTTAGTCATTTTGTCCGTGTTGAAAAATATTACACCAGAGAATCTGAGGATGGTGACATTCTATCTATTATATTTTAAAACAGTCTAGGGAACCTAACATTTTCCCAGCTTAAAAAGTGTAGCCGTTTTTGTGTAAAAGAATCTTACAATGTGTAAAAATATGTCCATTCTCAAAAACTCATTTAGTAGGATAACTTTCTCAATGAAAAAAACTAACAATCGCCTAGTCTAAAGAAATGGAATATATTTGTAGATTAAGAGAAGCACTGACCACTGAGATTTGCTTAGTGAAACAAGCACTAGAATGGGGAGAGGAGGGCACACCGCCAGACCATTGGGATCGACTTGTTGCGACCAGAGGATCCCTTTGTGATCTTAAACATAATTTGAGGACTCTTTGTAGTAAGTTTCAACATGTCATGCAAAGTGTTTTTCGACTATTTTTCAGTGGCACAGATAAAACCTTTTAAATCTGTTTTTGAGAACATTTCACTGCTTAAAAACTAAAGGGCCATAAAACAAAAAAAATCCAAAAATCATACTAGTATATTGTCCATATTTAGTATATTTTGATCATTTTTTTTATATATTCGTAAATAACTTATATGCTTAAAACATTTAATGCTACAAATAACATTTCTAACGATGTATAATATGCATATATTTGGTATATATGGTAATTTTATTTTTTATCAATTAGCTCTCCTGTAAAGTGTAATTTTTATTTGTGGCCCTTTAATTTTTAAGCAGCTATTTATTTATTTAAAAATATCATACTATTTTTTTTTTATAATTTATATCTAGGATAATTTTAGACACCAGAAACACTCACTATAATTTTTTTTAAACATCATTTTTCGATAAATATTTCAATATTATTATAGTTAAATACTAGATATTGATGCCTTTATTTAAAGGTTATATGGACTATGCAGAAAAGTTAGCCACAGCAGCGGCCGAGATCTCTTTTTTGTCAGGAAATATCGCAGCTTCAGACGCCATTTGTGAAAGAATCGATCACGCAAATAGGTAAGATGTAAAATAAACAACACAACATTATAGGAAAGCAGTTTTTAATTAAAAAATCTTCTTTTTACATTCCAATTTTTTTCAACAAAACTATTTAAAAAAAATTCTACATACCCATAAAATGAAATTATATATCATATAATATTTACTTATCTTCACGGGAAGTGTTCTTAATAAAAACAAAACAAAAAATATATGTATTCATTAAAAAATATCCTTAAAAAAATTCCAAATGTCTGCATAAAGAATTTTTTTCTTTGGATATTTGTTATTTTTATAATCTTATATTTTATTTATTATACATATATATTTAATTATAATTTTATAATACACGAAACAAAATGACAGTCTTATTATAATGTAATTTTTAATTAGACAGTAAAATGACCATTTGTCATAGTCAAAGAGAATGATTAAAAAAAACTTAGTAACCAAGTTTTGTGCGACTTTTTAACTATTATTAACATTATAGTATTTATTATTAATAACATTTACCCCCATGTAGCAAAATTATGTAAACACAAAATTAATTTAAAAAAAAAATATTTTTTTTTTAATATTGAAAACAAATATTTGAAAAAATAAATTGAGTTTAATTTACATTTCACTGATTGCTATTAATTATCAGAAATATAGGAACATTAGAACTGTCAAGATTAGACTTAACTGTTCCATAAATCGAGCAAATCAAATAACATTTAATTTATTATAACATTTATCATCTTTCTTAATATTTATATATTTCTTGTTCTAGTTTAAATCCAATTAAGAGTTTTATTCCTTCAACAGATTTTTTCTCACATAATTAGTAGTTTGTAGGGATAAATTATTGTGAGAAAAAGGTTTACAAGTAATAAATAATACAAATACATATTTTGATCTATGTAATTATAGTTTTTGTAACAGATGCACTAGGTATTTAGGAAAATTTTGATTACCTAATAAAAACATAATGTTCCTATTGAGGCACACATTATATGAGAACAAATTTTAAAAAGTAAATAAATAAATAAAAATAAAAGTACACTTGAAAATTTTCACATTAGACTTGAGAAATCTCGAAAAAAAAGTCCTTTTATTGAATAATAAACGAATAGAAAATGTGAGATCATAAAACGAATTCTTTTTGTATTTTTATTACTACACATATTACTAAAAATATGTAATAATATGTATATATTAGGTATCTCAAAATTGAGAAATGCAAACACAATATCGGCGGCTTAGAATCTGTTTTTCTTCAAATTCAAATACTAGGAATTAATATACACCTTATTCATTCAAAATCCACCTTGAAATGTGGAGATGTGTAATTCAGAAGCCCCGTCGTGAGTCTATTCTCCTCATTCGTACGGCCGTCGACTCACCACACGAGTTCAACACATTATACCGCTGGCCATTCATATGAGACTTGAAATTTTTGGTGCGGCAATGAATGTGTTAATGGGGGGTTAACACATTCATTGCCGCACAAAAATTCAAGTCCCATACATATGAGACTTTAATTTTTGGTGCGGCAATAAATGTGTTAACCCCGCCCCTAATAACTTACTTTGTCATTATCGGAAATATGTGAGAGAGATGTTCAATACTCGTTTGGTAAATAAAATAAACTATATGGGGAGTTTGGGCACATTAGGCTAAATCTTTCGTTTTCAATTGTAAAATTTGCAAATAGTGCATTCATAAGTGACAGAACTGTCAAATTACTCCATCTAATTAAAAATCTTAACATCCATTTATATAAGGGTTTAAAGCCGGGTTCCGTCTTATTACTCGAATTGTAAATAATAGTAAAATTGGCCTACTCATTGGCTAATGGCTTGATACCCAAATCATTACTTGACCCATTGAATTGAGCTCGGATTATTTCGTTCCCAAGATTTTAATGTTTTTTTTTTATTACAATACAATTTGAAATTTCGAGGCAATATTTCAAAATTAGTAAGACTGTGAATTCGGCTTTAAACTTATACAAGCTCTAATAGAGAAGTGCGATATATTTTACATATAAATGAAAATATAAATTGGATATAAAAGGAAGGATATTTTTGATATTTAAAATAAAATTGCTTCATTGCTTTAAAATGAGTGTTGAAAAAAAATCTATTATGTAAAATTTATAAATGCCTAAAGCCGCTGGTTTTCGTTTTAATTATTCAAACTACATAATGAATATTTTAACGAAAAAAAAAACCTAAAAATAATAAGTCTTTACCTATATTTAGGTAACTTTTTTGGCAGTTACTAAAACAATTTTTTGACAGAAACAAGTACCAACTAGTGGACTTATTTTTTAAAAAAATATTGCCTAGATTACAGTAAATAGGCTGAAAAAAAAAATCAAAATAAATCATCTAACTAATACAAAGTAGATTGATTTATTCATCTGTTTTAATCGTAACTAAATTTTCATGACTGTCCACTCTGCTGGACATTTTAAATCTTATTTATTCATTTATTTATTATTAATGGCTTTTCACAGCCTTTAGTAAATTAAAATAACATCATAATAAGAATAATATGTAGGTATTTAACATAAAGAACAAATAATGTACGACAATAATTATTATTTTGACATAAAATCTTTTTAAAAAAAAAGTTCTCAAGAAATGTTGGCTTGGCAAATAACAACACTAAATAATTTGAATTATTTTTTATGTTACACTCGACATTGATCATGATAAAGTTTTAAAATTGTTACAGTCATGCGATTAGTAATTATTTATGTCTAATTAAATTAAAATAATATACAATATCAGACTTCTCTATTGTCTTGTAAGAGAGACTTAAAAACTGGCAACAATTTTGCAGAGTTTGCAACACCCAGAAGAAGTTGACTGACGACTTGCAACAGGAAAGTTTGGAAATACAACAGAGGGCCATCATCAGCTCCCCGCACCTCGAAGACAAACTAAAAGAGGATACCAAAAAATGAGAAAAAAAAATGCAAACAAATTATTGTTATAATAAGGAATAAATTTTTATTTTAGGACTTTAAGCTTTTTAATATTTTGTCTCCGTGTGACCCCAAAGAGTTAGTATTTTTGTCGAGGTGAGATAAGGTTCGTCACTTTTAAGTAGACCTTTGCTTGCACCAGGGCATTTGTCAGTCATGTCAAAATTTCATTTCAAATATTCTGTCAGTTGTCTGCATAGTGTTTTAGTTTCAATAGGAACTACGAAAGAGTCTACGATTTTTGATAAAGGAATGAATTTGAAAACTGAGGAAGCTTTTCGTACCCCAACTTTATATTGATCCGCCGCTTCAAAACGAGTGTGTACCTACGCTTACCGCCAATTTGGTCTGTATTTCGCTACTGCACAACGTCAACGCCCAGAGCTCTATCTATGTGCGTTCATCTATACAACATACCTTTAGAAGACTGCGTCCTTGCTGAGATGCGTCTCGATGTCGACGCGGCAGATGGGGCAGTGCTTGTTGGTGGCGAGCCAGCGGTCGACGCAGTCCATGTGGAAGAGATGCATGCAGGGCAGACGGCGACAGGCCGACGCCTCCTCAAACACGGACAGGCAGATGGTGCACTTGTCGTCCTTGTGGTGCGGCGCCGGCGCCGAGTACGCGTGCCGGTACGTGTTGCGCTCGATCACGGCCCGCGACGCACCGCGGCCCGTCTGCTCGGCGACGGCCCGCGCCACCACCGCCATCCGGACCGCGGACGACGCGCGCGACACCGTCGACAGGCCCACGGAGCCCCCCTGCGCAACCAATTGACGATTTAACCCGTTGTATGCCGCAGCGTAAACTCATAGTCTCAAGTGTCACTTGTGATACACACAGTAGGCGCAACGCGGATCCGCGTTCCGGCATACGAGTGGTGCAAAATTATTAACGCGGATGAAGGGTTAAGGAAAGGAGGGATTTATTATTGAAAGACTCGTCGTTTAGCATACAATCTCTCACATTTGACAACTGGCCTAGCTTGCCCGGATTAGTTGGCTTAATCCACGGATTAGTTATCCACGAAATTTATTTTTTCAATATGAAAATCAATTCAAAATGATGTCTCAAAACACAGCTTTTGAAAAAGAACTTACCATCATTGGTGGCTGAATTGAGATGTGCAAATGCGGCGGATGCAACTGTAGATGATGGAACATGTGATGATGCACGTGCTGGTCCACGCGACCGTCACTGTAATTTACAAAAGAAAAAAAACTTTACTATTATAAACCATAATTTGCATCATTTGGCCTCCGGTTGTGTTATCAAAATACTCTACAATACAATATAATATATAGTGAATATATTCCTGCAAATATAAAGCGAATACTAAACATACATATTACATACTGTGATTAAAGTAAAAACTGTTTTTATGTATCTTCAGACAGACAGACAGACAAACGCGAAAATCTACTTCCATGTCTATATGTTTGAATTATAATATGTAAGGATTATGCTCGCTAATAATAAATTCCCACATGGGATCATCTAATTCCAGTCCTAATCAAAGTACCTATACCCTCTAATTTGCTTCATGTTATTGACTAATTATAAATGGGTGAATAAAAATACACTTAAAAGATTTTAATACTAAAAATACTAAGAAAATCTACAAAGGTCACAGAGATAAAATGAAACCAACCCGAAAAAAGAGAACTCTGGTTCAGAAAATTCATCTAAATCCTCATATAAACACTCGTATTGGTTGTAAAGTAATTCATTGTCGAAATAATTTCGCGGTCTCCTGATGGTGAAACAAAAACTAATTATATTGAAGTGTAGGTATTATGTAAAGTAAGGCTTTTCTTAGTGTGTTTGTCATTGAGCCCGTTGGGTGAGTGGCTCTCCCTAACTCTCTGTCTCGGGGTCAACTTGGTTCGATTCCCGACAGGGTTACAAACTTTGTGAATGAACTTTTTAAAGTTGGCTTAATATGCTTCTTGCAACACCGCGGTGGCTTTCATTGTGTTATTGGCGTGTTATGGGTTAAAACCTTCCTCGAGAGCCACTCTATACATTGGTGAAAACAGCATGAAAATCGGTACAGTAGTTTTATGAGTTTATCGCGAACAGACAGACAGACAGACGCTGCGGAGGACTTTGTTGTTTTATAATATTTACTTTTTTGTCGCAAACTTTTATTAAGATCAGTGCCTACTCCTACCTTTTCTATAGTCTGTATTAAGCCTTATTCGTCTTCTGTTTATAATTTAAAAATCATTGTCGTATAATAAATCTAAAAGGTACTTACACAAGAAACGGAACGGTGCGCGATTCGTCATCTTCCGGGAACTGAAAACCAATTATATATTACATTAGTTGTATGTATGATGTATGTATTAAATTATAACACAAAGCTACAATATAAATTGATTTTACATCGAACAGGGCTTACTTATCTAAATGTCAACATGTTTTTACAAGAACAATCCCTACAGTCTAGTTTTACATTATAGTAAAATTCTTGCAACGATTATTTCATGGCATTTAATTTGACATGAAACTTTCAATGTAGATTTATTTTAAATTCAATGTAAAAATAAATAATTTCAATGTAGATTAAATGCATTATTTTCTTTAAACTTTTCATTCATTAAATTGTATTAAAAAATATAATTGAAGCATTCAAATAGTTAACCTTACAAAACATGTAAGATTTGTATATTTCTCCTTTTGTTTTCCTCTGTGAATGTAAATGTGCCTTTATAATGAACACAGACTTGGCCGCACCACCGCACGCGGTGCGGCTAAGTGTGCGTTCACCTTTAGAAGTAAAGTGATGCTTACATAGATTTGTGTTTGCTGCGTTGGCGGCGGCGCGTGCATCTCTCCCATCATACTGCGCCTTTGCACCTCCTAAATACAGTGTCACATTAGTGGGCGTCCCTTAATTACCAGAGGTGTTTAGGGAGGTTGAGCCAAATCTCACCCAATTTTGTGTGTAATTTTGACATATTTTACTTTTTTGCGCGAATGACCATAAATTGATATTTTGATGGAATTGAATAATTTGTACAAGCTAAACTGTAATGTCGAATTTGTTTTTATAACTTACATATTATATTACGTTGGCTATGCTTAATATATAAAATAAATAAATATGTAGCACTCACAAGCATATGCTGTTGACGATGCCACAGCCGCGAATGGACGAGGTAGGGCTGCGAAACAGGCATTCCAATGTAGAGACCAGCCGCTGCCAAAAGCACAAGCATTCCTTCATTTAACATATTTTATATCATTAAAAAAAAAACAACATGTCAGTCGTAGGAAACTGCACGTTACAAGTGAAAACTCGGGGCCGGCACTTCAACTATTATTATTCTAGGGAATAAAATTCTAAATCTTGGGACTTAAAAGGCCACGTTATCAGCGAGTAACGTATGGGCTATATTTTATAAAGTTACGCGGCAAAGTCGCGTGCAAGCTAGTTAGTTTATAATTTAATTTTCTTTTTATTAAATTTATTATAAGTAATTTTTTCTTTCGATCCTCCTGTTGCCGCAAACGTAATTAACAATTAAATAAAAATATAAATAAACTGACAGTTGGTGTGCGCAGGCGGTGGTCGCAGGCGGGCGAAGGCGCCGGGGTGCGCAGGCGGCGCCGGGTGCGCCACGTGGTGGGCCGGGGGTGCGAGCGGTGGCGCCGTGTGCCCGGCGTGGTGCGCCGCCGGCGGTGCGATCGGCGCTAGCGGTGGCACCGGGTGCACAGAATGGTGCGCCGGCGGTGCGAGCGGTGCTAGCGGTGGAACTGAGGGCACGGCGTGGTGGGCGGGAGGCGCAGCGTGCAGCGTCAGCCTGTGCGCCGCTGGCGGTGCACGCGCTGGGTGCGGGTGGTTGCTGCCGCAGCAACACCCACGGCACCCAACCGCCGAAGATGGCTGCCCTCTAACGTAACAACAGTTTTTATTGTATATGACCATTTTGAGTCACATATAAAGTTTGACAAGTCTCAAGTCTCGGGATCTCACTGGGGTGTTCCTGGAAAAGTGCATCCTTTTGGGGGCCGTCATTGCACGACGAAATTAAACACATAAAAATCTCTTATTTGCTAAGAATAATATCCACTAACGCGATTCTTATTGTGTCTATTAAGGAAAAGACACTTTGCTATTGTGTTCCGTACAATGAATATAATAACAATTAAGTTCGAGACTATTATATTATCGACTGACTAATCGAATTTATTATAATGAAGTTTATTTTTGGCAAGTTATGTAAGGGTTATGTAAAGGTTTGTAAGGCCAACCTAAGACATAATATAAGAGTCTGGAGACGCCTCCTAAAGATCTCGTGGACGGCATTTGGCACCAATGTATCCATCCTCAAAGAGCTTCGTGTTAAAGACAGACTACCGTCAACTGTGCAATTACGAATACTGAAGTTTTTTGGTCACGTCTCTAGAAGAGACTGGTGTTTCAAGGCCAGGCAAGAGAGCACGCGGTCGATCGCCATCTCGCTGGATAGACGTCATCACAAAGGCCACTGAGTCCGTCATGGTCCAGTGTACTCGCGACGCCTTTAACCGTCAGAAATGGAAGCACATCGCCAGGAGAGCTACCCTCGGAAATTATATCGACCCAACGAACACCCCACGTGTACCTCGTCAGTGCACCCAGGACCACTCTGACAAGAGTGTCCGACTAAGAAGAAGAACAATTGTCAGCTTATGGTCACGTTTCCACATTCCACATTTTATTATAACATTTTATCTAGTCAATTTACTTTTCATCACGCATCAAAACATACAAACGTGAGTTTATTTAAATGTTTTGCTCATTATTAACCTGGTTAAAATCAAAGAAACACTCCTATGTGTCTTTACTTTGATTTCTCATGGATAGTTCAATCTGCTTGATCAGCTAAATTACTAAACATACTTTATATATAGGCTTTTATCTGTTAATATCACGTACGAAAGATCATACAACACAATATACATATTTGTAGTTATATAGAAGCTTAATATACTCAATTCTTTAACTTTACTGAGAATAAAAGCTTATTTTATTTTTATTAGTACTTTAATTACAGTAATACACTTGATGAAGCGCGTCGTGAATCTTCGTTCGTGCAGAAAAAAAAGCCTAATCTCACCATTAACCTTAGATACAATTGCGATACCATTTCCCGCATTTTAAAATTTCGTCTTCTACGCTGGTACATCGGTAGATTCGGTAGGCCATATCTGTTGGTTACTACTGTATACCATGATGTTTGTGATAAGATTGTGTAATAAATTATTACCTGTTCTCCGGAAGATCTAGCAGATAAGGAGGCGGCAATGGAGGCATCGTATGCTGCGCGGGAGGCGGAGGCGGGACTTGAGTGCGCGGCGGAGAGGGCACATTGGCCGGAGGGACGCGTCCCGGTGACGACGTCCCGCTCTCTCCTCCGGGTGACGTCAAATCGATCACCATACGCTATAATTATTTTTATTTTAATAAACCATCAATCTATACCAATATCATAAAGAGAGAAGAATTGTATTAACACAAACGCGAGAACGAGATTGCATTCCCTAGTTGATATATAGATGTTATTATAGATAGTTATGTTATAAAAATAACAATATCGTCCCGCTGTCTCGAACTAACTACGACAACAATTCTGTGTACCATAGATTACCCACAACCTACAATGATAAGTTCGCGCATTTGGACATTTTTCACCTCCCCAAAATATCTTTTAAGCGCAGCATTGTGAATACACTGAAGGAGACACACACACACACACACACACACACTTATCAAACCCTACCCCAGATCCCCTCACCCTTTGTTTTGTTCAGAATTAATAACTACAAGTAGTATTCAACTAATATATAATTTTTAAGTCTCTTAAGTCTTACACAATAAAACCCTATAATTGACATTGTAAGTAGTGAATTGTATCTGTTTATGTTGTTTTTTGTTTTGCTGTTGGGTTTGTGATCAAAGTAAATAAATAAATAAATACAGTTAAAAGTTTTGTATTGAATTAAGTTAATGTTCAGTCTTTCAAACGGGAGATGGTAGTATAATGCCAGCATTATTGTTGTTATTATAAAACCACTATAACATAACCTATGTTCAGCAAATAAATGAATTATTATAAATAGTCCTATCAAAATAAAATAAATGTAACATATTATGCTTACTGGATTCATATCTTCTAACAGCTGTACATCATCATCTGAGCTATCCGACACCCAATCTAACTGTAAATCAGGA
Organism: Synanthedon vespiformis; assembly: GCA_918317495.1. Lineage (NCBI taxonomy): Eukaryota > Metazoa > Arthropoda > Insecta > Lepidoptera > Sesiidae > Synanthedon > Synanthedon vespiformis. Next base: position 5,162,285 of record OU906964.1, read on the forward strand.
GCAGAAAGATCATCCGGGACCGGGGAACTTTGGGTTTCCTAGAAAGGTACCAAAACATATTTTTAAAAAAAGTCACACAATAATTCAACATTGAACTATCATCGCTGGAGTAAAGAAGTTTCATTTCAAAGAAATTATCATAAAAATTTACTTTGCAATATAATCAAAATGTTTTTGTGTTGCATACCTTATCACAAGTTGAGCTCCTGACATTAGGCACTATCCCAGAACTAGTACCGGGTTGAGGTGAAAATGGATAATTGGCATTTCCTTCATTTGAAAATGTGGGACTATCTCCTAGATCTCCAGATGCGTTTGAATCTTCATATTTAAACCTTTTAGGTTCATGTTCAGACTTCATTACAACATCTTCCATTGATTCACCAACTGTATCCAAATCTCTTCTATTTGAGGTATTTGGTTCCACTTTTACTCTTACAGACTCTGATGATTCCGTTTTTATAGTACGAGATTGAATCGGTGCAATTGATTCAGTAGTTCTCCCTTCATCCATTGTATTTGTCTCCTGCTTGATTATTCTCTGTGCAGTCGGTTCTTCCTTGATGTGGACTGCACAATTTGAAACCGATGGCCTAGCAACATTATTCGATTCATTGCATGAAGGATACCTATTTGTAACGCGACTATGATGGGCATGATTTAATGAACTACGACCCTGGCATTCGGGGAAAGGATCCACATGACACTGAGCACAACCATTATTTCCAAAGCAGAAGCAACCATTTAATCTAGGACATGTTGTATGCTCTTGTTTTGGTTGCAAGGTGGGGTTCCTATTGAAATAATTATTTTCAGCAGGTCTATGTGTTTGACATTCATTAGTCCTTTCATCTGCGCGAGTGGCTTGATTGTTCAAATCTGAATCACCGGCGGCTTGCTGTGAAGATTCACCTCGGGATTCGCGTTTTATATTCCAAAGCAACGGCGGAGGTGGTCTATTTAAATAACTATCTGCATTGTTACTTTGATTGGTCCTGCTTTTATATTCGGGATGTGAATTTCTTTGATTAGTACCGTTATCCTCCTCTTCTGAACTTAACTCTATGAAGTTTGTATTACTTTCATTTTCCTTTGACTGTCTCCTGTGCGGTGATATATTTAATACACGGCTAGGTCTTTCCAAATTTATTAGGTTACCATCAATATCTCCCGGCGACCAACGAGGATAAATTGGATAAAGTGATCTCATTTTCTCAAGTGTTTCAGTCTCCGACATAGCCGCATTTCTTGTAAGAGAATTGTTTGAGTATGGGATAGGATTGTTTGGACAGCCTCGATCATCATTAACCACCAGTGAAGGATAAGAGAAGAGAGAAAATTCATTCCCTGGTCGGGTCGCAGGCGGGTATTGTGAATAATTAGAAAAATAATAACTCTGTTGATTGACTGGTGCTTTAGGCTGATATCGAATATTTATATCACGAAACCTTCTGTTGTTACCGTCACTATCTATAACACAATCCATTGAACTTGAACTGTCTTGTAAGGGTTGGTACTCCTCTGGTACAGGAGTACGATTTGAAGTGGGATGCAAAAGTGGCTCCACGTTAACCTCGTATGAATGAGTTGGAGATGTTGTGTTAATGTAACTTGAATCAGACTGTACCATAGGTAAATTCAATGTGTTTGTAGATATGTTTATGCTGTCTGTAGATGAAGGGAGTACTACAACATCATCATCACTTTCAGCAAACAATGTATCACATTGTATTTCCTCTGAAAATGTAAAATAATTTTGTATTTAACCAAATAGTAATTAAACTACTGAGAAGCCCATTCAATGAGTGAGCTTGCCTTACTCTACTGTCTTAGGGGTTAAAAATCACAAAATCGGATCAATCAATCAGTCTTTGATTTTCTTAGCTAGTGTGAAACTATACTAACAAATAAACAAACACGACTTTCTTAATAAGTTTTGGACAGTTAAATGGACAGTTTTGAAAATTTTAGAAAAAGTAACCATTATGATAATTATAAATAATCAGCTGACTAACATGTTATAAATATAACCACCTTCAGCAAAACCGAAGCCGAGCCGAAGCCGAAGGTTTCACCGAAGGTGGCCAAAGCCGAAACTTTGGTCCAACACTAGAATTGTATAACATTTTTTAAAGTTGTTCTCCAAATATGATAGACCTTCAATAAGTAATGAAAAAATACATACCGTTTCTTGGCTGCGAGTCATTAACTGTAGAAGTAAATGCTGATTCAAGTATAGCTCCTAAAGATGAGGGGCCTGGTGCATCCCAAGGCTGGTCGCCTTCGTAATTTTTGCGAGACATTTTCAATTCAAGTAATTAAGTTATCGTTGTGCAAACCATATTCCAAAAGGAACTTAAAATGTCAAAATTATAATATAGTTTTATATTGTCATTGTTTCAATCTCCATACACGTAAGACATCACTTGTAATAGTTGTAATTACGATGTTCTAAACATCTTGAAATGTTAATTGTCCAAACCTGTTAGAACGAAACTAAAACATTGATTTCTTTTATCATTTAAAAATACACACTGTACTTTAGACAAAACATACTGCAAAAAGCAAAAAAAAAAATATTACTGTAGTTGACGAAAAATTTCATTTACAGCACAGAATAGAAAGAAAAGATTATTTATTTGATTTGATATTATCAAATTCTGTCAGACAAATATGTTTAACTCTTAGGACATAGAGTAACCATAGAGAGTAACTTTTATATTTCTTTGGACAAGACCAAAGAGTATAGTAATATATAATAGTCAAACAAATAATTTTGTTTTCACCGTACACGGCCTCACACTCTCGCGAAGTTGGGCGAGGCGAGGCAAATAAGAGAGTGTGACGGTCACCTCGCCCTACTTCGTCCAACTTTACCTCGCCTCATGCTACTTCCATTTTTTGTCGGTTTTTGCGACTGAGTCAAAGGCCTCAAAGCCGCGAGCATAGAGTAACTTATAATGGTTAGGGAGCCCACGGTGCTAAATTTGGACTTTAAAGATTGGATGGTAAGAAGTATCAGCACGATTAGGAATTTAGGCTGAACCGTCTGTATGAAAATCTGAAGCGCTCGAGTATTACAAAATGAGAATCGTCAAAAATATTTTTTGCATTTTCAAAAAGCTGCCACGAGCTTGCGTTGCATCCGAATCATCTGAATTTTAAATGGGAGCTTAGTTTAGGTTCACTTAACATCCCCTCTGAAAATCTGACGCGCTCGAGTTGTATTTGTAGAATTATTATAAGTTGCTTTAGATTACTTCGGATTGGATTTAATGAAATGAAAAGTTAAACAATACAATGTGATGACTATATATTTCTTTCAATAGGAAGGATATAGAACAGTTTACAGCGCTAACACATTACAATGGGACATATAAGACACGTGGGGAATATACATTGGCAATATCTGACGCGCTCTAGTAAATCCAAAAATCCCTTCTTGGGCTCGCCTACCATAATATATATTTTGCAACGCGAATGAGCTTCTCGCGAAGTTGAACGAGTGTGTAGCGACGAGAGATGCATTTCGTGCTCGGTCAACTTTCTCGAATACTTCGTCGAGGAACTTCGTAAGTGATTATATTCTTTTTGGAATTTCGCGAGAGTAGGCCGCATATGAATTGTGATTATTTATAACTTTTCACATATATTATAAGTTACTCTATGCATATAACCAAAGAGTAAAATAATATATAACTAATTCTGTGGCTGTGGTAGTGCGGCTGTGGCTATTAACTAGTCTTATGATCTGTGGCTATATTTCGAATATTTTCGAAACTTTGTATTCGTGATAGTGATATACTTTACATAGTTGAAAACTTGAAATATTTTATGCCGCCGTTTAAATTTTTGAATACGGTAGCTACAAATACGAAGATGTCTTCGAAACACTTGCCAATTTTCTTAGAAGGAGAAGTAATCAAAGGTTTTGGAAGAGGTTCAAAGGATTTAGGTTGTCCTACAGGTAGGCACTTCTCTGATATTATTTATGTTATCATCCTTCTGTAACCTGCCGCTTACTTGTGTTATAGGCGACGGTAGCCACTTAGACTGTCAACCTGTCTGCCGACCTTGCTGTTATACACTGACTTGGACAATACTGTTACACAATATTGACATAACTACACTTTCAAGTTTCATGATACTTTTCAGCACATGATCTTTTTTCTACATTAAAAAATAGTGCTTCATTAATTTTACAGCAAACTATCCGCTGCAAGTTGTACACGAGTTACCCAAAGATTTTCCACCTGGTGTTTATTTTGGATGGGCACAAGTTAACTGGGGAACTGTCCATAAAATGGTTGCCAACATAGGCTGGTGCCCATTTTATCAAAATAAGGAAAAATCCATAGTGAGTATTTAATTTTAAGTTGTGATAGTAATTCCAGATAAATGAGCTCACCAACAAACTAAAAGTCAGAAATACAAGTCAGGATCGAGAGAAGTGCGTGTTTATATACTGCCCTACCACTCACTTCGCTTTTGGCAACAGTAGACCAAATATATCCGCTCTGTGTCTTATGCACAATGTATTTTATATGTTATATTTTTTTATTATCTTTATTTATTTATTACCTTATTATTTATTTTTATTGCTTTCTTTATTTATTTATTATTCAAAGTCGTCCACCGCCTCTGTCTGTTCACGATAAACTCAAAAACTACTGCACCAATTTTCCTGCTGTTTTCACAATGGATAATGGTTCTCGTATAAGGTTTTAGTATATCAGTTACAAAATTACGCGGGCAGCAGCTAGTATTATATAATAATATTAAAAACTATCAACATCACCTGCAGCGCCTTACATAGATAAATTGTTGTATACAATTTTCATTGACTTGTATCCTTATATTTGAAGTAGGGTGGGTCTAGTGTTTTTTTAATGTGTCAAACTTTAGTTACTCACAACTTCTTTTTTACATTTTCAGGAAACACATATTATGCACAAATTTCATGAAGACTTTTATGGTTCTACTTTAAAAATTAGCATAGTGGGATACTTGAGAGGAGAAGAAAACTTTGACTCATTGGACACTCTAATAAAAGCCATTCAGAAGGACATTGAAAATGCAGATAATAAATTAAATGAACCGGCATTTCAACAAATAAAGTATCATGACTTCTTTGCAAAGAAAGCTAAAGTTATATGAGACCAAATGAAGTTAGTCCAATAGTTAATTATACTAAGTACATAATATATTAAGAGTTGTACAAGGTACTTATTTTTAATCATTTCTCGTTTAAAATTTACAGTTTAATTTATAATTAAATAATATATTCATTGCCTCTTGATAATTGATTGATTGAATCAGAAAAATCTTAATTCAATTGAAGTCAGAAAAAGATCATGTTTCTTACTAAGTACAATGAATAAGAAAATATTGAAAATACTCATTTTCAAGCCAAAATCAATCTTAACAAAACATCACAAATATTCAGGTTACTTGTATTGACTAGTAATAATTCTTATTTACTATATTATTATTTTTATTCACTATTTATTTTCTATTGACCATTGACTAGTGATAATTTTCACTTTTTTTTTACAATGACCGAAACAGATGTACAATAAAATAAAAATATTCAAATTGAATAATTTATGTATTAAAAAGTACTTATACTTGCATTGCATTCCAATGATTAGTCATTGCAATTAATTAGTTTAAAAAAAAATCATAAAGTGATTTTGATTTGATGCTCTTTGAACATTTTGGTAATTTTTGAATGTGCGAGTGAGATTGCAATATAAAAAATATTGATAACTCATAATAAGAAGTAATAAGGAACCGTTAACCGTAGCTTTGCCCTGTTTTCTACCATGGGTTTTTCGATTACAAATAGAATTAGTGAAGCCAGCCACTGCCAAAGACTTTATTCATAAAGAATAGAAGCAGCTTAAGACTATATTACTTGTATAAAACGCAACGATCCACTTTTCGGGGAGGTTGGACGCTGTGAAATGTTAGTTACCTTACCAATAACAATAATATGTTTGCGATCTAGTAAATGTGTCTTGGAGATAGTGCAGAAAACTGAAAGGAGAGCTAGATAAGGTCACTTAGGACTGATTTTGTTTGACCCAATACATTATTATAATATGTATTATACCTTTTATAATGCAATATTTTTTTTCCAAGTCAATTTTCAATTTTTATAGTGCTAAAAAGGCAAAATTTGAAATATGCATGCCAGACTTCGTTTTTATCTCCCAAGTAATTACAACTTACCTGAAATGTGAACGTAAATCCAAAAATTTGACAGGAGGAACATTGCAATTGAACGTTTTTTTAATATATCATTCATAATAGCATAATAACGAATTTTCACGTGATAGCGATCTATCTAATAGGTATGTACTAAATATAAAAATGGAGGCCTTTAGTTATTAATGTATGAAGGAGTTTGTTTTGTATGGCGTTAAAGCAAGATACTTCTATATGTAACTGCTTAAATATAAGTACTTATCTAGAAAAATATTATAATTTAAGATATTGAAGGATTTTCCAATTAGTTACATTCATTTGTGGGTGTACACCATGTTATTGTGATAATATAATGCAATTGAATATATAATACTGTTTTTTGATGGAATAAAGTTTATTTCTTGTTATTGAAACTTAATTTTTATTTTCCCTTTTGTCTATGTACCAGATAATAATTTTTAATGCCTTCAGTTAGTGAATTTCAGGAGGTTTCTACTTCAAAGGTTTAAAAACTTTAAATGATCTTCCAATTTATATGGTAGAAATGATTATATACCAACTTTGTTTCATTAAATAAATATGTTTTATCCTAAAAGGTAAAAAAAAGACAAACTCCCTTTGAAAAAGCCTTTATTAATATTTTAATACAGTTTCTTTTTAAAATGTGTTCATTTTAAAAAATACCACTCCACACAACTGTCTTTCATCTTATATTTGAAAAAAAAAAATGCATTCTTAAGAATTAGGGCTCTCTCTCTCCAGGAATTTAGTGTTGTTTCCTTCTAAAGGAACATCCTGAAACAAAAAACAGAAATATTAAGATTTATTAAATGTCCCATCTACATCAACAATCAAGCATGAAAACATATTTTTCAATTTATCAATACATGGCAAGAAATTAAGACATTCCTTTTAAGTTTTGTAGCAATCAGTTATTAAAGATTTTGATAAGATTCTGACTCAATAAGACAATTAAAAGACAATGCATATTTTACAAGATCGATTTGATCTCATAAACTAGATAGATAAGTTTTGGCTTCTTCATTGCTGAAGGTTGTGCCCGCTCTGAAGTGCCTTGGTGGCATCAACCAGCAGCTGTTTCTACTCCACTCTATCCTTAGCCTTTCTCATAGCCTTTGCAACCGTAAGGCCTGTAAGATGCACAATTTGGTCTATCCAGCAGCTAGGAGACCTATTGCCATAACTTATAACTTGCAATAATATAAGCATATGTGCTATTGTGTTTTGATGAATGAGTAAGAGATGCCAGAACCCATTTCCCTACCTTTAACCCTACTGTAGTCGGCAGTGCACTTGCAGCACCTGTGGTGTTTACTGTTTTGCTTGTTTTTAGGCTATGGTAGCCATCTACCGTCAAGTGGACTGTGTTCTAATATTTAAAAAGAATCATTTCAAGCAAAAGATCCATTAAAAAAATGGCATTTGACTTGCATAAACCACTTTCACAACTGAATGAACTTTCTAAAAAAACTTTATGCATTATTTATTTGTATGAAAATATTTATTTATATGTAAAAATTGAAAATTACACAATCATTACAATTTCTTATATACATAACAATATACTGTACATAAACAAAATAGATAAGATATTGTTCTTCGGTACAACAGTCGCACCACCATGATAAATTTTAATTTCACCATATTTTGTAAAAACCTTTTATTTCATTAAAAAAAAATTATTTTAATAAAAGTATTCTTAACAATCCCTTTACTTACATTATTTTAACAATACAAGACTAAGACATGAGGAACATGATCTTCACCACAGAAGAACGATTAACCATACAATTAACTATTTCTTGTTTTTATAATGACGTAACAAAATAAATAAAAATCTCACTTACATACTTCTTGGTTACAAACTTAATGCAGTTTTATGTTTTCAAATATGTTTCTTTGTTTGTTTTAATATTACGAAATTGTGCATTACATAGAGGCACAAACATTGAGATAAAAAAATATATTTACCTTCAGTTAGTCTAGCACGGCCACCTGTAGGCTGACAGAGTATCGTCGAACAACCAGAGCATACAACAACCCTCTGTGCATGGCTAAACACGGTGGTGATTTTGTAACAACCTGGGCATTTCACATCCATGAAATACGAATTTGGATGTGGCACAAGTCTCTTCAACTTATGTTTCCTCCTCTCCGAGGCAGGGCTTGGGTGCAATAAATCCACAGCGAGCTGAAAACGTTCCACAATTGAGGTTAACAAGTGCCACATATAATAATCACAATATTGTCTCACAATATAAACTCGACACAATATCGCTAATAACTATATAGAAATCAACAATAGAACACTAGAAATAGACGTTTTACATTTATAAAAACCAGATGCCATTACATGCCATGTGTAAAGTTTTATACGCAATTTTGATCAGTCAACAAAAACGAATTGATATAATTTTCACAATAGTAAAATAAATCTCTAAAGGAAATAACTTATAAATCATGCGAATTTAACACAAAATTGGATATTTGAACGAATATTTAGCGATAAAATAAAAAAATACACACCGGCATGGTTTCAGCTTTAATGCAGAACCGGAAAAGGAAAGAATTCGAATGAACCAAAAATAAGAAATTAAACCAAAGACAATTTGTATTTTTGACAGGGTTGTCGTTTTAAAAAAAATGACGCGAGACATAGTGCAATTCAAAGGACCAAAGTCTGACCCAAAGAGTATAGTAATATATCTGACCCAAAGAATTAAGTAATCAAAGTTAACTAAATTAACTACTTAATGTTAACAATAAATTTTATTAATGAATGTGCTATTCAGAAATATTAATAAAACAATTTCAGACTTTCACATGGTCGACACAAACTGTTCGGCTAAAGAATCGCCCATTTCGGGTATTTACAATTTTACATTACAGTGCATTAATTTGCTTGTGTTTGTCTGGTTAGCGTACTAGTTAGTCTGTGTCTAATGACTTGACATGACATTGATTGACTGACATGACATTTGACTGACGAGTGACGACCAAGCGACCAAGCTGACGCGACGACCACGTGACGACTCTGACTGATGACTTATAACCATCTTATAAATAATAACATTAACAAAACGTGGTTTAATTTTATTGTAAAATAAAATATTGTGTCTTATATTATTAAATAATTAGTCCTTTACATTCACTTACTCTTTAGTTTGGTTAGTGGTTATTGGTGCACTGCAGGTTATTGTAAAATGGCAGACGAAGAGTATGAGGGGGAAGACGGTGGAGGAGACTATGACGACATTGCTGAAGACGACGACAATATTGAGGAGACCGAGGAACAGGAAGAAGAAGGTTACAACAATGTGCAGTGTCTCGCGCCCGGCCAAGCTGGAGGTGGCGTTGAAAAGTCAAAGAGAATCACTACACGTTACATGACGAAGTATGAAAGGGCTAGAGTTTTAGGTAAAATTGTACAATCCTTGCATTATATTTCAGTAGTGTACTACCTACTATAGTCTATATAAACATTAAACTCAAAGCTTAGAGGAAATAGTGGAGCTGGTATTGTAAAATAGTAACTTTCAAAAAGAGCAGGTCTGCCTGCTTCACAATTAGAATGAAAATCCTCTGTAGTCTTTTATATAATGTTGTCTATAATGCAGAAATTTAAATGTTGTGTTGCCAATGAATCTCCCCATTCATAATAATTTATGTTGTGATCAAAGAGTGTAACCATTAACTATTTTATTCCTCCTTTTTAAAGGTACAAGAGCATTACAGATAGCCATGTGTGCCCCTGTCATGGTCGAGTTGGAAGGTGAAACGGATCCTCTGCAGATAGCGATGAAGGAGCTTAAGCAGAGCAAGATTCCTATAATTATACGCAGATACCTCCCAGACCACTCCTATGAAGACTGGAGCATTGATGAGCTCATTATAATAGATCATTAGTTATTGCTAAATTAAATAAATAAGGTTAATTTAAATTAAATAAGGTTAATAATTTTAAAAAATGTGTATTTTCTTTTAATTTAAACAAACATAGCTGCATCAGTTTTTTAACCAAACATTGTTAGAAACCATCACAGTAGACAGGAAATGTTCAAGAACAATGTTTTGTTAAAATTTTGGTGCAGCGGACATGGCTTAAGAATGTCCAGTGTTTAGTTTTTCACAAACAGATATTGCTTTTAAATCAGTATACTGTAAATTTGATAATTTGGGAGAATAATTTTATCATTCCCTAGTTCTTTAAACACAAACTGAGATAAGATACATTTAAAATGTAATTCAATTTGAGTTTTTTTACTAACAAATAAACATAAGCAAAAGTTTTTTGTTTTTATCTTTACATACATGCCGTGGCACAGTATATGTAGTAGTACTACAAGGCTGTGTGGTGCTATAATTTCATGTTAATGCTATGCTGTAATATGCTATCATAGTCACTTTTTTTTTATTAATTTTAGGTTTTCCAATTTTTATGGAAATAAAATATGTAACTTATGTTACTGATTACTGGTAAAAAATATATATTTTGTTTATCAATTTTAAAAATCGGATGAGTGATGAGATATTATGTTTGAGCGAGAGATTCCATGTTGCCTTTCTTGTAAGAGAACACACCTGATTAATTTAACACCTGATTTTTTTTTTAAGAAATTTTAAAATACACGTGATTTTGGGTAAGGGAAAAAGTAGCTTAAAAAGTCACGTGATTAATGGACGACCCCATAACTCGTTGAACGACGTTGAGCTTTCTTACAAGGCCCATAGTTAGAGACCATATATTTTATGAGGAGAACTCTTTCACGTAAAAACTACTGAATGGATTTGGATAAAACTTGGCATCCAGATAGTTTATAATTACATACCTGAATTAACACTTCTAATACTTTTTATTCCGGAAAAATGTTAAGTTCCCGAAAGGCAAGTAATTGGGCGCCACAGACGTCACAACGATAAAGATATAAGATGGACGAAGTAGCGAGCTGCAGGCTCCAGCTATTTTATAATATTAGTATTGATTAGTATAAATGATAGCGATCTTGAAATTCGTTTTAAAAATAGTAACAAAACTTAGAAAATATAATGTAACAGTGGGCTTGTCAGTACAGTGAGGCGCATTTGCGTGACCGCGGATGCACGGGTGTAGGTAATCATTTCAAATTGACAACTTGAAATATTAGTCCGTTTGTGCTGGGAGAAGTGTGCTTGGCTTGGCTTGCGCCAACAGATAATGTATGTCGGTGATTATTATTAATCAATAATGACAGACCTTAATAAGATTAGATAGTTAGATGTGTCACAATACTAGACGACTTTAAATACGCGAGCATCAATCCTTACTATATATTGCTATTACTATTTACTTTTACTATTATTACTATTACTATTTACTATAATAGTATAAATGCGAAAGTAACTCTCGTCTGTCGCGCTTTCACGCAAAAACTACTGCACCGATTTTCATGCTGTTTTCACCAATGGATAGAGTGGTTCTCGAGGAAAGTTTTAGTATACAATTTACAATAAATTTAAGTAATCGTCCGAAAACCATAGGAATTATTTTTCAAATTTTTGCTCGTCTTGAAATCGGTGTCGCTGTCATGGAAAAATGTTTCCAAAAACGAACTACAGCGCGTACGAAGTCGTGGGCACCAGCTAGTATAAATAATAGTCTCGGCGTGAATATTAAAACTATAACAATTAGTTAAAACACACCTTTAACCTCTACTTATATAAAAATAAACAGAGATAGTAATGTGTGCTATTTAGCTTTTGTTGACTTTGCCAATGTTCATTAGCATCTGTTGATGATCCGTAGGGTGTGATTAATTTGTATCTACTGATTAATATATGTGTATTGTGTACCTTTCTTTGTTTATCTAATATTAGCTGTTGCACACGACTTCGTCCGCGTAACTTTATAAAATATAATACATTCGTCGTGTCTGTGAAACCATGGAAATACACATACAAAATTTCAACCCAATCGGTCAAAACGTTTAGTAGTTGACATACCGACAGCAACACCACCTACCGGGTCCAGTTGTATTTTTAAATAATCCAGGAAACTATCGAAATACCCATATAAAATTTCACCCCAATCGGTTCAGCCGTTTAGAAGTGAAAAAGATGTGAAAAAGATAAGTACGGAAGGATAATTCTTACTACCCGTTGTCCTATTACCCGTTTTCCCGTAGGAATGAAGCCTTTTCCCGCTGTAAATAGTAACCTATGTTCATCACGAATAATGTCGGCTTCTAATCGTAAAAGAATTTTTCAAATCGGTCAAGTAGTTTCGGAGCCTATTCAATACAAACAATCAAATCTTTCCTCTTTATAATATTAGTATAGCGCCAGTCCCAAAATGTTATCTCTAGCTCGGTTTTACCGCACTCTAGGTTTATTTTTTTTAATGTTAAGGTCGACAAAGGCTGACGGTCCACTTGATGGTAGGTGGCCACCGTCGCCTATAACACAAGCAACGCCATAGGTGTTACAAGTGCGCTGCCGACCATAAGGAAGGATGCATCCCTTACTCACTCACCGAAACACTACACTACAGCACATGTGCTATTATTTCACGACCATCCAACTTTTGAGTGGACGTCCTCTGGTGCGCTTGGCTGTATAAATTTGTAGATAAATTGAATAGTTAGAGGTAGGTAAAACCTAAATTAAAATTATTTATTGACTACAAGTATTATGGGTTAGTCACGAGAGTTCGCTATCCGTAAACTTGACCTGAAAAATGTGGGTAAACAAACATCCAATGAAAATAAGTTCCATTTTAACCACAAATTCGCTGAAAATTCTCATCTGACGTATGGATGACGGATTTTGTTTTTTACATTCCTCTTTCACACTGGTTATGAAATGTAATCATCAATATTATACTAATAATAAATCTGTAAGGGTTTGTTATGGAGTAAGTTACTTTGTTTTAAAAGATATCGTATTTATAGGCTCTAATAGACATACATGATAGGCTAAATTGACCATTATTCAACCATTTTTAGTATTTTTTTCTGAATTTTAGAATGTACGAGTATGTATGTATGTTCCTCTATACTGTACTGATGAAACTTGGTAGAAAAACATTTAGACGTAAGTATAGGGCACAGGATAGGATAGTTTTTTTTTTTTTTTTTTTTTAACGCGGACGAAGTCGCGGGCACCACGAATATGGTTAAAATTTGCTTCATTAGGTAATACCTAATGGTCCCAGAGCTACTGGACCATCCTAATAACGGTGTGTCTGTAAGGCTAGAAATTCTTATAGTGATGATTTATAGCATGTAAAGTACGGTAACCATCACCTGGCACGCATCAGCCCTGCACGTCATCAACCCCTATATTTTTGAGTGTAGATAAAATTTAAAAAACAAACTTGTTCCTGTAAGCTTGAAATTTTTATATGATTTTGTTCAATCATTATGAAGTTTAAAAAAAAATTGACAGGCGTTTTCGATGAGCACAAGTACCTGCCAGGTGAACCGAAAGGTGTGTAATACCCCTCGCCTGTCAAGCACTTGTGCTAGCCAGAACCGCCTGTCATTGTACCTACTTACTTTAAATAGCTTAGACAAACACATATATAAATTTCAACTTTACTGGATAAAGTTTTTTTAATATATATTTATATTCCACACCTTTCGGTTCGGAAGATCGTCCGGCGCTGGAATCGGTCGATAACCACGATCTGGCTTATTGGCGACAATAGTCCTGTCTGTAAAGTAAAGTATGGAGTAAAGCTTAGCATGACCATTTATTATTTATTACAATATTTATATTATACTTAAAAATATATAAAAGTGTAACCAAAATTGTCTAGCGGAAACGCAAATTGAGCTTTATTAACATATACTCGTAATTAGTTACTTTTGAAGCGATGGATTTGCGAATGTGAATTGAAAAGCACTAAGGAGTTATTTAGCGAGCTTTATCGACGTCCATAGAGGGAGGCAATTGAGAAAACTGATGATAACAAAATCGGGGGAATTGATGCGCTGCTTGCGCCTGCGACGATATGACGGTCTCGGCCGCCACGTTTGGCACGACCGTCCATCTGAATCGCCGAAAGCTCAGCCGCAAGGAACGCTTGCCAGTACCCTTCCGACCAGCGATGCCGTGCTGTCTCCGTAAATAGAGTACGGTAGACTTCTATAACACGTAGACTCGCGTACAATCCCACACTCTGCTCAGTCTAAATTGCCATAAAACTACTAATTTTTAAAAAATAAAATTTTAAGTTTTTTTTTTTCAACTTTAAATAGTATAGTAGTTTTATGGTAGTTTTTCTAATACGAGTTGCATTCCTGGTGGAATGCAATTCGCGTTGGTAGTAGGTGAGCAGTGATTTTGTATGTTCAGTGTAGATGTGTTTAACCGTCTATAGAGCGGGCGATAGGGTGCGCGTGTGCAAGTGCAGATGACTGATAGCCCGACAGTGAACGGGCTAGAGTTTTAACAAAATGTGGACCAAAAGATTAACGCTATGGAGGTTTATGGTGTGCATTATGTTCGCCTTGTCAGCGGTGGCGTTAACGGCGAGAGGTGAGTTTGTATAATGTAAAAGCGAGTGGGAGCCGCGAGTTTGGTGCGCGCGCTCAACACTGCGTCACGAATTCGATGCTATTTTCGGCGAAACTTGCGCTGAAATTATGTAAAAAGTCCGTGTAAAAGGTCTATTTTGGGCGATAACCTTAGGCGATGTTTCGTGTGACATAATGATCTAGTGACCTAGATGATAAGGTGATCGTGGTCTAGGACCGATCGCGAGTTAAATACGGTTGTATTTGATGTATGAAAGTCGAAAAGTAGCGACCGGACAACGCACACCGCCACACAAAGCTACACAAATAGAACTACAGGGAATCGTTCTGCGTCGCCATCTTGTGAAAAACGATAGGATCATGACGACATTATAAAAATGTGACTTGGAAATGGGTTATAATTGGCAAATTTATTGTATTGCTTAACTAACCGATAGAAAAAAATTCTAATATGAATATTTATAATAAGCCTACGCCTATATCCAGAATGTTGAAGAGATATACAGGCTGATGATGATAAGGCTGAAATTTGTTAATCAAATTCTCTGTAAAAATTTGTTTAACTATAACTAATTCTTCTCACTCCTAAGAATAACCAATATTTTATAAGTTAATTATAATTATAGGCTGTACTTTTTTAATAATAACCACACACAGTCATTGGTTAAGACCTTTCACGATTTGAGAATTAGATTTGGGAATATATTAGATACACACAGAATAACGATTTTATGATCGACGGATCAGTGAGGAATTCGTACGCATAACATTATAAAATATGGTATGTTATTCGCTGATAATGCAGCTTTCTATAGGTCCAGTACAGTAGTTTTTGAGTTTATTCATTAACAAACAAAAATAGAAAAATAAAAATCTCTCTTTAAAATATTTGTATACTTAGAAGAGACGTGAATGGGTAATTTTGTGCAGGCTATAAAATTGTTATATCTTTGCTATTTGCTAATTATCCCATACATTATACATGATCAAGGCTCTAAGCTCAAATTACGCTGATTTATTTGTAAGACACCTTACACTTATTAGTTAGATATTCAGGTTCTTACCTACTTATATTATTATCGTCGATAAATTAAGATCGCAAGGCAATAAAGCGCAACCTGTTACAAAGACAATACTAATTTCACATTAGGTACTTGAGTTAGATATTACTGCCAGGAAAGTGTCACCTTGTATATCATTCATTATTGACGCAATTCGGTTCATTCAAAAATTGCTGCATCTAAGATAAAGATAGTTTAAAATTCATTGTTGGTTCCATAGATACAGTAGCTGAATTGTTGCAGATATAATTATTCATCATCATCATCTCAGCCGTATGACGTTAACTGCTAGACATAGTTCTCCCCCATTATTTACCAATAGGACCGGTCAAAAGGCGGCTTCACGAACGCTGCCCATCCGAGCTGGATTCCGTCTCGAAGTTGGCTCTACTTAACTGGACTGTTTATTGACTGTTTTTGATATAATTATTATATGTTGCTAGCTAACTTATATAGTCCTATATCCTATCCTTACTAATATTATAAAAATGAATGTGAGTTTGTTTCTTACGCTTTCACGCAAAAACTACTGAACCAATCACCATGAAATTTTGCATACACACGTTGTCTGGGACACCAGAAAGGACATAGGGTACTTGGGGCGTTTGAAGACCATTAACCCATTTCCTTTGACGAAGGGATCTCTCTAACTTCCACAGTTTCGATTGATGTAAAACTTATTATAAAAGGAAGTCGCTATCCCCATCTGTCTGTTTTGCCGCTAACTTTTGACCGGTTCGCAAGGCCGGTTGCAAAGTTTAGAAGATAAAATGACTGTCCACCTCCATCTCTTTTTCCATTAATTTCTTCTGAGCACAATCCGTATTTTAATACGATTTTCGTTTATTGAAAGGATGATAAAAGAGGTTTTGTGTATAGATAAGTATAATTTTCAGACAAAAATGCATAGGTGTACAAAGTCAGAAGAGTGTCGCTAGTTTCCACTATCTACCGTAAATTCTTTGCGGTAACTAAAATTTCCATACAATTTCAGTCCAATAGACGTAATCTCAAGGAATCCAAGGTTCATCTAAGAATATCTTTTCACATAAAGATATATAGGTACCTACAGCAGTTTCCCTAATGAATGATAATAACAGGTGCTGTCGGACAAAATATTAAACTACTTCTGAGTTTATGTATTGTATGCTCAACATAATATTATGTAAATAATCGAAGATATATTTTTGACTTATCAAAAGCTAGCTGTAGCACGCGACTTAGTCCTCGTAACTTTATAAAATGCTGATAATGCAGCTTTCTATAGGTGAAATAATTTTAAAAATTGGTCGAGTACTTTTTCAGTTTTTTTTTAAATTTGTTTTTTTTTTTTTTGTTTTTTTTTTTTTAGTTCATTACAAACAAAAATACAAACTTTCTTTCATAATACAAACTTCAGCAAACTGAGTTACTACAACTATATTATTCTGTTACAGTTAAGTTAGTTAATTTATGTTAGGTAATTAAAGGATATAGGAAAAAAATCATTGAGCATTTGAGCTCAAATTGTTATTTTATTTGATTGCCTTTAAGCCTTTAATGATTGAAAAAAAATTAAATTAAAAGGCTGTCTGTAAGCATAGGCACAGTATGAGGGGGTCAAATTGTAGGGAATTAAATTCTCTAAAAGTTACAGTACATCAATTTCAAGACGAGCAAATATTTGAAAAAAATAATTTCTATGGTTTTCCCAAGGTTACTCAAAAATATTTAAAGCTCGGATTCAAAACTAGAAACTTGAAGCTACAATTTTCTTTTTTTATAAGCTCTGTTCGAAGTTACAGCCTGTTGAAAATGAGTTAAAAATTTGGAATTTTTTTCCAGTATCCCGTAATTTTTACTACTATGTACTATAATTATATTTACATATAATTACTAATTTTACTACTATGTACTACCGTAATTTTTACTACTATGTACTATAATTATATTTACATATCTCTTAACTCTATTAAGTTTCACTTCTTTAAGCTTAGTGAAATAAAAATATTTTTCTTATATATTTAAAAGCTAATACTAAAACATCTGTAAAGATTAGAAAGGAAAAAGGTATACAGATATGTCAGTTTCCTTGATATTCACGTTCACAAGAAGCTTTTTTTTTAAACTAAGGGTCTAAAGGATTGAAAAAAAAATTTACGTATTTTATTATGAAGACATAAATTGTTATCAATTTACTTTCTAGGAAGCGTTTTGAATGAGTAATAAACCTGCAAAGTAAATAAATACGCTGTGTGTTTTATTTAATGAAGTGGTTTAAATGCAGTTTAAAAGAAGCAAATATGGCGAATTATTCATTTTTGTAGTAATATTATATTATAATGCAAATTTACTCGAGTTCAATGCAATTTATGTAGTTCCATAATAAAATATGTTACTTTCGACTTTATTTTCAAACTCCTACTTCTACATAGTGTCCGCAAAAGTTGAAAATAGTGCAAACTTTACCCAAATCCCTTTTGTGTAGGTGTTTATAATATTCTTATTTATATTTTCAAAATTTTCCTTAATGTAAAATTCTTGATTTTCTTATTTTACAGCTGATGAAGACGTACCTTCAGAGTCACAATGCCGTCCATACATCGAGAAGGCTCTTAAAGAGCTGGAGTCAGGAGATGTGGAAACAGGTAAGCCTTACTTATAATTATCTGTTTTTTAGATACTTTTAATTGAATTGTTTATGGTAGCTAGCTTCCCATAAATTTTGTTTTAATAATTGACAGACCCGTTGGATAAGTGGTTAGGGTGCTTGCCTTAACGTTCTGTTCCAAGGTTCGATTCCCGGCAAGGTCAACTTTATAAACTTCTCAAAGTTGGCTCTGGTCTGGACTTGGAAATAACAGCATGTGTGCTGTTGTACTCCGGTGAGCGAGTAAGGGATGCCTTCTTAACGCTACTATTGTTAGCAGGGTAATTACTAGCATTTAGAAAAAAATATAATACTTGTAAAGTGACTTTGTTTTATAATATGTAAGAATAAAATTATTTACGCAAATTGTTCATAACACAAAATGTTTTGATATTATTGTGTTATCGCATTCATTTGGGTAAAAACAAATACCTATAGTTGATAGGTCTCGCTGCGCTCGACTAGATACAGCCGCCGTACTTGACAAATGCGGCAACAAGTACTACGCCGAATTCGGCGTACCCGAGCTAGTCACACTGCAAACTGTCTGTGATGTGTACGTGCCGGATGTTTTATTAAATTTTGGGTATAATAAAATGCCAATTTGCGTAGTGAAACTGTGTAAAAACGATGTTTTACACACACTACATTAAAAAGTTGCCGCATTCACGGAGCTTTTGCTTTTAGGTAGGCTTTTAGGCTTTTAGTCGAGCGCAGCGGGACCAATCATTTATCTATGGGTAAATACAAACATATAAAAATTGCTTAGTCTGAGAGCGCTAGCGAATTGGCGGCGCCAACGTTTGATGAAACATTTCATATTATATCTACGCTGAAGGTGAAACGTCATTTTCATTTGCCCAAGTGTCCCTTAACAGGATAAAATGAATGCTAGTTCTTTGAACAAAATGTGTGGCGCCGATCGTATAAATTTAAACAAGGTCGATGATGCACCGACTTGCATAATGTAATGGCACATGGCATGCGCGTATCCAAGCGATGACACCAAAATCATTCGGCTCTTTTCTCCGGCCATACGGCTTTAAAGCCCGCCGGTTATCCGGTATCCGGCCAAACTATAATCCGTTATTACTTACTCCTCACGGAACGATAATAAAAATTTTCAATTGGAACCAGTCGTCCCTGAGACTAGCGCGTTCAACCAAACAATCGATATCAACAACGTTAATTGTTATTTAAATTTAGAATGTTAGAGGTGAAGCGTTTCCTTGGAGTCTTGGAGCGAACGATAAATCCGCCATTAAAATTGACCTCACTGAAACGGAACGGCCTCGGCAGTCGACACGTTGATAGCAAGCTTACAGTCGGCAACTCTCTGTTATGTCGACTTGTTCATTCTATTTTAACAGCCGCAAGAGACAGCGTCACCGATATAATGTGCTACTCAATAATAGACATCGCTAGGCCAACTAGTGCTATTTTTCTAACATCTCACACATGAATGAATCATAATTTAGCTAAATGAAATTGAAATTTAGGCCAAAGCGACAATTCCAAGAATTTCGTTTTTAAATTAAATAATGAACAATCAGCTGAACATTTGGTTGGTGTTTAAATTTTCAAGACAAATGAGATAGTATGTAGCATTTTTGTTCGACACAGGCCATTGATAAAACGATAACACTGTATCATTTATCAAAGACACAGGCTGACGGTCCTATGCAGTGTCGTGTTAGTGTCGTGTCGGTGTCGTACCGGTGTCGTATACGGTGTCTGCTTTAGTGCGTTGCTTACTATTATGGATAAGGGATAAGGCAGTGGCAGGCAATATCGTAAGAATATTATTTATATACTTATCTAATATACTAGCCTACTAAAGCACGACATTAATTTATACTTTTTAATGGATATTAAAATGTGTGTGTTTTGTGTACAATAGGTATAATAATTTTGAGTTACAAATTAAGTAATTGTAACAAAAATGTCATAGATACGTTCTTATAAGAGCCGCAATTGCTAAAAAAACAAAGTTTATTAACTGTAAATATTCAATTTACGTACTTATTTTATTTCACTACGATTTTTTTGTTCTTCGTTTTTGATGGATTTTATTGAGGGAAGTTTACGGGAACTCTACTCCTTCCATGTTAACATGTTAACCGTTAAAAAGTGCGTATCTGAATTAAAACGTCATGGTCTCGCACGTGAAGGACGCCCAAAAACTGCCACCACACCGGAAAACATTGAAAAGCGCGTGATATCGTATTGGACGATAGCTGTGCTTAGTGAGAATAAAAAAATATCACTTATTTATCGTAATATATTAAAATTAATTTAAAATAAATAAGTGTTTAATTTAATTTAATTTTTAAGCATTTATTTCTTTCCAAAAGGTATCGAAATCGGAATCGGAAGAAAATATCGTAGGAAATATCTTGCACGAAGAATTACTTAAAGATGTGAAAGCTCTTCGCAAGATGGAGCGACGATATAAACAATATAAATTATATAAACAAACCGACGCACATACGGGTATTTGAACTATCTACGCGGCCAAAATTATTTTACGGTCAAATATTTGTTCTAAACGATATTAGTAAATGAAACAAAGAATATATACTTAATATTACATCGAGACAACGGAACGGTAGTAATTCTAGATCTATGATCGAGACATTTTTATTGAATTTTTTCTTTTTTTTTTCAAAAAAATTTCAAGACAAATTTTCATCTTTTTCTGAAGAATGACCACGTCCATTCGGATTCGGGATGAGTAGAACAATTGTTTCTGGCAAAAAATAATTAAGTTTTCTTCTTTTCACGCTTCTAATGCTACTTAACAGCAACTCAAAAGGAGGCCATTAAAAATCTCCCTGTCTTGTCTTATCCGCGATTTTCCGCGTAAAATTTTAAATTATTTACTGCTGAAAGTATCAACTTCTCCACTGCTTTAAGATTTTTGACAGGATCTACCTTGATAGTATAACAAATTCCCTATTACAAAATACAAATCCTATTTGTATTACAAAATCCTGTTTGTGTATACATGGGAAACATGAAATTCAATTTTAATTAAGTAGTGGATTAGTAGAACTACAAGAAATGTCTCGATCAACAAAAATGACATTTCCAGATGTCCAAGAATACCTAGTGTATCTCAGTTATGTCTACAGCTAGTCTTGTCACCTAGACACCTTAATTTATAAATTACTAGCTGGTGCTCGCGACTTCGTCCGCGTAGAAAAGTATAAAACGCCATCTACCGTATTTTGTATAGATGGCGCTATCTCCCGGGCCAAGCCGCTAGTATTTACTTTTATTTTAGATTTCCCGTAGGAATGAAGCATTTTCCCGCGGTAAAAAGTAGCCTATGTTCATCACGGATAATGTCGGCTTCTAATGGTAAAAGAATTTTTAAATCGGTCCAGTAGTTTCGGAGCCTATTCTATTCAAACAAACAATCAAATCTTTCCTCTTTATAATATTAGTATAGACTAGTGACCGGTTCCCGGCTTCGTTCGAGGTACAATTTTTATATATTAAATACATAAAATAAAAGAGGCAGTCATGAGGACTGCCGACATAAGTGAAAACTTAAAACTGACCGTCCAACGCACACACATGCAATCGGGTATATGCAATGTGTTGGCGTGATCGCGTAATGCTCACATTAGCATGTTGCTGACGTGAACCCATACATTTTTTCCCTACACGTAGTCATATAACGCCGCTATAGAAGTTTTCACTTCAAAAAACTTCCCCGTTTATGCGTATGCATATAAGAGAAAACCGAATTAATATCGATCTAGCCATTCTTGACTTTTTGCGAGGCTAACGTACGACGATTGATTTATATGTATAAAAAGATAACTTAAATCTAATCTACCTATCTTAGATCTACTTACTTATGTTATAAAGAGAGGATATTTGTATTTTTGTATGTTGAAATGAATAAACTCAAAAACAAATAGACCGATTTTAAAATCTTAAAAACCGATGTTTAAAAAAACACCTGTAGAAAGCTACATTATCAGAGAGTAACATAGGCTATAATGTTTAATAAAGTTACTCGGACGAAGTTGCGTGCAACAGCTAGTATATTGTAAAGTCGTTGTCCGCCTATGTTTGTTTTCCACGGATTTTGATTCGGTCTTCACTATTGGAAATAAATGAATCTTCAAAATAATAATGTAATGCATATCGATACAGTTAAAATGTGTTAAGAAATTAAATCTTTCACTTACGTGCGCTATCATTGTCCTCTAAATATTTCGAAGCAGGGCCGTCTAAAATTAAACTTTTATTTATACTATGCGACGTACACCGGAGCGTCAAACCAACAACATTCTGCATTAAACTCTAGTTTCTACTTACTCTCGTGTATTATTGAATCTATTTAACATTTCAATATTCTATTGATTAATTTGTATTAATCCTATTTAAAGAGAAAGAACAGTCTTACTAGATATATCAGAATCAGACTCTTGCAGGGTTAGGTACTTCTGTTTCTAAAAATTAAAATTAATTTTATTTTATTACATATCTACATACAAAAAAAATATTAAAAAAAAATAGAAAATAAGTCAATCCAGAGGAATTCCAACCCGGATTTTGTGTTTTCAGCCCATTATTAGCTTCCTCGACTATGTAGCAGTCACATGAGCTTCTCTCGTTTTGCTAATTGTATTGTGTGGATCTTTGAATCTTCATCTTAGTAAAGACATAAATACATAATAAGGAATAGAAGGCATTAAATTATGAATACAATGAATAAATATTGTTTTTATTGTTAGAACGAAAATTAATAAAGCAAGGCCAACGAGACAACGCAAAGAATGTAAACAAACTTTCAAGGGTTGTCAAGATGGTTTCCTATACATAGCGCCTCCCGCTTCGTGTGAGGGAAAAGGAGAGAGGGCCGAATTTTAAAATGATTGCGTTGTCTCCTTGGCTTTACTATTATAGTAATAAATACGTAGGTATTTATGGAAGTGACCCCTTTTATTATTTTACTTTTTATTCATTTATTTTATGATAAGTTCACAATTTTTAAGACGGTTTCAGTTTGAAATACCGTTTGAAAAGTACTGAGTCCTTTATTCATTATTATTGTATATTTTCAGATTCCACGGAAAAAAACGACAGTAGTGAAGTAAGTGTAGATGACGATTCAAAAGAGGGTGGTGAGGATAGTAAAGAAGATGACGTGCCATCGGTAGAGGTTGCAGATGAGCCTTACGTGGCTGGTGCAACTTCAGCGGAAGATGACGACAACGACTCGAAAGAAGACACGACAGAGGGCAACGACGGTGATAGTGAAGAGCAGCAGGCAGACGACAGCAAGGAAGATGATGATGACGGAGACAGCAAAGAAGTGTCTGCTGACGAAACAGCAACCGAACAGGGTATGCATTCCTTTCTTAATGTGCCATATGAACATAAATAATGTATTTATTCAATAAATAGCGAGATAAATACTCAATTTGTTTGAACATGTCCAGACTGTGAGGTAAGCGGACAATACCTACTTTTGTAGGTTTTGTCCGCTTGTACTGTTTTGTACGTGGCGGATCGCGTCACCATCACTGGGACACGCTAACGGTAATAACGACTGCCTTAAAAAAGACCAATAAGAAATGAAATTATAAAAATGTTAACATTTAAGTATCATATTTTATACGTTTCACGATGCAGTCAACATATTTTTCGTGTCATTATTTTATGTTTGATAGAGTTAAAGTTAAATATTTTATTATTAGACATTTAATTAATCCAATATTAGTTAATTAAACTGTTCTTATTTTTCAGATAGCAATGAAGACCAAGATGATAAAGATGACGGAGATGACGCTGATGATGACAAATCAGACGAGGCTAAAGGCGATGATGATGACTCAAAAGAGGGAGAAAATGATACCAAAGAAGATCAAGCAGATGATGATGATGATACCAAAGAAGCTTCTACCGAAGCGGATGACGACGATCAGTCAGGCGAGGCCGACGATTCCAAAGAGGACTCTAAAGATGCCGACGCTGATGATGACGATGAAGATGATGACAATAAGACAAAAGAAGATGACGATGGATCTCAAGAAAAGGCTGAATCTCAAAAGGATGATGATGACGACTCTGTAGAAGATAAGGATGGTGATTCCAACGAAGAAGGAAAACAAGATGATGATGATGATTCTAAAGAAAAAGATGAAGATAATGACACAGCAGAAGTTGATAAAGACAAATCGGACGAAGAAAACCAGGATGATGATTCAAAAGAAGATAAAGACGACACTGCGGAAGAGAACGATGACTCGGGCGAAAAGAAAGAGTCCGCTGAAGCAGCTGCTGATGAAGAATCAGGAGAAGATGGAGACGGTGACACAGAAAGTGAAGAAGGTGATAATGATGATGATGATGATGATGATGATGATGATGATGACGAAGAAGGAACACCAGAGGAAGACTTATTAAAAGTAGGTAATTTTTCAGTGCTAAATGCATACTATGTATGCTCCATCTATATGTATACTGTAATACCTTTAAATAATAATCTTTAATCTGTACAGGATGAGCTAAAACATGTAAATTGTATTTGTCACGACATATTATCTACAATATTTATCTACATAGTTTTTCTAATTTTATCTAGTCTTATGTAATTTATTTTTTAATAAAAGTTCCAATATTTTATAAATTAAAAAGCAATTTAAAGATTTATGATTTATTGTTATAATATTCTTGTTACAATACAAGTGTTAAAATGTCTTTCCCAAAAGTTCAAATGAATTCAGTCTTCAAAACATAACAATAAGCTGCTTTGGGGACTTAAGTATTTATTAGATTAATATGAATTTTATTTTTCAGACGGGCGTAATACCTGAAAATCTGAGATCTCGTGATCACATCAACCAAATACTTAGATTAGATGAAGAAGCAAGCGAAGATGAGATTACAATAGACAGATCCGCAGACATTGTTCTAAGAGACTTGAAGAGATTGTACGAAAACAACATCAAACCATTGGAGACCCTTTACAAATACAGAGATTTAAGTAACAGACACTTTGGCGATCCTGAGATATTTTCGAAACCATTGGTTTTATTTATGGGCCCCTGGAGTGGTGGGAAATCATCCATCGTTAATTATTTAACTGGACTTGAATTCACGGAATGGTCCCTGAGAACTGGTAAAGTAATAATTTCTTGAACAACGTCATTATAAATAAAATAACATAATTCTAAAAGTACTTAAGTGGATTAAGCATTTACCAGTGTTATTTTGGAATAAAAAGTTCAAAATTAGTCAGCATGTAAGAATATATCAGCATTATTTAATTATGATTGGTTTTTAAAGAAATTAATGCATTAGTGTACCCCAAAAGTTATAATATAATTCAAGACGTGAGTCGATGAAGGCGTTATGTCGCATTTTTGGGTTTTTTCGTTTTTTTCCGTTGATGGAGGTAATAAATATCCATATGCATGTTTACAGACCTTAAGATCGTCGATTTAAGACATTTTTGGAAAATAAAAAGTTGAAAAAGGTGTTATGTACTATGTACTATAGTTAATTTAAAAAAGCAAAAAGTGCAGAAAAGTTTACTTTTGTTAATGGAAAAGAGAGCTACTTATGTTCACTTTTTTTTAAATTAAATAATATAAATCATTACTTGCTATCATACCATTAATATTTTAAGTTGCGTCTTCTTATACAAAAAAATATATATCAAAATTCAACCTATTAACATTATTATTTGTTAACTCAATACTTTTTGTCAATCAGGCGCAGAACCCTCGCCCGCTTACTTCAACATTTTAATGCACGGAAAGGAACCTGAGGTTCTCGATGGCACGCAAATGGCCGCCGACTGGACTTTCTCTGGTCTGCAGAAGTTCGGCCAAGGTTTGGAGGAACGTCTGAGAGGTCTGAAACATCCTAGCAAAATACTAGAAAAGGTACCTATATCTATCCTAATATTATAAAGAAGAAAGATTGTTGAATTGAATAGGCTCCGAACCTACTGGATCGATTTGAGAAATTAATTTAAGTACTGTTGGGAAGCTATATTATCATTGAGTAACATAGGCTATCATCAATCAATCAATACTAATAACAAATCTGTAAGTGCAGGTATTGTAAGTACTCCATAACTCTTAAACGAATTAAATGGTTTTCCTGAAACTTGGTACATAAACATTTAAACGTACAGGACACAGGATGGACTACTAGAAGTCGCAGACAACAGCTAGTATTTATAAAGTTACGCGGACGAAGTCGCGTGCAACAGCTAGTTATAGATAAAAATGTATGGACGATGTAAACACTTATGCATTATTATCGTTGTTATTAGAATAGTCTGTAATCTATAAGTGGACATTTTTTATTAGGTGTAATTTATTTATTCAAACTGTTATTATGTAATAATTCCAGTAAATTTCCCTAAAATAATAATAATGAAAAAATCAGGAATTTCTGAACTGCACAGATTGCACTTTAATTATGGATTTAGTTGCATTTGGTTTTGCTTCTTGTGTGCGATTATTATTGGTATAATTTAGGTGAACATCGTTGAAATCCCTGGGATCTTGGAAGTGAGGAAGCAGGTGTCTCGCGTCTTTCCGTTCAATGACGCGTGTCAATGGTTCATCGACCGCGCCGATATCATCTTCTTGGTATACGATCCGTCCAAGCTGGATGTCGGTCCAGAGACTGAAGCTATCCTCGACCAACTCAAGGGCAGAGAGTCACAAGTAAGTGTGATATCACCTTGTGCCACCAACAAAGTTCTTGGAACGACTGACATTATTACAATTTCACATGGAAACTGTCCTTTCGGTTTTTTTTTCTTCTATCGAAGCCGTCGATCGAGGTATAAATTATGTTAGATATGTAAGGACAGTTTGTGTGTTTACATAATGTATTATATGCTATGTTGGTCGAATTTGTTTAACTAGATAACATTAGTTATAATTAGTTGAAAGTATATCTTTTATAAATTTCATATATATTGTTCATGCTAATGTTCTAAGTATCGATAGTGATAATATATAATAACATCGATAGCTTCTAATAAAATCTAGCTTCTAATAAAAGTAGTAGGTTCTGCCAAGTTTCTGCCTAAAATCGCCATCTGAGCATCTTTCGACATAATACTTATTTTAATATCAGCAGCTGTGAAAGTTTGCATGAACAAGACACAAGGCAACTTTGAGGATGCGTACACCTTAAGAGGGATCCGTATCTCGAGATAAATAACAGCTAATTTTATTGAAATCTAATTTTTATTTATTTAAAGAAAAATCTTTAGTGACATTTGTTAAAATAAAAGACCAGAATCGTGCTGAACAAGGCGGACAGTGTGAAGCCGGAGGAACTGATGCGAGTGCAGAGCGCGCTGATCTGGAACATCTCGCCACTGATGAGCTCGGCGCAGCCTCCGGTTATGTACACGGTGTCGCTGTGGTCGATGCCCTACGAGGCGGGCGCGCCCGTGCGTCTGCTGCAGGCCCAGGAGCGAGAGCTGCTGCGCGACCTGCGACACGCCATCGACAAGCGCATAGAGAACAAAATGTCGAGCGCCAGGAGGTTTGCGGTGAGACCATCATCCAACTATTATGAGACTATGCCCATTTTCACCAATACATACCTGGAGTTAGGGAACACAATATAACATAACGCCGGCCATATACGGTTAGATTCACAATCCTGAATGAATGTTTGAAGCGCCGGACTGTTTAAATAGGTTTAATAATAGGTGTTCCCTTTTTTTTTTTTATGAGGAGAGATCCGTTTACTGACTTCCTGCCGCTGGCTAGGCGGCAGGGGTATGTGGGGGTCGACCAGCAGAACTGGCCCCTACCCACTAAAACTCCCCGGTGCCTCCTTGCCCTTTGAGCGGGGTGGACCGGGCTCTGCCGAGGCAACAACTCCGATCCACCCCAGGGCAGCCTAGCCATTGCTGGCTAGGCTAACGCCAACGGAGGATTGCCCGGAGACACCCAGGCAATCCCCAGCCGGGGGAACCTTGTGCAGGCACACACAGTTAGCCAACCATGTGCGCAGGTTCCCCTTGGACATTTAAAGACGGGCTAGGTATGCCCGCCTTCTCCTGCCCAACCGTCTGCGTCTGAGGGAGGCGAGACCGGCCTCTTCCTCTCGCTCCCTCT
Organism: Synanthedon vespiformis; assembly: GCA_918317495.1. NCBI lineage: Eukaryota > Metazoa > Arthropoda > Insecta > Lepidoptera > Sesiidae > Synanthedon > Synanthedon vespiformis. Next base: position 5,190,846 of record OU906964.1, read on the forward strand.
CAGCTGCCTCCTTCTGCGACATAACAGATTCGCAGAAGGAGGCAACTGCTCTCCAGGTGATCTCGCTGTCAAGCATGGTCGAAGCCAGTGAGACGTTTCCACCCCCCAGCGCCGCTCTTAGCTCCCGGCGCTGGAATAATAGGTGTTCCCTAACTCTAGGGTATCTGTTGGTGAAAACATGCACTGTCATGTCACAAGTTAATACATATATATAGGATATAGGGTCACAGTAGTGTATTCCGGTGGTGGTATAACTATAGGTACTAGCAACCCGCCCCCGGCTCCGTACGTAGTCAAAATTTTCAAGTCTATTTTTAGCGGAGCATAGGTTTATAAATAAACTTATACTGTGCGTTGATTAGTCAGAACAATTTTGTTAGTATACAAAATCTTAAGTTTTGCATCAGAAAATAATATTAAATTCCTTATGTTATAATTTGCAAAACGGAACTTGAAGGTAAAGTACTTATTGCAATTGTCGTAGTAATTATATTGTAATTCTTATCCTCGAATATCAATTATAAATTAGAAAATATATTGAAATTGTCTATATTTAATTAGGTGCGCGTCAGGAATCACGCGAAGATGGTTGACTGCTACCTGACAACCTACTACAACCACAAAACAATATTCGGCAACAGGAAGGTGATCGCCGATGCCATCATAGAGAATCCTCAGAATTACCACATCTATGAGGGTCTCAGCACTCTCACCAACATTTCAAGGTTAGTTAAAATCTAAAATCAATATTTGGAAAACAATTTATTTTATCATCTTTCTTTTAAATTATGATTTAGTGAAATTTTTTAAAAAATATGAAAAAATTACTATTCCCTAAGACCCAATTTATATTAGTATTTTTCCTCAATTGCTATAAAGTAAAACGCTTCAATATATTTTTCTTAAAACTCAAAATGTAAAGGCCTATTTTGTGTAGATCGATAGATACCACTATCGTTGCCTATTATTCATCCAAAAATGAATAATTTTGTAACTACCTACATGATTCATATAGCATTCTTGGTTTTTTTTTTTTAGTTTACTTCCATATTTTTTATTATAAGCCCACGGTACGAAAATTGATGGGAGTAAAATTAAATGGCACACGTTACGCGTTACAGGCTCCGAATATGCTTCAATACATATAAATATAATATATTTTTAATTATATTTCTTAAATCATTTATTTATCGTTCGTTAGGAGTATACTCCAGTCGTGGCGTGCGTCGGAGATGAAACACACTATTTTTTTCCAGGTACGACCTGCCGGACCCTGAGACCTATCGGGACTTCTTCCGTCTGAACCCGTTGTACGAGTTCCAGCAATTGTCCGCTACGTGCACTTACTTCCGCGGATGTCCCATCACGCGGCTCGACGTCGCCATCGCTTACGAGCTGCCCGAGCTCGTCGGCAAATACAAGAAGATGGTGGAGACCGCAACGCCGCAAGGCATGCCCAAGAGTTGATGAGAACGAACGAATCCCGCGTCACAAGCCACACCCGCTTTTTAACGTAGCGAACCACATTTTACACATCTCGGGCACACTTTGCATTTGTTTTGTTCCTTGTCTCTCATTATTTTCGTGTTATTTTGTTCGACGCATTTTTATATTGATTTGTAACTTATTTATATTTTGCTTAAATACTCGCTTATTCCTTCTCTTCCGAGTGGATGACGTATTATTATGTGATTATGTGATTTCTTTTTCTTTGTGTAATTTCTTGTTTATAGAAAACGCAACGCGAGACAATTTCCATTTTCCTAATTAACAGTCTTTCTATTATGAATCGTCGAGGTATGAAATTAATCTAGTCATTAATTAAGAGTGTTAGAAATGTTATTTTATTTATTGAGGTAAGTTCCGTCGCCCTCTAATCCTATCATGTGCGGTCTCTGCCAAGATTACCTACTTCTCGTTAGTTATATATGAGATACAATGTGAATATTTAAGTAAAAATTATAAAACAATACAATAGTTTTTTATTTAAAAGTTCCCAATATATCCAAACTGATATAACAAATGTATACACAGTATACAGCTAAATTAATACAGTGAAACTTGAGAACACGCACCAGCATCTGGCTTTATCTAAAATCTCATAACACTAGTGTGGTTTGCGTAAAAATTAACGATTTAGTGTGATATCACACATTTTTTTCGCATTTTTCCCCTGGCACTTAGATAATAAGCCTACCGTTCTCGGTTGGTTCTCGGGTTCTTTACCTGTAATTCTGCTTAGGTAGGCAGCGCACTTGTACCTTACCTACCAACTGAGGCGTTACTGTTAAAATAAAAGCATTGGTGACCATGAAGTGGATCGTCAGCGTGTCTGACAACCTTTACGTAAAAAATATTATATGTAAGTATTATATGTAGTACTAGGGTTTGCAATCACGCAGTGTTTTTTTTTTTTTTCAGCTGGAAATTTGCGGTAAATTCGCCATTACAGCGGGATCCCGCTGTAATTTTTGTCGAGACTAGATGTTAAAGAGATCGATCATTGGTAAAACGAACTTATTATCGTATATAAATTTCACAGCTGTATGTATAAATAAACATTTAATAAATAAGAAGTAACAGAACGAAAAAATTACTTATTGTTCTGAAGTAAGAGCGCAAAAAACTAATAGTAGGTCTTGTCCGCCAACTTATTTCTTATTGGATTACCAGACATAACCGGCTACAGAAAATGCCCTCTCCGCTTCTACGCTTGTAGGGGCGATAGTGTTCAGATAATTGTGAACAAGGCCCAAGGAAAAAGTATTTTGCTTTTATTCAATCAAAAAACATGTTGCAATGTTTAAAAATTTACCGCACACCATGCGGGATTTCCGCAGGTCTCAAAGCATGTGGAATGCGGGATTGCAATCCCTAATAAGTACCTATTCAATTAGGCACTCTGTGGATTTATTAAAAAGGAAAAGCGTTATCTGAACTCCTAAACTACTGAACCGATTTTGATAAAACTTCGTAGCTATGTGTAATTTGGTCCAACTTAAAAGATATGATAGTTTTTATTTTGAACCCGGGTGAAGTCGGGAGCGGGTCACTAGTAATGTACCGTATAAAATTATAAATCAATAACGCAATATTATTGTTCAAAATTGTACTATTAGTTATCTTTACAAATCACAATAGATTTGTAGCGTTGGCGTTGCTTTGTTAGTATTTCATTATATTTTTTCAGTTTTCAGAATCAACTAAAAGTAAAACTAAAAGTAATGATTAAATATTTAGTAGTTAAGTATTACTATACTTAACTACTAATTATTTACATTACGACTGTACTCAGTTCGCATTCAGCGTATAACTTTTCACACTTCTGACTAGGTACTCTGCGACTAGCTGTGTGGCTTGTCCAAGGGCCGTGTCAGTGTATTTTGGCGAAACAACATATTTTGCTTCCTATGGTTACTTCCACAAACTATATAGTAGATACTAACGTATCAGACGGACATCTGCAGTACAAATGCTTTGGACATGGGCAAGCTCACCTGATTGGTCATAGCAAAATAGAACATGACATTTGACTTACCCCGCCCCTCTCACCCGTTTGTTTTTTTACGGGCTATAATAAGGATTACTGAATTTATTTTTAAATGGATATCATCACATAATTAAAACACAGTAAATAATGGGTACATATTTATTTTTAGGATATACACAAACATAACATGAACCTAATATACGATTTAAATACAAACTAGAATTGAAATACACCATAAAACATTATTGTATTAATGATAAACATTTATAGGCACGTAGAACAAGAACACAAACACTACCACTTTTCAAAGAGTTCAACGGGATGAACGGGATGCCACTCTTCTCCGATTCTTGAAACAGCGATGGATATACTGTTAAGATTTCTTTGGAGTCACAAAACGAGTTCAAAACAAAATGGCTTCTCTCTCTTATTAGAAGGGTGAGAGTCAAGGTCAAATGTCATGTTCTATTTTGCTATTAACACAGGCCAATAAATTTATATGTCTAGTGATTTTTCCTTGAAGATTACCAGCCGTGGTTACTTCCATGTTACTTCTATGCTTCTATGCTTTAGTTATTTATTATTCTATGATTTTGTTGGTGAATAATCTGTGGTCGCTCAATGAATTGACAATGAAAATTGATCGTTCGTAAATTGTCATTTTCATGTCAAACCACAGAATACTATATAATATACTTGATCAATCATATTTTATTTTTCGTTGTTGGAGCGCATTTTTCTTTACTGCAGGATTTATTTCAAAAACCAGGTGGTTAATACTTTTGAATACCTATTAAAATAATTAATCATAAAACCGTTCAAAGCATGCATACGGATCTATCACCTCATTTGCATACTGGAGAATGTAATGCATTAATAAAACTATTGCAAGATTGTCATGCAGAGGTATCTACTTTGAATTATGTAAAGATAAAAAATAATATTTCTTTATCTCGATTTAAATGTGTGGTGGTCATATTATCTTATGTTAAGATGAACAAACTGACGCTCCACTTAAGTGGCTAACGTCGCCTAGAACCCAAACAGCGCAACAGGTGCTGCAAGTCAAATACAACAGCATACATGCTGTTATTTCACAGTGGCAGTCTATTAGGATTATACCAAAGACCTAATTGAATATTACCTAATATCCAAACATGTTTAATTTTCAGCATCCTTTTAGAAAGTTTATGGGATTCTGTAATAAATATGATAGTGATATGAGAAGGTGTCTGAAGGCGGAACGTATTCAACGACAAAAAGGAAATTTAGAGGCATCACGAAAACGCCACGCCGAAATTCAAGCCAGAATTTTAGCACAACAAGCGAGACAATAAACTATTAAAATGGAGTTCAAAATATTAGATTCAATACCAGACTTGACAACTATAAAGTCTTTTACAGATAGATATTTCACAAAAAGATATGTTTTAGATGTAAGCAATATCAAAAACAATGACATTATGGTAATGTTTCATTCAAATAGGATTGCCCTTTTGACTTTAGCTCCGAGTCATTTTTTCTTTAAAAAGGAGGGCGAGTTCAAAATTAATTTTCATGTAGGAAAATTTGACAGGTTAAGCAACGCTGTCAAAGGGAAGAGTAAAAAGGGTGGACAACATCTTAAGCCTCAATCGGTGATATGTAAAGTCGAGTATAAAGATGAGACTAGTTTTGACATACTGGCTTGCATGCAAGGGACCCTAATAGAAGTAAACGAAGAGCTCACCGAACACCCGGAATTGCTCAAACAAAAACCTGATTCAAATGGTTATATAGCCATAATGCTGTCCAGTATTGAAATTTCAGAGAAAACAAAAGAACAATTGTTGTCACATGAGGAGTATTTGAAAATTATAGAAAGTAGGTCTAGTGATTAAAAAAATAAATCTTATATTTGTTTTATTATAGCTTGTTTTGTTTTATTTTAATATTTTTTAGGAGAAAGTGTTCGCTGTCTCCTATACAGAGGATGCAAAATTTGTTCCTAAGTTTATTATTTTTAGGCTATGGTATTGATATGTGTGATCTAAACCTCTAAACTAAAACTCGACTTATGAGAGATTTTGCTTGAAACAGTATTACTTATAATAGTTCGCGACCTATTACATACACAAAGTTTAACATCGCCTAAGATTCATACCTATTTTCAGTATTACTTTAAAATGATATCAATAAAATGACTTATTATTATTTCGTATTTGAATTATTTAAAAATGTGTTTTAGTACTTTTTTTATATTTGCGTGATTTTATTTTTTCATTTCTATATACTTAGGCAGTTTATTAATTTGATTAGAAATTGAGTAAGTATAAATATACAGTATACATTATCTACATCTACATACTAATTATAAGTCATATTATATTTACACAAGTTGTTTTTTATTCAAACAAACTTACCCCCAAGACGTAGGCGTAGGTATCTATTGTGTATAACATTCTACCTTATCAAAAATGATAAAATGACCTAATGACACTTATATTGTTGGGTATCGATAACATTTCACTTCCAAAGCTCGCGTAGTTACCTAAAGGCCATTTGTTAGCTTACAAAAATATGGCTGCGGCAAGATTAATTAAAAAGTGTCCAAATTTAATAACTTCTTCGACTTCATTACAATTACGTCTTCACAGTGACAGTGGCAAAGCCTTGAAGACACCTCTGTATGATTTGCATACAAAACGTGGCGGTAAATTGGTGAATTTTTCTGGATTCCTTCTGCCTGTACAGTATGGTGACCTCAGTGTATCGGCCTCCCATTTGTTCACGAGAAAAAACGCATCTATCTTCGACGTTTCGCACATGCTGCAGACTAATGTTCGCGGCAAAGATTGTATAGAGTGGTTCGAGTCAATATGTCCGGTCGACTTGCAGGGAATGTCCAACGGAACCAGTGCCTTAACCGTGTTCTTGAATGAGAGAGGCGGTATAATTGACGACTTGATCGTCACCAAAGTGGACAATGAAACATTGTACGTAGTTTCAAACGCGGGACGCATAGACGCCGATAAGCAACACATGAGAGAAACTTCAGAGAGATTCTCGAAAAACGGTAAAAACATTCAAATCGAATACAGCGATGTGACTCAAAAGGCTTTGATCGCTGTTCAAGGTCCGAAGGCGGCGTCAATCTTGCAACCAATATGTGACATTGAATTGCATAGTTTATATTTTATGACGTCACGGCTAGCAAAGATTGCCGGTGTGGAATGTCGAATAACTCGGTGCGGTTACACTGGAGAGGATGGCGTCGAAATATCTCTACCGGCTAACAAAGCAGAGGAGATAACAGAGACTTTACTACGACATGATCAAATAAGACTGGCTGGGTTGGGTGCTAGAGACTCGTTGCGATTGGAGGCTGGACTGTGCCTTTACGGCAATGATATAGACGAGCGAGTTACGCCCGTAGAAGCAAACCTGACTTGGTTGATCGCGAAGCGTAGGAGAAGCGAGGCTAACTTCCCGGGGGCTGACATTATATTGAGACAGATAAAGGAGGGTGTTTCTAGGAGACGAGTCGGTATAAGAATGGAATCTGGTGCCCCGGCACGCAAAGACGCAGTATTAAAGGATAGTCAGGGTCTAGAAGTAGGAGTGGTGACTAGTGGATGCCCTAGTCCTTCGCTGGGAGGAAACGTTGCTATTGGTTACGTATCTGAGTCATTAAAGAAGGCTGGAACCCGATTATTGGTTAACATTCGAGGCAAAGATGTCGATTGTTTCGTTGCTAAAATGCCATTCGTCCAATCCAATTACTATGTTAAGAAATAAAAGATTTGCCATTTACAAAATAAATGTTTTATTTACACATTAAACATAGTAGGACATAATAATATGTTACAAACAATTAAATACTATTTAACATTTGAGAAAATATTAACACCACAATTTTGAGCAATAATAAATAAATTCGATATTTGGAAATAAAACTTAGAATGCTCTCACCTGAAATTTATATGAAATGCAAAATTAAATGTAGTCACCTATATATACGAGTATGTATGTTTTAGTTGCTTTTCAATAGTAATGTAATATTTTTAAAATATTTGGGAAATTTTGATTACAGACTGTACAAGTACAACCCGTCAAAAATATCTCGGCACTTCGCAACAATCTATTTTAACTTTGCTTTTTATGTAAAGTAAATGTATGGACATGACACATATTAAATGAAAAACATATACATAAACTATTTTCTTTGATAAATGATACACTAGATTGTGGGTTGGATATTTCAAATTAGTTGCACTTGCACAAAGTTGTCCTTAAGGTGAACACGTTTTACGACTTGAACCATTATGGCTATAAATGTTAAGGTTCAAATCAGTTATGCAAAATTTACATTATTCATCTTTTTATCAGAAATTAACGAGTGATAGCCTGAATAAAAAAATCCAGTGGACACTTTTTCGCAGTGATTTTGTTTGAGGCCCTGAATGTAGTGTATCATTTGTCAAAGACTATTTTTGATAAAACGTAAATGCACCTTTTTTTTCTTTTCCTACCGTAACGTGCGGCACTACATTCTTTCAAATTTCCGACGGATTATAAATATTCTATTCCACACCACAACCATATCATAATTTTATTAAACTATAATATAATTATGTGAGAAATTGCTTACAATAAAGCAAAGTGAAGTAACAAGCGATGGAATCCGTAGGAATGTTCTGTTTATTTATTTTGGCACTTCCTTAGATAGAAACTAATACTGTTATTTTATTATTAAGAACACTTAATACTATGCGTTTGTTTATCACAGGCGAACATTGAATGCATGGAATCCATTAAGACACCTATTTTCCTCAGTCTACATTTTATTATTGTACTTTATAATAAAAAATTGTATTTACTATATTGTAACGATTGGGACATCACTTGATCACATGAATTTAGAACAAATAACTATTTTTAAAAAAATCTATATATCACTACATACCGCGTCTGACTTGTTTATGTCTGTTCGCGATAAACTCAAAAACTACTGCACCGATTTTCATGCTGTTTTCACCAATGAATTGAATGGTTCTCGATGAAGGTTTTAGTATAATTATAATTTACAAAGTTACGCGGGGGAAGTCGCGGGCAGCAGCTAGTGTATATGTATGTAATTACAAATGGTTTTTAGTGTTATCATTTTGCATGTTATTTTATATATTACAAACAAACAAACAATCAAATATTTCCTCTTTATAATATTAGTATAGATTAGCCCTTAAAATTGATAAAATTGTAAATAAATATAAAAATTACGTGTCAAGTTGTTTGAGGCCAATAAACTACTGAACCGGTTTTGATAAAATTTCGTAACTGTGTGTAATTTGGTCCAACTTAAAAGATGGGATAGTTTTTATTTTGAATATTTTGAACCCGGACGAAGTCGGGAGAGTGTAGTTAGTATATAGTTATAACTTTCTTTGTTCGATGGCCTCAATCGAGGTGGGCCTTAAGCTTAAGGATGATTGAAGAGACAACTTATTTAAAAGTATATTAAAAGGATAAAAGGGAATAATGTTTCCCAATGAATTTTTTATTATGATTTTTGTATCATAATATTATTGAATGTTTTTTTTTATAATCAACTAGTTACTACGCAAAATAAAATTTCCACAACAGAATTATTATTACAATTTTTACACACGTATTCTACATATTTAATTTAATTATGTTCACGACAGAATTAACAATTAAAACAACCCTTGTTATTATAATATATTATTATAGTTAACTTAACACCACATCCTATCTGCTTGTGTTTGATATTAAAATTATATTATTATGCTTTAAACTTGACCATACAATACATTTTCCGATAAGTTTATTAATTAAAACCTAAGTTAATAAATGCTTTAGTTACGAGTAAAATCTACAATTAAGTACATAAAAATTCGAAATAAGATTTTTTTTTAGCACCTGTTTCTTTTTAAAACTGGGGCAGTTGTTCACTCCTTATTATTGGAATTGGTCGGATCGTTGAAAGTTGACTGCGCGAGTAAAGTGAAATCTTCATTCAACTTCTTCAACTTTTCCGCATACTGGAAAGGGAAAATACAGCAAACGGTGTTACTAGTTAGTAGTGGTAGGGCACACTGCGTTTCGCAGTCATTTGGGCAGCCCGTCTGGCGGCAGTAACCACCACCTTATAGAATATCACCGTGAAATAACAGCATTATAATATGTGCTGTTGTGTTTCGGTGAGTGAGTAACGGATGCCAGAGCCCATTACTCCATCCCTCCCTTATCCCTTATCCTTAATTGTTCTATGGTCAGCAGCGCACTTGTAGCACTTGTGGCGTTGCTTGTGTTTTAGGCAACGGTAGCCACCTACCATCAAGTGGACCGTTAACTTTTTTTTTATTAACAGCAGTACCCAAGAATGGAACTAACTGACGTGAAATGTGTCCAGCTAAGGTTCAGTAACTTTTTATAAATCCTTACTATAATATAATTATAAATGCGAAAGTAACTCTGTCTGTCTGTCTCGCTTTTCCCGAGTTCCCTAGGGATAATCTATACTAATATTATAAAGAGGAAAGATTTGATTGTTTGTTTGTTTGTATAGAATAGGCTCGGAAACTACTGGACCGATTTGAAAAATTCTTTTACCATTAGAAGCCGACATTATCCGTGATGAACCGCGGATACTTTTTACCGCGGAAAAATGCTTCATTCCTATGGGAAATCTAAAATAAAAGTAAATACTAGCAGCCTTGGCCCGGGATATAGCGCCATCTGACCAAATCAGGTGAAACCTCGCAGAGTTATATTACTTCGATGGGTGAAACGACTAACATGACAACTGCTTTGTGATATTCCACGGTAGATGGCGTTTTATACTTTTCAACGCGGACGAAGTCCTAATGCCCGGCCAATGTGTTAAAGCAACACGTTGTAATTGCTTTTATAGTTTTAATTTATCATCGCGTACGAAGTCGTGGGCACAAGATTTAAATTTTAAATTTTTGCATTAAAGTCTAATGAAAAAGTGATACATACGTACCTCCTGCGGTTGATAATGATGATGGTGGTTTTCCCTGGCTCGTTCCTCTTGGACGCGACAGTTGATGAGGTAGTTCATCTGGTTCTGCAGGGTGACGAATATCTTGCGATACTCGTCCTGTATGCGATTCATCTCGTTGTTCACGTGCAAATCTTTCTTGCTCATATACTCCTAAACACCATTGGATTAATAAATAATTAAGCATGTAACGCGTGCTTAACACAGTATACAGAGCGTCACAAAACTATGCCACATGAAGGGAAAGTACCTTAAATATCGTAGATAGGATATTTTTCTGAAAGAAGACTTTATGTTATTTTTAAAAGTTAGTAATACTGCATTCAAAGATTTTACGTAAATTAGATTAGTAAAAACTGACCATTTGAAAGTCTGACCTTTTGAAAGTAAAGGAAAAATACAATTGGACCCGGTAGGTGGCGCTGCTGTCGATATGTCAACTACTAAACGGCTTGACCGATTGGGTTGAAATTTTGTATGTGTATTTCCATGGTTTCACAGACACGAATGTATTATATTTTATAAAGTTACGCGGACGAAGTCGCGTGCAACAGCTAGTAATATATATTTACGAGACCGGTTTACCTTGTAGGTGAACATGGTTTTCTTGACATTCTTATATTTTTCCTGCAGAGTATCGAATCGTGAGTGCAACTCGTCGTAGCGACGCTGTAGTTGGTCTAAGGCAACCTGAAGCTCAGACGTTTTACTCTTAGCACTCTCCCCTTCTTTGCTACTCGTGCGTTTCTATAACAGATACAACTTTACTTTTGAATACTTTGAATACTTTTTTTTAATATTTTTATTATGCTTGCAGACACAAAATATTACGAGATCGGACGATTCATCGACACCAAGCCATTTTCAACGCCGCCTATTCTTAGGTATTTATTGTTTTTTTTTTAAGCTCGACGGATCAAAAACTTCAGTAAAATATATAGAGGAAAATGTTAACTACTACTACTACTACTATTATTATTATAGTAGTTTATAAACCTACTGGGTTAAGTTGTATTTAAAACAGAAAGCACATAAACAAAAGTAACCGGCGATGAAATGGCGCACGTCAAATCGTCCGGCGTTGAAATGGCGCTCGTCGAATCGTGCGGCGATGAATCGGCGGCGGTGATTTATTGAATTATATTGTTAACGTTTATGAATAAATACGTTGAGATTATTATAATTAAGCTTGAAACTTCAAAAAAAAAGGGGCAGTTAAACTATTTACTAGCTGTACGATCGCTTCGCTCTCTTTCACATTTTTCTGTCCTTATTTACAAAACAGTAGGATAGGGAACGCTCAGTAGATAAATACCTTTAGTTCGTCCCTTTCATTTCGCAGTGCATCTTCCACAGAGATTAGCCGGCTCACTTTCTCTTTGTACTTCTCGATCTGTAATAGAAAAATACCATAATTAATAACTAGCAGTTATTATTATATTACACTAGACTGGGCGATCCGAACGAACAGACCAATGAACCCTTTTACATGTAAGAAAGAAAGTCTTTGAAACATTATAGAAAAAAAAAATTCAAGAATAGTTGAATAAATAATTAATAATTCAATCAAAATATTATAAAATAAACAAGCGCCATCTAGATTAAGTATTAATTATTAGATTATTAAGTAGCAAAAAAGTATTAAGTTCGTTCTCTCGGCGCTAGATGGCGTTATCTGTAGCAAGCGGTATTACTTTTGTAACCGTTCCATTAAAAACGAATTATCTCAAAAGATAAGACCCCTGATCGATTTCTAAACCTAAAAAACCCCTAACTCTAGATTTTCGTCAAAATCGTTAGAGCCGTTCGCGAGATCGTCGTGGCATACAACAATTCTTCGTTTAGTATTATTGTAATCTGAAACAATAAAATACCGCTCAGAGCCAGTGTATATTCAGTCAGAACATAATATGCTGTTATTATGGTCTTCAGTGAGGGGGTGGATACTGTCTAAATGAGCACATACATATAAGGATAATACAGCGATAAAATGTAGTCATAATCATACCTTCAACTTCAATTCTGTTTCAAGTTCCTTGGCCGCCTGACATTGACTCTGCAATTCGTTGTGTTCCTTTATCAGAACCGATATCTCGTTTTCTTTACTTTCCAATATCTTCGTGACCTTCCCCCTCTCGGACAATATGAATTCCTTCAGAGTCTCCACTTCTTGGACTTTCCTCTCTAAAAGTTCCTTCAGTTTTGTTATGGCGTTCAAGTGTTCCGTTTCCACCTCCTTGATCCGCCTCGTGAAGTTCATCTCCATTGTCTTCATTTCTAGTGTAAACTTTTCGGCAATCTGGTCCCGTATTGCGTTCTCTTTCATCACTAGGTCAGTCTAAAAAAATTCAATTTCGTATACAGTGCGGTAATACAAAATTTCACACATTACTGAATTACAGTAGAAACTCGATTAACAAGACTAATTGTTGTCCTTAGGCATACGGATAATCGAAAATCAGGATAATCGAATGTATGAAGAAAAGCGGGTAATGTTATGTGTTTATTAAAAACAACAAATACATACATACATATTAGCGTTGATTTTCGTGACAGTTCCGACGCTTTCGTGCTTGCATCAATTCGACTTGTAGGTATTTAATATACCTACATAATAAAATTGGTCGCCGTTGGTAGTCCGGATAGTCGGGAATCCGTATAACTGAGGGCCGGATAATCGAGTTTTTACTGTATTAAACTAAATCTAACTAGAGGTGGTCAATATAGCGCCTAGCGTAATATTATAGCATGCTATTTTTCCAAAGCGCACAGCGCTACAACGTTCTATGACTATATAAAAATAAACATTTTATTTTTCTTGTTACTTTTGCCTGTAAATTAGTTATAATAGCGACTCAGAAATCATAAATACTATGGCCTGCATTTTGACAGATACCATTTTCTTATAGTAGAGACCAGGGTGAAATAGTGAAAGAACATTTGTGCTGTTTAAACCCAACATTACCCTATTCCCGACTTTACCTCATTAGATTTTGTAGTACAGTGTTATATTTTAGAGTTGCCTCTCTTTATAGGTAACGGTTGCCACCTATCATCAAGTCGATCGTCGGGGGCTACACACGTACTAAAATTATACATGCTAAAATTTGTATGGATGTTTGTTACTCTTTCGAGCAAAAACTACTGAACCGATCACCATCAATTTTTGCATACACTTTGTCTGGATCACCAGAAAGGACATAGGGACGAGGTCGCGGGAACCAGTCAGTTAATCATAAAAAAACAAGTACAGTCGGCCGCATAAGTCGATTAACACATTCATAACTGCAAAACAACAAAACACTTAACGCGCCATAAGTCGTTATCATGACTAGAGAACAAAATAAACTTCACGTACAAACGATCGTAAAAAGCTTCAGTAAGTAAGCAATTAAGTTGAGTGTTCAGTTGTTTTGCACTTTTAAATGTGTTAATCGATTTATGCGGCCGACCGTACATATTATACATGTGCCATATTTGTATAGTCTCACCTTAACGTCGATGTCGTAGGTGTCGCTGTCGGTGGCGACATGGATGTCGCCATCGGTGTTGGTGGCGACTGAGCGTTGCTCGTTTAGTTTACGGCATCGCTCGACAATGTACTCTTGGAAGAATTCCGCTTTGCCCTTTAGCTCTTTCATCAAGGCTTCGTTGCTCTCTTGATTCGCTGCAACATTCACGAGGCATAGACTATTTTCAACCGACTTCCAAAGAAGGAGGAGGTTCTCAATTCGATTGTACCTCAGAACTTTTGACTGGGTGAAACGATTTTGATGATTATTTTTTTATTTGAAAGCTGATGGTGCTTCCCGTGTGGTCCCATTTAAATTTGGCCCAGTTCTGACAATGGAATCCATGAGAAAACGAGTTATATTATAAGTAATTTCTAATCAGTATAAAACATACGACACAGTGCAATTGACGACACGTTTGGTCTAGTGGCTAGTGAACCTATCTGTTAACCAAACGGTCGCGGGTTCGAATCCCACTAGGGACAAATGTTTTTATGTGTTAACATTTACTTTTTTTAAAATACTTAAGTCATTGGATGTTTGTCTATCGAACATCAGAATATATATTCACCCTGTTGATGCTTGCGTTTTTAGGATTTAATGTTTTCTAATATTCTAAGTTATATATATTTTCAACCGACTTCCAAAAATTGAACTGCATATTTTTTTAAAGTTTTGTTACCTCAAAACTTTCTACTGGGTGAAACGATTTTGATGATTCTTTTTTTTATTTGAAAGCTGATGGTGCTTCCCGTGTGGTCCCATTTAAATTTGGTCCAGTTCTGACAATGACATCCATGAGAAACCTGTTTATTTTTTTGTTAAAAGAGTTATTTTTGTAGGAAATAATTTGTCTTACCCAGTTTGAGGCTACATTTGCTCAACTGTTCATCCAAATGTCGAATCTGTTTCAAATGTTTCTCGCACTGGAGGCACGGGCCCATTTCATTTTTCATTGCACTTTTCTCATCTGAAAATTATGAACATTTCATTAACAAAAGCAATAAATAAAGAATACAAAAAATATCAGCTCCTCTATATAAAAATGTCAAGTTTTGTACGCTACAAAACTCGAGAATGGGATTTTAATTCAGTTTTAACAGGAGATGGTTAAAATACAACCATACAAACCTTGAAGATATTTATCTAGTTTGTTGGCGAACTCTTTCTGTTTGTCAGTAAACTCCTTCTGCAACTCCGATATTCTCTTGTTAGCTCTCTCCACTTCCTCCTTAGTGGCGGCGAGCTCTGTCGCCAACCTCTCTTTCTCTCTCTTCTCCTTCTCCAATCTCTCTATGTACTCTTGTTCTTGCTTTTTACATAACTCTTTCGCTTTTTGTGTTTGTGTTTGATACTCTTTCGATTCTCTCGTCACTGCGTCTCGTTGACTGCACGCCTGTTTAATATTATAAGAAGATTTTTTTATTTTTGTTTTTATGTTAAGGTCGAGAGGCACTTGATGGTAAGTGGCTACGGTCTCCAAAAAAATAAAAATATAAAAATATATCTATACCGATACAATATATAAAGCTGAAGAGTGTTTGTTTGTTTGTACGTTTGTGGTTGGAATTGAAAAATTATTTTTGTGTTGGATCGTCCATTTATCTAAGAAAGCTTTGTACTATTTAGTGTGAGCTAAGAGGCTAAAAAAAAATATTTATCATCCTTATTTAGGTTAACGCCATCTATTGTTCAGTGGCAGGACTATTAAGACAAACAGCTTTGACTCAACAAGTCGGCTATTCACCGCGAGAGGGCGCGGTGATCAAAGACTTTATCCATACTAATACTATAAATGCGAAAGTAACTCTGTCTGTCTGTCTCGCTTTCACGCAAAAACTACTGAACCGATCACCATGAAATTTTGCATACACGTTGTCTGGAACACCAGAAAGGACATAAGGTACCTTTCATCCAGAAAAAAATTACTAAGTATTCCCCAGGGATCATATAAAAACATAAATGATTGGGCGCTACTGTCGCATGGCGGCGCCATCGTCGTCATAGCGATATAAGATGACATGAGACGACATTACACAAAATGTTCCTAGCTGTGATACATTATTTTGTCTAAAATTGTCACTTGGTTGTCAAATATTTATAGGTGCGTTCAGAATTTTGTTGTAGTATGAGGTCCGATCTCTAAGACTGATTTTTAAGATATTTTTTTTTCGGTAGGTAAGTGATAGTTGCAAAATAACGTTTTTCAACGCGGACGAAGTCGCCGGCACCAGTTGGTTAATAAAATGTCACCGAGCGAATGTGTGTGTACCTGTAAGTAGAGA
The DNA here is from genome assembly GCA_918317495.1 of Synanthedon vespiformis. Lineage (NCBI taxonomy): Eukaryota > Metazoa > Arthropoda > Insecta > Lepidoptera > Sesiidae > Synanthedon > Synanthedon vespiformis. The sequence goes on from OU906964.1 coordinate 5,207,157, forward strand.
TTCTTGAGCTGTCCATTTTCCTTGAGTGTATCCTTCAACTGAGTCCCGTACTTGTCCAACTCCTGGAGCAGATCTGCGTTCGCCTCCTGCACCAGAGACGCTCTGTTTCCCTTCTCGCCTTTCACTTTCTCGTGTTCCATCTCCAGCTCCGTGTATTTCAGTTCCAACTGTTCGTTAAGCAGAGAAAATTTTTATGAAACTAAAATACATTTATCGTCGACCTTATCCATTAACCTGCTATAGTTCGCGCAGCGGATTAAGACTTCTCGGCAAATGTAGAAGAGACAATGCGCAGAACTCTATTTTTAGGTCTTTGAGGAGGCAGAGGAGCGTGAGAGGCTGAGCCTACTAATAACGTGTGCCGACACGTTATTGGTAGACTCATGCGCTCTTCCCCTCCCGCACTTCGTTCGCGCATCTCGAGTCTCTTGGGTACTGTTGCGTACAGATTGTTTTATCGTATTAGTAATAAAAAATGCATTAAAAACCGTTCTTCTTCGACATCGCACGATGATTTAATAGAAGGAATATCAACACTGCCTATAATGTTAAGTTAGTAAGGGGTAAAAAAACACGAAATAAGAAAAAAAAATCATTTCCCATAGCAATTTTGTGCTCAATTGTACACATGCGCCGATTGCCCCCACTAGTTTCGCTTTCAAACCTTAATACAATACGCGAACTATACGTCCATTTTTGGGAAATTTCACTATTTATACCTTTCGACAAGTTTAGACTGAAGAGGTGAGAAATTTCATAAATGAAAAACTGCTTTCTGACTAGTAAGCAAAAGAAAACCTGCTAAATCCAAAGTTTTGTACTTATAATATCGCTCATTTCACATGCCTGATGCGACTCACAACATTTTGTCGTGTCAATTTTTCTTGTAAAATGTGACTTAGCAGGTTAACGAGTTAGGCCGAGGATAATTATATTCCTTTTTACAGTTGATGGTAGATGGATACCGACGTCTGTGACACAAGCAAAGCCATAGTGTGCCACTCACCGAAACACACATGCTGTTATTTTATTTCTCTGTGGTCTTTTGTAAGGGTATGCTTACTGTCGGTAAATATATTTTATTTGAAAAAATTAAATAAGAATGATCATTTTAATTTCAATTAAAAAAATTAAACACTTACATTTCTCATTTCTTTACTCATCTCGTCGATTTGGTTTTGCATTTTTTCGTTCTCTTGCCGATACGTGTCTAGCAACTCGTTGTCGGACGAGTTGGACAACAGATCGAGCTTGTTCTGCAACATCGCCACGCGCGATGTCAGTTGCATCTCCACGCCTTTTTGTTCCTCCATTTTTTGTCTGAGCTCGGATTCTTGTTTACGCTGCTGCTCTAACCTCTTGTCTCTGGTGAATAAAAATATTCTTCATTGGTTCACGAATTGAAAAATTCTTTTTGTGTTGGATATTTCATTTATCGAGGAAGGCTAATAGATAGGCTTAGAGAACGCGGACGAAGTCGCGGGCACCAGCTAGTTTAATAATATTTTTCAACAATATATTACTGTTTGGTGAATAATAAGTGTTGTTTTTATATTAAAAAAAAGACTGCTATAAAAAATATTATACAATTAATGTTTGGACTAATTAATATTGAATAATATACAATTTAATATATATATTATTATTTTATGAATGATAATAAACGACTGCAATAAATATATTAGATAATAAAATATATTATGTGTTGTAATTTCATTAACATATAAGTAACCCAATGAAATTGAACATTAAAGTATAAATTATAATATTAAAACAATCATTTAATTATAATAAATGAATTCGTTACGAGTTATTAATAAAAAAAAATAGTAGACTCACCGCTTAGTGATTTCGTCTTGAAACGTCGACAATTTCTGTGACTGATGTTTGTATCTGCTTAGCACTTCTTTCAGTGTTGCCAGTTTACCTGGTGAACCCGGTTCCCCTGATCAATTAAACATTATTACAATTGGAACTGTGTAAAATTAATCATAATTTATATTTATTGCCATATAAAATATTATTTTAACCGAACAGATTTGTATATATCATGTGCTCAAAACTGTGTATTTTGTTCAAAAATGGCACGTAAAGGGAAACTAATCACTAGATATTATATAAAACAAAGTCCTCCGCCGCGTCTGTCTGTCTGTCGGTTCGCGATAAACTCAAAAACTGCTTCACCGATTTTCATGCTGTTTTCAGAGTGGTTTCACTCTGAAAACACGTCGCGGGAAACAGCTAGTTTATTACAAGATACAAATCGACTGCAAAGTTTTCGGCATTTAAAAAAAATAATTAAACAGTTACCTGCAACCATTGCGCCTTCGGGCAACGACTCCAACAGAATGTGATTCAGTTTGTTACACCAATTCTCGTGCTCCTTCTGATGAGCTGAGAGTTTCTGACGGCACATTACTAATTCCTGCGCTGTCATCTCCAATTTCGACTGAAAAACGGTGAATGTTATGTGATATATAACAGATTTTTGGATAACTTGTAGACGACCCTGCGGACACCACATCGGCTAAGTCTAAAACAGTCTCGCTTAGTGCTGAGAGCCAAGCTACTCGCTTATGACCAGCGTATTTCATAAATTATCGCAGACAGATGGTCAAATGCTAGTGAATGCTTAGTTAGTTACTGAGTGAGTCGCGTAGCGAAACAAATTGTTAGTCCCCTAGTGAACTTAAAAATAACGCCATAACTTCGTATATGTATCAGTATTTTATCTTAAAAAGCGACATATTTTATTTGAACAAATATCCATACATCCCTTCTCACAAACTTTCGCATTAGGATGTGTGCCTCGGGGAATAGGCACACCCCGCTCACTGGCGATCAAATGTATGAAACAAACGCGTTGCTACGCACACAGTCTAAGCTCGTGTAGGTGAATGCGTACCATGCTTGTGTGAGTGAGATAAAACATGCATGAGATAAGACGTCCTTGCCAGCCGGTAACTGTGAGGTAACTGAGCGCGGGTGGGGGCACTTTCATCGGTACGCAGGGAATTACCATACTGTACGCTAGTACTCATTTCATTATTATACTGTGGCATAGGGCTCTTTTAGCCTCCTCCAATCTTCCTTCAAAGCGAACCTGAATCTATACATAGTAAGTAATGTGGCAAAGAATAACTCACCCCAAGCTCCTTGACTTGTTGTTGGCACGTGTTCCTCTCGGCGGTGAGATGTGCTACTTTCTCCTTGAGTTTGGCACTCTCACCGTTGAGGAGGCGACTCTGGGCACTCTCTAGCTCGCTTGCTAGGCGGTTTATGGTGCCGCCCTTCTCTATCAAAATCTCCTCTTTCTCTTTCTCTCTCTCCTTGCATCTTCTTTCGAGTCTTTTTATCTCGTTTTCCTATGAGCACGGTTGACGATAAGCAACACTTACATACTATTTACAATTTCAGTTATGCATAGCCGTCGTAATGAAGAGACAACAACAGAATATTGTCCTTTTATTATAAAAATCTATGTGTTCGCTAACTTCTATCCAAACGCATTTTGATACGGTTTTCACTAATGGAAATAAAGATAAATTATGACGGTAAATTGTCACGTTTTCTCAAAGAACAGTTTGGTAGATAGAATGTCAAAAAAAACTGTAATTATATAAACAGAAGAATGAATACCTTTTCGTCCAGTCTATTTTTATATTTTATCAAGTCATTTTGAATCCGATCCATTTCCTCTCTATGCCTGAAATGAAATAATGTACTTTTTTTTCACATGCATACATAGTATAGTGATTTGAAAAGATAGTATATAGACATACGTAGTATTTTTTCGCATTTTTTTTCGAAAAGAAATAAAATAGGCATAAAATCGTTGAAAATAATTAAAATGTTACTGTTTTTAATGGCAATTTTTAATGGAAAATAACAAAAACTTACCTCTCCTGCTGTTCTCTAAACAGTGAATCAGTGTCGTGCGTGTGAGCGACCTGAAAACGAATTAAGTAATCACAAGATTAATATTATTGATAATATTTTTGATTTAATTCAAAACAGCAAAACGAGGGGCCAATTCTTGCACGGATTGGGAATTGAAAACAAATTTAAATTTTTACTGATTCTGGGGGTCTATTCTGAAAGTCAAACAACTGATCTTTCTGATATTTCGGTTGAATATGTGGCCAATGTTTCGGCTGAATATTTGGCTGATGTTTTGGCTGAATGTGTGATCAATGTTTCGGCTGAATATTTGGCTGATGTTTTAGCTAAATAATTGGGCTGATTTTTCCGCTGAATGTGTGACCAATGTTTCGGCTGAATATTTGGCAGATGTTTCGGCTGAAGCTTACGATTCCAAGCTTTCACAGGTGTCACAGAACAACGAAATAGATGAAAGTGAATGTTACAAACCTGTATGGTATGCAACCTCTGTTGTATCTCTTGCAGGTTTAAGTTGGACGTTCGTATTTCCAAGCGCAGTTGCTCTTTGCCCTCTTCACTTTCGTACAATTTCTGCGTTAATTCGCTCACTTTTTGTTCGAACTCTATCATTTTATGCTTGTTGGTTGCTGCAACAGTGATGTTTGAAAATCAATAATAAATAATTTTACAAAGTGTAGTCGGACTGTTCTGTCATGCGCTATAACATATTATTTATTAATTCTTTCTGAAATAATATTATCTAACAATAATAATATGTTAATTTCATAGATTAACAATTTTACCTCTTCTTTACATAGTACCTATATTATAAAACAAAATCGTGAGCCGCGACTTTCTGTCTGTCTCCCAAATGTACGCTTAGATCTTTTAAACTACGTTAGTTACGCTACGCATTTTAATGCGACTATTCGACTATTCGAAAGAGCGTTAAACGAGGTAGGTTTTTATATACTAACTGGTGTTCGTGACTTCGTCCGCGTCGAGAAAAATATAAACACTCGATATCACAAATATCACAAGCAGTTCTCCCCAAATCTGATAGATGTCCGATAGATCCTCTCTATCGCTTCATCTGATTCTATTTTAAACTACAATAGATAGATGGCGCTATCAAGTATATCTCGGGCGAAGCCGGGAGCAGTTCGCTAGTCTGTACTGATCTATACTAATATTAAAAAGAGAAAAGATTTGTATGTTCGTAATAAATAAACTCAAAAACTGCTGGACCAATATTGAAAATTCACCTACAGAAAGCTACATTATCAGTGTGTAACATAGGCTATTAATAAATCTCTAAGTGCATGTAATTTTATGTATGTATGTTCCGCCATAATTCTTAAATGAATTAACTGATTTCATGAAGCTTGGTAGATAAACAGTTAGACGTACGCAACACAGGATAGGCTACTTTTTTCTTTTTCAACGTGGACGAAGTCGCGGGCGCCAGCTAGTCTATACTAATATTATAAAGAGGAAAGATTTGATATTGTTTGTTTGTTTGTATAGAATAGGCTCCAAAACTACTGGACCGATTTGAAAAATTATTTTACCATTAGAAGCCGACATTATCCGTGATGAACATAGAATACTTTTTACCGCGGGAAAATGCTTTATTCCTACGGGAAACCTAAAATAAAAGTAAATACTAGCGGCTTGGCCCGGGAGATAGCGCGTTTTATCTATCCAACATACGGTAGACGGCGTTTTATACTTTTCTACGCGGACGAAGTCGCGAGCACCAGCTAGTATTTTATAAAGTTACTAGGACGAAGTCCCATTTTTAAAAACAGAGTTGGGTGGGAATGCACAATGTTGTTACCGAGCAAATGATGAGCTTCTTTTAATGAGAATTCAGCTTTGTCTTTGTCGTTAATGGCGGCCCCTAGTCGAGCCCTCAGGCTTTCGATGTCCGTGTCCTGTTTCTCCATTTGCGCAGTCACTTGTTGGAACTCTTTCACTCTCATCTGCAAATAAATATTATTTTCGCAGATTAAATATTGCATCCCCAAACATGTAGATAACTTTAAAGTCAATACATGGAACTTGCATTATGTAACTTACACTTATAGCACATAATTATATCATAATGTTATTAAACTCATACCTCGTACATTACTTTCAATCTTTCATAGTTCATATACTCTTGTTCGGCTTCAAAATTGTTAATTCCGTTGACTTGACCTGAAAATAAGACACAAATAGTCGAATATTTACCGTGAAATTTAGTATAACTCTAGAATCACATCATAAAAGTCTATACATATTATAAATCAAAATCCTCAGCCGCGTCTGCAAGTCTGTCTGTTCGCGATAAACTCAAAAACTACTGCACCAACTTTCATGCCGTTTTCAACCAATGTCTCTACAGTGGTTCTCGAAGAACGTTTTATTATATAATTTACAAAGTTACGGGACCAATTTTAAGAATTCTTTCAGCTATAGAAAGCTCTAAAATACTCTACATTATCAGCAAGTTACACTAGGCTATATTTTATAAGGCAATACAGACGTAGTCGTGTGAAACAATTAGTAAATATTTGGATGACATAATATTACCTGTAAACTCTTGGTTATAGTAATGGTTTGGACCATCTCCGGCACCGTAAGGGCTGTAATTTTTTTTCCCAACAGCCTCCTGCCTCAAATGTTGTGCAAAGTGACTTTTTGGTGTTTCACAAAATGGTTTGGGAGATTCTGAGTGCTGTTGAGCACTTTTCACAGATTCCACATATGGTGGCAGAACTTGTTCTGCAAACAATAAATTATATCATCTATGAATAAGATTTGTATTTTTGTAATGAATAAACTCCATAACTAGTCAACTTATTTTAAAAAATTCTTTCGCCTATAGAAAACTTTATTATCAGAGAGTAACATCCTTACATATTATAAAACAAAGTCCTCCGTTGCATCTGTCTGTGTGTCTGTTCCGTTTTCAGCAATGGACAGAGTGGTTCTCAAGGAAGATTTTAGTATATCAATTACAAAGTTACGCAGGCGAAGTCGCGAGCAGCAGCTAGTTTGCTATATTTTACAAAGTTTTATTACAAAGCTACAGCTTTTATTTTAAATGCTAGTAATATATCAAATAAGTTATTTCTGAATACTGTCACACAACTGTATAATGCTGCAGCTACTCACTAAGGGCTTCTTTCACCAACTACTGTATCATTCAATAGACAATTATTTTTTTTATTATTTTCTTTTCAATGTTTGGGACTTTTACCGTACAAACAAAAGTATATCAGCTCCATTATCCCCGCTTACCAGTGACTTTATAATTATTATGACAGTTAGCCTACTTGACAGATGGTGAAAGAGGCGCTAAGTATACATAATAATATATTTAAGAATATGTAGTAGGAATATACTACATATTCTAGATTATCTAGATACTAGATTAGCAGTTTACAGCAGTGACGCGTTGCCACTTCGAAGATGCCTGCAGGCATATCTTTTTACGTTACGTTACTTCTCTAGTATTTATATGCTCACTGATACAATTTCATTCAAATGCGCTTTCTGGATAGAACTTTCTAAAATTAAAAACATAGTGATCTATGTTGATCTTACTTCCATTGGTCTTGGTAGCATCCAGAGTAAAATTACCGCTACTATTGACTGAACTGCCTTCATCATCATCATGTAAATCGTCGAATGCAGTTGCAAGTTTGTGTTGTAACTGAAAATAATATATTTTTTTAGGTTAATTAGTTAGTAAATAGTTCCTGTCAAATAAAAATGAATTGTATAGAAGAAATCCCAATGACAACACCATACCTCTGCATCCCTACGCTTTTGATCCTCAAGTTCCTCTTGCTCTTCTAACCTATCTTGGGCGCTGTTATTTATATGAATGCTAGCGGCACCTTGAAATAAGCTCATTCCTGGACCTTCCATACTATAGTATCAAGGCTTTTGAGAGCGACACATCAAATACCTTGTTAATGGTATAAAATATAGCCAACTATCTTCACAAAATATCAACCTAATTTCTATTCAATCCAATTTATTATGTAGTTATGTACGAATTCTTGTATTGCAGTAGTTGTGCAGTAGTTTACTAACTTGTTTTGTTTTTACTTTTTGCTTCTTTGTTTTCGTTCGTTGCAGACGCAAGAAATATAATCACAGACTAAACAAATCATACATAGCTCAATATTATCAATTTTGTTATATTCTGTACAGCAGTATGTTTTTTTAGCTGCGTCTTTTACCAAGTTATATCCACGGCTGGTAATCTTCAAGGAAAAATCACTAGACATATGAATTTATTGGCCTGTGGTAATAGCAAAATAGAACATGACATTTGACCTTGACTCTCACCCTTCTAATAAAAGAGAGAAGCCATTTTGTTTTGAAACATGATTGTTGTTTATTGTTGCGTAGATTAATTTCCGCATTTTTATAATCATTTATAAACAAAAATCTTTGGATACATACATACTAAGTATGTATTACAAGTGCTGTGTACCAGGATAATATACAATGTGCAAAAAAGGACTCGAAAAATGATTCTTTACGGAATAGAAAAAGTGAATTCGCCCATCTGCCACAACTCTTTTTGTGACTCCAAAGAAATCTTAACAGTATATCCATCGCTGTTTCAAGAATCGGAGAAGAGTGGCATCCCGTTCATCCTGTTGATCTCTTTGAAAAGTTTTAGTGTTTGTGTTCTTGTTCTACATGCCTATAAATGTTTATCATTAATACAATATATGTTTTATGGTGTATTTCAATTCTAGTTTGTATTTAAATCGTATATTAAGTTCATGTTATGTTTGTATATATCCTAAAAATAAATATGTACTCATTATTTACTGTGTTTTTTAAATGTGTGATGATATCCATTTAAAAATAAATTCAAGAATCCTTATTAAAGCCCGTAAAAAAACAAAGGGGTGAGAGGGGCGGGGTAAGGTAAATGTCATGTTCTATCTTGCTATGACCAGGTGAGCTTGCCCATGTCCAGAGCATTTGTACTGCAGATGTCCGTCTGATACGTTAGTATCTACTATTTAGTTTGTGGTTATATCTTACTAGCTGGTACCCGCGATTTCGTCCGCATTAAAAATTAAAAAATATAATGTGGATATAATGCTTCACATCTTTATTGCTGTTATACTTTTGGAAACATAGCCTATATTCATATATATTTTTAATTTGTCTTAATAGCTAGCTGTGGTATGGAAAATTGGAAATGCTTCGCTTCTGTTCGCTTCTGTATTATAAGTTACTCTATGTCTGTTATTCTATTTCTTTGGTTATTATTCTCTTATCTAGGTTATTCTGTTTACTCAAATCTAGTTACAAATGTATCAAATGGTTTACAAAATACAAAATAAAATAAAATGGGATTAGGAATTAGAATAGAATTAAATGGTCTGGTCCTCTGAAAATAAACCTGCAAGAGTGCTGCGATATTAACAATAACTTATAAGAATTGTTTAGTACCCAAACATTATAATCGTTTATAAACTTTAATAAAACAATGGATAAACCTCATCAGCTCGAAAGCTTTAAAAAATCTTTGCTTAATAGATTAACAATTAGTTCGCAAATTACCGATTACATCGATAACTGTTTATCAAACGAGGATAAAGGCGTAAAACATACTTTCCATAAAATAATTGTAAGTTTAAAAAAATATATTTTATTCACATGAACCGTTTTTGCTTTAAAAGAGTAAATAACATCCATCTATCCTTACAATCTTTCTTATTTAAAATATTGGGAGTATTACGGAATACTATAATAATAGAAGTCTATGAATTTGCTGGGCATAACAGAAAATTATGGGTTCAATTCGAGATGACTCCCAGTTCTCCCAGGCTGCTATTTGCCTATAATTATAATGAAAATTCACTACTATTTTATTATTTTTTTTAGGTACAAAACTGGCGAGAATCAAGTAATTCTATTTTTCACACTTTAAGTGGTTATTATTCGACCACTTTCATACCATTATGTTACATAAAGCAAAATAATATTGTCTCATTTTACACGTGCAGTTTAAATCTCGTCAAACAAATTGTGAAACTCGATTTTATATTTCCATACAAAAGACAAATGTACAATATTGACATACTTTTCAACGATAAGAATTCAGTGGATTGCTTCGGACAGAGAATAATAATTGAAGACATTGTTTCGGGCATTGTTAATAAGAGATTTAATATTAAATACGAATTGGATTTATCTGACTTTAGTCATGACCCAGGTGATTATTCTTTTATCTTTATCAATATTATAAAACATTTGTGTTTTTGTTTGTAATGAATAAACTTGAAAAGTTCTGGAGTGAAAGTTACGCGGACGAAGTCTCGTGCAACAACTAATAATACATAAATTGATGAGCCAATCAGATGAGTGGTCAAGATGATTGTCTTAATGCCCTGTTCTAGGGTTGCCGGGTCAACAAGGTAAAGAATTTTCACAGTTGACTCTGGTCTGGATTGGCCATACTGTGTTGCGCAGTCTTTTGGCTATCTAGTGACAATTGGCTATTGCCTTCTAGAAATATCAGTCAGTTGTTTCAGTGAGTGGGTAAGGTATGCCAAAGCCCATTTCCCTATCCTAATCTCTTATCCTTAACCCTACTTTTGTCGGCGGGTCCGTTATCCTTAACCTGTAGCGTTGCTTATATTATAGACGATGGTTACCATAAAGTGGACCTTAAAATAAGTTATTGATCCTTAACTTAACAATATTATTTTTAACAATTTAACCCTAATCTAAAAGTAAAACAATTTTTACTCTATAAGCTTAAAGAAATACATTTATCGTTTTCAGATTTGATTCAGCATGACATACATTTCTACAAACTGTCTCTTCTCTCCCATTTCAAAATATTGATGATCCGTATGGGAAAAGACACAAAGACTTTAAACTTGAGCAATAATAATTTGAGGTAACATTTTATATTCATAAACAAACATGTAGGTAACATCTGTTGGAATTTCTTCAATGAAATTAAAATTAAGTTTTTTTTTTCAGTCAAGTTCCATTAGAGATTTTAAATTTTTTTATGCAGGGTGATTTGACGGAGTTAAATCTGAGCAACAACAATGTAAGTGTTTTTTTTTTAATGTTAACGACAAGATAAATCGGTATCATGCTTACATTTGTAAATTAAACATAAAACAGCGAAGTAATAATCTTTGCACGTTTGTATGGAGTTAAGCTGACTTGTGTCACCTTAAGTCGTTTTCTTTAACAGATACAAAAGATGTCAGAGTTACAACGTGTGAGTAGTAAAATTGAGAAATTGTGGCTCGAGGGAAACCCACTATGCGACGAGTTGAACTCCTTCGCATATTTGAGGTTGACTTTGATGAAATTCCCTAGGTTGACTGAATTGGTGAGTACTGAGTACATTAATGTGATTAATCGCTAGTTATTTTCGTCTCCTAATTTAACTTCTTATACTAAGGGCCTCTTTCACCATCTGTCAAGTAGGCTAACCATCATTCAATGTCACCAGTCACCGGGGACAAAATTAAATGGAGCTGATACACCTTTGTTCGTAACGGTAAAAGTCCCTAACATTAAAAAGAAAATAATTTTAAAAAAATTGCCTATCGAAGGATGCACCGAGTGCATAATTTAATAAAACATAATATTATTTCTAAAATAATATTATGTTAACTAATCCACACTTTACTTGTAGTTGGTGAAAGAGGCCCTAAGACTAAAATTAGTTTAATTGATTGAAATTAATCAATTGAATACTTTTTAGAGTTCTTTTTTTTATTGTTTAAAAAAATACTTAAATAATAACATAGTGCATAACGGGCTATATTTATAAAAAAACTGTCAGTCGTAGGACTGCACGTCAGAAGTAAAAACAACGCCATCTGTTAACATCTTAAAAATACTAATTGGGGTAGATAGCACACGTCTATATAAGAGGTCGTCACTCATTTGTGTATAGGTGAATTATTATATTAAGGTTTGAAGGAGACACTAGTGGGGGAATCGACGCATGTGTACAATTGCGCACAAAATTGCTAAGGAAAATGAAATATTTTTTCTTATTTCGTAATTTTTCACCTCACTAACTTAACATTACAGGCAGTGTTGATATTCCTTCTATAAAATCATCGTACGATGTCGAAGGACAACATTTATTTAGGCATTTATCCACCATGACGTATTTACTAATACGATAAAACAATCTATACGCAACAGTACCTAAGAGACTCGAGACCCGCGAACAAAGTGCGGGAGGGGAAGAGCGACTGAGACTACCAATAACGGGTCGGCACACCGATGCGTACCCGCCCCTCACTTTCCTCTGGCCCTTCAAAGACCTAAAAATAGAGTTCTGCGCACATTTGCCGATAAGTCTTTATTCGCTACACGACCTATAATATAATATCTTTTTATTAATTTACAGGACGGTGTAAAAATTAACAGAAATGTCGTGCCGTTCTCTTTCTATAGAAACAATTTGGAAGCGTCAAAAACAGTGGGAACGAAAATGATCGTTGATAAGTTTTTGACTTTGTATTTCACCAACTTTGATACACCGAAACGCACCAATATAGATAATTTGTACTCCGAAACGGCTGTGTTGACCATATCAATACCTTCACTCGGTGAGTTGTAAATCATATGAAGACATTTCCTTATCCTCAATCACACCTTCACTCACACAAAAAATTTCAACTTTTTTAAGTCATTGGACATTGGAAATAGTCATCATATCAATAATAATAAATCTTTAAGAAACGGTCACGGAATAGTTACTTTTCAGAGATATCGTGTTTATAGGCTTTATACATGATACTGAAACTAAATTGACGATTTTTACAATTTTTTTTGTGTATGTATGATGGTATGTATGATTTTCATGAAACTTGGTAGATAAACATTTAGACGTACACGTCACACGATACAGGATAGGCTACTGTTTTTCTTTTTCAACGCGGACGAAGTCGCGGACACTAGCTATAGTTGAAAATAAAATAAAGAAAATTGACATTGTCGAAAATCTATACTTAATATTATATATTTTTTTTTGTATTTGTAATGAATAAATTACTGGACCGATTTTTAAAATTCTCTCATCCATAGAAAGCTACACAAATCAGCGAGTAACATAGGCTAATATTTTTATAAGGTTACGCAGACGAAGTTGCGTGCAAAAGGCAGTGAAATATAATTTTAGATTCCCCCTACATTTGATAGTTTTTTTTAGAGAACGAGCCATCACTCACCACTTACGATCCTTGGGTGATCTTCGGTAGGAATTTATTAAATAAAAGTAGCAAGAGTGAAAAAGAAATTAAAGGCCGCACAGAAATCTGCAAGGCGTTTTCTATATTTCCGGAAACCGTTCACGACCCATCAACTTTTACTGTTGATGTTCTTCGACACGAGGTAAGTTTTCCAATCCCTTCCCCATTCCTTATCATGTCCTACTGTACTAGGCAACCCACTTGCAGCTTCTGATAGAGGCGACGGTTGTCTCATACCATCAAGTGGACTGTCATACACATGCCTTAACATCTGTCTGTCGACCTTAAAATGAAAATAATGCCCTTGTGTTTTACGTAATAGATAAAATTGAAGACGTGAGCGGATGAAGGTGGCATGTCGCATAATTGCAATTTTTAAGAAATCGAGGTTAGTTTTATTTAAAATTTTTAAGATAAGTTGCCTCGCCACGGAACAGATTTTTGTACTAAATTATGATGCAAAATTGTGTAAACAACTTAAAATATTAATGGTATGATAGCAAGTAAAAAAAAAGAAGTGAACATAGCTCCCTCTTCCATTAACAAAAGTAAACTTTTCTGCACAATTTTCTTTTTTAAATTATATATAACTGTAGTACATATGAACAACACGTTTTTCAACTTTCTATTTTCCAAAAATGTCTTAAATCGAGGATCTTAAAGTCTGTAATCATTCATAATTTCATATCGACATATTTACCTTAATCAACGCAAAAAAAAAAACGAGAAAAAACCAAAAATGCGACATAACACCTTCATCCACTCGCGACTTGAATTATTGTTTTAACATGTCAAATACATGTTCTATTTTTAGTTTACTGACACTCAAATATATTTTCATAGATTTACTTAATTGAATTTTCATATTTATTTTTTGTCAGGTTTTACATTTTTTTTATTATTCAACGCGTACCAAAGTCGCTGTTACCAGCTAGTTATTAATGATGTATAATGCTTTGACAGAATCAAACTTTAACACTGGTAGTTGGTGGGATCTTCAAAGAAAGCAATCGCACAGTGGGCGAACAAATTTGGAATTTTCGACGAACGTTTGTTATTTCTTCAGTTAATGGTGCCAAGAATCGTACGTCCATGTTTTTCATTAAAAATGAAATGTTCACAATAAGCAGGCCGAGTAAAGAACAATTGGAAAACAGTTTCAAAGTATGTACTCTAACCTCATAATAATATGTTATGCCCGTTTTTACCAACTGTCACCTAGAGTTAGGTAACACTTAACTGCTACTAAAACCTTCCCCGAGAATCACTCTATCCATCGGTGAAAACAGCATGAAAATCGGTGCAGTAGTTTCTGAATTTATCGCGAACAGACAGACAGACGCGGCGGAGGACTTTGTTTTGTAATACGTAAGGATAATAATTGAATGAAACAGTCGCTAATGTTTCTCTTTTGTTTACAGACACCAATAAAAAATTTGAATTCATTAGCTCTTTTAAACCCTGAACGCGAAGATATGGGGCAGTTGTGTAAAATTTTTCAAAAACTAACGCAATTGAGGAGAGCTGAAGTTTATTGGTAAGTTGTAAACTGTTGATGATGGTCCTCAAACATTCGTTATTGCCAAGTCATATTGGATCCGGGAAAATTCCTATTTACTAGTTTTCTTTTTAGCTGCTTGGGTGGATTTAGTTGCAAAAGTAAAGCATTTTGTGCATTTAGTTTAAAGCCACTGCAGACTTTTTATTTATTATATATTAAAAATTTATTATAATTATATCTATATAATATGTTTACTTTCAGCCGTCTCAAAGAAAAAAATTGGGATATCAGAGCAGCATTAAAAGACTTCGTACAAGATTTAAATAATGATAGAATATCATTGGAAAAGTTTGTTGAAGAACAAAATTTTTTCTCGGATTCATCCGACTCTGATTCAATTGACTGATAAATAAAAAATAAAAAAATAAAGTTATTGCAATTTTTTTATTGAGACCCCATAAATGAGGACCCAGTGCGAGTTTTACTCGATTAAACGCGTCGAAGTCGAACGTGTACGTCAATTTGTATGGGAATTGGGAATGAAGCAGTGTCACCTATAGTAGCTATGTTTGATCGAGTGAAACTCGCGCAGCCCTGTGAATGTTTTTTTTTTTCAACTAAAACATTAGTATTTTTTGATTTCGTAGATAAAGGAAAACAAAATTATGAATAAAATATAACTGTAAGTATAATCTACGTCAGCGAACGAGACGCGGAATAGTTTCGATCCAACGCGAATGCGATTGTGAACGTGAAGTTGTTAAGTGCAAATGCAAAGGTGCGCGAAAATATCAAATCTCCAATACCTACTAAGGTGATGTACAGAATAAATTAATGTGGTTTTTGTCATTTGTGACATTATATAATAGCGTTCTGTGTTATATTGGTTTAAAAGTCTAGTTACCAGGCCATAAAATATAAAAAAAATGAAGTCTACCTACTTACACAGAGTATATATATAATTTATTATTTTCTTTTTCTGCCTATTTACTTATTCTGCGGTGTGATGTGAAATCTGTGAATTTAATTTTTTGGTATTGTAAATAAAAATATTGTTTTAGTAGTTATGTTAATTAATGTGTGATGAATGTTGACTTTCTATAAGTTATCTTTATATTAAGGATATTATGTCAAATAATTCACTTGGTCAAGGATCTAACATGCCTTCAATTGGCCCTCTTCCTCCTGGTGCTATCCAGTACGCCAACAATCCTCTGCAAAGTCCCCAACTGCAGTCGAGCTCTCCATCACAACATAGTCCTATGGGAAATCAACAAGTCGGCAGCACCAGGACTAATAGTGGTAGTGAAGCACAGGTAAACAATTCAAAGAAACAAGGATTTTTTTATAGTTATTATTAGTTAAATATTTATTACCTACATTTTGTTTGTTGTTGACGAGGCCTTCAATTTTGGAAATGCACTTCTGATATGATGTTTGATGACAATATGATGTTCAACTTTCTGATAAAAAAGTGATAATTAATTTCAGCTCATTAGTCGACCACGCCTCCAAGAGTTGGTCCGTGAGGTGGATCCCACACTGCAATTGGATGAAGAATTGGAAGAGACATTGTTGCAGCTTGCAGACGATTTTATTGACACATCGCTGAATGCAGCCTGTGCATTGGCAAAACACAGACATGCACCCACAGTAGAACTTAAAGATGTTCAATTGCATTTAGGTGAGTGAGAGTATCTCTCTCAGAAATTGATATTAAAATCTACATTAGCTACTATTACTAGCACATTATTCTTGCTTGAGTATTTAAATCTTGTTTTCAGAACGACAATGGAATATGTGGATTCCAGGCTTTGGAAACGATGAATTACGGCCCTACAAACGAGCAGCCGTTACCGAAGCGCACAGACAACGCATGGCACTCATTAGAAAAACTATTAAGAAATATTGAAAACAAATTTTATTGATCACTAGCTGCTGTCCGCGACTTTGTCTGCGTCCCTTTTTCTTAACCGGTTGCTACTAAACTCTAGGATCACCTCTGCGCTTATCTGAAGATTACCTAATAAAAGTTTCATGTAAATAAAATAAATTTGTATTTTTATTTATTTTTTGTTTTAGTTAAAGTGAAAAATAGGTAGTTGACAGTATTTTTTAAAAAAAATTGCCTTTGCTCTTGGTCATCATCTAATCGTGCAGCAAAGACTAAGCTGATGATGGAGTGAGCTCATCCAGAAGATGTGACCCAGAAGAGTCGGATTTATCCGACAATTATTTTCGTATCCATTTCGCCAGAGCCGAATCACTATAATAATTATACATCGCATGCGACTTCAGTTTAGTGTAGTGTGATCTACTAGATCACTACTTAGGTTCCTAAATTGGTTTCCTTTCCTTCAAATTGAATAGTGTGATAACCGCTTTATTAGAGATAAATAAAAGTCTTATTTTTAACACACATATTTATTACATGATTCATAATTAATGTAGGTACGAAGATTAACGTACCTATGTATTTGATGAACAGATGAAATGACAATTTTACTACGCTACCAATATAATCGATCACATTTAATTAAATCACTAATTTTTTAAATTAAGTCACTTGATGTCAGGAAACATAAATTACACTTAAAAATAACTTGTTAAAATTATAAAAAAAAAATCACAGTGTATATAAATAATATAAGGTGGTTTGTGTTAACACAAAAAAAAACTAAATCACTCATCACATTTTAATTTTGAATACTGAAAAAAAAAACGTAAAAGAATACTTCCTATTAGAGCTGTCTTTGGAATGTAAAAACAATTACATTATTCACTATGTACAGTCGGGGTAAGAAAAGTTTCGTCACCTTAAAGTCCTTATTTGCTTGCACCAAGGCCAATTATCAATCATGCTAAAATTTAATTTGTCTGCAAAAGTGTTTTAGTTTTAAAAAAGGGTGTTTTAGAGTCTATATGATTTGATAAAGGAATGAATTTGAAAACCGACGAAGGTTCTCGTACCCCGACTGTACCTACTTACTTAAAATCAAATTGTACAGTCTGCAATGAAAATGGCGTAACATTAAACTTAGTTTATAACATCATTATGTAACTTGATGTATGTATTCAAAATGCCATTTGGCTCTGAAATCGTTGAACCATACAATACAAACGTATTCCAGTTATTAACTTTCAATTGGATCGTTTAATGTAGTATTGTTTTTTTTAAAGACAAACGATATTGATATCAATAATATTACATATTTGTCTAGTGTTTTCTTTCACTATAATAATTATACCATCGATCGATGTAATTATATAACTAATCTAAATAGGTACTATAGATTATACACATCTTTGTAACAAATACTTTGCAAAAAATAGATATTTAGTTATAGTTGAGATTTTATTTATTACGGTTCTTTTACAAGCGTCTGACACACCGGTTATTAATTTTACTGATAAGAAAATAATTAGAAATTTAGTCACATACACATGTCAACAGTCATATGTATATATTACGTGTTACATTTCAAATGAGTCTCTTCTTTCTAGGAAATGTAAAAGATAGGTACGCATATAATAGGTATATGTATTGTACCTCGTACAGTAGGTAAATAAAGGTATATATTCTGTAATGTTTATATTCTGTAATTAATTAGCTAATCATAAAAAAAGAAAACCCAAGGAATATTGATTTTTCTAATAAAAATGCAAGGTTTTTCTGTTAAAACCCTCTACGTAATAGAATACTTGCATATGCAAGTATATTAATAATTTTGAAATATCGTTCGTGAAGTGCCAATACCTCATACATATTAGTTATTATCTCACATTTTTTTGAGAAATTGTCATATTTATAACAATTAATTGCAACATCCATATTAGCATACCTTTTTATATATAAAAATGTTAAGTTGGTTTGTGTACGCATCAAAAACTCTAGAATGAGTAGATCGATTTTAATTCTGTTTTCACATATGGTTATAAAAGATTTTTATATAGTTATAAAAGTTGCACGCCGGGCGAATCCAAAGTTTTCTATATAAAATGAAACTAAACTGTATTTTTTTTTATTGGCACTTCGCCTTCGAAATTTGGATTGAAATTTAAAATCACGGCTTTGCCGTACAATTTGCTATATATTTATCTTTGCTACTGGCTATTTTAATAATACTTAATGCGTACCTACAGGTAATACTTGCATCAACACTTTGATAAGCGCTACGATAAAATTTACCTTGAAGGTGATGAGCCATACACGATAAGCCCCTCCTCTTTTCGATGATAATGTCACTATTATTACCTAAACGCAAATAACTAGGACTACTTTTTATAAAAAAAAATATATTAAAAACATTTCATTTAAAAGGATAACATATCGTCATTGTCAAACAAGAATTTGCTATGTGCGAAAAAAGAAACCATGTTTTCTAAAAAAATTTACATCAACTTTTTATTTTAAAAAATAGAGGATTTTATTCAAAACTTAAGATTGTATACCTACTCGTATGCCTATTTGTGTTTTAAACATGAAAATTTAATAGTTTATCAAGAGGCCAATAGTTCAACAAATAAGGCTCATAAGCCTTCACATAGATAAACCCAGTGAAATATTTTCTTAGGACAAAATGTTGAAATCTCAAAAAAGTGCACAAATTTTGATTTGACAACGACGATAATATAAAAATAAATAAGTAAGTAAGTATAGACAACGTGTGTCTAATTTTTGGACATTCCTAGTAATATAAAGGCAAGAATTTCAAATTTCTAAGTAGCGTGCTTATTGTGTATGAGCTCTGAATAAGTATATTTAGAGATCGACAATGATTTTTGTGTAATACTGAGATATGAATTTATGTATATA
Source organism: Synanthedon vespiformis (assembly GCA_918317495.1). Taxonomy (NCBI): domain Eukaryota; kingdom Metazoa; phylum Arthropoda; class Insecta; order Lepidoptera; family Sesiidae; genus Synanthedon; species Synanthedon vespiformis. The sequence continues at coordinate 5,226,619 of OU906964.1, forward strand.
AATTTACGCTACGCACTCATCCTCCTCCCTGTCGGGAATGTAGAGATGGTCTGACGGGGCGATCTTCTGCCAACGGAGACATTTGGACTTTATTGTCACTGGCTCCTGAAAAGAAATACTTAAATTTTAGATTTAAAATTTACACATTTAGGACGTTCTTTAGGTTACACAATACATATATTTTTTTCACAGTGTTTTATTTAAGCTCAACTAACTTATACAAGTTTACGTGCTAAACTACTATAAATACATGAAAGAATGGGCACTGCTAGCATCTCTCTATACCGTGTTCCTAAACTGTTTAGACGATTTTGCATACCTATTAACATTCTTCATTATATTTGGTCTCTATTTTTTAACAGCCACAGAACTGTGTAACCAGTAGGTATAATATGTTGTAATACTTTGACTAGTGAGTGAGAGATATCAAGCCTATAATTATACTCCTCCACTTCTGCTTCTGCTATAGTACTCCATTTAAACATATTTTATAGGTTAGCAGAAACGAGTGTTAGCGGCTTTCACGCTATATAACAACGTCCTTGAAACTCGATCGATATTGGCGTATACTTTCTTTCTATAAGTAGGTATAGTATGAGACAGCCCAGTCTGTTTGCTATTAAAAATTTAACAAATTACTATACTTATACTTACACTAAACTAGCTTTTTCCCGCGACCTCGTTCGCGTTTGTTTATTATAAATTATAGTCTATAAGTATATTATTCTAATCTATAAATAATATATTTACTGCCATATATATACATATAATGTTTCACAGTACAAATTGTTTTCTTGAAAAAATATTAATTGGTATAGGTACGTCTTGTTTACGCGTCCGGTCCATTACAACCAATTCCCAAATTGCCTGAAATGTGAATACGCCCGAATCCCAAATAGACTGAATCTGAAATCGACTAAATCCCAAAAAGACTGATTCCCAATTCGCCTGAATTCCATTTTTTTTATTTTTATGTTAACTTTTTTACAATTGCAACTTTTCAAATAACAAAGTTGGCTCTGAGAAACAATAAACATGCATAATATCTAATAATATTTTCAATTTTTAATCTTCAAATTTTCAGGCAATTTGGTACTAAGGCATTTCGGATTTCAGGCAATTTGGGATTTGGTTGTAATGGACCGGACGCTTTTTTACATACGACTTTATTTATAGCTATAGGATCATTAGCACTATAAAGTGCATTAAATAGGGGAAACACCTTACGTCTATCAATTAAAGATAAATCAGTCGCTTAGATTTTGATATCAGGTGATAAAAATAGTTTTTGATAACAACCGACAAGGACTTTACTTCCTTGTACTACTTACCTTTACTTTTGGATTTTAGGTAAGCAGCTGCATGTACTCGCATCAAATTACAAGCTAATTTTGGAAAATTCAGTCGCAAAAGTGACAATAAATTAAAGTAAATGAACGTATCTTCAAATTTATCACACATAAATTCATACACTTCATTATAGGTAGGTATGTATACTTTAAAAGAAATCCCGTACATAACAGTACATTTAAACCGTTATCTGATTTTTTGGAAGTGCAATTAAAAGCATTGTCCATGTCCATCAAGTGTGTGTATGATCACTGATTAGATAAAGTTGTATGAATCATAACGCTGAGCGTAGGTGGAAATCGCGAGAACATAATTCCATTGTTGGAATAAAATTAGTCATAAAGAATCACATTTTATACGCATGCATTTTTAAAACACACAAATTAATAGCCTACATATAAAAAATACTATAAAGTAAGAATAATAAGTAAGGTACGTCATTAAATTAAATTTTGTGAAATTAGGTCGAACAAAATATTGTGGCGATGAAGAACGACACAAGTGTGGCGACTCGTGTGTTTGCTGTAACCACTTCTTCACAGAAAGTGCTGTAACCACTTTTTTTGTTTCTGTGTGAGGATTAAGAGAAGCTATGCCGTTTCCCTATCCTCTCTATGATATTTCAGTGTATGAAGGAAAAGTTCCTTTCCCTTCATCATACTTCCAACTTAGGTACACATTTTTTTTGCTGGTTCATCACATTAAAATGAGAGTTGCACATCTTATTACACTTATCCACATGAATCTTTATTAATAAAATACTCGTAATCTCATAAAGGTCAAATATGTTACAAATATTAACTGGGTACATGTCATCAAAGGAAAACGCCATAATATGGCAGATGTCCAAAAACATTTCAATTCGTGGCATATCCTTTACAAGTTTGTCAATAAGGTATTTAATATTATAAGTCAATATTTTCTCAACCAAAACAGATTCACGTCGACTTATTTACATTCGACCATAATAGAAGGGTAGGTAGTAATTAAAACGATTAATTTAATGATTACAGTTGATGGTGAAATATTTGGCAAGGAATTGGTAACAATTGGCATGTAAGAATTGATACACATTCTGACCCCAAAATAGCACATAATGAAGCAACGAAATCTCGTCCGGGGTTAAGAGCCGGTTCATGTTTCTCTCACGAAAAAAAAAGTGAAGTGAAAGGAGAATTTGTGTTGTTGTATATAAGTATAAAAATTAAAATTTTGCAAGTGCGCCGATTTTTAACATACTGTAAAAGGAGCATGTATTACATAGTATGATTCTCTTAAACAACGCAACGGATTTTGATGCTGTTTTCACCATCAGTTAGATAATTTTTAACGCAAGGATTATATAAAATATATTTAAACAAGAATTAGACAGCAAAAACTCAAGAATGGATAGACCGATTTTAATTCGGTTTTAACTTTTATGGTAAGAGGGATAAACAGAGTAAATCATATTGTTTCGTTTGGAGGGCTATAACCACTGAACTGGTTTTGAGGATTTTTGGAGGTCGTTCGAACCCTGCCGTTGTTGACGTGGGCTACATTTCCGTTATTATACTTACTGGAAACTAAAATTTCTTGGGGCAAAATATTGACATACTGTGAACTGACTATAGTGACTATTATTAAAACAATACTCCTGGTACGTACTGTGAGGTATATTATAATTTTCAGAAAAAAATTGCACCAGTGCAAAGTCGAGGCGGCTTGTTAAAAACAAACTGGATTGTTTCTATTAGCAAATTGTCACTTCGTTGGTATTAAATTGTTGATACCTCTACCTATGGTTGTACATAGGTGTCAATTAGTTAAGTATAGTAATGCTAATAATTTAGACCTTTACAAGTGGAAATGGAAAAATTATATTATAACCATTGTCTATTAAGGCTAGGTTCACATGTGGCCGCGCAGTACAAGGTCAAACTAAACAGTGTTCCTTATGCTTGTCTATATAACCGCGCGATACATGTTCTACAAACATGTATAGGTATCGACCTGCTCATTTTGATCCGCGCGGTCTTGTGTTTCAGGTTTCAGGCCTAAATTAGTCTAGAGCTAGTTCAGGCGCATGACGTGTAGTTAAGTAATAAAAGTTCATCTTAATGTTTCCAGTCCAGTGTTAGTATAGCTAATTAATAATTAGGTATAAAGATAATTTTCACCGTAAAAAATCTCTGTATTATGTAAAACAAAGGCCATTTTTAAGCAATGAACAAAAATTAAGTTTTTTTTTAATATATTCAACAAAAAACTTTGTGTGAACATGAAGATTGTGACCGGTATAAAAGTGTACTTAAGTGCATTGGCCCGCAACTCAAAATCTAATTTTAGGCTAAGACTAACATGGTTATCATCAATACTAATAATAAATCTGTAAGTGTAGGTATTGTATGTATGTATGTATATATGTTCCTCCATAACTTAATGAAACATATAGACGCACAGGACACATCACAGGCTACTTTTTTCTTGTTCAACGCGGACGAAGTCGCGGGCGCCAGCTAGTAAATAAATACTTACACAAGTCTCAAGTATTGGGCTTTGGAAACATTAATGTTTTGAATTATGTTTCCACATTAGTATGGATATAATTAAATTACATGATAAAAAAGTAGTCACTATAGCTTATGACTTGGTTTTATGTTGGACCATTGGAGATGACCTACAAAAAACCCATATTACACATTATTACAGCGAAAATGTCCTCATCGTAAATTGTCAGACACGAACTAAAACAAAGACGTTTGTTTATATGACGTGACGTGGATGCTGATGATGATATAAACAACTTGTTTTTTTTTTTTACATAATATTAAATTATTAGTATTATGGCGTTGTTGCTTATTATGCCGGCGTCATACGCTTGCCGTGGTTTACCGTTTACCAAGCGACGACAAACGCAAACGTGTGAATGAAGGGGTTTGTCGCGCTCGCACGGCTCGCACGAGCGTTAATATGCCAAGCAGTGCAAGCTGCAAGCTAACATGGCGCCAGCTGGCAACCAATAGCGGTACTGGAATAAGCCGCGAAGAGTGTGAATTGGTTAATAGCATTTAACACGCTTTAAAAATGCGACTTCTGCGCAGTTACATCGGTAAGAAATATCAGCTGGGTACTACTGTACTTGCCTGCGTTTGCCATCGATACAGTTGTGTGTTGGTTTTTGGGTAAACATCAAAGGAAGTTTGTCGAGTTGTTCACAATTGTCAAGTTTGTGTCGCAAACTACGGCAAGCGTGTGGACCCGGCATTATATTACATCGTCTGCAACGAGTGCAACGCAATAGCTATAACCGGGATGAGCATTTATTAATGTTAATGAAGCGTGTGACGCAAATACAAATCAATAAGTCATTTATACACAGAACAAGGCTTATACTGATACTAAAACCAGTAAAATTATATGTTACAAAAAGTTATTACACAAAGCAAACACCGGCTAGGTTTCTTTCCCTTATTTCTCATGGAATCGGCAGTAATTGCAAAATTTAACGATTTGTAAATTACTTGAGGCGTTCGAGACGAATCAGCTCTCGTAAGAGAGAAGGGTCTCTGCAAACACTACGTAATTGCTTCTTTTTTTCGCAAGAAACGATGTAAAATTGCGAGGAAACTGGGTCTGTGTGAAAGGATTACATAAATAAATTCAAAGGAATCAAACTCAGATTAACGTATGTATTTCCACAAAAAATTTTGTTGACATGAGATTTAACTCACTTTTAGTCTCATCAGGGTATAGAAAAATCGTTAAAATTGGCTCACTTACCTAAATAATGGACGAGTTAATAAATAACTGTAATTTGGTCCACGGCAAACAAAATATATATTCATGAATATCTTGAATAAATATTTATTTATTCATAAATATTCAATCAATAAGCAGTATTACTTAGTCTAGTCTAGAACATTCTATTTAGCTACATATTATGACAATAAGATTTAAACACCCACTCAGGTTAGTGGTAAATTCATTCTTATCTATTAACGTAAAACATTTAAAATATTTGTTTTGATGTTTTTTTTATGTTAAGGTCGACAGAGAGGTTGCGGTCCACTTGATGGTAGGTGGCTACCGTCGCCTATAACACAAGCAACGCCATAAGTGCTACAAGTGCGCTGCCGACCATACAAGGATTAAGGATAAGGGATAAGGGAGGGATGGGGTAATAGGCTCTGGCATCCCATGTTTTTTTTTGGGTGCTAATAAGAAAACAGAGAAAATAAGTCAAGCAATGTAATGTGCTTGTGATTTGTAGAAACATTGCAAATTGCTTAATTTTCATTTTGTATTATTAAAAGTGACATAGACAGGCTTACGGTCCACCTGATGGTAGAAGGTTACCGTCGAAAAAGACACAAGCAACACATTGTTATATTTTGTTCATGAACATAAAGTTTTTTAACATTCGAACATTGAGCTCCGACGAGGAAGACGTTTCGAGTGTTTTTAATCGACAATCGACATTGGCCACCTTTTATTTTATGTTTTGTTAAAAAACTTGTGTAGCAGTTGACACTAACAACAAACAGATTCTAGTCGGAAAAAACAAATTAACAAACATTAGGTATTTAATGTAGCCAGTGAAGTAGGTACTAACAAAAGACATGGTATTAACAGATCGATATTAACTGAAATAGACTTGACGCGGTGGCGAGTTTTTAAAAACGTGCGTTGTCATGTGAACTTCACGTGTTTTAAACACTATTACAATATAATTACTGCATAAATATTAATTAAATACGTTTATTAGATTACTGGCTTCTCTGTACCTATCTTCTTCGATAAATGGACTATTCAATAATAATAATAATAGATTAATAGTTCCTAAGAACTTGTCTATCAATTCCTAATCCCTGTCCTTGATCATACTATTTTCTGCAGAGGACATGCAACACATGTGGCGTTGCTTGTGTTATAAGGTAGCCAGCTAGCATCAAGTGGACCGTCAGCCTGACCATCGACCTTGACATAAAAGTGTATCAATTAGTGTAATTAGCTTATATTGTTTTTGAACATATTATTAAGTATATGATTTTATTGCTTTTAAATAGGACATAGTGTGTAGACTAATAAAAAGAATTCCGATTCCCAATTAATCGTTGACTGTTTTGTTTGCGCATTTTATCGTCTGTTATCAAATATTTAAATCGATCTGTTATTATATTTTTATCTTTGCTTCTTATAAATTACATGTATATATGGTGGAATAACAGGGTGGAATACACATAAAATTCAAACTCATTTTCTACACGCTATTGTGTCGTAAACATTTACCACAACAAAACATCGTAAACAAACATAAAAGACCTTAATACTACTAATATTATAAATGTGAAATTTGGATCGATATTTTATTACTCTGTCACATAAAAGCTACTGAACGGATATTGGATGAAGTTTGTCACACAGATAGTTCAATACCTGGATTAACATTATAAGACAGGTATTTTTTATTCTGGAAAAATGTTAGGTTCCCGATGAATCGTCTAAAAGTATAAAAAATGATTCGCTGCCTACGCTCGGGAAGGAAGTTCGTTGCCTTGCCTGCCCTCATACTATAGGACGAAGCGTAACATACGTGATGTTATTTCACAGTGGTCTTCTCTAAAGGCAGTGGTTAGAGTCGCTAAACGGACCGCCCTGTTTAAGACTACAGACGCAGTGTGCCCTGCTACTATTAGACCTAACATTTAGAGACAAGAGAGCCAAACGTGAACTATGTCTTATTACAAATAAAGTGAAAATGTTTTAATCGGGAACAATGCCAACTAGTCATAAAATACTCGTACCTATAAGTACTTATAACGCTTCATTTGCAAAGCTTCCTAAATTTAGTCACATGTTTAGAACATTGTTTTTGATTTTCTAATTATCTGAAATTGTTTAAGGACACTTTTATTTATTAAACACTAATTTAAATAGTCTAATTCTTCGCGGCCAAGAAATTTACTACTTTTAAACCCCGTCGCCCGACGCAAAAACGGGATGTTATAAGTATGACGCGTATGTACCTGACCGATTTTAATCCATTTTTTTTTGTTTGAAAGCTAACTTGGTCGGGATTGTTTTTAGTTATAATATAATTTATGAAAATCTGTTCAGTAGATCTTGGTAAACTGCTACTTCGATGATATTTTTATGACATTCAATAATTATGTAACGTTAAGATACTATATATACAAAGGAATTAAGTATATTTGTTACTAAATAAATGACCCACGAGGGTTTTGTAACCCCTGGAGGGAAATTTAAAAAAATGTTAATTAATATTAAATTTAAATTAAATTGTTGATAATAAATACACGAGACTTCGTCCACTTCACTTTAGAAAATATAGCCTATGTTACTCGTTTCGTTGATAATATATAGCATTCCATAGGTTAAAGAAGCATTTTTAAAATCGGTCCATTTAGTTTACAAATCTTCTCTCTTCAATAATATTAGTATAAATTTTGACTAAAACAATAAACATACATATTATACTAAAACTAAATGAGATAAATATTTACTTAAGACGGCTGCCGAGTGCAACACGTTGACGATGGACACGCATCTTTCAGTTTAGCGATTGTTAGCACTATAAATAGACAGGAAGGTGTTACTTCTAGTGTGACGCCATAGAAACACTAGATGCCTAAAATAAAATTTGTAATTACATCTCACTAAAATTTTGGCAACACTCATAAATCTTTATAGAAAAAATTACTAGTCGGTCAATGACTTTTGCGTGTCGTTGGCTTTTTTTTGTAGAGCTTCAACATTTCTACTTACTTTAACAATGAAAAATGTTACAGTTTCCATGTCTAAATTTCACTGTGAAAAATACGTTATTTATTTTTATTCTTTCACAGTCTGTTAGGTGACGGTTACACGTACCGTACGGTATTTACTGTGATCCGTCAATAAATAATGAACGTGTAGTGTAGCGTATTGATGGATGTCAATATTTTATTGATGGATTTCTATATAGAGTTTTTAACATCCAACAATAAATACTGAACTGATGGATCACAGTAAATACCCTAGGTATGTGTAACAGAGTCGAAAGGAATGGACTATAGCACCCATATTAAAACAACATTATTAGACACTAGGCTGTGTCCCACGGTTTCACCCGTCTCGGCTTCTAAGGGTCATATAGTGTGATGATAAATAGCCTTAAAATATTGGCCAAGAGAAAACTCATCTCTAATAAAAAAAAAGCTTACACAATCTTCCTTAACAATTTGGCTATCAAATGAAAAAATAAAATTTTAAACCGACTCGTACCTAAATCCCATAGTTCAACGCGTTCAACCATAAAAACAAACAAACGTTTCTGCTTTATTATATTTGTTTAGATTAACAATTCAATAATTATTTATTCACGAGTTGCTGCTAGTAGGTATTTGTTTAGTGCGATCTTCAAAAACGAGCAGTGCTACGTCAAATTGCTTCCAAGAAACAAAATAATACGGCTTGTTGTTGTTTTGCCACAGAAAAAATATGTGTAGACTACTGGCACAAATTAAATAAGAGTTACTACTGCTACTGGCCGGAATTTATCTCGCCATCTGAACCGGCTAGCAAGTACTTGCAAATTAAAAAGAATAAGGTAAAAGTAAACTGAGCCAATATACGAGACACACCCCACATTCACAGAGTTCAAGGTCGACGGTCCCTTTGGAACGACTCGCCCCTGTAAATGGAGCCTTATACCTACTATAGCTAGCATCTATAGCAGTGTCGACTGTCGTATAAATGAAGTTCATATTGTACTTCGTATACGTTCCCACAAGATTTACCAGGACAATTTCGGAAAGAATAACTTTGCTTTATTAACTTAATTTTCCTTTTAGTTATGTGACATTATTTTGTGCCAACCTAAGTAATAAATAAACACGTCCTACAGATCGCCCGGCATATATTATAGCCTTGCACCACCTGTGGCGTTGTTTGTGTTAATAGGCAATGGTTGCAATATACCATCAACCATCAAGTGTAGGTACATCATACACATACACCGTCAGCCTGACTGACAAATGACCTTTACATATTATAAGAAAATAAAAACATCCGAGTGTGTATTGAGAACGCGCGTCAGAAGTCAAACTTCTTTGGCGATCAAATATCTCGTAAGTATAGGAAGCGATATTTTATATGTCATGCAGAAACGTTACAAGAAGTGTCACGTGATCGTTACACTGAAGCGTCACACAAAATTCAAGGTCACAGACCTTGAAATTCTGTTGAAATTCTATACTTATCGAGCGCACTTCAAAAAACTTTTTAACGAAAAATTTACGTGAACTTTGTTGATTAGGCAAGCATCATATTTCATGCTACTGCGTGAGTAAATAATGATTTCGACTTATAAAAAAAACGTGTAACAATTTTTACGACAAAACTGTGACTAATTTACCATAAAAACAAAGACAGTAAATAATAAAAGACACATAGGTAATATTAACATTGAACCAAAAGATTAAGTAAGCAGCTGTGTTCTCAACTGACTTGAACTGTCTATACAACACCGTATAATGTAGTAACCTCAAGAAAAACTGATATCACAAAAACTTACCGCTTTGTGAAGATTTCTAATGGCGTAAATAAACCTTGAGACTACAATGAATGCTAGGTATCTACCTAAATAAAATGTTTTCAGATATGTACAAGATTAGGTACGTATATCTATACATACAAATCTAGGTAGGTATTTACAATAGCAATAATTAATTACATCCTAATTTCCTCCTAAACCACACTACGGATTTTGATACAGTTTTCATCTGATGGTGAACTGATGTTAGTATTATTTATGTAGAAAAAAAAAACAATATTTTGCAATCAAGTCGCGGAAACTGTCTGCATCTTTCTGTTTCTTCTAAACCACCCAACCGATTTCTAATGGAAAAAAGGATAGACGAGGAAGATTTGAGGGTATAAAAAAATTAAATCTCGGACAAAGCCGGAAGCGGGTCGCTAGTGCCTACTTAAAATTGAAGAGAAAAGATTTGATTTTTTTTTTGTTTGTTTGCATAGTTTGCAATGAATAAACTTAATAACTTCTTGACCGATTTTAAAAATTGTTTCACCTATAGAAAGCTACATTATCAGGGAGTCACATGGGCTAAATTTTATTTAAAATAAATATAGACATCCTTATGAAAATTACAATAATATAACACAAGGTATCAAAAATTTGCCTATAAGTCATTATTTGTCTTACGTTGCAAAAACTATTCATGATACATCAAACGTGTACATGTTTATTAGTAGGTATGTAATGTACTCATCATTATTCACAAAAAAAATTGGGGAAGCTATTATGTCTAACAATTGTAGTTAAGTCACAATAACCATTTTTTGTTCAAATTAGTCAATCCAAACATGGATGGAATTGAAAGATGAGGAAATTCATAATAATTATTAATCCTTAAGCAACTATTTAGTTTCAAAATCAAGGTTGATTATTGTATATTTTACTTCTTTAAATTATTCAAAGTTACGAAAAAGGTATAAAATAAATATGCTAAAAGCATACCACTGTATATGATATGAGTGACCATCCACTCTACAATTAGTCTATATTTTATAAAGAAGAAACGCGGGTGAAGTCAGGTGCAATAGCTAGTTATAAAAAGAAGCTTTTGTCTGTTTCTCAGCTAGCTTCTAATCCATCTAAAGAATTTTGATATAAATTTCACTTATGGATGGAAGGACAGACGTTGGAGGTTTGTGAATATGAACAAAAAAACTGAAATTAATTTCGTATCTGGTACAACAATTAACTTCTAAAATGTGCAGAATTTGCATTTTTGCAGGTTAAATTGTTGTAATTATTGACTAAAAGCCAATAATGTTTTTTTATGAAAACAACCTAGCTAAGTATAACTAACATTTAAAAATTGTATTGTCAATAGCTAAGTACAGTACCATCTATAGAGATTTTTCTAAAATATTGGAATTGCGGACGTAGGTTTTATTATTTTCCCGAGTTTATAGTAAGTGGATACAACAAATTCTCCCAAATACCTATTACTGACTCCACCTTGCTCGTACAGGGCGACCTAAGTCTAAGTCTAATCTAAGTCCTACTAGTATTGTTTTTGAAAATTTAAAAATACAATTTAGCTGAATAAAATACCAGCACTTACCTTGGCAATAAGTTTTCCATCGTCATCAATCAAGAACTCCTCTAAGCCAAACACCAGCGGAGATCCATTGCCCAAATGGAAGATCCTCGATGAAGTGCCGCGAGTCACCCTGAACTCGATTGTCTTCGCCATCATCACGTTTGTGATCATGTATACTGACTTCTTGCCTTTCAGGTCTGAAAGATTACTTTGCATCACAATATTGACGATGTTGTCTGTCATCTCTACCTTTACTAATATACTTATATATAATATAATATTCTTTTAAATTAGCAATAGCTAGTTTATTATATTTAGTAGTAGTTGACTTTTGAATAAATTAGATGGGATCTGTTGCTGTTCCACTTACATTTATTATTGTTGCTAGCTCTCTAATAGTGATTGTTCAAAAAAAATCTATTAACCAATTCTAATAACATTTGAAATGAAAAATAGATATTTTATAAAAAAATATGATCAATCATCATCAATCAATACTAATAATAATAAGTAAGTGAATTATATGTAAAATGTATGTATGTAGGTATGTTCCTCCATAACTCTTAAACGAATTAACTGATTTTCATGAAATTTGGTAGATAAACATTTAGACGTACAGGACACAGGATACACTACTTTTTTTTTCCAACATGGACGAAGTCGCTAGCGCCATATAGTTAGTAAACTAATAATTACAATGGAATTAAATCAAAAACCAAAATAAAATCATATCAGACTTCTTGTCAAACTAATGTTATCATATTACAAAGATAAAAGATAAGTGTCTATGTGTATGTAAAAGAAACAAATATTTAATTAATTTATACATAAAGATGAATATGTTTTAGTTTAATAAAACTAAGCTATGTTGAATCTTCTGCAAGCCAAATTCCTTTAATAGTTCATGATAGTTTTAGAAATTTAATGAGATCTATCTGGTGCAATGTGACCTACTTTATATAATATAAACTCATATATATCTCATATAAACTTTATGTACAAAATCTCAAAAACATTTATTTTTCTTTACATTTTCGAACACACCAAGCCAGTCCTGACTTATCAAAGATTGTATATTCTTTATCATATATTTTGAAACTATTCTGTTGATACCAGGCTATAAAATATATATTGACTATAATATAAATGATATCAATATATTTGCAATGATTTATATTATTTTATTATTAGTTGAGTATATTGTATTTAATTTTTATTTGTTCTCCCAAATTACCAACCCTTTTCGTTGGTAAAAATGGTCACTTGGTAAACTTGGTCCTAAACATAACATTCTAACAGAATTCTAACAAAAAACATTCAGTGCTTTACAAATTTGAACACCCCCTTTGTAGTGTAATACATGAAGATTGATGAGTTGACAGTCACATACATAATACCTAAATAAAAGCATGATTTTTTTTTCTTATGTAAAGTTCAGCAGTCAAGTTACTTAATTAGTTAAAAGTTAAATAAAGTTAATGGTAATAGGCCATAATTATTCTGTAATAGTTGCAAAAGTATTGCCAAACATTTTAAAGTAATCTATACTATACTAATACTATAAAGCTGAACAGTTTGTTTATTTGGTCTCAGGAACTACTGGTTCGAATTGAAAAATTCTTTTTGTGTTGGACAGTCCATTTATCGCGAAAGGGTCAGGCTATATAACATTTTGAACGCAGACAAAGTCGCAGGCAACAGCTATTGATAAATAAGGAGGAGACGGAAGAATCAATTTTGGCTACCAGACTTTCCAATTTCATAAGAACCATTTCCCTATGGTCAGCAATACACTTGGAGCATCTGTGGCATTGCTTATGTTATAAGTGATGACAGTAAAAGACCTTAAAGTGGAAGTGGACCGTTAGCCTGTCTGTCAACCTCAATATAAAAAAAAAGAAATGTGAATAATATAGGTACCTTTATTGTTCATGTCCAAATAGATGTTATTAACAAAGTTTCTATCTTTTGGAACAATGACTCGTGAGAAATTAATCATGATGACACGCACTTTGTTTTTAATAGACTCATCTTGAAGTGTAATCTAAAAAAAAAACCAGATATTTGTAGGAACTCATAACATTTCCCAGGACATTTGATGAAGGATGTCCGATCATTTTCAATTTTTCATAGGGACATGTCAAGGTCATAAACAAGTGTATTCTCATGTCCCAAAAGCATTAATAAGAGAATATGAATACGTAATAATTTTTATAATAGGTATTACCTTAACGCTCTCATGCGGAAATTTGAAATCGACGTCTTGGAAGTCTTGAGCGGTGCTTTCTCCAAACCATTTCACATAATCTGGATTGGATTTCTCCCTGTCAATATTTTTCTTCAATTCACCAAGAGGCGTGTACATTTTACCATTTGTTTCCTTTTCATTTTGAACAAACAGAGACGTAACTTTATACAAATCCGCTTCAGTAATATGCGGGATACAAACCAACTGGCTGCTTCCTATTTCAATTTCTATTTCGTCTCTGATGAACGGCCAAGCATCCTCGAGCTTCAATGACTTCAAGTTCTCTAAGCTCACATCTTTACGAATTTCGTGAGAATAAAGTGATTTCACAACAACTTTCAATTTCTTCGGCATTTTTGTAATTCGCGTTATTTGGCGCACAAAAACACGACAAACCAACTCAACTGTCAATAAGAGACTGACTGACGATTGATTTGATTGAACCAGACTGAAAAATTTGGTTGGAGCCACTGATCTCTATATACCTTTGGATCGGCTGCTGTCAAATTATTTTTATGTCTCTTTGAAAATCGCCATTTTGACGCTGTAGGCTATGAGTGTAAGTACATGGAACTAAAACTAGTGATGTCCGCATGATAGGGACATTTACAGAATACACATTTCTTCATGCGGACATCACTAGTTTTAGTTTCATGTACTTACACTCCATAGGCTCTATAGCCTACAGCGCCAAAATTGCGATTTTCAACAAGATATAAAAATAATTTGACAGCAGCCTATCCAGTGCGTTATTACAGATCAGTGGGTTGGAAGAAATATTTTTGACAATGTAGGAAAGAGATAACATCGATCAATACGTCAATTATATTCTCGCATCATGCTCGCATCACGTCTCGCATACAACAAAAAGAGACAGAAACATAATTGTATTGCCATTGTATATTTTTTAATAAGCCCAAAAATTTATTTTATTCTTCCGAGTAAAGGATAAAAATATTTTATTTTTTAATTCTTTATTTCTTTAATGGCTTACAGAAATAATATTATATTAACTAGAAAAACTAAACTTAAAAATATAATAAATATTTATTTTATTAATATATATTATGTTATGTATCTATCTAAGGTTAAGAAAAAGGTGGTATGGGACTTTCCTTTCCTTTCGAGGCGAGGATCGAGCAGCTAGAATTACTAAGCGAAAATAAAACATATCATAATATCATGACTTGTGTCTGGGTATTTATCTCGCAGAGTTTATATTAATTCGATGGTATTTATACCAAATTTCAAGTATATGTAAAGGTCAAGAAAAATAATTTATATTTTAATATTATTTATTTATTAAAATTAATAACGAATAAAATTAATATTCCATTACACAAATAAAGCGTAAAGCAGGCGAATAAACTTAAATAATTAATTTGAAGAATGAAGTAGGTTTTAGGAACAAACGGTGTGAGAACATTTGCGCAATTCGCCTTTTATTCATTCGCCCCACTTTAATTTTGATGTTCTAAACTTTTTAAAATTCCTGTAAGTATAAAAATGTACAAAGAAAGAATTTTCTGTGATAATATTTTTATTTAGATTAAATAAGCGTTGAAAACCAGCCTTTACATATAGATTAATGATTCACAAAGATCAGATATATTCATATAATATGTTATTTTACTAAACTATTGTGTAGGCACTGAGAACACGACATTAAAAGTATTTCATTGATTTTTATAATACTATTAAAACCAGTGAACGTAAGAGTGATGAAAAAGAATAAAAATAATGAGTGGCTTTCATTGTAGTAAACTAATAAAAATGTCATACTAATATTTTTTTTTTAAATATTTTGTTATTCAAATAGATGGTGTCTGTCTGATTTTGTGCATAGATGGTGCACTCATTAATTAATTTTTCATTGTAAACTTTATTGTATGGACTTAATTTTTTATTTTTTGAAAATTTCTGACGCATACCAGATGTTTCCGATGGGTGCAAGAAATTTTCAAAAAGACGAATTCTTACAATAGGGATTGTTTCATAAAATGATAATATATGTTTTAATAAAATAAAATAAGTTAAAATATCATCCTATTGTGATTTCATTCATTTATTAATTAATTAATAATGATATCAATGATATCTTCATTCTCCAATGTGTGGTATAAACTGATGATTTGTTGATTTCTAACAAAGTTTGCAGTCAGAGAAATTTTTTACAATATTACATCAACATACATACATACAAATAGGCAAACTTTTCCATACAAATAATGTATTTACTTGTGGAATAATTATATTACAAATGTTTCACAATTTCATTTCATATATTTGAATTATTCTGTTTTTATATTAAAGCTTAATTTTTTTACTATTTAAAAGGATATTGATTTTAAATAGTAAAAAAAGAAAATAATTTTGACTATACATTTTGAGTGTGACTTGTAGTCTTTAATATTTTCCTCTATTGTGCATCTTGTATCTTATTTACTACATTAAAAAGCATTTAGACATTGTTTGCCAACAATGTCAATTTTATTGTTTCTTATGTGCTTTTGGAGTTGTTGATTGAAATACTGATGATGCGGACATCAGATTATCTATATACTGCCCCAGAACTTGATTCTCTGAACGTAACTTTAGATTCTCTTCTTTAACCGAATCAACTCTCTGCGAAAGATCTGAAAGAGAATTTGCAAGAGTTTAGTTACTACAGGAAGGCTAAAATTATCTCTAGTATAAAAAGTGATGTTTATACAAATTGATATAACTCTTTTTTATATGTAAACTGTATTCATGATGACTATTTGCAGAGATTTATCTTAAATTTTTAAATGTGTAACTCTTCTGATTGAAGCGACTGCAAAGTTGCAATATCTGTCAACTGTTTTAGAAAAAAAGGAAAACCAATTTTAGAACTTTGTAAATAACTTATTGTGCTGTTATATTGTAATAAATGGTAATCTGCAACACATATTTATTTAATAATTTGTTTTATTTACATACTAATTTTCAGTTATTCCAAAACACTGATTTCACCTAGCTAATTTTTCCAAACTTTGCAGTATAAAAAAAATAAAAAAATATAAAAAAAATCAGCCATTCTAAAATTCCTTTGCATGTTCTTTTTGCGTTTTTATAGTTAAACCTTTGAGTTCTTACTATAAATAAAATAACTCTAGCACCGTTCAGAAGTATCCGTTCTTCCAGGCAGCGGGCCTATCAGTGTAACTAGTATCAAATAATATGGTTTACAATTACAAGAAATTTACAAGAGAGTTACCGAGAATGACTATAACTTACCGTCTAAAGTATTCTGTAGTTCTAATACTTGAGATATAAGGCGAGCTTTTTCCTCCTGCTCATCGAGTCCACAATCTGGCTCAAAACTCTGAGGCCCATTAAGCCCGGGACTAGACGAGCCTCCTGTGTACGAACTAGGTAAAGAATCCATTGAACGGCCATGGTCCAAACGATTATTGTCAATATCATCATTAATTATGACTTGTGGGTCATCATCAGCAAGTGGAATATTGTCGTCATTACACTTTTGCACCATCGATGACATTTTCAATAGTTTAATTGGAAGTGTTTTAAATCACAGTACTTCCCAAAACGTATTTACGAAACGAAGTAATACCGTATAAGTATTTACGGTAATAATGTAAATACTTATTGCTATTGCTTTACTTTCTTTTTTTTTTGCTTTGTTTATTGGTGGTTTATTGATTTTCTATACATACTGATACATACATTACATGCATTACATAGTATAGTAGCATATAGCAAGGAGAATAGAGGTAAAGGAGCGCAAGCTCCGTGTATTAAAAGTGTCCGTCGAAAGACGACGAACTGATGGCGCTGGTTGCAGCTAGTGAACAATTCAACTCAGCGCGCACTTCACTCCGTTTCATTTCATACTCTCAAACTCTCTAGATCACTGCCCTAGACACACCAGCGCCATCTCAATTCGACGATTTTAGTTGCCACTTTTTTAGTTTAACACCCATATAAGATTGTTCTCCTTATCTCTACGCTCCTTAGCATATAGGACAATTAATGATCTCTTATTGACATTTGACATTGACGTTCAATCCGAACACATCACAGAATAAAATAATGACTTCCTTCTTTTTTTTGCGAGGTATCATACTATCATACACAATCATAAACTCATACTAGAGCCATACAATACAATAGTATCTGTGATAGTGTGATAAAGAGTGTACTATATTCCTTGGATTTTGTTTGGTATTCTTCTATGTAAGGAGATGGTTATTCTATTCCTGTTTTGTCGTTTAGTTTATACATCATTCATTTCATACAAATAAAAATAATAAAACCAACAATTAGGAAAGAAAGTCTAAAAACGAGGGAAAGGGAACAATTATAAATAATTAATTTGAGGACAAATAATGGCACTAGCTACAAGAAAGATAACAGACATTTTGTCTGCTACCAAATGGATTCTAAAGAGAGGTTAGAATTAATTTCTTCTACTAATTAATCTTTCTTATTTACTTTTTATTGTGTTGCATTCGTCACTTTCTATGTGTTTACAGATATAAGAGCTTTATGTACACTACCGGAAAATAGAGAGGCTTCATCTGAACTTGCTGAAAAACTTAAGGTCCGAAAATTTGAGCCCAGAGATCCCACTTTACAGTATAGATATGAATTTCGTGAATTTTTACCTGATCCTAATCCAAAATGGAGGAACAGTCTTCGAGAAAAAATGGAGCGAACAGACATGTTAAAACGTAGAAATCAGCTCAATATACCTGAATTTTATGTTGGTAAGTTAGTTTAATTTTTCTGGTATTATTTTAGCTGCAGCGTAAATAACCGGACTAGCTGACGCCCGCGACTTCATCCGCGTTGAAAAAGAAAATAACCTATCCTATGTCCAGTATGTCTAAATGTTTATCATCTACCAAGTTTCGGAAAAATCAGTTTGTATATACATACAATACCTACACTTACAGATTTATAATTAGTATTGATGATATTGATTACTTTGAAAAAAGTTAGGTTCCCAAGGGATTGAACAAAATTGGGCATAAAGATAAAAAAACATAAAAATAAAAAACATAAGGCATAAAGGCATAAAGAACATAAAGAAGTCAGATATTTTGTCACGTGTTATGTTTTTAATTATTCAATGCAGTTGAAGTGGCTGGCACCAGCTAGTTACCAAATAAAATATACATGTAGGGTCTACCCAGCAAAAGAACCGCTGCCAAGCCTTTTTTTGCAACAACTAATTTTATAGTTATGGACAATATATTTTTATTTTTGCAATGAATTATGTATTAAAGTTTGGTCAAAATTTGAGCCAGGTCACGCAGTCAAACTTGATCAAAAGTCAAGCCAAATGTTAAAAATTATCTTGTTATAATTCTATATGATATATTTTTAGGATCTATTCTGGCCGTGACAATATCTGATCCACATTCTCAAGGCAAAACAAATAGGTTTGTTGGTATCTGTATTGAAAGGAAAGGCTGTGGTCTTCGTGCAGAATTTATTTTGAGGAATGTTGTTGACCACCAAGGTGTAGAGGTATGGTTTATTATGTTTTCTTATATTTATTTAAATAAATTTTCTGTACATTTTCTAAAATAAAAAAAAAGGATATATTACGGACTAATTATTAATATTTATTATATTTTGAATTTTTTGATAATTATTGTTTATAATCTTTAAACAAACATTAAAACATAAAATTAACATTAACATGAAGCATTTAAACATTTATTAATTGTTAAGTTCGTTATTTGAAATAAATATAAGTTGAAATGTCAATTTTGAGTATTTTTTAGTAAATGTAAATTTAAATGCTGCGCTTACGATCTGGAGAAGCTCTTTAGTTTTATTTTAACAATTTATAATATCTGAAGTTGGCCAAATTCGCCTAAATCAGTGAAGAAAAATAATTGTAATCTTCCGTTTTTTTATTTATAGGTTAGATATGATTTATACGATCCAACAATACAATCCATACAAGTTTTGCGGCTCGAGAAGAGACTTGATGAAAATCTGCTTTATCTAAGAGATGCTCTTCCGGAATACAGCACCTTTCCATTTGACATGGATCCAGAAATATTGCCCGAAGGTACAGCTGTGCCGACTAATCCAATACAGGTAATTTTTTTTAGCTGACATAACACTCATTATTAAGATAACAAAAGGGTGGCCAGCTTATTAATTCATTGGCTATGTTGTTATGCTAAATATGTTGGCAATGAATTTTTTTTTTTATTAGAGATGGGTTTGCTCTTGGCCTACAACCAGCTGGGTAGCAAGGGAGAGGCCTAAGATGGAGCGAGCTCACCCAGAAGAATTTAACATATTTAACACATTTTAGACTCAAAACATTTTTTCAGGAGAATAATGTACATTTAAGATGAAACAAGTTGGTCTCATCAGTCTCCTGGCTAAAATGCGTAATGTCTCACACAGCACAAAGCGCGGGAAAAGCACTCGACTGAGATGCACAATTATTCATACCAAAAATAAAATCACAAACAGACCTTTGGACCAATGCTTTTTTTGACAAAACTACTGCATATATCTATTTCATGTAAAGTTATTTCAATTCTTGAATAACTAATCAATGTTTATATGTAAAGTATTTTGGAGTTTTTGTAAACTAGAGTGACTTATTCAACCTCAAACTTGCATTAAAACTAGTGTTAAAATATGGATTTTTCAAGGATCATTTTTAAATTAATACTTTTTTTTAAAGTTTGTATGCATTAAAACCTAGTTAACGACAAGATAAATCGGTATCATGCTTACTTTTGTAAATAAAACATAAAACAGCGGAGTGATTAGGGTTCTACGTTTGTATGGAGGAAAACTGACTTGTATTACCATAAATAAACGTTTCAGGTGAAATTGAAGCCAAGGCCGTGGGTGGACAGATGGGAACGGCAAGAGCTTAAAGGTGTATCAAACATAGAGGAACTTATCAGACCGATTGATAGAGTCAGGAGGGAGAAACATGAAAAGCCTTGGGAGAAATATGATTTAATGAAAGAATACAGGTAACATTAAATTCTGGACATAATTATATCGAGCAGATACAAACCTCTGGGCAAAATATTAGCTTAATCCATTTCATAAGTTCACAGTTGTGTGTACTATTTAATAATAGGAACGGTTCAGTTAATTAATTCAACAGCATACAAGAAAAGACTAAATAATCATTTGTCTGATTCACAGGAAAACTATTCCCGAAGAAGAACAAAGTGAAATTTGGAATGAAGTTTACAAACAACTTGATCAATTGCGAATGACTCGCAAGAAGGTTTCAAGGAAACGTATTCTTAACGCTCCAAAACCACAGCTGGGTTAAGAAGAAATTCTAATAGGTTTTGTAATATTATTATATGATAATGGAGTATGTAAACTAGAAATAAAAGAATAAAACTTGAAATGTAAAATTGTTTTATTTGTTGCTACACAGAGCAAGCTAAGACCTACTTTGCCAAATCTTCGTGGGTATATTCTCATAAATTTATTAGTAACTAGCCAGTGCTCACGACTTCGCGTAGAAAAGTATAAAACGCCATCTACCGTATTTTGGACAGATGGCGCTATCTCCCGGGCCAAGCCACTAGTATTCACTTTTATTTTAGATTACCCGTAAGAATGAAGCGTTTTCTCGCGGTAAAAAGTATCCTATGTTCATCACGGATAATGTCGGCTTCTAATGGTAAAAGAATTTTTCAAATCGGTCCAGTAGTTTCGGAGCCTATTCAATACAAACAAACAATTAAATCTTTCCTCTTTATAATATTAGTATAGATTATAATGTGAGTGGCGTTTTATAGTATAGAGATGAAACTCAATATTTTTTTAGTACAGATGGCAAAAATAAGCGACGAGCGAAAGCTTTTTTCCAAAATCAAATCAAATTAATAGCGAAGAATTTCTTGTTGTGAAAATTCATTCGCAACTTAAAACAAAGTAATCAGCGGCATAGGGATTTTTCTACAAAATGTTTAACAAATTCAATGTGATAAATGTGCTATATATTAAATTTAAGTATAGAAAACTTCATATCAAAAAGAATATTAACATTTTCTTGAATCGGCCGCGCATTTTGAAAATGCGCGCTATAGTAGCGCGCCGAACAATAGTACCGTAAACGGAACGGTAGTAATACTAAATCTATGGTACTCGCTATACATGCGCTATACTAAATTATAACAAGAATATTTAAACAGGCACTAGGCAGCCTTTATAATTAAAAAGTACATATTATTTTCATGGACTTTAAAATTGATTCTAAACTAAAACCTCGCAGCATTTATTAAATGGCAACTCCTTGACTTGATTAACGTAATGTTTTGTTCATTCATAGTAAATTTTTCATGGTTAAAAAATTTAAAAATGTATACATCTACTTGTTCACTAATACTGATTTATTTAATTAAATAAAAATGTATCATTTTAAAGGGAAAATAAAAATATACCATATTTAAACGTTAACACAAAATGAACAGCTGTCAAAAAGTCAAAATAAAAATATTTGAACTTTGGTAATAAACCGCTAGATGGCGGGCCGGAAGCTGTCACACAATGCATGCACTGCACTATGCACTTTTATTTAGGTACTTATATATTTAGATTTGTTTCCAATTTTATAATGCACTAACATTGCATGCAATGCATGTTGTATCGGCGCGGTCTATCCGCAAAGTATACAGAGGTTTTTCTGTCTGTCGGTGCCGTTTATAGTAATTAAAGACTACTATTACAATTTCAAATTTGGAATTATAAAAAGAACTGAAAGTTTCGGTGTAACTTTTTAAAGTTGTGTGTTTAGTTTAGTGCAGTGATAACGGTGATTTGGTTAACTTGTAATATCCCTTTTTCCCTGTTATATTGCCGGGTAAGTTGTATTTGTATCGATGTTTTAATAAAATGTATACTGTTATAAAATACCGAAGTTAACCGCGATCAAGTGATTAGACTCAGCTGTCACATTTAAGTGCAAATGCATTTCGATCAACCTTGATTTATTGATTAACGCGCTTGTTATACCTCTGTTACGTAGTTACGACTGTCTTGAGTAATAAAATTTGACATTTCCCAAAGAAATAAGATTATCAAGTTAGACCTAAGTTAGAAGAAGTAGGAAAATTTACATAATAAATAAATGAAAATAAAAAAAATATCTGCGCCTACATTTTTTTTGCTGTAAAAAGTAAGCAATTCTGAATTCCAGGTAATTATTTTTCTGATTACCAGAAGTTTTGTGCAAAAAGTTTGATGGACATGTTAAAGACAATGATGACATAAATATTAACATGGTATTATGTTTTAGACAAGGGAGTATAGTTTAAAAACTGCTTTGGACTTGACGGACCTGTTTTGGAAAACTAAGAAAAATTATAGACTTGACTTAACTTGACTTGACTGACTAGTCTCGTGATCTGCTACTTTTGATTTTAATTTTAAGGCTATTACAAATTGCTATTTTTACTAATGACACTGGCAAAATCATCGGAGAAGATCTGATGGAGCCAAGACATTAAAAGAGAAGAAGAAGAAGAAGGATTGGACAAATGTTTTTATAATATTAAGGAATATTTTGACATTTAATTAATTAAAACTGACTGTGACATATTTTTATTAATAAGATTTTACACACCAGACATGTCAGTGCATGAGGTGACATATTAAATCCAATAAGAACTGGTCTAAATTTACCCATGTCACTTTTAAATAAATGATTTGAATTTGAAGATTGGGGTAACAATGTAAATTTTAAATCTATCCACTTTTTAGTACTCGAGTTGAGTGCTTAAGTACCTCAGGGCTATAATGAAAATACTCCTACTAAAAAGCAAAGCAGTTAAGGAAAGAAATTCAAAGGTGTTGTTTTAAAGCAAAAGATTTTATCTTGTGAAATGAATAAGTATAGAATTTAGTTTCTTTTTTTCAGTTTTTGAATGGTTTTTTAACGTCCTGGTTGAAGTGAACATCTCAATTTTTGAACAATACATGAAGAAACTCATTCTATTGTCAGTATTATTCATACTGTGAAGTGTATTATGCTAATTAATTCTATTAGTCCTATTAAATTCTAATAAAATATTTAATAAGTATTGTAATATAATAAATCTATACAATTATATAAAGCTGAAGAGTTTGTTTGTTTGTTTGGTTGTACTTGCTGTTGGTTGTAATTATTTTTGTTGGATAGTCCATTTATCGAGGAAGGCTTATAGAGAATGCGGACGAAGTCGCAGGCACCAGCTATTTTGATAATATATTATAATATATTACTATATATTGGATGGATTTATTAGATAGTCTGGGGCTTCTTTAATCATAAAAACTTAATATAACTAATCAAATGCTATTATTAACAACCAATTATTAGGATGTAGGGGATGTAGGTATTGGTCGAGTACTAAATCCAGCCTATGACCTTAGGTGTATGAAATTCTGTTTTTAAGAGAATGTACATTATATCTCTCCCATCTAGGTTTCTTTCTCAGCTAACTTCTAAACCACTCAAAGGATTTTGATACAGTTTTCATTAATGGAAAAAGCGATAAATAGGAAAGTATTGTTATATAATTTGCAGAAACGAATCGCTAGTTTATAATGAGTTTATTCTTCCTACTAACATTATAAACGCGAATTGCGCACAACGACAGTTTATTACCTGGACAGTTTATAACATTAGGATATTTTTTATCCTGAAAAAATGTTAGGTTTCCGAGGGATTGTCTAAAAATATAAAAATATGTGCGCCACTGTCATCGTGGGGCGGCGCGGCGCCACAATCGTCCGCACTTGAATGCAAAAAATATATTATTTCTATGCACTCATATATTTTTCATTTTCCAACGTGGTCGAAGTGGCGGACTAGTTTATTAGTAATACATTTTAGTAATAACCATCAACACTACTAAATTGGGTTAATTAAACATAGATAACACACTACAGTGACTACTGTAAACGCACCGGCACTTGTGCTGTTGTGTTTAGGTGCGTGAATAAAGGATGACGGAAGCTTTCCTATAGGGATAGTTTCCGGCATCCTTTATTTACGTAGGGAGAACATAGGGATGTTCTCACCTTCTCACTTAACCTTCACAATATTAGGTTTAGTGCTGCACTTTCAAGTGAGTTTATAGCAAGTTTATAGCTACCTTCTCTTTTGATATTAAAAAAAAATATATCAAGGGTACCTACATTTTCACAAATACATAGTGTACACTTACCAAAGATACAGTTCAAATGTCACTGCCCGATAATCCCTCCTTATTCAGAGTAAGCTTTTGTTTTGTTGTAGGTAATAATGTAATGTAGGACATTATCATGTTGCGTAAAGACAGGGGCGTACGCACCTAACGCCGTATAAGCCGTGTACAATTTACAACAGTATAAATACAGGGGCCCCGTCATGTGTTTGTGTAAGCAAAAATTCCTAAAATCCACAATCTCAAAGCCTACGAGTTTAGCGTATAAGTATGCCAATATTTATATTACATTGTCCGATAAAACTGGAAAAGCAATTTGACTAGGTACGGGATCAAATCAACCAAATTTCATTAATCTATCAATGACCAATGTATTCTGGGAAACTATTAACAATGTATGGCAACCGTTTTTTTATAGTTCTGTCACCATAATAATATAAAACATGACAATTCGCCCGACCCGGGCGAGATAAATGCGGGCGATTTGCCTATTAACTCATAGGAACTACAAATTTCCCCGAGTATGGCTAAAGTGGAATTAAACTAATTTGTATGGTGTTTAGTGTCTATTTGGTTTTCTGATTAACAACACCATTTTTATTGTTGTCTTCCGCTTTCGTAAGCTATCGCTTCGTGTGAATGTGATGCATCATACAGGTGACAGCGTTCCGGGAAATGACACCTCGATATCGTTTGCATCGCCGAATGAAAGTACCGCACACTTCCTTGGACAAGTAGGCGCTAGGCCGCGGCTTTGTTCGTGTAAAAGTTCAAAATAGCTTATGTTTTTCCCACAGAGGTCTGGCTATTTCTATACCAAATTTTATCAAAATCTGTTCACTGGTTTAGTGGTTAAAAACCGTAACAGGGGCCCTAGCCAAGAGCTCAATGCAAACGGGAGCGTTGCGTATATTTACGAAACCATAGAAAATAAAACCCGGTGATTGGTTGTTGTAACGCTTATATAAAATTATGACCAATCACCGGGCTTTATTTTCTATAGTTTCGTAAATATACGCAACGCTCTCGTTTGCATTGTGCTCTTGGCTAGGGCCCCAGGTACAATTCTGTTGTGAGCAGAATTTAGGTATAATTATTTATTTCATTGCTTCCCTCTTTAGCTGCCCTACCAATATACACTACAATAGGCAACAGTAGCCAAGTGAACCGTCAATCTATCTGCGACTGTTTTACAAAAAAAGATATCACTTGACTTATCAATTGTTTCCGCCCGGGATCGAACCGGGGGCCTTGTGCGTGTGAAGCACACGTGATAACCACTACACTACGGAAACTTTAACTTACTCTGCAAAATTTGCGTTCTATTCCTTATCAAAATTAAAATAAAACTGCATCCCCTTATTTTTTTTATAAAATACATGCTGATAATATATATTATAGCTTCTATAGGTGAAAGAATTTTTAACATCGGTGCAGTAGTTAAACTTATATACTTAGTTTTTGAGATTATTCATTACAAACTAAAATATAAATAATTTCTCTTTATAATATTAGTCAGTAAGATAAAAATATTTTCATACAATATATACATACTAAATATTATGTTCATTCTATCGCGTAAAAGAAAAAACTTTTTCAGTATAGTCCAGAGCTCTGACTTAGGGTTCGATTCCCGGTAGGGCCAAGCTTGCAAACAGCAAACAGGTCGTCGGTTCACCTAGTGGGTGGACACTGGACGCCCAGCGCTGCGCTTACCGGTTCGTGGCCACTGGCCTCTACTCGAAACCTTCGGCCCCGGCGTCCCTTGGCTCTTCGTACTATATGTCCTGCCCACTGTCACTTCAACTTACTGATCGTGTAGCTTATGTCGGTATTAATAATACCGAAAATAAATACACAAAATAAATACACTATAAATTATATTATTATTTAATTTTTTTACACTATAATTATATACAAGCAATAAATTTTATAAAAAACTTAAAACGCCGCAGCTTACGCAGGTGCGGGGCAAGGCAGAAGCTACCGGTGGTTATTGCTCCAGAGTGAGGAACCTCCTGACAATATGTGCCGTGTCAAAAAGTACCGCCTTCTGTAGCACTACCATGAGTTTATGACTACCGAAATCGCTAGCGAGAGATGAACGAGAACGTAAAATATTTGTATGAAAAATTGTACAGCGCCTCTAGCGGTCACCAAAGAACTAAAACCAGTAACATGAGTTGCATAAGTAAAAAACCTATCGAATGTAGTCGCTAGCGACCATTACCGACTAACGTTTAACTTGACATTTCTATACAAAATCGGTACCATGAGTTA
Source organism: Synanthedon vespiformis (assembly GCA_918317495.1). NCBI lineage: Eukaryota > Metazoa > Arthropoda > Insecta > Lepidoptera > Sesiidae > Synanthedon > Synanthedon vespiformis. The sequence continues at coordinate 5,253,792 of OU906964.1, forward strand.
CAAATTTGACTGATGCTCTCGAGAAATACCGTAACGTTAGTAGTAAAATCATTCACTAGCACATTGAAGGGTGAAAGGTTCGTTATCGACAGAAGTAAACTAACGTAAGATTTCGATAGCAAGTCATGGTAGTGCTACTGTTCCTGCCTCGCTGAATCGACATCCCACTATCATCTCACATTGCGGTCACCTCGTAAGCTAAATAATAATGTACTTATTGTTAACAAGATTTTCTTTTTCGGCTTTGCGGGGACAGCGATGTTAACAAGCATCGTCCGGCACTTATAATTATTATTAACAATAGATATACCTATAAATCGTTTACTTCAAATCTACGTTGCCATATTCACAGTGTGTCGCCTGGCTTTCTGTATTGCATGTTTATGAATCATAAAACGTGACTTTTGGGCATGATGGGGTAAACTTTTCATTAGGGGCGTTTAGGTGTCATTGCCCTTTTCTTGTTTGAAACCTCCCTTGCTACTTTTACTAGAAAAAATCATAAACTGTCTTTAAAATTTTACAAATTATTGTTAAACTGTAATTGTCAGTTTCGCAAATTAGTGAGTTTTTGAAACATAAAAATTAATTTGTTATCTCGTAGATTATAAATCTGAAAGTGAGGATGGATGGAATCTTTTTTAACTCTTTCAGGCAAAATCTTCTGAATGTTTTTGGTAAAACTAAACATTATAATATAGCTTATACATCAGAATAACAGATAGGCTAAATTTCAACACTAGGCCATCATATAGGTACGTGAAAGTATTTCATGTCGTGTTTATTGCACTCCAGTGTATTATAGAAAATTACTTTTATGCTTTAAAGACTAAGTAATAAGACGTTTCCATATTCTGTCAGATTAAAAAAACGAAGGGTGCGAAAGACCTTCCATAACTGGCGTCGACTTAATCGGATTTATTATTTTGGACTTCAATGGTTTCGTAACGCCATTGTTGTGATACGATTTAGATATTGAGATCATGATATTTTGAGTTGGTGAACTATGGGTCTATGCGTGTTGCAAAACCATCAAGATTATATCCACCTACCGGTTACGAAACAGTGAGAAACATCTGAATTATGTCTTCAAAACGAGTTTCGAGTCTTTCATTGATAACTCATCTCGAAGTTCACGATTTTTTCTTCTTGTATCTTCCTACAAATATTATACAATGCGACAGATGGTAAGGATGGATGTTATTTACTCTTTAATGTAAAAACGGCTCTACAGATTTGGATGAAATTTTAATGTGGCACACATATACTTAGTTTATTACTTTGATCAACATAAAAGATACTTTTTATCCTGAAATTTCTGAATTTTATTAGCAAATTCTCCAGTATCCAAAGGTTTTGTCCATGATGTCCTTTGATAACATAAGTAAGTTCTACATATATTTACTTCCATATTTGAGAGCCCTGGAACACGATTTCTATTCATTTGTGCACAATTTCTACCGGCATTTGACGTCGGCAAGCAAACTGTCCCGATCTGTGCATACGATGCTTCATTTTGATGTCGCACTCGTAATCTGACATCTCTCACGATTTTCCGGCTTTCTACAAAGTTCCTTTAATGGCTCTCTACCGGCTATCCCTTAACTTTGCTAACGTTCATGTACATAGATTCAAAGATAGCCGAATGGTTTCATCTTATATAATTTTATTTTCACAAACACCTATAGGGATTAGGGCTGATTGTATAACGTGAAATCAGGTTGTCAACTTGATAATAATTTAGATTTTTTTAAAGGTGTTTTTTTTGTTGTCGAAAAACATTTCGAGCTCATATTCAAGTGAGTAGGCATCTTGGGAGTGAGATTGTTCCATTGTCGGCCTAGACTTTGCTGCACGGCTAGTTGCTAGTCAATACTATAGGTAACCCATCGATGAGCAAGAAAGTCTGATGGTCCACTAGATGACTATTTTTAACTTACTGCATACTAAATAAAATTTAACTTCGCTTATCAAATGTCATAACCACACGAAGATTGTATTGTTTTTGTAAGCGATTACTACAAAAATTACTACAAAAATAGGTATGAAAAAAAAAAAAACATTTTTATCTATTAGTTTTACTTTTTTAATTTTTATATTTATTCATCTAGTAACGTCTAATTGATGCGGGCGGATATTTTTCAGCAAATTATATAACCACAGAAACCTTCCTTGTTTATCGCTATTTTCATTAGAAAAAACCGTCTCAAAATTCGTTGGAAGACAGAGGCAGACAACGACTTTATTTAATGCTAACTGTTGCACGCGATTTCGTCTGCGTAACTTTATAAAACATAGCCTATGTTACTCGCTGATAATATAGCTTCCCAACAGTAAAAGAATTTTTCAAATCAGTCCAGTAGTTTCGGAGCGTATTTAACTCAAACAAACAAGCAATCAAATCTTTCCTCTTTATAATATTATTATAGACGTGTACCTATAGATATAGAAGAAGTCTTCTGAGCTCACTCCGAGTTGGGTGTTTTTTTACTAAAGACATTTGGCTAACGCTGCGGGAGTAATTCAATTAGTACTTTTATGGTTTTGTTTACATTATTCTAATATTGTAACAACACTCGAGCTTTTTCTCATAATCAATTTACGGTGATGTTTGTCTAAAATACCTACATCAAAGTAACTTGTTGATAGAATCATAGACCATGCGTTATCGGATGAAATCAATCAAATAGCCGTGTAAAGAAGTGAACAACGTATCGGAACGCTACAATATTGTACCAATTAAGTTTAACCATGAAGATTGACAGAAGAAAGCAAGTGGGGTGCAGTGCGGGCCAACATGGCGAAAGTGGAATGTTTGGTTCGGTTGTTAGGTTTGTATAAATCAGTGAAATAATGATCTCCGGTAATGTTCGCGGTGTCAATTTGATTGCAACGACTATCTTCTCTAGTTGCGACACTTTCATTATCATTACAAGTTATAAGATTACTAGCTGGTGCTCGCGACTTCGTCCGCGTATAAAAGTATAAAACGCCGTATTAAAATCTACCGTATTTTGGATAGATGGCGCTATCTCCCGGGCCAAGCCGCTAGTATTTACTTTTATTTTAGATTTCCCGTAAGAATGAAGCATTTCCCCGCGGTAAAAAGTATCCTATCATCACGGATAATGTCGGCTTCTAATGGTAAAAGAATTTTTCAAATCGGTCCAGTAGTTTCGGAGCCTATTCTATACAAACAAACAATCAAATCTTTCCTCTTTATAATATTAGTATAGACAAACAAATTCATTAGAAACAGTTATGAGTTTATTCATTACAAAAAAAAAATACAAATATTTTTTCTTTATAATATTATTTATTTATAGATAATCCAACTCTTATTTTAGTTACTCTCTCCCTCAAAATATGTCGGGTAATGACTTAATTTTTAATCAAATCCATCAACCATTGTGACTAGCACGACAACCTGCTATTATCAACGCCTAAACGCGCATAACGAGGGCCCCCTGGACGCAAAAAAACACGTAATTAATTATAATGGCTTGCATGTCATTTATAGTGGTTTTTGTATCATAATTTGTAGTGTTAGTATAGACTACATTATTAACTAATTTGTTATTATGATTCTGAAGGTAAAGAAGATAGTTATGAGAATTGTGATTTTATAAATTTTCCTTATCTTTACATAGATACATTAAGCTGAAGTAGCTTCCCGCATTTGTCTGAATGGCCAGTATCTCCTAAATTCCATAAAATTACTGTATTTCATGAACATGCATGAACTGTAGATACCTAGTAGAGATTCAATTTTTGTTTGTCAGTTGTGTAGGAGCAGAAAAAGCAGGTTAACTTACTTAGCAAGTGTTCAGTACTTGGGACTGGAAGTGGATAAAACTGGTTAGATTATGGTTCCTAGCTTATCTCTGTTTATACAAATTTGCCTAACTAACTAATCCATGTTATTTAAATAATATTTTTTACTAAATAAACCTTTCTATATAGTTATACTAATTATACGGTGGATTATAGTAACCATTGTAAAGTTTAGAGACATCTCACGCTCGCAACCACACACAAAGTTAATAATTCTTCTTTATCTATGAAACAAGATTATTACCTTTTTTGTGACGAAGGGATTTCGGGGGACGAATAATGATTATACGCCTTCGTGTTACAAGTTATAACGCATCAAAAATAAAAAGAGTTTCTCGTTCTCAACGATTTTCGAAATCGTGACTGGACAAAAACGAGAAGATAATTAGGAATCTGAGCATTGCATGTAATCGTCATTTCTCATAAGATTAATTGAAATTGTAGTTATGAAATGCGATGCAATGTCATGGGAACCGTACCTTTACACTAATAATAATTTCACAATTGTAAGGGTTGCTATATTAGGTACATACAATATAGTCGGGCCGGCATATTTCATTCGGCAATTTTTGCCGCCCGGCTTTGCCGACTCGGCTATAAGTATAGCAATAATTATTTGTCGAACGTTCATCTACAAAATATTCGATTCTACTGCCCGGAATTCTGGCCCGAATATATGTATAGCAACCCTAACAAAATTTCATTCCTGCTTATTGGCCATTAACTGTTGTGTTCTTAGTAGTGGGCGGACACACTGCGTTTTGCAGTCATAAATTTGACAGCCTATTCATATCCAAGAAGTTAGCATTCCACTTTGATTTTCAGAAAAATAGACATTGCGCTAACTTGTGCTAGGACTGCTAATCTTGTTTTTGTGCCGCAGATCGCGCGACCAGATTTCATCCGAATCCGAACTGTAATGACAAAAAAAAACAATTTTTTAGTACCATTACATACGATAAATGACCTTTATATAAAATAATAAATGTAATGATAGGTCACAGAGTTAATAAGAATAAATCGTTAAATGTTGCTAAGCTTAAAACTCTAGAACTGCTGGACTAATTTGGCAATTATTTTCATATATAAACAATGAAGTGTTTGGAAGGTTCTTATGATGAGAAAAATTGGATATCCATGCCAAGCCGGGGACGGTTCTCTAGTAGGTACCTACTATAATAACAAAAGTCATTCGGCTAAAATTTAAATCTGACAACCTGATTTTTAATTACTACATATTATGAGCTATTATATAAAAATAATCATACCAAGCAAGGACTGGTCTACACTAAACCTCATTGCAGAAGAAAACTAAAGCTTTTGTAGTGGCTATAGCTAAACTAAACTAAAATTAATGTGTAAACTACAAGTGCGGTTAGAGGCATCGATCGAAGTCGTATTAAAGGTTATGGTCAGTATACTCGTAATATACAGTTACCTAAAATGGCCGGGTGGTAAGGCGAATATCAACTTAGTGAGTGCACTATTTTATACACGTACTAGCTGGTGCTCGCGACTTCGTCCGCGTAGAAAAGTATAAAACGCCATCTACCGTATTTTGGATAGATGGCGCTATCTCCCGGGCCAAGCCGCTAGTATTTACTTTTATTTTAGATATCCCGTAGGAATGAAGCATTTTCCCACGGTAAAAAGTATCCTATGTTCATCACGGATAATGTCGGCTTCTAATGGTAAAAGAATTTTTCAAATCGGTCCAGTAGTTTCGAAGCTATACAAACAAACAATCAAATCTTTCCTCTTTATAATATTAGTATAGTATAGACATATTATTATGGTGTTTTACTTCACTAACGCTTTGTTTTATAAAGAGGCATAAAACACCGCGCATTTATTGTCTCCACCCAAGAATATTAATTGCACATTATTAGTTGATTCAATGTAATTCCGTTTTATGTATATTGTATTGTGTATTTTACCTATAATTACTATTAATAAATATAATCAAAGGGGTTAACCTAAATCGATCTTAGCACACCCAAGTTTCTCGCAGTGTCAATCAATCAATCAATCAATCAATACTAATAATAAATAACTTGGTAGCTATAAAAATTTAGACATACGGGACACAGGATAGGCTATTTTCTTTTTCAACGCTGATGAAGTCGCAGGCACCAGCTAGTTCTATAATAAAAATAATTATATACTAGCGACCGCTCCCGGCTTCGCACGGGTGCATAGATATACTGAAACGGTAGTAACTAATACTAAATCTATGAGTGTTACTTAGGTGCAACTTCAAGTAGTTTGCAGGATATCCCACTCTTTAGCAATTTGAGCAGAGCAAACGTAACGTGTTTGGGCGCAATGGAAAGTCAGGGCTCAATAGAAGAGCTCAATAGAATAGTAATTGCAGGGGCCCTAGCCAAGAGTAATGCAAACGGGAGCGTTGCGTCAAAATTTTATGTGGGCGTTACAACAACCAATCACCTGGCTTTATTTTCTATCGTTTCGTAAATTCTATCGCAACTCCCGTTTGCATTGTGCTCTTGGCTAGGGCCTCTGCTGTATCACTTTTATCTATCAAATACAAAAATCAATTATTGAGCTATCACTGACAGTTAAAATTCCTAGTTTTCCTGAATACTTAATATACATACATACGTGGATTGCAATGGCAACAGACTGGCAACATAAATTGACAAAAACGTTTCACTAAAGTAAAGTGTGCTTCACCTATATTTGTTTTCCACAAATCGTACAAACGCTGTAAACATATCAAATGTAGATTTGCGAGACATTCTCCACTGACCGATAGCCACAGGCCGAGCTGGAGTTTCAGCAATATAAACAGAGTAGATAGGGTTCGGAAGCGGTTCTATAGCATGCATGTCTGTATTTACTAACATACTATATATATATTTTCAGAAACTTACTAATATAATAAATGCAAAAATCTCCTAAGTGCAAAAAAAGATTTCCTCAAAAATTTTACATCAAGGTTTACTATCTATACCAATATATATAGTTACTATATCTATACTAATATAAACTGACAAGTTTGTTTGTTTGTTTTGGGTGTACGCGCTAATATCAGGAACTACTGGTTCGAATTGAAAAATTATTTTTATATTGGATAGTTGTTTTTGTATTAGATAGCCATTTATCGAGGAATAAAGGCTATAATAGGCTATAGAGAACGTCGCGGGCACCAGTTGGTTTAAAATAGTGTTTTATTTGAAACTTAAGCCTGGGCTCGACCGCGAAATGAGCGAGGTCATTAATGAGCCCGCTTAACTCGCAACGGTAAATTTCATAGATGAGGCTCGACCGTGAAAGATCTCGGAGCCGGCTGAGCTATGAAACTCGTCGAGCCCGGGCTTTAGGGTTGTTATACGTAAGCTTATTTGTCTTTTAAACATTACCATTTAAGAGCTTTTTTTATTATTTTGAGTATTGAATAGAATCTAAGGTATTTGCCAAAGATTTCGATTTAAATCTTTGTGGTATTTGCTATGGACTTGTTCCAGCCGTTTTCTTTTTGTAGAACAGTCCCTTTATTTCACGACTGTACGACTAGTGATAGGAGAATAGTGTGTCAACTATCGCCCGCATATCTGAATGAGGCAATGAATGGTAACAGATAGCATGCATAAACTTGGCACTTGGAGTGAGTGGCAATTTGAATTCTCCCTGCAACATAGACGCGCCTATAGTCTACCTAATGATGAGAATATTAGACCGTTCATTTTGTCCACTGACTGTGTGAATGAACTGTTTTTATACTCTTTAATAGTAGTCAAGTAGTTATTGAGTTTATTCATTACAAACATAGAAAAATACAAATCTTTTCTCTTTATAATATTAGTATATTAGATGTGTTTGATTGAATAAAACATAAACCAAAAGAGAAGACAAATTAATTTTATAAGTAGCACTAACTAAACCAACCGTGTTTGTAATGTCGATATCGGTATCTAATTGTCAGTAAGCTGTTATCGTATAATCAACCATGCCCTTCAATAACAGATTCGATCGGCACGCACTTCCTTACTACCACGAGACCATTTTACGTAGATCTTTAAAAACAATGCTCGTTTCCCCATGTGGAGATTATATTATATTGTTCCTTTGTTTTAACAGACTATTAGATGCTCTTTAGACTTGTATATTCAATATTCACACCTCGAAGTTATGAAGATATAGCCTGCTCATATCTAAATCTTTTCTAATGATAAAAATCTCCTTACAGAAGACCACCGTGAAATAAAAGCATGTTTGCTGTTGTATTTCGGTGAATGAGGAAGGAATGACAGATCCCATTTCATATCCCTATTCTATACTTTATTCTTAACTGGCTGCTGCCCGCGACTTCGCCCGCGTAACTTTGTAAATTATATACTAAAACCTTCCTCGAGAACCACTCTATCCATTGCTGATAACAGCATGAAAATCGGTGCAGTAATTTTTGAGTTTATCGCGAACAGACAGACAGACGCGGCGGCGAACTTATCGTCATTGCTCTTGCAGCAATAACATATTTTGCAGCCCGCCTTACGGCAGTAAACCTCCCCAAGGAATTCCCAAACTCCCCAACCCCCTAACAGATCACTGAATATTCCGTATGGATTTAAGATCACTTGCTGAAGATAAGAAAAAAACACTAACTACTATATGTGTAAGGAATGTACCTATATACAATGTATTAAAACGAATAAAGGAATATTCGTTTTGTGTTGAATAAAGGCCTACATGGAGTATGTTATCTTTGCAAAATCGTCACACACAGTGTCACTGGACTTGTTTAATGAGTGACCGCAATTATTGAAGCCCGCAATTGACAATTATCAGGTCTCAATTGAAACCGCCGCGCCGGAGTAAACGTTCCGTGTCCATTACCTTTCTGAACTAACGCACGAAGCACCATTACCACTGTATCTCGTTTTGGTTGGCTGGATAAGTAAGATACGCGACTTCACCTATGGATTTTTGTTGTGATCGCCTATTGATATATTGATAAGCTTTCTACAAAAATAATAAGAAGCAATATTCATCATTGTGAGTGGAAATTTTATAAAAATTGAATAAAAAAAAGGGCAAAATGCATTTTCTATTTTGGTAACCTTTTTTATCGTAACTTAGGAAGGAATATAGATTCTTACAGCAATAACGAATAATTTTATGTACTTACACTAAAGTATTAACAACTTAAGTTCGAATGATTCCTATAAATATGGAACTTATTATAAAGACACCAACAGACCTGTTCTAAACCATTGTCAATTTAGCCCCAAAATATGTCAATGTTCCCCTGGAAGTCAAAGTAACCCCGTTTCACGGTAAGTAAATGATATAGATATACATGTAAGTAAAGGGTAGCAGGCGCCACGCAGGCAAACGGTCAACGTGATGGTAGGTGGTTACCGTCGCCTAAAATTGTAAAAGCAATGCAGAAGTCAGGCGTTATACTGCTTAAACGTGGTTTACCTATAAATGGAAGTACATTTAAATACCGTTTAGAAATACTTGTAGAATAACTCAAAAGGTCGCCAATGCTTTAATGTATTGGAACTACTAGTAGTGCTCTTGCTAAAATGTCACAAGTTGCACAACTTAGCTGTTATCCAGTTAACTGTAATTAGAGTAGTTCCCAGGGGTATCGATTGACAAAACACGATCTTTACCGGCGAAGGCGTAGTCAGGTGTTCCAATTGTTTAGGTCAATTTATGTAACAAGCGATTGAGAAGATCTTTCAATTAGTGCGAATGGGCAACGAGAAATAAATGAAGCTGTATTTGAGCAGACATAAACAAAGTGGACGGCAGATTTCCATTTTTTTTGGCCTATCAAGATTATTATCTATACTAATATTATTATTTTGTTTGTAATGAATAAATAAAACTAATGGACTGGTTATAAAATTTTATTTTATTTCAAATATTTGAGATTTTGAATCGATATAAAGAGAAAAAACGCTCAGAACTTTTTACTTCAACTACCTATTATGTGCCCTTAATTGTGAATTGTGAAGATACTATGATATCCTCACAATTTAAAGTCTTTAGAAATAGTATTCTTTTTAGAGATAATATTATGTTATAATTGACACTTCGATGCGCTTCTTACTCTGGTATAATCTACACTGTGCATGTTCCTATATATTGTTCAAATTATCTATTAATTCTGAATTTATGTAGATAATTTTCTACTCTTCATTTGCGTGAAAGTGAAAATTCTCATAAAGTATAACGCTAAATGAGACCACTGTAATAGCCTTACAACAAGTGACGTCAGCATACTCTAATTTTAGATACCCGTCATCATGGACTAAGTTTAGAACGACTTTCCCTGTTACTTCTTCATCTATTGCTCCGTTACAATGTATAACGAGATCGACATCGTTATATTCACGCAGCAATGTCTAGTGAACTAATGTTGCATTACTCGAACGAACCTCTCTCTAGTAATCACCTAGCAGGAATAACTTGAGAGGCAGATTAATAAAACAGACAAAAGGATCTCCTAAAATACATGCGTGCCGTTGGCAACTAGCCAGAATACTTCGGTCAACTCTTAGGGTTCATGTACACACTGAAAGAGATTTAATAAACAAATTATGTTGACAGTTTTCTTAAGATGCTTTTGATAGTTAAGTAAATGTTTATCAACAGTAAGTATAATCTATAGAATTGTTGTTTTAGTTAGTGTAACATATAGTTGATTTGTCAAAACAAATTTATCAAAAGGCTTTTATCTACTAGACCTATGTATTTGGTTATATTTTAAACTAGCTAGTGCTCGCGACTTCGTCGGCGTAGAAAAGTATAAAACGCCATCTACCGTATTTTGGATAGATGGCGCTATCTCCCGGGCCAAACCACTAGTATTTACTTTTATTTTAGATTTCCCGTAAGAATGAAGCATTTTCCCGCGGTAAAAAGTATCCTATGTTCATCACGTATAATGTCGGCTTCTAATGGTAAAATAATTTTTCAAATCGGTCCAGTATTTTCGGAGCCTATTCTATACAAACAAACAAACAATCAAAATCTTTCCTCTTTATAATATTAGTATAGATTAAACTAGCGACCCACTCCCGGCTTAGCAAATTTACAATTTTTTTTTCTGCAAATTTTTACAAACTTTCCTCCCTTTACTTATCGCTGTTTCCATTAGCGAAAACCGTATCAAGAAACATTATGTCGTTTAGAGGCAATTAGCGAGAAAACAGATAAGCGGACAGCGACTTTATTTTATAACTAGCTGATGCCTGCGACTTCGTCCGTGTTGAAAAAAAAAGTATCCTATCCTGTGCCCCGTATATCTAAATTTTTATCTATTACAAGTTTCATGAAAATTAGTTATGTAATTCGTTTAAGAGTTATGGAAGAACATACATTACATACAATAATTACACTTACAGATTTATTATTAGTATTGATGTGTATAGATGTTTATTAAAACTAATTATACATTAATTAATATAACTTCTATGTGCTGTTTCTTTTAAACAGGCTAAAAATAACAACACTCGAAATGTTTATTAAAATCGAATTCATGTAAAAATAATTACATTACATTTAATTAAATACATTACCTAAGCCATTCCTTTACCTTTCAGATACCGTGAGTGCATAGCAGAATGGACAACTTTATATAGAGGTGAGTTCTGAATCTGTTTGAAAATTGTATGAAATATATATTTTATAGTTCCAGGTTACCGTACACACGAACTATTAATACCATAAAACCGATAAATGATTTTAAAATTTATAAAGACAAATAACATTGCATGGCATGATAATATATTTGATACTAGCTGATGTCCGCAACTTCGAACGCGCTTTTCGTTAAGTTCGTTTTTCGACAAAAAAATACCTCGGTAATAACTACAACGTGTATTTATTATACTAGCTGGTGCCCGCGACTTCGTCCGCGTTCTCTATAGCCTATAGCCGTCCTCGATAAATGGTCTATCCAACACAAAAGGATTTTTTCAATTCAAACCAGTAGTTCCAGAGATTAGTTCCAAACAAACGAACAACTCTTCAATTTTATACATATATTAGTATAGATTTTTGAGCAATACCTTTAATGTACAGACAAGGCTCGTTTATCATTTTTTATATTGTATTAACACAACATATTTTTACTAATAAAATATTCTAGCATTGTATAACACAAATATGTTGTTAAATACAAAATGAGGAATGCAGTTCTGGGAATCACAAATGAGTGATTCAAATGGAATGCACGATTGGCACTTAGCAACTGTTTCATTCAGAATTCAAACTACTTATATTAAATTACTTTTTATTTACGCGATACAATCTGCATTGTTTGTATTATCAAGATTTTATTTTAAAACGGGCAAAGTATAGGTTCTGTCGTTTCTCATTTACATTTCAATGGTTGAAATGTCTTCATCTTTCGTCTACGGTTCAGTGGTGGTTAAAACAAGATTATTTGTCACTGTTTCATTTTCCGCTTGATGGCACCGACTCATTATGGATATTACTTTACAATTTACAATTACCCTTTCGTATTACCGTAAACAGTCGTAATAAATCGCTCCGTAAAATTAAACATTAGTACGAACCTTTGGATGTTTTTTTATAAAGAAACTTCTAAAGAGAAAGGTCGTATGATTCCTTAATTTTAATGGACAAACTTCTTTGTTTTTTATTTTTGACTTTTTTGTACAGTGTAAATGCACGCTTTCAAATTTAAACCAAATATCTATTTAACCCGCAACTTCGTACGCGTTCGCCTAAGTTCGCCCACTATAATAATATTATACAATATTATACAATCACAACTTAACCCACAAAAACAACTTATGGATGTGTATACAAAGATCTTAAGTTAGAACAGGACATTTTTTTGTACACTGTAAATGCACGCTTTCAAATTTAAACCAAATACTAGGCTATTTAACCCGTAATTTCGTATGCGTTCGCCTAAAGTTCGCCCACCATAATAATATTATACAATCCATTAAATTTAACGAACACAAACAACTTATGTATGTGTATACAAAGATCCTAAGTTAGAACAGGACATTATCGATGGCCTTGTATACTAATTTGAGACAGTTCAGTGACCGGGTTCGCTCCAAATAAAGATGAAATTCCTCGCTATGCGTTACACAGGGATTTACTTAGACTGAACAAATAATGGACATGTCGAGAGAATTTGTGAACCAGATATGAATCTTACTTGAAAATTATTTATCTAATACTGAATCAACATATTGAAGTACCATCACCCATTAAGTAGGTAGGTAACCTAACGCCATTAGAAGTATTGAATTTCTTTGTGGTCTTGTTGATTTTTACTTTTTTTGATAGGTACATAATGTTAATAAGTAAAAGTATAATACACTAAAACAGTTCAATGAGAAATGACATTATACACATAAGGCTGTGTTTCCACCAGAGATGTGCGAGGACGCGTAGCGAGGGATGTGCTTTTCAAGAACCAATAGAATCGCTTCATTTAACTTGCCTCGCTCAGCAAAGCTCTGGTGGAAACGGCTTAGCGGAGCGAGGTTTTTGTACGTACAAAACAAGCGAGAGATGTGTGCGAGGAGTGTGTTGCGAGCGAGGTTTTCACAGCTTTCACAGCTCCGCTACACATCCTCGTACGACACATTTTCCTCGCACAGCTTTGGTGGAAACCCCCACACATTTTCACAGCACAGCTAGACAGCCTCGCACGACACATCTCCGTCGCACATCTCTGGTGGAAACGCAGCCTAAAGGAAAATAGTAACATTTTTGAGATCATGTTTGTATCAAAATGGAGAGAAAATTTATAGAACATAGAATTTACTAGGTTAGGTATGAATTTTTGGTTTTATCTTTTCTAGATTATGTCCACGCTCCTTTTTCTCCAGTTTTGAAACATTTAATAATCTTGTTTTTTTTTTATTAGTCGTTAAATATTTTATTTATTTTTAGAGACCCCTCGAGAACAATAAAATTTCTGTGTCCCTGATAATGTGTTCGCAAATTTTTTAGATAATTGAGTAGTTAGGCGTGAAAGCGTAACTATCACATCACACTTTCGCATTTATAATATTAGACTGAAACAAAACTGACTTTTCAGTTAGACTTATAATATTATGTCCACTCCAAGCCCACGGGGTGTTTAAAACCAAATTTAAATCTTTGTTTAAAACTAATCAAATTTGTTTATAACTCGTTAAACTTTTACATTATACAAAGGGCACCGATTCTCCTACCGGTTATCCAAACAAAAGCAAACTTAATGAATATGAATGATGCTTCCGAGTCGTAGGTGTCCGATTATGATGTAACTGTACAAGAAGTGTGGCAGCAGTGGATCCGACTATTGTATGTACGCGTTCAAAGAGTAAAACTCATACAGAACATCTGTTTTTCCGTAAAAAATACTTATTAGACGGGTGCCTAGACCTAGCACCTACATAATTAAAATATCTATTAAAGTATTTTATGTATATTCTAACTCCCTCAACAGCACCCAAGCGAAGTTGGGTTGCGTCGGTCTAATATTAAAATAATGACCATATTTATTTTAAAACTATTTGAGCCCTGCGGCTTCGCTCGTCTTTAAGTTTGATTACCTTCGATCGTTTAGCTCACCGATTGTCGAGTTCGAGAGAGTCGAGGCGAGACTTGTACAATAGTTTCGAGACGCATGTTTTGCTCCCGGCTCGGGAATGAAGCTTTTTTTATGTATGGCGAAATTGCTTATGTTTTTTATCTCAGACAGGCTGACGGTCCACTTGATGGTAGGTGGCTACCGCGGTACCTACCATCAAGTGGACCGCCGTCCTGCCTGCAACCTTTTTGTATAAAAAACGCTGCTATTCAAAAACTTCTTCATCCTTACAAATTATAAGTTCAAGAACTCCGCCGCGACCGCGACTGTCTGCCTGTTCGCGATAAACTCAAAAACTACTGCGTCGATTTTCAGGCTGTTTTCACCAATGGATAGAGTGGTTCTCGAGGAAGATTTTAGTATATAATTTACAAAGTTACGCGGGCGAAGTCACAGGCAGCAGCTAGTATAATATATAGAAAAGTGCAGTCACACTTTATTCATGCAACCACTAGAAAGAATCTACTCGTATGCTATTATGACAGTGTAGATATCGATCGATCTCTTTGAAGGCTTTGTCCTTCTAAACTACAAAACCTAATTAAAAATTAATGAAATGCTGTCAGCATTATTATTTTTTATTTCCTCCACATATAAGTTAAATACTTTTTTTCGAAACGTTCCTTTCTATACGATAATCGGTGATCGTAATAAGTAAAGCAAACGAGTCATCGTACGTGTGCGTGGGCGCATCGTTGCAGTCCACTGCGCTGTATCAGAAGGCAACTTCTGTTATAGGTTAGCGATCTCGTAATGTTTACTTGCCATTTTGTAGTAAATCAATTTAGTCGTAATATAAAGTATTATAGTGTGACGTTTTATCAACACACTATAATAAAGTAGATTTATTTACAACTATTTTTTTGACCTCTCTAACATATTACGTGTAACGTGTACAAATGGGTTTTGTACACTGCACAAATGTACAAACACGAATATTTTTTCGCGATATTGCCTTAATTATTTAAGACTAGCTGGTGCCCGCGACTTCGTCCGCGTTGAAAATGAAAAAAAGTAGCCTGTGTGTCCTGTACGTCTTTAATGTTTATATGTGTGAAGGAGAAAGACTCTCAATCTACTTGTTAGAGTGAGACAGATTTGTTTTGGAATATTCCAACAGGCACTACTAAAATAAATAAATACTGTCTACATTATGTCTAGATAATAATGCTATTACGATAGATTATTATTATTAATGCAATAATGTCATGGTGCACCGCTACCAAACATGCATTAAATATGCGTTAGTTCCGTACCAAGGAGTAACTAGGAGATGCAAATGAGTCGTGTAATTATTGTATTAAGAGGGCCACAAATTTTGTAATTAACCCTTTAATTAACCGTTTAGTTTACTACTCCTACAGGAGTATTTTTTTTTTGAGAAAGCAATGTAATTATTTAAAAAAATATTATACAAGTAGAGGAATATATTGGCTCTGACGAAATGGACAATAAATGATTATAAAATGGTCGCATTCTTGGTTATTTCCAATTATGTTATCTGTAATCTGAACTTTACATAAAAATGCTACTTCAATCACACATATCTCAGTTTTTATTTCATTTAAGTATATTACCAATTTATAAACATTTCCTAAGACAGCCTTAATATGACTTGTAGAGATTAACTTTGGTTGCATTTAATAGTAAGTATTAAAATCATAAATGATTTAAACGGTACTTGAAACACGGATTAAACCGATAATATATTATTTTGGTTCGTAACATGCATGCGCATTGCTACCAGTAACAGTCTGACCACCATGTTCAATAGCCACACACAAATCCGGTAATAGATTCTGACACACAGCTGGATGGATGAAGGCAAGAGCGAAATGTATGTGAAGCTACGAAGTTATTATGGATAAACCATAAACAATTTTTATTTAATAAAACTTCAAACATGCCAGGATTATACTGTTTTACACATTAGCATGGGTGAGGTGGCGTTTGGCATTTCACTGCTTGGTTTTGTAAAGGTTGTCGTATTTTTATCTTTGGTTTTTTTTTAAGAGAAAGCAACGCAATGATTCAAAAATAAACATTATACAAGTAGAGGAATTTGTCATAATAAACGACTCTGGCGAAATGGACAAGAAAATAATTGGTGGCGTAAGGATTAAAGTTAGACAGACACTAGAGACGTAGTGATTTAAAAAAAATCAATTAAATCATCTAAACGATATCATTTATATTGGAGTTACAGACGACCACCTTGAAATAACAGCACGTGTGCTTCGATCGTCTTTCGATGAGTAAGCAAGAGATGACAGAGCCATTTCCTAACTTTTTTATTTGTATACTGATTGGAATATAACAAAAACAAAACGTTACCATAAACATGAATGTTACAATAATCAATAAAAACCGCATTCAAGTCAGTTAAACAAAAAAAAAATGAAATTATTATATTTTTATGATAATATGCATAGAAATAGATACCAAAACCCTAGTCGAAAGTTTTATCCAGCAATCTATATCTATACTAATATTATAAAGAGGAAAGATTTGATTGTTTGTTTGTTTGTATTGAATAGGCTCCGAAACTACTGGACCGATTTGAAAAATTCTTTTACCATTAGAAGCCGACATTATCCCTGATGAACATAGGCTACTCTTTACCGCTGGAAAATGCTTCATTCCTACGGGAAATCTAAAATAAAAGTAAATACTAGCGGCTTGGCCCGGGATACATTTGACAGCGCCATCTATCCAGAATCAGGTGAAGCGACTAACATGACAACTGCTTGGTGATATTTTTAGCGATCCGCTCCACGGTAGATGGCGTTTTATAATTTTCAACGCGGACGAAGTCGCGAAATTGCCATATCCACTGCTTGATTCATGCGTTTCGGTACTGTTCCGATGTAATGGAGACCCTTTGTACGTGAACGTTTGTTTTCTGACAACCCGTTCGGCTTTCACTGGCGAAATTCACTCAGATAAGTATCAGATATTGCTGATTCTGTATTGGGTTTATTGATTTTACGACCTGTACCCATTATTGGACACTATTAGTTTTCTTTATCTATCATTCAATTTTCAACGCAGTTACTGGACAATAGCAGCTCGATATTGTTTGTAATCCATTAATGGGTTGAAGGAAACCTACAGAAACTTTGTTGCTACTTTAAAAAACCATAATATAATAATTTATCCATTTTAACTTGATTTTAACGCAGGATCACAATATCCACACTAATATTATAAACGTGAAAGTAACTCTGTCTGACTATCTGTCTGTTACCTTTTCACGTCTTAACTACTCAACATACATCACGAAATTTTACATACACGTTGTCAGGGATTCAAGAAATGATATAGGGATCATCTAAAATAAGATAAAAAAACTAACGCCTAGCCAAAGTGTTACAGCAATAAGAGGTCAAGGTATTTTTTAATTTTCTAACGCGGACGAAGTCGCGGGCACCAGCTAGTATTTGATAATTTGTGCAATTTGATCCAGGCTTAAATGAAAAAAAAAAAAAGCTGAACCCACAAACTTAAACTCCAATAAATTAGTCATTACATGCGTTAGAAACAAAAACTGAGTAAAGAACTGCTAAAAACTAATTATATTAGTAATATTCAAGAATGACTAGGTATATTTTATACGAATTAAAAATACTACTCTTGTATAGTTAGAAATATAAACAATTCAATGAACAATATATTAAATTTAAGCCAGTAGCACTACCATGAGTTTATGATGAGCGAAATCGCTAGCGAGAGATGAGCGAGAGCGTAAAATATTTGTATGAAAAATTGTACGTTCTCGCTCATCTCTCGCTAGCGATTTCGCTCGTCATAAACTCATGGTAGTGCTACTGTTCTGTAGGTCACGTTCGACCACCCATCGCTGAAGTATTGGCATCTATAACTACCAACAATTACAAGTACATAAAAAATCCTACTACATACTACACAGAAGAAGTAGGTTATCTTTTACATCAAGAAAACAAATAGATTAACCATAAAGTTATACATGTATTCAATTATCATATTGCAATAATATTAGTAACTAAATATGATTTAAGTAATGTAGTTCAAATGAATAATCATATTTTTCGGACGCAACATACCGTCCAAGGAATCAGTCATTCCACTCATCATTTATATTTTTACTAACTGGTGCCTGCGACTTCGTCCGCGTTTTATCTACCAAGTTTTATGAAAATCAGTTAATTTTTTTTTTTTTTTTTATGTTAAGGTCGACAGACAGGCTGACGGTCCACTTGATGGTAGGTGGCTACCGTCGCCTATAACACAAGCAACTAACTATAATTCGTTTAAAGAGTTACATACATACAATATCTACACTTACAGATTTATTATTAGTATTGACGATAAGAACATTCATTCATTCATAGTGCTTAGAGTGATTGATCATTGTAGTAGGACTTTTCAACAAAAATACTTTATTTTTAAATATTATAAAGATAACAAAAATAATTTTATAGTATTTATATTATTTATAGTATTTTATAGTATTTTTACTTATAATTTTATAGTAAACTAATATCTAAAAACTAAATACTCTAAAAACTATAAACAATTATAAGTTTAACATAGGGTAAAAAAATACACGTTGATCTCATACCGCTACCTATATTAATACTGTGGCAACACGCAATCATCAGAATACAAGTACGGCCGATCGCATCGAATATTTCCCATGTATTCCTTTTTATCGACAAAACATACCGGGGCCAGTTAAACTTGTGTGACGGGATAACTTGCAATTCATATACGTTTTTATACAAGAGTACTACTTTAATAAAAAGAGCTGTATAAATTTTATATTAATAGGCAACGATGAAACGGCGCTATTGGCGGTTTGCATGCATTCTTACTTTGAAACATACCTTTAAGCATAATTATGTATTAACTTCTTCTAGTACTTGGTTAAACCCAATACGCCATAGAATCAGATTTTTTATATGATGGTAGGTAAGCAATGTCAAACACAAACAACGCTATAGAAGTGGAATTTCGATAAAGGATAAAGAATATAGAGGGGACGAGGCTCTATCACTTACTCGAAACAATAAAAACAAAACGCCATAAGAGCTTATGTTGAGTAGTCGAAATCTGTATGATCAGTAAATATAAGTTACTGATAATGTTGACGATGACATATTTTCAATTTCAATTATCTAAATATGGCATTAATATGAAATCCTAGTGAATAATGGAGTTTTCCACGGTCAGCAAATGCGGTTTTACAACAAAGAGATACGCTGTTAGGCACGACATGCCCTTAGATGCCCCTTTCGGCATACATGATGAGAAAAGTGGGGATGGTCCATATTATTCAGCTCGGGCACATATTATACTTGCCACACAAATTACACATGTAAGTAAGAAATTATACTTCCCAAACAAGGAAGTGATCTACATACATAACGAGATTCGAGATAAGATTGTCTACAAATTGTACTATTATAGTGTGGTACATTCAAATATTCACTTTCGTTACACCCACGCTCATTGTCTCGGAGACTTATTAGTCCTTAAACTATTGCTCGACCATTTGTTATCCGAACACTTTCACAGTATGTCCCGGACGTAATGAATGCTAAATGACCAATTGAGTGCGAGAAAGTCGAATTAGATATACAAAATAGTTTGTGTTGAAGGTGACATTTATGAATAGCACGCGTATGAATTACGATGATTGAATGTCATTCACACAACTGGCAGCGCATAACAATTGTTCGACAAATCATCTTAAGGATACAGAAGTCTGAAGAGGCTTTTGGCATTTGGCTAATGAAAATAGTCAATGAAATGAAAAGGTGTTTTTAAACTTACGGGAAATGAAACATCAAAAGTAAAACTTAATTAAAACGTTGCCAAACTTGCCAAAGTTATAAAAGTGGTCCAAGAAAATTGCAGGTAATAGTGGTAACAAATGGTTTGTTCTAAATATAAGACATAGCGGTTCATTTATTTTCATTTAACTTACTCGCTTACTTCCTAACCATGTTGGTAATCACATCTTCATGCATTTATCCTCGGTTATCAACGTGGGAGTGATATGACAAA
Organism: Synanthedon vespiformis; assembly: GCA_918317495.1. Lineage (NCBI taxonomy): Eukaryota > Metazoa > Arthropoda > Insecta > Lepidoptera > Sesiidae > Synanthedon > Synanthedon vespiformis. The sequence continues at coordinate 5,274,280 of OU906964.1, forward strand.
TTTCTGACTAGCAAAATGGTCGAGAAAGCGATTGTCTAGGTAGATCACGAGATCACGACACGGCCGATGTGTGCCTTTCCAACTAAATGTGATATTGTCTGATATGGCCACAGTATAAGGAGATACGGACTAATGGCGTAATAATAATAGTTGTGGGACAGCACATTGCGTTTTGCAGGCATGAATTGGGCAGCCTGTCTCGAGGCAGTAAGCACTTCCCTTACAGAAGACCACCGTGAAATAACAATATGTATGTGAGTTTTAGTTTTGCGAGTGAGTGGTTGATGCCATAGCCATAATAAACCATCAAATGTACTTTCGGCCTGCCTGCCATTCTTAATTGTATATGAAAACATCGCACAACATTTAATATAGTATCAACGGGAAACTAGAAAACCCGAATTTTGACTTTTACAAAACGTAAATTTTTGTAGGAATTTGGCAAGAAATTAATCTTAGAGAAAAGTTTGGCGATGAATTTTATTTATTGTAGGTGTTCGGATCACAAAAGATTTTAGAGTCGAAATGTCTCGAGAGGATTTCTTGTATTATTGGAAAAATCCGTTTTATCTGAATTAATGCTCACCGTTGTGAATCTCACTTTTGTTACTCATGATACTGTGATTTGACAGATATCTTAGCGAGGGATAAACGGTTTCATGTTTGCAGCATAGCCTTTCTTTAGATATCTCATTAGATTAGAATGTAGGTGAATGGAAGTGCAATTACTTCCACTGCATATTCAAAACGACAATGTTGTGGAATTTAGTGAATCTAAATAGTTTAGCGTCGTTTGTGTATCTAGTCGTAACGTAAAGTGTTATAAATGCCACATTACATCGGCTTCTTGTCTTTATTATGGTCCCTTCAACTGTTTTTTCTAAAATATTAGTTATTCTCTTTTAAAACCGTAACCGATATTTCATTATATCTGATATCGTTATCAGATATTTTGAATGAGAAAAGACCATAACATTTCTCCAAACAGGACAGTTTTCATAACTCTTGCTTAGCTATGTTTGTATTCCTCATCAAAATATTGCACATACGTGTAGCCGTTTTATATTCGATAGCATTTGAAACGCGAATTATAATATCAACATTGATGACGTCATCGACTGATCGAAAGAATAAATGCGATTATATTTCACTAACTGACGTCATGCGTGGGTTTGTTACAACCGCTTTAGTTCATTCATAACCATTCAGACCAGTTTTGTCGCGTGCTTGCTTACAGTGCTCATTGTCGCAAGTAGTAGCGTTGGTAGTTCTTGCTTGATTTAGATGTACTTAGTTGTATGTTCTGCTGTTTATAAATACATGAGCCATGGACATCTTTTCTCAACGAGTCTTTATTTATATTATCCTAATCAGAAGACTACGATGGAGCAAATTCCTTAACTCTTTGTAACAAAATATTGTTAGCCTTAAAGTATTGTACACATGCACTTATTTTTCCGACACATTTTTTCGCAACAAACTTTTTCGATCTGTAATAACTACTGTACTTTTGTTCATTTCTGTATATATTATAAGTTACTCTATGACTGACAACTGACAAGGAAAGTACGAATCGTTTGAAGGCAGTAAAAACTGGTTCATAACGATTAAACATTTGTTTATACTTGACATATTTTGTCGATACTATTTTGTCTAATGTAATGTTAATTGCAATTAAAAATTATGCATCACAAAGGCGTCAAGAAATTCCCACAAAAACCATCGTGTAACGTGACATTTAATAATTATAAAGTAACCATTAACGCACATGTCGCAGGTGTCAAAAGCTGTAAATGTCATGTCCGATGCGTGTGCGCAACGAATACATATTCATGCGTAATTATTCATCCATTGTCTCTAGTCAAACGGTCTGCCGTAATGATAATATTATGGAGAAATGCCGTTTTCTGGAACGTAACATATTGCTTTATCTTAGTAAGTTAAAATTACAATAGTCCGAATTGCGGTACTTGTACGGTGTATGGTTGAAATTAATTAAATAAATATTTTTTATATAAAGATCTTACCTGCTGACGGTCCGTTTGATGGTCGTCGACTAATTAACATAAGCAACTTCACCCGTTCTGACGTACGTATTACTAATAATAAATCTGTAGGGGTTGGTCATGGAGCAATTTACTTTGTTTTCTTATATAGGCTCTATACATGATACTGAAACTAAATTGTATGTATGCTTGTATGTATGTTTGTTCCTCCATCACTCTTAAACCAATTAACTGATTTTCATGAAACTTGGTAGATAAACATTTAGAAGTACATGCGGACGAAGTCGCGGGCAACAGCTAGTATATAATATAAGTATAAGTTGTCTAGCACTCACAGACGATTTAAACAGAGATCGTTTGATAAAATAATTGAATTAAATTCAACAAATTTTTTATTTGTTTCTATTTTTTGAACGAAGTTTGGTTACATAATATTTCTTACAAGTCATGTTTGCTTTTTTATATTATTATCTGTCTCGAGTTTATCAAATTTAGGTTCAACGTTCCACATAACATAATCTAACTTACCTAAATTAAAAAGGAAAAAACAAAAGGGCGTGATACGTATCATTACAGAGCCTTCGTTTATTGTTCCGTTTTATTGACGGAATGACAGGTCGTATCAGCTATCCCTAATAATAACACTCACCGAACCTTGTAAAGATACTTCGTCATCGACATGAACACAATGCTTAACTATACTTATGCATGTTTCTGTTTTGTTTTATTTGCTCACATCAAACGTATTAAAAATAAACAAGAAATTCCCACTACACCGTGTCTGGTAATCGTTAACTAAAATAAACATACTTTATTGACTTTCTTTAAATTTGTTATTTGTAAAAACACTTTTTATTTTTGTGGTTAAAGGAAATGGGGATCTATGCTATTTCCCGATCTATCCAGGTTTGTCATTCCAAGCCAGTTTTAGACGCGGAAAACGCGAGATAATTGACAGTTTTCGGTTTTTAAAAACATTATGCACCTTTTCCTGTTTCAAGTCTATTTCTATTTATGATTAATTTATTTTCAAGAGGTTTTCGATTAAGAACGTTAATCTTGTCTATAAACATCAATATGTCTGTCAGAGGCGAGTGTGTAACATTTATTTTATTAAATTAGATTTGGCTCCATTAAGTTTCACGCCTGCTGATTTAATGGTTTCATTCATCATAACTGCGCCTTTGTATTTACTAATATTATTAATGGTGTCTTTAAAATTTTATTTTAAATTTAAATATTGTGATATTTTATTTATTTCATTTGGGAAATGGCCTTAAATTCTCAATTAACCAATTAATTTCTAAACACCATTTACATGTTCGTAATTGTAATTGGCATCAATTTTCTGTATAGAATTTAAACAATAAAATTTTCTCGTATATTAAAAGAGTTAATAAGGAAATTGAAAGAAAACGAAAAAATAATACGAAACAGAATGAGAACCATTGAACCATATTTTAGATAAAAATGCTTTGACACTAAATTCCTTACCTACACATTTTTGGAGACTTCTTCTAACCACAACGAATTTTGATACGATTTTCACTAATGACGATAAATGATAAACGAGAAAGGTTTGTGTATATAAACCATAATTTACAGAAAAAAATTGAATCCGTGCGGGTCGCTAGTTTACAATAAAACACAATATCTTTATCACTTTCTCTTATTGCTTGTATTTTTTACAACTGTCTTAATATACTCACAACTGCTATTTGCTTTATTGATTTATTGCCCTTCAGGGCCACGGCCGGTAAAGAATACTTAATTAAATATTAATGATAAATTACCCTAACAGAAATGGAACGCTGTCGCAAATTCATTTGCCTTCGTAATCGCAATGTAACTTTCAAAACAATAACGTTTGTATCGATAAATTATAAAAGGAATTCTTGTTACATCACTGCTAGCCTAATCAAATTTCACAGTTCGACCTATACTAACGGATGAGCCCAAATATAATTTATTTTACCAGTGACAACGTCAATCACGTCTTCAAGGGAATGTGCATTGAAGGCCTTTGGATAGGGTTACTTCAAAGAACCTTACAAATTACATTACGTAATTATCACTTTTGTATGTTTGATAAATGTAGACATTCGAATCTTTGCTAATATGTAATAACTAACTGGTACCAGCGACTTCGTCCTCGTTGAAAAATATAGGCTGACTAACTTTTGCCAAGAGTTATTATTTTTAGATAGCTGATGCCCGCGGCTTCGCCCGCGTGGAAAATATAGCGTATGTCCATCCTGAAATTCTTATCTGAAATTCTGAAATTTTAACAATTAATGAAAGAATTTCTCAAATCAGATGAGTAGTTTTGAAGATTACATAATTCTTGGCATTGGCATTGGCCAGCTTTTTAATCGCGTTAATTCTAAAGTTTTGCAATTCTTCTATACTTACGTTACTTTACAATATAATTTTGTTTAAATTTGCTTTGTGTAATGTTTTAAAATCAATAACTCGTGATTGAAAAATCACGTGTAACAGTATCTGAGTTGTTTTTATAAATCTAACTGTACAATTTAAGACATTATTGATAAGTATTTTAAGTAAAATCACATGATATATTTGTTTAAAAGGAGAAAGAACAAGTTTTCTGTGAAATTAGTTTATATTAATGAAAGTTGTCATTTCATTCAAATGTTTCTAAACGTTTATAATAAATCAGACGAAGAGTTATTAGTTTATTTCACGTTTTGTTAACATTAAATGTGCCGCGTTAACCATCACTTTTTAAATCCTTCGCATTCTTTCGACGATCTTCATTTCTATTTTAGATTTACTTACTCTCTTTTATGGTCCGTTTTGATTGGATACGATTGAAATACGACTTTATAGCTTCCTTTGAACATAACTTTAGTAACCTACTTGTTTTAGTAGCCTATTTAATCCCATACAAACAGTATTTCATTTTACCGATGTATTTTTATGTAGTGTTTATTTTACATGCAGTTACGTCCTGTGTGAGTACATGCATTTCTCGATGTTTTTATGGTGTGGCATTTCTGATAGTGCACATTAGATTGCAACCTCTTTGTGCCTTCAATAACCAAATATTTGTGGTTTCAATTTAAAAAGTCATTCACTGCCAAGGATTGGGAACATCCTTTCGGCGACTGTGTTTCCGAGCTCACATAACCCTAATCATTTTAAAGCTCAAGTGAATAGGCATCTTCTAGGTGAGCTTGCTCCATTGTCGGTCTCATCTTCGCTGCACGGCTTGTCTTATTTTCTTGACAAAACTTTTCTGTAATCGGAAATTATAAAATAAAATGTCGGTTATAACATTAGCAGTGTTTGAAAACACGAGAAGACATGCCAATCCGCAGTGGTTTAGCGATGCAACCATATATTTCCACTTGCACTACCTCGACAGTTTACTGCTAGGAATTCATTTTTAAGAAGAAAGTCATAGGTCATAGGTTCCTGCAACTTATTATTGTTTCACATTTGATAAAAAAAACTAATCTTTATTTGTGTGCCTATTTCGCCTTTAAGGTAATCCAATATTCAAATCCATTCAACGTATTAAAATATTTATACTCACTTATTTGAGTTGATTGTGTTGTTTACCAGAAAACAGGCCCTTTACTTTAGAGAAGTACTCTCTAGATAAAGCCTTCTGATATGGTTCAGGTCTGACTTTATTTATATAAATTTCCTTATAAAGCCTCAGCCATAGATCTCTCTCGGCGGTTGCTTGTGCGTCTGTGGCGAGTTTATGGTTTTGTTTGTTTTGTAATAATTTATTGTATTAATACTTTATACTGTAATCAACACAACTTTATGCATCCTGCATATTTTAGTGAAGAATTAAATCGTTCAACAACTTTATTAGTTTACAAGTTTTTATAATGTTGCGCTAACAATTTTCCGCAACATGACTCGTAATGAGAAAATGTATTTAGAAATAGAATTGTTTGCATAACAATTTAGTATTTCTGCATATCAGTAGTGGCAGGGAATTTATTTCGCACTCATAGGAATTTATATTGCAGTCCATTTCACAGTCATAAATTTGAGGGCCCGTCTCACTGCAGTGTCTTATGCGTTGTTCAGCAGATTCGGAATGAGGCAGAAACTTAATCATCCCCTTGCAGAATATCACCGTGAAATAACAGCATGCTCTGTTATGTTTCATTATATAAGTATAAGGGATGTCAGAGCCTTTTTCCCAATACCTTCCAAATCTATACATTGTCTTTTCTCCTAGGCGGTCGGCAAAGCACTTACAGCACCTACATGGCTTGCCTTTTTTACTTAACTTGACAGACTAACAAAATTTACATAAAAAATAAACGTCTAGTGGGTTTTGATACTACATTAAATGGCTGAGTATATATTACTAGCTGGTGCTCGCGACTTCGTCCGCGTAGAAAAGTATAAAACACCATCTACCGTATTTTGGATAGATGGCGCTATCTCCCGGGCCAAGCCACTTGTATTTACTTTTATTTTAGATTTCCCGTACGAATGAAGCATTTTCCCGCGGTAAAAAGTATCCTATGTTCATCACGGATAATGTCCGCTTCTAATGGTAAAAGAATTTTTTAAATCGGTCCAGTCGTTTCGGAGCCTATTCTATACAAACAAACAAACAAAGGGATCAAATCTTTCCTGTTTATAATATTAGTATAGATTTAATTGTATTCGCAAACCGATATTGGTATATCCGAGGTTGCCGATAAAATTTATCGATTACTGATAAAGTTTTAATAAATGCCATGACAGGATTATGTCCCTTTTTTATATGCTGTTAGTTGTAACTGGGAATCTCTAATTTTATTTTTATACAGTATTATTCACAAGACCACCGTACATTAACAGCACATGTGCTGCTGGGACTTGGTGTGTCTAGAAGAAGAGGTAAGATTGTTAATGGTATCGTACAAAATAATATATATTGGAATATTTACTGTATTAAACGTCATACTTTATTGACTGTAGTTTTATTTTCTTAAACAAATGTGTTTCGTTGCTACTTGCTACTGTTATCAAGGGGTTATATTTGTAACCATTACTTTCTTCAAAAGCTTCTCAATAAATGGATGTGTCCATTATTAGAACTCTTAACAGGCGAAGGTTACGGTAACAAACAAGTCGATGATGACTTCATGTTGATTGTATCTTGGTGAAGATGTATATATTAAGTGTTAATGAATTTATTTATCTAAAAGCAATTAAATTATGTAAATAGCTTTACAATATCTTTCAAAATTATTTTTTTATTTCAACAAATTTTACGATTAGTGTTTTATAATATTTTAAACACGGTCGTTTCGTAGCTAATGTATCTAAATAAGCTACTATTATTAAAATTAACAACTTACGAGATAAATCTGACAAAACTCACAATATAAAATAAATGAAAATAAAATAATACAAATAAGTTTAATACCTTACTATCACAGTGATTATTTACTTAAATAAACTGTTAAATAAATTTAAATAAATGGACTGTTAGCCTGTCTGACGACCTTCAAATAAAAAAAATAAGATCTAATTTACAAAGGCAGTTTGTATAAAATTGGATTAATTTTAATAAAATAAATTAACTACATACTACAACGAGACTTTAAATGGGCCTTAATTGCCACTATAGTTGCCGGCCTTCGAAGAGAAGTGGCACTTTAAGAAGAAGAAATTTTTTTTTTTAACGGTAATGTTAACAGACCGGCTGACTGCGAAACACTTCTGCTTGCCTTGCCAATTCAGGGCCCTGATTCTGTATGGCAAGACTCTTGTCTTACTTTTCAAAAAACGTCATAAATACAATAGTACACTGTGGTGTCTGTGAAATCATAACGTGCCATAGATAAAATTTGTCTTGGGGCATCAGAATAGAGGCATAAGAATTCCATGACACGACAAGGCAAGACATTAGACGTGGTTTGAAAAAGTAAGACCAAGAGTGTGGAATCGTAGTTGGCATACAGAATCAGGGCCCTGAAATGTCTTAATGAGGGTTACACGTTAACGATAACCCACATTACACGTATTCAGAAGACAAGATCTTAGAAAGGGCGTACAGTGTATGGTCGAGTGCACATTAAACATTAATCTTCTTCGATTTTAGATAATTTCCTATATTCCAGAGTGGAAAGCGGTCTAACAACCACGGAGGCGCCCTTGAGGCTGAACCGATAGCCGATGGACTGATAAGCCGTATTGTTTTGCCGTCCGCATACGGTGTTTTCCATTTAAGTACATTGTGTTGTACTGTTGTCCTATTTATTATAATGACCATTAGATTTGCGATCTATAATGAAAATATGAAGGGAGTCTTGCCGTTTTCGTTTTGAGAACACTGCCCATTCTTAAACGGTGACGGGTTGTTCAAGAGATCGGCCAAAATAAATAATTAATCTAAATCAATAGGACTATTGCAAATTTATGGCGTTCAATTATTATTCTATTAATATTATAAATGCGAAAATATGTATGTTTGTTCCTCAATAACGCGAAAAGCGGCTAAACGGATTTGGATTGACATAGCTGATGTTTTACTACCTGAATTAACATATTAGGATACTTTTTATCCTGGAAAGATGTTAGGTCCCGAGGGATTGTCTAAAAGTAGTTATAACGGATAAGCGAATTCCATATTCATTTACTTCAGATGGAATTGAGGTCAATCGTTTTTACATTATCAATATCAATACTAATAATAAATCTGTATTATATGTATGTATGTTCCTCCATAACTCTTAAACGAATTAACTGATTTTCATGAAACTTGATAGATTAGATTAACTTTATAGATGAACTTGATGAACATTTAGACGTATGGGATACAGCATAGGCGATTTTTTCTTTTTCAACGCGGACGAAGTCGCGGGCGCCAGTTAGTCTATACTAATCTATACTAAAATTATAAAGAGGAAAAATTTGATTGTTGGTTTGTTTGTATAAAATAGGCTCCGAAACTACTGGACCTATTTGAAAAATTATTTTACCATTAGAAGCCGACATTATCTGTGATGAACATAGGATACTTTTTGCCGCGGGAAAATGCTTCATTCCTACGGGAAATCTAAAATAAAAGTAAATACTAGCGGCTTAGCGTTTTATACTTTTCTACGCGGACGAAGTCGCGGGTACCAGCCCAAAATTTATTATATTTTTATTTTATAAAAATAAAAAAAACTGACAGTCGTAGGCTGTACGTTAAAAGTTGAAAACTTGAGCTGAGCGTCACTGAGCGTCACGGCTCCGAATTCACTCGTTTACCCCGTATAAAATTTGCATACCAGAACTGCCCTATAGAAGTTACGCCCTTCATACCTATAACCTATACAGAGTCATCTGCCTCAAGATGCCTTTTGTTATAAGAAAAACAACTTTCGTTTTCGAACAACGTGATTAATTGCTTACGTGAATGAAAATAATCTTTGACAACACCAATAACACAACCTTTTTTTTTGTTATGAACCCTTATCACATACGATCTAAAGTTGTGATTAGTTTATCAGTCGGTTAAAATAGTATTGTATTTTGCTGGTTAAGTCATCGCTTGAAGTTGTTATTGGCGAATCCCACCGACAAACGATGTTACGCGGCAATAAAAGAAAGTACGCCGTGAAATACTTCAAAAAGTGTGACAAATTTTTTAAAGAAACGTTATTGGGCAATTACTGCAACGTTATTGGGTTTTCAAGTGCATTATTTCTGGGAAATATATTCTTTAATTAAGTTTTAAGAATAAGTTGATAGACAAATTGGAAAATAATAAAGAGAATGATTTTATAAGTTAATAGCGACCCGCTCCCGGCTTCGGCCGGGGTGTAATTTTTATACATAAAACTCCCCGTTATACATCTCCGTTTATCCCTCTTTCTATAAGTGAAAAACGAATTAAAATCGGTCCACCCATTCTCGAGGTTTTGAAGCATATACACAAACCAACTTAATAATATTTACGGAGAAACTGACGGAAGAAGATAGCGATTTTTATGTGATAATCATATTTTTTTATACCTATACACTGTGAATAATTTATTGTGAATTTTAATTAGTTTTGCCTACATTTTTTTCAATCGTTTAAATCAAACTTTAAACGAAGTAGATATCTGTAAAAATGAAGAAAAAAAATTACTAGACGCCACTTCACTTTTCTTAAGAATGTTAAAATAATTTTAATAAAAATATTTTATTCAGATTTGCTCAGATTGCTCATACCTAGCTATCCATTCACGAAATTGATTAAAATCCAAACGGCAAAATCCAATCTTTATTGATTCATTTTATCGCAATACGACAACTGATAGTTTCGTCATTGATATCTTTGATATTCAAATGATAAATTATGCAGAAAGTGCTCTATTTTTACACGACAACTTCACGTCACTTTATGTCATCTTTACAAAACAACCTTGACGGTTGCTTGACTGTGAATATATTTTTATGGTCATACTTGAACCATTACCAAGTGTGATGTGCATTTAAGGGCTATTACACATTTTTTACTGTACCTTTAATATTAATTAATATTTTTAAAGCGTATTACAACATTTTTGCTGGGTTATTAAAGATTGTGTGAAAAAAAAAATTGAATATAATTTTGTAAAATATTGTTATTTAAGTACATATAGGTGAATTATTATATTAAGGTTTGAAGGCGACACTTGTGGGGGAATCGGCGCATGTGTACAATTGCGCACAAAATTGCTAAGGAAAATGACATTTTTTTCCTTATTTCGTAATTTTTCACCTCACTAACTTAACATTACGAAGGACAACGTTTTTTTAGGCATTTATTCACCATGACGTATTTACTAATACGATAAAACAATCTGTACGCAACAGTACCTAAGAGACTCGAGACGCGCGAACGAAGTGCGGGAGGAGAAGAGCGAATGAGTCTACCAATAACGTGTGCCGACACACGTTATTGGTAGACTCCGTTCCTCTGCCCCCTCAAAGACCTAAAAATAGAGTTCTGCGCACATTTGCCGAGAAGTCTTTATTCGCTACACGAACTATAATATGAACAATAATTTCAGGTATAAAAAACTTAAGTTAAGCAGTGACATTCTATGGTTAAATTAAGATTAAGATGTCAAGTGTTTTTCTTAAATACCAACAGGTTGTGGTAATTATAATAGTAATTTTCATTACATGTTTTATTAAGGTTCGATGTTCAATGGCCACTTACTGGAACACCAAAGAAAATAGTGGTAGGTCAATACATTCATTCACTGGACTCTTCGCCGGGACTATACTCTTTTTTTAGCCTATACCTAAATTGATTTTAGAATGTGAGGTCACTCTTCGTACATACATACACAAGAGCTTCAGAATGAGCTATTGTGGTAACGTTCTTGCCTAAACGTTGACTGTGTCAAGTATTTTAACATAACCAGTTCACTAATCTCATCGACGACACGATTTCAATCTGTAATCTTCGATATTTTTTTGCCTATTCATTTGATTTACACATGCCAAAATTAATTAGTTAAATGATTTTTTTTAAATTTGTTATTATTGCTCAGAACGGACCACGCGGTCTCAGGGAAAATTATTGAGTTACATATTTCATATTGAAATTAATCCTTCTATGGTCGGGAGCGCACTTGTAGCACTTATGGGGTTGCTTGTGTTATAGGCGACAGTAGCCACCTACCATCAAGTGGACCGTCAGCCTGTCTGTCGACCTTAACATAAAAAAAACGCATAGGTACAAATCCGCGTATGAAATATCTTATGATGTCCTTTTCATTCAGATAGAAGAACGTTAAGAAATACTACATATTTCATATAAACTAGTTAAGTAGCTACTTACGAGTATTCTAATGCATCAGAGTGATATTATACGCCTTGAAATATCTAAAACTCCTTAACATAAGTGAACGGGAACAAGTTTTCCTACAGTACAGTTTTGTCATATGACAAACAATAAGCTCAATTCGATATGGTTTACGAAACAGTCAATTGCGAAACTAATGTAATGATGTTTGTCAACGTTGTTAACGTTTGTATGTGTTTAAACGACCCACATTTTGTGTTTGACCATAAAACCTTCGTGTAATCCGAGTTACAGGTGCGCAATGATAAAGAAAGATATGTGTACCATCAAATATTTACATTAACTTGGATGGAACCAATTAAAAATTCTACATTACAGTTATTAGAGAGAGAGAGGGAGAGAGTAGAATCAAAATAAATCTAGCGTGGGACTTTGTCATGTTGTAAGAGCTGTGTCATGTCTTAAATTTAAAAAAAAAACGAAGTTGAGAAAAACCAGATATATTTAAAGACGATTAACATTGGTACTGTGATCAGGGCTTGTTCCATATATATTGTGTGATCGTCCAGGTCGTAGCGTGTGGTAATGGTGAGAAGTCTAGTAACTCATTGTTCCTAATATTAGAAATTCTAGGTGAATATTAAAAAGTTTTTTTTTAATGGGCAAGACATCTCTCACTCTCACCGAAACACAACAGCTAACATGCTTTTATTTCACGATGGTCTTCTTTAAGGGTATGCCCAAAGTATGAGAGTAGAAATGCCAGAATCAATTTCCTTATCCCTTCCTAATTCCTCATTGTTAAATCTCCTAAAGTTGGCTGCGTACTCGCAACTTCTCTGGCGTTAGGTGTTACCTACCTTTACATAATAAAAAAAGTCTTATAAAGTGATCAAAAGATATTTATTTAAACAAATCTTGAACATATTTACCATCAGAAACTGAACATGCATGATAAATGTATAATATGTTACTGCATATAAAATACAATGAACATCTTTGCTCTGAGAATTGCAATTACATTTCTTACTCCCATTTAGTCGAAGCCCATTTCATTGTGCATTCTGTCCGCCATTTTCTATAATACCAATTTTGTTCAGTAATAGTCACCAGGTGGATATATAAAAACACTAGACTACGCGCATGCGCAAGTTGATAACCTTGCCGTTTGCGGTCTTAAACCTGATCGGATCTTTAAAGATGGACGCATTTCTGTAAACAACTTTGCGATAAATTATTTTTAACCGGTTTTTATTATATTAATTTTATAAAGAAATAGGAATTAGAATTCCTATCACAAATTTTAAACATGTCGATGATGAAAACCAGTGCTTACGAGATAACTAACAATTTTAGGAGATAAGTTCAAACATGAGATCCGCCCGCAGTTTTTCACGGACTATTTTCCAACTGAATCTTCCTCGGACTTAAAAATATATTTGAAACAAAAAAAATGCCGAATTCTTAGCAACAATAACAATATATGAATTTGACTTCCTAGAAGCCTTTGACTTTGGTAATGTATCTTTACATGATTTTTTCAGAAACTATTGGCAATACAGATCATATTGACATTAATTGTAATTATCAAATATTATTAAACCATTCTGTATTCTTATTTGTAATCATGTTTCAATACCATTGGTACAACCATCGGTGTTATTGTGTTATTCATAGAAAGTCGGAAATGTATCAATTCATGGACTGCTGGTATCCTTCTATAAAAGTGACTAATGTATTTTTTGTCATATAAATTTAACTAAATCTATCGTATACTATATACATACAATAGATAAACTCCCGAGATAAATTGTGGTTGACCGTTAGCAAATTGAATAGGTATCTGCTAAATGCAGAGCAAGAATTATGATATCGTCTTAGCAATCTGTACAGAATCAAGATGTTACCAATTTTGGAGAAATTCCTCGAAATCGGGCCAATTTCATTTGATTATTCGTGTGAAAAGGAAGCATTGGTTCGATAAACATCTAAAGCTTTTTACTTCGGTACAATCGCATTTGTTACACCAACTTTATGATCGAACGAGCATATTATTATTTCATTTTTAGATCATATTCAAGTTTCAAGTAGGTAAGTCTTAGATGTGAAAAGAATAAAAAACTAGTATCTAATTTTAAAATAATGATAATTATAAAACAATTACTTAGTATTCAAAAAATAACTGAGCCATATTTCTGAACTGTTCTTGTGCAATGTAGGTGACCTCTAAAAATTATTATTGTTATCATAGACATTATGATTATTATAGAAATAATCTATAATAGTCCATTATCGTAGAAAAACTAAAATAAATTGAAGCACTTAAGGTAATTTTAATTGAAATGACATAAATAAAACATTGTAAAATTGTACACTTAACTTTCATTTAAAAAATAGCAATAATAATTTTTTCTTGCAAATTTGCTGTCAAACAATATCGATATGTAAAACTTTTATGTTTTGCGTACAAAATGTTCGCGTATTTATACATTCATTCAAACTCATCGTAACAGCTCTCGACATACAATTTGCAGACAAAATTATGTTTTGTACAGACAAAATTACAGCCAATTTACGATTTTATATTTGTACTAGCTGGCGCCCGCGCCATCGCCCGCGTTGAATAAGAAAAAAGTAGCCTATCCTGTGTCCTATACGTCTAAATTTTTATCTACCAAGTTTCATGAAAATCAGTTAAATCCTTTATAATTCAGGTACTATAGGATTTCACATCGGAAAATTCGGAATTTTCCATTGTTTCTTTTTTCCGAAATGACCCTTTTTTTTTTTTACGAGGAGTGATCCGCTTACAGATTCCCTACCGCTGGCTAGGCGGAAGGGGTATGTGGGAGTCGCCCAGCACATGATCATAGTGGTACTGGGAATACCCACTAAAACTCCCCGTTGCCTCCTTGCCCTTTGATCAGGGTGAACCGGGCTCTGCCGAAGCAACAACTCCGATCCACTCCAGGGCAGCCTAGCCATGTCTGGCTAGGCTAACGCCATTCCGAAGTGACCCTAGCTAGAGTCAAAGTCTACAGTTACTGAATTATTAAGAGTTATGGAGGAACGTACAATACATTACAATACCTACACTTACATATTTATTATTAGTATTGATTGATTATAATAAATTGGAATAATAAAAATTAACACAAACTAAAATTGTTTAAAAGATGAACAAAATTTTTTGACTTCTTAGTCGACTACATTAATATAGAAATTTGATTACCGTTACTTTTGTATCACCCCTCGTAAAGTTTAGAGCCGTAATAGACCAGCGTTTAGTAACAGTTCGTAATGTGCTGTTTGGTCTAATGACTAACCCCTTAAACGTTTGTATGTAAATTACATGCACGTAACTATGCAAATGAGTTTAGAAATACCAATCACATCGCCACAGAATGGGACCAAAGCAAGATTTTTATTTATCCTAATAAGCCTTCTACCCCGATTTTGTTGCTTACGTAATGTCGGCTCGCATTTATTCATTAATTTTGAACTCATGTTAAAATTTTAATTCCTGACTACAGTAGTCAGTACTGTAGTCGACAGCACACATCACCTGTGGCGTTGTTTGTGTTAATAGGGGATGGTAGCCCCTATATTAAATAGGGGACAAACTATCTGTCAGCTTGTATGTTACATAAAAAAAATTAACAATATCATTTTTCTACCAACACAAGGACTTTATTCGAACCGAACATTTATTTGAATTTGATTCACTTTGTGCACCTAAAAAGCACTTATGTAATACGCTATTTTATCTAATAGTGGTATTAGGTAATTATTGATTACTAGCTGGTGCTCGCGACTTTGTCCGCGTAGAAAAGTATAAAACGCCATATTTACTTTTATTTTAGATTTCCCGTAAGAATGAAACATTTTCCCGCGGTAAAAAGTATCCTATGTTCATCCGCGATAATGTCGGCTTTTAATGGTAAAAGAATTTTTGAAATCGTTCCAGTAGTTTCGGAGCCTATCCTATACAAACAAACAAACAAACAATCTAATCTTTCCTCTTTATAATATTAGTAATTGTTTTTAGTTTTTTCAAAGTTGACTAGAAAATGGTCCCTAAGTTTGCCTCGCAATCCTCGCATACAAACACGTTTACTATTGCACCTATTATATGAGCAAGATTCCGCCAATGTACATGTAGTATGTTAGAAGGAAGAGTTTATCTAAAGTTTACGTGAAAGTGATGCTTTAACACTAATGTTTACCGTTTGCTCACTCCCGGCTGCCGGCGTGATAATAACACGGTGAATTATACAGGGTTAAGTAATAGAATTCACTGCGTCACTACACTATTTTAGAATGAAATTTTAATCGGACTCTCTTACGTTATTAGTTACAGGAAATAATACATTTCCAATATTCTGAAAATAATACAAGACAGCGATCTCATATTCAAGATAAGAGGAGTTATTAAGATAGAAAACAGGAGGAGAGGAGAAAAAGAAGAATATTTTTTATTAACAAAGCAAACTAGACTTTCCATGAAAAATTTTTTTTACAATGAACGAAGGACGGTTGATAAACGAAATGCAATGATAAAAATTAAAATGAACGTCCAAGAACGCCCTGTACACAAAATTTTAATAAAAGAAGGCATTAGCCGATAATTGGAAATGGATAATTGGAAGCATTAGCAAAGGACACAATCAAAAACTAAGAAATATCTGGCACTCTTATCTACTGTGATAGTAAGCAATACTTAGACAGATAGACTACGAGTATGTCATATACTCGCAGTCAGTAAGTAAATCAAGGAGCTTATTTAATTTATTGACAGTATATTCTTCGAATGAGATAATCCAGCTCTTTTCACTACTGATAATCCACTACCGAACGTTAATCCATATACCAGAAGACTAAAACGACAATGTTAAAAATAGAATCTGGTTTTTGTCTTTTTGTTATCCTGTCAACTATATTAATGGGTTAATAAATATTGAACTTTCCTTGTGTTTGTCTTCATTACCTCTACTTATGTGATCCTCCTCGCCTTCGGCTAATTTCTTCCTTAATATGGTAAATTGTATAATGGCAGTTTAACGAGCGACCCGCCCCAACATCGCGTGGATGCATTTTTTTTCCCATATTATATATATACCAACTTACATAAACTTTCATCGCGTATCGCTCTTTTCTTTAGTAAAGATCGTATCAAAATCCGTAGGATCGTTTATGAGATTTTAGCGGATAAGACGGCGCCTTTTTTTCTAATAATATACATTGATATAGAAGGACCTACCATTCCTATTATTAAGGGAAAAATTTAATCGGTATATGTATTATGGCTATTTGAGTTCCGCTCCAACACGGAAGCTATTGTCTCACACAAGTTTAATGTTGTCGAACATCACGACTTTGCTATTTGTTGCTATTTTGTATTGCGTTGTTCCACGTAACACATCTGTTACAGCATGCGATTCGTTTGAACTTGGTTACACCTCAGTACTCGTAAACTGAACAATTCTATATTTAAATTATCAGTACAACGTGCCAGTACCTACTACGTACATACATAGATAAACCTCAATTTATATAGCTTCAACATATCTATCGTCAATCAACATATCAACATGAAGCTTCTTTAATATCTATTGGGATCCGATAATCTAATTATTTATTGGTGTTTAGTCATAATTTTTTAAAATCTTTGTACGATTTTGATTTTGATTCCTTTATCAAATCAAAATCAATATATTTATTTATCAATAAGGTTTCTACAAGGTTCTTAAACCTTAATGTCGGAAAACTGAACGATACTTTTGTACTTATGAAATTATTATTGATCCTGTGTTTGTGTAAATTTGTAATTATTGTTTACAGTCATTAGCAGTCAGGAACTTAGCACTGCTGGCGAAAATTTTGGTTCAGAATGTTTGACCTTTTTATTTTGTTTAGAAATTTAGAATGTTTCATTAGGGACAATGGAATGTTTTTCGAATTTAATAATTTATTTTATTGTGAATGTATGAATTGTAAAGTTATGAAATTCAACTCCAAGCTCATTTGATATGGAAATCCAGATTAGTTATAATCTATATCTAATGTCATCATGATTTATAACAAAGTATTTCTGCGATAATGTCCTCAATTTGGAAAGTTCAATATAAATGGATTTCATTATGAATGCGACTTTAACCATGGTTGGGTAAATGAAGCTGTTACTATAAATGATTACTCCACATCGGTAATAAATAGCAACCAGGAAGATTGGACCTAATGTTGTAATTTATTAAGTGTTTTATGATAACAAGAATCTTTTATTAATTCAGTTTTAATCATAGACAGGATCATGAATCTTATTCTGTTTTCCAATGTTCTTCGAAATTTATAAATTTAACACATTTTAAACCCCGACGCCCGACGCAAAAACAACCCCAACCCTATAGACAGATTTTGTTCAGTTTTTTTTTATTGAAAGACCACGTGATCAGGATAAATTACGAGGATCTGTTCAGGCGTTTGAAGAGCATCAGGCCATTTCCTAGTTAACGAAGAAATTTCACTAAATTCCACAGATTCGATTAATATGAAATTTGCTATACTATTTAATTTGGTAGTATTTCCTCAGCAACTTACAGCAGTTATAGCATGTTTGGCTTGTGTTCTAACACTATAATGTGATCAAACAGCAATAAATAGGCTTTAAATTTGTTCAATGCAAAGTATTCCAGAATTTGAAGAAAATTATAAACAGTTAAAAAAATAATGAAAAGAGTTGCTCATTACATAACTGTTAATAAGAATCTCAATGTTGAGTTATTGCCTCTAATTACATGTGAACTGCATAAATATAAAAGAATTATTGATGTAAGATTATTGCATACGATTATGAAACATTTCCCATAGTTATAACTACGAGTACAATCCTGTTTCTGGAGCCCTTAGGGGTATAATATACATGTAACTTAATTGCACTTGTTCTGTTGATCATTCCAGTGTTACTGGTCAAAGCAACGGATCTAAGCGATTGGAAATAACTATTAAATTTCCATTATTCACTTGTATACTGTGGAGAAAATTATTAATAGTTAATATTTTAGCCGTGCCTGTGGTCAGTTTACTGCGTAGTTAATTAAAAACCTGTATAGTTCTGGTAGTAAATAGTTGAATCACAAATAACATTTGCAGTCCATTACAGAAGTGAATACAGCAAACATTGTCATTTGTTCATTAAATAAACTTCAAAGCTTTTAATCGTCACTCTATCTTTATGAGGATTTCAAAAAATAACCAAGATGATGTCGATTCTGAGGAAAATTAGGAGAAACCCCGAAAGAAAGTTTGGTTACCATTCCTTTTATCACCTTCAAAATATCAACTGAATTTGGTTTAGTTGTTTGTCATCCCGCACGATTTTATTTTGTAGGAAATGTGCGGTTATGTGGTTGAAACTTAAATAATGTACTATCTGGCGCCCGCGACTTAGTCCGCGTTGAGAAAGAAAAAAGTAGCCTATCCTGTGTCCTGTAGGCATGTATGTCTAAATGTTTATCTACAGAGTTTCATGAAAATCAGTTAATTCGTTTAAGAGTTATGGAGGAACATACATACAATACCTACACTTACAAGTTTATTATTAGTATTGATTGATATTGATTATTTCATTTTAGTAGTCATCTCGCACATCCTTGCGAGTGCGAAATGACTACTAATTATATACATTGAAACAAAATGGAGGAGCTTTTTGCAAGTTTATGTTATTACTGGTATTGTGAATATTACATTTTTTACTGATATTTTTATGCGTGAAAATAAAATTTTCTTTAAGAAAGTAATAGGTTTTCTCGGAAAAAAGAATGAGGAGTAAGCTGATATAGTCCGAATCAAACTGAATGGCGGGTCTGAACATAGATCAATATGGTGCGCAGAACACAATATTAGATATCCGCGGGGGTGTACAGGGGCTATACCTGCGCACACCAGCGCTCGCAGCTAACTTCCGAGCCGCCATTAAGTTTGAATCGCACTATAGATGGGCTCTAATAGCCTTCTTTTAGTAAAAAGCATATGGTATTTTTTATGTTCGCAGCGTTACGTCATGGAAGAATCTCTAAGACATATTTCAGATTCTGATATGTGAAGTTACATTCCTATATCTTTTTGTATTGTTTTTATTTAGAAATCAAATGCAATGATAGAAGTTGAAAAATAAGTTAAATAAAATAATAATAAAGTTTTACGCTTCGCTAGTCAGTTGGAAATTGGAACATACGGTGTATCATCTTTCTACTGGCGGTTTTTAAATATGTGAAACATAAATAGAAAAACTGGTCTGATGCACATCAACTCTTCACTTGTGTTTCGCAATGACTTCAGATTACTGTAGATGTCAAATGTTTATAGAATTTCTACTAGAGAGCTGTATAGTTAACTAGTCACATATTACTTAATACTTTTGTTGTTAAAATGAGCAGTTGCCTTAAGTTACATATCAATCAAAATAACTTTCAATTGATAGTGTTAAAACTGTGCTGCAGATAGCATAGAACGGCTTTTGGTTCGGCTAGGTGACCTACAATCCTTACATACTAATGTTGTATAGAGAAAAGATTTGTATTTGTATTGTAATGACTAATGAATAAACTGAATAACTACTAAACTGATTTAAAAACCAAAATTCAGATTTATTCAGATTTATTTGTCGTTCATTGTACATCTACTAGTTTTCTCAAAATCGCATTTTAGTATCGGTAGTCAGGCTATCTTAATTCTATCTTAATTAATTATCTGAATTAGTCAAAATGACTAATCACTGGGATCCATATCGGTTTTTGATTAAACATCGACTGCGTAATCGTTGCGTGTGTGCATACACGAATGTCATATCTTGAGAGCCTTGCCCGGGTGACTTGCCCATGTACGTTAACTTGCAAGCTCATTTGCAACTTTATTAACCTGACAGTTTACAAAATAGACCAAATGGTGAGTTGTCGGGTGTCGATGGTGTATTTCTCGATTCGGTCGGGTAAAAGTTTGAAGTCCACAATCGTTCGGTTAGATGTGACGCGTGGTCGCGCCTCGGCGCCTCCAGTTAGTTCGCCTCAGTCAGTTTGCTGGCGCTGCCCGCGCAGCTCACTCGCGTTTTATTGTTTTTTGTACTGTACGTGATTTCGACATTTTTGGAACGTTTTGACCGGTAATGTCGGTTTAACTGTCTCACTTAAATGTTCGATCGCCTAAATTTCGCGTTGCGAATCTAGCGTGCGATTGCTTCATCTGTTACGGCTGAAAGAGACATCAAGTGAATAACGTGCGAAAGCTTTGCAGTGTTGTGTCAGCGGATTTTTGCTTTATCAGTGCAGTGTAATGGGAGCATGTGGTTTGTGAAAAGTGCTAATTGTGGTGTTTGAAACTTACGATACGTTTCACTGGACGCAATACAAAAAGTGGTTTTGTGATTGGGTTCACTACACTACCGGAGTATAGCTCGGCTTTCCCCTATGTCCCGAGCTTGATTTATGGTAAGTCATTCACTTGGTATGGTGAGGCAATATGTCCCGGAAATTAAAAAAAAGTCATAAATTTTCACCTGAGATTGTATTCGATGCGAAGTAAAAATTACTCGTCGAGTACTATGGAATCAAAGTTGACAAGTCACGAATGTGGTAATGTTTGGTTGTAGGTAAGTACTTGTTGAATTTCGAAAGTTTCTTGTGAAATTAATAAATTACTTATTCATATTCTATTGTTTGCGATGAAAATAAAATAACATTAATACCGCACGTATATTATGACTAAACCAGACTATTTTTGTTATCTGTAAGGTCACATCGTATTACATTTTAATTCAGACGAAATATACGTATTTATTTACAACTTCCTTAAAACGCGTCAAGCATTTTTTTATGTTAAGGTCGATAGTCGGGCTGACTATCCACTTGATGGTAAGTGGCTACCGTCGCCTATAACAAGTAAACACCACAGGTGCTGCAAGTGCAATGCGGACTATAGTAGGATTAAGGTTAAGAGATTGGGAAGGAATAGGAAAATGGGTTCTGGCATCCCTTACTCGCTGAAACACAACAGTACGAGTACATACTCGTACCTGTGCTGTTATTTCACGATTTTCTTCTATAAGAGTGTGGTTACAGACTAGACGATCTGCCCAAATGACTGCAAAGCATACAATAATTATGGTTTTTAGGGCGAAATTGAGTCTTCCTTCGTTTTCTAGAGGTTACTTACTTTTTTTTTTACGTTCATTATTTTCACGTTTCAAAATTAATTAGATAGGCAGGTTTCTTTTTCTTCTCTAGATAAGGTTTCAGATAAGTATTTATTTTTAAATAAATCTTTATTTTATAAGATAATATCTTTATTTTGTTTAGTTTTCTTTGTTATCTTTTTTTATACTACTTTAATTTTGACGACGACGTTTTCACACTATAATTTCAAAAATTTATTTCGGAGTTTTATGTTTATAATTAACTTAACTATATTTCTAAATAGACGTTTTGCAATCAAGCCTTCAAACTATTTATTTTCGGGCACTGTCAAAACTTCAGTTCGGGCATTAAAATAGTTCATTTCAATTGAATTGATTTAAGGTGATGAGTTTTTTTCTTGTATAATAATTAATAACGTTCTACAAGACCGTCAAATGCTGATTATAAATGCATTATTAAATTAAAAATAGTTTTCGTAAGTACAATTGCCTCCCACGATTGTTATCTCATACGGTTCATAATAATTCCTTTGTGATCACTGATCAGTTCCGTTTTGTTCACTGGCGCTGTATCTTATTACTACAAAATTACGATTTGAAACAATGCACTGAAACTCATCAGTATCTAATATCTTTCGATACATTGAAATTGGGCCAGATTCTACTGTTTCGATATTAATTTACAAGTGCAATCAGCGAAGAAAATGTACACTTTTAAATTAATAATTAAAACGCCTTAAAACTATCAAATTATTCACTATGACTAGTATTTTTTCCATCAATCTATCTAAGCCGAGTTTAAGTAATCGCTGCTCAGTATGGGTTTAGCATTGTAATTGTGATTCTCAACATTGTAATTTGTATTTATAGCCCTAGTAAATTTTGAACTAGTTTGATGTATTTTTACGTATTTAAAAGGCACATAATGGTTTGCGCTGCAGTTAAAGCTATGCGCAATATTTATTCGTACGCTTGGTATTGTACGGTATCCTTATCCTTACATAATTATAAAACAAATAAAGTCGCCTCTGTCTGTTTGTCTGTCTGTTCGCGATAAACTAGAAAACTACTGCACTTATTTTCATGCTGTTTACACCAATGGATATAGTGGTTCTCGAGGAAAGTTTAGTATATCATTTACAAAGGTACGCGGGCGAGGTACAAATAAATTTTACAATATATGAGAAATACTTACGTAATAATCGATGTAAACATGAAACCTCAACAAATTCTTTAATGTTTTTGTCACTGATTAAGCAATTTTCAATGAAACGACGTCGAACTAAAAAAAAATTAGCATTGACCTGTGAATTTCAATGTTGCGGAGGTGTGTAAAATTCGTTACAAAAAGAAAGTGTGATATTAATAAGTTTATTACGGATCAAGAACGAATATTATTCATCGCGATAGACCTCAGGCTTACAGCGTACCGATTTGAAATTAATTAACACAAGCGAAATGATTGGACAATTTAGACGATAGTAGGTCACAGCCTTTATTGGTAGCGAGTTATATGCGAATTCGGATGGCGAATGTGAGCTGAAATAGGCTACCATTCACTTGCCGAAATACAGTAACATCATTATTGCTTTTTATCAAAAATCAAAATTTGTAACATTACACTTTTGAGATTTGATGATTGTTTAAATGATATCAAAAAGAAACATTATCTTATTAAAAAAGAACTTTATTGTATAGACATATAAGAAAGAGCGTTAAACGAGGAGGGTTTTTATATATATAATTTTAAGAAATAAAATGCACGGGGGTGCAAATTGTAATTTTTATAATTTATGTAGGTAATTGATTTGTCTAATAATTATAAATAATGTTTATTTTAACTTACATTAGGAAAAGATACATTGAATTAGGATTACTCCTTAAATGATGTATCATTGTGTGTTATTGTAAATAAAAAAAAAAAAAAAAAATCGCGTGCGAAGCCGGGAGCGGGTTGCTAGTTGAAGATAAGAAAGTGTAAACAGTAATATGTTAGGTGAATTCGCAGAATGATTCAATAGGAAGAATAATTAATATTTCTATAGTAATCTCAAAACAAAAAGTGAGAATCTACACACATGCGTTTAACCTCCTTTATTGACATATTCTAATACAAACAATTTCTCTTTCTAATCTCCGCCATGCCTTTGTTTAGAATTAGCAGACTGTGAACAGTTTCCAATACTTGTAGGTTAAACACTGCCCTAGAGAGTTTGACCTAGGCATAGATTGAATTTCCTAGCTAAAACACTCACATTGGTGGCCATTTGTATTGGGTGGGGACCGCAGTTGACATTAAGCAAACAGTAAGCCATGTCAACTTTTACAGAGCAAATACTTCGTTGAGCAGAAATTTTATTGATCTATCACTCGAGACATGTTTGCGCTCTAAAATCTTTGATTGCCAATGGAATCCTTTTTTCTTATAGGTATATATACAGGGTGTGGCGTGTAATAAGACCAATAAATTTAAACGATGATACGCAGTTACCTTAACTTAATCATGATGCTCTAAAGTGCTTATACTCAGAGATATAGCAATCCAAAGTTACAATACATAATCAATGAATTTCATGATCCGCTAAATTGTCGGTTATCAGTCGTTAGATGTCTTGGTACAGGGTACTGGGGCGAGAACGATCGTAAATGTCAACGTCAAGTACTCCAACTGGACACATTGTGCCTGTAGTAGTACATTGCTGGCTCCATTGATTTTGTTAGAAAATAACAGTAAATTTGTTTTTCATTTTAATTAATTGAAACCATTTGGTTCGTTAAAGGGTCTATATTTTAATTTATTGCTCTTATTACAAGCTAGCCTGTATTTATACAGATTTTGGTTCAGTATGAAGTTCACATACTGTAGTATTTATCTGTTTTGCGATTGGGCCCGTGACCCCGGCAACGTCACGAGCGCGGGAAATATTGTGAATCGTGAGCTTTGCCCGATTCACTGATCATTTACACTTGGGCTTTCATCTAATGCTTATTGATAAGAATGACAGAGTGAATCATAAATTTATCAATAACCAACCGAAGAAAGCTAAAGTGTAAATGATGAGTCAATCGTAAAAGTTTAACGTCTCTGTCCTATAACTATAGAAATTTTGTTTATTTATCACTAACGACTCGCTCGCGGCTTCACACGGATGCATTTTTTACTGCAAAAATGTACGTATTATAAATGTACGAATTTTTTTAGTGTGTCGCTTTTTCAATTAGTAAAAACTGGGTTCTAAAACACTTCCCTAATCTTTACAATCCCTACATTGCATAATTTGAAGTCAGTGTCCGCATTTGTTAGTCTGCTTACTCCTCCTAAACGACTTAAGAATGGAGAGAGCGTTAAAGGAAAAAGGATTTTTATATATAATTTTCAGAAAAAAAATTGCCAAGCGACGCCAGGTCGACTTGCTAGTAGATTATAAAGTTGTTAGGCATAAATAAAATTCAGTTGAAATTTACTATTTTGGATTTATAATGCTGTGCTTATACGGATTTATATCCACTGACATTAAAATAATAATAGATTTTAGTCTCCACAAACAAAATGAACTAACCACCCTAGTCCCTACCAAGTACTGACAAATCTCGTAAATCTCCGATAGTAGGACATTTGGCGCCCGAGTCTATTACGTTTTAGTATCTTCAGTTAGAACCTTAGTCACGACTGCCTTTGATATGAACCGAACCGATCAACTGGACGATGTAAATTATCAGTTGCCCTTGATATTGGTCGATTGATCGCTGATTTTCCTGTGTTCTTATTTAGTTAGCAAACTTTTGTCATTTTGAGTGCCTATTTCTAATTTTTTTTTCGTTTTTCTAATTCTAATTTTTAATATTTATTTGATCCACGCTTTATTGAAAATCTCTCTCCAACCGTTTGCTGATAGAAATTAGTTTGTTAAGTAACTTTGAAATGTGTCATTGGAATCAATTTTGTGAGAAATCTTTATTCTAGGTATTTCTTGATATAAAACATAATTTACTCTATAGCATATTTTCACTACAAAAGAAAACTTAGTTATAGCTAAGTAATGTGTATAGTTCTCTTGGATTACTGTGAATAATACTCTAATGCCATGTAGGAACTGTTCGTAACATTGTTGCGTATATTCCGGTTAATAAATTTAAAGTATTTGCGATTTATATTGTATATTGTTAGTAATAAATCTGGCGTGTAAACAGTTAAACATTAAAACAAACTTTCAGTTACATAGTGGACTTTAGTCGTATGTTGAGAAATCAATGGGTGTTACTTCTTGTTTCTTTCCTGTTCATTTGAAATTTCGCAGTTGCTACAATATTTAATCATTTTGATTTAATCGTGTCCAGCTTTCTAAGAGATACTTTTAAATTATTTAGCTCCATTGAAGTCTCTATTTACACGACAAAACTTAAATATATATATCGAATATATAAATGTCTCGTGTCCCACAGTGTTTATAACTAAACTCCTCCGAAACGGCTTGACCGATTTCTAAGAAATTTTTGTCTATATTTGTTAGGTCTGACAATAGGTCAACTATTTTTTATACCCTTAAGTGATGAGGGTGGCCCACGTCAATTTATTTTATAAGGCAAAACAACGTTTGTTGCGTCAGCTAGTTAGTAATCTATAAAGAGGAATTATAAAGAGGAAAGATTTGATTGTTTGTTTGTTTGTATAGAGTAGGCTCCGAAACTACTGGACCGATTTGAAAAATTCTTTTACCATTAGAAGCCGACATTATCCCTGATGAACACGTAGGCTACTTTTTACCGCGGGAAAATGCTTCATTCCTACGAGAAAACGAGTAATAGGACAAAGGGTAGTAAGAATTATCCTTCCGTACGTATCTTTTTCACATATAATTTCAAATTTTGTATGTGTATTTCCATGGTTTCACAGACACGAATATTTTATAAGTTTTTTTTTATTAGAGATGGGTTTGCTCTTGGCCAACAACCAGCTGGGTAGCAAGGGAGAGGCCTAAGATGGAGCGAGCTCACCCAGAAGATGCCTATTCACTCGAACTTTGAAAAGATTAGGGTTATATGAACTCGGAAACACAGACGCAGGCAGGGAGTTCTAAACCCTGGCGGTGCGCATTATAAAGGATGTGGGACAGTAATGTCAACA
This sequence comes from Synanthedon vespiformis, assembly GCA_918317495.1. Classification (NCBI taxonomy): domain Eukaryota; kingdom Metazoa; phylum Arthropoda; class Insecta; order Lepidoptera; family Sesiidae; genus Synanthedon; species Synanthedon vespiformis. The sequence goes on from OU906964.1 coordinate 5,301,354, forward strand.
AATTATTATTATTATTATTATTAAAAATGTCTAATTAAAAGATATTTGTAGTTGTAAATTTATACTTACTAATATCCGTCGAAGTAACAGTTAAAACGCCCACATTTGCTGTATCATTTTACTCCCTTTACTTACATCCTGGTCCGCCTCAACTAAGTCCTGTAATTATGATGCGCAGTTATTAGGCGTATCGATTATTATGATCTCGGTTTCCAAGATTAAAAGTTTGAATTGAGAAAATATTACATTGGTTTTGATTCTCGAGAAATTACACCTTGTATATGAGTTTGGAAGTCAATAATTTATTTATTTATTTATTTATTTATTTATTTTTAAGGAAAACTTACAGTGATATTTATACATTAATTACTTAATAGCTAAATGACAGAAAAAAATACACCATTTACAAGTTTCCGCATATTGAATCTATATAAAAAATTAAAAATAACCGTTTCAAAACCATACACTTATTGGAAACAAACTAACACTAATAAAAAGTACAGCTTTTTGAGCGTAATTAAATAAAATATTTGAGAAAAGGAAAAAAATAAAAAATAAACAAACAAGGCAAAGAGGAAAATATAAAAAAAAAAGTCTATAATAAAGAACGAGAACCATCAAACCATGATTTTGAGAGTAGCTCTCTTATTTTGTTAATCTTAGAGTTAAATAAATCGAGCTCAGGAAATTCACCCAGGCTATTAACAAATTTGACCGACCTGGGAATGAAGGAGTTCTTCCTGAAATTTGTTGCACAATGTCTGGAACTTAGCAATAAAGCTGTCCTAACAGACCTACAAGGAACCTTTAAATTTATTTTTGACAACAAATAGGGAGAATCAACAATGTTTTGGGCAATTTTCATTAGAAAGAGATTGTCCGCAATGAACCGTCTTTCTTTAAGAGGGAGAATATGTTGCCTCCGGCATCTAGCCTCATAATCCTCGTCACGACACCCACACTTGAATTCTAAAAATCGCAAGAACTTTTTCTGTATAGTTTCGATTCTGTTGATATAGACATAATATTGGGGATTCCAAACCTGGGAACAATACTCGAGGATGCTGCGCACTAGAGAGCAATATAGGATTTTTACAACCTTAACATTGCTAAATTGACTGCTCACCCTCTTCAGGAATCCCATAACTCTATAAGATCTGTCTACAATATTATCCACGTGTTTTTCATATGTCATCTTAGAATCGTGAATAATGCCAAGATCTCGAATCTCTTCCACGCGTTTAAGCTCTTTCCCCTTTATAAAGTATTTGTTTGTAAGAATTTTTGCTTTACGAGTAAATGTTATATGATAGCATTTTTCAACGTTTAAATCTAATTTATTTTTAAAACAGTATACATCAAACGAGTTTATATCATTTTGTAATAGTTGTGAATCTTCAACGCGACCGATGTATCTAAATATTTTCATATCATCAGCGTAAAGCAAGTAATTAGAGTGACGGAAACATGAACCTATGTCGTTGATAAAGATATTAAAGAGTAAGGGTCCAAGTAAGGAACCCTGCGGGACTCCGGAGGGGACAACGCTCCAAAAGGACGAGTAGCCATTGACAACAACTGATTGTGTGCGGCTATTAATATAGGAGGTGAACCATCTGAACAGATCTCCATGAATACCAGCACGAAATAGCTTTTGCAACAGTATCTGATGGTCAATTCGATCAAATGCTTTAGAATAATCCGTGAAGATGGCATCAACCTGACCACCAGAATCCATACCCGACGTAACGAAATCGACAAAAGTTAACAAATTGGATGCCGTTGAACGCCTCCTTAAAAATCCATGTTGCTCCGGAATAAACATAAGTGACAGTGAATTATATACCTGTGTATAAACTAATCGTTCAAGAATCTTAGCAAAAACGCAAAGTTTAGAAATTGGTCTGTAATTTTTTACTTGATTCCTGGAACCAGACTTGTGAATTGGGGTAATGAATGCTGATTTCCATAATTTAGGTACAATGCCTTCGGTGATAGAGCGTCGAAATAAGATAGCAAGAGGAATAGACAGACTGTCGGCGATGCTAATTATATACCGAGGTGAAATACCATCAGGACCTGACCCCTTTGCTGGATCGAGGTTTTTAAGAAGTCTTATTAAAGTGTCTATTCTAATATCAATGCTATTGATAATGTGGGGGAAGTCAATACCATCAGCAGGAATCATGGAGGCTGAGTCACCTGTTGCAAGAGTTGAAGGGGAGCTGGGAAGGAATGTAGACTGAAAGTAGGATATGAAAAGATCACATATTCCGTCACCAGTGTCAGCTGATTGGTCATTGTAATAAATAGTAGCTGGAATAGAACATGATCCCTTTTTGTTACTTTTTACGAAGGACCAAAACAATTTTGGATATTTGGATATAGACTCTTCAGATCGTTTAATATAATCCCTATAGCATTGCTGCTCTAATCGCTTTGTTCTATCGCGCAACAGACAAAAAGTATCATAGTCATAGCTATTATTGTAGGTTTTAAACTTTTTTAGGAATCGTAATTTCTCCTTCAAAGACTTCATTAATGCTGTGTTATACCATGGGGGAAATTTTGTAGCTTTAACTGATTTATGTGGTATATATTTGTCTTTTAAAGTGTTTAATGTGTTATAAAAGAATTCGAGCGCTGATTCCAATGTTTTATTATTGAGGGAGTCTTGCCAATCCACTTTATTTAATGTTAGTTTTATGCTATTGTAATCGCCTTTCTCATAGAAATATTTGATTCTAGGTGTGGAGTCTAATTTATCTTTTAGGTCAAAATTCAAAGTGATCTCAAGAGACTTGTGGTGTACATCTTCAGGAATTATGGGGTCGGAGCAAGATGTTGTTAATACCGCATCATTGCATAAAACATAATCTAACAATCTATTATTTGAATTTCTAACTAGGTTATATTGGCTGAGATTGCATTCAGAAAGTGTGTTAAAAAAAGTTTTTTGCGTCTCCCCAATAATCCCAATTGGCTGGAGAGAGTAGTTATCGCCGACCCAGTCCACATTTCCCAAATTGAAATCGCCTAGTATCAAAAAGCAATCGTTTGTACATGAGTTCACTATGGACGAAAGTTTTTCGGAAAAATTAAGCAATTGTTCATTAAAAGAGTTTCCTGAGCCTTCTTTACACAGGTACAATGTGCAAATGTGTAGTTTTTTTACTTTCTTTGTATTAAGTGAGACAGAAACCCATAAGTCCTCAGCCGATGATCGCCACTCGGGGCGCTCAACGGCTTTTAGTTGACGGCGAATAGCCAGAAGTACACCTCCGCCATATTTTTCTCCGGTGGCTAGATAGTTTCTGTCCCTTCTCCATATCATGTACCTATCATCAAAAAGTTCAGATGAATAATGTGATCCTTCTACCAACCAAGTCTCAGTTACTGAAATTATATCATAAGAGGAAAGCAGTATATTACGTTTGAAATCGTTAGTCTTAGTGCGCAGCCCCCGAGCATTTTGATAGTATACATTTAACCTGGAATTAGCCATCGCGACAATATGGTAAATACAATCTATTTGGTGACAAACCAATACCAAAAGTATGCAATTTTAGAATCAATAGGCACCAGCTACTAAAAGTTTCAATAGAATTGGTCAACCCGCTAATAAAAATTAAAATATGTAAATCCTTGATATTATATTGTTGTAGTAGCATGAATTTAATTATTAGTGTGTGGTGCACATTTACAAAACGGGTTACATCCAATTGCAATCCATTTTTAATAAAAAAATATGATTTATTGTGGATGGAATGTTGCAAAATTAGAGTTTTAATCATTATCGTAATGTATACAGGTGTAAAGTGAATCACGCCAAATCGCAATCCCTCCACACAAAGAAAAGGCGAGCAATTGCAGGTGGGATGCCGTAAGATTAGAGTCTTAATTGCTGTCGCATGGAACGTAGCTACAAAATAAGTCTTATAAAAGCGCAGTCTATTTTTTTCTATATATGTTAAAAATAATAATCTAAATATTTTATATAACAAGCGGCGCTTTAAATAGAATGATGCCGTATCACGCCAAGTATATCCTGTCCACCACAAAGTGACTTAATAAAATGTATTAATGGTTGTGTCGTTTATTTAAAAAATAATAAAAAAAAATTATTTTAATTTGAGCCATTATTCTTGTTTCGTACTGTATGGTAATTTTAATTTATTTCTCTCCTTTGTTCGTTTTGGCATAAAAAGGTAAACTAATTAAAGAAATAATAATAAATCTAATTAAATATACTACCTTAGCACCTTACCTATTGTTTTTCGTAAATATGTCGTTAATAAAAAAACAAAGTTACTTAATAATGAGGCTACGTAATATTCTTCAGAGCGAAACGGAACAATTTTTCTTACTAATGGCTTTATTAGATTGCGTAACTACAGGTGTCCAAACTTAAAATTCATGTAATTTGTTTCACAGACTTATATATGCTCTATTCTTAAATAAACATTCAATATGCAAAATGATAATTACAACTATTTGTAAGCAGTACCTGTATTTTTTTACACCAACTTGGACTATCTCTTAACATTTTGAAATAACAGTTGTTTATCATTGCTTTATATTAGTGAATTATATAAAATAGCATTTTTATAGATATTTTATAGATATCATTCGTTTTAGAATTTGGGATATTATTTTAGAATATAATTAAAAAATCTATTTATCTAACTTTCTTTTGGCTACTTGTTTTTTCGATTATTTATATAAGCGATGTTTATAAATTATTCATAAATGACATCCCGTGAGTCATTGCACGTACATACGTCCACTTGGAACGGAATCACGTATGTAAGTGTGCATATCTCAACGTTATGCTATTGGTTGAAAGCTCAATAAATCGCACCCTTCTTCCGGTGCGTAAGCGCATAATGTAAATTGCAAATTAATGCTCCTGAATGTGTTGCAGTGAACGTCGGAAATGCGATGCTTCTTTCAATTTTCTTTGACTAAATTCTGATAGTATCTATTTATGAAGGTTTTCACTTGTTTTAATTCCAAAAATGTGCATTTATTAGGAACTCGAAACAACTGTTTATTGGGTATATAAATAGTCCACTAAGTGGACGCTAACTGGCCGAAATTTGACCGTAAGTATTTCATTTAATTGTCAAGAACATACCTACCTCATTTTAAACTGAGGTCTCTCATGATTTACATTCATTGAAACTACAAGTAACTCTTTGAGTATGACGTGATTTATTTATACACTTTGACATATTACATGATAAAGCAAGGAGTTTTTAAAGAACAGTTTTCACAACCTGTTGAAAACACAGTTTAAAAGCCCATTACTATGTTTGTTTACGAGAGCGGATATCCGTCCTTCAGACACTTAAGAACTTCTTGTTGAGAACTGATGAACTGAGTCATTAAGTGCGTGATCCCCTTGCGACGGTTATTATATAGACTAGCGACCCTCTCACGGCTTGGATGCAGTTTTTTTCTGTAATTATTATACATAGGCAAACCTTCCTCATTTAATAGCTCTGTTTGTTAATGAAAACCGTATATCAAAATCCGTTGGGGTGTCTAGAAGACCTGACGGAGGTAACGGAGTGAATTTATTGTATTATACGTATTTTGTATACCTACTGTAAATAAAGGTGATTGCTTCGATGGATTAGTCACTAAATAATGGTGAGTTGATAATTATCTCTGAGTAATATTAAAAAAATGTTAAGTTTTTCATAATAAAACTCAACATAAAAATTGCGAATCCGTCTTCCCAAGTAAGAAAGTAACGATATGTGGTTAACGAAAATGTGCGCAAAAGTTATTATTTACTGTTTGAGATAAAATTTTATATTTTATCTCTTAAATACTTAAAAATATTTTCTTAACCCAATAAGAAGTGTTAAGAAAGTGATTATTGTCAATAAATACAATCTTTGGAATCAAAGTAAATCTATAGATTGTTTAAAAAATCGGTAGACAAATCGCTGGCCATAATACAACTTTAGTGTTATAATCACTTTGTAAAACGGGTTATGCTGGGTTCTAGTTAATTAAATTCTGATTGCAGTTCTATTAGGTTTAATATTCGATTTAATGGACAATAATATTTAACTCATGAGGCGTGAAAGTTGAATTATTCTCTATTACAACGTTTGTTAAGGTATATTTATGCATTTATTTGACAAATGCAAATATTTGACAATGTATCGGCCCTTATCTCTCTCGATAAGGTAGCGTATTCAAGTCGATTTCTAGAAAATACCAATTCGTGTAGCAATAACTTGCAGTTTCCGTTTAAATAAATTTAAAATCGACAAATTTTGAGTTACGTGACTTCTCGGGATAATTTAATTACCGTATTAAATTCTACACCTAATGCCTAATGCTTTTTATATAATTATATTATATTAGCGACCCGCCCTCGGCTTCGCACGGAATTGAAATTTTCAAAAATCCTTTCTTAGCTTTATAAAATAAAGCTTATTTTTCAAATTTCAGTTAAGGGCAGTCGCAAGTCTGGAATGCTGTGAATAAATAAATTAATTTTCTTTAATCCCTCCTGAACATTCTTTTCGCATAAACTCCAGCCACCTGCTTTCATGAGTGAGACCATCCTGTTGTCGTATTTTAGTAAAAAATGTATTAAAACTCATAAGCTTAACAACAACCAGTTTTGTATCTGCTCGTCTAGTTCTTGTTTTATATTAAAAATAAGTAAGGAAAAACCCACATTGCAGCGATTCATCTTATCTCTAATGTATCATTTGTCGGCGACTTAAGTCGCCATCTTGTTTTTATCGATTGTCATCATCTAACTTAATATAAACTCGTGTGTACTGCAAATATGTTTCTGGGCAAAGGAGTTATTTTATTTATTACACGATAATAGAGCTTTGCTTTAGAGCAGCTTAAGTTAGCAGGACTTTTCTATCCTATCCTATCCTATCCTATCCTATCCTATCCTATCCTATATGAAAGCCAATCCTTTTCATATAGGATAGGATCCTTTGATATCAGTTATGACCCTTCATATAGATCATAACAAAATCCTATGAATTTCTTTGAATCATAACTGCTAAGTGAGGACTTTGACGATGTTATGAAGCTAATCCTTTTTTTTCATATAGGATAGGATCCTTTGATATGACCGTTCCTATAGTTATGACCCTTCCTATAGATCGTAAAAAAATCCTATGAATTTCTTTGAATCATAACTGCTAAGTGTTTCTTCAGTTATGAAAATTTTATGCGTTCCTAACTTGGTTCCATTTATTGCGTAAGTTTTAAAAAAATTAAAAATAGTGATTGCAACATATTGCTGATGCAACATATATAAGAAAAACCTAAGCTCACGATCATAAAAATTTGGTAGTTTAATTTTTAATACATCCGTAATATCGGTACTATTTGTCTTCATCGTACGTCATTGATTATGTCATGTATTAAATCATATTCAAAATAAAATTTCTAGAATTTAAGACCAAATAACTGTAATACGATAATAATAAAATTAATGTAGTTTCGTTATAAAATATTTAAAGGCCTCTTTCTACTTTCGGGTATTTGATTCTGACAAGCAGACGTATGCATGAATTTGAAACTTTTGTTTTGTGTATGTATTGATGTCATCACATCAACAAGTTATATTGTTCAAAAAATACTTAAACGACACTATGTCAAATTGCTTCCAGAACTTTCTACTGCAATCACACTCGTTCTCGGTACAACACAATTGTCCATACAATTAATGTGCTGCAGGTGCAATTCTTTACTTATACAATGATGAAGCTGGCCTGCTACAAAGGTCATTACGAGATAAAAGGTCACTTTCCTTCTGTAATGAGTATTATTGTTTTATTAGTTGGGTTCATAATTTTACTCTTTTATTTCATTAGATACAATAATCTATGAAATAATAATACAATAATTGAAGTACATAATTAGATTTTTTATTAGGACTTAAAATTTACACCTCATATAAAACCTCATAATTTGATGTATTTTATATGTATGTGTGTCGCAAGGCAATTGTAAAAGATTATTCATACAAAATCTTTTTAATATAGGTACCTATATAAAAATGTTAAGTTTGCGTATACGCTTCAAAAACTCGAGAATGGGTTGACCATTTTTGATTCGGTTTTCACACAAGGAAAGAGGGATAAACTGGGAAGATTATATATAAAAATTGCACCACGGGCGAAGCCGGGAGCAAGTCACTAGTGTTGAACAATTTTTACGACTCACGCTTGGCCAAGTCAATCAAATTACACAGTTACTGTTAATCAATCCGAGTGTCCTCATAAAGTTTAATTGAAGATCATTGACGACCTATCTATTAAAGTCTTGGCAAAATGTGAAAACCGACAGTTTCCGTTATAGTGGATATTAGCTTTCGCCATTTACAAGCATCATGGAAGAAAATGTTATTAAGTCGGTGCAGATGATTATGCAACTTAATTCACTTTAGACTTGTCAAGTGAACCTTTATACTGTGCTTAAATAACAAATTGTATATACGTAGTCCCCTTAAGGTAAGACCCACTTATTGGAAAATGCATTAAGTAAGGCTATGGTACTTTTCTTATTAAAGACTTACTTACAACATCGTTGAAACTTTATGAATTTAAATATTTAAATAATGTGCGTACTTAGTGACCATTGGTTTAGTAAAATAACATATATGTATATAATTTTTAAACAAAATGTCTCTTATTAATGAGTTTTAATTTTAAGAGGACGAAATGTTAAGCATACAAATTGATTATCAAAACGATTGAGAGTGTTGCCTTGGATATGAAGCATTCTTTAAAACTTCCTTCTCCCACTAAGTGAACAACTTATTTCTTTTACTTTATGTTGTGCTAAAAGTTCAATAAAGTTTGATATTTTAATGTTCATGAATTAATTTGTAAAAAAATGCTTCGATTTGTGAGCCATAAGTGTTTTTCATCACCCACAATCTTCCATACTCATAAAATCGTTAGTTCTAACAAAACTACTGAGTCTAGAAAGCTGAAATTTGGAACAATTTCAACTCCGTGCGATGCCGGGAGCAAGTTGTTACTATTAATAAATGCATTTAAGTAGATAACTGTTTCCTGGATCATGCAACCATTACATTTCCTTGCCAAAAACATTAACCCATTTCTGGCGTTTATGTTATTAAAAAATTGTAAAATTCAACCATTGAGCACATTTAGAGGAAGTAGGTTATATTTATTATCATGGCCGATTGTAATGGCTGTACATCGATCTTTTAGGCAATCTTTTACATGGTCCAGTGTACTTTCTCTTTACTTTTTCACTCTATAACAAATATTTGATTGTTATTATATCAGTGCCTATTAAGGTGCTCGAAGTGTCTATCTGTTTACCGAATCGATGAATTATGGTTTAATAATCTTAATTATGTTATATCTCTAACACAATCTCATCACTGATCCAATAACGATATTTCACTGGTTTAACAATCTCGACACGACAATATAAAGCGTTTTCCACTTTCTTATAATAAAACCAATGATTTATGTGTATTTGTTAATGCCATTATATTAGGATGTCTGTTCGATTTATTATTTTGACCTAAAAAGGTTAGCCTTGACATAATGCTTTTGTTGTGTATGTACATAGAAGGCACCGGCTTCATTGTATGCCCACGTGGTCTCAGCAGTGTTGATTACTCATCAAATGTTTCACTATATTTCCTGTATATCATTATTTTTATGTAACTCGTAACTGTATTTATTTGACGACTTTTGGACGTACAACATATTAATGCCTTTCAATAAATTGCATTTTTATGTCTGGCTTCTATTCTCTTTCAAGGCATTATATTCGTTTTAGGTAAGAACACTAATTGGCCGTAATTTATTATGGAGTATCGGTAATATTTTCCGCCGACATGCAATAAATCGCGAGAGTAACATAAAAACTTTTAAGAAAATAATGATAATTCTTTTGGAATAAACATTGCGTGTCTTCATGATAATTTTGAACGCAAGTCTGTAACGGTACTTTATCTACAGCATTACAAGGGGATTTTGAAAAGAGTTTTATTGCGTTTGTTGTAACTACAAAATTCTTTCTCTTCTTTTTATTTTAAGATTGACAGACAGGCTACCGGTCCACTTGATGATAGGTGGCTACCGTCGCCAATGACACAAGCAATGCTATAGGTGCTGCAAGTGCGTTGCTGTCTATAGTTTGATTAAGAATAAGATATTGGGATATTGGGCAACAGCACACATACTACATATTATTTCACAGTAGTTAGTTCAAACCAGTAGATGCACTGCAATAAGAACTTCTCCAAACTAGAAACTAGCGGTGAATTAATGTTTTTCTTGTTTACATTAGTCATAAGGTAGGCAGCCTGTTTGTCCGCCATTTGTTGTTGCTAACTATAAAAGTAATTTTTCCTGGGAATAGAGCTGATATAATAAAGACACGAGCGTGTTTTCACATACATCATACTACTGGTTTTCTAGTAACCCAGTAAATGACGCCGGCTTATCCGCACTCCGTGTGATATCTCTAATTAACGTTCATTATCTCGCACTCGTGCCTTTTACGGCAAGTTGCGATAGACTTACGTCTTAACTTCACAGTTATTAGATTTAGAAGCGTTTGGTGTAATTAGTTTGAAGCTTGCTCTAACGGTCCTCTTTTGGATTTCTATGTACCTAATTATGTTTATAAATAAATCTATTTTATTTATATAAAAACTTGCAGGTGCCTGCGACTTTGATGGCGTTGAAAAGTAAAAAAATATTTAAGCAATATAACGGCTTGACATCTGCATTGTTATTACACTTTTGCCTCACCCCTGCTAAAGAGCTTACCAGTTACTAGGTCTGGTCTTTATACGGTCTTTTTATTATACAAATGGTCTTTTCTAAGGTGTGGTTATTGAAGCCAAAGAATTTTTTCAGGTTGTTTAGGTGATAGTAATTGAATTGTACTAATTTTCCACACCATTTTTTTGATTTATTTATTATTTTGTCCTTACTGTAGGTATGTTTTTGTGTACTCCAATACAATAGCACATGTGCTATACAAGGGTAAAATAAAATTAACTAGATGATAGAATTTTGTGTTAAATTAAATTTCTCTGCGTAATTATACCTATTCCATTCATAATATTTTTATTGGACTAGTTTGCTTATAGAAGTATCGATAATAGTATTGCATTTATAAAGGTTTCCATTACGGCCTCATTGGTGTATTAATGTCCTGCTGCACATATCTTTTTAATGACATTAATGTTAATCGACAGCTGCACAGAACTGGTTTCGAAAGCCTGAGAAATAGTCCGGGAAAGCGGAAAATCTGATTATTACGTACTTAGTTCTTGCATCAATATGGATTTTTAATTACTACTTCTGTTAAAACATGCTCTACTAAGTACTTATAGCTATGCCCTGCGGCTTCCGGTGAATTTGAATTGGTTTGCCATGGTGCCTTCAGATTACCAAAAAATTATAATTTGACAGTGTTTGCTGTTAAAAAGTACCAAAAACCCTATGTTAAGAAGTGCCGGCATAGCAATAGACTAATGACCACCATGCCATAATAGGATAATGGAGCGAGTTCTATGCGATTGCAGATGTCTTAATCTATGCGGAAGTTCCGCATATGCAGATGCGAATGCAAATATCCGCTACAACCCTGTAAGACACTATATTAATGAGTCAATTTAAATTCTGAGTCGATAATGAAGTTACTACTCGCATTTCGCCATTAATATTGTCGTGTCACAAGTCAAATTAAAATACAAGAGAAAATTTATGTGACACCTCTCTTATTCGAAAACTGATTCTAAAGAATATGGCATAGTATTGTTGTTAGTATTTTTTGCTTAATTCGACTATCTATTTCGAGCGGGAAGTCAGGTGAACCACAACGTAAACAACTGCTGGTGATGTGAGTCGCTCGCGCATGAATGGACACAACTTTTTTGAGGCCGTGGAAATTGGTACGTCCACTCGCCATTCAAAATTTCAAACAGCTGTCTACGATGTAACGTCGTGGGCAGTCGGCACAGAGTGTACGGTCTATAGAAGAGATATTTTGTTTAAAATATGCACCTAGAAAGGATATTTTGCACAAGACCTTTTCCTATTAGGTCAGAAGAGCACTTGCACGCATCCGTCCTGCTGTGTTGCTTGTATTTATTGGTTTTTTCCTTATCTGCGCCCGTTAATATAATAATACTAACTGGTGCCCGTAGTTGAAAATTTAAAAATATATACTAATACATTATAAGAATACTATTGGCCTCTAAGAAACAAATTTTGTGCTGGGAAAACAAATGTTAAATATTATTGCTGAACCTAAAAATATATTAATGCCGCCTTTACTTATCAAGTTATGACTTATGAAACAATTCCTAATAAAGCATATACACATTTTTTTCCAAAGTTGTCAGAAGCAAAGGTTAATCTATCGAAATTTCATACCCTCTTATCTAAGACAAAATTTGTGTTAACCTATGTTATCTTTAACAGTCGTCTGGAAGCGTCCGAAGCAGGTGATTGACAACTGTTGTTTTCCGTCCGCGCGTACCATTTGTATGGTTGCGTGTGCAATGGCAACTCGGTCGGTTGTGTCATTGAAACGAACGGAACACGAATTTTAATACTGTGAAGTATAGTTCGGAGGCCACTGATCTAAGTTAAAGATAAAATAATGCAAAGTATATTGTAATTCAATATAAGAGTATGTTGCTAAAACAATACCTAACAATGTAAAATAAATATGTAAATCTATCTTGGTTTACTTTGTTTAGGATTCATGTTCATGTCAAGCCTACATTATTATTCTAACAATACTGTCTTATTGTTTTAAGGATTTATTTAAATTTAAATTAATTTAAATAAATCCTTAAGACCTTAAGGTTTAAGAATTTTTAATGATGATTAGGTTTTAGCAAACTATTGGTTTTTCAGAGTATCATTTGATAAATATAAGGACTGTAACAATGATGTATGTGGTATAGTAGGGCACACTACGTTCCACAGTCATAGATAATGCAATTCGTCTCGCTGGAGTTAAAATTTATGATTTTTAGTAGTTTGTTTAGTTTGCAGATAAGATGTTAACGTCATATTATTTGTAGTTTTTTAGTCTAGTACATGGCTGAAAAATATTTTAAAATGAATTCTCATTAGAACAGTTTTTAAACAGCCCTTTTTCAAACTAGCGGTCGACGCTCTACGCAGATAATTATAAAAAAATAATTATTATGAAATAATGTTTTAGATCGAAGAAAAAACAGAAATATCTCAAATTTGATCCTAAAATAAGACGTTTAATATCACGAAAAATTACTAAAAGTAACATTTTTGATTATACTTTTCTTGAATGAAAATTTACAGAAATCGTTTATGTTTTACAACTATTATCTAATAAATGATATGAATTTTTGGAAAATCAATATTTTTATAAGTTTTTCACATATAATTTTACTAATATCTAACTTCTGCGTAGACCGTCGACCGCTAGTTTTTGCTTAAAAACTGTTAGAACTGTTAGAACTATTGAGAAAATTATCCTAATATTTTAAAATATTTTTCACACATTATCTAGATTATAAATCTACCAAGCAATCTGGCTGCCAAGCAATCGACCCATTGAGCTACTAGCACTGCTTTTGAGCATTACAAAGAATGGTTTTCTTTAAAATTATATTCACTAAATAGAAACTTAGAAATACATGAAACTTATACAAGTCAGTATTTCTTATTATAGTTGTCCTAGTTTACTGTTTCAATCGATAATGAGGTCGTGTTCCTAACAAAGGTTTTGCGTGTTAATGTTGCTAACAAAGTGTGATCGTTAGAAATCACTACTAAATGCTGTGAGTTAAATAGGAATAATTAAGTTTAAATAATAGTACTGCCTTTTGTATTTCTAATTTTTATTGTATAGTATTTACATTTTATTTATAGTACTGTTCTATTTTTATGACCATCAAATATATTTTAACTACATTTTAGTTTATTAAATAAGAGTTGTGATAATAATTAAAATAATTCACTAATATTATTGCACTAAAAGTTTCTTTAAGAGGGAAGTATAGCTTTGCGATAGGTATTTAGAAAAACACATGCTATCGCTTGTGCGCTCTAGCCCCGGGGCAGTCGTGCGATAGATTCGGAGCGTTGCAGCTTCCGACTGACAATAGTACTTTTTTTGATGAAATTTCATTTCGGGAGAAAACAGTTTACACTAACTAAATCTTAACAAATCACTTTGATTTTCATGTCGATCGTTTCAGCATAATATATTCTAGGTTTATAGCTTTAGCTTTTTTAAAAAAAATAGATTGTTTTTATAACACAAACGATTTAATTCGACAATGTTTAAATGACAAAAATTAAGTTATTTGAGGTTAAATAAGTTTGAATCAATTGAAAATTTTGAAAACAGGAGAACCTATAAACTTGGTTTTTCACTGTGTCAATAACATGCAAAAAATCGTGGAGATTGGAAAATATTTTGAAGTGGAAAAATGTTTTCTCTTTTTGTATGGACGAGTGCGTGCTATTCTTCCCTCTTAAGAGTTTGAGATTTACATTAGAATAATAAATTTATTTTTTTAGATATTATGATTCTATTTAAATATTTCATCTTGCATCAATTTTCTGCAACTTATATTCAGAAACCTTTCTCGTTTCCAGGAGTTAAATGAAACCTCTTTCCATTAGTGAAAAGCGCATTAAAAGCCGTTGCGTGGTTTAAAAATCTAAAATCTGTCTACATATAAAGAGGGACAGACGGCAGGTGCGACTTTGTTTTATACTATGTAAAGTTTGTTCATTAACCGTATTGTTTTTTCTTTTTCAGGTACGCCTGTGATTTCATGAGTTACATTATACACGGTAATTTAAATATAAAAGACCATGTTTAATATAGATATTTCTTCAAATAAAAATTCATTATTATTTGATTAATCATCAATCAATACTAATAAAAAATCTGTATTGTATGTATGTATGTATGTATGTTCCTCCATAAGTCTTAAACGAATTAACTGATTTTCATGAAACTTGGTAGATAAACATTTAGACGTACGGGACACAGGGTAGGCTACTTATTTCTTTTTCAACGCGGACAAAGTCACAGGTACCAGCTAGTCTATACTAATATTATAGAGTAAAGATTTCATTGTTTGTTTGTATAGAATAACTACTGGACCGATTTGAAAAATTCTTTTACCATTAGAAGACGACATTATCCCTGATGAACATAGTCTACTTTTTACCGTAGGAAAATGTTTAATTCCTACGGGAAAACGGGCAATAGGACAACGGGTAGTAAGAATTATCCTTTTCACATAACTTCTAAACGGCTGAACCGATTGGGTTGAAATTTTATATGGCTATTTCCTGATGGTTCCTGAAAAATACAATTGGACCCGGTAGGTGGCGCTGCTGTCGGTATGTCAACTACTAAACGGCTTGACCGATTGGGTTGAAATTTTGTATGTGTATTTCCATGGTTTCACAGACACGAATGTATTATTATATTTTATAAAGTTACGCGGGCGAAGTCGCGTGGAACAGCTAGTATATAATATTTCATATTCGTTTGGTTCTGCAACTGCAGTCCCATCAGAGCAATATTGTTCTCAGGTTATCGGCCAACCTGACTTTCTAAGTTTCTACTAACCATTGTTTAATCTAAACACAAAAATAACTGAACAGGTACGTTTCCTCCCACATTCTTCGAACTAATCTGAATTAACCATCAGCCGACATTTGAGAGCGAAAGTGAACGCCCGTTTTAAATAATTTTCGCGAGGATATTGTTCACAGTATGATATCTCGGTCAACGTGTTCTTTCAATGATACCAGTCGTGACGGAAACTAGTATGTGCACATTTATCATTAAATTGTCTTCAAGCTTTGGATTTATTGGTGTAATCAATTACAGAATTCAGATATTAATATAAAAAATGGAGACAACTGATCAATTGACAATCTTTTGGAAGAATCTTCCAAAAGGTTCTTCAAATAATAAATAAAATTATTATATTTCATGTCAACCTCTTAGGAAGGTTTTTAAAATCAATTTTTTATAAATTCTTTTCAGTGTTTTAATATAACAATTTATTTGTTCGTGAACTAAGCTATTTATTTTGTTCATGTATATAATTTTTCGTTCGTATGTCATTACATAAGAATGAAAATCTTTACTACATACATTTTAAATGAATTTTCATAGAACTTCTTTCACCATCTCTGAGTAAAATGTCAAGTAGACTAGCCGCCATTTAAAGTGCCGGTAAGAAAGCGTATAAGTTTCACCATCTTCGAGTAGCATTACTCATGGTAAGACTCATTACTCACGCTTAACATTTACTCGCCAATTAGGGTTACTTGAAAAGTTACTAATAAACACTTTACTTGTAGTTGGTGAAAGACGCCCTTAGACGAAAATTCTATATCTGACAATTAATATGCCAATAATAATTGTAAAATATAATATAAATAATACATACATACTAATATAATAAAACTGAAATGTTTTTGTATGTTTGGTTGAACGTGAGTTGAACGTAAATTGTTTAACCAGTCAGATTAAAAAAAAAAATTTTTGCATTTGACAGTCCAATTCTTGATGAAGGTTAGACATGACATGTAAAATACATGAGTTTTGGTTTTGGTATAATGAAAAAGTTTTGTATAATGAAATATACTAACCGGAAATTGATTCTCAACTTTCAGTAATGAAGAGGCATTTAGAGAAGAAGAAATAAATAAATATAAACTTTTTATGGTAATTTTTTTCTTATAAGTTGTACAAATGTCTTAATAACTCCTTTTAACAAAAAAACAAACGACTTCAAACCGTCTCATGGTCTTTTCTCGTGGATGCCATTGTCAGAACTGGACCAAATTGAAATGGGACCACATGGGAAGCACCCAGCTTTCAAATAAAAAAAGAATCATCAAAATCGTTTTACCCAGTCGAAAGTTATGAGGTAACAAACATAAAAATAGAAATAAAAACATACGCGGCGAATTGAGGACCTCCTCCTATTTTGGAAGTCGGTTGAAAATCTATCTAGATTCGGCGAAAGTAGTTATTAAATTTCCAAGTTATCTAAATATATTAAATGAGTTTGCAAACCATTATGTACTAGTTTGTAATAATACATTTATTACTTTGAGTACCGTATACCGCTGCGAGCTATTGTGTTATTGATTCTTAAAGACCTCTGGTGGTTCGATATAATAACCAACATTTATTAGACCATCAACTATTGTAGTAGTATAATCAATTAACGTATTTTAATAGTCAGATTATTTAAAATTGCGTTCCCCTAACCTAGATTCTTAATTTTTTTATAGAAGCAGATAAGAATCGAGGTAAATCAAACATAACACACTTAAAAATTGCTCAATATTATGACTTGAGGCTATATTTTGGCTATATCTTCATAATAAAGATTTCTTACGATTTCTTTGTAAAGAGTCAATTTATTTAAATATTAATTGCAAACATCATAACGATTCAGCTAGCTTGATAACATTTTTTTAGCAAAAAGTTTAAAAGTTTACGAAATGTCGATCAAAAACAGATTGAATCGCTTTTTTGACTTATAATAACTGATTAAAAGCTCTTGAAAATTCTTACTCATACGAGGTGTCTAATAGAGTAGTCATGTGTATAATACTCTTGTTAATAAGTCTGTGTGGATAAAAAAAAATAACAGCTAATATTAAATATTCTAGTAAAAGTACTGGCTGGACATAGTACGTTCTGCAGCAAATTAATGGCTGCAGAACCCACTTTGTCCAGAAATGATTCTAAGGGAATGATTCAAATAGTAAGGGACACCCTTACAAAAAGCCACGCTATTTTGACAGCATTTCAGTTTCCATTTTCACCTTGTTCCCCTATATATTTTGTCCTATTAGTAGTAGATACATCACTTCCTGTGTACATGTATTGTTTGTGGTTACATGAGACTTGTTTGTTTGCCACCACTTACTTTATTTTACTATATTTTCTATGATCATAATTTAAACATCTCTTAACACATTCGATTATTGAAAGGGATTTAGAAAATAGAGAATTAAAATTAATTGCCAAGCCAGACTGATGCCCGCTATGGTTCAACAGAGATCATAAATTGCCTTTGCTAAGGTGTTCGTTCGGTAACCTACATTTCTTATCTATCCTACCACCGTGTACCAGTAGCAATGTTTACCGAGTCCAATGTTCTCACGACAAGCGTGGAATTGATTATTTTCTGACTACTTCCTTTGAATAGCATTCGAGACGGCTACTTTTTTGTTACTATTTTTAAAGTTTATAATGTACGCAGCTGACTATCGTTGGATTTGTATTCCGTAATATATTTGTTGTAAAACCTACTTGAATTAAGAAAGTTTTTTTATAAAACTCCTGGCTAAAGTGATTATAGCAAGTGTTGTTTCAAATATTTAATTATTTTTTCACGCGTACGAAGTCGCGGGCACCAGCTAGTACGTAAATAATAAAAAAAAGCTTTACAATATTGAATGATGATTGATATGTTATTAAAGTTGTAAACTTGTCAAACATTCAAATGACTCGCATTTTGTAACATTGAGCCAAGATTGGTAACAATCAAAAACATTTAACTATATTTATAGTCTCTTTGGTAACATGTATGTAGCAACTCGCAACTTGGTGGCCCGGCTACATTGGGAATTTTTATAACCGATGACGATGATCCACGATTCGAAATAGGCAATAACAATACAATGCACGTACGTACCTTGGACTGCTACTAACACTCGATGATCTCCACCAGATACAGGAATTTCTTGTTGGAAAATGGTAGTTCGCGCGCGCGGCAATCTTTCACCGTTGGGAAACCGATATTCGAAAATGTGTTTTCGCTCCAATCTTTTGACGGGAACGACGTGCATGACAACTGATTAGAGCTGTCATTGTCACTGTGCTAATCCGAACGTCAAACATCGTTCATCGGTAGCGCAAAATTTGAATTTGGACGAGAGTCCGTTGCGGTGACGGAACATCCCGCCCACCAAAATGCCTATGGCATTTTCTGGTTAAAAATAAATAAATAAAGAAAACGGTAAAGAAAATAAAACTGTAAAACGATAATGATAAGAATTAACCTAAATAACTAAAATAACGATAACGATACGTAATTTAAACCTAAACTAAAATATGATTAAAGAAAGAAGGAACTGATTCAATTTATATTAGTCCTCTATTGGTAGAGGGCATAATTTAACTAAGGGTCGCTGCATTTGATCACTGGTGGCTGTTTTTAGAACTGCGATCCGAGTCACTCCATCACCACCAGGGATAAGTTTTATCACACGACCGATAGGCCAATGCAGTGGAGTACGATTTTCGTCTTTGATGATTACCATCGACCCCAGGTGCAATGTTTTGGAATCTTTAGTCCATTTGGCGCGCTGTGTGAGTGAGTTTAGATATTCACGTTTCCATCTGGACCAAAAATTCTGATGAAACGCCTGTAACAGCTGCCACCGACTTAGCCGATTTTGATTTATATCTGTGAGATCCTCGTCGGGAACAGCCGCTAGAGGTTCTAATGTCAAAAAATGTCCAGGTGTTAAGACTGACAGGTCGTTGGGATCAGAACTGATTGGACATAAAGGTCTTGAATTTAAGACAGCTTCGATCTGAATAAAAAGAGTTGTAAGCTCTTCAAATGTTAAAACTTGATTGCCAACGACGCGATACAAATGAGACTTTGCCGCTTTGATTTGTATCTCCCATATCCCCCCAAAGTGTGGAGCTGAAGGTGGGTTAAATTTGAATTCAATTTTCTCTGCGTGAGAGGCTTGATTAATAAAAGATAAGAGTTGGTTTCGAGCGCCAGTGAAATTTGTTCCTTGATCAGCGTGAATGACACTACACCGACCCCGGCGTCCAACGAAACGGCGGACAGCAGCGATGAATCCGTCCGCTGATAACGTAGAAACGACCTCCAGATGGACCGCTTTAGTTGCTAGGCAGACAAATAGGCATAAATATGCCTTGTCAATTTTTGCACCGCGGTGCGGACCCAGTTTGATGCGAAACGGCCCACCGAAATCAACGCCTACAATCGAGAACGCCTTCACTTGGTTGACGCGATAAGTCGGTAAATCGCTCATGAAAGGTTGCAATGGCTGAGGGTTTGTTCGATAGCATTGTATGCATTTAGCCAGACTACGACGAACAGCGCGCTTAGCAGAAATAATCCAAAATTGTTGTAACAATAGAAAGTGCGTAGTGTTTATGCCTGGATGGCAATAATGACGGTGGATGAAATCAATAACTAATCCTGTAAGTCGATGGTCAGACGGTAAGAAAGCAGGATGCTTTTGTTCGTATTCAAGACCCGATCGCGAAATCCTGCCGCCCACCCGAAGTATACCTTTATCATCCAAGAAAGGATTGAGTTTACGGAGTGGTTTAAGTATTGGCTTGTTGGCCTTTATGTTGGAGACTTCTTCGGAGAATGCCTGGCTCTGTACATGCTTGACAATGTACATTAACGTATCGTGTCGCTCGACGTTATTTAGAAACTTGTTGCGATTAGCATGAAGTGGACTTCGAGAATTGTTGATAAAGCGATTGATGTAAGTCAGAACACTAATAATTTTCTGTAATGACGAGTAACGATTAAGCAAGTCATCCACGACGCTATCCTCACGCTCATCAACTTGTACACGTTCAGTAACTAAAGCAACCGCCTTGCGTGTTTCCGCTTTAACTATTGTTTCGTCTTCCGGAGATATTGTTCCTCGGTAAGCAGGCCAAGTGTCCCTATCTTCAGATAACCAACGAGGCCCCGCCCACCATAGTGCATTGTTAAGGATCTCACCCGGTAATTGCCCACGTGAACATATGTCTGCCGGATTATCACCCGAAGAAATGTGATGCCAGCATTCGGTGGGAGTGGTATCTTGTATATGACTGACGCGATTAGCGACAAATGTGGCCCATCGGGTGGAAGGGGAACGTATCCACGATAAAGCGACGGTCGAGTCCGACCAGAAGTAGATCGCATTAAATGAAATCTGAGAGATGCACGTGTCTCGAACGAATAGCTACAAGTCCGACAGAAGAACAGCAGCGCAGAGTTCCAAACGAGGTAGTGATATACGTTTCAATGGTGCTACCCTTGCCTTTGAGCATACAAAAAACACATGAATTTGACCATCTACATCTGTGACGCGCAAGTAAATAACAGCACCATATGCGATCTCGGAACTGTCGGCAAAACCATGCAGTTCATATGATTGGGCACTTTCACGAGTTAGTTTACGCGGAATTCGTAGTTGCGATAATTGTGATAATTGAGTTCGGTGGGTATTCCACGCGCGCACTATCTCGTCCGGTGGAGTTTGGTCCCAACTAACACCGAGTGCCCAAAGTTTCTGAATGAGAGATTTTACTTGGATAGTTATCGGGGACAAGAAACCGAGAGGGTCAAATATCCTCGCGAGTTCACTTAAGATCGATCGCTTTGTGCAACTTTGATCTAACGATTTAATTTCGAAAAGAAATGCGTCGGACACCGGGTCCCATTTCAACCCGAGAACCTTCAAGACTGCCGGGTCTGACTCGTCAAGGGAGACAGAACCGATTAAACAATCTTCTGCGGCAAGATCAGACAAAAGTTCAGAATTGTTGCTGACCCATTTTCTAAGATTGAAGCCTCCTCGATTGAAAAGAGCGATGACTTGCGACTTTGCCATTTGTGCGTTTTCCAATGAGTTACTTCCCGTGACCACGTCGTCGATATAAACGTCCGATAATATAATTCGTTTAGCGATTGGATAGGACTCTCCTTCATCTTCAGCGAGTTGTTTTAATGAGCGACAAGCGAGAAAAGGGGATGAAGCCACACCATACGTCACAGTATTAAGGCGATACTCTTGAAGAGCCTCGTATGGTGAGGCTCTCCAAAAGATACGCTGATAATCGCGATGCTCAGGAGAAATTAGAATTTGTCGGTACATTTGACGGACATCAGCCATGAAAACGATGTTATGTTCCCGAAATCGCAGAAGGATTTCAACGAGATTGAGTTGCAATTTCGGGCCGATCAGTTGAGTATCGTTTAACGAGCGCGAATTAAAATCTTTGGCGGACGCGTCGAACACAACGCGCA
Source organism: Synanthedon vespiformis (assembly GCA_918317495.1). Lineage (NCBI taxonomy): Eukaryota > Metazoa > Arthropoda > Insecta > Lepidoptera > Sesiidae > Synanthedon > Synanthedon vespiformis. The sequence continues at coordinate 5,323,489 of OU906964.1, forward strand.
GGCGCGTAGTAGCAGATTCGGGACGTAAAACACAGTGGTGAGGAATGTAGTATTTCCCCCCCTTCATTTCATTGTTGGGAACTAGCGACATATGTCCAGTTTTAATGTAATCAGCCATAAAATCGGTGTATTGACTGGACAAGACTCGGTCGCGCGAGAGTCTACGTTCTATTGCGTGAAATCGCCGAAGGGCAACTTCACGTGATCCAACGAACTCAGACTCTGAATCCTCTTTAAAGGGCAAACGTAATATAAAACGTCCACTGTTATCACGTGAGTGATCAGAAATAAATTTCTGCTCACATAATGATTTGTCTGGAGTTAACAGTCGAGCTTTAGGTAAAGACTCCAGGTCCCAAAAACGTTGTACCAGCGAGTTCAAATCCGCGTCCGTTTCTGATGCCGTCAACAACGTGGTCGATGCTAATCGTGTTTTGCCTACAAGGAGCCAGCCGAAAATCGATTTGAAGGCAGTGGGTTGATTTAAGCTTCCTTTTATTTGTTCGCCCAGCAAAGACTCGGCAAATATATCCGCGGCAAACAAAAGATCAATCGGTCCGGGAATATCGAAACCAGGATCGGCTAATGGCAATTCTGCGATATGTGACCATCCTGATGTGTTCAGATTTGCGATAGGTTGATCGCCACATATTTTTGACAACACGTGCAAGTCCAACTCGAACGACGCTCCGTCATTAGTAACGACACTACACTTAACATCTCCCACGACGAAAGCATCTGCCTCTCCAAGTCCACTAACACGTGCAGCTGTCTGTGTACATTTGAGTTTTAAACGGTTAACTGCTGATTCGGTAATAAAGTTGCTTTGGCTACCGGTGTCAAACAACGCACGGAAAGACTGCATACTTCCTGACGCGCCTCTAACCTGCACGATGGCTGTAGCTAGCAGTACAGTTGTGTTCGATGGTGACCTCGAGACTAAAGATGATACGGTTTCGCGAGGTTCAGCGGACGTGTGGCGGTGGAGCAATGAGTGGTGGTTGCGTTTGCAGGTGCGGCAAGAGAAGACACTGTTGCAGTTCTTCAACTGGTGTGAAGATTTTAAGCAGTTAAAGCACCAACCCCTATCAGTTGCAATCTTCATGCGTTCGTCGATTGATCTTTTCAGAAATTCTGGACATAAAGAAATACGGTGAGATTCGTCGCAAAAGGAGCAAACAGACGGCCGTGTTGCGGTTATTAATCTACTCACTTCCGCGAGGCTCTCATCTGATGCTATGAGTGTATGCGACGCAGGTATGCGCTTGGACTGAGCCGATTGAGACGAAATCCTTGGTGAAGGCTTGTTTTGTTTAACTTGTTCGGTAAAATGTGTATCGCGTACTAGCGCCTCGCATTTAGAATGTAGGAATTCTTTGAGCTGTGCATATGAGGGTAGTTCGGTGTTTGAATGCTTCTCTTCAAAATCACGGCGTATGGTTGTGTCTAATTTCGATAAAATATGATACACCAACACGAAGTCCCAATGATTAATCGGTAGATTAACTGATTTTAAAATGCATAAATTTTCTTCGAAAAGGTCAAGTGATTTTCGGAATTCGTAAGCATCCTTAAGGTTAAAGTTCATATTTAGAATCTCCCTCCAGCACGTGAAAGCCAATTCTCGCTTACATTTGTAGCGCGCGATAAGCGCAGCATATGCGTTGCCGTAATGCTCGCTGCTCAGTGGGAAGGGTTTTATTACCATCAACGCATCACCGCTGAGAGAAGAGATCAGGTAATGAAACTTCTCGGTGTCGCTGAGTGAGGTGGCGTTATGTATCAATGCGTTAAAAGTATCGATATATTCGGGAAAACGTTTGAGGTCTCCATCGAAAATGGGTAGCTGTATTTTCGGTAACCGAACATTCGACATTGACCCAGACTGCGGGTGAGACGAGCAAGATTCCTTTTTGGTTAAGCTGCGATAAATTGAGATAACCTTGTAGTACATCTCGTCAAAACGATCCTGCATGTCAGAATCATCGCTTTCCGGGTCATCTAGAATATCCAGAATCGCGAGGTGGGCGTCTTCGAAATTAGAAGCAAATTTCTTAATTTCTTGATGATATGAGAAGAACATGTCCTGTTGAGAACGGTCATTTACAACTGAGATTCCGACCTCCAATGCCTTACACATTCTCTTATAAGCGATCGTACGTTGCCTGCGCAATGATGGTAAGTTCTGTGCGGTGTATTCCACGTCCTGAGACTTCGATCGCGACTTTTTTAAAAGGCTCGATTTGCGAGCGGAATTCTTTTTCAAAAGAGACATTTTACAAACTATTGTACTTTGAGATTAAGCTTTCCAAACTTAAAACCGATAACAAAATACAACTCGATTTATATAAAATAGGTAATTACGTAAACAATTTAAAAGAAAGTCAAAGTCGCAAACATGCAGTGCACCACACAAGTTTTGTTTCAATTTGTATGAAGCAGTATGCGAATTACGGATAAACCTGTTAGATGAACTGTACGCACAGCAATGAAACAGCTAGTATGTACAGCACTCCCCACAAGTTCTCTGAAAACTGTATGAAATGTGCGTCGGTACGCTTGAACTTGTGAGGTGAACTGTACACCCCACAATGAATATCGAAAACAAAGACCATAGAAAAACAGACTTTATTCGTTGAGCAATTAGGTCGATATGATAATGTAAGTCGATTTGAACGTTGAATGATGAAGAGTGTCGAGTGATTCAAACTACGCGTACAACCTACCCCCGGCACTTTTTCCTAAAGTAAAATTATAATGTGAAATTTTTATTTTTACTTAATTTAACGTTAAATATGCGCTGATAATATGTTGTTACGATATGAAAATTAATATAATAAATTAAAAGGTCGAGTCACTGTAAGCCGACTAGAAAATAAACACCGATATGTTGAGATGATTGTTTATTTGTTCCTACAGTAATTCAATACTTTTACGTTGAATACGATGAAATCCCTGTTCGATATGATTCAATCTATGTAGGTACTATCGATAGGTGGATAATTAGGCTATAATGGAGCAACTCAGATCACAAGAACGGAAAATTGTTGAGTTTAAGGACCCGAGCTACGACGATACGTTTAACCAGAAATACCATACACAAATTGATCGGTGAAATAGGTGGAAATCCCGGGTTTCGGCACCATTAAATGTAGCAACTCGCAACTTGGTGGCCCGGCTACATTGGGAATTTTTATAACCGATGACGATGATCCACGATTCGAAATAGGCAATAACAATACAATGCACGTACGTACCTTGGACTGCTACTAACACTCGATGATCTCCACCAGATACAGGAATTTCTTGTTGGAAAATGGTAGTTCGCGCGCGCGGCAATCTTTCACCGTTGGGAAACCGATATTCGAAAATGTGTTTTCGCTCCAATCTTTTGACGGGAACGACGTGCATGACAACTGATTAGAGCTGTCATTGTCACTGTGCTAATCCGAACGTCAAACATCGTTCATCGGTAGCGCAAAATTTGAATTTGGACGAGAGTCCGTTGCGGTGACGGAACAATGTATATTAATAAATATGTAAATTCATGCAGATGTATTTTATTATTCTAATATATTTATATAAAAACAAAAAATGTATTTTTGCAAATATCGGCTGACAAACTCGGCCAGCTATGTCAACTTAAAATTTTAGATTTTAACAATATTTGTTCTTTAGCTAAGTTAATATTTTGAAGCGAGTATTCCTGTTTGGTTTGAAGAAATATGCTTAGACATTGGCATTGGTTGGCATTGAGAAACTCGAAGGGCAATGACATTATTAATGTAGGCGAAGTTCCGGTGATGTAATTAGTAAAGCCTGATTACAATCGACGGTTTCCACAAGCTTCGTGTATAATGTAGGCTGGTGTCATATTAATTAGCAACAAAAGAAGAAAAGACAAAAAATATGGAGAACTGGCTTATAAGTTATTGAAAAGGTCATCGCGATTGGATGCTACACAGTCATTTATTGTATTTATATGTATTTAATATTTATATTTTGAGTACTGATATTTGAGTCATAATTAGTTCTAAGCATATGAAATTCATCTTGTAATTTTTTTTCTACAATTATATAACTGTTTTGCCATATTTTATTATGATCGATTTTAGTCAAAATATTTAAATTTTCTTAAATTATGATTGTACATATTATTATTTAACTTACCTATTTGTAAAATAGTATTAGTTACTTGAATATAAATTGTACCAAATATAATATTTCTTTTAATTAAACCATTAAGTAATATACAAATACAAGTTGATTTCTGTGATAAGATTAGATATGTATGTGAGGTATATTTAATTAATTAGGTCATTTCAATATCAAGGTGAAATTCAATATTAATATATTACTTTGATTGTGCAACTCGCTACTAATGATAAGGTTAAGGTTTAAGGAAATGGACTCTGGCATCCCTCATCAAAACACACACTCATCAAAACACAAAAGCACAAATGCTGTTATTTCACTGTAGACGGGCTATCCAAAAATGACTGCAAAATGCAGTCGGCTACGTCTTTGTGAATAGTAAGTACTTATTTATTTGTGAATATTTTTGAATGTTAGTCGCTTTTTCCTTGCTAGCGGTTCACATATATATTACACTCCGTTTTCACTGTTAAACACCACAGTGTAATTTAGAAACCATTTACATTAACGACGTCACTCAGACTGTCTCCAACGAGAAACACATTTTCCTCCAAAGTAATGTGGAATGCTGGTGTAATGGTGTAAGAGGGCAAATTAGAAAATCGTGTCTAGTAAAGTTTTAAAGGGGCACATGTTACGTATAAACAGTCTTCATTACTTCTACAATAACTAGTTTTAGTAATGGGATGGCGTTTAACTCTTTTAAGAGATCTTTGAAAGAGAACAACTTCGCAAACGCGCTCCGTACAAAACAGAATATATTAATTACTTGCTGGTGCTCGCGTCTTCGTCCGCGTTGAAAACCATCTACCGTGGAATATCACCAAGCAGTTGTCATGTTAGTCGTTTCACCCATCGAAGTAATATATCTCTGCGAGGTTTCACCTAATATGGAAAGATGACGCTATCTCCCGGGCCAAGGCGCTAGTATTTACTTTTATTTTAGATTTCCCGTAGGAATGAAGCATTTTCCCGCGGTAAAAAGTATCCTATGTTTGTCACAAATAATGTTGGCTTCTAATGGTAAAAGAATTTTTCAAATCGCTCCAGTAGTTTCGGAGCATATTCTATACAAACAAACAAACAATCAAATCTTTCCTCTTTATAATATTACTATAGTTTTTTTTTAAATTAAGGTTCACAAAACTGGTATACAATTCCATGTACAAGTAAATAAAAAAAAACAAACATTATAACATTATAAAATTTGAACTGTAATTAATCCAAACTGTAATATATTTCATAGGCAGGATACAGTATCTATATTTTATCTATTATTTACCTAGTCAAATGTATCAACTTTGAGTAATGTTTGAAACATTATTCAAACCAGCTAGTTATTAAATAATATAACTCATAAATTTAAGAATTTTAAGATATTTTAAGAAAATTGCATAGATTCACTTGTCAATTATATTTACTTAACAAAACATGAGAGAAAAATATAAAACCAATTAAAAATACGTCTGTAGCCATAAGGTAAGATTAACAAAACTATTAAAAGCTCTCTATATTTTATAGATATTACTCTCATACCCTTATAAAGTAGTGTTATTTTGCGACATAACAGGAATAAATGGCGAAATGCTCGATAACAAACCAGATATTATTTCTGGTTTGGATTGTACGAGGAAAAGTGAAACATTCTCGTCTCGTACTAAGATTTGCTTTAATTATTGATTTCCTCCTTGCTATCAATACTTTTGCTGTCTTTTGATAACTTATTGTAATAACTAGCTTACGCCCGCGACTTCGTCCGCGTTGAAAAAAAAAAGTAGGTAGCCTATCCTGTGTCCTGTACGTCTAAATGTTTATCTACCAAGTTTCAGGAAAATCAGATAATTCGTTTAAGAGTTATGGGAGGAATATACAATACAATACTTACAGATTTATTATTAACTAGCTGTTGCCCGCGACTTCGTCCGCGTTAAAAAAGATAAAAAGTAGCCTATCACGTGTCCCGTAATTCTAAATGTTTATCTACCAAGTTTCATGAAAATCAGTTAATTCGTTGAGTTATCGAGGAACATGCATACATACATACATACATACATACAGAAAAAAAATTCTGAAAATCGTCAATTTAGTTTCAGTATCATGTATAGAGCCTATATACACGATATTTCTGAAAACAAAGTAAATTACTTCATGACCGACCCCTACAGATTTATTATTAGTATTGATTGATGATATTGATAAATTAATTTCATAATTTTACGCATGAATATCCTCTGTTATTCAATTATCATTATCCTTATGGTGGCTACCGTCTTCTATTAAAACCACCACCAAAAAGACCATCAAAGGGATCGTCACACTTACAATTTTTACATAAATAATAGACTAAAGAATAAATTATTACCTCGAATTTGATTAATATCGATTTCACCGAATCAAACTTTCTTGTAAAGTTTTATGGTCCGTGGGTTTACGTTTTATTGTACTGCGTAGGTATTTGTTAGCGACTTATGGTGTACGGTCATATGTACTATTGAGATGAACCCGATAGCCATTATTGGCGTGGGCTAAAGAGAAAAGAAAATGTATTGTAAATTGCAGAATTATGTAAATAATGTAACGAAAATTGGTTTGCGTAATCTTCTTTACATATTTTTATTTTACCCATACTTGTAAACATGATACCTACTATGAAAATTTGTTTATTAAATACAAAATCTGCTATATGAAGAAAGTATATGGTACTTTTGAGATATAGACAAAAAAGTATTCCTGAAAAATTTTACATGATGGTTTATTAAAAAAAAGTATTATGCGTAAATTGATTGGTATTTTAAACATGAAAAATTAATAGTTTGTTTTATCAAAATGTTGGAATCTATTTTAACTGTACTTAAATATCGACTTGTATATTTGTCTATGATGATGAATTTCATTCGTACAAAGAACATTCGGTTTATATACTAGAGCAGAGAAACATCTCGTTTTTAAATAACCCTGTTTCTTTGTGTTAATTTTAAGAGATTATTTCACAGAGCGTTTTATTATTAATTTAATTAATTTTAATTAATTAATTAAATTAATAAATATCATTTATTTACTCATAAAGGAGTACGTAAATGATAGAAAACTAAATTAACTAACCCTGTTTTACTTTGAACTTTCAGTTTATCAGAACAGAATAAATTTCCCAATATCTTAGAAACTGACCTCCTTGCATTGTTATTAAGGGAACAACCTGAACTTTAGGCTTGTGGCCTCTGATGTTAAGGAATTTGCATTATATTTGTGTTATTGTATTAATTTTATTTAACAGTCGTCCGTGTAACTTTTGATGTATAAACTACTAGCTGATGCCCGCGACTTCGTACGCGATGATAAATTAAAAATATAAAAGCAATTACAACGCTTGACAACTTGTTGCTACAACACATTTTGGCCAGGCGTTATTTACAGTTTTATATTTTTAATAAAAAAAATAATCCCTCGGGAACATTACTTTTTTCTTGGATGAAAGGTATCCTATGTCTTTTCTGGTGTCTTGTAACTTAACTTGTAACTGGTGTCAAGACAACTTGTATGCAAAATTTCATGGTGATCGGTTCAGTAGTTTTGGCGTGAAAGCGAGACAGACAGACAGAGTTACTTTCGCATTTATAATATTATATAGTAAGGATTTCCCTGTAAAGTTTCTTTTTTTTTTCATTTTATTTATTAGATCCAGTCAACGGTTTATAACAATCTCACCTGTTTGTCTAGTAAATGCCCATTAACCCTAGTTTTGATGACCATCTATTTGTATTATTGTATTACCATCTAATCTAATTTAATGGAGGAGTAACAAACATCTTCACAAACCGTTTCATTCGTACCTACTAATATTTATTATAAATGCGAAAGTTTGTATGGATGTATGCATGTTTGTTACTCTTTCACGCAAAAACTACTGAACTGAACACCATGACATTTTGCATATACGTTGTCTGAGAAACTAGAAAGCACATAGGGTAACTTTCAACGTTCAACGCGGACGAAGTCGCGGGCACTAGCTAGTTGTAGGTTTAGTAGGATTTTGTATATGCATGCATAAAGCTAGAGACAGGTTGATGAGGTCAGTGCGGGCAACTCCGATTACGATATGTCAGTTGCAATACTTGTTGTGCACAGGATTTGCCCACCAGAGGGCGCACAGATAAATCTGCATGAGCATTTGTAAATGTCGACCCACTTTTGAACCTTCCACCACTTTGAACTAAACGTAAACATCGTGTTTATAAAATATGATGATTTATAATGGTTTGTAGTACGCCTCCGAGTTGGCAATTAGAACATTTCAGTCGTGTACTTAGCCGGTTGCAGGACAGACTTGTACTGAATACCGCAGATCATAATAATTTGTGCATGCTCGTCTAGGTAACAAGCAAATGTCAAGATAACGAAATGCTAATATGCACTGTATTCCTTCGCATCAGAGTTTATTTTATAAAGTTGTCTAGTAGATAGAAGGCCTTTCGAAAGCAAAACATGCCTAATGTTTTGCTATATTGTATAAGTAAAATGACAGCAAATTGGGATTAGATTTTAATGAAATAATATTCTGTGTAATTTTTTTTAGGTAGGTACCTAGGGGCAGAGTTCGCCAATCGCTTAGTGGGAGAACTTATGATTTAAAATTTGTTTGAATATTTGAATTTTTTTGAATATTTTGTAACAATATCATTGTATTTTGTAACAATAGATATAATTATTGATATTACATATTTTTTTATTGTTAGATTGTGTGCTGTTTGGTAAACCGAATTAAAAAAAAAATAGTTTTTTCATAGTAATTCCTTTTTTATCGTAGTTTTCAAATGCGATATAATTTTTGCATCTAAGAGCGTGGAATTAACATCGGCTACAAAGTAGATTCTGGTCTGCCCCCTGTTAGAAACGCATCATTATATAGACTGTATAATGTGTTTATCACTACGAAAGCGTATAAAACAAATTATACGGCGAAATGTGGCCGCAGGACACGGCGTATCACAACTAGGTTGGTCAAGCCAGATAAATGATTGTATTCCTTTCACTGCATAGAGATAATGCCCCAGGATTATTAGAATAAACAAGGGTTATAGTAGAGGTACAATTAATTACTTTAGAAATATCATAAAGCAAACCGTTTAAACGTAGTCGATAATAGAACTTTAATTGAATTGAAAACGATTTTGTCACTTAAGTTTCTCAAATCTACACTATTATAAAGAGATTTATTTTTGTTTGTAATAAATAAATTCAAAAACTATACAGGACCGATTTTAAAAATTCTTTCGCCTATAGAAAGCTACATTATCAACGCACAACATAGGCTATATTTTGTCCGCTAAGTATTTCTATTTAAATATTATATCATTAATACTAATAATAATAAATCTGTAAGGTATTTTATGTATATGTATGTATGTTCCTCCATAACTCTTAAACGAATTAACTGATTTTCATGAAAATTTGTAGATAAATATTTAGACGTACAGGACACAGAGTAGGCGACTTTTTTCTTTTTCAACACGGACGAAGTCGCGGGCGCCAGCTAGTTCATTAATAAATTCTTTTCAGTTGCCTTAAATATTGAACTTAAAATATATATTTTATAACAGTTTTATAATAATTAAATTTAAATATTAAATTATGATATTTATGATAAGAAGACCAAGAAGTGTTCCGAAAGTAGCTACCTTCCGCATATAATATTTTAAGTATACATTATTTTAAGTATATTAGCACGCGTAAGTGAATTCTCTTGAAAAAATGTGCTTTAAAGAAGAACTGTCGAAGCCAATAATTTTAATTAATATTGTATTGTATTACGTAACACTTTTTTTTTTCAATAAATGCACGTAAAAATTGCTCCAAATAACAGTCTCCACAATATTAAAATATTAATGACAATTAAAGCAAATATTAACTTTCATTTTCTGCAGATGTAACGACCTTATGCAATGGCAAAGTCGCTTTTGTATCCAAATTTCGAAATTGCACAATGCTAAAAAAATGTTAAGGCTAAATTTTAGAGTGGTTAAAAAAATCCAGTGGACACTTTTGCGCGGTGATTTTGTTTGAGACCCTGAATCTAGTGCATCCTTTATCAAAGCCGCAGTAGGATATTCCCAATTAAGGATAAAGGATTGGGGAGGGATAGGGAAAGTCTGGCATCACCCAATCACTCTCCGAAACACAACAGCACACGTGCTGTTATTTCACGGTGGTCTACAGTATGGCGGTGTTAGACGGGCTGCCCAAGTACAGTCGGGGTAAGAAGAGGTTCGTCACCTTAAAGTCAAAATTTGCTTCATGCCAAAATTTCATTTCAAACGAATGTCATTGTCTGTTTAGTGCTTTGGTTTCAAAAGGTACTAAGAGTCTACGATTTTGATAAAGGAATGAATTTGAAAACTGACGAAGGTTTTCGTACCCCGACTTTAACTGCAGAACGCTGTGTAACCCAGCCGTTTATTGTTTTCTTGATTGTTAATTAGTTTTTTTTACAATTAATTAAAATGACTTAATAGCTACTTATAAATTGGTGCCTACTGCCTTCCAGAAACGGGGAGCGGTAATGAGAAATATATTCGCAACAGCTGTTACGAATGACATGTACGGACTGACGGAATAACTGACCAAATAAGCGAACGACCGTGGGCCGACCTTTCTTACACGTCAAGAAAGGCTATTTAGACTCATTATGAAGTATCAAGTGTTTCAATAAAAACTAGTTTTTAACACGTTGTTGTACCTTTTAAAAGTTTTCAGATATCTCACCCGGGTATGTTTTGGACAACATTTTTCTTAATATGTGTTCATGTATTTCCTTTTGTGTTTCTATGAATAATTGTTGAGTTATAAAAACATGAAGATAAATTAACGTGCTATATTTAAAAATATAAAACGACTATGAAAGAATGAAATAGCTTATAAAATCTAGTGTCTGCCTGAACAGACATCCTCTCAAAATTCAAAATTTTTTTTGTCATATAAATACAGCCACTAAGGACTCTTCGACTAAGCCATTTCGGACTCTTTGGTTCGAGGAAAAGAACTCTATTCTACTTAGGTATGTGGTCAAGTCTGATAAGGGCCGTCGTCTGTTAATCCAGGCTGCTTCTTTTTAGTTTTATTGGAGAACCTTCCCTAATTATCCCTCAATCCATGAGTGAAGACAGAATTCAAATCGGTCCAGCCGTTCTCGAGTTTTGCTCTTAACAACGCATTTGGGGATTCATTTTTAATTATTATAGATTATCCTGTGGCTGAGTTGATAATGATGACGTGGTCAGTTCTATGCTACATCAGCTTGCTAATTCTACAAGCTATACGTATATTTATATGTCTATGACTATATCACGAGTGGACTCGAATGTGGTCAGTGAATTGACTACATTAAGTTTTTTATTTGTCGCAATATATTGAGCAAATATTTTTGGAATGTCGTTCCTTGAAACATGAATCAGTCGTATATGCGGGACAATAACGTGGTTTGTACACGTGCATTGCATAATCAATTAATGTGTGATGTAGTGGTACAACAACGTCGGAACTGTTAATGTTTTATAACTTACCTACTGTTTCTTCGATCGCTGCTACGTTGGGTTTTAAATTACTTCTTGTACAAATATATTTTATACTAGCTGTGCCCGCAGCAAACACCACGGACGGACCCAATTTCATACGCGCTATAGTTCTTTTTTTTTTAAATCCTACAGAAACTTAACATTTTTCAAGGATAAAAAGTAACCTATAGATTAATCTAGGCAGTAAACTATCTGTGTGCCAAATTCGTTAAAGCCAAATCCGTTAAAGCGTTTTTTAGATTAGCGTGTACAGAGAAACAGACGAAAATTCTATAAATATTAAGAATTTAAATTTAAAAAATATTAACAAACCGTATCAAAACTTGTCGAGGGATTTAGAAGTTAGAGGGAAAACAGACAAAGGTGGACATCGACTTCATTTTTATAATACACTAACGCCCCGCGTCCGGCTTCGCACGGATACATTTTTTCTGCCACTAGATACGTTTATATTAGTGAAAACCATATAAACTTAATTAGATTTAATTGTACATATTTTCACAAATTTTTGGTTTAGTAGCTTTTATTTCGTACGTTGGCGTGATTTAGGAGGAGTTAGCAGATATAAAGACACAGAGACTCTGAAAGCGAATTTTGTTTAAATGTTGTTTGAAAGTATAAACACACATAATTACACATTACATAGTTTAACACACATTTACGAATTGCATTTCATTCAGAGAAGAGGTATTTATGTTACTTAGTTTTTAAAAGAATTGCACATTAATTAGGAGTAATATAATGACTTCACTATTCCATATTAGTCAACAATGCCGCTCTCAGAACTAATCAAATGTTTGTTACCTAATAGCTAATATACCGCGTTCAAACTAGCTATTGTTCTGAAATATTATATTGAAAACTTAATAATTATAATATACTAGCTGTTGCACGCGACTTCGTCCGCGTAACTTTATAAAATATAATACATTCGTGACTGTGAAACCATGGAAATACACATACAAAATTTCAACCCAGTCAGTCGGTTTAGCCGTTTAGAAGTTATATGTGAAAAAGATAAGTACGGAAGGATAATTCTTACTACCCATTGTCCTATTACTCGTTTTCCCGTAGGAATGAAGCATTTTCCCGCGGTAAAAAGTAGCCTATGTTCATCACGGATAATGTTGGCTTCTAATGGTAAAAGAATATTTCAAATCGGTCCAGTAGTTTCGGAGCCTATTCTATACAAACAAACAAACAATCAAATCTCTCCTCTTTATAATATTAGTAAATAAATAATATATATTCGCCTTGTTAGGAAACGTGTTATCATTTATTGGAATAATCTGTTAAAGTTATCGAAGAGTCATTTTATATTTTGCTTATCTATCTTTCTCAAAGACTTCTTTGTCGTTAGCAATTCTTTGCTTAAATAGCTATGTTATTTTGTAAGGGTTTTATGTTAGTATATTTTTATGGGATTAGGGTTTTATGGTAGTATATTTTATGGGATTTTGATTGGCATGCTTGCTGGACTACATTTTATATGTATGTAAAATTAGAAGTGTCTTTTTTATCAATTAATTTTTAAGCTAGCGTTTTTATTTCAAATTGAGCGATTGAGAATCAAACCGTAGAAATTCATTCAAGATTGGTAATGAATAATAGAAAATAAATTTGATTAAATTACCTACGTGTAAGACGTTATAGTTAATTCCCATTTTAGGGAGTCATTTCAATAAAAGAAATACTAATAGAAATTTTAAGTTTCCATAGCTAAAGGTAAACTTAAAAATATAAATACCATAATTATTCTTAAGCTCTTACTAGAACTTCCTGGCATTAAACTCACAATGATAATGATCAATGAAAATTTCACATTGATATACTTGAACGATATTAATCCATAAATTATATTTTAGAAAGTGTTCCGGATGTTTAAACTTAAAACAAACGTATGTTCACCAATCCAGAAGCAATTTATTATGATCCTATTTTAACATCGATGTCTATATTCCACTGTTCAGAATTACTAGATGATGAATGTTTTGATAGTATTTTATCGTGAATAACTCACGATTTATATTAGTTATATATTGCAATGTCATTGTTTATGTTATATTTTAATTTAAATAAATGCATTTGTTAAGTTATAAAACTGTTAGTAAAATCATTATAATAACATTATGATTGATCACGTTTGTGCATAAGCAACTTCTTCCTTTCTCAACGGGGAGAAGTAGTTTGAATTTTTAAAAGAATTGTTTTATAAGATTGACCTGTGTATCTGTGTGTTTGTCCATGGCACTGTAACTCCCAAACGGATCCCGTTTTGTATTTGTTTGAAAGCTGACATGATCGAGATTGTTCCTAACTATAATTTATAAGGATCTGTTTAGGCCTTTGAAGATTATTAACTCATGCCTAGTTGGCGAAGGGATCTCACTAATGATGTGAAATTTGGTATAACTGTTACTTCGGTGGTATTTTCATGACACCATAAATCTAATCTATACTAATATTATAAAGAGGAAAGATTTGATTGTTTGTTTGTATAGAATAGGCCCCGAAACTACTGGACCGATTTAAAAAATTCTTTTACCATTAGAAGCCGACATTATCTGTGATGAACATAGGCTACTTTTTACCGCGAGAAAATGCTTCATTCTTATGGGAAATCTAAAATAAAAGTAAATTCTAGCGGCTTGGCCCGACAGATAGCGCCATCTATCTAAAAACAAGTGAAGCGACTAACATGACAACTGCTTGGTGTTATTTTTAGATTGCGTTTTAATTTTTATACTTTTCAACGCGGTCGAAGTCGCGAGCACCAGATAGTATAATACAAATAAGTATAAGCACAGTATTATATGGCATAAATGACCTTGACCTGATGTTGCAGCATCAAGTAGTTTGTGGCATAAAAGGGCTATCACACCTTACAATTTGAACATTTCCTATTTAGGAATGTAAGCAGAGAGCTCGTGATCACACTACGCTAAATAGATTTCTAAATCGAAGAGTGTTGCCAGTATACGGATTTCTCGGTATACATTACAGATTTTTAGCATGCATGTCATACCTATAAATTACTAAATGATAAATAAGCCTTGTTATGAATTAAATTTTGATTTTGATTTTATATTTAAGATGAATAAAGACATTTACAAATAGTTATTGATTTTATTTTTTTAAGTTTAAACCAAATATTATATTACTAGCTGGTGCCCGCGACTTCTTCCGCGTTGAAAAAGAAAATATATGAGTAATAACGCCTGACATCGTTATTACTGTGACGACGGTAGCGCCCTATTATTTATATTTTTAGACGATTACTCAGGAACAGTACTTTTTTTTGGAAGAAAGGTACCCTATATCCTTTCCTGTATCCCTGACAACGTGTATTGTGTATGCAAAATTCGGTTGAGTAGTTAAGGCGTGAAAAAGTTTCGCATTTATAATATTAGTAAGTATGGATAGTATGGGTTATACAAATTTTTGATATCTACAAATCGATATACGATTTATAAGTAATACTTCACTCGGTATAATTAAATTCTAAAGAATTTCAAACAAATTTTGCTCTTGTAGTTTCATATATTTTAGAAAATATTAAAAATCTTTTTTACTTTTATTGTGGCGTTTCTATTTAATTGAATTAGTACAAAGTATATTGAATAGGTAGAGTTCAGAGCTGCCGCTTCCGCAACAGTCATAAAATGTCGATGTTACAGTTTAATAAATCGAAAGGTGTGATCGCAGTTAGAACAGATTGGATTCAATTTAGAGTTTATCCATTTTCAACTTTATATCTTCGATTTAGAAATCAATTTAGAGTAGTGTGATCACGAGCTCTCTACTTAGATTCCTAAATAGAAAACGTTCAAATTGAATAGTGCGATAAGCATTTCCTACATCGAATTCAATTTAGGAAACAGTGAAAGGCGGTACGGATTTTTGCCTCCACAAATCTGGCAACACTTGTGAACGCAGTAGGCATGCCCGATACTTCGCTTTGTATCGATATATCGTATTAAATATTAGGAATATTAGGAAATTACTAGTTAGGTATATAACGAGTTACTGGTATTTTAACGAAATCAATTGCAATCAAGAATCTTGATTGTGTTACCTATTTATTTAGTATATTATTTTATTACCTATTTCATTTAAATAGGTATTTCATTTAAGTAGTTATTTTAGTGCCCGACTTCGTCCTCGTAACGTTATAAAATATAAATAACCTATGTTATTTATGTTTCAATTTTGATTTTAAAAAGGTAAACAATTAACCATTTTGTATATTAGCGTGTCACGCGTTACGCGGACGAAGTCGCGGGCAGCAGCTAGTGTACTCGATTTTGAGAAAACATCAATGTTTCTAACCGATGCATAGCCTCTTTGTATCGCATCGACAAAAAAACATCGATGTATTTTTTAAGTGGACACCCCTAAACTTCCTGAATTGAAACGCCGCGATCACAGTATTCAATTTAAGGAAACAGAGAGTTAGAACTCTCTAAATTGAATCCGATCTGTTCTTTCTGCGATCACACCTTTCGATTTCCTAAATTGGATACGTTCAAATTGTAAGGTGTGATAGCCCTTTAACCAATTAATTCTCTAGCAACTCACAGCAGTTATAATGTATTTGAACTCATTAGAATAGTCTTAAAAGCATTTGGGAGTTTATGATTTTTAATTATGTCTTGTTGTTAATGGGAATCACATTGAATGCATTAGTATCTCGAAACTTAAAAACCAGTTGTTTAATATTATTTTGCATGTATTTTATAACTTCCACAACAATGCAACAATGAATGTCTTATAAAAGAACGAACAATGTCAACACGATAGTGTGACCTTCGCAAGATGTAGTGAGGTAATCTCGAGATGCAACCTCCGTCCGCGTTAAGTAATCCATTGAATCAACTCACAGTGATTCTATGAAGATATTTTAGTATACAGTGAGAGGTAATTTAATTGAATTTTATTTAATATTGATTCATTTACTTTTGAGATTGCTTTATAGAAAAGCTGGTCGCATGTTGGTCCAGACTAGACCCTTCATGTAAAGCTGGTTTGCTGCTGTTCATTACATATTTAAAAGATGTTGCGTAGAAATATTTAGCACGTTTTTTAAATAGATTTTTTTGTGAAATTTCTTAAAGGTTATATTTGTTTTAATGTTTGCAGTGTTGTTTAATAAAAGTGTTCTAACTATACTGTTAAAGTTCGAAGACCTATTTCAAATGTTGTGTCAGGGGCATAGTAGACAAATATACTTAGGCATAGGGGCATAGGCGAAAGAG
The DNA here is from genome assembly GCA_918317495.1 of Synanthedon vespiformis. Taxonomy (NCBI): domain Eukaryota; kingdom Metazoa; phylum Arthropoda; class Insecta; order Lepidoptera; family Sesiidae; genus Synanthedon; species Synanthedon vespiformis. The sequence continues at coordinate 5,340,467 of OU906964.1, forward strand.
GCATAGGCGACAGATAATTTTGGCAACTGAATTTTTGTAGCATAGAGTTTTGACGATCTATCTATCTAAACGCCATATCCAAGACTATAAATATATAACTTTTATGGCTTTATAATTATCATCTCAACTGTAAGACGTTACTGCTGGACATAGGACCTGGCTTATAATTTTCTAGTAGGACTTAAAGAACTCAAGGAATAGACAAGGACAGAATGTAAATTTACAGTGTACCGCTCTCAATAGTTTTAGCTGGAATCCTATTACATGTGATTCAATTATTGCTGTATGCTGTACCGTATCGTCGGTCGCAAAAGCTGAAAGCGCCGTCTCTATTGTGAACTTTTCACAATAGAGACGGCGCTTTCAGCTTTTGCTCATGTTTTTCTGATATGTTTTTCCACCATTACCTTGCCACGAGATGGTACTGTCTCTTATTTTCTCTTGATAATGGTATAATATCAATAAGCCAAGTTTTTCAACTATATAGAATAACGTGTGAAGTAAACCTCGTCAAGAAAAAGAATCTGATCACGTATAATCTCTCATTGCATTGTCGAGTCGCTCACTTAATTTCCATGTAAACAAATGACATTATTATACTAATTTAAATGTCAGCACTATCAAGATTAATTTGGCATTAATTTGTTTGCTACTAAAGGCTGTGTTTCGTGGGAGAAAATAGTTAATGGGCTTTTGTTAAATATATTCGCAACATCAATAGAATAATCATCTCCGACGTCGCATGGATTTTTGAAATGAAAACTTCTTTAGGCGCGTTGGGCATTTCTGAGATGGGACAAAACCATTGAACTCGCGACACTGTTACCGTAACCGATACCTCTGTTACAGGACTCTCTGTTGGAATATTTGAAATTACTGTTCAAATATTCCAAAAAGGTCATCAACATTTTCAGTATAGAGAAGCTACTGAGCGCGTGCAGCAACTTGTTAAATAAATATAGATACAGAAGTATTTGTATACATAAAGTATTTATTATAAATGATTACGTTCATATAATAATACTAGCTGGTGCCCGCGACTTCGTCCGCGTTCTCTATAGCCTTCATCGATAAATGGACTATTCAATACAAAGAATTTTTCAATTCGAACCAGTAGTTCCTGAGATTAGTGCCTACAACCAAACAAACAAATTCTTCAGCTTTATATATTAGTATAGATTATGCGGATGAATGTTTGTTTCCAAAAATTGACTCTCATTTGCAACTGCAATTTTATGCTTGTTTCAGAAAGGCTACTTTTATCCGCTCAAAACTCGAAAATCAAGACTTGTTATTTTGTAAAGGCTCAATAAGTAGGTAAAGAACGTACTCAATTAACATTCTACTTTTTACACCGAGCTTTTCGACTACTATGACAGGACATATCTTTAATATTGAACTTTCACTCACAAAATAAAGTTTTTGAAATTAGGCCCATGATATCGATGAAATTATCTAAATTTTTGCTTTTGAGTGCACTGCCATCAAGTTTCTACTGTCACTATGAACATTGAACAGTGATTATAAATTAGTTAGAATACTCAACAAATCAATCAAATCTTTATTTTATTTTTTTGAATAGTTATTGCCAAATGAAACGTGATAAGGCATGTCTTACGCCTTATATACGACAATTAGTTTATCTATCACAAATTGTCGTAATTTTTGGACTTTAATTTTTTTCGTTACACTATCAATTCAATTTTCAATAACAATGAAATAAGAGTTTTATCCTTATTCTTTATGAAATTACAAATTTTAAAGATAAATTCGATTCGGTGCCACTTGGCCGCCACGTTAACCTACACACAACGAACACTGATCATCTCCTTAACACCATTTTCAAAATGGTAATTACAGTGACCGTTGTAAACAGTTGTATGTAATGCATCACTTTAATACTGTCGTATGATTTGTCACTTATTGTTACCGGTTTCTCATTAGGCTGACGGTTCTTTAACTGTGTCACTTTGTCTTTAGAGAGTGGACGGACACTGGCTGGACACATTTTGTTTTATGACGCACTAAAAGCTTCAAGAAATATTTTATGTTGAATGTCGGAATCGATGTTTTTGGTTTTTATTTTACATTACCATCAGTACTATCTGATACATATTAAAATGACCCGTATAAGTGCAGGTAAGTGCCGAAGAAAGGGCACTTACATGAGTATGCCGAGTGTAATTGAAATATTAGAGCCAGATTTTTGTTTGTGTCGGTGTTGGTTTAGTGGTTGTATATATTGTACACAGTAAACTGGATTTAAAAGTGTCTCCTCGCTCTAGAAATTCCTCACAATTCCATCTGTTTTAAGAACTGGTGTCAGTTTCTTTTGTTACTTACTATGATGCGCCAGTTCAAGTCAGTCAACTACTATAGTGTGCTACAATGAAGCATTTATAAAGCGGACAGCGGTTTCAAATTGTTTTTCTTTGAAAAAATATCCATTTGAAAGAATGTGCCTTTAAAATAATGATTTTATTTTTCCATTCTGATGCACAGGTTCTGGTGACCACATTCCATATTCACACAAATAAAATTCTCACTCTAAACTATAATATTATGCAAGTATGCACCGCGGCCGATGCAAATATCCCGCGGTGATATTTTTCTGCATAAAAATCCCAATTAAACACATAATATTTCAGAGATAAAGACGTTCAACCAAACAAATGAACTCTTTAAGCTTTAATATAATCATTAGCTGACGCCCGCGACTTCGTCCGCGTTGAAAAAGAAAAATGGAGAAACATATATACAGACAATACCTACACTTACAGATTTATTATTAACTAACTGGTGCTCGTGACTTCGTCCGCGTAGAAAAGTATAAAACGCCATCTACCGTATTTTAGATAGATGGCGTTATCTCCCGGGCCAAGCCGCTAGTATTTACTTTAATTTTAGATTTCCCGTAGGAATTTAGCATTTTCCCGAGGTAAAAAGTATCCTATGTTCATCACAGATAATGTCGGCTTCTAATGGTAAAAGAATTTTTCAAATCGGTCCAGTAGTTTCGGAGCCTATTCTATAGAAACAATCAAATCTTTCCTCTTTATAATATTAGTATAGACAACGTTTTATAATTTACTTATTATTATTAGTCCGTTAAATTTCCATTTTCATAATTCATTGGTGTAATCTTAGAAGCATTGGTTGCACTTACATAAAGTCATTTTCCGCTATACGCTTGTAAGCAAATTAAATATATGTATTTGAAGTCGCAGTCATAGAGCCTACCAAGTGAGTAGGTAGACGATGGAACATGATACCTAGCTTAGTTTGCGGTTTGTGCGTTTCAACATATTATCATTATCAGGTTGTGCGACTTGTGCGGTGACCATGCGTTGTCATACCTGCATATAGCGCATACTTCAATGGAAATTTTACACTAGAATTTTACTCCCCACTCGTCTATTGTTGCATTTGATATTACGCAAGTTTACTCAATGGGAAACTTTAAAGTTTAACTATGGACTTCATAAGAAGGATTAACGTCGTCCAACGAGATAAGACTAGGGTTATGCTCGGGGTTATTTTGAGAGATCCGTAGACGGCAGATAAAAGATAACTGATAGAGATCATTGAGGATTAGAAAGTTGAAGTGGTAACGGGCAGGAAATTTACTACGGAGAGCAGACGGTCCCTGGGGGCGGAAGGTTCTCTAGTAGAGTCTACGAACCGGTAAATACAAGGTGGACTGGCGACCTAATAAGGGTCGCAGGTTGAAGTTCAGGCTGTTTATGACCATAATATAGTTTATGCCCAGTATAGTGGACGTCCTACGACTGAATTTTTTACAGCAAGATCTTATTTAGGTTTCATCGAGAAGTAGTGATAACACAGCTGCCGACATTGTATTCACCTCCTAGTTTTTTTTCTATAAAAATTACGTGTCACGTTGTTTGACGCCAATGAACTCCTAAACTATTGCACCGATTTTGATAAAACTTTATAACTATGTGTAATTTGGTCCAACTTAAAAGATAGGATAGTTTTTAGTTTGAACCCGGGCGAAGCCGGGAGCGTGTAGCTAGTAGTTATAATTTTCATTTCTAAATTTGAAGTAATTATTGCAATCAGCTTGGTGTATGAATGATACTTGATTTAGAATTAAGGATGTCACCTATTCGCGACATTATTGAGACATTTTTCGGGACGTTACATTGGAGTATTTCCAAAAGTAACATGATCACTTATAATATTTTGTAGTGTTGGATGTATCTATTAGGTAAGGTTATTAACTTCCACAGTTTTTTTTTTACTTGAAGCACTATATGAACGAAAGTCACGATGTGTTAAAAACTAATTTAGATTTCGTTAGCTGTCTAAACTTTGAGCATAACTTTTGATAACCATTCTCTTTCAATTCACTACTAATCTATGAAAGTAATGTCATTAAATTTAACTCACTTTCTTCTGCAACTGTCTATCTTCTTCTTAAAAGTTTCTTGAAAGCTGCAGTGTTCATTACAATTCAATCTTTTAAATTTTTCTCTTTTTAATTTGACTCAAAACTTCAATCGTTTGTTATCATCTGCACGCACATTTCAAATGCACAGTTTAGGGCGCACCGCTGAAGTTAGCGTCTTCTATACTAATATTATAAAGAGGAAAGATTTGTTTGTTTATTTGTTTGTATAGAATAGGCTTCGAAATTACTGGACCGATTTGAAAAATTCTTTTACTTCTTTCTTTTTAATTTCTTTTTCTTTTTTTTCTTCTAATGAGAAGCCGACATTATCCCTGATGAACATAGGAAACTTTTTACCGCGGGAAAATGCTTCATTCCTACGGGAAATCTAAAATAAAAGTAAATACTAGCGGTTTGGCCCGGGAGATAGCGCCATCTATCCTAAATACGGTAGATGGCGTTTTATACTTTTCTACGCGGACGAAGTCGCGAGCACCAGCTATCATAAATAAAATAAAACTTCCGTAAAATAAGATATTACATTTAAAATTTTGAGCTATTTGTTAGTAATTCTAGACTTTTCCAGTTGCGAGACTTGTTTTGTTACATCTGGCGAATACCTATGCGATAATTTGACATAGTTTATCACAGAGATGCATAGACACTAAGAAATAAATTTCTTAGTGTAAAGAATGTGATAAAGTATGTTTTAGTAACTTAAATAAATTTCTAATCAAATGCTAGGTCAATGATCGAATACTATATTGTATGGTATTATATTTACGGTTTGTTTCGGCAAGGAACTGTGCGAGTTGTGTGACAATTGACAAACGGCACGCGACTTCACCGGAATATAAAACGAAACGGCGCTTTGTAATCGTTACTGTGGGCAATTTATGTAAATTGCTGAAATATTCGATACAAAAGATGTTATTGCGACCGTCTGTCTGAGTGTCCTAATTGCTTGGTTGACATATAATCAATTAATTTAGGTTTTTGTACGCAGTCTTTAATACAACAGCAACGGTATACTAAACATACTTAAACATATACTTATATCTATACTAATATTATAAAGAGGAAAGATTTGTTTGTTTGTTTGTATAGAATAGGCTCCGAAATTACTGGACCGATTTGAAAAATTCTTTTACAATTAGAAGCCGACATTATCTGTGATGAACATAGGATACTTTTTACCGCACGAAAATGCTTCATTCCTACGGGAAAACGGGTAAAAGGACAACGGGTAGTAAGAATTATCCGTCCGTACTTAACTTCTTTTTTACATAACTTCTGAACGGCTGAACCGATTGGGTTAAAATTTTGGGGATTTCGATTAGGAATTTCGATGATTTCCTGGATGATTTAAAAATACAATTGGACTCGGTAGGTGGCGCTGCTGTCGGCATGTCAACTACTAAACTGTATTTCCATGGTTTCACAGACACGAATGTATTGTATTTTGTAAAGTTACGCGGACGAAGTCGCGTGCAACATCTATATAATATAACTTTAACTAATGTAACATATGATCAATCATCATCAATACTAATAATAAATAAGTAAGTGTATTGTATGTATGTATGTATGTATGTATGTATGTATGTATGTATGTTCCTCCATAACTCTTAAACAAATTAACGGATTTTGATGAAACTTGGTAGATAAACATTTAGACGTACTGGACATAGGATAGGCTAGTTTTTTTTGTTCAACGCGGACGAAGTCGCGGGCGCTAGCTAGTTGAATAATATAGTTAAAGCGATACTTTGAGGGTTGGAGTGGAGTGCCAAATTGATCTGCAAAGTTATGTAGTTTCAATATTTTATGAAAATGTATTGCTACCAAATAGAAACTTTCATAATAATATGTAGTCGTAAAATATGTAATATTTTTATTTAATGTACAAAATAGAAAAAAAATTATGAGAGATTAATGAAGCTAATAATAATAAAGAGTAAAGAAGGCTTCTAAATTGACAGCGTATACAAAAAGAAGTACACAAAAAAATATTATTAAGGTGGTACCATATAAGTACATCCGATAACCGTAAAATTCATTCACCACACTTACCTACTATTATTATAAAAAAAGGTTCAATCACATCTACTAGTCTACTACATTTCTATTAAGAAACAAATCGAGTAATCTGGTTTCATGGTCTACTTACTTACATTAGTTTAATATATGCATTAGCGGACGTTGACTAATTAGTATTATAAGCTAATGATGTTAATTAAGAAAATCTTATTTTCAAACACGATATGTAATTAAATATAAAATTACTGTAATTGAAAGGTTCTATTCTAACTTTAGTACAAACATTGAAATAAGAATATTATAATGAAATTTATTTTTTTCTTTTCAGGTAATAATAAATTGCTGAAGCGAGTGTTTCGTGTGTATTATTAGAACAAAGGTGTTTGTAAGTGTATATTATTAATAATTAAGTAAATTCTGTATTTGTGCTCCAATATTTTGAGACTTCACAGTCTACACCAGGAAATAATATACGGGTTTTATTTGGCCTATTTTTAAAAAACGTAAAATTGTAAGTCATTGTAGACATTTTGCATTTGCACAAATTTTAATACCTTCTAAAACTCTGGAAAAGTTGGAAAGGAATATTTGTTTTAAACCAAACATATTATAATAAGTCATGATTTCTTATTTAGATTATCCCACATCGCTACTTTACAACCCAAAACTAATGTCCGTTTAACTGTAATAGGATAGTCTGCTCAGATAAGTGAAAAGGCGTTTTAATTGTCATCATTATAAGCTACAATTAATATGGGATAGTAATTATAGAGAACAATTAAATGAAGTGTGTGTTCTTTATCTAAATCCAAGATACTCCCATGTTTTTAATCAGATGCATTTATTTTCTGTGAGTGAAATTGAATGTGTTGGGGACTTTTATATGCATATAGTTTGTGCAGCGAATAAAGACTTCTCGGCAAATGTGCGCAGAACTCTATTTTTAGGTGTTTGAGGGGGCAGAGGAGCGTGAGTGGCTGAGTCTACTAATAACGTGTGCCGACACGTTATTGGTAGACTCAGTCGCTTTCTCCCCTCCCGCAGTCTCTTGGGTACTGTTGCGTACATATTGTTTTATCGTATTAGTAATACGTCATGGTGAATAAATGCCTAAAAAAAAACGTTCTTCTTCGACGTAATGTTAAGCCTGTAATGTTAAGTTAGTGAGGTGAAAAATTACGAAATAAGAAAAAAAATAATAATTTTCCTTTTGTGCAATTTTGTGCGCAATTGTACACATGCGCCGATTGCCCCCACAAGTGTCGCCTTCAAACCTTAATATAATAATTCAGGTATACTAGTTAATTATTAAATTAGAACGCTGTTTAACTGAGACAAAATTTTTAAAAAAAAGTTTAACAAGCCCGTTGGATGAGTGGTTAGGATGCATGCCTTCTCGGGTTCCCCACTTCGATTCCCGCCAGGATCTTCGTCGTGTCGTGTGTTTTATCAGTAAAAATAAATAGGTTGCATTATTTTAAAGGACAAACATTTGTCCAAAGTGTACCCTCCAGGCCGTTTAAATTTTGTTATGCATTGCGTGTCTTTAGTCAACTAAATTGTAGGAACTCATACATTATTTTGTATTCCAACCCTCTGCTATTTCGTGACGAGTTTTAAACGGTAGGACTTTAACAGCCCTTTTTTGTTGTTCATTACAGATTACTTCATTACAGAGCATTTATCATGCTTAAAAATATTCCGAGCGTATAATAATTTTAAAAATAAATTAAATTTTAAAATACACATTTTATTAGAAGCTCGTTAGTTTGTTAGTTAAAAGTAGTTTATATCTGATAATTACACATATTTAGTAGCTTATATTGAAATAAAAAGTATTCAAAATAATTTAACCCCAACCCTTTCCATACAAATGAAGTTTTAATTCGTTTTTTGCAAATTACTTTTATTGTTTATTACCATGGAAACTGAATTGTATATAAAGACACCCCAACCTAGACTAGAATGTGTTATTAAAGCCGTCAAGTACCTAACGTTCAATTATTTATATACCCATAACAGCTATAGAAACGGTTTCCATGACGAGATTCGTACCATTTAAACAAATCGGTACAAACATAAACAATTGAAATGGAATGGATAAGTAAATAATTGGTGTCACGAAACATATAGGTAGCTTTTTAGAACAAGTGACATTTCAGTAATGGAACTGCGTTACGCAGTCAAATTTGGCAGCCTGTCTAACGGAAGGGGTGGTCCCTTTATAGAAGACCACTTCTTTTGAAGCCTTTTGAAGAAGAAATATTTCAGATTTTAAGTAGATTGTGAATTAATAGTATCAAGATTTGATAAAGGATGCACTATAGATTCAGGGTCTCAAACAAAATCACTGTGAAAAGTGTCCACTGAATTTTTTATACATGCTATCACTTTCTCTCGTAAACTGATAAAAAGATGAATAATGTAAATGTTGCATGACTGATTTGAACCTTAACATTTAGGCTGGTTTCAGTGTCAAGCCGTAACACGTATTCACCTTATATTAAGGACAACTTTATGCAACTAATTTTAAATATCACCCCAAGCTGTGATTGCGGTGATATTCTACCATGCCACTTTTAGTGAAGCATCTCAGAACCTAGTGTATCCTTTCAAAGGTATTAAGTATCAAACTGATACTATTAATTCGCAATCAATCGTGCCAATTAATGTCATAGCCTGTATACCTACACTAAAAGATTCAATTGCATAACAATTTTTGAGTAAGTAATTATTGAAATATGTTACATCATGATGCATGCCTTCAAAAAAGTAATTGCTTATTTATGACTCCTACTCACTAATCTTCTAAATTGTTTTGGATACATTCTAAATTGTATAGACTTTATCACTGAGTTGTATTTGGTACCCATGCTTGTTTTTCAAAGAATTCGTAATCGTAATAGATTTCTAATTTTCCGAAAGCTTTGACTTTTTTAAAGTTGAGCTGGACATACAGGTTCACCTTTTTTTTCGCACTTTTATTCTTCATATCTTCTTTCATCTATCACTCATTCATACTATTGCAGGTGGGATTCCCGCCAATCTATCCTAATCTGTCTTATCTATCTATTTGTCATTTATTTCTCATTCCATTAATCCTTAATTCTAGCAGTTGGGGTAACACAGGGTAAATGATTATACACAATATTAATAATATTACACACATTAAACATCACTAGTCAACGTAACATAAAACATTATTTTTACTAAAATATTAAACATTAAATATAAAACACTAAGCGCCTCTTTCACCAACGTCATGTAAAGTGTTGATTAGTTACTTTTAGAAATCATTTTCTTTTTTATTGAATTATGCACTTGTTTTACTACATCATTCGATAGGCGATTTTTTTATTATTATTTTCTATTTAATGTTTGGGACGTTTACCGTACAAACAAAGGTATATCAGCTCCATTATTCTCGGTTACCGGTGACTTTAAATGACAGTTACGTCAAGTAGGCCATACTTGACGTTTGTGAAACAGGCGCTTAAACATTAATAATTCAAATTATTGGTCCACCTTGATGATAAAAGTGGCTACAATCTATAGTAATATTATAAGGAGGAAAGATTTGATTGTTTGTTTGTTTGATAGGCTCCGAAACTACTGGACCGATTTGAAAAATTCTTTTACCATTAGAAGCCGACATTATCCGTGATGAACATAGGCTACTTTTTACCGCGGGAAAATGCTTCATTCCTACGGGAAATTTAAAATAAAAGTAAATACTAGCGGCTTGGTCCGGAAGATAGCGCCATCTATCCAAAATACGGTAGATGGCGTTTTATACTTTTCTACGCGGACGAAGTCGCGAGCAACAGCTAGTCGCCTATAAAACAAGCAACGCCATAATGCTGCAAGTGCGCTGCCGACTACAGTCCGATTAAGGATAAAGGCAGTCGGTATTCAGAAATCGGAAATGGTCTCTGAGATCCCTTATACTTACTCATTGAGGTGCATGTGCTATTATTTTAAGGCGGTCTTCTGTAAGGGGGTGGTTATTAAAGACGAACGAGCTGCCCAAATGCAGCTTCCCACTACTCTCCATATCTAGATCAGAGCTAACTTTAAATAGTTCTAAGTTGACACTGGCAGATGTGATTCCAAAACGAAAGAAAAAAGTTCATTCGTTTACTTCCATAATGTGTTTGCATAAGTTGTGTAAGCTTGGTTGTAAATAGAAAAGTGTAATTGATGTTTCAAGTTCTTTCTACTCGATCGTAAAGCCATTATAAATAACACTTGTGAAAAGTATAAATATTATTCTAACACTTTCATTTTCTTACATTCCAAAACATAGGCGTTCTTTGTTCTTTTTATTGCTTGTGTAGTTGAATTTTTCTTATAATTTCTCTTTTATTTTCTTTGACCAGTTCGTTTCTAGCTTTTCGTGTTTCCTAATGTTATTTTACAAATTTTTTTTATTGGTAATGTTCACTGATTATATTGTTTTTCTTATCAATCAATACTAATAATAAATCTGTTAGGGTATGACCACATAGAGTAAGTACTTTATTTTCAGAGATATCGCGTTTATATTCTCTATACATGATACTGAAACTAAATTGACCATTTTTACAATTTTTCTGTATGATTTTCATGAAACTTGGTATATAGATAAACATTTAGACGTACAGGACACAGGATATGCTATTTATTTTCTTTTTCATCGTGGATGAAGTCGCGGGCGTCAGCTAGTTTATAAATAAAATAATTATCACAATGGACTTCTCATATTATACATTTTACATTTTTTCTCATACAGATTTAGATCTATATTATTTTTTATGTACATTAAAATTATTTCCTATTGGAAAATCATGGATATGAAAATCATGGTCCAGCAGTGGACAACTTTTAAGAAAACTCTCATCGCAACACAAGTATAACTTCCATTAGTTCAAGACTATTAATTTAAATAAAATATGTACGAGTAGGTGGATGAACAAAATCGAATTAAGTGTTTAAACATTGAAGGTAACGTAAATCAATTTGGACATCTGATTAATGGCCATTACGAGAAAGAATTCATCAATTGAATGACAGTTAATGGCTTTTTTTATCCAACGGTTAAGTACTTGTATGATGGTTCGACAGTGAGTGGGAGCACCATTAGATTTGCAGTCAGGCGTCATAGAAAGTGTTCATTAATATTGTACTTATAATAATTTTCTAATAGAGAAAAGCCAATTCTGATTTTACCTTTAATGTGAGAAGTTTAATAATGCGTGTTCAATAAATTAATTAAATATTAGACAGGCATATTGTAATGTAATTACGTTTTCTTCGCCCAGTTGTATTCCCATACCCGAAATAAAAATTACCTAGGAAATTAAAAATATTTTTGTATTAATATAAACATGACGATCTTTATCCTTATAATCTTCATAATTAACTCGCTCATGTTCACTGTTGAGAATCTTCGGTACCTTCAACAGGTTTGTATCCTTTTATCGTTTTTGACGACATGTTTGGTCTAGTGGCTAACAACCCTAGCTGTTAACCAAACGGTCGCGGGTTCGAATCCCGCTAGGGTCAAATGTTTGTGTTAACATTGTACCTTTGTACCTCAGTCATGGATGTTTTTTTTTTTGTATAATATGTATTTATTTACAAAAAAAAGTAATCTATGTAGTATATCAACTGTCTGGTATCCACAATACAAGCATTAGTTGCTTAGTGTGGAACTAGATGGTGCTGTGTGGAATGTGTGTCATATTAGGACTTCAATTTCGGAGTCGGAGTAATTTCGGAGCCTATTCCATACAAACAAACAATCCAATCTTTCCTCTTTATAATATTAGTATAGATAATTTTGGATTAGTAAAATCATTTACAAGGTATACTCGTATCGCATATACTTCACCATAGAAAGTATTGATATACAAACTTACAAATTACATTTAGGACTTCAACAATTGCCAATCAATATTTGAATATTGAATTTCATTTTGAAATGAACAATTTTTTAATTAATAGTTTTTTGAATTTCCTATGTTCATTCATAATTAGGCAGTTGGAACTGCTTACCGCTCATAAACGTCATTAACATAACGCCATTAAACAAACAACGATCAGTGGATGTTTAAATAATGTAATGGGTTCTGTGCAGTCTATAATTATAGCTGTTTAACATCGTGCCGGGTTTTAGATGATGATAAATGGTAACACTTTCTATTGAATATAATAAATTTAAGAGGTAAGTTTGTTGATTCTAATTTATGTATTTATGTTAATCTAATTAATGCATTTTAACCATTGGATCAAATATTAATAACTATAGACAATGAACAACATAGTCTGTTGTAACTTAACTTGTAAAATCAAAACCTGAGTAATTTAAAACTCCAAAACATTTCTGAAAAAATGCGAAAATATTCGCGCAAGTTTCTCGTTATACAAATCATAGCGTAATTTCTTTCCTTGACGTTTACTTGGTTGGGATACAAAATAATAAGATGTCTACATAATGGTTATAACGAGATGACCTAGTATGACAGCTATGCGAACCCTTCTAGAATTCCTTCACTAATGATAGAACCACGCGGCCGACTCGGGACCGGGGTCGTAAACATTTTATGATTGTGACTATTCTTTAAAATCACCATTAAATCAGCTCTTTATAGATTATCTTTACGTTTAATCAGGATCATTTTTGTTTTCTAATAATGAATTAGAGACTTAGGAATCTTGCACTAGTGACAAATATTTATGGAAGTTGTATCTATTGATTTTGATTATAAATACATAAATTTCCTTGTTATTTATTCAACTAAAGGGTAATTTGATTTAACTTTTGACGACTTGTTCACGAAATGTCGACTTTACTCTATATTTTTTAATATTTAATTACAATACTTTTTTTATATGACCCAGATCCATTATATTTTTATATGCTGTCTTATTGAAAAATAATGACATATGGAGGCATATGTCAAAGTTCGGTGCTTAGTTTAGATTCTAAACTTTAGAAGAACTAAGGGGACAAATAATAAGACATAGGTAGCTGCTTTGTTTATAGCGATTCTTTGTTAATATTATAATTCGTTAGTCATAAAAAACTGAGAAAACCACCGAAGGTTACAAACCTCTTGCATGTAATATGCATTGAAAGTGAAAATAAGATGTTATCTGTCCAAAACTCGATGGACTTTGACAAATTGTGACAAGTATCGTATTTGTATGATTTCAAACGGCATGTTATGTCATCATAAGTTAGTTAAATAACAACTTCTTTTAACCATTAGTGTATCAGTTACATTTATCTGTACTAACAGTTTCTTTTTTCAATAAATATAGCGATTTAGATACCATTCTTGGCTCAGATGGTAGAGCCAAGATTTTTTATATAGAAATTATGTTTGAGTTTATAAATTAATATTTTATAAAGTCATTTGACTATACTGAATGCTTTGCTGTAATGTTAAAACTTATCAGATTTGATTGTTACATTGGCAGTTACAATATTAGCCAAGAGAAAAATCTTTTCATTGAAATTTTCAGTTGCACTATTATTAAATAGAACATAACAAATTTTGTTTTAAAGCAATTATGACTTATCAACTATTGAAAGAACTTGATGTTCTGTTAGTTATCATTTCTTTTATTATGGATCCTGTTATCTTTATCTTGCAACATTGGCTTTCTTTCATATTTATGTTTTTGGTTGGATAATTATATTAACAATAAATAACGGTCTCTTCACTGACCAGATTTGTGATATAATATTCTCGTAAGTTTATGTATTAGTGGATTATTGTGAATAAAACAATGCCAGGAATATCATAGTTTTGTAGAAGATTGAATACATATGTAATTTGGTAAATTACTTTCATTCCGAACTACGAGTAGAAATAAAAAAAACGAAAATAGTTGTGAACAAAAGTTGAACATTCTCTAATAATAAAAAAGTAATTTTTGTTGGTCCGTCGAACAGGATTCGTCTTGCGTTCCCTTCTTATTTTGTAGACCACAACTAATGACATATACAGTATGTTTCCTAAAAAATATTTAATATGGTATTATATATTATGTATCATATCATGAATAAATCGTCCGCTTCTGGCTGTTTCTTCTCTAACTTCTTCTCAACCACCCAAGGGATTTTGATACGGTTTTCACTAGTGGAAAGAGCGATAAATGAGGTTTTGTGTATAAGATTTGCAGAAAAAATTGCATCTATACGAAGCCGGAAGAGCGGGTTCCTATACTAGTGATGTATCTTTTTTACATAATTATAAACATACATACATTATACATGTAGTTATGTTAGAATGGCTGATTTCTACGGTGTTCGATAGCGTTTTAGATCGCATTACTGTTTGTAAGATTCCGTGAATTTATGAGCACTATAACGTTTGTTTTACTCGTACACAGTTCCAGATAATTTATTGAATCAAACCTCCTCTATCTAACGAGAGGTTAAACATTACTTTTCCTTCTTCCTATCTATATAAAGATCTTAATTGATTTCCCACATTTAACGCCGCCATGAAAGTTTGCTACATTCTATTGTACTTATTTCGAATTATTTCTCTAAACCTATCAAAGTTTTCTACGTAATACAGTTGGATATATACGATTCCATTGGAAAAAAAAAACATATAAATTTAGTGTATTTAGACAAGAAATATTTGTTGTCGCATTTGTATTCTTTTTTGTATTGTCTTAGTGTAAGGAATATATTTCTTTCTTCTTGTCTTATTGTAAACTAGTTTCTTGTTCTGTTGGAATGAAATATATTCTGTTGAAAACAACTGACATCAACAGTATTATTGATTTAACGACTAAGACTAAAGTCTTAATTAGTATCAAAGCTGTTAAAATAGTATTGGTACTAATTTATTTCATTTTGATTTGTCTATCAATAAATAAACGTGAAAACTCTAGGTGAGAAAAAGCTAAACCAAATAACATTAAAATAATTACACTTATTATATCCAAGACGTGAATGACTTACCCATTTTTCAACAACATCCTGTGTAGTCGGAATCGGAACATGACGAGATGGTATCCTGTCGAGAGATATAGTCTTTTTCTTTTCCAGATAATTATTACACGGTAACACAATCACAGTGAAGGTAATTCATAGACGCACGCAGGCTCATTTTTATAATATGAAAATTATTTTAAGATCAATATTTTCAATTTATGTATTACTAGCTGGTGCCTGCGACTTCGTCCGCGTTGAAAAAGAAAGTACCCTATCCTGTGTCCCGTACGTCTAAATGTTTATCTACCAAGTTTCATGAAAATCAGTTGATTCGTTTAAGAGTTTTTATTTTATTTTATTAGAGATGGGTTTGCTCTTGGCCTACAACCAGCTGGGTAGCAAGGGAGAGGCCTAAGATGGAGCGAGCTCACCCAGAAGATGCCTATTCACTCGAACTTTGAAAAGATTAGGATTATATGAACTCGGAAACACAGACGCAGGTAGGGAGTTCCAAACCTTGGCGGTGCGCATTATAAAGGATGTTTTGAAGCGCTTGGTTCGAAAAGGGGGGATTTCGACAAGATGAGGATGGTAATCAGCCGTACGTCTTTATGTCCGATGGAAGAACGGGGAAGGCGGTATGAGCTCATGGAGTACCGTCGCCTATGAGTCTCTTAGCTCTGCGTTCTACCGAGTCGAGTGCGGCAAGTTATGGAGGAACATACTTACATACATACAATACATACACTTACAGATTTATTATTAGTAGTATTGATTACTAAAGTTATGTCTTGTAATTAACTGAATGTATAATTAGTTGGCTTGGTTACTTTAGGGATTAAAATTTATCGTTTAGTCTATAGTTTGAGATAAAAAAAATATTCTATACTAGCTGATGCACGCGACTTCGTCCGCTTAACTTTATAAAATATAATACATTCGTGTCTGTGAAATCATGGAAATACACATACAAAATTTAAACCCAAACGGTCAAGCCATTTAGTAGTTGACATACCGACAGCAGCGCCACCTACCGGGTCCAATTGTATTTTTAAATCATCCCGGAATTCATCGAAATACCCATATAAAATTTCAACCCAATCGGTTCAGCCGTTTAGAAGTTATGTGAAAAAGATAAGTACGGAAGGATAATTCTTACTACCCATTGTCCTTTTACCCGTTTTCCCGTAGGAATGAAGCATTTTCCCGCGGTAAAAGGTAGCCTATGTTCATCAGGGATAATGTCGGCTTGTAAAGGTAAAAGAATTTTTCAAATCGGTCTAGTAGTTTCGGAGCCTATTCAATACAAACAAACAAACAATCAAATCTTTCTCTTTATAATATTAGTATTTATATTCTATATAAATATTCCAAAATGTACATAGTTCGTCTTTATCTTTGTAATGTAATAATAATATATGCAAGTTGTTACTTTAGTCACGGGCAAGGTGGATGCCATTGCGTTCAGAATCGATTTATTCCCTTTTTATGACCATAAAAACTGGGGCTCCCTATTACGGCGTCCATTCAAACAACTCGGATTCCACTTTGAATGAAATACTTAAGTAATCCGTTTTAGTTTTCTTTTTATTAACTTTTGGTTTTTCTTTTATTTTGTGCTTTATATGGACTATAGATATTTACATTAATGGTCAATGAATTTCAATTGCATCTTGATTTATACTTAGATCCATGCAAAGAGGTACTTAGGTACTCTCAAAGGTCATATTCTTTATTATTATTTTTAGTTGCTAGACTATACGCCGGAATTTAAATTTCTCGAATCAGCGAGTTATCATCATGTTTGTTGAATTATATTTATAACTAAAAAAAACAAATAATTCACTATTGCTTTTGAAACTTTGTTCATATAAATTAATATTTTATAAAGACCCGCTCCAAGCTTCGCACGGATGCATTTTTTATGAAAATAATATATAAAAACCTTCCTCGTTTAACGCTCTTTCCATTAGTGAAAACTGTATGAAAATCCGTTCAGTAATTTTTTAAATTATCACGCACATACAGACAGACAGACTTTGTTTTACAATAAGTAAATATTTCCATTTATTATTAGAATTTAGATGTTCTTAATTAAATCTGACTCATTATTTATTAATTAATTAGCTGGTGCCCACGACTTCGTCCGCGTTGGAAAAAAAAAGTATCCTATCCTGTGTCCTGTACGTCTAAATGTTTATCTACCAAGTTTCATGAAAATCAGTAAATTAGTTTAAGAGTTATGGAGGAACATACATACATACAGAAAAATATTCTAAAAATCGTCAATTTAGTTTCAGTATAATGTATAGAGCCTATAAACACCCTTACAGATTTATTATTAGTATTGATTATTTGCAAACCATGGTATAATATTAACAGTTTAATCTGTTTGCAATCACAGTCAGCTGTCACAAGTTAGTTAAACCCAAAAAAAATTTAATAGATTCGCTACCGAAACCTTTCCCCCGGCCCCGATTCCGCATATATTGTTCTTACGGCGAGGTGTTGCCAAAACATTTTTTTTACCGACTCATTTCGTTTAGTCTTATCAGTTACATCGTCAATGGAAAGTAACACTGTAATTTAGAATAACATTAAGAGCAACAGATCTCACGATAGGAACGCGTGTGTGAGTCATTTGCGAATCAAACTGGCATCGCTAGAGTGGTTTTTAGGAAAGAGTAAGTGCAGGATCTATTTTTGACATTGGAAATGTCTTTTCGTTCGCTTCAGTAGGTATAGGCCCCGATTTAACAAAAGAGTGCGATCCCCTTATATCTCGGAGAGTTGTAAAGATGTGATATTCAAAAAGACGCATATTCACGAGAGCTGTAAGGTGCAAAAAGAATTTTTCGAAAAAGTAAAAAACGAAAAAAGTTATGGTCGAAATAGTGAAAAAAATTTGAACTTTTATCCGAATTTTTGATTTTGGCGCTCGATATTTTGGAAACGAAGAATGATATCAAAAATTTGAGAAAAACTCCTGTGGACAATTTAGTCAGCTACAATTTGAGCCTAAAATAAAGACGATCGGGTTAAGGGTTTGCCCTGTAGCTTAACCTTTTTGAAACAAGTCAACAAGGCAGAACAACCTAATTTCGAATTCCGTAGATTCATTTCCAATGTGCTCGATAGTCGTGTGAGGCACGAAATCTGTGAATTTTTTTTAAGTGAAAACTTCTTCGAGCGCGTTGGGCATTTTTGAGATGAAAAAAAAAACAATAGAACTCGCGACACTGTTACCGTAACCGATACCTCTGTTGACAATTATAATAAAATAAACACGTTTTCACTCCTGTCATCACTTCCCGGAGTGCCACTGTTTTTATTTTTTATATAATAGACCATAACTAATAGTAATTGGCCACCAAACGGTCGCATCCAGTGGCTTTTAGGTCTAAAGTACGAGCTCTAGAACTTGCATTTTCAAATTTTTTCTTGTGTATTTTCTGCATTCTTCCCAACAGAAACTTGATCAAGATTCGAAAGGTTTGTTCCATTGGACATAAGTAGCGACCCGCTCCCGGTTTCGCACGGTGCAATTTTTCCTGCAAATTATATATTGTGAAAACCATCCCCGTTTAACGATTGCAGCCTTACATCTCAATTCTCTATTTAATTATAAAAAAGAGTTCAGTCGTTCCTAACATAACGAATTCTAATGGTTATCACACAAAAATAAGAGAACAAAGCGTCAAAATAATAAGTAAACAACTTAACTTTAAAGTTAAAGAAAGTAAATTACAGGGTTTCATTTTATGAAGTTATCACGACTTCATAAAATGAACCGTGCGAAATTTAAGCAGACAATGAGAGAAATATATGGACAACTTTTGAACTTTCTCCCATCATTTATATCAATCGCAAAATGTATAAATTAAATTTTAATTTCAAAATAATGATCAGAACATTTATGGCGTGTTATGTTCAACAATATAACGTTTGCAGCAAATTATAAGTCATATTTCGCAGTGAAATACCAGTGAACGCATCAATCATTTGCTTTCATAATTTTAATAGGATAAATGTTGTGGGTAACCAACACTTACTACTAAGAGATAGGTGTTGGTTCGCTGCGTGAAATCTAGTACAAATACAAAAAAAATAGAAATACAAATAAAAAAAATACAGATTAGGTGTAAGGGCACTCCTATCCTTACATCATTAAACAAAGTCCGCTGCCGCGTCTGTCTTTTCGCGATAAACTCAAAAACTACTGCACCGATTTTCATGCTGTTTTCACCAATGGATAGAGTGATTCTCGAGGAAGGTTTTAGTATATAACTAGCTGACAGAATGAAAGAACATTACACGTGGAAGGATTTCGTATATAATTTGCAAAAAAAAATTGCACACGTGCAAAGCAGGGAGCGGGTCGCCAGTTAATGTGTATCAGTCAAATATTCAAACGATTTCTCAAGCAGAAGACAAGAAGTTTTCAAACATTTAATTTACTTTGATTTTTATAAAAGCGCTCTCTCATAGTTCACGACGTCACGTAGTTGCAATACCATTATGTTATCACATAAATTTGTTCTTCAATACATTTACCGTTAGTAGAGCGGACGGATTAAATTGTTGTACAATATCTTGTTGGGGTCAATTTGACCCACCCTAAACAGTTTATGGGTTATTAGAAAGTACATGTTTGGTCAAAACACGCTCCCATTTTAAAGTTGCTGTACTTATACAAGATACTCTACACAGCCAGTTTATTATATACATGTTTGGTAATATATCCTTATGTTATACTATGATATAATTATTTAAATTTAAGTTATTTCTTTCCAATCTTAACAACTGTCGAGTACAAGGAGCTAAAGGGACCGTTTCATCAGAGAATGTGAAGTCTTCTTTTTTCTGTTGGTCAATTTAACTATACACTTCTTTTGCTTATTATAGCTTTTTACACGACTAGGTTTCTGTTAGGTTTAGGTTCGATTGTGGTGAAGGAATGAACCGAAGATTCTTTATGAACCAAGATTGTTTTTTTAAATAAGATTGTGCCTTCGCCATAGAGTATGATTCCTATCCTCTCTGGTTAACGTAGACTGCTTATAAATTTGTTAGAGAAAAAGATAGAGCCATTGTCGCCTTCTGTAGCTAAATCATAATGACGTGATTGCACCTCGTCTCTCGTTTGCCAAGAGAAAAAGAGGGTAGTCAGTATAGCAAAGACCTAACGGCGAAGTATAAATTTGCCATATTAATCTGCTGCGTTGAGTGGCACGCCTGGAGCTTGTTTCGCCTATTTGTCGTGTAAATTTGCAAATCACCGTAAACTGTGAAGAAAACGTTTACCTGCTATTGTCGTGGCTTTCCATTAGTTTGCCCTTGGCGAAATTCGCGTGAAAAATGTTTAAACTATTGGCATTTACCATGTACTAAGTGAAAGTATGGAGACATTTTGGAAACTTACATTGAGCACGTTGAACAGTTTTCGATACGGATACTTCCTATTGAATACCAGAATCGAAAACCACGTTTCAGAATATTTTGTCATATTCATAAGAAGTAAAAAGAAAGTACAGCGACCGGATCCAAGCCCTTGTAATACTTACGGCTTCTATATATTAATTTCGCTATTACTTTCCGAAAGTAATAGAAAAAAATAAATAGTAACAGGAAAAAATGTATCAAACTTGCGCGCACTTTAGACAGAAAGGCCAACTTAGGGTCAGTTCGTATCGGAATGCGATGTTACTGTAAGTTGTAAGTCCATAATTTTTGTATTTTCCTATTCTTTGACTGTTTAGTGGAAAAATTTGAAATAAATAATTTAGGTGAGGAACAATATAAAGAAAAATCTCCTTTGGGGGCACTGCGTGCCCCCGCGTACCTCCACAAAAAAAGCCCTGCTATTTTCTAACTTTTAGTGTATAATAGTAAATAAGTGCTTTATCTATTGCTATCTTCCGCGCGACGCATTCCGGTGTCAATTGACCCTTACTCGTTCTATTTAGGAGTAGAAATTTTATAGTAAGTAGTCAAATATTAGCTTGAAAACACACAGAAAGATGCAAGTAGTTGATTTTTTTCGTTGCAAAACATTCAAATGACGTAGGTAATGTAACAATGCACAAAGTACGAGTTTAATACCTAGTAAAGGTGTCAAACGAGTTAAGGTGAGCCTCGCGATAAATTGTATAAGTAATACTGTGTTATCTATCAGTTGCTGCAAATTGCATATTAACGACTTGCCCCAGGGATCTATCTGGTCTGAATTGGAGACACAAATTACATGATCAATATCTTCCGTCTTGATATATAGCATATATTAAACCTCGTAAGAACTGCGTGAAGGTAAATTCAGTATGTCGGTGTTTTGGTTAGTTTAAACCAAACGTACAACATGTTACATAAGAAACACCTCGCAAGCTGCTTCGTTCCTTCTATACCAGATACCTAAAATGCCAGATGACTAATAATATCAGATACTTACCTAATAATAATATAACTTTTATATGGAATATTTGTCAAATCTCACTTACATTAAGGGCGCTCGCAGGAGTAGTCTTATGTGTTAAATCTATACTTCTATACTAAGATTACAAAGAAAAAAGATTTGTATGTTTTTAGTGAATAACTTCAAAAAATACTGGACGATTTTCAAAATTCTTTCACTTATAGAAAACTACGTTATCCGCGAGTAACATAGGCTATATTTTATAAAGATACGCGAGCGCAGTCGCGTGCAACAGCTAGTTACCATTGCATGCATGGTCTAACTAGCCGATGGTCTATCTTTAGTATACTTCACTTACAAAGAAATAAATAAGCTTTATATACTAAAGCTTTTTAAATAGTGGTAGGGCACACTGCGTTTCGCAGTCATTTGGGCAGCCCTTCTGGCGGCAGTAACCACCCCCTTACAGAATACCACCGTGAAATAACAGCATTATGTGCTGTTGTGTTTCGGTGAGTGAGTAAGGGATGCCAGAGCCCATTACTCCATCCCTCCCTTATCCCTTATCCTTAATCCTTCTATGGTCGGCAGCGCACTTGTAGCACTTATGGCGTTGCATGTGTTATAGGCGACGGTAGCCACCGTGCCGTCAGTGTTATGTCATCAAGTGGACCGTCAGTCTGTCTGTCGATCTTAACATATAAAAAAAAAGCTTTATGACCATTTTATATACTTAGAAATTCTCCTTCGAATATTCAAATAAGACTATCGCTAACGGAACTATGGTCTCCTCCGAGGTCACACTCTGTGAGGATATCTTAGTTAAGTCACACTACATAAGAATCAAAGAAGTGTTGTATGGATCACCTCATACGCCACTTAACTTAATCATCATTACTAATAATATCATAATACATATTTAGTCTTCTTCTATCTCTACTAATAATAAATCTGTAAGTGTAGGTATTGTATGTATGTATGTTCCTCCATCACTCTTAAACGAATTAACTGATTTTCATTAAACTTGGTAGATAAACGTTCAAACGTATGGTACAGTCGGCCGCATAAGTCGATTAACACATTCAAAAGTGCAAAACAACTGAACACTCAATTTATTTACTTACATACTTACTTACTGAAGCTTTTTACGATCGTTTGTACGTGAAGTTTATTTTGTTCTCTAGTACTGACAACGACTTATGGTGCATTGAGTGTTCAGTTGTTTTCCACTTTTGAATGTGTTAATCAACTTATGCGGCCGACTGTACACTTTTTAGGCTACTTTTTTCCCCCTTTGTTTTCAGAGATATTGTGTTTATATGATCCATACATGATACTGAAACTGACGAATTTTAGAATTATATCCTGTATGTATATGAAACTCTTTAGATTAGCATTTAAACGTACGGGACACAGGCTACTTTTTTTTCAACGCGGACAAAGTCGCGGGCGCCAGCTAGTATTATACATATGTGTAGTTAACTTAAAAATTTATTGTGAATAATGTAATGAAAGAGTGTGTTGTTCTATTTCAGGATCGACTCATCAAAGAGCCAATAAGCAGAGAGAGCGGAGAAGATCGCCATAAAACAAAATGTGACCACCGAACGATCGACCAAAACAAAAGCAATTTTCAAATTCATGAGTCTTATCTCAAGATTACATGATTCACACACCAATTATTTATTGTACTTATAACTTTAATGAATCTAGTCGCCATAGCACTTTTTATCACGAAGCAATTTAGAGTTAAAGGAAACTGACAATCGGTCAATTATTTTTTTAATTAGTACAAAGAATAAGGAATTGACGAGACAGTACAAACGATAAAAGGGAACGCTAACATTAATTTAACGATAAATCGATGTCATTAGAAGTTCCCGAATACAACACGAGAAAATGTCTACAAGTAAGTTGAAATTCATTCTTCTTCTATTTTCTTCTTTTTATTTTTAGAATATCTTGCAGACATTCTAGGCAAATGCTATTAGTCCAGTATCCCTCACCTGGATTTTTTTCTGATTACTAACAGGCTGAAAACCCGTGAGCAGCTTTGGTTTGCCGATTTGCCTTTTTCCTCTGCGAAAATTCTCGATAGAGGTAGCTAAATGAGTTAGCAGCCATAAACAACTTCCAAGCATAGGACTGGGAAAACGTACCACTCAATTTGTGGGACTATGCGGCCATTTAATTATACAAATGTTTACTAAGTTGCTGACAAAAAATCAGCTGTTTATTAATAATTTTTATAACCTATTTATTGTGATATATTAGGAGTGGTTTTTTGGAAGGGATGGATTATTAACTAAGGTGGACGTCTCGGCAAACCGAAGCTACTCACGGAGTTTAAAATAAATTATTGCAAACTTGAATTGAACTGATACCTACACAACGCCATCTAGACAATAAGGTCGCACAACATTCGCGCATATATATATATCCTTATCTTAGAAATGGGTTAACCGATTTGAATACGGTTTTTACTGATTGGTTGTAACAAGCTTCTCGTAAAATTTAGTGTTTGTTTCATTCCAAACAGTTTACAAACAAAAAAGTTATATTGAATACCGTAATACTAAGCGTACAAAAACCGCCTACACTTCGTGCGGACACAACTACTATTTACTAACATTAATGTTTTGTATGATTGTTCCGACGCATGGGGGGGATGCCAGAGACCATTGTTTCATGCCTTGTGGCATCAGATAAACAAGTTACTAAGCAATAAAAACGAAATATTTTCAGATTTCGAAAATTCAGCAATGAAGAGCAGCTTCTCGCTGTCGTCCCTGCGGACTGCGCCCGCGCAGCCTGCCGCACGGGGCGAGCAACTCGAGCGGCCCTATCATAGCCTCACAAAGAAGAGGTCAGTTTGTTAAGTATTTATTTATATGTTAAGGTCCCTAAGTAAAGTATCGAAACTTGAAAAGTTCGATTTTTCAGTAGAGGCGTTTGAAGTTACTTTCCAAAAAAACTTTTACACGGTCTATCCAAAATACGATAGATGGCGTTTTATATTTTTCTACGCGGACGAAGTCGCGAGCACCAACTTGTATATTATATATTAAAACAATCTTTAACAGAAAGATGATTGTAATTTCAGGAAGGAGCCGTATCGTGAAGCGTGGCGAAGGAGCTGGGGGTCAGCTGCCAGTGGTTGTAGTGCTGGCGATGACCTCTGGCCGCTGCTGCAACACAATTACGAGTACATCATGGATAATTACATCATCGACACATGCAAGGTGCTATATTCATTTTAAATGTTTATATGTTTAGTCTGCTATACATCATCATCATCATCTCAGCCGCAGGACGTCCACTTCTGGACATAGGCATCCAATAGGACTGGTCAGAAGCAGCCTGGATCCACCGTCGACTCTCATCAGGTCGTCTCTCCACTTTGTGGGTGGACGTACGGTCCTTGGCCTCCACTCGAGAACCTTCTGGCCCCGGCGGCCGTCCGCTGCCACTTCAACTTACTGATTCGCCGGCTTATGTCGGTAACTTTCGTACGTGTACGGATCTTCTCATTTCTGATACGATCAGGCGCTGTAACCTCGAGCATAGCCCTCCCCATAGCTCGTTGAGAGACGTTGAGCTTTCTTACGAGACCCATAGTTAGAGACCACGTTTCAGCGTCATATGTCATCACTGGCAACACTCATTGGCTGATAACTTTTGTTTTGAGACACTGAGACATCTTGGTTGCCCTGGCGGCGCCACCGTCGTAACAACAACAAAGATATCGGGCGTTATAATAATCATATATTTTCTCAGGAGTTATATCTTTCATTGCCCAACGCGGACAAAGTCGCGGGCAAATACTTCATAAACCTTTATGGTTATGCAGCGCTTTATCCCTATGCAACACATCTATATTTCAGTTTGGCATAGTCGACTTATTATCCCGTATGGTCTAGTGGCTAGGATACCTGGCTTTCACCCAGGAGGCTCGGGTTCGATTCCCGGTACGGGAAAACCTTTTTGGCAGAGTCCAACTTTTATTTTACAATAAATCGAAATCTTTGCAATTGTTAGCTCATTTGTCTCTGGGATATTTGTGATTGTTTTTTCTTTCGTATTAGATTGCATTCTAGAATCAATGTGAAGCCTAAATACGCTAGTGACACAATATTGTTACAATTTTTTTGTAGGGCTGGTTTGAACTAGTCGAACATGCTGTTCCTATTACATTATCTTTAAATAATTCCTATAATTGCGGCGGCATCCGCTTTGAGCTCATTACTTTGAACTGTGTTTTATGTTTTATAGTTAGACTAGCTGGTGCTCGCGAATTCGTCCGCGTTGAAAAGTATAAAACGCCATCTACCGTGGAATAAAACCAAGCAGTTGCCATGTTAGTCTTTTCACCCATCGAAACAATATATCTCTGCGAGGTTTCACCTTATTTGGATAGATGGCGCGGCGCTATCTCTCGGGCCAAGCCGCTAGTATTTACTTTTATTTTAGATTTCCCGTAAGAATGAAGCATTTTCTAATGGTAAAAGAATTTTTCAAATCGGTCCACTAGTTTCGGAGCCTATTCTATACAAACAAACAAACAATCAAATCTTTCCTCTTTATAATATTATTATAGAATTATATATGCCTGCCTCGTTGGCCTTGTAAAATAAATAAATAACATTTGACGACACGTTTGGTCTAGTGGCTAGTGACCCTAGCTGTTAACCAAACGGTCGCGGGTTCGAATCCCGCTAGGGGCAAATGTTTTAATGTGTTAGCATTTTACCTTTGTACCTGAGTCATGGATGTTTTGTATTTATAATATGTATGTATTTACAAAAAAAAAGTAATCTAAGTTTATCAACTGTCTGGTATCCATAACACAAGCATTAGTTGCTTACTTTGGAACTAGATGGTGCTGTGTGGAATGTGTTAAGATATTTATATTTATTTATTTATATATTTCTAGGAAGCAAATGGCGAATTGTTGTCACACAATTCTGCCAATTTGCAGAACGGCCCTCGGCTACTTTGCAATCCGACATCGGGGTTCAATAGACAGTGGTCTCTGAATCAGTTGATAGCGGAGTTCACCAAACTGTGTCACTGGATGACACAAGTTCAGGAGGAAATTTATTCTAGTCCAGAGAATTTGTCTAGCAGGAAGTTAAGAAAGGTGAGTCTCCGATTTATTAAATAATAACTAAGTATGTGGTGGTCTTGAGAAATGTTTAATTAAAAAACATTGTGTTCCAGAGTCGCATGACGGAATTGGTATCGGAGGAACCACGTCGTTCCAAGTTCATAGAGCAAGCCACTGCCATCCTCGAACGTATTCCCGAAGCTGGTGCAGAGGTGAATATTATAAAACTTTTTAACAAAAAAAAACCGCCAAAAAACTGAAAAGCATACAATAATCTTATTATTTTACCTAAGTAATTTTGAGTCGCCGCCGCGCATCACTCTTTACGTAATTTTTGCTTGTTTGGCGCCGACTGAAATAACTTAGGTTAAAATAATAAGATTATTTTATGCTTTTCAGTTTTTTCAGCGGTTTTATTTTTTGTTATAAAGTTTTATTTTATGTTTTTTGTGGCTATAATCTAATATTTACTACATGCTTAATTTTTAATTATCCCATCCCCATTTTCCCACCCTTAAGGTAGACATTTTTTTCAAAATTTATACGAGACCGACTTCGAGGTATACCCTATCCATTAAAAAAAGAATTATCAAAATCGGACTACTCTGTAAAAAGTTATGCATGGTTATACGCTACAATCGGTGAGTGAACAATCAATCATCCCACGTTTTTTTTCCCTTAGGGTTGGAATTTATTTTCCAAATTAAAATGGGACCCCCTTGGGGGTGCAAAAGTTATGCGTGATCATACATAAAATAAAATATATTCACGTCGAATTGAGTATCTCCTCCGTTTTTGTTTTTTTTCGTTTTCGTCGGTCGAAAATTACAATATTACCAGTTTAACGCCGGTTAAAACAATAGTATAAGCGCCTCTTTCACCAACTACAAGTAAAGTGTTGATTGGTTACTTTTACAAATCATTTTCTGTTTTATTGAATTATGCACTCCGTTTACTGCATCATTCGATAGGCGATTTTTTTAAATTATTTTTTATTTAATGTTTGGGATGTTTACCGTGCAAACAAAGGTACTTCTTCTTCTTCTCTTTTAATGTCTTGGCTCCATCAGATCTTATGCGATGATTTTGCCAGTGTCATTAGTAAAAATAGCAATTTGTAATAGCCTTTTTTTAAACAAAAAGCAAAATTGAAATTAAAAATCAAAAATAGCAGATCCCGAGACTAAGTCAGTCAAGTCAAGTCAAGTCTATAATTTTTCTTAGTTTTTCAAAGCAGGTCCGTCAAGTTCAAAGCAGTCAGGTCAAGTCCAAAAACAAAGGTATATAAGCTAAATTATTCCCGGTGACAAGTGACTTTAAGTGACGGTTTAGCTCACTTGACGTCGGTGAAAGAGGCGCTTAGTATTGTTGGTATGGACACACAATTTTTGACCCACTCTACGATAAAGTGGCCGTTTGACCCCCTAGTTTTTTGAATGTCTCGTTTGACTCGATTTTATAAAAGGTACAGTCTTATGAAGCCGATGTCATAAAATTTTAAAGTAACAGTTGCTTATTACTATATACAAAAGTACCATCAAAATTTACAAGATAGCGCTTTAATTCTTTTTGTAGAAAAAAATTTTTCTGGTTGTCTTTTTCTGTATCTATTTCACGACGATCGGTTGAGTAGTTAAGGCGTGAAAGGTAACAGACAGATAAGAGAGACAGACAGAGTTACTTTCAATTGTATAATATTATTAGTAATGATTATGAAGTTTATGGAATCGACTTATGTAAATAATATTTGTAATGTTTTTAGGTGAGTTGGCGTATGAAACACTTGAACGTAAAGTGGGAAGAGCTCCGTTTACTTCTAAGCCCGGAACAACCACATCGCGACGGAGAAGGTTCTGATATTGTTGGTTAGTATACATAATTACTTTTTGACATTGGGAATGTCTTTTCTTTCGCTTCAGTCTTCAGTATAAGGCCCGATTTCACGAAAAAGTGCGATCCCTTTATATCTCGGAGAGTTGTAAAGATATGATATTCAAAAAGAGCTCAAAAAACGGGTATTCACGAGAGCTGTAAGGTCTCTGTAAGGAGCTGTAAGCAAAAAGAATTTTTCTTAAAAGACAAAAACGAAAAAGTTAAGGCCGAAATAGAGAAAAAAAAATTGAACTTTTTTTCCGTATTTTTGCTTTTGGCGCTCGATATTTTGGAAACTAAGAATGATATCAAAAATTTAAGAAAAGCTCCTCTGGACAATTTAGTCAGCTACAATTTGAGCCTAAAATAAAAACGATCGATAAAAATAAACGACTAAAATAAGACTTTTTCAAAAACTTCTTTTTGAACCTTACAGCTCTCGTGATTTTCGCATCTTTTGAGCCCTTTTTGAATATCATATCTTTACAACTCTCCGAGATATAAAGGGATTTCGTGAAATCGGAGCCTATACTGAAGCGAACGAAAAGACATTTCCAATGTCAAACAGGTTTTACCGACTTCTTTCCAATGAAATAATCTATTTTAGGAAGTTTTTTTGTTGTTAACAGACACGGCACACGAGCTACGTTGTCTCCGACGTTGGCTTCACAACATGGAAGGCCGGTTGCCTCCTCCTTCGCACTCCGCGGCGAGGGCTGCCCCCTACCACGACTTGCTTAGGAAACTAAGGGAATTACAGGTGAGTCTCTTTAACATTTTAGTTAAACTATAGTGACCCGCCCCCGGCTTCTTTAGGCGTGTTTGGCACTTTTTGTATGGGCTATTATAAGCGCAGAACTCGCGTGACCCATTTATATAGATGTATGTGTCATGTGTTTAGGCGATAGACTAGGTTCTGGAAGTTCTGGAAGAAATAAGAAAAAAATCCATGCCACTTGGTTAAGAAATAATACAGGTTTATTTTCAACAGAGTTCCACAATTCTAAATTCTAGAGGTTCTAAATTCGACAGTATTTTTTTATGTTTAAAAACTCATAACTTTCGACTGGGTGAAACGATTTTGACGATAATTTTTTTTATTTGAAAGCTGATGCTGTACCCGTGTAGTCCCATTTCAATTTGGTCCAGTTCTGACAATGGCATCCATAAGAAAACGGTTTGAAATCGGTTTATTTTTTGTTAAAAAGAGTTATAAATAAAATAGGGAAAATGAATACCTTTTCTGGACGACATTTTAGGGTGGTATAGGTACCGCAATATATTAAGGTTTGTAGGCGAAACTAGTGGGGGCCATCGGCGCATGTGTACAATTGCGCACAAAATTGCTAAGGGAAATGATTTTTTTTTTTCTTCTTATTTCTTAAATTTTCACCTCTTACATCACTTAACATTACAGGCAGTGTTGATATTCCTTCCATTAATTAAATCATCATGCGATGTCGAAGAAGAACGTTTTTTTAGGCATTTGTTTACAAAGACGTATTACTAATACGATAAAACAATCTGTACGCAACAGTATCCAAGAGACTCGAGACGCGCGAACCAATAACGTGTCAGCACACCGACGCGCACCCGCCCCTCACGCTCCTTTGCCCCCTCAAAGACCTAAAAATAGAGTTCTGCGTATGCCTCTTCCACATTTGCCGAGAAGTCTTAATCCGCTGCGCTACCTATACAATACATTATAAGGCAACAGATGCTCCTAATCTTTTGAATTTTTGGTTAGGCACGTTGGACACTTTTGATATGGGAAAAAAGCACTGAATTCGCGATATCTATACTAATATTATAAAGAGAGAAGATTTATATTTTTGTATTTTTGTTTGTAATAGAGTATAAACTCAAAAACTATGGACCGGTTTTTAAAATTCTTTCATATATAGAAAGCTACATAATCTTATCAGCGAGTAACTTAATAGGACATATTTTATGAAGTTACGCAGACGAAGTCGCGTGCAACAGCTAATATTATAAGTTTTCACTTCTGACATGCAGTCCTACGACTGACAGGTTTTTTTATATACCTTTCTCGTTTATCCCTCTTTCCAGTGAAAACCGATCGGTTGATCGCTTTTGGAGTCTATAAAGAACAAACATACTTACATTGATTTTTTATATAATATAAAAGTTTGTATTTTAATTGTGTTGTGTACATTCTTAGCATATTATAAATATTGATTATATATATTACACATTTATTTACCTTCTAAATTTATTAGTTTTAGCTGTGCGTTGATTAGTCAGACAGGACAAACGCTTATAAATAAGTATGGATTATGATAAACCATTTTATTTGTATTACATAATATGATGGTATACAATTTAGGTAAAGGAAAATCGGCTTTTTTTATGTTAAGGTCGACAGACAGGCTGACGGTCCACTTGATGGTAGGTGGCTACCGTCGCCTATAACACAAGCAACGCTATAAGTGCTAAAAGTGCGCTGCCGACCATAGAAGGATTAAGGATTAAGGGATAAGGGATAAGGGAGGGATGGGTAATGGCTTCGGCATGCCTTATTCACTTACCGAAACACAAAAGCACTTTTGCTGTTAGATATTTCTTCTGCAAGGGGGTGGCTACATCCAAACGATGCCCTGAAATCAGGTCATTTGGTGCAAGTGGACATTTTGAAATCCGGTCATTTTGTACAACTGGACATTTTGATACTCCGGTCATTCTGATACATAGGACCTAATGGACCGAAAGGCCCAAACGCCCAAATGCCCAAATGACTGCGAAACGCAGTGGACCCTGTCTCTACTTTTCGGATCCAGACCAACTTTGAAAAGCTCATTTCTAAAGTTGGCCATGCTCCCAGCATGGCCAACCACTTTTTTTAACGTTGGGTAATTCTCTTGGATACCCGGCAGTGTAGGGGACGATACGGGGTTATGTCGGCCATTGATAGACGGGGTTGCGGGGACGTTATGATACGACATCGGTGCACCGCCACGGCTATCCATCGCAGGGAGGGCTACGCTCCCAGAATCAGAACCTAGGTGTTCCCAAAAGTGGAAGTACGCCGGCCATCTCGGCCGACCTTACCCCCCAACACCAAACCTGGGTGGGAACCATAGAGCAGAGCGCATGCACTCTATTTTTAAACGTTGGGAAATGATCATGGATGCCGGACTCCTACCGGCTAAAATCCAACTACAGATGGGCGGGCTCTTAGGGATGGTATGACAAAAACCCGGTGCCCCGCCGCAGGAATTAGTCAATGGTCGCATACTACAAAATTAGCTACTTGACTCAAGATTCAGTCACCTTTTGTCTCTCAATTAGTAATTTAATATTTGTTTTTGAAAGCAAATTTGTATTTAAGAACACGAGGGGGGGTGAGCTAAGTAACGAGGGGGGAGAAGTAGCGAGCATCAGGTAGTTTTTTTTCTCGGGTGATATTATCCGTCAGCTACTTATTTTCCTAATACTACAGTCAAAAGAGGAGCCGGTTACTCTTATCCATATTGCACTAAATTACTACTCATATATATTTTTAAATAGGTTCCGTATCACGTACTTACCTTAAATGCACAAAATCCTTACAAATTAGGCGGGCGGAAGTGCCGCCATATTGACAAAAACCGTTTCGGTCTATATCTCCATAACCGTGCATTTGAAGTCCAAAATGGTAATAACATTTATTGTAGACAAATAAATTTTCTATCTTTCTTGTCCAATAATTTTTTTTTCTATCACCATTTACGACTTTTCGACTTTTACGATTTCTTTATGGCCATTAAACAAATTATAATAGTCGAATAAGTATTAAACGGTAAGTGATAGAAAAAAAAGTTATTGGACAAAAAAGATACGTACACGTTTACGGGGATATAGGCCGAAACAGTTTTTGTCAAAATGGCGGCACTTCCGCCCGCCTAATTTGTAAGGATTTTGTGCATTTAGGGTAAGTACGTGATACGGAACCTATTTTGAACCGATTTAAAAAAAATAAGAGCAAATTAGTGCAGAAGAAAATTCTCTATTGTCTGTAGTATAATCAATTTATTTCAATAATATAAAAAACGTAAACGTAAAGTATTGTTATTTTTGATTTTGGTGCTTAGTGCTCGGCTCCTTTTTTAATAAATCATTATTTTTCATTATAAAATTATAGAAAAATAAATTTCAAGATTTTTTATTTTTTCCATGCTTTATTGGCTAAACGCTAGTTAAAATTCAAAATTTGAAGTTTGTAATACTGAAAGAAGTACCGTTCCTGTGCTGTACTTAGTACTGCTAAACCCCGCCCCTTTTTAGGCCGACAAATAGCAGACGCTAATAATATCTTGTAACAATCGTTTGCAACTGAGGAGAACCAAAAAGAACCTGGTTCAAACTGGAAAGTTTCTAAGATAAAGTAATTTAGTTCGGTTGCGCGTGATTTTGTATCTGGATGAAAGAGCACAACACAAACACCAACCACTTAACATAAATTTACTGTTTTCAGTTTTATACCCAGGAAACAGTGAAAGAATAGGATTTCGATTTTTTGAATAGCACCTCGCTGAACTGTGGTTTCGAATTTAATAATTCTGATTATAAATTTCTAAATCTGTTATAAAAATATAAATTATTTTGGCATGTTAATCTTAATAGTGATCAAACAAATTAATAAAGTTTTGAAACTTAACTTAACTAACTGAAAAGCTATAACTTGAAAACAAATTAAATTCTAAACAAAATACATATGTTCTATACATTATTTTTATTAGCTTCCCGGTTTTCAAGCTATAGCAAGTTTTTGAACTAACTTCAACGTTTAATAAATTTCTAAGTTACAAAGATACAAAAAAGTTTCAAAAACAAAAATTATCCTCATTAAATTCTTAACAAAATATATTCTATCATTATTTTGATTAGCTTGACGGTTTTCAAGTTATAGGTAGTTTTCAAAGTTCGAAATTTTGCTTGATAGCCGTCAGGATAATTGTCAGGATAACATTAAAAGTATAAACATTTTTATTTTTTCGAATGGTAGCCCCGAATCACTATTTTCGTTATTTCACTGTTAAACCATTAATTTTATTATTGGTACATTCACCGGCGTGGTTGTAAGCAAATGCAAGTGCTGTAATAGGATACAATAACGATTTGTTCCCAACTTTCTTATCCATTGTGGCGTGTTGTCGTGACGCGCGTTGTATGCGATAATAGTTCCCATAAATCAGCTTGCGATGGAGCGATGCCCTTAATTAGTTTCGACAGCTCTTGGGCCAGATATCGCCAGCCATATCAAATGCCGCTATGATCTGTGGAGAGATTTATCTACTATTGCTTCTGTTCGTAACTAATTTGTTGCTGGTTGCGAGCGAAATTTTATTAAGACATTGACACCTTACTAGTCTCGATATATTTTTCCCTCTCTGCTGACTATCGATTTATTGATGTAATATATAGAGTATATTACATATTATTTGATGATTAAAATTCTACTAAGTATCGGATTAGGAATATTTATGTACCTACACATTTCCCTATTTCCCTTAAAGTATATCTCAATATACTTCGTTCAGCAGCGTTCGGGAAGCTCCGAGACATCTTCTCTTCCAAAATTCCTCAGTGTCTCAAGACAAAAGTGTTCGACCAATGTGTGTTGCCAGTGATGACATATGGCGCTGAAACGTGGTCTCTAACTATGGGCCTCGTAAGGAAGCTCAATGTCGCTCAACGAGCTATGGAAAGGGCTATGCTCGGGGTTACACTGCGAGATCGAATCAGAAATGAGGCGATCCGTAGACGTACGAAAGTTACCGACATAAGCCGTCGGATCAGTAAGTTGAAGTGGCAGTGGGCAGGGCACATAGTACGAAAAGCCGACGGCCGCTGGGGCCGGAAGGTTCTCGAGTGGAGGCCACGGACCAGCAAGCGCAGCGTAGGACGTCCACCCACAAGGTGGACACCTAATAAGGGCCGCAGGTCGACGGTGGATCCAGGCTGCTTCTGACCGGTCCAATTGGAAATTTTTGGGGGAGGCCTATGTCCAGCAGTGGACGTCCTGCGGCTGAGATGAGATATCTCAATATACGAGTATCATATTTTCAATATATGTCATATATTTTTAAGGGTTCCTATTGCTTTCTTTTTTGTGATTTAAATTATAATTTATTCTAATAATAATATATTTATAATACTTTCATTCTATTAATAACAGATTTAAGATATTTCTTATTTAGAAAACATACGATACTGTGTATAATGGAAAATGTATTTACTATATAAGGAATTAAGGACGATTTGAATATAGAACAATGGCCAGTATTGCATATCAAAAGCAAACCAGTAATCGTAAAGCTAAGGTCAGACCGGCGATCCTTGTCTAACGATCGTTAAACTGAACTAAACAAATTACCCCTTATCTGATACTTATTTATAACATGATTGACTAATGCTCGGCGTCGGGTTTACGCTGACTTTCTATCGGGTCGCACGATGTCGGAATTAACCTCTCGCAAACAATTTGTGTGACATGATTGTGATTGTATCTGGAGCTCGAATCTTTGACGGTCTAGATATTATTATGGACTCCACTGATACGGCACACGCCGCTTGTGTTGGTCTTTGGCTTATATTGAGACCTGTACAGAAACAAAATAATTTTACGGCACATTCTCTCTCTTAAACGAAACACCACTTCACATTACATAACAAGTACATATATAACTAAAAATTATACACTAACCCCCGACTTTCGATTAAGCTTAACAAATGAGGAATTGTCATAAATAAAAATTCTCATAAAAATACTACCGAAGTAACAGTATGACCAAAAAAGCATGACCAAAAACTAGATTACCGAGGCGGGACGCGACATACTAAATCAAAAGAAGATAACTGTCATTTTCTTTTTATTCACTCTGTCAATTATATTCTGAAGAAATAAATATTTTTACATTTAGCAGTTAAAGTCTTTAGAATAAAATCTGAACTTTTTACTGCTATAGAACAAGGGGGGAATTGTCGAAATGTTTCGCAATAGGTAAAATCTCGTTAAGTTTCATAATGAGTACCTGTCTTTACTTAGATTAATATTTCTGGGCCGAATATGAAATTATTTGCGTCTTTAACTTTGATATTAAAAAGCAGTAAACTATATTTGATACTACAATAAAGACATAGCGTAACTTATATGGAAACCAATTTCATTTGACGACTTCCTTCATAAGAATAAAATGTTTAATAGTGTTGGATGGTGTCTGAATGGTGTTTGTTTATAATAATAATATTTTATGAGCACCAATTTTGGTATATCTTTTGATCGTGTTCATTTTATACTAGGAAGATAAAACATTTTTCTTCTCTCTCCTTTTGTATAAAGCTCAGACGATCCTGTTTCCTTTTAAGTAAAAATTATTTCTGCCGTACCAGAGCCTAATAAATTAAAATCCTTATGAAATTACTGCCATAAAGAATTTGTTGTCGCACCGAATTTTCCAGATATCTATGATATTTGAGATATTATTAGACAAAGAATGACAGCCCAAGCATTTTTTTTTTGTTTAATAGCAACATAAAGGTTCATAGCAAAAATTTCACGCATGCAAAAGTTTAACGACGTCTTTCAAATAGTTAAACATACATAATTGAACCAATCTGCAAACTTTAGTGTCGATCTAAAATATGTATACTACAGGCAATAGAGAATTTTCTTCTGCACTAAATAACCTCTTATTTAATTTTTAAATACGTTCAATATCACGTACTGACCCGCCATCTTGACAAAATCCGTTTCGGCCTATATCTCTGTAATAGTAGTGTACTTGAGACCAAAAACGGTAATAACCTTTATTGTAGAAAAATTAATTTCCTATCTTTTTTGTCCAATATTTTGTTTTTCTATCACTTAAGTCGTAAACGGTAAGTGATAGAAAAAAAATTATTGAAGAAGAAGTATAGGAAATTTATTTATCTACAATAAAGGTTATTACCATTTTGCACCTTAAGTGCACGGTTATGGAGGTATAGAACGAAACGGGTTTTGTCAAAATGGCGGCACTTCCGCACAAAATGGAGCACTTGTGCATTTAGGGTAAGTACGTGATACTGAAGCTATTTAAAAAAAATATATAGTAATTTAGTGCATTATGGATAATAGTAATAAGAGCTCCTCTATTGACTATAGTAATATAGTTGGTCTTAAAGAACTAAACTAATACTTTGTTTTCCTTAAGAAGGAAATGTTGGACTCTTAAGATGAAATGGCAGTTTGCATGATATATAGCAAGTGATTAATAGGTAATGTATCCGAGTGTAAGATCTAATAGGCGTTTTGCGGTTCGGTAGCGATTCGTGCCCTCCGGCTATCTACTACAGAATCGAAGTTTACACTAAATTAATACGCATATAGATAAGAATGAAATGAATAATAAATAATAACGAATGCTTGCATGAAACCATTTATTCGTAACTAGCTGGCGCCCGCGACTTCGTCCGAGTTGAAAAAAAAAAAGTAGCTAATCCCTATGTCCTGTACGTCTAAATGTTTATCTACCAAATTTAATGAAAATCAGTTAATTCGTTTAAGAGTTATGGAGGAACATACAACACACATACATACAATACCCACACTTACAGATTTATTATTAGTATTGATTGATATGATAAAAAAAATCTAGGATTTTTTCCCCATATAAGCTTTTGTTCATTTACTTGAATATTATGGTCTCTAAGTTACATAAAGATATTTTAGGACGCAATATTGACAGTCGGTCAAAGATCAGGAAATCGGTCTGTTGCATAAAAAAATATTACATCACTTTTATCCTTTTCTTAGATCTTAACCATATTCTTCCGTGTGACTCTCTTCACTTGTGATGTGGCCTCCCGTCACACCGATAAGATTGACGATACTGTCAGAGAAAGCATTCACAACAGCCGTATACGTGAATGCTAAAGATATTTGTCGAGCTGATACGGTGTCAAGATATTGGATGCAAGTTTATGACTATTGTACCATTATTGCATGCGCGCTCCACGCGACAGATACGGGATAGAGTCAGTTGTTGGAAAAGTTGAAATTTTAATTTTTATCCATATATACAAAAGCAACTTTTATTATTGCTCGCAACTGTCTTTTACGTTTTTAAATGAATGTACAGTGACATAATGATCTGGTCTCTTTTAAGACCGGCGACTGTTTGAAAGCGCCTTCAATTGTAGAACCAAAGCACACGTACGAAATTAGGTTTTAATGTATGTATTATGCGTGTTATGTGAACAATAGGTCTGGGATTCATCATCTTCATATATTATATGTATTTTATCCATATACGTATTTTATCCAAGATATCCTGCGCGTTTGAAAAATCCAATCTCTTTTGACCCTTATATCCGGCAACGCCACCTGATTCATATAACTTTTTACAACACTGAAACTGAAAGAGCCTTACACAACTAATATTATCTTAATGTAACTTTGATTACAGTTGACTTTTGGTAATGTAATGATTATAATTAGGTTTTGCTCCAAAAGAAAACCATATAGGAGTTGTTGAATGAAGTTCGCTTTCAATCATACATAATAATATATAGTCCAGTATCCCTCAAAGGATTTTTTTTCTGATTACTAACAGGCTGAATCTTCGTGAGTAACTTCAGTTTGCCGAGACAAACAACTTTTTTCTCTGCTAAAATTCTCGATAGAGGTAGCTAAAGGAGTTAGCAGCCGTAAAAAACTACCAAGCGTAGGACTGGGAAAACGTGCCACTCAATTTGTAGGTCTATGCGGCCATTTTATTATACAAATGTTTACTAAGCTGCAGACAAAAATCAGCGGATTAGTATACCCATCCCTCCCAAAAACCCACTCCCAATAAATCATAACCGGATGCATGGTTGATGTTGTGATATCAGAGTCTTCGGTTATGGAAACCGGAATTTAATATGGGGTAGACAGTTTTTCTTTAAAAATATCTTAGAATTCATAGTGCTTAGTATGCTATGCACCTTGTAGAAACACCGTTTTGCAACAAGTAGGTTGTTCGACAATATTTTAACCGTTGACGGTTGATACCATCTAGCCCCCTGGTGGCATATCGTTTGCGCCACCGCTTTGCGAACACCTTTGTTTGAAGTTGAAGTACCCAGCAACACAAACAGGAAATGTTTATGGGAATCACAATGGAATTTTTATTATTAGGATTATCATACATTAGCCAAAATAAGGATGGGATGGCCGTCTAAATAAATATCTTAATAATACACTTAAACTACATGGAGATTGTAATTAATTTAATTTTGTTAGAATAACGTTTTAAAAGCTATTATTAGCGACCTGTTCTCGGTTTCGCACGGGTGCTTTTTTCTGCAAATTATGGAGTTACTAGACTACTCGCTGGAATTTATTTCGCTCGAACTGGAGAGTTAACTCGCGCACCAGCATACTGTACAGTCCGTTACTATTAATATTAACGAAAATTTTAACCAGAAATTTGAAAAACTGACCATTTGAAAATCTGAAAAGTAAAGGAACTGGAAATATCCTTATTAATTTTAAAATTCAGATAGCTATGCAAGTTAGCGAAACAAATATAGGCGGACATTTGCAGATACTATATTTCTTCTCACCTAATGGTACAAGTTACAACCGTTAAAACAAAATAATAAAAATAGGAATCTCCATACAAAACTGATCTGCTTTACGCATAGCCTATTCAACTTAAAAAGTGGACAGTTAGGCATAGACTGCCCTGTCTTTGTATAGCTTTAAGCTCAATATAGTACACCTGAAACACTTGGCATCTATCAACTACGGAATCACTTAGAACAATGAAAATTTATAACTTCATTAATTTAAATTTCACTTTAAGTTCTATTTTAATCTGAATTAACAATCTATTAAGGCTGTATGCAAAAAGTAATGAGGTATTGAAACTGGTTCACAAGCGCGTTATCAATAATGCAAAAACCGGTTTGTTGATGAAACTATCCATTCTTAGTTGTTAACGATACTCGTGTTATTGTTAGGCCATTTAGTATTCTTCTGTTAGACATAATACGTTTTCTTCTTATTCTTGCAACCACCGGTCTCCTTCATGGGTAAAATTCTGTAGCTCGGACATAATCTGCGTATAGAAAAAAATATAAAAAATACACATTTAGACGCAACTTATTTTCAATCAATCAATATCAATCAATCAAAACATTTATTTGAAACTTAGTTACATGATAGATAACAAATAACAATAAAACAAATAAGAAAAATATGAGTTACAAGTTACAAATAGGTCCCTCTATGCCAGCAAAATACTGAGTATTTTCTTATTTTCTCAACGGTAAGAGAGTTACAAATAAATTTCTTAAATCCAAGCCCCTATTAAGCTGCGTGCCTTAATCTTAGCTGGATTTAGAAAGCAAGCGAAAGTGGTAGTACGCAGTGCACCTTCGATAACGTAATGTGGCAAAAATTTCAACAATACACCGCTTGTGTTGCCACAGGCTATTGCCTTAAAATACTACGTGGACTATCTCGCTGAACTTATCGCGTTTGTACGCTACATTTGGATAAACCGACAAATTATAATACGTACATACTCGTTTTGCAAATGGTTTTAGCGTCGAGCGTCGTAATTACATACTTGCTTGCTTAGTCCGCTGCAAAAATTGCCCTCTTGACCTGCTGTGCAAAGGTAGGGTAGGGTCCGTGTACTTTTGGGTCCAAAACTTATTCAGTTCCATTGGCGATAAAACAAACAATTATCTTTACAAACTTTTCACTTGTTAATTAAAATATTTTTAAATTACCTGCTACTAAAGTTGGACGTGGCATAAGTTTCATCAAAATTGATTCAGTAGTGTTTGCGTGTAAGAGTAATAAACACCCATACATTTCATTCTCACAAATTTCACATTTAAAATATCAGTACCTACATTAGTTTATGCAATTATGTGGAAATATATAATTGTTATAATATAATAGAAATGCAATTAAAATTATTCATTTTCAAAGGTGTTGATTTATTCGCGAAACTTAACCGTAGTTGTCACTTTAACTTAACTTCATTAAGTTTTATCTAAGATCCGTGAAAGTTATGTTCGCTTATTCGATACGTCTTTTCTCCGCGTTACAATGTAATGATATTGTTAATGCTCGTGATGTTAATTTTATTATAATAGAACAAAATAAGATTTATTCAATAAAATCTAGAAATACGTTGAAATTAAAGCAAATATAAAGTAATATCAATAAAATGTTTATGGGTGTGAATAATAACAACGTGCATAATATTGCGCGCTGAGTATATAATCACTGCGTTTTATGCTGCACTGGTATTAAGGCAGAAGCAGACTGGATATAACATTCAGTTTATGAGTAGCTTTGTATGTTTGTGTTATACATATAATCATTGGTGTTACTTGGGTAATAAAAAATAAACAAGACAGCTTTTAACTTATTTCTTAAAGACTTAGGTAAAAGAAACTCTGCTGTTAACTATGCAAGGTATGAGCTTCAATTACATTGCAAATTGAGATGTGATTGAACTTTTTGTGATTCTGGTGTTGTCCGAGACAAATTCGCATGAAAATATATTTTACTAGCTCGATGGCGTTATCAAGATACCGGTAGATACCGTGAAGCGCATTCAATACATACAAACAAACGAACAATAAAATCTTTCCTCTTTATAATATTAGTATAGATTAGTATTGATTGATTGATGTGGCGTCTATCTATAGAGCCACTGTCATCAAAGACATTGGATGTCTATGCTAACATGGGAGACAAAGGCTTGAGTGCAGGATCATATAATACATTATGTAAATGTTACATAAAAAATTATCTTCAGTCCTTCAGTTGATCTCGTTAGGGCGCTTTCTACGACATTAACGTTTTTGGTAGCAATACCATTTCCGATTGGGTAATTAAGTTCACTTTCACGTTGTCTTCAATTAAATTATACATTTATAATTTATTGGTTAAGTGTATTGTTTGAGTTGATTTATAATTCAATTAGTTTGCCAGTGTGTAATTAATTTGACACTCTAAAAATATGTGATCTCAAGCTGTTTTCTCTGTCAGATAGGCACGTAAATCTCTCCCAAGTGTCTCTTAACATGTGTTTATAATTAAATTTCCTTTTTAATATTATGTGGATAACATTTATTAATTTACTTTTTTTTGAATATAAAAAACTATAGCTGTTGCACGCGACTGTGTCCCGTACGTCTAAATGTTTATCTATCAAGTTTCATGAAATTCATTCGTTTAATTTAAGAGATATGGAGGAACATACATA
Source organism: Synanthedon vespiformis (assembly GCA_918317495.1). Lineage (NCBI taxonomy): Eukaryota > Metazoa > Arthropoda > Insecta > Lepidoptera > Sesiidae > Synanthedon > Synanthedon vespiformis. The sequence goes on from OU906964.1 coordinate 5,382,506, forward strand.
CAATACCTACACTTACAGATTCATTATTAGTATTGATCTATAGTCTATGTTACTCGCTGATATATCTTTCTATAGGTGAAAGAATTTTCCTAGCTCTACGTTCCACTGGGTCGAGTGCAGCCAAAGTTCCCCCGACTGGTGATTGCTTGGGTGTCTCCGTTGGCGTTAGCCTAGCCAGCGCAATGGCTAGGCTGCTCTGGGGTGGATCGGAGTTGTTGCCTTGGCAGAGCCCGGTCCACCCCGCTCAAAGGGCAAGGAGGCACCGGGGAGTTTTAGTGGGTAGGGGCCAGTTCTGCCTGCAACGTGTGCACGCGGAGTATGCTGGTCGACCCGCACATACTCCTGCTCCTAGCACAGACCCCTGCTGCCTAGCCAGCGGCAGGAAGTCAGTAAACGGATCTCTCCTCGTTAAAAAAAAAGGGTCGAGTGCAGCAAGTTGATATTTGGCTGTGCCATCCCAAAGGTGGGAGTAATGCTCCATGCAAGATCAAACTGCGACTTATACAAAGATAGGAGCTGTCCAGGCGTAAAGTATCGCTTCACCCTACAGGATGCCCAGCTTATTCATTTAAAATTATTTTTATAATTTATTCAAAACTTATTCAAAACTTATGCTTCTAAATTTTCTAGCACATGTTACTTTCCCTAAAGGGCGATCGATTCAAGGGGTATCGCTTTACGTATCGATCTTTCGTGCGATGAATAATTCAATGTTGTTGACTACATATATCTGTTTATAAATGCAAGTATCTATTATACTACGGCTTGAATGTAAACATTAGAATTGTATTGAGCTATAAATGATTAAAGCTGTTATGAACAGAAATATTTCGTATTCATTAAAGTAATATCAGATTTGTATTACTATGAATGTATGTACGAATATAACTAAAAAGCTGTCATTGACTCTTACACTTATCAAAAATAGATACTTATTGCATGTTTTGGTATCAATATGAGTATTTTTGTATACAATGTGCGCATAGTGCATATTTAAATGCAGTTTACTTACAATAATATTTTAATAGTCGAAAGCTGCCAGTATTGTCTATTTAAGGGCATGAGTTAAGCCATAAGCTTAGAAAAGTGGCTTTTACAATGCTTTCCAACAGTTAAGATAATTGCTTTTCACACTTTATCAAATAACTAGTTGACCCGGCGAACTTCGTACCGCCTCAGAATAAAAACCCGTTCCATGTATGAGAGATGAAATGTATGACAGAATATTTTCGTATATTCGGGACAAAAACTAGATCCGTGTACTATTATATAACACGACATTTTTTATACCTTTTAAATTTAACTATTTTTAACCCCGCTTTGTAATTCTATGGGAGCCATAACCATTGCACAGGCTCTATATTGTCACTGGGAGCTATAATTCAGCCGGAACGTTCAGCGGTCCACGAAGTGGCTTTCGTGTGGTAATCTTGATCAGTATTAGCGAGTCTATAATTCAAACTCCGGGCTTTATGCAATTACGGCACGTGGACCAGGAAAGATCTTGTAAGAGCAAGTTTAATTGATATATAATAGCAGCGTTAACTTTCAGATGAGAATAACGATTTAAATCAATGGCGCGCTCTTGTAATTGCGTCTTAACGTTGGGCATTAATTATAATTTTAGTCTTGTTAACACCGAATGAGCCGTGCCCCCCATTCTAGGTACTAAATTTATGATTGCATTAAACAAGAAATTGCAATAAAGTCTTTTTTGATATCCGTGTCTGTGTATTATTATGTTTGTAATTGTATCTGTCCGTGGAATCGTAGCTCCCATAATTAGAAATTAGAAGCTAGAATTATAAAGAAATAAGAAACATTGTTCCTATTTGTGGAGAATTATTTACTTGTGCAATCGTAGCTCCCAAACGAATCATTATAATTTATTTTAATCAGGTTATTTTTTGTTTGAAAGCTTTTTTTGTTTATACGTTTGAAGACTATATCAGCCCATTTCCTATTTGACGAAATTATTTTTTATAGTAACTGTAATTTTTTTTATACTTTTACTTCGAGAGTATTTCCATTACATGATACCTTGACCTGATGTCGCAGTATCAAGTAGTCTGCGGGATACTAAACTCCTTAGCAGAAGATTGCATTAAGATATTTTTTTTATTAGAGATGTGTTTGGTCTTGGCTAACATCCAGATAAGAAGATGGTGTAGCGAAGAAGAGGCCTAAGAAAGATCGAGCTCAACCAGAAGATGCCTATTCATCCGTACTTTGAAAGTATCTAGTTTGTCGATAAATAGTTACTAGCATTAGGGCCTCTTTCACCATGTGTCAAGTAGGGTAACCGCCATTTAAAGTCACCGATCATCGGAGATGATAGTGCTGATATGATATACATTTGTTTGTACAGTAAAAGTCCCAAACATTAAAAAGAAAATAAGAAAAAATATTCGCCTATTGAAGGATGCAGTAAAACGAGTGCATAATTTAATAAAACATAAAATTATTTCTAAGTAATTAATCAACACTACTTGTAGTTTGTGAAAGAGGTCCTTAATCTTACAGTGTACCTAATTAATTGGCTAAAATATTATGAATTTATAAAGCAGGCAGTTGAGTGAGTTCGCTACTTACCGAATGTTGCTAATTTTGTAATTTGTTCACATGCGTCTGGTGTAAGTTAGAACCCAAAGGCTGTATATTTTGACGCCCCTTTATAATCTTACCGGCGAAAACCTGCCATTACTGGAGCAACTCGCAGTAATTATATTGCTTTTAGTTTCTTCCCGTTCGAGGCTGTAAACCTCAGTTTGTTTTCATTTTGGACAAGAATTATGGCCGTTTTGAAATTGCTATAATTTTGCATTCACTGCTCTTGAAACATGCATCAATTTATTTTATTTTACAATTCGTAATTGACGAGTCAAGATCAAGTTTTTAAGTTTATTGAGTAAGCTTATGTTAAAAGTCTTACCATCTTGTTTTAATATGTTTAAAATATTATTATGTGTTCTTCATCAAAGGTAATATTAATATTAATAATATTAATATTTTAATAACTCTTATGTTTATTTTACATCTTCCTTTTTTGGAGATTTTTTTATTTGATTTTTTTAAATTATTAAACACTAGCTGGTGCCCGCGACTTCGTACGCGATGATAAATTAAAAATATAAAGGCAATTACAACGCTTGACAACTCGTTGCTCTAACACATTGGCCAGGCGTTAGTTACAGTTTTATATTTTAGATAATCCCTCGGGAACAATACTTTTTTCCTGGATGTGTTCATTCTGGTGTCCCAGATAACGTGTATGCAAAATTTCATGGTGATCGGTTCTGTAGTTTTGGCGTGAAAGCGAGACAGACAGACAGACAGAGTTACTTTCGCATTTATAATATTAGTAGGATTAATAAAAATTGGATTTTTTTGTTGTTATAATAGGTTCAATTTCTAGTTGCAACATTGGTTTTGATTTTAGTACAAGGTCGGTAAGTACCGGATAAAGTATCCGGCCGGCGGCATTGTGTTCATTTCCTGTCGCACCTCGATTAATTCACTTTTTACGATTTATTACTTCTTAATAATGACACAATATTCCGGCGACAAATTGACAAAACTGTTAGTTCAGTTTCACTATTGCACATTGAACGATTCGATTGTTTGATCAGCTTTATGGCGTTTTACTAACTTTATAAAACTAAGTAAGTATATAAATAAATACTAATAATAAATCTGTAGGAGTCGGTCACGGAGTAATTTACTTTGTTTTCAGAAATATCGTGTATATAGGCTCTATACATGATACTGAAACTAAATTGACGGTTTTTAGAATATTTTTCTGTATGTATATATATATATATATGTATGTTCCTCCATAACTCTTAAACGAATTAACTGATTTTCATGAAACTTGGTAGATAAACATTTAGACGTACAAAACACAATATAGGCTACTTTTTCTTTTTCAACACGGACAAAGTCACGGGCGCCAGCTAGTAAGCAATATAACGGAACTCTTGTTGCTATAACACTTTGGCCAGGCGTTAGTTAGTTAATTTTTCATTTGATTTGAAATATTTTCTGGATGAAAAAGTACCATGAAAAAATATCCTATGTAATTTCCTGTACCCTGACAACGTGTATGCAAAAGTTCATGATGATCGGTTGAGTAGTTAAGACGTGAAAAGGCCACAGACAGACAGACAAACTTTCACATTTATAATATTAGGATGCATTGGATGCGAAGCGCAGAGGACCTTAAATTTGAAATCCTTATCAAACTGCTAATATTTACAACAATTAGCCTTATTATGTATGTAGTTCCGTTATTTCTCATATGGTCACACTAGTCGGTTCTAGCTCGGTGACTTCAGCACCGTTGTAATGAGACATGCACAGATAATGATAGAAAGAAATTCCGTTTGTTTTCCATTTGAGCAAATCATTGATAATTGTCTATTTAGGATAAAATTTAGTAGTGGTAGGGCACTATGTGTTGTTGTGTTTCGGTGAGTGAGTAAGGGATGCCAGAGTTCATTACCCCCCCCCCATCCCTCCCTTATCCTTAATCCTTGTATGGTCGGCAGCGCACTTGTAGCACTTATGACGTTGCTTGTGTTATAGGCGACGGTAGCCACATACCATCAAGTGGACTGTCAGCCTGTCTGTCGACCTTAACATAAAAAAACAAAAATGAAAATTGGAATAAAAAAAATTGTGTTAAATATTGCTTTTTTGTCATTCTCGAGTCCAATTTACATAATTTCTGAAGTAAATGGATATCTGAAGGATGTTAACCACTGATCTGTTCGTTAATAAAATCGAACAAACGATGTCTAAGTAAGTAAATGAATTGTACATAATTACAATTTATCCTACTATACATTCTAGATTCAACACATTATAAATTCTAGATTGCACGTTCGACATGATTTCCAAATTGTTTTTGTGTTAAATTTTTCAGTGGGTGTCTACATTTTGTAATTGTTAGCATATTTGCGTGTGCGTTCTAATATATTGTTAAATGATGGAGAGATAATTTTTATTTATGATCCATTTATGCATTCAATAGCTATTTCTATTCTCTACCATTTGGACACACACAACATAAAGCGTTTCATATTTGCATTCCGGCCTCACAATCAGATGGTGACACGCGATTTGTATAACTGTCGTCAGTTTCCATGGCTATTTTACTTTCCGCACATTACCCATTGACCTCAGAATCCGTCGCTTTCTCCCTTATCTCCTGTAATATTATTGTCATAAGCACCGGTTGTCGTTTCTGATATTTATATAATCTTTAATATAATTCTGCGCCGCACCTTTCGACCTGTCGTGATGTTTACCTCCATTAGTTTTAATTCTAAAAATTGTTCTCGTGTCTTGTTAGTTATCTCTTTATCTGACTCGGTACTCGGTAGTCGTTAATCTCAAGCTGAATATATTTCTTTGTGTTTATTTTTCTACAAAAAATGCCAAATTAAGTAATTGGAATCAGTCACTTTGTGTATAGTAAGTATATTTATAAAACACACCTTCATTTTTTGTATACAAAAAATACAGATGTCCTTAATCTATACCTACTTATAAAATCGTTTGTCCTGGCTGACTATAAACACACCGCCAAAACTACTAAGTCTAGAAAGTTGAAATTTGGAACCTAGGTTTATTTTATAACGTAAGCATCCGCAAAGAAAGTATTTTTGCAAATTTCAACTCCGTGCGATGCCGGGTGAGGGTCCCTAGTAAAGAATATAAATTCCGTTTGAATGGATGCGTTGTGTGCTTGTTAAATTACAATAGATGTTTTATGTTTTCATAATCTAAATATTGTTTAAACCGTCTTTCTTGTCTGACATGTCCTGTATGTCCTGTCCTGTCGTTCCTTTAAAGGTTTTCCTTTCTAACAAGCACCTAGTTATTCCTGAATAGTGTATTCTGTATAAAGTGAAATCCCTGTCGGGTGGTAAACGTTCATTTTGCCACGTCTCAGTGTCGTGACGGTGTCACTACGGTTTTCGTTATCAGTCGCGCGATCGTCGCCTTGCATGCTTTTGCTACTATGCATTCTAGAACAAGTTTCACTACATATTTTTTTTTACCTTTTTTTGTAATTAGTTACACTTATGTAAAAGTTGTAACATTAAACATCTTGAAGAAGAGAATGTAATTTAGATAAACAATCTATAAGCTTCCTTATTCCAACTGGCAGTAACTAGTTTTTTATATAACAATAATCGCTCCCTTACAGCAGACCACCGTGAAATCATAGCACGTGTGCTGTTGTGTTTTGATACTAGGGCCCATTTCCCAATCTTCTACTTATCTATTATCCTTTAAACTCAGGTTAGCGGGGCACTTGCATGTATGGCGTTAAAAAAACTTAGAATTATTAGAAACTACGTCTAAATGTTTATCTACCAAGTTTTATGAAAATCAGGTTATTCGTTTAAGAGTTATTGAGAAACATACACCTACACACAATACCTCCTCTACACATTTATTATTAAGTTTTATTATTATTAAGTTAAGGAAAAAATACATTATTTATGAAAGTATCCTTGGGTCCTTATTTTTGAAAAACATCTAGTTAATTTTGTTTTGCAGATTTTTTTTATTTTCTATTACTCTCTGCATCTTACGATTCTTGTATTTGCAAGTTCGAGTAATGGTAGTATTTCAAGTGGCTAGTGAAATGTTTTAATCCAAAGCTTTCGACTGCGATTTGTCTTAACGAGCCGTTCAGCCAAATCGTGCTCAGTTTTCTCCCTCGTTCCTTAAATACGATAGGCATGTAAATTAAGGAGTTAGTTATTCAATACCGCATTGATATTGAAGTAGGAACTTCGTCACTTCCTGCATGATTTCATCACTGAGTTACACATCTTTATGTAACCGCATATGGAGTTGTTTAGTTTATGACAGTTTACGATTATGTTCGATTTGATATATATTTATTATGAGCGTATGCCGTTTGATGGGCACATTTGCATTTGTTGCAGCTTTCACTGTCTTTGTAATATTTTTGTTCTACATTATTGTCCTATTGTTTCCATGTATGTTGTATAGGAATAAGAGTAGGTATACATAGTTTCAGACTACGTTCATTATGAATGTTCCTTCGTTTTGATTTATGTTTTTTTTTGTAGATTTGATGGGATCGCCTAGATTTGTGGATTGATGCATGATCGATGGGATAGGGCTACTAGCCCTTAAATGCCGATTTAGCAAGAAATTATTTACAAGCTGTAAAGAAAATTTCCACAATTATTATTTATGGTGTGGTAGCTTATTAAATTGAATTCGATTATTAAAGTCGCTTTCCACGTCTGTATGGCCGCTAACTCCTCCTAAACCACGCAATGAATTTTGATACGGTTTTCACCATCAATTAGATAATTATTACCGGAATTTTTATATACATATTGATTTTTTCCTGAGCGAATCCGGGAGCGGGTTGCTAGTACTATAATATGAACGTTATACTATCACACATGAACATATATATTTTTATATTCTCATTTATAACCGCTGTTTATAACATTGAATTTTATTTTATCATTTCCTTAAATTAACGTAGAGGGTACAATATCATTTGATCCTTGTAAATAGCTGCTTTCACCTGTTTTGTAATCTTTTTATTACTCATAAAAGCGTATTTCATTGCATTATCTCTTATTTTTTATCATTTCATACGTTTACATCGGTATGCTTTATGCATAATAACAATATTCGAGATATACGTCCTTTTTATTGTGTCTTACAGCGAAATATTTAATAACACTTTATTGTTGCAATTGGAGATTTTTCTCGGAATAATCTATCAAGAGGATTTTTTATATTTTAAAATATTTATAAAACCTTTTTAGATAAAAATCTCGAAATGCTGTTTCTCGTCTTTGCACTTCGTTCAGTTCTGACTTTCTGAGTACCACTGAGTTTAAAGAAAAACGTTTTTTTTTTATTTAATCTTCAGTTTTGCGTTACACTGTTTACGATCATTTATTTATCTGATCGGTTACTGTCAGCTCTTGTGGTTGCTAAGCATGCCTTTGTTGTTTCCGTACTTATACCTAAAGTAAGCATTTTGAACTTAAAGCCAGAATCTTAATGTCTGACTTCTAATCTCAACACCGATAAATTGACTCTTGAAATTTATAACCGAAAGAAAAGTACAATAAATTATAGGGTTGTTATAACTTTTTCCAAAGCCCACGTGTTCAATATCACCATAAGCCATAAATACATGGTACAAAGGCATCGACTAATGCGAAAGTGGTTGCCCTCTCGACTCATGATTTAGCTTCCACACAGTGCTAGGTGTTGTCTGCTGTATGGTACGCAAAAATGACCAATTTTATAAAGAACTAGGGGCCCGCCTCCGGCTTCGCACAGATGCATTTTTTTTTAGAAAATTATCCATTGTGGTTTGTGGCGGAGGACGTTTGTGTTTCTCTTTCTATTATGTTATCTATGTATGTTTTTATAATTTATGTCCCTTGTTGCAAATAAAAAATATTCTTATGTAAGTACTAAGTACATCGCGTTGATCGTTCGTCCCATTAGTGAAAAACTGAAAACCGTATCAAAATCTTTTCATCAAAATTATTTGAAAGATGCCAAAAAAATTTCGGGGTTTCTTCTCAGGATCGTCATCGTTTCGGCTTTTTTCGCTGAAGCCCTGGATTTAAATTTATAATTACTATATAAATTTATAATTATAATTTATAATTCATCAACAGTTCATAATACCTATTCTATGACAGCTTGTAGATTTTAAACTAAATATTTTTCTATGTAAATTTCTATGTAATCTATGTGCACAGTAGTATGTGCATATGTTAGTGTACAGTTTAAAAATGACGCACACTGAAGTGTCTCAGTTTGCAAGAGTGTTCCTGTATAATAATATCTTTTTTTCTGATTTATTCTGCTGACTATACAAAGAAAGAGACGGGATTTCTCCCGTGTCGCGTTCGACGTTTCGAATGTTTGTTTAGAATTTGTGACTTTTGTCTGTGAAGGGAAACAATAGTTTTGTTTATCGATTTATTGTAATGTCTGCCTTCTGTACCTAATTTATTTCAAAATTTATGATACATTTTGTTATTTTATATAAATTTTATTTAATTGTGAACCAGCTAGTGCATGCGACTTAGTCCGCGTTGAAAAATAACGCTATATTATGTAAAGCAATTGACGCGACATACATTATACTTTTGCAAAGGATATTTATTTTTAAATGTCTGGAGCTTACTGCTTCGCCCTCGTTGAAAATTAAGCCTTTGTCGATCCCGAAATTCTATTTTACTGTGATTTAACTATTGATGGAAGATTTTTTTTAAAATCGGACGAGAGTTGCGTCAACAAACAAATATTCAAACTTTACCTCTTTATAATATTAGAATAGAAATAAAATTCCGACAATTAGTTAATTGAATTGCTTTTTTTATTGTTTCAATATATCAAGTTTTGAAATATCGGAAGAAACTCGATATTTCAGAACTTTCAAGAAAAATATGTTCAATATTCGATTTTGCGCGATTACAGTTTTAATCTTTTGTCACGTAACTTGTAAATTAGTAATATTTGAGTTTTAAATTTTGAAGAATCGTATGTCAGAATACAAAAATAAAACTAAAAGCGCTCTTAACTGAGGGATGTTTTCTATATGTCATTCAAATTGGTATTTACCGACCTATTGAATTTTCTAAATTTTACTTGAGATCCGTCGCTTTAAAGGAGTAATTACACCTACATGTTCTAATGCATCAGTGAATAATTTAAGTAACTGTACGATGACCTATCCAGACCTCACGTTACTCAACAAATTGTCTGCCAAATAGGTATTGTAGATAACGAATGACATGTTTGACGCCATCATCTCGCTACACCGACTACGTGACTTATTATATTCTGTGAAGTCAAAGTGAACTTACCACACGTGTAAAACTTTCTCTAATAATAACATGGCCACGGTATTATCATGCTACGATTGTAATAATACAGTAGGCATTGACACCTTTATCTACTTTTCGCGCTTCGAATATAATGCAATTATTCAAAATTCTCATGTAACAAGAATTACTCAGAAATTGCGTATGCACTCCCTTTCTTTCCTCGTCTTTCCCCGTCTTTCCCTCTTAATTTCTTCAATTCCTACGTGATCAAAAACAGCTATACTGCTCCATACCTCTGCTGGTCATCCTATCTCGTGGACTGTAAGCACTATAACTGTGTCCTATTAATAAAAAAAGCTCTCCAGAAAACTGCTTTAACTCGTTTTTTTTAGGAATTGATGGTTGCAAACTTTAAAAAGTTTACATTGAATGAGTACCCATGCTTAATTTTTTTGATTACACATTCTTTTAAATATTGGAAATGGGAATCTTAACAGTTCAGGGCGGGTACTGAAAAGAAAATCGCCCTGAATTCTGTGGTTTAGAAGAACTTAAGAAACAGACAGAGGCTGACAGCTACTTTATTTTATATGTTATACTTTGAATTATTATATAATGGGTATTATCTAACTGTCTTAACTGTATTTATCACAAAATTTCTAAATACGCTTAAATCTCTCCAGACTTGACGATGTTCAGTCATTTAAAAGTTCAAACGTGACGTAAATTGCACAATCTCTGTCAATTCTGTTCGAATAAAACGATTATTCAAACGAACATAAAGAGAGAAATTATGTTAAACATCAAACGTACGTTTAAATTTACACGTTGGACGTGACACTTACATGTTAAGCGACGGGCACAAGACCATAGGCGTGGTTGAGACACCATCGATCGAACAATATGACAGGTGAAACGTAAACACACGCCTGAACGGGGAAGTTCAATAAATAAACATATGCGACGGCGACTCTCAGCTTTACCTATAAGACATTCTTTCTGCACTGACTTGAAATCACCAATCGGTTAGTTTTCCACCAAAGCGGAAAAATTCAAAGGTCCTCAACACATCTTTAATATTACAAATAATTTTGTATAAGTGTCTGACATTTTATCACTTGCAAAACAGTTAAATGTATGACACGCAACAATTGATTAAAGTATTTTTTTTTTAATTAATTGAGTAATCTTTCACACTAAAAAACCGAAATTACTTTCTTATCAACCCAATATTAATAAATCGGATGAATCCATAGACAAGAAACATTGAAAACAGTGTGTGCAATTGTTTTATCGAAATTAAGGTGTGGGTTTAACCGAGAGCTTGAACAAATATGTATTTGTAGCTACAACCCATTTTGCTCGTTGATCTCTCAACCCAGCTATTTATGCAAGCAAAATAAACTTTGCTACTTAGATATTGCATATTCATTAAAAGACTGTTTGCTATGAATGATCTCTGTTCGCCCACTGACTCCGGCCCGTGTTGTGAAATGCCACCATAACTAAGATGTTAATCTCTTATGATAATAATTACTTTTATTGTTGCAGGTATGTTTCACAAGTCGCGAAATAAGGGTCATTTCGAAATAAGGTAAAAGAGAAAAAAATAATAAAGGCGCATGCTGATTAGATCATATTGGCTTGTTCTTACTACAACATTTTTTCAGTCAAGTCGAGTGAGAGTCAAGTGAATGTCAAAACTGAAGTATGTTCATATTTTTATTCGAAAAATAATAATAATTTTTTTACTAGTTAACCAGATTTTCCCGTGACGTTGCTATTCTAAATTCTGCACGTTATAATATATAAATAAACTAATATACATAAGTATATATATTACTGTAAAGTTTTATCAAAATTATTTAGTATTGGTTTTTGCATTTAATATTCTCACAATCGTTCGGAAGTATTTATATCTTTTTATATACGTCGGCAGGCAAGATGATGGGTTCACGTCTTGATGGTAGATGGCTATGGCTACCGTCGTCCATAAGCACAATCAGTAGGATAAGTAATAGAGGAGGGTGGGAAAATAAATTCAATAATGTCTTAAACTCACTCACTGAAACACAAGAAACATCCAAGCTGTTTTATCACGAACGTCTTCTGTGAGATGGTTGTAATTACCGTCGGATAAATTGTAGTGTGCTCTGATACTTATAATACTACATAATATTAGTTAGACTAGCAGAACACAGAATAGATAAGACTGATTTTCAGGTACCAAACTTACCAAGTCAAGTCAAATTTTCTTTTATGTTCCAACTTACTCCGATAATATGCCGACTTACCTTTAATTAAAAAAATATTCGCTTTAAGCGTAGCGAATGTTTCGCCATAGTGTTACGAAACCTTTACAATTATAAAGAGTTCAACAAAAGTAATGATGGTATAATTGTCGAACAATAAAGTATTGTGGTAGGTTGTTATTGTCATTGCTTGTCGACTATTGTTTTTTAGATTGAACCACTTAGATAATACTGTATCGAATTGAAGTTACAAGACCAATTTTTGAGCCCTTGTAAATGAAAGTAAAAGGTCAATTTTAACATATTGAACTAGAAAGTTTATTGTGCGTATTTTTTGGTGTATTTTTATAAATGTGAAACTATTGTTTGTGCTTAAACTTTTATGTTGAAATATTCGAATATAGATCAGTGGCTGCTGACTATATGTATTCTGTATTGTGCCCCTATATACATTGTAGTTTATTTCGATTAATTTCGTATAAACGTGGCAACAAGTGAGTTGACGTTCTGTCCCTAGCGAAGTTTTAATATTTACAGAAAGCATTAATGAAGCATTTATTCAGAAAAAATAGATTATGTGAATTAACATGAACAAAAAAGGGGTCAATGAAATTAAAAAAATATTAATAATAATAATAATAAAGGAATTCTTTAGAAGCAAAGAGTCACCTACAAGTTTGTTACCTTTCGGTTAACTATGATCATGAATGAATAGTCAAATATGTTAATTTTTTACGAGCGCTCTTCATGTCCAAATTAGCATGTTAATTTTCAATTAAAATTCAGTTTGAGTGTGCTTTTGGATTGTGAAATGAAATGTAAATTCGGCGTAATTACTGAGCACGTTGTGCGATAATGTCGATAATACAAAGAACAGTGAATAGTGTAGTGCACGACCGACGAATGATTTGCATCTAATTGAAGGGCCCCAAGATAAATTGAACGTTTCCCGTCTATAATGAAACGAAGTTTGTACAAGGTCATTGTTACTTTTTCAATTTTATAACCAACTATTTCTGGAAAATAACCTCTGAGTTACGTAGTCGTCTATTTGATATTTTTGCATCGTGACAGAATAGATTTGTTAAGTGGCTTAGGAACTAAATCGAGGCGCCTTTCTAGCTCAGAATTCTAATTTTGGAAATGGGTTCCGAAGCCCAAATGGAGGCAAAGATTTTTACTATAAAAAACAATAAAGCTCGCAAGTATTTAGACACAATTTATTTAGACTCTAAAGACTCGCATAAACACGTAGACTCTAAAGTTTAGAGAGTAGTGTAAGTACATCTTTAAAATGAAGGTGAGATTGTGGATAACTTTGCTTACACATATGGCTCTTGTAGCCCGCTTACCCCATATTTGATACGGCGATAGCTACTCCGGATTTGTTGAAATCGAAGGATTAAACTTTATGCTGTAGTCACACACGAGACGAGTAGCGAGTCAAGTGTACTCTACAACATTAACCTTGTATAATGTGTTTGATACCAACCATTAAGTATTGCTTTAAATTTCCAATCATCGTTAATATTTTAAAATTATTGTGAGTTTTATTTGTTTTTAAGGTAATAAGCGGCTGTGTAGTGACTGAATAACATGGCTTCTCTATTCACAGATAATAATAAAATGTGATATGGAAAAGGTAATCTGAACGCTGGACATTTTTGACGCATACTTAGCAAAGTGTTTGACAGCGTTTCAGTCAGAGCTTCATATTTGAATTTTTGATTTTGGTAGTCAGTAATTACATAACTACTACGATTTCATTAGCTTAAGATTTATTTCGTTTCGAGATTTATTGACGATTTCGTCAGCTATATTATGTCTATGTCTATGTCATTACAGTCTATGTCCAACAATAACTTCTTACAAACCAATGAGATTAGTTTAAATATTTATCCTTGTAGTCGTAGTTTCAAAAAAAACTACTTTTTCAAAGATTATTCAGGGTCCATTTTTGTGTGTTTATAACCTTAAACATTTGTGTTTTTTTTATGTTAAGAGAAACATAACATAACTAACGTGTTATCGGTATAAAAATATATCTTTAAATTTACATTTCCACATAATATTTGATGTAGTTAACCTCCTACATGACCTGTTTCGTTGGGCACATTGTCTTCGTATATCTTTGATAGTAGGACAACACCTTTACAACCGTTACGATTGATTGCATTCGCATTGTACCATGACGCCCCCGACACCGCACCGGGTCGATTCGATCGATTGGACCCTGTTGTCCCCACAATTTGAATGGGTACCGTTAAATTGTTGGTTCCTATTCTCCGCCTATACCTCCGGCGATTTTATCATCTTAAAATGAGACACTTATTTCGTAATTTCGTTACAATGTTTCAATGTTTAGAGTAAGTATAAAATTTAATGTTTAGACAAAATTTCACTTTCTTATTTGTTACTAGCTGGTGCCCGCGACTTCGCCCGCGTTGAAAGTAAGAGATGTGTAGCGCCTGACTAAAATATGTGTAAAGCAATATAACGCTTGACATATTTGCTGTTTCAGGGGTTGTATCTTTATTTTTAGTAGATAGCTTGTACCCGCGACTTCGCCCGCGTTGAAACCTTCCTCTTGAATCACTCTATATTAAAAAAAAACGACATCATAGGGACATACAGACGGGAAGCGACTTTGTTTTATACTTGTAGTGAGTAGTGACATTGGTCGGCTCCTCTCACAACATTTACTGGAAAGTTCAGAACTTAGTGTTGTTAATTAAAATATCATTTTTAAGTAAGATGCTACATGAGCTGTGTATGTGGATTTTCATCCAATCTCTCAGCTAAATACGAAAGAAATAGACACAAATATCCAAACATCACAAACTTTCACATTTCAACTAAAAAGGAACCTAATTCTCAAGAGGTTACTTACCTTAAACAAAAAAAATTTAATTAAATATTTTTTTAAAGTTAGAAGGGAGCACATAATAAAAAACATAATGTTATCATTGGTTTTAGTTGTAAATAGATATTGAATTTATTATTAAAATGAACAAATAAATTCATTAAATATTTATCATGAAATATTGCTACATTTTTTCGAGAATCTTGATTACGTTTTATATTGACTGAAGATAAATAAGAATACTTGTGGCAATGCATTATTTTTGCAATAGGTCACCGTTCTCACACATTAAAAATTCGTTCTTCACACAAGCAAGAGGCGAAGGATTGCGAGAAATGACGAGACAATGCTCGTGGGTTATCTCGTTTGGGAATATGATTGTTTACACGGAATTAGGTCTTTGAAATCCATTGCAACGAAGATTGTTATATTAAAAATTCTTTTAAGTGTCTAAACTAGATAACTTTTGCTTCTTTAAAAAGTAGGTATAAATGTCATGGATGGCCGGAAAGCCGAGGCCCAATGGAGATGCAAGTTTGCTTCCGATCCTATAGGAAATTTATTTGTCAGTACTTTTCTACAAAAAACTCTCAAATTCCCTTTGCTTCTTCTGTATACTTAATGCTATTTACTTAATGAAATTTCAATCAATCGCATACTAATCATACATACATTGGTATAGTATAATATAGTATAGTATAGTAGAAATTGGAGCTACATATATACCCATAATATCAGGCTGAAATAACAATAATAATTTGTACTCCTCGCGCAAGTTAATTTTAGTTACAAAGCCGGAATACATTATCAGAAAGTGTTATTACCGTAAAATCCAAGCATAAATTTATATGAAACAGCAGATATATAAGGGCGCAATTCCGATAGGTTCTTTCACTAACGCATTATGCTATTGGAACATCGAACGTCCGAGTTATAACACGGAAATGCGCCGACGCAACGCGTTCGAAAACGGGAAGCGCAGAGTAATTGTAACTCGATATAAATGTAAAGATAACGTCTGTTTAAGGAAGGATAGTTCATTGCACACTTTTCTCGATTGTCCCATTTAAGTTTTAGTGTATCTCAATGCCTATGCACGAACGATTATATCTGTATCTGAATTATATCAGTCTAGCTGGTGCTCGCGACTTCGTCCGCGTAGAAAAGTATAAAACGCCATCTACCGTATATTGGATAGATGGCGCTATATCCCGGGCCAAGCTGCTAGTAACTATTTACTTTTATTTTAGATTTCCCGTAGGAATGAAGCATTTTCCCGCGGTAAAAAGTAGCCTATGTTCATCACGGATAATGTCGGCTTCTAATGGTAAAAGAATTTTTCAAATCGGTCCAGTAGTTTCGGAGCCTATTCTATACAAACAAACAAACAATCAAATCTTTCGTCTTTATAATATTAGTATAGATTATACTTATACTTCTCGAGAAAGTCTGATTTTCTTTACCACAATTTATAAGTTGTTAAAAATTGTGCTAACAGCCTTCATCCATCGCTAACTATATGCAGTATGATCGTGTACTCTTAGCTTGTACACGTCTCCAGATGTTCGGTTATGGTACCAGGTGTGGTGCCATTTAAGGAAACTGGCCCACAAACTGCAGCTTTTGTAGAGGCGGTGCTATGTTTAATTTGTCTCTGATAGTAGTTGTTCGCGAAGTTACTTGCCATGTCGCTGGACATAAAAGACAAGGGCTTTAAGGTGTAAGCTTGTTGTATTTATACTAATATTATAAAGAGTAAGATTGTATGTTTACATACAAACACTATAATATTCACCCGAAATCCGAATGAATAAATCGTTTAACCAAAAGTTTTCTTATACATTTTCAGGATAGGAGTTCTCGCGGGCAAAGGCTTGGCGAAAATATAATGTCAGGCGTTATATCTTTTATTTTTAAATTCGGACGAAGTCGCAGGCATAACTAGTATATAATATAGCATATGAAATATTTATCATATTTTAATTACTCATGGTTTGACTTGTTTTTATAACTTATTTTGTAACTCCTTTAGTTGTTAAGTAATTCTGGCCCTTCAGACCTTTGAAAATCAATTATCGTACGCTTTTATACAAAATGCGCATTCTATTCAGCTTTAGGTGTCACGGTTTCGAAATCTTTGCCTTTTGTAATTCCCATTCAAGAGTCTTTGAAGAAAAGAGTTACGCGTGATCAGAATATTTAGTCCAATATTAAATACTAAACAAAGTATTTATGGCCCATTTTGATATATGTCATTTTAATATTATTAATTTTAACTCGGAAGTAACACATTACACGACGGTAATGTGCCAAAAGACATCAAAATTAAAAAGAGTAGAAATTTAATTTTAAGTGAATTAAGTAGAAATTTAAATTTAATTTTAAGTGGAAGTGGTCTTATGTAGTTGCTGTTTGGTGAAAAGAAATGTTTAAAAAAAGTTTATCTATAATGGTTACTAGAAGAAATATTTTAAAATCATTAACTCAAATTCATCCTGCATTGAAAAGAGAAAAGTCCCTAATACGGCTTGCCTACAAAGGGCCAAGTGAAAGTTAGAAGATGTTTCGTAAATCAGTCTATTGCTTTGTGCCTCGATACAGATTCATCTTGTAGCATCAATCTTTTTAAAATGAAACTTTTTATACTCATTGTTAGAAAGTTCGTCACGTTAAGTCTCTATTATGTTTATAGTTGCTTAATCTTTATACTCATTTCTATGTACTTGCGCATTTGCTTACGTCTTTCATAATAACCTAGCTGTTGCACGCGACTTCGTCCGCGTAACTTAATAAAATGTAGCCTATGTTACTCGCTAATAATGCAGCTTTCTAACGGTGCAAGAATTTTTTAAATCGGTCCAGTAGTTTTTGAGTTTATTCATTACACCCAAAAATACAAATCTTGTCTCTCTCTATACATAATTACATCTTTAAAAATTATTACGGCGCATAAAATACGTCATATTTTATAATCATGTTGTAGAAATTGGAAACTTTCGATAAGTAAATGATAATATTATTATAAATTTATCAAGGGAAGTGTCAATCAGGCGCTATTGATAACATTTTACCTACTAATTATAATTATGTCTGAATTTAACCATAGATCACTAATAGGTATAAAAAAATCACTAGCTCTAGTATCACTTAGAGTAGAGATAGAGATTATTAACAAATATTTTAATGGTGATTCGAAGCCTAATGTACAATTGTACATACCTTAGCAGACTAGTAGACTCATTACCAGTTAGTATTGGGTAAATCGGAGTATACTTATACTAACATCTCTTAACATTACATACAATATTGCCAGTGAAAGTGGCTACTAGCATCCGCCCCATAATGTATTTCTTTGAATTCTTTCTTAACATTAAAGAGTAATAATAACATTCAGTGTCTTATAGTATATTCAGTGTCTTACACCATTTCCTCAATTTTATTCAGATCTGACAAATGTTTGCAAAATTTGTTTAAAATATTCCCAAGCAAAGCTCTACAAAGGCTTGTGTATGTTATGAATGCAAATTGTATATTTTAGAATTACAAATACTTTTTTATGTGTTTTCAATTTCATTCAATCGTTAGAATTGATTGCAGCGCTTCCTGTGATATTTATATCCTTTACAAATCTCTATCTGATGCTTTTAACTTTATTAAAGTCATCAGAATAAGGTTCAATATCGACATATTTTGTATCTTCTATCGATAAAATCTTGACAACTCTGTCGATGACAGCAGCTGACAAAACTAATGTAAGAGAAACGTTTTCCGTCTTGCTACTGATGTTACGCAAGTGAGAGTTTCAAATTGTCATAGCAATTTCTATAGTCAACAGTTTTTATACATTTTCCGCCTCTACTTTTTTATCTCACATCATCATTTTAGTCTCGGAAACGTCTCGGAAATGATTTCGTACTTCACCTATTGGCAACATTTATTATTTTACGCATTATCATACTTATTTCATACGCATACAAACAATGCGGCGAGTTCTTTACACTCTTAAAAACTTCCATACTTACTCGTATCTTGTCTGATCTAAAAATACCCACATGTAATGATAATCCAATTCTAAAGTAGGCGTAACATCAGTATGATCGATAAGAGATCTCTTTAGATAGTTGTGTGAATTGAGGCCAACACTCGGATGGATTTGGCCACTTATAGCAATAACAGTAAGGCGTGTTGTAAGCTCCGCTACTTCTAATAGGATTGAAATTTAAACTATAAATACAGTAATTAAACATGCAAGACTTTGTATCTGTGCTTAATAATAATAGCAAGCTAATATTAATTTGCGTCTTCATATCTACAACCATTATCTACCCTTGGCATAAAAATAATATTATTTGCTATCAGAATAATTGCTAATATAAAATTTCTGAGCATAGCAGTTTCTAATTCTATGCTTCTGAAATCTCAGAACCTTTTTACTTCCTCTTGAACTTCCTGCCCTTGTCCTTCTTTCGTTCCGCCTAAACCCATGTCAATGACGATAATAGATGATCTAAAACAACCACGGACGAAAGAAAAAGTCCTGCCAAATGCCCAAAAAAATTCATTCCATTCCTTTCTGACTAATGCTTGGAAACTATTCACGTCGCTGTAAATTTTATCCTGCGATAAGACTCGAACATCACGCCTGCTATAGTTGTCTCTTTCTGGTAGGTTATTTTTTATTCAAGTGAGGGAGATGGAGAGGTAGGGCGCCGGCCGATCGCCACTAATGTTTAGTTCGAAACGGCACTGAACCGACAGAACAGTTTGCAAGTCGCCGGCTTTGTGCATGGCCGACTCAGGCAGACAGTCTGTTGCGCTCAACTCGTGGATTTATTTTAATATTTTTTAAAACAGTTTTCATTTACCTGAATCATATTGTGCCTTTAATTATTAAACGGATGTGTTTGGTGCATGAAAGTGACTGGGTGTGATTTTTGTGACTTTTTATATTTGTGTCCTTTTGGTTAGGATCACATTTTGCGATCATCTTCAAGGGTTTTGTTTTTATTCACTCTGTCTTGAATCTTTGTTAACTGTATTGTGCTGGAGCACGTTTCGACCCGTATATTGGCACGAGCTCTTAATAATAATAGTGCACCAAACCAGTTTGCGAGTGTGGTTCGGCTGTGGTTATCCTGACTTACATACATACATAACATCGGACGCCTTTCTTGTTAACGAAATCCGTAGCATCGGCATATCCAAAGTTAACATGTTTATGCATCTGCACAGGATAGGTTCTACTGTTATCAACGGATTAGTTGTTTATAATATTAATATATTGGCTACCATGTGTTTGTCTCTCTGTGAAGTTAAATTTAATAATATATCTCTGATAACATATTATCACCTATATTGTTTTTATATCATAATATAAAATATAGATCTAAAATACGCCAATTAGCAGACTGAATCACCTTGACCGTTTACCAATATCAGTACAGTTTGACTTTCAGTTTCGAGGTTAATCAAGTTGTGATTACCTTTTATAGTACTACCAGCATCAATTAGCATATCTAGTCGGTCAATAGTTGACATTTACCAGACTGCATGTCTAGGTGCAAGTCGTAGATTGCTTTGGACGAATTTATTGCCAATAAACGTGGGAGGCTTCTGTTTCTTTAGTCTTTTGTTTATTTAACTAACACTGATCTAAGATTTTAAATTTTATATTTGTAACCTTTGTCACAAATTAATTTTTGTGATGCATAATAACTGGTGTAGGTTGTGGAGGCGCCAATATTTAAAACTAGTTGGTGCCCGCGACTTCGTCCGTGTTGAACGATGAAAGGTACCCTATGTCCTTTATGGTATCCCAGACAACGTGTATGTAAAATTTCATGGTGATCGGTTTAGTAGTTTTTGCGTGAAAGCGTAACAAACAAACAAACTCACATTAACATTTATAATATTAGTAAGGATTACAATATACCTACTCTACATTGTTTTCATCTGCAATGTCAGTTTTTCATCTTTGAATTAAACCATATGTGTGTTCTAATATAAAATTAACTTTTCCTTGTATAACACTTATAAAAATCATTTGAAACCAGTACATGTTTCATTCTTCTTTATTATTAATATCTTGGTTAAATTTAACGAATTGGTTAATAATTAGTTTCGTCTAGCGTCTAATAGTGGGCCTTGTAAATGTTTTTCAAGTTTCTTTAGCACTTGTTGCACGCTTCACTTCCTTTGCAAACGTGACTGTATTTGCAGTTTTTTTTACTTCGAACGAATTCTTATCTAACTGAAACTAGCAATCTTTTTACCAAATTGCCCAATTGAACTTGTCTCTTTTTTGTATTAACTTGCTTCTATCACCTTTATGCCGTAACTTCATAGCGTTTGCTTTGACTGATTTGACTGTGACTATACGTGTCTATTAAAATTGTTATTAATATGAAGATTGCGTAATGAAATGGCAAGTTTCCAACTGTCATCTGAAAATTTATAACTTCCATGAAAGAAAGCGAAAGTTTTACTGAACTCGTATGCCGAAAATGTATTTTAACTATAGAGAATTCTCATCATTAAAATGATCAGTGGCAATAATATATGTGTGATAATTGGCAACGTTAGCAACGGTCTGATGCTTAGCAATTATTGTTAGAGAAATTGAAATGTTTGCTTACTGTTTTTGATGATTCATCTCAAGCTGAAAACCACAAATTAACGGTTGTGTCATCGCATGTGGCTTGCTATTTTCTGCACAATTGGTTGCCTTTTGTAGTAACAGACATCTTTAAATCTTATTACGTAGGTTTGGAAATTAGATATTTACTTCTTTTATCTCGAATTTATATTTACCACAAATAAAATCGAATTCAGAATTAATATGTACTTTACTTGGATTTGCTGATGTGAAACTTTTAATATTATTTTAGTCCTTTTTATTAGTACTGTTCATTTGAATGATGCAAATTAGTTAAATTGAAGGGCGTCCATTAAATAAATTAATTAATTTTCCGCTTGTTAACAAAATTCAAGTGCAATTTTTATTAATACATGGTCTTAGGCATTACATTTCTAATACATAGCTTATTATTGCACGTTAGATAAATTCCAATTTTTGCTTTTGTATCTACCAAGAGGGCACAAATAAAGTATCATTATTTTTAGACGAACATTCGACTGAAATAAATTGAAATTATATTGATAATTGATCAAGTGTGATATGCAAGTGTTCTTAATTAAAATAATAAATATATTCATTTGAAGAATAATTTTTGGAGTAATCATTGAATGTAACTAAGAAAACCTTTGAAAGGTTAAGCAGCATTGTTTTTAACTGTGGTGATTGAGTTTATTGTCGACACCGAGCCACATACTGTAAACACGAAATATTCCGCAAACACTCAACGTTTCGCAAGATGATACAAAATATTAGGTAAGTAGACATATAATATTTAATATGTTTTTTTAAGCAATTTAAAAAGTCGTTCTATTCTAATTTTAATAGCTTGATTTTTTTTTGGGAATTTCACGAATATGCTGTCAGCATTCAAATATATCAGAAATATATCTGATATTCGTGACATATCAGTATTTGCTGAATTTGTTGCTATATACGTTTGTAAACTTGAGCTATCTTATAGTGTTAGATTTAACACTTAAGAATTAAAGACTACGAAGAAAACACGAATAGAAGGTTTTCATACTTGATGGTCATTCATTCGTACATTAAAGACGCAAGGGGCAATAAAATTATTAATAACCGGTTTTATTGCTTTTAACTATGTATTTGTATTGGAAGACATAAAGTTATTAGGTTAGTAAGTCAAACTACTAACCCAACCTTTCCTTTTTATTATGAAGTCTTTGAAGTGTAGTTAAGCTATTTAGACATTTCTCTTGCAAAATAATTTGCACAAGTAATATTTTATTTTATTGTCTCGTGTATTTCTTCTGTTGTTAATTTCCTTTTCTGCTTTTATTATTGTCAATAATTTACAATAGTTTGAGCATGATTTGCTAGTTTGTTTATTGTTTACTGACTGACTGATTCGTTTCTTCCTCAGTTGTGAATATTGTAACTTTTTACTACTATTCTTAGAATAAAATGTATATTGTTTCACATTGATAAATTTTCAACATGCATTTCTATGCATGGAATTACTTAAGATTAAGTGTACATTACTTTTTCTCCTTATCGTACTGTAAAACGCACTCGCAGGTTTTGGTACGTCCGGTTGCAGCAACGCTCTCTTCACGCCCTAGTTCGCTCGGTCAATTGCAATTGGTTTTGCTTTGTCACGGAGCTGTAAAAACACCCTTAACTTTTCGTTTTATATAAACTTTTCTTTTTTTTTTTGTAAGTTTATTTATTGAATTACCTAATTGAAAAAAAAAATAGACTAAATTGTTGATGGTACCATTTTTTCGCTCACATTTTTTTTTGGTATTTACAAAATGAATATTCTTGTTGTTTTTTTTTTTTTCATAATATGCATTATGCGCA
Organism: Synanthedon vespiformis; assembly: GCA_918317495.1. Taxonomy (NCBI): domain Eukaryota; kingdom Metazoa; phylum Arthropoda; class Insecta; order Lepidoptera; family Sesiidae; genus Synanthedon; species Synanthedon vespiformis. The sequence continues at coordinate 5,405,945 of OU906964.1, forward strand.
TTTATAAAAAAAAAATTGATCGTCTATATCAGATAACCCAAAAAGGAAAAAGTATTTCTAAAGCATTCTAAAGAGAAGTAAATTCTTATTACAAGGTTAAGCTGCATTTTAACTTTTTCTCGCGACCTTTGCTTTGTCATCGGACACCTCAATGGTGTTGTAGATCCGTAAAACCTCTTGCACAGAATGGATAACAGTACAAGCTCAAGTACCTCTTGTAAACCTTCTAATATACCTTCTAATATTTAATGTGATCTGTATATTGGTGTTTCAGTTTGCTAATACTGCGGACATAATTAATGTAGATGACTGGAAGCTTATACATATAATCCACATAGTAAATTAGTTAGTACTTAGACAGATATTATTATTAGACATTGTTATACTTCCTATCGACTTATTCGTCTAATGTGGATTAAAAATAAACCTAATTCGGAAATATCTTCATTTTTAACTTTATTTATATCAGTTCTAATATATTTTATATTATCTAACTATAAATGTTTTTGGTAATATTTAGTCCTATTATGTTTTGTCGTATTTTTCGATTTCGTATTTTATATCTTTCTACTTTAAATAATTAGTTGCTTTGACCTAAAAATATAAGCATCTTTAGACTAATGAATTTTCTTTTTTTGCTTTTATACGGTCACGAATACAATATAAGGATTTATTTATTTTATAATACCTACCATGAATGTGATAAATCAATAATAAGTCAGGACTTTTGGCATTTCTTTTTGCAATAACATTAAAAAATTGATCCGTTTCAAATATAAGTTTGAAAGTACAGGATTTCTTTTAAATCTGTTTATCTTCATCTTTTCATTCAGTCAAACCCAAGTCACCTTTAAAGACCTATTCATAGAGCAACAATTTATTTGCAAACAAAATACAACAATGGTCGCCGAAAGTGGCATCAGTGGAAATGTAATCAAATTTTACCGTTAGCGTTGCAGTCGGTTGCTATCCGGACTAGGTCATTTTTTGTGGACATCATACTCTCAATTGCGACGGTTTTAGGTAAAATTCAAACATTTTTTTTAATGTTTAAAAGTGATTATAATCATACTGATTCAGTACTACCATACTGATTCACATGTGATATACATGTAATGTTTTGAAAATAAACAGTTTAACGCCGTTTAAACCAGCAGCTGTTATCATTGAGCAGTTATTTTCACATAATTTTTAGAGCGTGTCCAAATGTCTGAATAAAAGCAACTGAATAGAGTTAATTTTAGCTAATGTATAACAGAATAAACCAAACACTATGTTACTGTTACGATAATCTTATCTCGGATAAAATAAACAAAACTATGGGTCGCCCCTTTGTTGAAGAACATATTGTCTCACAAAGTGGAGCAGTTTGTTGAAGCCTTTGATAATGTCATAATTATTTTAATTAAACACGCTTAGATTTTGAAGGGTGTGAAGAGAGGAATTTAAGAGAGTGGTGTGGTATGAACACTCACACCCCCTTTTGTACAGTTAAGGGCTTAAGTTAAGATCGTTAAGATAGCCATGATGGTCGCCAACCTTGGTAGGGAAGCGGCACGTTAAGTAGAAGAAGGTCCCGAGTTAAAAACACAATTTACTGAAGTATTTGTTACTTGTCAAAGAATTGAACATGCTTCATTGATCTAATGTTAATGTATCTACGATATGTAGTTATTAGCGAAATTTGGATTGTGTAGTCGAATTAATTTTAGTAGAGTGCGCTTAAGGCAAGGACTAACCTCAGACCAGGACTGAAAATGACGACAACCTAATAAGCTATGAATTAAGGTGCAATATTTCGCAACAAATTTTTGTAGCTTTTCGGAGGTAACCGAACAGAATTAAAATTGGAAGGTTTTTCTTAAATATTGTGTAAAATATAAAAAAAGAAATAAAAGTAGCCGATTCAAACTTTAGTGTAGAGCCTAAGTTAATTAATAAGCCTAAAAACAAAAGTAGTTGTCACGGAAAACTTTTAGTACTGTGAACAGTAAGTTTTTTTAGCAGTATTTTACTACTTTTTTTTTTTCAGACAATGGATTTTTTTATATAAATCTGCCTGATTCAAACTTTTTTCCATATAGTCTATTATGCACTGTATTTTTTTCAACGTGTGATTTTACTCTAACAAGTTAAACTAGGCGAGGAAAATAAATAATTTTCTGCTAAGTCCTCGCCTTAAATTTTATCACCGTTCTGAAGTAAGCCACAAGCACGTAGCATTGGCACATTTTAGGTAAAAGCCAATAGCGGAACATTTAGATGCGAGGTAACGCCGCAAGTTCGCATTCGCCTCGGGTTTAGATCGGTCATAAAGTTTTATACGTGCTGTAACAAGTATTATAAAGAAACATATCAATATAAAAATTTCTAAGGTTTAGTCCATTGAATTGATGTATATATAAGAGAAGAGCTAAAGATATGTTAATGGTGTCATAAAATATTTAAATGTGTGATCTATTATATTACAGTACAGACTGACTTTGATATAGTTTTCACCAATGGAGAGAGCATTAAACGAATAGCTTAAAAAAGCATCGCTAGGTAATATGTGTTTTAATTTTATTGGCGAATTTTCCTAGAATACTGGAATGGTAAATTAATTTTATTGATTTAGTTTTGATATTAAGCACCTATTTGGAACAGTTTAATTTAAATTGGCGTTGTATTACAAAATGATGTTACTATTATAATGGTTTTAATAGTAGGTTAAATTCACATGACCTTCTATTTTTTACCTTGGCTGCAGTTGCGTGACCAAAAGTCGGTTAACAGTAATTAAGGCTTCGGACACAAAGAAACTCTGATCAGATCAACGGCGAAGTACCGAAAACAATCAAATAAATAGCGTGCATGTAGTATCTAATTTTGTATCACTGGTGTGTTCTTTAAACACTTCTAAGAGGTTAAATTGAATATGCCAACAACTTTAAATAATCTAACTTCTGTTCTTCTAGGTGTTGACTTACCAAAAGCATTTGTTACTAAGAATTTAACCACTAACTGTTTGTAAAATAGAAATAAACGAAGACATTGTAACAAATAGGATTCAAAACGAACGTAGTTAATCTATTGAAACAATGAACCGTCAAGATAAAGAGACTGGCTCCATCAAAGATTGTATGCAATGGGAACATGGCAAAAGCGTTTACAAAAGAGGTCTGTGTATGAATTCTACAAACCGAGTCACAATCTTTAATTCAGAACTCTAAGTAGTAGTAAAGTGAAACGTATCTTCAGAAATGTTTAACCAAGTAGTTAACCAAACAGCATTTGGACTCGCATGGAAAAGTTTAATGACGAACACACACGGAGTCCTCTGTCTTGAAACAATTCGTGTCTTGTTTACGCATTTAAGGGCCACCAGATTTGTTTTACTGCTGAGAACTGTACACAGACGATACCGTTTCTAGCAAACATTTGGGAGGCACGCAAAATTCTCATTAGAAAATTGGATTCGTATGCAACTTTCTATACATTGATGATATAGTAATTTGTAGTACCAACATATTCGACATGTCATTATCATTGTTTGTGTTTCATTTTTTATTTATTTAGATAATTACACACAAAATAATTATTGTACTAATTAGTAATTTTTGGTAATATAAAAAGACCAAAATATGAGAATTATAATTAAAATTGTTGAAGGTTTTTAATGCCTTTTTATTATATAAACCCTCATAATTATACAATTTGATACAGCCTTAAAACAAAATCAATATAACTAATATGTATACTACTTACATCCTACATGCATTTTAATTTCATATAATTTTACACTCTGTATGTAATTTAATTAAAAGAAAGTAGACCATATTCTTCTTCGTCTACTTAACAGAATTCATCAAAATGCATTAAATCAGTTTAGTCGTAAAAACGTAATAAACAGAGTTATTTCGCATTTACAAGAATTAATATACAGACGAAGAACAATGCACACTCTGAAGGCACGAGGAACATGAAATGATAAGACATTCAAGAAAATAGACAATTAGGACTACAATGATTATGCCGAAAATATTAGTATTGAATATTAGTAAAAAGGATAAGGAAATGGTTTTAAAAAGGATACGTGTTTAAATTAAATTAGACTTGTTATCGTTGTTGTTTTTAATATTAGATGTGTCATTGTAATGTTACATACCTAGTATTTGTAAAATAAACTGTAAAATAATTACATAAAGCTTTATTCTAATAATTTAGTAATGGCTCGTTATCTTATTGTTGATAAAATACTTGTTAAAATAAGAGACTAGTCGTTATTATAGGAACTATAAATCTATTTTAGAAAACCAACGTTGTTTCAATAGCAGGAATTCTGTGAGTTTTTACCGAATCAAGATGTCATGCCATCGCGGGACAATCTCTCCTCTATTTTTATTCGCTCCCGTCTCGATGCGCGCGCGCATCCAATAAATCTATCTTGTCGATGATATGGTTAATATAGGGTTACCATCGACAAGTTAATAGTTTCCTTTGTATTTAACTAGATCTATTCGTGTATCCTGTGGGAACATGTTAACCGTTTAAATCGTGTCTGGTTCCGACTAATTGCCTTTTAAATTTAATATACCAGTAAAGGCAACTAGAAAATATGTCAATAGCATGCGATGGAATACTTGCACCGGTTTCCGATCACGTTATAGCTTATTTCGCGGGTTATAATCTTTATGCCTTCATCGATATTTATTATATAGTATCTCTTTCTATCATGTAATAGCAACAAGTATAATGCTATCTCTCTCGATTGCGGGTCATTTCTAGTCGCCGCGAGCGTAACACAATAATAATATTATGGGTTTAGATTTAATAAAAGCCGGGCCGTAATGTTGGAGAGAGCTCGATAAAGTGTTAGAGGGGGTTGCTTAGTCATTATTTCGTTAGTGATTTGAGTGAAAACTATTGGAAATTCACTAAAATTACCGGTTGTTGATTAATGGCCTGTCCGTTGTGTTATACGCAAGTACGCATTCAGTTTTGAAGTGCGCTGTATTTCATCATTTTCTATTAGACCTTAGTCATTTTACTTTCGAGGTATAAACGAAGGCTTGAAAATTTAAGACTTCTGGTTTCTACGATATACATAGCCATTTATTTTATCAGGTAAAAGGATGGCGTTTTTTACTTATCAAAAGAAAGTATCAAAAATAACTTATACGCGGGGAGAGATAAAAGTAGGTATATAATATGTGAGTGTTGGTAGAACATAACTGGTATTATAAAAGTGAAAGTTCGTAAGGAAGTTTGAAACATTAGAACTGACCACATATCTTTAGTCCTGCAAGGCGACGTTAGGACAATAGACACTTGATTCGAAAAATGTTGTCAGACGGTTCCAGCTTCTATCTCGATTTTATAACTACGAGATGAGGTCCAAATATCTGCGAAATGGGAGGATTATTATTTAAAAAAATAAAACGATTTTTTAAAGTAGGTATTAGTTGTTGTATTGAAAATAATATTAAATATTATTAGGTACATACACGTATCATAAGCACTTTCCATCATAACGTTCATATTGTGTCCATATTGACGAGACAATTTTCCCTAAACAGTAAAAAGTTAATGAGTAATTAAATAGAATACACAATTTAAATGAATAAAATAAGATCTACCTATGTTATAAAAGTGAGAACAAGTAATTAAAGATAAACACGATGATACTTGAGTGCGTTATGCTCTGCGTAAAGATTTGAAAGTGAGATAGGGAATTTATGAGTCGTTGTTGCCGTAACTCGGGAAGTACATGCAATTTAATATTGTATGTTTACAAAGTTTAACAAATTTTATGGTGGGACCAAAGGTTAGCTAACATTTTAACGATTTAATTTAACGCTGTTTGGTGATTTGAGTATTTAATAACAATGTTATCAAAGACGGCGCCTGCTATGATATGGAATTTATGAATTTTATTGGCATATGTATTGTATATTACGAAATTATTGTAAATTTACAAAACCAATATTTTTTGTATACTTAAACTTTTAGAATATTAAAGGAAGGGGGGACATTGAAGAATTAGGTTACCAAAGTCCTATGTTGGTATAAATTTGGTAATAAAAATAATTTCCTGTGAATAAGATTTTGTAAATGGGGATAACATTCGAAAATTACGACTACCAATATAGACCTTATTATTCTTGTTAGCAACTGGTTGGTTGGTGGCCATAAGGAGAATAATTAAAAGAATATTATATTATGAATATGAAAAATACATTACTATGTCAGGACAGTTGGTGATGTGTCAGATAGGAAGGGTTTTTACTATTATATATGTTATTAATTACTCGTTTTATTTTCATTTCATTACACACAGTCCACTCCTCAACAATTCTCTTCTTACCTAATGGTATAATAAAAAACTGATGTCCTGATCTCCATACAAAACTGATTGATCTCCTTTGCATAGGTGTTTCAGTTTTCGCTAGTTACATACGAGTTACTGGCCGCAAATACGCTAGGATTAAGATATTATAATAAACCGTGGTCCATTCACCTGCACCATTTAAATCCATACTTTATGGCGTAGTACTCGTATACTAACGAATAGTTTTAATTTAAATTCTTAGTTAATTGCAACCAGTAGATATGGCAATAATAATTATAAACTAAGGAAACTGTTTGAGAACATTAAATAGGAAATGAAAAGTGTATATTGGATTTCGATTAGTCAGGAAGTTATTGATACCTACGATGTGATAGGAATAAATAATAATAATTAATCATGGCATAGGTAAACTGTCTGCTATACCTAAGGAGATACTAAGGAGTTGTATTAAATACAAGCTGTTGCACGCGACTTCATCCACGTAGGTAACTTTATAAAATATAGCCTATGTTACTTGCTGATAATGTAGCTTCTATAGATAGGTGATTATTTTTAAAATTGGTCCAGTATTTTTTGTAATGAACAACCAAAAATCTAAATATACACAAAACAAATTATCTTCTCACTTTAATTATAATATTAGATTAGTATAGACTTGCTTCACACTTGTTTTCATATCATTAAAACGATGCAATAATCTCGTTTTGAAAGGTACTTTAACAGCCTTTGAAAGGTCAATGACAAAATTGTTAAAAAAATATCTTACTATATATTGTTAGTTATGTTTATTGTAATTCTGCATCAAATTTGTATGTTTTGTATAATATTAGCTGGGGCCCGCGACTTCGCCCGCGTTAAAAGTACGAGAAATGTATAAAGCAATATAACGACTGACATGTATGCTGTTATAAAATTTTTAGGGGTTGTATAAGCGAAATGGGAATCACGTTGGGTTCCCATTTCACCAATTTGGGAATTGGTTGTAAGTTGTAATGGACTGGACGCAAAAAAAAACCGCTATAAAATCTGTTGCGTAGTTTTAAGGATCTAAACGTATATAGCGACAGACAGACGGGAACGACTTTGTTTTATACTATATAGTGATAAAAGTCTGTTATATTCTGTTATATTATTATACTAGCTGTTGGCCGCTGCTTTGTCCGCTTTAAAAAAGATAAAAAGTAGCCTATCACGTGTCCCGTACTTCTAAATGTTTATCTACCAAGTTTGATGAAAATCAGTTAATTCGTTTAAGAGTTATGGAGGAACGTACATACATGCATACAGAAAAAAAATCTAAAAAAATGGTCAATTTAGTTTCAGTATCATGTATAGATCCTATATACACGACATTTCTGAAAACAAAGTAAATTACTCCATGACCGACCCCTACAGATTTATTATTAGTATTGATTCTGTTGAATTTTCACACGCATCTTAAGTTCTAAGTTAATTAAATAATGTTTGATCCGATATCGTATGAATGGACGAACGTCTCAAGAAATCCATTCATGTATGCATGCACTGCCTAATTAGAAGTCTCTGAAATATAAGTTTCAATACATCATTATGCTGCGCCCGGGGTCGTGTGGGTTTCATTGTAACTGCTTCAAATTAGAAACTAAATGTAATTAATTGTGCATTATAAAGATAATGCGCTTGTGTGAGTTTACTTCTTGAATTAATGTTCGAAAATGTAAATGCAACTGACCTTAATCTCTTTGGTAATTACATTTTCTTGGCAGTTAAAACAATAACTAAGACAAATAAATTTGTTTAAATTTGTCTTCGTTTGTTTGCTTTTTAAAAAAAAAATTCTAATATTTTTTTTATATTGGACTAGTTAGTGCCCGCGATTTCGTACGCGTTGATAAATGAAAAATATAATAGTTGAGAAAATATATGACATCAATATTGTCACAGAACTCACATTTTTAGACGATCCTTTGGGAACCTAACAATTTTTCAGGATAAAAACTATCCTATATGTTAATCCAGGCAATAAACTACATGTGTGCGAAATTTCACACAAACTCTTAAAAGAAAACCTCAAAGGTTTTTTCGTTTCAAGAGATTTTGATCTCACAAAACAAATATTTTGGTTCGTTTTATGCTAAAAGTACGTGTCACATTGATGATAATATGTAATGTAAGGTATACTAAATCTAAATCAAAATGTAGGTATACGGAACCTACTTTGTCTGAAAGGATACAATTATGGTTAAAGGATTATATTCCATGGTTATTTACCGAGACAGTTAAAACGTAGGTGTTGTAAGATCGTTAGCTCGACCTATTTAAACATTTACAGTTATTGGAGATTTGTAGCCCATTTAACCTTCATTAGACACATTTCGTACCTATTGTTGTTCAAGTTGCAACATTCAAATAGAACTCGATGAAAATGTTTTTCCCTATTTTTGCCTGGAAACGAATTATCCAATATTTTTATTGTTCTTCTAAACTGTATCAGTCTAGATCAAAATATATATAAAAAATCCATAAGACTTTCTTCTCAATATTTTTTTAAAGTTATGTCATACTTTATTTATTGTATTTTATTTTATTTATGCTATATATGTCGTACTAGCTGGTACATACTACTTCGTACACGTTGAACGATGAAAGTCCTTTCTGGTGTCCCAGACAACGTATGTGCAAAATTAAATGGTGATCGGTTCAGTAGTTTTTGCGTGAAAGCGTAACAAACAAACTCACATTCACATTTATAATATTAATAAGGACTAGTAAGGATAAGGATTTAAAAAAGTTGTGTTTGAGTTTTGAGAAAAAGTAACCTTTTGGATTGGTAGTTTCGATTTTAGAAAAGCCTGATACCATTTCACATTTTGTTTGCGTCACTTAATCAAGAAGTGCAACAATATGTTGGGAATAGTAATTCATTTACTCCAACACCACATTTGTCACAAATCCCCCCCCATGACTTCAAAATCTTACTAATAATAACAAAAATAACAAATTTACACACGAAACTTTGAACCATTGTAGTTGTTGTGTTTTTGATAAAATATCTTGTCAAGATAAATCAGTTTCTCTAGAAAACTAGAGAAATGCTTCATATGCAATTTAAGTCTCAAAATCTTAGATATCTTAAATCTTAGTAGATAACAGATAGATTGTATTAATAACAGAACCTTTAGCAGTCGAAGTAAACTCGAAATTGAACTTGTAATAAATAGTGCATAGCTAACAGCTACAAATTAGGTTTTCAGAAATAAAAGTGAAACATCCCGAGGCAATTTTTCGCTTCACTAATAAATGTGGCATCATTTTCGCCGTCAGTCAGCTTGCATCTTTGTAATCTGACCTCAAAATGACAGTGTAAAATAAGCTTTGTCGCTAGACGTGTCCAATAATAGTTTGTGTTTACCTTTATAATGACTCTTTATGTCGAATGTCAGTTGACATCTTGACACTAATGCGGTGAACGCACGGTTATTGTCTTCGGAAAATTTATTTGAACTTTCGAACGTTTCTGCGGTGTCTTTTTGCCCACAGTGTGTCCAAGCTTTATGACTTTGAGATGTGTTTTTTTGAGATGACTGTTTACGATTTGGAAATAAAGCGGGTACAAAATGCAAGAATTCTATTTCTTGGCAAAGGCAAAAGAATTCGGCTTGATTCAAATATTATTATTAAATAACTTAAAAATCAAGTAGTGAAAAAATTAACAAAATTTTCTATCAATTCGTTTGAACTTATTTAAAAAAATTGTCATTTATTAAAAAGTTTTATATTTCAATTAAGGGATTTTTTTTCTAAGTAATATAACACCTTAAAATTTAATATTACAAAACCACCCAAGTTGCTTAAATTTGTGGTAAACGTAATCAATACATGTCATTTCCGTCTGTTCTTACGAGATTAATATCATGAGATATTTTTATTTTTTATTTTTAAAGAAGTACACGATTTGATTTTATTTAAAGCGATGAGTTGTTATTTTTTAAATATTTTTAGATGATCCCATGGAAACAGTATTTTTTTCTGTATCCGTGATAACGTGTGTGCAAAATTTCATGGTGATCGATTCAGTAGTTTTTGCGTGAAAGCGTAACAAACAAACTCACATTCACATTTATAATATTAGATATTAGTAAGGAAGTATTCGTTCAGTAGTTTTATCGTGTTGGTAACATTAACAGACAGACAAACCTAAATAGCAGAGTTACTTCAGCATCTATAATATTAGTAAAGACGAGTAATTTGTTACATGTAATGTACAATGTCATCAATGCTAATAATAAATCTGTAAGTGTAGGTATTGTATGTATGTATGTATGTATGTATGTATGTATGTATGTATGTATGTATGTATGTATGTATGTATGTATGTATGTATGTATGTATGTATGTATGTTTATTGTTTCCTGTATCTTTTTCTATTGCCAAATGAAAAATAGCTTAAAATAATGAATGTAAAAATTATAACGTTCCAACAATGTGATTTAAATAACAAATTTTTATGATTTTTTTTGTTACAGGTAAGGGGAGAGACACACAATACATGATCATACACATCAGTCAAGACGGTAGGACAACTTATTTACATAATTATGTCTGACGGCCCACAACCGCAAATAATATCATATTATTGTTAATTGATACAGGATATACATGTTACAGTTGGAAAGGATGTAAACTTTTTAGGATTTTTTTTATATTGCACAGTGCACTACGATTCTATGAGTTTTCTAGATTTCATGTTTAAAAGTATTTCACATTATTTTACTGAAAAATTTTACAAAAAAATGTGTGAAACTTTAATTTATTACCAAAATAAATTATTACAAAGGAACTAATTTGGAGAAAAGTTTATTCAAACTCAAATTTAAATTCACGTTTTAAGAATTATTAACTTTTCTAAAATACATGGTACAAAAAATTCTTAAAATTCTTATTCTTAAAAGAAAAATCACAAATGAGAACTTAACTTTAATTCATTAACTATAAGGGTGTAATTACAAAGATGCAAGTAACTGAATGTAAGTATGGTGTCTCCCACGGGAGCGTGGGAACACTGGCGTCATATGAAACTGGATCGTTGTGTACTCAGTGAGTACCATTGTTTGTTTGTTCTGATTCTCGTAAATTAAAGGTATCCACGTTGTAGACGACACTAAACGAATTTTAGAAGCTAATAATATGGATAAAGGTATAATCACATATAACGTCGTTTCTACGGTCTTTTTGGACATAGCAAATTTTGGTTTGAAAACGACTAAGTATATGCACTTAACTATTCAATAACGACTTCTTTAACTATTCAATATAAAACCTTAATCTAACAAAGTCTTTCCATGTTTATAGTAATATATTGGTAAAATTTACTTTATGAACCGTATAACAAAGAATTTTAAAACATTTCTTATTTAAAAAGGTTCATGTGACTGTTTAGAAGAATAAAAGTCTTAACCAAATTATCAGAACAAATAAAACAATTTCTAAGGGAGGCTCCACACTAACTAGACTATCGCTTAAGCGATACAGTTTCGGTTGCTGAAGAATACACGTTGTCCTGTCGCACACGGTAAAACTGTTGCATAAGTGATTATTCTGTCGCTAGATCGTCAATTTCCTGTGGAAGCCAAACCTTAAAGAAATGCGTTACCAGCGCGATAGAAGTCAAAAATCTAACAGAGCAACTCAGCTCCTCGCGCGATAGTAGCCAGTGTGCAGTCTCCCTAAAGTAGACTTATGTCAATGTACTCATCTGGTAAACACGCTGAGCGAATATTCCCACACTGTTGTCTCGTAGTGCGTAATTTAAACGGCAGTAGGCAGTAACTTAATAGATGTATTAAATGCGTCATAGTGCACCGACTCTACTGTTTTACATTTAGTAAAAAGTTAACTATAACTGTGTTAATATGTTATATGGCTGGTATTAGATTATATACTTACTTGCTTTTGCCTGCGACTTTGTCTGCGTTCCTTGTTAATAAAAAAAAGTCATAAATAAACATTCATTCAATGTTTATTGCTTATTTATGTTTAAATTTAATATGGTCCTCAGGACACATTTACTGGATGAATGGTACCAAATGTCATTTATTGTACTCCTGCATACACGTTGTATTGCAAAAAACTACATGGTGTTGAGTTGACTAATTAAGGCGTGAAAGACTTAAACAAACACACTCACTTCCGCATTTATAATTTTAAAGATATACCTTTTCTGTAACCAAATAAAACTCATAAGCCTGTGCTTTCCCGTTAAGTGTAGACCTGTTTTAAGATGATTAGGAGTTAAATTTTAGTATAAATAAATGTTACCAGCTCCAGATGTAAGGCAAGGCAATCGAGGGCCAGGAAGTCAGGGCGGTGCCGAAACGGGAGTCGAACACGTGTCCAGCCGTTTCCGTTGATCGTTTACACAGTTTCAGTTGACGTTCGGTTTACTTTTGTGGACTACATTAACAAGCTTTGTGCTCTGACAAAACTGCGCATTACAGAAGCACCATGAGCAATAAAATTTTCAATATATTTATACACTAGCTGTTTCACGCGACTTCGACCGCGTGAATTTATAAAATATAGCCTTTGTTAACTCACTCACCGAAACACAACAGAAATTGTTTCGCAATAAGCTATATTAACAACGAGTAAATAGTATACGCTATATTTTATAAAGTTACGCGGACAAAGTCGCAGGCAACAGTTATTATTACATAAAAATACAACTTTATCTATTTAATTATTAGCTAATCAAAGAAATTCTGAACATATTTTGGTACAAGTTATGCACCTGCAGTGTATATATAATTAGTACATCTCTTAATAAAATAAATCAATATAGATACTATATATTCGATCAATTAAAGATTATTCGCTTAAGTTTTTATAACCTCGATTAATTTAGGTCATATTAAGAGTTACATGATTCGTGTAACGCGCCTATTCGTAACTCAAATCCGTAGATAACGTATTGGCGTACATCTTTCACTTTTGAGATTAATGAATTTAACCTTTTCGCTTAATGCATTCGCTAATGGTTGACGGAAACAGTTAATGTGTAATTTCCTTTAATAATAAATATCTACTGGCGCTTCTAACTCTCCGTAAGGGCCCTTTCAAATTGAACAATTTTATACGTAAGTATTCCCTCCTAAGTTTAACAATCGACGAAAAGAATGGTATCTTTTTTGTTGTCTGTCTGTTTCTTGGAGAAACCTAATTCATAAATAAATATTTTGATTTTACAGTCATAGTCAGATACAGTTCAGTGCTTCGAACGCATCCACTTTCTTTAGCAAAATTCAATCAAAATATTTTTTTGCAATTTTGTTTGCAAAAAAATATTCTTCTATTGAGTATTCCCTCAATCAGCAATATTAACTCAGCAATATTAACGTCTTCCTAACCAAGGATATTTGTAGATTTCAGTATTTTGCTGTTTTTGTCCCTACTATTTAATTAAAAAAGATATAAAATAATCAATTTTTCGCTGTGACTATTCTATCTTGCGATGACAGTATGGATATGAATGATTCCTTAGCCAAGAGCACACCAATTCCAACGCTCCCTTACGAAGTTAGAGAACGATAGAAAATAAAGCCCGATGATTGGTCAAAATTTTATGTGGTCGTTAACAACAACCAATCACCGGGCTTTATTTTCTGTCGTTTCGTCAATCTACAACGCTTTTCACTTTGCACTGGGTGCTCTTGGCTAAGGGCCCTGACTATCTATCCACCAGTTCCTATTAAAACTTTTCTTATAAATTCGTGCTGTTTCGACATAGAAGTGACTATTTGAAGGTCAATCGCTTATTCGTCACGCTCGTATTGTCATCTCACGTCCCTATCGTAGTAAAAACGGTTACACTGAATTACTTTTTTGTTAACAATTGTGTTTTTTTAAGTATACGTTGCTTCATTTTGAGATATTTCTGCACGTATTTTGAAATGAGCAAGTTGCATTGTAACCTTTTTTTACAATGTACTCAGGAGTGTAGCGAATAGGAAATAGATTTTGATTTTCTACGAGTTTTGTAACAGTTGTTGGTTGGTAAAAAGAACGTTTGACTTGAAAGTCATTCAATTACAGAGTTATTGACACGTTGATTTTGTTTGGAGTAGATCTAGAATGCATTTTTCCAAAATCCATTTTTTTTTTTCAATATATTTACAGAAGAAGGGCCTCAACTTATTAAATTCCAATTAATAAATTATCCAATTAAAGTTATCCAATTAATATTGGAAGAATGGCTTAATCGATTTGGATGAAAGGCACACAGATAGTTTATTACCTGGATTAATATATAGGATCCTTTTTATCCAGAAAGAAAGTTACATTACCGAGGGATTGTCTAAAAATATAAAAAACAGTGGCGCCGCCGTCTTCACATCAATAAATATGTCAGGCGTTATAGTACTCATAATATTTTCCCGAAGAAATTGTGCACAAATGTAAAAGTTACTTCAGCGGTTTAAATATAAATCATGTTCGCGATGTTTTCATTTGCTACATCTTGGTCAATAAATTGTATTGTCGACAATTTCACGTTGTAATTGCAATAACACGTAACAATACCTTGCTTTAATTATATTGAACACCTAGTACAATAAAGTAACCGAGCGAATCATAAAACAACAAGTTACGCTTTCAGAGTACTAATCAGATTATCTGTATCGCTATTATTGCGGTACATTCGCCGTTAAAAACACTAAAGAAAATCTTACACCAAAATTCTAAATTTAAAATACGGAGCTGTTTTTGTGTAGCGCTATTCTCATACAAATTGAAGTTTCACGTTCGACGCGTTTGATCGACTAAAACTCGATAGGCCCTCTGGTTGTTTACATTTGATCCCAGTCTGACATTTTGAAGGGGCCGGTCCACGGTCTGATACGGCGTTGCTGGAACCTTTAGGGTCCCATTAGATAACACGGCTTTCATTACATTCTGACAACGTCTAAGTCCCGTAGTGACACTGTCACCACGCCGCCATTTCTTATCTGAATATACTGTCAATACAGTAGGTACAATTCAAATTTATGACACATGAATATCTTTTAATCAAACGATAATATAGCGTTGACGATGAAGGGTTCTGTTATTAAAATCGACTTCAGACTGAATTTGTAGGACACACAACTTGTAAAGTTGTGGACATGCTATCAGTAGCACTACCATGAGTTTATGACTACCGAAATCGCTAGCGAGAGATGAACGAGAACGTAAAATATTTGTATGAAAAATTGTACAGCGCCTCTAGCGGTCACCAAAGAACTAAAACAAGTAACATGAGTTGCATAAGTAAAAAACCTATCGAATGTAGTCGCTAGCGACCATTACCGACTAACGTTTAACTTGACATTTCTATACAAAATCGGTACCATGAGTTACAAATTTCACTGATGCTCTCGAGAAATACCGTAACGTTAGTAGTAAAATCATTCACTAGCACATTGAAGGGTGAAATGTTCGTTATCGACAGAAGTAAACTAACGTAAGATTTCGATAGCAACTCATGGTAGTGCTACTGGTGACAGTGTAATGTAGTTTCATGCGTTAAATGGAATACTAAGTGTCCTTATTTGGTAACATGACCTTTCTTGTGCACAATCATATTTCTATCATACACCTTTTTTGCGTGATCGATGGTACAGATCTTCTAGAGGAGCAGTATTTTTTTTTTCATTCATATGTACTTTCAAATTCACTTTTCGGTTGTCTATAGGTACGAAATTTGCATGTAGGTAGGTACTTAGATGAAACCAATAACTACGTGAAAAGGTGAGTTTAAATTCGTTGGTTTAAAGAAATGAAATTATATATTTTATAAATTCCTTATATTGATTGTAAAGAGACTCTATACGAGTGTACCAAACAACGGACTTATATTGAATACCAGTAGCACTACCATGAGTTTATGATGAGCGAAATCGCTAGCGAGAGATGAGCGAGAGCGTAAAATATTTGTATGAAAAATTGTACGTTCTCGCTCATCTCTCGCTAGCGATTTCGCTCGTCATAAACTCATGGTAGTGCTACCGTTGTCGTGGTGAGCTACTCCATTAGTATTACCGTCATTGATCGCTTGACAAATCGCGAATGAGCTTACGCTACGATAGATTCCTATTAAATTATGATGTAACATAAATTTATTCTGCGTGGGCAGCTAAAAGCCTCTTTATAGATATAATAATAGAATATTTGACGGAAAGATTTATGAATACAGTGGCTGAGTTTTACAATTAAGTAATAATAAAAAAAAAAAATTATAAACATAGTTCATTTCATAACAAATTTATCTTTGATGTAGTTAGCGATTCTTATAGTTAAGTAAGAGTGATAGAAGTTGTAAATAACAGTAAGTGGCGTCTGAAATCATGTTATTCTCAAACAGCGACTTACTACTTGTATTTTTAACCAAATGCTCAAACTGTTTGGCCAAACAAAAATACACAACACAAATTTGTTGATAGATAACAAAACAACCCTCGTTCGTCTGTGGGCGGAGGGGAATGTTTATTTTACTGCTCGAACATTGCTGACGTCTCTAGTAACAACCGAAGTTTTGGGTTAAACTTTCCAATACAATTCTGTGTATTATAATATAATGAATAAAAAAGACTAGCTTTTGGCGCCAGTTCGTCCGCTTTCAGTTTCGTGGTGATCATTTGAGTAATTAAAACGTATAATAGATTCCAGTACGTCGAAAGATTTTTAATGCGTATAATTAATAAAAAACGATTTCTTTTACGAAAGAATTCAATTATGTTGTACCTATAACATACTGCAAGCACAACAGCGAATGCTTGCAAAGATATTATTTCGATGAATCACAATAAGACAAATAACTGTCTGTCATGCCATCAGAAAGGTTACTAGCTCAGGACAAAGCTGGGATGATCGACACAGCTTTGGTATTAGGTCCGGGCATATAGTGGCCGATTGCCAACTACTCTATAATTGACTTATATAATTTTCCATTATTAGATCTTTCTTCTAAGTATCCTTTTCTTTTTAGTGGTAATAGTCAAAAATAAAAATTTAAAAGAGAATTTCAAATTGCCCGCGACCTCGACCGCGTCGGAAAATGAGATTAGCATACTAACACTTGAAAAACACACTTGCACTTAAAACTTGAGAAAATATCTGACATGTTTATCACTCTAACGACGCGAAGGGTCCAGATTTTTATATTTTTTATTCCATCCCTGCGGGCCTATGGTTTTTAAAAACGTGTCGACTTCAAAGTCGACATTAAATAAGAAATAGTACTTTGTCAAACTAAAAACCAC
Source organism: Synanthedon vespiformis (assembly GCA_918317495.1). Taxonomy (NCBI): domain Eukaryota; kingdom Metazoa; phylum Arthropoda; class Insecta; order Lepidoptera; family Sesiidae; genus Synanthedon; species Synanthedon vespiformis. The sequence goes on from OU906964.1 coordinate 5,423,549, forward strand.
ACAATAACGCGCCAATAACTTCATCGACATGTATAACTATGGAAAAAACGTCGTAGACATTTTGACATGTGCTTAGTAAATACCAAAGTAGACAATTGTCGAGTCTATAACCGCATCGAGTCGATAACCACAGCAAAACCACACTTAGATAATACGGGCCCTGGAGAACCTAACATTTTACCAGAGTAAAAAATGTCCTATAAGTTAATCCAGATAATAAACAATCTTTGTTCCAAATGTTATCCAAACTTGTTAAGCCGTTTTTGCATGATAGAGTAACAATCATTATCATACATCCATACTCACAAGGGCCTTCGCATTTCTTATATTAGTAGGGTTAACAAAAGAATATGATTGTTTCATGACATTTTTTTTTTACGGCTTCATACTTAGTGTAAGAATAAAACGATTCTTCATGCATATGAGGATTATTGAGGATGCAATAATCTCACTACAACTTAGGGATGGTAATATTTTTTTTCTCAACCACACAAAAGTTACAAAGTATTTATAGACGCTGCTACACAGTAGTTTTACGACACAGCAATAACGTTTCGAATAGCTATAACTTCCATTCCATCAGTTAGAGTTCGTTGACCAGCTTGGCCCATATAATAAGGGTCCTATTCACCCTCCAATTGTTAAGGCGTGATAACGGTCGTTCTTTAATTATCTGTGATTCGTAATTAAGGAAACAAACAGGGAAATGGACATTTGTTTTGTATTTTACACATTGCTTCTCGGAAGTCTTATAAAGGCGAATGCAGACTGCATTTATATATGGAAAACTGTTTTTGAATTTATACATTTTCTGACTTTCATTGGGACTTTTAGTTACATAACATAGATAGATATTTATGTGATACCAACATCCTACGTGCAAGTGCCATAGGTTTACTTAAAACTATGCTATCTAAGATAACTAGCGATTGCAGCTTCGCACGGATGCAAATTATGGTATACTAGCTGGTGCCCGCGGACTTCGTCCGTTTAATGTCTTATATAGCCTATGTCTTGTTCTGATGTAAAAGCTATATTATTGTAAATTTTCATTGAAATCCATTCAGTAGTTTTTGCGTGAAACAGTAACAAACATCCTTAGTATCCATCCATACAAAGATTCGCATTTATAATATTGGTAGGTACAGATAGGATAGGATATCAAATTCCGTTGATTGGTTTTAATTTTATTTTAATACTTTGTTTTTAATTTTAATCTGTTGATTCTTTTGCAATACGAGAACACATTTATAAATCGAATAGTCATGTTCTAGACTAGGGGCGCGTTCACCCTCCATAATTTAGATACCTCGTGCCACCAGTGTCACGCGATCGAGTCACGTGTTCGAGCAGGGCCCTGATTCTGTATGACAACTACGATTTCACACTCTTGTCTTACTTTTTCAAATCACGTCCTTGGTCTTGCCTTGTCGTGTCATGGAATTCTTTTGTATGCCTCAAGACAAATTATCTATGGCACGTTATGATTTCACAGAAACCACAGTATACTATTGTATGTATTTAACAATTCCACTGATGCACAGATAACATTATGTTACCTCGGCAATGTTTCACTTTTATTAATATTTTAAATAAAGTGAGTAAATAACGTTTTAATTATCAAATCCTTATAATAATATGATATTAGTATTGTTTAGGTGTTTTATCATTTAAATATTATGTAAATAGCAGTTGCCAAATGGCGACGCTAGATGTCGGTGTGCTCAGTCAGTCAGTCAGCTTGTTTACATTTTAATTCCAACCAAACTATTGTCTAACTAAAGTATGTTATCATTCAATAATCAATTTGTAAGTATATCGGGTGAAGGATTGTGTGTATGTGCGGTGTTTTATTTCTCATTTTTGGAGAGTAAAATCATTTATAAAAATACCTAACTGTAAGTAGAGGTAGATAAAAAGAAACTTTGATGTTTTATATTACTTTTATAATTATCTATAAACAGTTATTTCTTAATGTTGGTGTTTATTTTATTAAAATTTGCAGACAAACAGAGTAAAATAACCAAACCACGTCCTTGGTCTTGCCTTGTCGTGTCATGGAATTCTTATGTCCTATTCTGTATGCCTCAAGACAAATTATCTATGGCACGTTATGATTTCACAGAAACCACAGTATACTATTGAATTTCTTTGACAACTCCATTGACAGCACAGATAATTTGAATAGTTTTTGTCAGTTGTTGTTCATGTTTTTTTCGTATTATCAGTCAGTGTCCGTATTAGTATTAATTAAAAATTAAGCAATATGTATACAATTATGCGATCGAGAGCCGTTCAACGTTGGCGGCAAGACAATAAAAACAAATTTAGACGTGTGATGCGAGATGGGTCAGATCCTTTGGCTATGGACAATAAAGCTTTCCATAAGCAGTACCGGGTAACAAAGGAGCTTTTTATAAGGTTATGCTTCATGTTAGAAGAGAAAATGCAAGCAGCACAAAGGTGTACCCGCATACCAACAGCACTCAAGGTATATTTTGAAATAAAGTACTAAATAACGAAACGCTTCTCTTATTATTTCTTTTATCTGAACATTACTTTCATCTAAGTTTGCAAATTACATATTTGCTTTACCATTGTGAGACAATGGTTAATGATTAATGTGCATTGTCCACTCGTCTCTCGTATCACTGCATCTGAAAATAATAATTTTTTGACGTTTCCATGTCACTACAGACTGGTAGAGAAAAGTGGACATGTTTCTAACGGGAGATAAGTGGACCGTGCAGATTAATGTCTAACAAATAGATTATTTAAACAAACCTAAGTTTGTAAAATTACACTTTTGTTTTAGATACTATCTGCACTCAGTTTTCTAGGCACTGGAAGTTACCAAACCATTGTCGGGCAAGATTGGTTGATGCCACTCAGCCAACCAAGTATCAGCAGATGCCTAGAAGAAGTTGTCGATGCATTAGAGCAATATTTACAAATATATGTAAAGTTTCCTGCTACTCGAGAGGAGAGAAATAAAGTGAAAGTAGGGTAAGATATTACATTAAAAATACATTATTTATTTATTTATATATTATTTATTTATTTATTTATATATGATTTATTTATTTATTTATATATGATTTATTTATTTATTTATATATGATTTATTTATTTATTTATATATGATTTATTTATTTATTTATATATTATTTATTTATTTATTTATATATGATTTATTTATTTATTTATATATGATTTATTTATTTATTTATATATTATTTATTTATTTATTTATATATGATTTATTTATTTATTTATATATGATTTATTTATTTATTTATATATTATTCATTTATTTATGATTTATTTATTTATTATTTTTATTGTATTCTTCAAAGGCAGCTGCAAGTCTGAAACAAAAATTTTTTCTTACAGATTTTATGAAAAATTTGGCTTTCCCGGAGTAATAGGATGCATTGATGGCACGTTAGTTGGCATTGTGGCCCCTCGAAATCATCCTAGTGAAGCAGCATTTTTTGGGCGCAAGGGTTACCATGGCATTAACACTGCCATAGTAAGTTTTAACATTTACTTCTCCATAATTTATATTAGGATAAGTAAATGATTTAATGCTTAAATTTATTTATTTTATGTTTACAGATTTGTGACAGCGATTTAAGAATCATTGGGGTGAGTGCAAAATTTGGTGGTGCAGCTCATGACAGCTTTGTGTGGAGATCTTGGGGTTTAAGTAATTTTATAGAAAATCTCCACCACAATGGAGAAACAGGTTGGCTCTTAGGAGATTCGGGATATCCTCAGAAGCCATGGCTCATGACGCCGATATTAAATGCAGCTGAGGGTTCCCCTGAGGCATACTATACAGAGAAGCACGTAAGAACAAGAGTTTGTGTTGAACAATGCATAGGGCTTCTAAAGGGACGGTGGCGTTGTCTACTACGTCAGCGTACCTTACACTATAGCCCTACAAAGTGCGCTAAAATAATAAATGCTTGTGTTATATTACACAATTTGTCTTTAAATGACAATTTAATTAATGTGGCTGATTTTGATGAAGATGCTGGATTTATGGAACCATTCAATGGTGTTGTATCATCCATAGATGTAATGCCACGATTACAGTTAGTGAATTCATTATGGCAAAACCGGTTGTAATCTATGTACAAGTTTGGCTATATTTTGAAATAAATAAATAAATAAATATATTCAATTTATTCTTTTACCTTTCCAAAGCCTTAGCTTTTGTGTCTTCAATGAGTACTTGCTTTTTTTGCATTTCGAGGTTCTGCCTTTGCATTTCGAGGTTCTCCCTTTGTATTTTGAGTTGCTCCTTTTGTATTTCGAGCTTCTCCTTTTGTATTTTGAGGCGCTCCTTTTCAATATCCACAATTTTTGTATCAAAGGTTTCTGGAACAAAATAAAAATGTCCTTGACCAAAGAAAACCTTTCAATTCAATACAAACAAACAATCAAATCTTTCCTCTTTATAATATTAGTATAGATAATTAAAAGTTTAAAAGTTAGATATTACTAATAATTAAAATAATATATACCAGTCCGTGAAGTGAGGCGTTGCCTACGACTTGTTTGTGGTTTTTGTTGATTTTGTGCGGGTGATGGTACAGACATGGCGTAAGGCAGTACGTGAGTATCAGTAGGCACCGTTACTGATGCAGATGGATGATTTGGAGTATCTGTAGGCACCGTTACTGATACTGATGGATGATTTGGAGTATCTGTAGGCACCGTTACTGCTGCTGGAGAAATGGGCTACAACAAAAATATGAAGTAATTATACTGAATACATTTCGATAATAAGACAATAAATATAATATTTGGCCAAGATTCATGGAGTTTAAAAATAAAGGTGAAAGCAATAATGTTGTCATTATTGCCTTACCCTTTATTAATTTGTTTTAATTGTAAACTTCCATCTATTCCATCCCTCCGGAGCATTCCATCTATTTTCCCGCTCCTTCCACTTGGATCCACAGCTTGGCTCCACATGTGGATCCGCGGATTTCTTTAAAATCTACCATTGAGGGGATTCAATAATACACATAATTTTATATGCCACGTCAATCCACAAACGAGGTGATCCAAAAATTATAATATTTTTCTCAGTTATTAAACAGAGTCCCAACTTGGCTTAAATTTGTCGAAATAACAGACCGATGGGGAAGGTAGACCAATTGAACAAGTCAACTAGATAGGGAAAGTAGACTGAATGATCAAGTTGACCAATTAGGAAAATAGACAGAATGTTCCGGAGGGGCCCAAGCTAACAAGTGGTACAGAATGAGTAATAATAAAATCTAACATTCTATTCAACTATTGGTGAAAGATTTTTATAAATCGGATGAGTAATTTCGTAGATTACCACCTACATACATACGGACATTACTTCTTTATAATATTAGTTTCAAAACAAAATGTTAAAATGCTCAAACAAATGAGTTTATGATATTTTCAAAATATTATTAACATACTAACCATTGTGCAGGGTACACCGTCTAAGCCGAAAATGGCTACTGGCCCAATAGAAGCCATCACTGCTTCATCTTGGGCAGTGAAAACTTCTAATTGGGCCTGTCCATTGCCCGTGCAGCCCGGCCCATCTCCTTTCAGCTCTTTTTTGTTTTTAAGAACTTTCTTTTTCACAGCATTTCGAATATCACGCCATGTCTGGAAAAACATTGCATTAAAGTAAAATTTCCAATAAAGACATACTATTAAAATATTTGCATTATGTAGTTAGTTATTGTTAACCTGTTTCCATTTTTCTTCCGTTTTGAGAGGGCCTCCAAGGGAGTTGAGTGTGGAAACTAACTTTTTCCACTGCTTCTCTAATTCCACTTTCCCTTGGAGGCCATTAGCCCTCCCAGCAGCACACTCTGTGTTTTCCTTCATATATTCAATTAAGTAATTTATTTGTACAGCTGTCGCTTTGGTACGTTGCATTTCTGTAAAAATAAAGTAGGTATAAAATCATTCTATAAAATTATTTACATCTTTCGTACATTGCACACTTATGTTCATACCTCAAGTTTAATAGAATTTTACAAATCAATAAGCTTTATGAATAAAGAATGCTTCGAAAATATATTTCTAAGATAGTCTATAAAGTAAAATAGTTATAAAAACAGATTTAGAATTGTAAGTAGATAAAAGCAAATATACTTGAGCTAATGAGCTAGAAACTTTGATGTTTTATATAATATAATAATCTATAAACAATTATTTCTTACCTTTGGTGTGAATTTTAATAAATTTTGTAGAAAAACACTCTACGGTGCACGATCTCACAAAAGTTAGTACGATTTGAACGATTCCGCGAGATTTTGAAGCGTGGAAGTTTTGACAGTTCAAACCGTACCCTTATCCGTTCATTTCGTGCTACATGTCATAGAGAATAAGATGTCGTAACAATTTAAGGAATAGACGTTGTTTACACGTAAGGAGTCGCGGAATGGCGTTACAGATATCGTGCAATATGTCATAGAGAATAAGATGTCGTAACAATTTAAGGAATTGACGTTGTTTTCACGTAAGGAATCGCGGAATGGCGTTACAGAATTAGGGCCCAGGTGGGAATTATTGTGGTACAAATTCAAAAGTCACGGCGATTTTTAATATATTTGAAGTTGGAATTTTCATATCAATACTAATAATAAATCTGTAGGGGTCGGTCATGGAGTAATTCAAGACGTAATATATCCATATGAATGTTTACAGACCTTAAGATCGTCAATTTAAGACATTTTTGGAATATAAAAATTTGAAAAAGGTGTTATGTGCAGTTAATTTTAAAAAGCAAAGAGTGCAGAGCCATGTTCACTTTTTTTTAATTAAATTAATACTAGTGTTTACTGACTCATACCATTAATATTTTAGGTTGTTTACACAACTTTTCATCATAATTTAGTACAAAAAACAGTTCCGTGGCGACTTATCTCAAAAATTCAGTGTAAAACTTTAACCTCGATTTATTCGAAATTGGAATAACATATCACCTTCATCCACTCACGTCTTCTTTACTTTGTTTTCAGAAATATCGTGTATATAGGCTCTATACATGATACTGAAACTAAATTGACCATTTTTAGAATTTTTTTCTGTATGTATGTATGTTCCTCCATAACTCTTAAACAAATTAACTGATTTTCACGAAACTTGGTAGATAAACATTTAGAAGTACGGGACACGTGATAGGTTACTTTTTATCTTTTTAACGCGAACGAAGTCGCGGGCAACAGCTAGTAGTGTATAATATTCTCAATGCAGCGCTGCTTTGTCATAATTTTATTAATATCTTGAAGATTAACACCTTAAAATATTGAGAAACATCTAAATCGAATAAAATTTATTTAAAATCCTTGCTACCTACTCCTATTGCATAATTTGTAGAATTGACACTTGTTTGTCCCGCTTCTAACTCTTCACTTGAATGATAAATGTGAAAATTGTTAGGTTGATGTCATTACTGACGGCAAATTAACGCTGTCTGTTTATGTTATCTAAACCCGTAATCTAGATATATCGCTTTATAATTGTGCTATGCGTAAATTGATGACAGGGCAGAACTGCTTTGAACAAAAGGACGTGGTAACATTTGTGTTAGTTATTGTATGATTTTTCTGGGGCGTTTTTTGAAAGAATTACAGTCATAATTACTTTTTTCATACCTAACTTTTAATGTTAACTTAAAGTTGAAATTTGTCAATGTTTAGAAATGGTTAGATTTCCTGAGCAGCGGTGCTCCAAGTTTAACCAACAAGGAAACATAAAATTTGAATATTAAATTATGGAAATATAAATTTTAAATCTCTTAATGACAAGACCATCTTATTAACCATCCTTGCAACAGATCCTAAGTTAAGTAAATTCAGTATATGTTAAAATTCTAAAGAAATAAAATCAATAAAAAAAATAGAACATCAGACAGTCATAGATTTTTTTGATTTTCCACCAAAAGTTCGTTTTGTCTGGACCAACATCAAATCTTAAGACCTTAACATTAAACCGCAAGAGTCATAAAAGTGTAAGACTTCTTTTCGGTACAAAGTTAACTCGATATTTATTTAAAAGTCTTAGCGCCTGTTTCACCAACGTCAAGTAAAGTGTTGATTAGTTACTTTTAGAAATCATTTTCTGTTTTATTGGAATTATGCACTCGGTTTAGTGCATCCATCGATAGCCGATTTTTTATTATTATTTTCTATTCAATGTTTGGGACGTTTACCGTACAAACAAAGGTATACCAGCTCCATTATCCCCGGTTACCGGTGACTTTAAATGACAGTTACGTCAAGTAGGCCATACTTGACGTTTGTGAAAAAGGCGCTTGACGAAATAAAGTAGTGGTATTTATTTAACTTCTATCCAGCTCTTTAACTAAAGAGTTCTAGGTCTAACTATCGCGTGTCGCACTGTAATAAATATTTAAAGGCGAGTACAAAAAGTTAGGTCATTCCCCTTGGCATTTGTGACCTCGTAGTATGAACTTTTAAACGGATATTAACGTCCAAGAACATTTACAAGTGTCTCTTTTAGATCTCTAACACCATAGTATTAAAGATCACTTTTCAACGCAGTTATTAGATTAAACAAAAACTTCCATAAATCTAAACATTCATGAGTAATTAGAAAGCTCCATGGAGTTCTTTGTTCTCTGGTAAATAAGCATTAAAACGGTCGTACATCTTTTGTGGTCGTTCTTTTATTCTACCAAAGACAAGTACTCTATCTTTTTCGTGGGCGTCTAATACAGCTATTTGTTTTCTATTTGACTAAATAGATGCACGATTGAAATAAATTAAGTGTCGTCTTTTAGATTATTATATCTCCCTTAGTACCAACTATTCAATATTCAAAATGATAACATATTTTGCGTTTACAAGTTTAGTAACGACGTAAAACATGCGTAAAACACAATAAAAAGGATAATTATTTAATTTTAAAACAGTAAGTTTTATTTATTAATAATAAATAGTTAATAATACTTAATTTAAAACTTATTGGCAACGATTGTTACACCTTCTTTAATTTCATAATAAGCATATTAATTTTCAAGTATTTTAATAAACAGTGATTTTATTTTATTTTTCCCGTAACTAAAAACCCAAAGATTTTCGTCAAATTTACACATAGGTTTAGTGATGTACACAAATTTAAGTCACATGACAAGTGTATTAGAGCCAAAATGGTATACGCGAGCGGATGGACACACTTAAAAGAGGAGTAACAGTGCTTTGATGGATGTCTGTTGACTGTACAGAAAGGAAACGCTAATGGGCGGGATAGTTTCCTTTCTAGGAATTGCTTGCAACAGCGCCACCTTTATCACCTAATGTTAGTTTCTTTCAATCCACATTTTTTATTTTATTATAATAATTATATACTAGCTGTTGCACGTGACTTCGTTCGCATAACTTTATAAAATACTAGCTGTTGCACGTGACTTCGTTCGCGTAACTTTATAAAATATAATACATTCGTGTCTGTGAAACCATGGAAATATACATACAAAATTTCAACCCAATAGGTCAAGCCGTTTAGAAGTTATATGTGAAAAAGATAAGTACGGAAGAATAATTCTTACTACCCGTGTCCTATTACCCGTTTTCCCGTAGAAATGAAGCATTTTCCCGCGGTAAAAAGTAGCCTATGTTCATCACGGATAATGTCGGCTTCTAATGGTAAAAGAATTTTTCAAATCGGTCCAATAGTTTCGGAGCCTATTCTATACAAACAAACAATCAAATCTTTCCTCTTTATAATATTAGTATAGATTATATATTATATTATAAAATATAGCCTAATATGTCAAAATTGGTCCAGTTGTTTTTGAGTTTAATACAAATCTTCTCTCTTTATGTAATACAGTTAATACATCTAATCTTACAGTTAATCTGTATTAATCTTTAGTTTAATACAGATTATGTATAATTTTATCAATCACAAACTAACTAAATTAAATTTGGCATTTGATGGTAGGTCGCCTACTATTTTTGTCTAAATTTGTTGTGCCTCTGCCTCCCTATGTCCTTTCTTTTATTCCCGACAACGTCTCTATGATTGCGGTTGTGTATTTAAGGCGTAAAAAGGTAACAAGTAATAGACAGAGTTACTTTCACATTTTAAATAACATTGGTATGGATCATTTTAAAAAATATCTAACACTTCTTATACAACGCCAATGATTTCTTTGACGCCATTTTAATTACTCCTACGGCGACAGTAAATACATTTAGTACACATTAGTCTAACAAAATGTGTCGTTACATTTACCTAGAGCATTTGGTTACAATAATAACCCGACTGACCCATTTCTTCAACAGGATAGCACAAAATGACGTAACATTTATTTCTGCATCAATAGCTCACTCCACTTACATTCACTTACTCATGCTCATGGCACTACTTCTAGTCCAGTAATAACTAATGTATGACAAAGGTTTTATAATTAAAATTTGTTTAAACAATTTCCTGGATGATCCTGGATGAATCATGCAAGTGCTGAGATTCGTTTTGCTTAAAAATCTTGTATTGTATTTAATTCTGTAACTTTACCTATTAGTGAGGTATTTTAAGTGATATTCTATATCTATTCTATAGGTATATCCTTACTAATATTAAAAATGTGAATGCGAGTTTGTTTGTAACGCTTTCACGCAAAAAGTACTAAGCCCATCACCATGAAATTTTACATACACGTTGTCTAGGACACCAGAAAGGACATAGAGTACCTTCCAACGTTCAACGCGGACGAAGTCGCCGGCAGCAGCTGGTATTATTACTTATATAAAAAACTATCGACTCGCGGCTTCGGCCAGGAAAATACTTAATTAGGTTTTAAATTCCAAAAAATATATTGACTAATTTCATTTGTACATAACTTATTAACTTTTACATTTTTTATTTCAACTTTTTCAAAGTGCATAATTGTTAAATGACAGCTGTAAGGGCGATCCTATTATATTGTTTCGAGCTCAGAACATTATTAGGTTATGGTTCTGAGGTTTCTATTACTACATTTCTCAGTCTCAATGAGTTTTGCATCCATTATTATAAAATTATCTAACGTTTTATTCAATTCAGTCACCTCCAGACGTAACCTTCAAATTCGGATACTCCATGCAAGGTTGGAGTTTTTGCTTACGTGACTTCAGTCACGCTTTGTGGGGCACTACTTCAACATTATTATTATTAATTATATCAAAAATGAATAGAACAGATATAAGTAAATTTGCAAAGAGTAAACATTAACATGTATCTTGCGCTGATGAACCTGCATGCTGTATATTGAAAATGAATTTACACGTTCTATCAAAATACTCACAGAACACACCCTGTTTTTTCACAGTTTCCTCTTTTATTTTTATTTTTTAAATTATATGATTGAAGTATTTTCTAAAACAAACACATTCCTATTTTCAATAACACATCATTTTGAATTTTCTTATCCTGTAACATCGAGTAGGTAAATGTTTTTGTAATAGTTAATGGGGCCATTCACTCAAACATTGCGAAGACTAGAGTATTGCTGGTCTACGTGAATCATATTCACAACATCACTCAACGAAATTTTACGACGCCCTCGAGCAGTAGTTAAGTCAATTATATTTATTTGCTTTGGCCTTGGCAGGGTAAAGTTATAGACATACTAAATTAAACAGTAGAGAGTAGAATGTTTGGAATTAAAGCATAAAGGAAATTGAATATTTCTTTACATAGTATAATTTGAAGTCTATTTCCGCGTCTGTCTCTCTATGAGTAATGTAACCGCTAACTTTTCTTAAACCACACAAAAGATTTTGATACGGTGATAGTTAGATAATAATTTTAATAGATAAGCAGAAAAAACCTGATGTGAGGTGCAGATGCGGCCGAAGTTGGACCATGCATATTATGTACTAAATGCCCATTAACCCTAGTTTTGAGAGGACCCCGAGGTTTTATTTATTACAAATAAAAATACAAAAATAAAAATCATCTCTCTTCATATTATTATTATATAGATAACACGTTACTGTGAAACCGGAAAGACCAACTGTATCCACTTGCTAATATTATTTCGCAGTGATCGTAAGGGACTTTACTGAGCTGTCCTTAAATGAGTAATACATCGTTTACTCTAAAATTTATGTTATTTTGCTTAAATATACCAAGTGGTCACTGATAAAAATACTAAGAATATAACAAAACTGCATTTACAGCGGATTTTAAAAATGATAAATTTGTTTTGTAAACGTGGAAACGGACACACTGTCTTTATTCCCTACTAGCTGGTGCTTTGCGACTTCGTCCGCGTAGAAAAGTATAAAACGCCATCTACCGTATTTTGGACAAATGGCGCTATCTCCCGGGCCAAGCCGCTAGTATTTACTTTTATTTTAGATTTCCCGTAGGAATGAAGTATTTTCCCGCGGTAAAAAGTAGCCTATGTTCATCACGGATAATGTCGGCTTCTAATGGTAAAATAATTTTTCAAATGGTTCCACTAGTTTCGGAGCCTATTCTATACGAACAAACATTCAAATCTTTCCTCTTTATAATATTAGTATAGATATAATTTTAAAGAGTAACTATTTGTGCAGTTAAAGACAATATTTACGTTAGTTACACAATCTCGTCACATTGTTTGTGTGGCGTGGAAACAAATGAAAACTAGCTAATACCTACTTTATGTACGCCGAAAGAGTTTTATTAAGTTTTGTATATCGTTATCAGTAAAAGTGATAACGCCACTTGACTACGACGAGATAAAGTCGAGTATATCGACCTGTTTTTGTGCTCATCACACAAATGTTGTGAAAATGAAAATGACTATTTATTAATCAGTCAGACAGATGTTTTAAATGCAATCCATACTAATATTTTAAATATGAAAGTAACACTGTATGCCTGTTACGTTTTAATTTAGTCTGTTAATTCACAAATAAGACAAGTGTTTTAAAGCATGACGTGAAATTGTGAACACGCTGTTAAAAAAAGTACTGAAAAAAAATTACTTACTAATTTTTGGCTTGTTAATTTGTATACGTTACCATACAAATAATATTACCATACAAATAAACATTTTTTCTTTCATTCTTTTCTTAATATCGCGACATTTTTTACAAAAGTTAAGAAATGGAATCAAATCTATTTTTAAACAAGGAGAAATATATAAATCTGTATAATATACAATATTTTTAAAAATTCCCGACACACTCAGAGATACAATTTTAAGTCATTTTTCTAATGGATGACAAAGTATCCAATAGGAAGTTATTAGTAATGAAATAAATTCGTTTTACAACGGACTGTTTATGTGACGCATGGTGACGTGATAGACCATGGGCCGCGGGAGAGACGACATCTGGCCGTTGTCATGTTGATATTATTATTTCATAATGAAATGGAAGTGATGTGTAACGGTCGGGTTAATTATAGAGCGTCGCACGTTTTGTTCTGTTAGTGGCAGTCAATATAAAAGCAGCCGATATTTTTTCTGTGCTATATATATGTATACGCAATTTCCTCTTAATTTTTGTTAAAAATCTGAGTCGTCTTATATGGTTCTATCGATAAATATTAAATACTTACAACGCAAAAAACCTAAAAAAATCCACTTCTTATATTCACTACTTTTTTATTAGAACAAAATCGTAAAATGCCTACTTTTTTAATAATAGAAATTATGTTTATTTTGAGTATGGATATTCTTAAGCTATTTAAGCTACGATATAAAGACTATTTTATTTTGAAATTCTAGTTGAAAAAAAAACCGAATAATATTGGAATTTATTTATTTTTGTTTCAGGTAAGCAGCCATAACATAACTCGTATAGTTTACGAAAACTTTTGAATTCTTGTAAAAAAGGTAAAAAATTTCAAACTTCTTTAGAATCCCTTTTTTATCAGACTCATAAATGTACAGTCGGCCGCAAGTCGATTAACAAATTCAAAAGTGCAAAACAACTGAACACTCAACGCGCCGTAAGACGTAGTCAGCACTAGAGAACAAAATAAACTTCACGTACAAACGATCGTAAAAAGCTTCAGTAAGTATGTATGTAAGTAAGTAAATTGAGTGTTCAGTTGTTTTGCACTTTTGAATGTGTTAATCGATTTATGCGACCGACTGTACTATTCGCTATTTTTGGATATTTTGGAATTGAACACCTTTGAACGCATCGTAAAACTAACCTTATCAATTAATATTTAAAGTATAAACCAATAAATAACCGGTTACAAATAATACGAACCAGTAGAAGGGCAATTTATTGTGGTGTCCCGTGTCCAATTACAATAATAATGAATACAGTAGTCAACAATGCTTGAATAATGTTAGCGCTCCTGTATGGATACGAGGGCCCTTAGCCAAGAGCACCCGGTGCAAACGGGAGCGATGTAGATTGACGAAACGACAGAAAATAAAGCCGGGTGATTGGTTGTTGTAACGCCCACATAAAATTTTGACCAATCACCGGGCTTTATTTTCTGTCGTTTCGTCAATCTACAACGCTCCCGTTTGCACTGGATGCTCTTGGCTAAGGGCCCAGTAGCACTACCATGAGTTTATGACGACCGAAATCGCTAGCGAGAGGTAGCGAGAACGTAAAATATTTGTATGAAAAATTGTACAGCGCCTCTAACGGTCACTCGAAGAACTAAGACCGGTAACGAATGTAGTCGTTAGCGACCATTAGCGACTAACGTTTAACTTGACATTTCTATACAAAATCGGTACCATGAGTTACAAATTTGACTGATGCTCTCGAGAAATACCGTAACGTTAGTAGTTAAATCATCACTAGTTCACTAGCACATTGAAGGGTGAAAGGTTCGTTATCGACAGAAGTAAACTAACGTAAGATTTCGATAGCAACTCGTGGTAGTGCTACAGTTAAAATATTATCTCTCGATATTATGTTTAGTAATTTTTTGGTGAAGAACAATGTAGTCAAAATTGACATCCAGTCGCTAGAACATATTTTGTTTTTAAAAGACTGAATGCAAATCCAATCAACCTAATCATCAATCAATCAATACTAATAATAAATCTGTATGTGTGGGTTTTGTATGTATGTATGTATGTATGTATGTTCCTCAATAACTCTTAAACGAATTAACTGATTTTTATGAAACTTGGTAGATAAATATTTAGATGTATAGGACACAGGATGGGCTACTTTTTTCATTTTATACGCGGACGCCAGCTAGTAAAGCATCGTCTTCTAACGTTCTTTAATTTTTACTGTAGTCTTGACACCAAAAAATACCATTTAAGTAACCGTTATACAGATTAATGCATCTTATCCCATGTTTCATACTGGGTATCCATTATTCAATAGTTATTCCCTTTTATATTTCAACTAGCTGGTGCCCACGACTTCGACCGCGTCTTTGTCTGACTTTTTTATCGCTGTGCAACGGTGTCGCCCAATTTTGTATATTTTTAGACGATTGTGGGAAAGAGTAACAATTAACAAACATCTACCATACCCATACATCACAAACTTTCGTATTTATAATATTAGACTGACATTCATTCTCAGATTGCCGTCTTTGAAAGTAGAAGACTCATATTTATAGCTTGTCTTGTTTATTGCGTTTGTGAATGAAACATCAGACACATAAATATTAAATCTATCTATCACTAACGACGATGCATACAATACATACATTATAAAAGAAAATACGAAATAATTTCCAATCTATATTCCAAAGATGATATTATTAATAAAGTGGTACATCAAATCGATATATAATTTCCATTGTGGTATTGACATTGATGCGTGGGATATTTACATACGTAGATAATTAATAAAATAATTGTGAATGTCAAACACGTGTATTTAAGTACTGTAAAATTAAGATGAGCAATTACTCTTGTATTAATGGCCCTTTGTGAAAATTATTATCTCCCACAACACTAAAAAAACTACACTTAACATTAGCACCGATAGAAACTTCTCACGGTAGTATTAATATTAATGGATTTTTAAGATCTGTCGAAGTAAATACTACTTGTTAGAGATTTATGTCCATTGTTTTCTATTAAAACGCATCTTCCGTTATAGAATTCGTTGTGAAGTTTCACTTAAATATCATACCTCATCTCTTAAGTTATTTAAAGCTGATGAAAGTCGCTTTTGTTTATCGTTAAAATGGCTGTCATTATTGTGTAATGGTATACTTCTAACGTTTTGTTTGTTTACTCTTTATAAATGAGGTCAAAGGTTCGTAAGAGGCTTGCGTGCACTTGATGAATACTACACATTATCTGATGCTATCAATCTTGAGCCACTCGGTAGGTCGTGGGCAGTGTGTTACTACTTACGAACATCGACCTCCACTTTTCAATTGAAATAGTTTATTTATTCAATTAATAATAAACGTTTGAATGCAGGCTTGGCCAACTTTAGGTGATATAAGTCAGTGATTTGTAAAAATTTGTCATTTAATTAACTAATACTTTAATTCAAAGTACTTAAATTATACTAAATTTATAGCTAAAATAAGGATAAGGCTAAAATACATGACTCATACTAACACTGTTATGTTTTCTACCTTGATCATCATTTTGCTACCATAATTTCTAGATCTAGGTCTTCTAGTTTCTGTTTTTGTTATGTCGCCTTCTTCAATCATTGCCAAAAATATTCCCTTGATTTTCATTGGAATACCTTTACGATAAAGCTTAACAAGTGTAGACTAACTTGTAGGTAGAGTCACTGAAAACCATATTTTTAATAAATCAACCTACTCTATCGTTTCTTCAAACATAAAAAAAAAATCTGTTGGCATCGCATTTTAAAAACAAATAACGCAAAGTGTCTAAATGCAATTTTGCAGACCATTGACATGACCAAAAATGTACCTACTTAGCTTTGTTTGTATGATTTTATTTATAAGACCATTGTTTGAAATCGTGATGATAGAACTCATAAAAATGATTATGCCAATTGATTGTTATTCTAGATAGCAACGTTTGGCTGAGAACAAACAGACTGGTTGACGGAAACAGAGGTTGTCCTTTTATTAATGACATACTTGTCTGTCGTCTTTAAAAGTTATACAAATGCTATAAAAAGTCACGAACCAAACACAAAAGACGTTTAATCGTTGAAACTCAACGTGAATGTCAATGCTTTGTGGTGCACGTTAAATGGGAAAGGTGTTTACAATAATTACACACTCTTGATGTAGTTAGTTCCTGTTCATAATATTAACGAGCATTTATTAACTTATAAAAGATTCACCGTTATTTATGAAGTAAATTAAATGTCAGACCAGAAAATGTTCACTACTACTCGTGAAGAAGCAACTATACTGAACGAGTATTGGAGTAAAGTTACTAGCCAATCCTGTTGGACAGATAAATAATGCTAATTACACGCCAGCTCCATATAATGAAGATGAAAAGTTAATATAAATCCTGTTCGATTAGAAACTTTTTTTATTAAGGTCTACCTTGTCCGATCCTTTTAAGTCTATGATGGTGGCGATACAAAATAATTTAAAAGATTGCCAAGTATGAAGGATATGATTTCTTTTACTTTATATAAATCAATAAACTAATATTATAAATGTGAAAGTTTGTAAGGATGGATTATTATGAGTGGATGGATGTTTCATTTAGCACAAAGATAGTTTACCTGGACTAAAAATATCTTGACTACTTTTTATCCTGAATAAATGTAGTCAGAGCGATAAAGATGTCAGGCGTTATATTACTCATATATATTTTCTTTTTCAACGCGGACATAAGTCTTAATTTTTTTAACTAAGCATTTTTCAAATAAACTGAGAATGTATCTAGGAAAGCACTTATACATAGGTACTTTTAAGATTACAATGAAGTCGTCAAAACGAAAGAAGCATGCGATTGCGAGTCAAACGTTTTTCCGAATCTATAATAAACTAAACATTTAAGAGAATCAGTTATTTTGGCTGCTTTTAATAACAAAACTATTTGGTGGAATCCTCTCACGCAGTCAACGCACACTGTTGACCTAATTTCTGTAATACAATGTTTTGTAACATGTGTAAGACCAAGTGTAGTTAGAGGTTTAAAATTAGCTCAAGCAAATTTAGCTCTATAGGTACTATCTGACTTTTAATTAGATGAAAGACAAAATGACAAAAGTTTCGGATTTAATTCAAATATTTAGTGATCACAGCAAGCCGTTCGTCTCGTTCGTCTATTTGTTGGATTTATTAAGTTCTCTTACGTAAAGCCACTCATTCCCCAAATTCTTCACAAAAGCTAAACAGAGAGTTAATATATAGATAACAATGTAAACAATACGTAACACAAACACGTAAAAGGGCTACCACACCATACAACTTGAACGTATCCAATTTAGGAAATCGAAAAGTGTAATCGCAGTTAGAACAGATTGGATTCAATTGAGAGTTTATCCATTTTCAACTCTATATCTTCGATTTAAAAATCAATTTAGCGTAGTGTGATCACGAGCTCTCTACTTAGATTCCTAAATAGGAAACGTTCAAATTGTATAGTGTGATTGCCGTTTAAGCGTTTATATTATCATAACCTCAAAGACTTCAAATGACACTATTATCTATTCTATAGACTATGGCTCAATAATTTTCAATAAATGTTAGATGAATTCAATTGTTTTAAGTATAATATGCCCTAATTCAATATCATGGACGCTGCTGCAAGGCTCAGGCTACTTGTGACCGGTTTTACTGGAAAATTATTGAAGTATTTCGGTTGACATGACGAAATACAATCAATATTGAGATTGTTCCGGTCGGATAGTGCTAGAGACAAGACGACCAGGGTTAGCCGTTATTTCTGATTACCATACACAGTAATATATAGTGAAATAACTCTTTCTAGCATGCTGGCTCATTTACTAGAAGAACCAAGAGCGCACCTTGTCCGTAAGTTATTATGAATAAATATTTTGATCATCAGAATAGGTACTTGCTGACCAAACAGGTTAATTTGGTCGGCAAATCATTGATTGGTTAGTTTAGCTTAGTTTTTATTTGCTGATAGATTGAATAACATCAGCTAAATTAATTTTATGCGTGTAATTAAATTATTAAACATTGAAAGTAATGGTGATTATCATAAAAAAAAGTGTGAACAAAACAGCATTTTGAAACGCTGCTGAAACAGAATAATAAATGCGCGAAAGTTTTTCATAATCATTTTGACAATGAGTTGCATTAGAAAGGTGTTAAGTTAATTTGAGTCTAATTTGAGTTTGCGGAGATTAATTTGCGCGTTAACTTTTGCAGTCGCCTGCACACACAGCATTAATAAAGATTGCAGAAATCATTAATAATTCCGACGCCTTCACACGTTTGCTTGTGTTACACATGAACCTTCGCAAGTTGTAATGCAACATAACAGTTCCGAATTAATCTTGCAACACTTACTATTATTCGTTTTTTTTTGTTAATGCCCAGTGGACTCGTATTAAAAAAAGTAGGGCAGTCTATAAATTATACGAGTGTGGGTTAGCTGACTATTCTTTTTAGAGGCCCAAGGTCGCTGGAACCGTTCCAGATTTTTTCTAGTTGTGTAGACATTTGTGAAATCGTAACTTCATTTTTTATTAACTTCAATCCAAAGATCAAGAGTGGGGAGCTTGTTTATATCGATCATAAACTGAACAACATTATTGATCGCAAAAATATTATAGCTTTCAGTTTTCCAAAGGTGCTAATTCTGTTAATAATATGCGAAAATCCCGTTCGACATCCTTTATTACGTATTACTTTGGAAAGTAGCCCCCTTGTAGTGTATCTCCCGGGTTTTCTTCCGTCCGTGCGTAGGTGAAAGTCGACCGCAATTTATCTGCAATAAACTTCATAAAGCACTTGTATTTTGTGCTCTGAATTAGGGTGAGTGAATGTTAACAGCTCGTGGATGTTTGCATATAAAAATCCTATTTTAGCATCACTGTCTCAATTTACCTTTTTATAGTATCACCATCCAATCATATTTTTATCTTACGATGCTTATTTAATGAGGTTTTAGGTAAAAAGCTCATTAAGTCGAATTTTTATGTAACTGCCGATATAAATTTGGTATAAATCCTCTATTAGTATTTCTATGTGAGGAGACTTACTGAACTGTCATCTTAAAGTTTACTTCTGTAAAACGTTGGTTACAGCGTTAAGACCAGCTCTCATGTCACTCTTCGTATTTTAAAATAATTATTCTACTTTAAAATAAAGTTAAACCCGACCAAGCTTGTGAGGGGATTTAAATTTCGGCATATTAATTTGCTTGGTTCAGAAGTTTGCTTATAATATTTTCTCTTACATTGACTCGTTATCTGCAATACTTTTTCACATATGTTCTTTGACATCTGCTTATAAGAACAAGATAGATCTTTGACCTGCACGTATTGAAACGTCGAAATCAATCTTATTATTACATTGTTCCGAGTGGTCAGCGAAAAACTAAGGTCACCGTTGTCGTTAGCGCGGTCCTACTTATCTGTCAGCGGCCACTTTCACCGTAAAATTAGTCATATTTAAATACACGATTGGTTATCATGTAACTAACTGATTGATTGTTACTTTATTGATTGATTGGCTTCTTCTTCAATTTTTTTTTCATTATAAATTCTAATAAATTTTAGACTTTTAAAGAAGCTGAACACTTTTTAAGAACACACAAAA
The DNA here is from genome assembly GCA_918317495.1 of Synanthedon vespiformis. Lineage (NCBI taxonomy): Eukaryota > Metazoa > Arthropoda > Insecta > Lepidoptera > Sesiidae > Synanthedon > Synanthedon vespiformis. Next base: position 5,444,192 of record OU906964.1, read on the forward strand.
GAGTACTGTAGTGTTGAATTATTAAAAATCAAATTTACAATGCAAGTTTAACCGTCAGTGAAAATTTCTCTTTGCCATTAAAATTATGTTTAATGAATAACTAGCCAGTTAAAAGGTTAATCCTATTATATAAATGCAGAAGTTTGTATGTTTGCAACATATACATAAAATATAATGATTCAAATATTTTCATTAATTCGTTTCCCTTAATGTAAACTATATCGCAGTATAGTTATATATAGTGTTTTGAGTTTGAGGTTTTAATAGTTAACAATAAAATTTAGTAACTTACCCTGAATAAGATTTATAATATTTTCGCATAAAGCGACGTTTTTATGCTTAATAAAGGCATTGTTTTTATTGAACTTTAAACGACCTTTAAAAGATGAAATCGAGTCACCGATTGCGAAAAAGAAACATCAACTTTCATCGAGGGCCTCGTCGCAATTTTTCGTAGTAATTGAAAGTTTCATCTTACTTTATTTTTGAAGTTATTGGTGTCAATCTTTTTTTAATATTTGTATATATATAGCGACTCGCCCGGCTTCGCACGGATGCATTTGTTCTGCAAATTATATTACACAAACCTTCCTCGTTTATTAGCTCTTTCCGTTAGTGAAAACCGTATAAAAATCCGATTAATAGTTTAGAAGAAAACTAGCTCTTGCCCGCTACTTCGCCCACGTTAAAAAAGATTTATCTACCAAGTTTCATTAAAATCAGTTAAAAAAATATGATACCTACATACAGAAAAAAAAGCAAAATTTTAAATTTTTATTAATTAAATTTTAATTTAGTTTTAAAATTTTATTTAAATAAATACCAATACCAACACGATTAACAAGTTAATGTTTCTTTAAAACATATTTCTAAACTTTTTTCTAGGTCTATTTCTTTCACTATTTACTTTTCTTGTGTATTTTAATTTAACTTATTTTAAATGAAATTCAATATTTGAATTCAAATTTGAATTTGAAAAAATGTTAAATGAAATGCAAGCAATCGAGAAAAAAGAAGTAATTAGTGGTCATCATAACTCTTTATTTAACTTTTTATTTTATAAATCAATTTTATACCAATTTTTTTTAAATTTTCGCGTAGGTTTATAATTTTAGCCTCAAGGCACATTTTATATGTAGTGACACACATAAGTTGTGATTGTATACAATTAAACCAATGACTTTCTTCACCAGACTCTTGTAACCATGAATAATGCGTGGGAAGTGACCACTAAATAATAATAAACACAAGATTATGACATTTATTTTGTGAAAGTTTGCATTTTATTTGAATTGAAACTTGAAAATTCATATTATGAATTGAACTTGCTTGATATACAGCGACAATCATGTATCAAGCAAGTGTTTTAATAGCAACATTAATTAATTAATTGTAGGTGTAAAAAGGTCACTCAGTACGGCCTTTACATGTTAATTTATCACTGTAATAATTACTTATACATTTGTAATCACCATTAATCATACTGTTTCAGGATAGTAATGAGATTTAACAGGATGTACTCGTAAATGTGAATGAATGATATTTCGCTCTTTACAAGTACTCGCCGATACATTAGTTCGAGATTTCCTTGTAAGCACTAAAGCACCTCCTATGGATCTTGATTTTAAAGTGTGCTTTAAAATGTTTCATTATTAATTATTTTAACGATAAAATAACATTTCAATTGTAATGTTATTACAGATCCTTACTAATATTATAAATGCGAAAGTTTGTATGGATTTATTTACTCTTTCACGCAAAAACTACTGAATGGATTTCAATGAAACTTTACTGAATAATATTGCTTATACATTTGAATAAGACATAGGCTATATAAAACATAAAACGCGGACGAAGTCGTGGGCACCGGCTAGTACTTTAATATTTGTCGTTTGTATCGGACAGAGGATATTTAGATTAATTTATTATCAAACTAGCTGGTGCCCGCGACTTCGTCCGCGTTCTGGATGAAAGGTAGCCTATGTCCTGGTGGTGATTTCAGGGGCTCCGGGTTCGATTCCCGGCGGGGTCATCTTTGGAAATTTTAATATAATTTTCAAAATTGACTCTGGTCTGGATTTGAAAGTAATGGTAGGGCACACTGCGTTTCGCAGTCATTTGGGCAGCCCGTCTGGCGGCAGTAACCACCCCCTTACAGAATACCACCGTGAAATAACAGCATATGTGCTGTTGTGTTTCGGTGAGTGAGTAAGGGATGCCAGAGCCCATTACCACTTCTCTTCCTTATCCCTTAACCTTAATCCTTCTATAGTCGGCAGCGCAATTGTAGCACTTATGGCGTTGCTTGTGTTATAGGCGACGGTATAGTCACCTACCATCAAGTGGACCGTCAGCCTGTCTATCGACCTTAACATAAAAAAAGGAAGTATGAATAAAATGTTCGGTCCAATCAACAGATGTTTTGGAGATTTTTTCTTATTTTGCATCCTTGCCAGATGGCTCTCGGATTGAGCGGGCAAGGTGCGGAATCACCTGGCACCGGATGTGGGGTCGTCGTAGCATTACTTCAACAAAGCTTTATATGAACGCTGTTTGCTTAATATAAGAATTAGGGGAAAATACCCAATTATTGGCACTTTAAGATATACGACCATTTATTGGCACCTTTCGACCTATTGTTCAACTCAAATAAAATTTGAAAGTTTGACAATGTTTAAATCATTTGACTGTTTAGTGTTAGCAATTCTCATAAAGCTAAGATTTATTTATTTTTTATGGGAACACAGTTTATGGAATAGTTTTCTTATTTTTTAGTGAATAGTTTAAGGTGCCAATAAATTGCAGGGGTGCCAATATTAGGTCATTTTACCCTACATAAACATTCTCATTAAAGATAATGTACTTATTTTGTAAGATAATGTACACGCGACGATATTAAAGTATATTAGTCATTGTATAAGTGGAATTATGATTAGCAGTATTTTACTTTTGTTATCTGACATACGAATTTATGCCAAATTATATCGCAAAATGTACCAAAACATTAAAAAATATATTTAAAATTATATAATACAAGAATAATTAAGTTATTTTTTATGTTAAGTTCGTTAGAGAGGCTGACGGTTAGGTAGTTACTGTCGTCTATAACATCGACATAGGTGCTACCACTTATCGAAACAAAACAGCACACATGCTGTTATTTCACGATGGTCTTTTCTAAGGGTGTTATTGGCTGCCTAAGTGACTGCGTAGCGCAGTGTGCCCAGCCACTATTTAAAATGAAAATTTCAATATTAAACAGTTTCAATATTTGATCAGCATATTTTTTTGGCTGACCTAGTATAGCTACTTGTTGACCAAATAGATTAATTCGATCGGAAAATCATAAATTGCTGATAAATCAAATAAACCGTTGATCTTGTACTTAACCTTCTCGGTTATTCAAATTATGATGCAAAAATATAGAAATAATTTTAATCTTAACACAATTTTATATTCTAAAGAATTCAATATTATTACAATATAATATTTTATTTTTAAAGTACGAGTATGTTCGTGTCTGATAAAAAGATACAAGAAAAACAACAAAAGATCCAATCCGCGATTCTGTAACACGTCAAATATGACGTTAACGTCGGCGTAATCACAGGCCACTTAGCACAAATTACAGTCATACACTTTTAAAATGACTTTACACGCCTCGAGCCTAGCCGTAAAACTAATTTTGACGGCTCAGAGAAAGTGAGAACACGATTAGAAAATAAAGGAATTTAAAAAGGAACAGATGCGCCAGCGTGTCGAGGTTTGTAGAAACAACTCTCTAGCCAATCCTTGAGAAGTTTAATTAATTTTTATTTATTTTCCCATCCTTCACAACCCTTTATCTCTCTATCCCTCCAATCCTTCACTTGCATTGCAGCACCTCTGACGTTGCTTGTGTTATAGACCAGTATAGCCATATTAAACCGTCTGTCTTAGTATTAAAAATATATTTATTTCATTTTATTTTAGATTCAATTAATTAATGTTGTCCTTTAAGGTGTTTTTATTTAAATAAGGATAATGAACAATATAAAAAAACTACTAAATAAAAGTTCTACAATATATTTTTTGTGCTTTTCTCAAAGGGGATTTTTTTTTTTTTATTAGAGATGGGTTTGCTCTTGGCCTACAATCAGCTGGGTAGCAAGGGAGAGGCCTAAGATGGAGCGAGCTCACCCAGAAGAAGACCCAGATTCACTCGAACTTTGAAAAGATTAGGGTTATGTGAGCTCGGAAACACAGACGCAGGCAGGGAGTTCCAAACCTTGGCGGTGCGCATTATAAAGGATGTTTCAAAGCGCTTGGTTCGAAAAGGGGGGATTTCGACAAGATGAGGATGGTAACCAGCCGTACGTCTTTATGTCCGATGGAAGAACGGGGAAGGCGGTATGAGCTCATGCAGACCCTGAGCGCACTCAACGAAGTATATCTTATAAAAGACACATAGACTGACAATTTTGCGTCTATGTGCCAGGCTTTGCATCCTAGATTTTAAAAAAGTACCGTCGCCTATGAGTCTCTTAGCTCTGCGTTCTACTGAGTTTGACTATGTCTTATTACATACTTGTTTTGTTATCATCAATCAATCAATACTAATAATAAATCTATAAGTGTAGGTATTGTATGTATGTTCCTCCATAACTCTTAAACGAATTAACTGATTTTCATGAAACTTGGTAAATAAACATTTAGACGTACAGGACACACACAGACTAGGGTACTTTTTTATTTTTCAACGCGGACGAAGTCGCGGGCGTCAGCTAGTGTTAAAAAAAACCTCTTCAATATTGATAATTTTTTTTATGTTTTTTACATTTACATACACAAGTAGATATAGTTAGGAGCAATGAAAGTAAATTTTAATATTTACAAAATATTTGAAAGTTGTCCATCAACACGGGTTTTTAAATTCTCAGTCCATATGTAGACATAATTGTTTTCACTCACATCTCACGCGTCGATAATTTGCAACTTATGCCGAGTCTGTCAATTATGACTTAATCTTTGATTCAAAGTAGCGAGCAAAGTGTGAAATTGATGGCCGGACCACCTCTCTTACTTCGGCTTGTTGAACATCGGTTCCTGATGTTAATTGGACGGACAGAGCCGACACATAGCTTTAGTGCATAGCCAATGCGATTTGAAAATGGAACTCTGACGTAAATTATCGATTAACGTGGAAGGTGATAGCGTAAATCGTTTTAATGGCGCACTTAATGCACTAGGTGAGAACGAATTTTATAGACTATTGGTTGTATAATGTACTACCGCTTACCATATTCGCTGCACTCAAGTTTCTATATATTTCTTTCTTGGTTAAGATCACAACCCTTTCTCCTATTTTCACTTTCCCCATCTTTGATAAGATATTTTTTTATGCTATCAAAACACTGGTGATTTGAATCCATAGTAAGACACACCTACATATCATATCATCGAGTAGATCGTCAACGTTTATTACAATTAAGAGTTTTATTTTAATCATTAAGGCGTACCGAAATTCAAAAATAAAATTTTATTGTTTCATCTTGTGTAACTTAATGTAAACCTGAATTTTCTTCTTTAATAGTATTAATGAAGAATTGATAGTAACAACATTTTCTTTAGAATTTCAAAGCAGTTTGTGTAATTTTCTGTATTTTCTATAATTATTCTTAAATTAGAATCTCATTTCTAATAATTTGAGTCACGTTTTTCAAATTGACTATTTTTAGTACATACTTCCTAGTTGTTACAGACACAGCAACGTCAGCAACACCCGCCACTGATGTTAAAAATATACATAATGTAGGAAAATCGTTTTTGTGGCATTACTAATTAAGCTTGTTATTATAATGACGCGATCCTTTCACCGTTTATTAAATACTGAAAAGATTTTAACGAAATATCTGTCAGTGTATCCGACTTAATCGCGACAGTAACAATGTCTATTTAAGGAGCACAATAACTTGTTTCACTTGAAATTCATTGCAGTTTTTATCGATCAATTAATAACTTGGAAATTTATTAATATAGGTATAATTTTGAATGACTCCAGAGAGAAATATGCATCAACTGCCACAAAAAATGAATGAACTTTTTTCGTTATGTATGTGTTTGTTTTACTTCTCAAACATACAACTAAGGTACATCTATACTTTACTTACTAATATTATAAAGAGGAAGGATTTGATTGTTTGTTTGTATAGATTAGGCTCCGAAACTACTGGACCGATTTGAAAAATTCTTTTACTATTAGAAGCCGACATTATTCGTTATGAACATAGACTACCTTTTGACAGATAACGCACTTGGCGGCGGCTTGGAAACGTCGCTAGTTTGGAAGCGTGTCCACGAACGTCGACGCTCTGCGTAGAGACTGGAGACTCTGGCAACGCGACGATGTCGCCAAAAAAATGTATGCGAGTAAACTGTTTCGATACCGGAGGTTCATTGTTGAAATACAAAAGCGTCCATTCTTTACACGAAAACTGACAGAATTGACTGACAGACCGTAGCCAAGACGTCACTGGCCACTCAATTTGGCGACCGTAGGTAGCCAACCTACGTCGCCAGCAACGTGGCCGTGGCGTCCCGGTGAGGTAGCGCTCTAAGAGTTCCGAGTAGAACGCCATTTTTTCTTTAAACTTGCAGACTTAAATTGACGGTGTTTCTTTTTCCTTTTTACAAGGCTGTCCAAAGACCATATTGATTTATAATAATGAGTGATTCGTTAAATTTTTCAATTGATTGATTTTAAATGTTATGACAGATCGATCACGGTGAAAGTAATCGTACGCAAAAACGTTGTGCTACCTTCATTCAACTTGAAACATGGAACCAGTCGAGCAACATTCGGGAATAAATTAACTAAATGAAATATAAAAATGTTTCTATAGAAACATTTCTAAAACATTGTGGATCACATCATACACACTAGTATGTATCAGGTTCACTAGTATGATATCGTTGAAGAAGTCCTTGCAAGTGTGAAAAAATGCGCAATCACGAAATTAAAATCGTCATTCAGATAACATAGATTTTTTTAAATCAGTTGTATGAAGGCGAAAAAAACTAGTTATGTGTTCTTTTCTTTTCAAAATTTCTGCTGCAAAATAACTTTGTTCCCAATAAAATTGGGCCTTAAGAATTTCCGTGCGGGCGTACATCGAAATATATTATTATAATTTGTAAGTGATTACTTACAAGTTATAATACATTTCGATGTACGCTTTTAATACTTAATTGCACTTATTATAACTTATAAGTGATTACTTACAAGTTATAATACATTTCGATGTACGCTTTTAATACTTAATTGCACTTATTATAACTTATAAGTGATTACTTACAAGTTATAATACATTTCGATGTACGCTTTTAATACTTAATTTTACTTATTATAACTTGTAAGTAATCACGCACGTGCAAAAGTCCTTAACGCACACTAAACTTTTACTGTAACTAAATCTCGGTAGCCGGCTTATATTTCACCGCACATGCATCTGAATCTGAACGCATCAGTAAACGGTCTCACGTTGCAAAAGTGTGCGAATTTTTTAAATAAAACCTGTTTTTTAACGCATTTATTACTTCACACGAATGCAACCTTTTTGGAATTTTGTAATGTTAGCATTAATTCAACTAAATAAGGATATATCGTTTCCTTTCTTCTCTTATCCTCCTTCTCTTTACAATTAAAAAATGTCTAGTAATAAATTTAACTATTACTAAGAGTCTATTTATTTAATCATCTCAACCTCGGTACGGTGACGTTATCGATTTATCGTGGCCATTTTGTTTTTTGTTATTTTTTTTTCACGGTAACCTAGCCAAGGCAACGTCAACGACCTCTGGTGTTGCTACGTACAAAAAATACAATGTACTGATAAGTATTCTTCTGAGGCAGGTGTTCAACTTTTTTTTGTAGGAAATTAAATCTAGTTCTGTCAGTAATCAATCTGAGTACGAAGTAAATTAATAACATAGCATTCTGGGGACAAAAAAGTTTTATGGCCATTATTATATTTTTTGTATCATACCTAGTCAAGTCATAACTATTCCATTTAGATATAATAAAGTAGAGACCCGCCTCCGGCTTCACGCAAAGTTAAAAGTTTGAATCCTTTCTTAGCGGATACATACATAATATGCTTACGTTATAAATTAAACCTATGTACAGTCAGCCGCACAAGTCGATTAACTCATTCGAACGTGCAAAACAACTGAACACTCAACTTGCTTACTTACTGAAGCTTTTTACGATCGTCTGTACGTGAAGTTTATTTTGTTCTCTAGTCGTGACAACGGCTTATGGCGCGTTGAGTGTTCAGTTGTTTTGCACGTTCGAATGAGTTAATCGACTTGTGCGGCTGACTGTACCAAACAATTTTCTAGATTTAGTACTTTTAGTGTTTACTTCTAGATTAGTGTTAAAAGGGAAATGGACTCTGGGATCCCCACGGGGCATCCCTTACTCACTCACCGAAATAGAACAGCACACATGCTTTTATTTTACGTTGGTCTTCTGCAATGAGATGGTTAATAATGAAGAAAGAGAATTTTTTTTTGTTTGTTCCATATTGTGTCTAATAAGATCTTATGTTTTTGTTTCAGGTACCACTCTATGTTTATGCTAAAGAAAAATCTTCAGTGTGAGTTAAATCCTTGTGATTTGAATTGTGTAATCGTTACCGAGAACGTGCTTGCTTAATATGTAATGTTGGTGACTTGTCACCACCCTATTCTTCAATAACATAATCAATTTCGACGAAGCGTGCCCGAGCGCAGCGCAATTAAAGAAAGAAAATTGATACGTCTACGAGTACAGTCTGGTGAGCTAACGGCTTCCTGATACATTTACCTGCATGCAAAAATAAATATGTGGGTGATAAAAATTAATAACTCCACATTACTGTACACGATTTTATATACATAGAAATTACACTAAAATATATAATAGGTACATTGCAGTTTTTTACGTACGAGCTTATATTTATTATAGTTGCAAGTAATCGAAAAGCTTGCTGAAAGGAGGTCGCCACAAATCCTATTTTTGTATTGACATATTTCAATATTCCATAATATAATTTTGTCATGATTTGGAATAAGTTTTACCAAAGTTAGAGAGAAAATTCTGTTTATTTTGTGACCGACACAACACGACATTGTAGTCTTATAAATTGAATATCTCTTATAAACATAACGTTTACGTAAATTACGGACTATTTAATTATAAGTCGTTACTTAACGTAGCAATGTGTAACAAATCATTACAATATGTAATTGATAATATTTACTGTGAAAATGTAAATGAAACTCCCTCACAAAATACACTATCGCTTGATTATGAATTATGACATTCACGACGCCTTTTATAAATGACAGAATTGAAAAAAAAAAAAAAACAAAAAATCTGTGTTGCCTTTGTGAAAACATAAAGTACGTACTATAGTTTTGCCACCATACTTGAAGTATTTTACTATCAAAATTGTCCACATAATTAATTACCAAAAGCACATCATTCCATCAGGTTTGTTGTACCTTGAGTAATTAGCTTCTAGATTTGATACCTCTAGAATTAAAATTATGTTAAGTTATCGAGGCTTGTAGTTTTGACCAAAACTGTTCATAAAGGGTGCAGCTATTAGTATTAGTAAATATATTCAGTAAATATGATAGCTAGCTAGTTTTTGTTTTACTCAGGAACAAACATCCATACATCCTCACATCTTTTGTATAATAAAATTAATATTTAATTATTTTGTATAATTTTAATAATTCTTTTGTATAATACATCTTACATATAATATTGATTGGTAGGATTATATCCACCAAAGTAGTTTTTCTTGTCTGTAACCGTACCTTACATAGTCTTCTACTATATCATGAATATAATAAACATTTCAACACTTTTACTTACATTTGAGATACAGTATGGGATTTAGAGTAACGCAAAAGTCGTTTCAACACCAGGATTATGCAAAACAAGCACAAAACCAGCCAATAAATAAACCAAAGTTGTTACAAATAAGGGAAAACGGATTGTAGTAGTTATCTGAATTATTCCGTTCATTATAGCAATCGGTAGATTAATGTCGTGGCGCATTTACAAATGACGGAACTAATACAGGAGAGAGTGTTGTTGCAAATCATTAGTGGAACGGTAATAAACATGGGGTGTCGAATGATTAATTGTAGTCCCCCACTGATTCCGGACCTGTGATATTAGTAGAAACAATAATAATAAAATATACAATGTGAGCGCAAGGGACAAATCCGTTTCGAGGTAAGTACCAGAAAAAATGGCTGAAAATTTAACATTGCTGGCGAACTTCCTTATTTCGTAATTGATATTGCAAAAGCGTGCAGTATAGTTCATGAATTATTTATTATTTGATACTATTCATTTTTGAAAATTACTAGCTGAGGTGCCCGTGACTTCGTCTGTGTTGAAAAATTAAAAATCAAAATTTCAACCCAATCGGTTCAGAGTTTAGCCGTTTAGAAGTTATGTGAAAAATATATAAATACGGAAGGATAATTCTTACTACCCGTTGTCCTATTACCCATTTTTCCGTAGGAATGAAGCATTTTCCCGCGGTAAAAAGTAGCCTATGTTCATCACGGATAATGTCGGCTTCTTATGGTAAAAGAATTTTTCAAATCGGTCCAGTAGTTTTGGAGCCTATTCTATATAAACAAACAAACAAACAATCAAATCTTTCCTCTTTATAATATTAATATAGATAGATTAGTATAGATTATACCTAATACCTAAATAACGTCCGACACATCTTTATCGCTGTGACAATGATGGCGCCATAATGGCGACAGTTACGCCCATTTTTTTATATTTTTAGACGCTCTCTCGGAAACTTAATATTTTTACAGGATAAAGTGATTCCTATGTGTCAATTCAGTTAGTGTGTCAACTATCTGTGTGCTATCACAATATCCCGTGTATCAATCATAATAAAATTGTTATACTTGTTGTATAACAAACAATAATATTACATATTTATCGCTCTTTAATTATGATACGATAACACTACTGCACTGCAACTTAACGTCACGATTCGTCTAGCCTTGACTTGACGTACATTTGTTCAGCTGCGCGCGCGCACCTAAATGTCTTCTTTTTTCATTTCACCGAGTTTTACAAACTATACGTTATATTTATAAATCAAGTGATTGTTATATTAAAATAATCGACTGACTTTTACTAGCTTCTGCCCGTGACTTGACCCGCGTATCTTTGTAAATCATATACTAAAACTTTCCTCGATAACCATTCGTGAAAAAAGCATGAAAATAGGTGCAGCAGTTATTGAGTTTATCGCGAACAGACACGCAGACATACAGACATACATACGGGAGGACTTTGTTTTATAATATGTAGTGATTACGTGTTTTTATTATAACGTGAAATTAGTATAAGAAATATTAAAAGAATGAATATTATCTTTTTGATATGCCTTTCGTTTGTCTTTGGGTAGAAATTGTGACTATCGCGTTTAATCAGAAAAGAAGACGTAAGATAAGGTCTAATTAAAAGCTAGACTATCTGTGTGAATTGTTTAGGTAGTTTCCCTCGTCTGATAAAATGTTAAAAAAAATCAAAACATTTATTATGACAGTGAGAAATTAGTGCTTACTCTTAAAATCCATTCACTTTTACCAACTCGTCAAACAATCACTTTGAACAAACCAAGATTGCTGAGCTAATTATCGTTAATTAGCTGCTAAATTTTCAAGTTTAAAATTTTCGAAATACAAAAAAAACATTCGAGGTCACTACACGCTTCGTTACAGTTTCTTCGGTCTTGGGCATAGGTAAACCCAGTTTAGCCTATCGATACTATCTATGCTCACTTTCGATCGACAAAAATGAGCGATTAATTAATCGATTCATTTTCTACACTTTCACCGTTGTTTTAAGGAATTTTCTAGACTTGTAAGATTTCAGTATTAAAGTTTAAATTCAGAAGTTTCGTTCAATCAAAATCGCATGTATCCGTGTCAAATGTATTTTACAAAAAAAATTTTTTTTTTTTTTTTTTCAAAATTTTAATATTAGTCCATCGTCATCCTCACTAAAATATTAATATAAAAGTTATACTTTGTCTGTCTGTCTGTTACCTTTTCACGCCTTAACTACTCAATTGATTACCATGCCGAAATTTTGCATACATGTAGTCAAAGGTACAGAAAATAAAATAGGATAAATTACTGAGAAAAAGTAGGTTCCCAGGGGACACACTAAAAATATTTTTTTCCTTCTTTTCTCACTACTAACGATTCGGCTTAAAAAATGGGTATTTAATTATTTTTTTTAATATTATCAGTACTCAAGCAGTCGTCCGAATACAGGCGTCATTTGCCACGTGCCTTCATTATTAACATCGTTCCGTATTATGTTTGTCCATCTGTTCATGCGTTATTCAGTCTGTCCATATCGATGTTCGACAGATGCTACAACAATTTACTTATTTGTCCTGTGAGTAATTTTGGACCGCGGTATTTTTAAAATGGTTTTAGTTAAATTACACAGTTCAACTGAAAGGGGAATATTTTTAGAATTACAAGTAGGTATAGTGTGACCGTGCTGCTTGCTTTAACTATTTCGAAAGGGTTGTAAGGTTCGATATAAAAAGTATTGAGTTGGCTTGCCAATAAAAAAAAAAAAAATAATAATATTAAAGCTTTTATTTAATTTTATTTCGGTATTCACATGTGGAAATAAGGATAAACGGGGAAGATTTTTATATATAAAAATCGCACTCCGAGAGAAGCCGGGAGCGGGTCGCTAGTACTCGTATAAAAAATATCTTCAAAATGATAAAGTTTGTATGATATTTTTAAATTGAAAAACCACAACTGAAGTTACTTCATATAATCTACAGTCAAAATTTAAGCGAAACTTTCCAAATCTATGTATATAATTAAAAATAAATAAAAATAAAAAATTAATAACTTGCTTATTTTATAAACTAATTAAAATATACTTATATTATTTCCACGTTTATTTTTTTATTGCTTAAAGCCTTGATAAGTATGATTAAATACAGTTAAAGTACACCTCGAAAAAAATTTCAGAGGGTTTGAAAACAAAAGAGCGTGCCGCTGTTTGTTGGGTACATTAAAACCAAGTCTTTTGTTTTGCTACGCATTGTATTTATGGTCATGTTGCGTAATCAAATTAACTACACGGTAAATTGTTATTTAATAAAACTCGTAGTAACAAAGAGTTATCTTAAAAAGGATCAACTGCAGCGGAGTGGCTCTAAACAAAGGCATAATAACATGACACGAGAAAGCTTAAGCATGCATAATGCCAATATAATACAATAATTATTAGAAAAATTTGATAATAATTGAATATTTATGTTGAGTAACAACGGTGATAATCCGATTTTATATTGGATTAACACCGTTGTTACTCAACTTGCATCATTAATAAAAAAACAAGCAAATTGTTTTATAAATGATGCCATATAAAACACATTAAGTATGTCTTATTTCTTTTCAATTATATCTTAGGTGTTTTTTTAAATGTTTTAGTGTTTATTTTATGAGTACACAATGATTGCAGGGACACAAATAAAGCCATAGGTGCTATAAGAGCGTTGAATGCCTACCATAGTAGGTTTAAGAATAAGGTTTTAGAAAGGAATAGGAAAATGGATTCTTGCATTCCTTACTCACTCAGCGAAACCCAAGGGCTACCCAATAGCAATGTGTCCTGCCATTACTTTCTAGATTAAATCTGAAAAGTTCATTCCCGCATATAAATGCGTCTGCTGAGCGACAGGCGAAAAATGCGAAAAATTTGCGCAATATCACACTAAATCGTATCACGTAGCTTATAACACTAGTGTGGTTTGCGTAAAAATTAAATATTGAGTGTGATATTGCATAAATTTGCATAAATTCCTGTCGCTCAGCAGACGCATTTAGATAATAAGCCTGCCGAAGTTGGCACTGGCGGGATTCGAACCCAGGATCCTTGGACATCGCTAAGACAAAAACCCTAACTAACTACTTTATCTTACCTTACAAATGGGCTTGTTAAAGTCCATTAATCTAGTTAAATATTAGTAAGATTCACAAAGTTGCTTTAAAGACTACATACATATAATATATCGTAGAGTATATTTATCGTAGTTGCCTAATCGCAGGAACAACTGGTTCGAATTGAAAAATCATTTTTGTGTCGATAGTCCAGTCTTATCGAGGAATATATAAGGTTATAGAGTACCTTACGCGTGGACGAAGTCGCGGGCACCAACTAGTTAGTTTTATGTTCTAATGTGCATGTGGCTATTATGCCTGTTACCTTTAGCAAGTAAGTAATCTAAATTTCTTAGATTTTAGTTTATTTTATCCAACACAAAATAATTTTTCAATTCCAATCACTACATTAGTTCCTGAGATTAACGCGTTCAACCAAACAAACAAACTCTTCAACTTTATATTATTAGTATAGATAGATAAAATCCAGTTAATTACTAAATTCGTCTCCCATTAATTTTCCAATAATGAAACAGTTTACTTTTTTTAAATTGTAAATAGGATACACTCTATATAATAAAATCATGTTGCTACTTATTAGCATTACTGATCTAATCTTCGTTTAACATAATTATTTTCATTCCCTATATCTCATCTAATATCTAACACATTGAAACTTTTAATAATAAGGTACTGGAATAGCAGCATGAACTAAAACGGTACATCGAGGGCGGATGTTGTGAACTCATCAGGCAATTACGCTGTGGTGATTGAATCTCTATAGAGTAGTTTATATATACAGAGTGTAAATATTAATATTAAAATAAATTATAGTTAAATTTTTTTATAATCAATATATATCATTATATATAAAAGTCGATGTGTATAATATGTATGTATGTCTCCAATAGACTCCAAAACCGCTGAATCGATTTTGATGAAACTTTCAGACAATCTTCAGATTAGTGCAGCGGGTGTTCCTGTGAAGTTTGAAAGCGATCGTACGCGGACGAAGTCGCGAATAGTCACTAGTCATCAATACTAATAATAAATCTGTAAGTGTAGGTATTGTATGTATGTATGTATGTATGTTCCTCCAAAACTCTTAAACGAATTAACTGATTAATGAAACTTGCTAGATAAATATTTAGACATGCCTACAGGACACAGGATAGGCTACTTTTTCTTTTTCAGCGCGGACGAAGTCGCGGGCGCCAGCTAGTTATACTACAATCGCTTACAATGGTTTATATCACATCGCCTTTTATATTTTACTAGCTGGTGCCCGCGACTTCGTCCGCGTTGAAAATGAAAAAAGTATAGCCTATCCTATGTCCTGTATGACTAATTTTTTATCTACCAAGTTTCATGAAAATCAGTTAATTCGTTTAAAAGTTATGGAGGAACATACATAAATACATACAATACCTACACTTACAAATTTATTATTAGTATTGATGACTAGTGACTATTCGCGACTTCGTCTGCGTGCGATCGCTTTCAAACTTCACAGAAACATCCGCTGCACTAATCTGAAGATTGTCTGAAAGTTTCATCAAAATCGGTTCAGCCATTTTGGAGTCTATAGGAGACATACGGAGACATACATATACACGTCGACTTTTATATACGAATATAAGAAATATTGCACTTTTTTATATATTTTTTATTCTGTTTTATGTTTTATACATTTTTACTTTCGCATTTATCATTAGTTAAGATGTAAAGTAAATATTACTTCAATATACGATACCAAAATGGAAAAAGGTAGAATCGAAATGGCTGCACTACTCTGTGACACAGTATCGCGTTTCCGTCTCGGGGTGAGAGCGACCGGGTTGTGTAAACAGCTTGCGAGGGTGGGCCTAGATGACCCGGCATTGAGCAGTAGCGGGGTTAATGTGTACAACTGTACATTAGTCACGTTTTTCTTCAATGATTGATAGTGCACTGATGTTTTCGCTTACCTAACTTTCAAGTAGCGCTTTATTGCTTCTTCATCATTGTTGAATAAGTCTACTACATCCATAACTTTGTATTAAAGACGCAGTGGCGCGGCTGTTTAGTCTTCAATATTTTATAATAAATAAATGTATTTTTTAAATATCCTATCGTAAAATAATTTTGGATAAGTTAACAAAAATTCAATAGGCGCCTCGGTTGTTCCATTTTTTTTGTATTTATAAAATCGCTTGTCCTGACTGTATATCAAGACACAGCCAAAACTACCAAGTCTAGAAAACTGAAATTTGCATAGGTTTATTTTATTTCGTATTCGTTTTTTATTCGTAAGGAACGCTAAGATAGTATACACGCACACACGACGTGTTTAAATTATGTGTACGTTTCTATAGGTTTTTCTAGGTAATTTAAAGAAATAGTTATAAAAAAGTGAAAAATTTATTCACATTTTAAGGGGAGAAAAGGTGTTGACTTCTGTATGAAACTTTTTTATCGTATGGAATATGGTTCTTAATTGACGAATATGATTTAGGCAAGAGGGCTCGAACGGGTAGATTAAATAACGGTGAATTAAACAGCTGATTAAATAAAATCCACCTTCGGTTTAAATTTATTTCAAGTTGTTTTAGTTTAATTTGGGATAGACTTGAAATATTTTAAATTTGCGTACTAAGGGGGATGGTAGTCCCGTTGCAAATTTAAGATTTTAATATTTGTTTTTAAAGAAAATACCTGTTCACATTAACAATGGGAACACTTGTTTCTTATCTCAATACATAAGCAGACTTCCTGCAGTAGCGAACCAGTATTAGCGTTTTACTTGGAACCCGTAATCATGAACGGTACCCAAGTAGCTAGGAACTCGAACGCGTCCGTGAAATTTGTTACGCTGCTCTTAATGTGGCTTATGATTAAGGAACTGCCTCACGCATGTGCATGACTGTGAGTTTGTATGCATGAAATTGGCAAACTGGTACAATCATCTTTACTAATACGTTTAGAAGTTAAATGTGAAAAAGATAAGTACGGAAGGATAATTCTTATTACCCTTTGTCCTATTACCCGTTTTCCCGTAGAAATGAACCATTTTCCCGCAGTAAAAAGTAGCCTATGTTCATCACGGATAACGTCGGCTTCTAATGGTAAAAGAATTTTTCAAATCGGTCCAGTAGTTTCGGAGCCTATTCTATACAAACAAACAAACAATCAAATCTTTCCTCTTTATAATATTAGTATAGACTAGCTGACGAGTAGTATAGAGTTATGGAGGAAGATACATACATACAATACCTACACTTAGAGATTTATTTTTATTATATAAAATATAGCCTATGTTACTCGATGTTAATGTAGCTTTCTATAGGTGAAAGAATTTTTTGAATCGGTCTAGTAGTTTTTGAATTTAATTATTATACAGTCCCCTTGTTACTTACCTTTTCCTATAGGATGCCTGGGCCCTTAGCCAAGAGCACCCAGTGCAAACGGGAGCGTTGTAGATTGACGAAACGACAGAAAACAAAGCCCGATGATTGGTTGTCGTAACGCCCACATAAAATTTTGACCAATCATCGGGCTTTATTTTCTATCGTTCTCTAACTTCGTAAGGGAGCGTTGGAATTGGTGTGCTCATGGCTAGGGGCCCTGATGAGGAATGAGGTAGCGTGACTCCGACTTCTTGGTATTGTTTTTGTGTCTGATAGACGTATCAATTTATTTACTTTAGCAGACTGCCTGCCGCCATTTATCATTAAAAAAAAAACCACTATTTTACTCCCGCAATTTCGGCCAGTTAATTAATGAACGTATTAAATATCGATAGCGCATATTAATAGTATGAATTCATTGATCACGACAGTTCTGGTCAAGGTTACAAACTTAACAAATTATATAATTATTATTATTTACATACGCTTTGTAATCATAACAACAAACAATCGATGACATGTTTATATGAGCAATTTGTTACTAAGGCATTTCGGATTTAAGGCGAAATGGGAATCAGGCAATGGACCGGACGCTTTTAAACTATGTGACATTTTTTTTTTCTTAATCTATGAAGCTCCTTAGAAATCTTCCCTAAACTTTTCATCGTTACCAAGTAATTTCAAAATTAAGTAACTACCCAACTAGCAAAATATTGTCATATACAGGGTACATAAACGTTTTATAAATAACTGTCAGCCATATGAAAATGGTTTTGTAACAGTTTTTTATACGTAAATATAACGCAGGTTTGGGCGCAGATTATATAACATTTAAATCGTGTAAGGGTCGTTTTGCGGCCGCGTCACCGACAATTCCGTTGAGTAAAAAACACGTAGACATTGAAGTTTAAACTATTAAGGTTTGTAACAGTTTTTACTAATACGCTTACATAACTATATCATCGTACAGACGTGGTCGCGCAGTCAGTGGGACATTCAAGTTAAGACAGTTTTTGTGTTGTGAAAAAACCGGAAAAAAATTTATAAAGTTATAAAAAGGTGAGATTCAGATATATATCTTTATTATTTATTAATGTAAAGAGAGCTTATTGTGTTGGAAAATAAAAAGCGATGACTGATAGTTACTTGGGAATTTAAAATTTCCGATGATATGATAGTTAATCTTTGTTAATATTTTAATGGGCCTTCATAATATTGGTGTTTCAATATTGTTTATAAAAATAAAATACATTAATTATCATCAATAGTTTCCGCCATATTGCCAATAGATATTGGGCGACTGCATTTAGACTTGTATATAACTATTGGTCATATACAAGTTTTTATACGATTTAATGGCATCCACCATGACAGTTGCAATTAGGGTTCCCTTGGAAAATAGAAAAAACCTTTTGTGTATATAGTCATGTAAATACTCTGTTTTTTTTTCAGGGACATAATGGTGATACTGATATATTTTGACGTTGATAAGTTTTTAACAAAAACAGAACAAGTTTTTAACAAACAAAAAACAGTTATCACAGGAGTGCTATGGATGTAATCATCCTACTAATACGACATTCAAACATTTTCATTCAACAGAAGCATAATTAAATTATTGAACTATGATTTCTTTTGGTGCCAAAACTGTCAGAAGTTTGCCATATACGACTATTTTCCTGAGGACGAATGTAACTGCAGCTGGCCAATAAAGGATACCATCTTTTTCCCATTTTTCAGGAACCGCAGATAAAACTATCTTTCCCCTTTCTAAAGTTTGTACAATTTTGAAGAACATAATATCTAAATCAAAACATGATCTGAATGATGCCAAATAAAAAACAATTTAAGTATTTGTGATTTTTATTTACAATTAAAGAGTATGTAGGAGGGGTGTAAAAAATATAGTATTGTTATACGTAACGTAAATGTTGAAAAATGTAAGGAACCACTTTCATTTTTACAACTTTGTTCTTGACTGGGCACAGATTCTTCCAGATTAAATGAAGTTATCATTGATGTATTTAATAATAATAATTGATAATTTTTATTTACTTTTCTTCTAAAACCACCACTTCGTTTAATTCTTTTCCACTTTTTGTAATCCATTTTATAATTAATGATGAAAAATGGCGACTAGGAAAAGAATAAAATTATTAAAAGTTGTATAAAAGAAGTTGTATTATCGTTTAAATAATCAATTGACTTATATAAGTTATATTAAAATAACGTTTCAAACTAAAAGTTACTTAAAGGTAGAAGTATATGACCTAATAAGACGATTTTATAGTAGTTAACTACAAAATCATTACATAACAGTTTGTTATTTAAGTGTTGAATAAAAGGTTCTAAATCTACAAAACATGGCCACCTGTAACTATTTTCTGACTGAAACGTTTACTGACTCATTAATATGACTTAAATTATATATAACTAATGCGTCGAACTGAATACTACTTTACAACTGTTTAGTTGCTGCAAAACTGTTAAAAAGCCCTTACATGTCTGTTAGTTGTATAATTCTAATATTATATAACTTTTTTGCTAGTTGGGTATGTTTAACTTAAACCAGGTCTTGAATGAAGTTAGGCAAAAGTTAGATAGAGTCGTTATTTACAGTTAATAAGTGCTAGGCCTCACATTTGTTTTCAAAGATTTCCTCTTCCTCATCATAACTAATGACACTTCGTGACTAACAGAGACAAATGACTTAAGTACTTATTACAATTGAACAGTGTTTTATCAAAAATATTGTTAACTTTCTTCCGCCTAAGTAAGTTAATGAACAATTTGTTTAGTGTCTACCAAATAGCCTATTAAAAAATGCAATTCCACTAATAATTCTCTTGAAGAAGAACTGTAAAGAGAATGAGATTTTAAACATTGTGTTGAACTTTAATATAATCTTTTATAGTCTATACTAATATTATAAAGAGGAAAGATTTGATTGTTTGTTTGTTTGTATAGAATAGGCTCCGAAACTACTGGACCGATTTGAAAAATTCTTTTACCGTTAGATGCCGACATTATCCCTGATGAACATAGGCTACTTTTTACCGCGGGAAAATGCTTCATTCCTACGGGAAATCTAAAATTGGACAACAGGAAGTCGCGATCACCAGCTAGTATATTATAAAGAGAAAAAAAAATGTATTTTTTAAACTTAAAAAGTAATACAGTTACAAGGATGTTATAACGTGTAACAGCTACTAAAAACATGTGGCCATTTGACGCTTGACACAACGTGTTTAATATTAAACTCTAAATAAACATTTCCAAATTTTTATCATACGGGAATATAAGCCTTTTGATTTTTGTTTTCTCACAGCATTTTTTTTTAAAAGAAACAATATCTTAAATTAAGTTAGCAAATTTAGCCAACTGGCGTTAAGATTATCCATTGCATATAAATTCGATTAAAATGCTTTCATTAAGGCTAAAATATTGTTATTTGAACTGAAAAAAGTATTTCCACGACTTCCTGAGCTTGATAAAATAATCCCTAAGCTAATAATAGTGTTGTTGTTATTTATAAGTTCGAATGCATTTCCTCATTCTCGTTTGTTTGAATCGTGTAACCTTACACTAATCGGGTGCATAGTGGTTACATAGCTATGCAAAACCATAAATTCCTATTAAAAAGGAAAGTTAAGACTTTCGAGAATGGACATCTAAAGAATATTTATTCAAATTAGATTTTACATTGCAAATAAAAGGCTCAGAAGAAGTATTGCGTCATACGATGATATTGAGAAAAGTTTGAACATTGAAAGAGATTAAATATTTACAAATGGATACTTAATTGTTCCTAATAACTGTGACCGATTCTATCATCGTTCAGCACAATATTCAGTAATCAAAAGGTTATATAAAAATTAATGTTGAACTGGAATTAGCAATTTATTATTTAACTTGTTTTGAACTAACACAGTGTTAGAGAGAGTGATTCTTTTGTGTGGCTGACAACTTGACATAGAAACTGGTGGGTCTCTAAATGCAAATCTATTGAAAGTCAATTCTGCGATGCTATCACTTAATCAGAGGCAAAACGCATAGCGAATTAAAAGATAAAATCTAATTTTGTTCATACGGAACTAATTTAATTTAATTCTCGTCTAAGCATTAATGTTTAGGTAATCATTTATTTGTTTTCATTGTTAAATGTGTGATCACATTTTTGTGATGTACGTGTTATTCTTTTCTTTATACTACAAGTTAAAACTTTTTTGGAAAATAAAATTCTAAACTAACCACCGAATTTTTATTGCGCTCACAAGCTATATCTGCTGAAGTTTGCTGAGGAGTTGGGTGTCCAGCAGAAAACTGCAGCATTAGATCAAGGTTACCATGTCATGCAAATACCCACGAAGTAACAATATACCAAATTTCACATCAATCGAGCATCTGGAAGTTGTTAAAATTCTTCATTAACTAGGCAATGGGCTGATAATCTTCAAACGCCTGTAGAGATATTTATAAATAGCGAAAACAATCCCGATCACGTCAACTTTCAAAACAAAAAAAAGGGATCAAAATGTGTCCGTTCGTTTTTGAGCTACAATACAGGTCTAACTTATAACACCTTGTTTTTTATGTCGGGCGTCGGGGCACAGAGGAGTTTACAAAATTTTGCAAACTTGAAAGTCTTAAAGGGTTTAATTAATCAAATTAACAGACAGTAATCAGAAATAATTGAAATGAACGCAAAACTAAATTAAGAACGAACAGGTGCCGTAGTAACTAATATATGCACACGCAGAGAAGAAATAGAAGCAGAGGTCGGTAAGACTCTTCCCATACTTCACGGAAGGAAAGTTTTAGTCACGTATCTATTAAACGTATGCAATTTTGCAACAGTTGCGATAATTTCACTGCCATTGCTTGAAGACCACCTAACAGGCCCTACAATAATTATTTCCGGATAACGTGATACATAAATCGATTCGAGCGTGAATTCGAATCTTATTACTAATACACTAGTAAGAATTTATAGCTACGGCAACAATCGATTACAACAATGTCCCTTTAGGCGATAAATCTTTCCTAGACCTGTGTTTGTATAAATTTTCCACATTATTCAATTTTTGCTTTAATATACTTTAGCTAATAACTCATTACACCTTTTAACATTTATTAATGAAGACCATGGATTAAAGTATCGCTGCTAATACTGATTTATCTACAGAAAATAAGAGTAAAACTATTTATTGAATCCGTTACCTTATTTTATCGTTTAAGCAATTAAAAATTGCTCAAACATCTATGGGCCACTTTCATCTGTTTTATTTTTGAGCAAGTAAATTGTATTGACACGCGTGTGGTCTTAAAGCGAGTCATAACAACTTATAATTATCGCTTTAAACCAAAATGTGTTCTTTGACCTTACATCTCGTGGATATCCCACATTTCTTCGATTGACCTTTTGATCTTACCTTTCATGGTTCTACGCATAATTTTGGCGTCATTGTACAACAGCTTCGCGTTGATTGCTATCGCACGCTGGATCATTTTTCACAATCGTACAAACAATAATCTCGTTGCAATCAATCTCGTTTGACACTCCTATTTTAATGGTCGTTCTATCAATCAACACTTTTGAACTACCTTCATCGATAATAATACCTCTTACATCTTTTAAATCAATATTTGCTGTAACACTAATAAATAACATTAGCCTGCCGGAACATTTGACTAATGATCGGAGATATATGTATGGTTATTATAATACTAATGCATTCTCATAATAAAGTAGCTAAACAATGAACGAGAAAGTGTATGATCCAGCTAGACGCTAAATAAGTCGAGCGAGAATGACGAGTGAGTTTATTGCATGAGAAACATTAATATAAGCAGAAGGATCAATATCATTAAGAAAATCACTATCCCAAACGGGTTTTCTTTTGTAAAAAAAATATCGTCATATTATATTAGAATTATAATCAAATCAAATTACATAATAGTTTCGCTGTCTTTGTTTTAAACAATAAAATTTGCAATAATAAAATCATTCTAACCTACTTTACTCTTTTTTCTTTACCTTAATATTTTTACCAATAGTATCAAGGTTCATTATTTAGTTTTCCAATCTCTGTTCCCTAATATTTTTAGGTAATTTGATTGATCACAAATTATAATTTATATTTTAGTATCTTAATTAACAGAAACTTGCCTTTAATTAACATTCAACGAATCACATTGACAGCAGGCTTAGTAAAGCCTTATTGAATGCCGATCAATATTTTATCAGACACTGCTCTATCACGTTGCTCTCGAGCTTTCAATAGTTATGATAAAATAGATAAACTTATCGTTTCTAACTTTAATAACATTTCTATGTGTAAGTTTGTAAATTATACAGCTATTGTTATTTATTTATGTATAATTATACATATATATCAAATGGTAGGCATACAATGATTTATAACAATATTTACTTGTTACATGAAATAGTTTCTTCGTCACTATTTTAGCTTATGATTGAGTTCGTTTTTTACAAACCTTCAACCAATGAGTGGTTTAAACAGTAAATATACGATCTGTATCTAATGGAAAATTCAAAGAGTATTTTACTTCATTTGTTTTTCATACATTTTTTAAAACTTATTCTATTTTTCGTTAGTGATGATATTTCATAAACTTAACATTAGTAGGTGTTAGGGAATCTGTCCTAGCAATTAATTTTGTATTTAGTGCATGACATCCATACAAATCGTTAACAGTATCATCAGGGCAATTGGATTTGATTGGCGTTATTGTTTGCTTAGTGAATTGGTCACGTATCGCATTTACATACATTGAAAATGACCTGATTATTTCATTCATAATGAATAGCAACGATTTGTCATGTTAAAATTCATTTATAACTAGCTGGCGCCCGCGACATCGTCCGCGTTGAAAAAGAAAAAGTAGCCTATAGCCTGTGTCCCGTACGTCTAAATGTTTATCTACCATAAGTTTCATGAAAATCAATTAATTCGTTTAAGAGTTATGGAGGATCATACATACATACAATACACTTACACATTTATTTAGTATTGATAATAAAAAATATTTTTTTACTGTTAAAGAAATCCAGACTCAATGCGAAAACTACGTTTTTTCAATACTAAAGTGAAAAAAATTTGGTGTGGTGATGATTGCTTTAAACAGATCAGTGCAGTCCAGAGTATATTAATTTTAACATGATACTTACAACCTAAATAATGTCCACTCGAATGTAGCTATAACAAACTATATATTAGCTAATAATAACTAATAACATAACTCGTACATTAAGGTCAGAGAAAAATTAAATACCTGCCTAATCATTGTAAAACATTTTCAATGTCATGGTAAATATTTTCTAGACACTAGTGATTATTGCGGCCCGTTCTTATTTTTATTAGCACCGTTCAAAACTAACATTTCATCGAGAGGCTTAAATAACCTTAACCAGCTAAATGTGGGTTAATTCGTCTATGCAGAGATTTGCTCCTAATTACTTACTGTATTCTGATGTACTCTAAGAATTACCTGCTTTATAAACCGGTCTTCGACCACTATAAGATCTTTGTAAAATGAAACCTTTTTTTTATCCATTTATACATAACTAGCTGGTGCCCACGACTTCGTCCGCGTTGAAAAAGAAAAAAGTAGCCTATATCCTGTGTAGTATTTTCCGTTACTTATTATTTATGTTTGTCACCGTTTTAACCTTCCCTGGACTTTCACGAATATTGCAAAACCAAAATCATGTCATCTCATATCGCTGTGACGACGATGGCGCCGCCATGCGACAGTGGCCCTTATATATGTTTTTATATGATCCCTCGGGAATAGTCCTTTTTTTCTGAATGAAAGGTATCCTATTTCCTTTCTGGTGTCCCAGACAACGTGTATGCAAAATTTCATGGTGATCGGTTCAGTAGTTTTTGCGTGAAAGCGAGACAGACAGACAGAGTTACTTTCGCATTTATAATATTAGTATAGATATAGATTATAATTTGTGTAAATATACTAATATTATAAAGAGAAAAGATTTGTATTTTTGTTTTTAATGTATAAACTGAAAAACTACTGGACCGATTTTAAAAATTCTTTCATACTATAATAAGCTACGCTATCAGAGTAAAGGGCCTCTTTCACCAACTACAAGCGTTGATTAGTTACTTTTAGAAATAATTTTATGTTTTATTAAATTATGCACTCGGTTTAGTGGATTCTTCGATAGGCGATTATTTTTTTTCATTATTTTCTTTTTAATGTTTGATACTTTTACCGTACAAAGAAGTGTATATCAGCTCCAGTGACTAGTGACTTTAAATGAAGGTTAGCCTACTTGACAGATGGTGAAAGAGACCCTAAGCGGACGAAAACGCGTGCAACAGCTAGTATAGAATAAAAGTATGTCTATGATTTCAACATTAAGACGTTTCAATAATAAAACTCACTGAAAAGCCTTAATGCGTTTTTTTAAAATGTCCGTCTGTCTTTGTTATCTATTTTTCGTTGTATATAAATTATCTACATTAATAAATCTAATTACGGTCGATTTTGTGATATTTTGTATGATAAAGATACAAATTTATACAACTTTCATGAATGACTTTGTTTGTGCGTAGAGCTGACTGACCTATTTTCTTCTAAAATCAGTGAAACCAATAATAGTATTAGGCTATTCTTTCTGCTCTTGTTGCAAATGATTTCTCACTAATTTCAAAACACGCTATATATAAAAAATCATTTTGTGCTGTAGTTTTTTGTGTAAGTAAACATTTTTCCTTATAAGTAGGTCAATGGCATTTAATTGCGGAATAAGACTGCTACTTCAATATCAAAATTATTAGTACAAATGTGACTCACCCTTATATTCTTTGATGATCTCATTGTGTTGTGTCTATCAGGAACTACTATCTTGTTTTATTAAATAATAATTTGAATTAATATTTTAAGTATCGTTCTATTATCATCGTTTTGAAGGATTACTTCAATAAGACAGCTTCTATAAGACTTCTATAAGGTGATCATAGTTAACAGCCATCGATGTTTAACAGCTATTGTAATATTTGCCAACCTGTGAAGATAAATAGCAACTAACGAAGAAGAAATTATAATGACACTTAAAATAAATTTTATCGAAGAGCTTTATATTGCATTGCGACGAGGAAAAAGTTTTAACACCCAGCACGAAGTTAAAATAAAAAGTTGGTTTTCTAGGGAGTCATATAAATAGCTTACTACTTTTATAGTGTCTGTCCTGCATATAATAGCTCAAGTCAAGACAAAGAAGTTACGTAGTTGAAAATTAGTTTGAAGAACATTAACGATAACAATTCATCTCGGCTATTCTTTGTAACCTTTCTTGATTTAGTTGATGATATCACGACTACAAATAGTTAAGAATCACGTCGTATATAAAAAGTTTAACTCAGTACTTTTGACATGACAAGGCCGTTTAATTTAGTTTCCTACATTTGAAAGTATCATTTAGTTGTTTCTTATGATGATTACATGTCTAAAAAATAAATCTAGTAATTTTTTTTAAGGAAACATCTAAAAAGCCTTACGAAAACTACTGTATACTAACTAAGAAAACTATACTAACAGCGAATTTGTAGCACCATTGGTGATGCTTGTATTTATGAGCAACGGTATTCACATTCCTACTATCGAGTGAAGTATCATTCCCAATTCAAAATCTTTAAACATTCACCCTAGTCATGTCAATACTAATATTTTTAAAAGAGTAAGTACTTACCGTGAGCTCTTAAATACTTGGTTACCAGTTTTGCTACTTGCGTTCAAGTTTAGAACTAGTATTGATAAGTGTTTGCATATATAAAATGCATCCTTGAGACGTCATTGACAACGTGAAGTACTTTATGAACCGTTAACTTCCGTTATATAATGTTTCTTCTAAGCAAACTCCATATTTAAAATATTGTATCTTCCATTATCTGTAACACAGTTAAATCGATGGTAGATAAAAAATATTTGCTTTAAGTTGATGTTTGTTTAACAGTTAAAAGTCTCAGGTAGCCTCCCTGCGTTGCTTGGATCTTTTCATAACGTCGTTGTCAAACCAAAATCTGCTATGTGCACTTTTTTGAAATTCCAACATTTTGATCTAAGTAAAAATGAAAAGTTCACTGCATTATCTATCATATAAAAAACTGTTAAGTACTCATGGGTACTATTTGTCTAACTACAGCAGCTAGAATCTATTATGTGCAAAAAAAAAAAAATAATAAATCTTTATTTATTTCCACAAACAATTAACAAAAATAAAATTACATCAATTTAATAAATTAAATAAGCCAGTTGTGGGCTTGTGGATCCCTTCAACCAATGTTGAACCAATCTTTCCCTGCTACTTTAATAATGTCATCTGACCACCTTTCCTTTGGACGTCCAACACCTTCTGGTCCTTTCCATCTCGTTGTCGTTATGGTCCATCTTTTGTCTTTGTATCTAGAAATATGACCTGCCCATTGCCACTTAAGTTTTAATGCCTGTTGAAAAACTCTATTATCAAAATAATAAATAAACAAATTTTCGTGTTTAAAAGACAAATAAGTTTACGTATAATGTGACCACTGACCACCTTAAGTTTCAAATAAAATACTTTCTATTTTAAATAAACCTACATTAAAAAAATCAGCACAACTTTTTTGTCAATATCTCAAAAGTACTTATTTATACTTTTTGTTCATAGCAGATGCGGTTGGTTCAACATCGACTATATTTTTGTACTCATAAAAGACTATGTCCAGTTCATTCCTTTGGTGTCTTGAAACACTGGCTTTTATCAAATAGATGTTGGCTCGCACAGAATGGCTCAATTTGTCTTCAACATCGTAAGTGGCTTCATGATTTAGAATCTCGGCAACGCCCACCTATGTAACAGTAGGTGAGTACTAAATCTCTAAAATGGTTGCAAACAACAATATCCAGGAATATTAGTGTCGTTCGTTAACTCTTAGAAGAAATACGGCTTCGTATTGTTTCCGCGAGAATGTAAGAGATACGAGTATCATTTAATGTAATGCACTCGTAATTTCTAATTTTAAGGTCTGTTTATTGGTTATATAATATATTTAGCTATAAATTAATATAATTTTCTATTTATTTGTTTATTCGTGTACTGCGCTTATTAAAATTTCAGTATATTTAATTTGTAATATACTAGCGTAGCGACCCGCACTCGGTTTCGACAGAATGCAATTTTTTCTGCAAATTATAAGGTTAAATGTAAACGTAGAACAGAATAATTTCTCCCATTTGTTGCTATTAATCACTTTAGAGAAGCTCGTTTGTGCAAACAATGACTTCAATTTCTCCTAAAAATGTGTAGGCGTGGGTACATACTATTTAGTGAAATTTTTATCCACTACTCTGAAGCAATTTCTCTTCTAATCTTGTAAGGAGATGCTTAAAATTCTCGGTCAGTCCAAACAGTTCCACTATTAGTTCTACGATAGAACTGTTTGGACCATAGAATAATAACGTTTGGACAAAAAAATCCAACTAGTTCTACTGCACAGTATGACAGATTGGACTCGAATAATTTTAATGGTCAACAACATTCCAGTTCTCTTTGTATTTCTTAAAACAAATAAAATAAACGAACTCTATATGGAAACGAGTTTAATGTCACATACATTTGTAATTCAAATGTGATGTGACGCATTAGGATCACTTTCGATGCTACATTTTACTATTGACTGTTCGTGTAATGTAAACATATATGGTTTGTTACGCATATTTAATTCATGTTAATTTAGTAAAAGAAACTAGAAGTGATAGAAATATCGTGGCCGTTTGTATTTTTGTTTATAGTTTTTTCGTTCTACGCCTATAGAACTTTATAGTTCTTCTAACTTTATCAAAGAATCTTGTCTATTTCTTTTTGCAAACGAAGAACAATATGATGTTTTATAATGATAAGTAATTTAGGTACTAACAATGACCTTATAAAATTCTTGTTTATATAGTTTATATGATTTTTTTTAAGCAAAAATATTGTCTACTAAAATTATTATTATTTTATTTCAGACCTAATACGTTCATATACAGGTAGAAAGTCATAAATTAATTATGCAATAACACGAGTCTTCATTAATTTAATTTAATTTTATATGTAAATATATTGTTTTAAATTAAATACAAAAGTTTGTATCTTTGGATTTTGTGTTTGTTCCTCAATAACGCAAAAACTGGTGATCGGATTTTGAGGGAATTTGGAACACAGATAGTTTATTACCTGTATTATTAACATATAAGGATCCTGACATGCAATTTGACTACATTGACTTTTTTTATATTAGACCTCATCCAGTAATTATTTTAATCATTTACTATATGTTAATAATGAACACTTCTAGCACTTAATATTTCAACGATGAATGGATTAAACACGTGGGATGTTACTACGCGTCAATGTTTGGTAGAATCGTAAATGCATCAGTAAATAATGTGGGTGGGAAGCTGATTGAACGTGATTTTATTATTAGGTGAGGTTGTTGGCCTGTTAAAGATGTCGAAGACACTGAATTCTGATTACTTCATTGCGGAATCGTGTAGGTCGCGCTCGCGCAACATTATTTTATGTAGAACTTGATTCATAGAAAATAATTGTGAATCTTTGCACAAATAATGTACAGAGAACTCAAATTTGTTACCAATTTAAAAAAAAAAGTAAACTAGCCTTCCAGTAGTAGCCTACATAGCTGTATATTATGATTTCGTAGTCGCAAATTGGGATTCGCAAAAGTCGCAATTTTGAACTACATACATTTTGGCAGTACTTGCAAACCTTCTGCCCTTTTTTTATGTCAGCAGACTGGAGTCTATATTATATAATTATGTACTGGCGTAGTACCAAGTGTCTGTCTTTTGAATGTATCATAAAAAATGTTACCAGTAGTGGGTATCAGAAACATTAAAAATAATTAGTAAAGTTATATTGAGTAGATAGGAAACTCTTGCGTTCAATGACCGTAAAGCTAGGACTTACCTGACATTATCTTTACTATAATAATTAATC
Organism: Synanthedon vespiformis; assembly: GCA_918317495.1. NCBI lineage: Eukaryota > Metazoa > Arthropoda > Insecta > Lepidoptera > Sesiidae > Synanthedon > Synanthedon vespiformis. The sequence continues at coordinate 5,474,597 of OU906964.1, forward strand.
TTTACATTAAAAACACGTAATACATTAGATATTTCTATTTTCAAATCATAAACAAGGTTAACGAATACAATAACAAAATATTTTGTGCAACAAAAAAATACTGTGAATTACTTCTTTGTCGGTCTATTCAAACATACATAATTTGTTATTTCCTGATTGCATTAGTTGTACAACAGTACATGGCCGAAGTATTCGGTTATCAGTTCGGCATTGATTTTGTTCCGTAAACATCAAAATTACAAGGAATTTATATGCAGAAAAATGGTAATAGTCGGTCGGAAAGTGAGAATACTTCCATAGTCTAAGAATGAGGTTTCTATAGCGTGGCAATGGTAAGTTTTCCTTTACTGATAGCGAACTTTCAATGGCCGTTTGGTAACAATTTCTAATTCATACATGAAATCCATAAGAGGTGCTCTTTTCTTTTGTCCTGCTACTCTCGTTTCTTTACAAAACGGAGAAATCTCTCGCCATTTACTAATGATTTCCGTAGCTGTCAATTTGCATAATTATTTATCCTCTTATAACCGCCTAATTGTTTTCTGTGGTTATAAAAAAAATCTAAGTGAGCAGTTACTAACAATTTCGATTAATTTATATGTTACTGCGATTGTTACAGCATATCATATGCATGAAAAGAGAAAAGATTTGTATTCTTGTTTGTAATGAATAAACTCAAAAACTAATAGACCGATTTTAAAAATTCTTATCAGCAAGTAACATAGGCTATATTTTTATTTATAAAGTTACATATAAGTATAAGAATATATATATAAGTTATAAGTTATATATAAGTGTTTATGTAACATATAAGTGTAGAATTTATCCCGTGTGTACTAAAGAAGAAACTCATTACTGTGAATTTACTTAAAATGTTCATAAAACCACTTTTAATCTTTACGTAAAGCAAAAATGCTATTTTGTGTTTCATACGTAGATAGAAGTTCTCTTTTTTAAATTTTTTTTTATCATCATCAATTGACAGACCATCTTTATCATTAGTATTACAAATATGATCTAAATTTGTTTCATAACAGCACATTATGTTGTCTAAAGATATTATTGTGAATGTTGAATTGTGTAATAAGTTAGATATGTAATCTTATTTTGCATTCTGACAATCGCAGCTATCACCGCTGTCATATTAACCTTTCGGTGATTCATCACACTGATGTGATAATTTCATCTTTGAATAATGGTTCTTTCTTGAGTTACGTTTGCGTAACAGTTAACTGTGTAGTGTTTAGATGAGGCTCTAATGGTATTTTTTTATTCTATTTTAATAATTAAAAAATGATTACTTATGAAGGTACCATACTTAAAAAAATATTCAAAATTTCAAAACGTACAAAAACGCACCTTTAAATTGTAAATTAGGTTATTAGGTATTTCTTTGCAAAGTATACATTACACGAAAAATGTTATGTTTGTAATTAAGTTTAAGGAGTACAAACTGGCTGTTTCCCGCGACTTTGCACGCGTGGTGTCATGTTTTTAATAGTTATCGGTTTATGAACATAAATGTATAATGGTGGATGTTATTCATCAAGTTTCTAACAGAAAGTTCCCACTCCAACCCTCCATCCTTCTTTAGTTTAAGTTGAAATTTTCAAAAATCCTTCTTAGCAGATAGTACACTTACCTTATAAAATAAACCTACGTTTAAATTTCAGCTTTCTAAACTACCTATTCTAATCTTAACTTTTTTTTTAAATTTTCTAATCTAATTTCTAGTTTTGCGTTGATCGTCAGTCAGGACAAAAGATTTCATAAGTATAGATGAGATCAAAAAATATCAAATGGTGACTTAAAAATTAATTTAAATTACTTAACTTTTTATAATTTTTTTTAATTTTCAGCGTGCTATTATTATTATTTTTTCAATAATTTCAATAACGAAGTTATGTAAAGAACTAAATAACATAATGTGCTATAACATCAATATAAGAATATATTTGGAATATTTTTATTGTGTAGAATTGAATACAAAGTAAGTAGTTAGATCGACAATACTTTTAATAACAAATAATTGTTGTTAAACTTGCAAAATTTCCAGACATAATAATGCATTTGAATGGGTTGTCCTTACAATACTTAGGTATGAAACAAAACATGAAACCTAAAACATTGTTTTTGTATTGAAGTACTTTTTGAAATGTTGGTAACAAGTAGCCATACAAAATGTTTTGTTCCCATATTCCCATATAAACTGCAAACTATATAATTTTTGTATCCCTTTGTTAAAATGTATTGTGAAGTTATTGTTTTAGTCGAATGTTTAAAACGTGTTCCATTTGTTTTTAAAACCTTACTTAAAAAGCTTCGATTATATTATTTTAATGCGAAATTATGTTTGTCATAAACAACGCAGCTAATGGGTCTATTCCCAAAATGTCCTATTTTTTGGGGAGGTTTTGGGAATATAGTAAATAAATATTTTTATTGTTCTTAAAATGTCCCACTCGAATTATCTTTGTGGACATTTTTCAACTTTAGATATAATTATATATATATTTAGTTCGATCGTAGGTGGATTTTCAAAGGTAACAAGTAAAGATAACAAGTTTGAAAAGATTTTCAGTTTATTTAAATATTTATTCGAATGTTAAACTGTACCTATTTTGCTTATGTTTTTATAATATTTATTGTTTCAGGTAAAATGCGGTTCTAGCAACATATCGTAAGCAAATCTTATTTGGTATACATAATTGTTAAGCTTTGCTATTCTTTGTGAAGTAATGGAAAAGAAAGTAAAATTTGCTACACTATAGTACATACTTTATCATGTCTTCGTGCGTTGCAATCGCTGTGAGAAAATAAAAAGGATAAAACGGCAATCACACCATACAATTTGAACGTTTCCTATTTAGGAATCTAAGTAGAGAGCTCGTGATCACACTACGCTAAATTGATTTCTAAGTCTAAGATATAGAGTTGAAAATGGATAAACTCTCAATTGAATCCAATCTGTTCTAACTGCGATCACACCTTTCGATTTCCTAAATTGGATATGTTCAAATTGTAAGGTGTGATAGCCCTTTAAGGGACAATATGAGGATGAGGGTGAAACACATGTTCTTTACTTTGTGGTTCCTCACTCGGTGCAGTCTTTTGTGCTAAATATCGAATGTTTACAAATCGAAATATAAAATTGTAGATGTTGTTGGTTAATACCTATACGCTTATCAAGATAACGAGCGCATTGCACTCTTCAGGATCGTTCGCAGTATTGCGAAAATCTCAACCATTTCATTCATCGCAAATAACAATATATAACAACAATTTCTTCATACATACACTGCCTTCGCAATATTATTGCGCATCACATAGTTTTGCAAACATGTCTTTATAATAAATGACAACAAACGAATAGCAAAAGGCGATGTTCTTGCTTGTATGAAATTCAAAACGTTTTTCGTATCTTTCTTACAAAATTAAACTGACCATTCTAAGGATTCAGAACTACAATTACTTCATTATTCATTATTCGTTTGGTAATTTATAATATTAAACTATGTTTGGTATGTAGTAAGCAGTTCTCAAAAAAGCTATTCCAATTTGACATAGACTGCAATTTTGCATAATAAAAAAACGTTGGTGAAAATGTGAACAAAGTACCTAATTTGCGTATTCCAACTCCAAGTTACTTATTGTTTAAAGGGCCTTACATGTAAATGGTAATTGTTCTACACTTCATTGTTTTAATCAAGCAAAATAAAAAAAATAGTAAAAAACAACCTCTAATAAAAACTGTAGTCTTATAGAAAAAAAAACTTGGCTCGGTCATCATCTTGGTTCTTTTATGTTCATTTAAATTATTCGTAGCAATGAATGAAACTGTCCATTAGAAACATAATTGATCTATCAGACAGACGCGGAATGCGACTTCAAGTTATACTGTGTAAGGAGAACGAAAGTATGAGAGTGGAAATCACTTTTAGCCTCTATTTGATAAAGTAAAGAAAAGTTCCATTGTAACACTGACAGTGTTTCAATTAAGATTTGACGTTTTCTTCTGTCAAAGGAGACTTAACTCGTACATTCAATTTTCTGTGTTTGACAACTGTAGTAACTTATGTATAATCTTATTATGGATGAATCATCGAAAATGCATCAGACAGATCCTTTTGTGGAGTTACCATTGTTGAAGCGTTGGTGTTACTTGACGTTTGCGACACGACTCATTAGAATTAGGCGACGTTACACTGGTGTTTGGAAAGTTGGTGCAATGTGTGAGGGGGTTAATAGCTTACTTAGACCGTTTGGAATGTTTAAACCATTTATGTGTTATAAAAGACGTTAATTTAAATAAAAAAAAAGTTTCATTAAAAAATAACTCAAAAGTAACCGTTTATTACTAACTAGCTGGCGTCCGCGTGTTATTGGTACTGATCCATGTATATATTTTCCTTTAAAATAGTTTGTAGTCTGAGAAAAAAATTCACAAGTAGGTAGCCGCTTCCTGCGAAGCCCTTCAGAGCGTCTGTCCCCTGGCCGCAGAATTCAAGGCATCCAATGGCCTCCATACTAAATAATAATTTACTTTACTTTGTACTAAATAATACTAATAAGCTTTGTTCTTTTTAATCGGTTCCCTAAATAAATACCATAGTCAACAAGTATTCCACAACTCACTCCTCACCGACAAATTGTAGGGCTTGTATTGCTCAATTCAATATGCAGCTGTGCCCGCGTCGTCGCTCCCAGCGATATATCGCATGTGCAGTGTGCACGTGTTGCAATTCATGTTCAGGGCTTTGTTCCGTTCACATACCTACGAGCACTGCTCCTTTAGTTCAGGGACCCTCGCTTACGCAAATAATTTTGCTCATAACTAAGAAACCTGTCTTTAATGTGCCTCTATTCGTTAATGTTGTCGTGACAAAAACAGTTATTTCATTAAAACTTGGCTCGGTCTTAGGTCTAAATGGAATCACCGGAACAAAACAATCGTCGAATTTTTATCTTTTGGGTTATGTGTCGTAGTCGCCATTTCTTTTATAAAAATATAATGACAAAACAATAAAAAAAGTTACAATTACAATTGGTGTAAGTAGGATAATTGAAGGTTGATATTTTTTTAGGATAAAGAGAGTGGCTCAAGATATGAGTTTGCAAGTAGAGCACAAGATACATGTCGCGAGATATAATGGTAACAACTAAGTACCTGGTAATCTTAGTTGTGCTTGTGCCCACAACTACCATATAATCTCTTTGTCAACAACAATTTGCCTCTCATTTAGAGATCCTGGATATTATGCATAATTCCATCCATCTTTCTGGGTCATGAACAATCATAAAATCAGTAATCCTGTTCCTATAATTTAATTTCTCTCTCACGTGAAGTGAAACTGTAACTATAAGATGTGCAATCACACCACAATGCATTGCATTGCACCGGAGTGGCTATCAAAGCCGCAAATCATAGTAATGACCGCCCATGCGTACTATTCGCACTCTGTAATCGACAGAATTGGCGTAGAGACAGTCATCATACAGGTGAATTATTCTACACATATAGTTATCTCCATTAAATCTAAAGCATAATAAATGCCTTTTAAAGTTCATTACTTTAAACGATTCCATCAGCGTTTGCGTTGCAAATACATATGTTTTAATACGTTCCGCATTTTAGTACTGTTGATTGAACAAAATATTATTTTAGTTCTGCGGTGGAACAAAACTAGTTGAACTATATGAAAAAGATCGCATGTTATGGAAAGCGCCGGGTTTCAAGGTTAAACAGTAGAAGAACTGAACCGACTTAAGCTATAGATGTCGCAAGACATATAGCTAACAGAATCATTATGTCCATCCTAAATAATAATTATTATAAATACGAAAGTGAGTTAAGTGTTAACTATGTAGTTGGAGACTAAGGGAAAGTTATAAAAATTCAGCTCTGTACAAGAGGATGCTAAGATATATATCCAAATACTTATAAAAGTAAGCTGTAATGTAAAATTCCCATAAGAACATTGTACTTCATATTTAGGTTGTTTGTACCGAACCGACCAATCAAGTTAATTTAAATGTTTAGATGTTAATTCGTATACCGTCATTATCTTATGACTCACCCGTACCGCAAATTTCGCAAATTTTAAGCTCAGTTTGCGGTTTCTCTACAATTGCTTTGGTGTTGACATTTTAGTGTTATAAACAATTCTCAGATCATCAGCTACATACAAGGCGATTATTAAAAAGAATGTTAAACAGTTTTCGAATTAGAACATTTCTGTCTTTTATATAATCTAATGACCTCTTAGTCTCTTATTTTGATCCTTTAGGTTTATGTCGTTCTCCATTTTTTTTTCTCAATACTTAACTTTTTGTTAGTGTTTTCTATTTTCGAGTAACAATTTTAAAACGAACTCCTACGTTTTAAATCACAATTAGACTGCTTTGATTTACGCACGTACCCAGATTTGCTAAAGGTTTGCTAGTGAAGGCATTTTATTTAACAAAGCAATAAAAGTCCTGTTTAGAAATTCCATGAAGTTGTTTCCACTATTCCAGTTAATTTATAAAATAACATATATAAGTACACCAATCAAACTGACAATAAATGGACATAATCAAAGAGAAGTAAACCTACAATTTAATCCCATGCAAAGTTACGATTTATCGCTTGGAGCTAGCTTGCAGCCATAACAAATAATGGGTGATCAGCTTCAGTCATTGCATCAATATCGTGATTGATGATTTCACAGTTCCATTCCGTCACGGATTATTTCGTTCTTCAGATGTGAGTTGAGTACCTGTTATGGAGCACCTGTTACATTAACGATCATTTCCAATTGACCTGAAACTTTACTCATTTACTATGTTAAGTTTTGGGTATATTTACTCCTGGTATACGTGTTTTACAAGATATTACAAGATAATACTTTATAAAGGATGTCGCATAAAAGCTAAATTTTGCAAAAATTAAATCTGTGTGCTATTAACTTCGATATAAATGTATTTATTTTCAATATACGTATTTATGACTTTTTATGTATATAGAGTTTTCAATAATTTTTGCTGTACCTAAAAATTACAAATCATGGAAATGGAAATGGAACCTACTTTTAAGTAGGTTTTTATATATATGTGTATATATAAATCTACATAAAAGTTTAGTTGAGTTTAAAATCCATATTTTGGAGTATTGACATTCGTATTTTATTCGATAGATGGCGCCGTGTCGGCAAGTTATAACGCGCTATCGTTTCGACTCCACCAAACGGTGACTTGAAAACTTTTAACTTGTTTATTTTAACCTTGCGCAGAGGCAATATCGTAACCAATGAGGTTAATCCGAGGTGCGATTATTGCTAGTTGAAAACTTTACCAATACCCCGCCTTGTGGACGTGAAATACCGTCCGCTATGGCAATTTTTGAAAGGCCTTTATGGGCCTCAAAAATAATCTTAATTAATAAAATAAATGTAAATTGTAATGTAGATTGTATTGTAGTATTTGTAGTAGTTGCAGTTACTGTTAGTTTATTAGTTATGGTTATGTGTGTGTATATATATATATATATATATATATGTTATGTAGTTGTTAGGCAGGTTGTAGGTTAGGTAGGTAACTAGTAACTATTTTAGTTAGAGGCTCTAACTTAGAGCACTTATCAATATCACACTATTCAATTTGAAGGAAATCAGTTTAAGAATCTAAGTAGTGAACAGTAGTTGATCACACTACAATAAAATAAATCGAAGATATAAAATTCAAAATCTAATCTAAATTGGATCCAATCTGTTCTAACTGCGATTACACCTTCCGGCTTCCTAAATTGGTTTCCTTCAATTCAAAATATTGAATAGTGTGATCAAAACGGATATTAGACATGCTACGAGTTAGTATCATAGAAGTCAACTCGTGTCTCATTATGCGGAGCACATTTGTATTTTGCAGCACGATCTTTCCTATAGGTCCTCAACTCTCACATCGCGTAAGTCATTTGCTGGCGCATGTCCCTCTTTGATCAACCTGTTTACTTAATTACGAGCTAGCAATGGCGGCATTATGTCTATGAGCACTAATTCCAAGTAATTACACGTGGATCGAGGCTGTGGGAAATGAGAATGGGGTTTGACAGTTCGTTCCGAGAATCTACGATTTCTTAGTAAATCCATGGTTACTTAAATGTTTCGGTTATTGAGATTTGAGATAGAGATTGATATATTTTTATAATGTGTGTATTTTCAATTGTTAGCAACAGCAGTATACTCACATTCAATGTTTTGGGGAACATCACTGTTCAAACAAGTCTGCTCTTTTATTTTAGATTTTTTTTTTAATTGTCAAACATTGGTTATGTGATTCTGATTGGTTATTTAATTGAAAGTTTTATAACTTTTAAATCTTTTTTACTGATTCAAAAAAAATGTTTTAAGACAAAGACTAAAAGACTCAGATCGAACGCAATTTTTACCAAAGTTATTTTTGTGTAGTAATTTACTTTTTTCTCAAGAAATATATTATAATTTTTTTTATATAAATATGCCCTATTCAAAGTTTTTAAATTTAGTCTATCATGCACTGAATTTTTTTATCCAATTTTTAATTTTACTTTTCTGACTGGCAAAATTTTACGGCGCAAAACTGAGTGCGGTGTATGTATTGTAGATCACTGAGCGAATTTAAAAAGTCTAAATAGCTATCTTAAAAGTTCTTATTTTTAAATGCATTTATTAATTACTATGCTGCATAAAGCAAATTACGGTTCCGACGAATATTATCCAACCCGTTTGATATAACTGTAATTTATTTATAGAGATTTCCATCGTTAGTCCGATGGTTACGTCGATTTGTTCTCAAGAATCAATACTATCTAGATCGTTTGAGTACCTATTGAACGTAATTTGAAATTCATATAATTACTGTTAATAAACCGTTTCGTTTTAAGTGCGTCCTGTGAATATGGATATAAATCCATAATGATTTCTTCATTTAAACTGCATTAAAACTCAATGCTGTCCTGTTTAATATCTATATCATACCAGATCGTAAATACTGTGATATAATACCTGTGTTACTGTGATTATACCATGGCAATTAATGTGAAAGTTTATATATTTTATATGACTTTGTCTGAAGTCTGCCATGCGTACACCGTTGGACTTATTGGGAATTTTCTTAATTGGCACAAAGATCTATCATGTCTAGTATTTAAAAGTGTAATCAAAAGCAAACTCTCTTTGTAATGTAATTATTAATCGCTGATAATGTAATATAATGAAGCCTGGATTTCAACTATTCTGAATAAGAAGTTTATTGATTAGGATTCAAATTATTTATCGTACATCCATCCAAGGCGGTATGTCGATGTTAATTTAAGAGAAACTAACCCAATTCAAATGCAATTTAAGAATATTATCCGCGTATCGGACTATTAAGGGTACTTACTACATATACGGCTTCGTCATAGCGGATTAACAGTAAATTGTGAGTTTCCAAAGCAAGTGTACCTAAAGGTAGTATATTCAGCGCAGTAGCTGAAGTAATTTAATACATTTAAAAATGCATTTTTATGTAAAGAAATCGGCAGGCAGGCTGACGGTCCATTTGATGAGATACAGTCGCCTATTGACTCAAACAATGCCGCAAATGGTCTGCCGATTTTAATAGGATTTGAGGATTTTCGGAGGGATTTATAGAGAAATAGATTTGACAGCAAAGTTATTTCAAGGTGATCTTCTCTAACGGGTCATCAGTTGTTTTATTTATATTAATACGATTTATATTATTAAAAAAGAAAATATATACGATGACTCATATATTTTCTCATTTCTCAACGCTGAGGAAGTTGCGGACACCAGTTCGTACGTCATATAAGAAGGCTGACATTTTGCAGTTAGTTTATTGTATAGAATGTTAGTTTCTTGTATTGTGGTGATGTGTAGAGGTAAATTGCTCATACTGCACTTCGTCACCGAGAATCCGCGCACCGGCCGACCGCCCAGTCGCCTTGTCGCACGTCCGCGCTTCCTTTTGTGGTGACATAACCTATATCGTAACGGTCTCTCTAGCTAGATGGATTTCTCGGGGACTGATTTATCTAACAACTGTTAGAATTACCGTTTTGACAACATAATTGGCCACAATTTTCTATACTGACGCGTAAAATCGCGTTTAAAAATATTGTAAGTTTATTTCTCTCTTAGAAATTGTTGGTCATCTCTAAGTTTTATGTTTTCAGTCTAAATTTCAATCCTTCTTTAATGTACTTTACCATTAACATTACTTCTAAATCTTGAATGAAGTAGATTTTTCGCGTAATTTGTCTCAATGTTTTACGGTATATTCGTCAATACCGACGACAGCAGTTGATGTATCTCAATCTGTAATTTTTTTTTATTACTTGATAGTAGGTGGCTACCGTCATCTATAATACCTACAAGCAACCTCACAGAGGCGCTGCAACTGCGCTGCCGACTACAGTAGAATCAAGGATTAGGAAGGGATAGGCTCTTACATCCCTTACTTACTCACCGGAACACATGCTGTTATTTCACGGTTGTCTTCTTCAAAGGATGGTCAGGTACTACCACCAGGCGGGCTACCGGAATGATTGCAAATATACAGCGGTAAATATTTGATCCGGTGATAAACAACCAGCATTGACCGCCGATGCCATTAAAACATTGCTGAAACGCGGGCAACCGCGTGTTTTCTGGACATTCGGCTATTTCCGTTCGGCGTTCGGCTAAATCCGTCGACGCCGGACGATGACACCGTCGGCATGCGACTACTGCCGGACCTTGACGTCAATTTGGCGTGAGCGGTCAATTAGAGCAAAATCAACTTTATCTCCTGTGAATTTAAGACTAAAAAAAAACGTTAAATTATTTGGTGAATCTCAACTTTCGCACAGTTGAAGCACGAACCGGTTATAAAAGCCAATGGTACAGATTTAATAATTTTCATGAATGATTGTGTTGTTCGTCTGAGAATACAGAACAAATCAGAAGCCGTAATCGCCCATAATTATAGATTTAGTTGTTGCAGGACACTGCGTTTCGTAGTAACCTTTCATAAAGGATACATTAGATTCAGGGTCTCAAACAAAATCACTGTGAAAAAGTGTCCACTGGATTTTTTTTCTCTCTCATTAATTTCTGATAAAAATATAAATAATGTGAATGTTGCATGACTGATTTGAACCTTAATATTTTGTAATATTGGTTCAACACGTGTTCACCTTAAGGACAACTCTGTGCAATTAATTTGAAATATTCACCCCAAGCTGTGAGTGTGGTGATATTCTACTATGCCACTTTTAGTGAAGCAACCCAGAATCTAGTGTATCCGTTATTAAAGGTAGTAACAAATTGGGCATTAACCGCTTCTTAAAGAGCACTGAGTCCTAAGTATGTATGTTGTGTTTCAGTGAGTGCAGTGTGAGATATTCCAGATATTTCAATTTCAACTAATTTCCTTATCTTTTGTCTTACCGTCAGCGAGATGGTTGCAACTGTAGTACTTGCCGTCACCTACCGTTGCCTAATAAGTGGACTGTCTTTATTTTAAAAGTGTCTTATATCTTGTAATTTTCATCATATCCCATTTCTTTACAATGGGAGATGATCGGAAATCACATATAGATTACATTGAGAATTGTATTAAAATATTTTTAATACAATATTGTATTAAAATACATATTGTATTAAAATATTTTTAATACAATATGTATGAGCTGTCGTAAAAATTATATGCGTAGATATTCGTATAGTTTATACATTATGTAGTGTGGTATGTAAATTTATTTACAATATGTGTTTACAATATCTCATAGATTTTCCTCATCTATACTAATATTCTAAAGAGGAAATATTTGATTGTTTGTTTGTTTGTATAGAATAGGCTCCGAAACTACTGGACCGATTTGAAAAATTCTTTTACCATTAGAAGCCGACATTATCCGTGATGAACATAGGATACTTTTTACCGTGGGAAAATGCTTCATTCCTACGGGATATCTAAAATAAAAGTAAATACGGCTTGGCCCGGGAGATAGCGCCATCTATCCAAAATACAGTAGATGGCGTTTTATACTTTTCTACGCGGACGAAGTCGCGAGCACCAGCTAGTAAAATATTAAACATAATATTATAATTTCATTCATAAGTTTTAGAACATATTGTTGTTCTCGGATTTGACTGATTGGTTTGTGTACTGTAATAAGTTCCTAGTTGCTTGTGTGGTTGTTAATCAGCAGCTGTTTACACTTTCCGAAGATGCCAATTATCTTGTCTCGCAATAATTGTAGGGTTTCACACTTGATGAATTACCAAGTTTAGGGTTCCGTCAATTAATTGTAAATTTATATTGTATTTTTGAATACAAATAAATGGTTCCATAAAATATATCAATATCAATCAATATACTAATAATAAATCTGTAGAGGTCGGTCATGGAGTAATTTACTTTGTTTTCAGAAATATCGTGTAGTAGGCTCTATACATGTTACTGAAACTAAATTGACCATTTTTAGAATTTTTTTCTGTATGTATGTATGTTCCTCCATAACTCTTAAACGAATTAACTGATTTTCATGAAACTTGGTAGATAACTTAAATAAATGCAAATGCAACACTAGATATTCCATTCTTACTGCATAACTAACTGGTGCCCGCGACGTCGGCCGCGTAACTTTGTAAATTATATACTAAAACCTTCCTCGAGAACCTATTGGTGAAAACAGCATGAAAATCGGTACAGCAGTGTTTGAGTTTATCACTAACAGACAAACAGTCAGACAGGCGGGGCGGAGGACTTTGTTTTATAATATGTACTAGCTGTTGCCCGCGACTTCGTCCGCGTTAAAAAAGATAAAAAGTAGCCTATCACGTGTTCCGTACTTCTAAATGTTTATCTACCAAGTTTGATGAAAATCAGTTAATTTGTTTAGGAGTTATAGAGGAACATACATACAGAAAAAAAAATCTAAAAAAATCGTCAATTTAGTTTCAGTATCATGTATAGAGTATATATATACAGTATCATGTATCTATATACACGATATTTCTGAAAACAAAGTAAATTACTCCATGACCGACCCATACAGATTTATTATTAGTATTGATTGATAAGGGAGGATAAATAATAAAAATTTTCTATGTAATAACGATGAACACGTTCAATCACATGTGTGTATTCTTGAAAAAAGGAATCGTTGGAACTTAGCCTAGCACGCTTCATACCTGTGTGAATTTCTTTTGCTAGCTGATAACTTAATTAGTTCTACATTCCATAAGCACAATCAACGAGTATTCGACATCCATTAGTGTAGATAGAATTTTTTAATTACTTACACTCATCGGAATAATGTATTATCTTCGCTGCTTACCCTATTATATTTTTATGCTGCCATAACCTCTTCTATAATATGACACCCCTGTACTAAACCGTCCATTCCACTTTCCGGATGTCTGTTACGAATACAAATAAGACACGTCTCATTATCGGACTCACGATTACAAAGCAAAATTGTGATTACAAAATAATACAACAATTGTTCTCGGCACAATTAAAGTTACATGATTTGTCAGTGCTTGACAGTCGTAGCGTTCGCAATACGAATTGTAATAACACCAATTACTAATTTCTTTAAGTGGAACAATAACAAAACGCAACCAAAGAGCAAGAGGCAAAAAAAAAATTAAAAACCTACGAAAAGGAAGTCCTCGTACGGTTGTAACACTTTGTTTATCAGTAAATATTTTTCAAAAGCTTATTGGTAACACTGAGCAAAAGCAAAAGCAGGTAGTGCTTGTTCTTCAAAATCCATGTTGCTATTGATTTGAATGAAAATGAAATTGTGACTTGTCGAGCAGCAGCTAAAATAGTTGATACCAACTGCTTTAGCACTTGTCAGCTTCAAGCAGTTGACTGTGACTTGTCGAGCAGCAGATGAAGTAGTTGATACCAACTGACTTAGCAGTTGTCAGCTTCAAGCAGTTGACTGTGACTTGTCGAGCAATAGAGGAAGTAGTTGATACCAACTGATTTAGCAGTTGTCAGCTTCAAGCAGTTGAACTTGACTTGACTGTGACTTGTGCAGCTGAAGTAGTTGATACCAACTGCTTTAGCAGTTATCAGCTTCATGTATGTTCGTGTATGTTGATCACTTGCTAACTGCTCAAGCTGCCCGTGTATGGCCGGCATCGATGATGTCCGGTCAAAACTTAAAAATGTATGCATTCAGTTCAGTTGTACTTCTTTGGGATAGTCAAAATAATAGAACCCGCATTATGGTTTTACTAATTTTATTCTCGTATCAATCCTTAAAACGGTGTAGTCGGCAATTCTGGGGCACATTTGAAATCTTGAGCAACTGCAATATCGCGCAGTAATAAATGGTTTGTGCACAGTGAACGGAATAACCACTTTATTCGTACACAATGACTTGGGCTTAGATTTTGAATTATTGTGTAGGATTTTGTACCACAACAAAGAGAATTGTAATAGCCAGCCTTAATCTGTAATGTTTGGAGGCGAATGAAATGGGCCCAATATCTCTGGATCGGTCGCTACGAGTTCTATTTAAAAAAGTATATTATAATGGAAGTTTGTTCTTTTCTTTACTATATACTTTTAGGTCTGTAGTTCTGTGTTTCGGACAAGTTATAGGAAAATCTCTGGCCTTACTGTTCCTAGATAACTTTCAACGCCTAAGAAGAAGATAGTTGTTAATAAGTACAAGTTGACGAAAAAATGGACCAATGACCACTTAATACAAAGTAGCAAAGTACTTTATATCTACACTTAAGTAGCTACCGACTTGCACAACCGAATTATACAAAGAATTTCGATACATTTCTTATGAACTACTGCCACGATCTTCAATTGTTATAAAGAACAAAATTAAAACATCAATTCCTTTACTTGTGTCAGTCAAATTTAAATCTTATTGTTAGGTGTTATAAGGGTTTTATGTGAAGAAGGAATTGCTTTACATATTGATCTTTCTGTCATGGCCATAGAGGAAATTCAATCGCTTTTTTTAGATTAGTTGCGGTCTGTTCCGAGGTCGATTGGTTAAGAGTTAACCATAATACAGTTTAGAGAGGCGATAGATAACTTAAAATGTGATAGGTGATAAAAATAAAAAATGAAACATTCTTGGGTAAGTTATGTTCAACATTTCGTTCGTCTGCTATTGCGTTTAAACAGAAACATTTGTTATAGGTCGGAACATTGTTGTCGGAACAAAGTAACTATTTCTTTCTTTAATAATAACCTAAAATTCCTAAAAAAAAACATTCTTCATGAAATTTTTCTCAGAGGACTGCAGTCAGGTCCGGGATCATAGTGCGTTCGATGCTCTTCGATTTTTATGAGAACTTTTGCAAACACAATATTTTTATGTAATAACATGCACGTCAGATACATATTTACATAATATATTGTGCAAAAATTCATAGAAAGAAGGGAAAAATAAATTATAATTTAAATTGTTAAACTGTTGCTGACATAAGTGTTTGTCGTTAGCTCATAGTAAAATCAATTCGCAGATTTAGCATTACATTGATATTTGATTTTATGCCTAATTACCATATGTTGTAAGTCGTAAATTCTCAAATACAATTCTAACGTGTAAAGCTCTTGGGCGTTAGCATAACACATAAGCGATTCGCGTTATTGCTGACTTTAAAGTTAGAATATGATCCCAGGTTGAGTATAAACATTTTAATTATCTAATCTGGAATTATTTTAAAGAACACGTTAAAATATTCTGTAGGATATGGTTTTACTCATAATGCTTATTTTTTTTATTCTTAGAATGAATTGTTTGTAAAAACTGAGTATATCTTCGACATTAAATTTTTTAAAGGCTATAAAATTAGCAGTGCTTGAATATAATATTCCTTTTTTATTTTATTGAACTCGCTACCGCTTATCATTTGTACCATTTAAGAATATCACGTTTACAAGTCGGCATATCACGAAATCAATCTCACGCGAAATACCATTAATAGCGACATCATTTACTGTGTTATACAGCCTTGACTTTCGACCTGTTGCGTCGGCTTGCATGTGCCTCTTTAATGGAGCGAACTTTTCTTGCCTTCTTTACTTATGGTCCAGTATCCCTCAAAGGATTTTTTTTCTGATTACTAACAGGCTAAATCTTCGTGAGTAGCTTCAGTTTGTTGAGACTAACAACTTTTTCCTGTGCGAAAATTCTCGATAGAGGTAGCTAAAGGAGTTAGCAGCCGTAAAAAACTTCCAAGCGTAGTACCGGGAAAACGTGCCACTCAATTTGTAGGACTATGCGGCCATTTTATTATACAAATGTTTACTAAGCTACAGAAAAATATCAGCTGGTTAGTAATAATTTTTATGGTCTCATTATTATGATTTTATTGGTAGTGGTTTTTTGGGAGGAAAAAGTTGTTCGTTGTCCTACAATACGAGTGATACGTTTTCCCAGTCCTACGCTTGGAAGTTTTTTACGGCTGCTAACTCCTTTAGCCACCTCTATCGAGAGTTTTAACGCAGGAAAAAGTTGTTCGTCTTGGCAAACTGAAGCTACACACGAAGATTCAGCCTGTTAGTAATCAGAAAAAAAAATTCTTTGAGGGGATATTGGACTATTAACCAAATTTGACTTATTTTTTAACAAATAAATATCAAACTATATTATCAGCTCTACTGTGTGGTCCTGGATCTAGGCCCCATACTTGTCTAAAGTGCAAAGTGGAAAAAGAGAGACATGTCGTAAATTATGTTGTACTAAATATATCATAATGGAAAGCAACATTTTACTGAAAATGAGTAGTTGAGGTTATTTTGTTATGAGTACAAGGTTATTTTACACAAATCATTTTATAATTTATTGTGCAAGCCCATTGTAGTACTTGACCGCAAAATGTTTGAAGTTCCGCCAGTGAAACATTCACAAGAACCATTATAAACATTTATCAAGTTAACATTTGACAACTATTATATTTATAAGGCTTTATAGTATTTTAATATGCCTTAGAAAGTTTGAGGTTAAGATCAAATCAAAATGCAAAAGTTTAATTTTGATCAACGCAATCATTCAACTCATTATTATCATAATTTCTATGAGTACTAGCTGTAGCCCGCGACTTCGTCCGCGTATAAAAAATAGATAAAAACCTATTCTCAGACCAACCAAGTATACATATAAAATTTCTATCAAAATCTGTTAAGACTAGTGTGTTTGTTAACTTTTTCATTAAGTATTTTAAAGCACTACTATTTAATGAAGGTCTGGAGTCGATCTGATGGTGGCATCCCAGAGAAATCGAAGGGAACCTTCGAAAAACGTAGTGCGTTTGTTAATTTTTTAATTAAGTATCTTATTAGTTTCCTGATTGAAGTCGGTTTTTTTTGTTGGACAGTAAAATAACGCCTCTGACTCAACCGATCATCATGAAATTTGGCATACACGTTGTCTGGGACACCAGAAAGGACATAGGGTACCCTTCATCGTTCAACGCGGACGAAGTCGCGGGCGCCAGCTGGTATAGATTATACTTTCAAAACTATAGGGTGGTAAATATAAGTACTTTTATTATCGACGCTGGATTCTGGCTAATTTGACCAGTCTTGATGAGGCTGGTAAGCATCTTTTCTTTCCCACAAATATCTGTTTCCTGTTAAACACTGTGTGTAATTTAACAACCTTAAAAACCATAAATATTAATGTAAATACACATAGTTTTACCATAACCGCCTACGCTTATATATATTTCATATAAAATGAGTGTTAAAGTTTTACGACTATTAAACACGTGATAAATAGCTAATTGAAACAGTTTAATTACCTGTCAGATAATAAACTCGTAATATTTATCCACAGAGATAAAAAAGCTAAGTTCCATAATATACGTAATAATTTCATGGATTTCTGTTTTTATTTTCGTTTTTTTTACCATTAATTTACTTACATACAACCTAATGCTGCATAACGCATTTACAATCCGCATTTCGATTTCAAAACAAATTACATTATTTCTTATTATAATTTTGTAAATCGATTTTATACGACATATTATTATTAGAGTCATTCGACCTCTCATTTTCTTCGTGTTTTCGTTCTCTACAAATTGTCTGCCTACATCATCGTGATTGCCCCGATAGTTTCAATTTTATAAGCAAAAAACTAAAAAAACACCGATTTTTTCCATAACATTGTTAATAACAATGCTATAAATAATAAACACGAGTGAAAAACATGTCAATATATCATATGAAACTATTCTCCACACAATAGCGCAGTTGGTTTTCTTTTAAGACTTTTTACATTCATTCCATAATACCAAATCTCTGGAGCTTGATGTATACATATATCGATGAATGCATATTCGAAGCAACTTCAAAATTAGAATCGATCAAGCGATGCATAAAAGTAATTCCCATCAGAAAATTGTATGCTAACTCACTAAGTGTTCATTATACGGCTCGTAATAACGCCGAAACAGAACTTTCTCATTCCTAACTAGACCCACAGCATTTAAATTAACCAGTAAGAACGCATTTGCTCTGTAATGTTTAAGCAAAGTGTGAAACTTTTATCCAGTGTAAGCAAAATGAATTTAACAATAAAGAAGTTTACTATACAAAAACATATTCATGAATTCTACTATGGTTGTTGTTGTATATATGTCGTGGGCAGATCGTAGAATTAGGCAGATCGTAAAGTATGAAATCAAAAATCTTTCACCAAAAGTCAAAAATAGGTGCGACGAGGAGCGGGAGCGAAGCAAAGTGAGGAGGACTTAGGTTAGGTTTACATGGAAATAAATTTGGGGAGCCGAGAGAAGCGGAGCGGAGTGAGGCGAGCCTCTCAGTTTTAACAGAAATATGATTTGCCCAGGAATATCATGATATGCCCGATTTTACGATGTGCCGACGACATATATAACACTAGCTGTTGCACGCGACTTGGCCTATGTTACTCGTTGATAATATAATTTCCCAACAGGGAAAAATTTTTTTCGAACCGGTCCAGTATTCAATTGAGCCTATTCAATGCATACAACAAACAATCAAATCTTTCCTCTTTATAATATTAGTAAGTACAGAGATTTTGGTTATTTACCAGTAATTATAGTATAGTTTTCATTAAGTAGAAATCTCATTTTACAATACGCGTTTATTTTCAAGTAAAACTACTAACATCTGTGCTTACTGTGTCAAATGTTCGCTTTCAGAGGAATGGATATCAGAATGAGCATCTCGATAAATTGTAATTTTGTCGGTAATCGTTGCATCCATCTGTGTAGGTTGTGTTAGATAGATGCATCTCTCTTACGAAATGCATAATTATTATTGTACTTTCACGCAATACAAGTATTGGGACGTTTGTATTGGCCATTTAAAGGTATCATTTAATCTCTTAACAAATATTAACGTGCTCACAAACAATGATTTTACCATATTTAAACAATGAAGCCTTGATTTGTGAGCTCTTTGTGTTAATATTTCATTTGAGATGACAAAATGTATGGTACCCTCATTTTCTATCGGTGTTCCTTTATCATTTTGACTAATTTTTTTCTGAAACCTTTGTAAAATATATATCGACATTTTAAACCTATTTAATGAATAATTAGAGAACAATTAGAAAGCATATTGTTCAAAAACACTAATGTAGTTTTTGAATTGGTCTTTCTTTATCTCATTTCTTAATTACAACTCCTATAAGTATATCTACATTTGACCTAAGTGGCAATGGAAACTTATATTTATAAATATCTAATATAAACATTATTAAAAGATAACAATGGAAGTGATTTCATCACGCATTTCACCGCTCACCTACTCGCATCCTATTTGAACACGCAACTTATCGTATTATCTTAAATAGATCATTCCACACATTCATTCCAGTCATTGAGTATTGTTTATGTTGGTTTGAGATTTAATCAGATTGCCACATTGATTGCCTTTCAACGGCTTGAAGTTGACACTATTGTTATAGGAAAATATATTGCTTTTTCAAAAGGCCCTTACCACCGATTTTAGTAATTTTTGCTGTTAGTATAGTATGTAACATGTTGACAGAACTCACCTAGCCTTATTCTATAAAGGTCGGTAGCGAATTAGAGTTTCAAATGTGTGAAGATTTACTCAATATTAAAACGACGAAGTTGTACTACACTAGCAGGTGCCTGCGACTTCATCCTCGTTCAAAATGTTATATAGCCTAAAGCCTTTCTCCATAAATGGACTATCCAGCA
Organism: Synanthedon vespiformis; assembly: GCA_918317495.1. Classification (NCBI taxonomy): domain Eukaryota; kingdom Metazoa; phylum Arthropoda; class Insecta; order Lepidoptera; family Sesiidae; genus Synanthedon; species Synanthedon vespiformis. The sequence goes on from OU906964.1 coordinate 5,494,807, forward strand.
CTTCAATTCGAACCAGGGGCCTTAGACAAAGTAACCAATCGAAAACGATAACGAAGTTCGAAAACAATAAAATGTATGGGATTGACATAAGCCTTCGCTAAATCACGTGATCACGCTAAATCCCATACATTTTAACGATAACGAACTTCGTTATCGTTTTCGATTGTTCCTTTGTCTAGGGCCCCAGTACTTCCTGAAATTAACGCGTTCAACCAAACAAACAAATGAGGAAAAAAATATTGACAACCAAGCAGAAACAAAACAAAACGTCGTTTCTATTTGAAATTAGGTTTTATATCAGAATAGTTCTGCCATTGAATTGACCCTAAAAAGGATGTAGAACAAAACCCTTTCATGTCGTAGTTTTTAATTTCCGTCATCTAAACAAACAACTGCTTTAGTATCTCAACTCAACGGCCATTGTAACACTTGATTGGCTGTTTATTACTTGTGTAGAGGCGATCGTTTATTGTATTGTACGTACAAAGTCAAATTGAACTTTTTTTTTCATCAAAAGCAAAGCAAACCGGATGCTTTTCTGTAATTTTTCGGTCACGCATTTCGTATTTCGTAACGTGTTCCTTTATTGTATACAAATTTGTAATTACTCTTAACTAGGTTGTCTGTATTCAATTTAATAGCTTGCTAGTAACAGGTGATACGTATTGTATTGATATTTTCTGTCATAAAAAAATATAGATAGGCGTATAAAACTTTTCCACTATAATTTTTCCAGGTGACGTCACATCCATCGATGTATAGTCACATCTCATTAAATATTACAATCTTCATTATTCCCTTAGTTAGAACAAGGTTAAGTTGATACTAATTAAAATTATATCAGAAATACAGAATTCTCAAGAACACTTGATTGCTTTCTACAAACATTTTATTCTGCTATTAATTATGCTTCTTTTGGAAATTGACACTATCATATGATTATACCTTTATTTGTTGTTTTCAACCACATAATTCACGTATGACTTGTATAACATTTATTTTGTTCTCCTACTGTGACTTGATACATCATCATGAGCCTTTTATTGACGATTCTATATCTTATGATCGATTCATTTAAGCAAGAATCTCTAATATCTCATCTATTGTGTTTATGTATTTTTATCATATCTAATCTATATTAATTAATGCTTATGTGTATTATTTGAATTGTTGTGCAGGTATTGCAACGCGACGTGGAGTGTCATGGCCGAATTGTGAGCTCCGTGGTTCGATTATGCAGTGGCGGTGATTCGGCACGAGCTTTAGAGAGACGTTGGCATCTCTTGTACCTCAGAGCGATTGAATGGCAATGCCACTTGGAGGCGTGTCTCGCAAGGATCGATAATCAGGTATATTATAAACAAAAAGTAATTACCTTTTTCCTAATATTGTAATTGTAAACAAAAGGCCAGACAGATTAAGAATTTGTATAGGTAAAAATAGCGCAAACTATGTTGAACGCTTTCAAAGCTCGTCATCTCATCATCATCTCGTCATCATCGGCTCTTTCGTATTCACGGATTCACTGCTGGATTTAGGCCTATCTTAATAAACTACATAGAACTGAGCTCAGGGCTCTGGAAATCAGTTTCTGTATACATACAAGTCGTCTCACCACTGTCTCACCTGTCAGCAGATGTTCGCAAATGCTAGTTTGTTGATGAAGTTCAAAGATTGACTTAAGAAAGACTAATTTCAATCTTTTTCCTGCTTTTATTGCTTTTATATATGTTTGTATTTCATTAACATATTTTTGTAATATTTTGACTAAATTATTAATTTTTGTTTTACATGGATACATTTCAAAGAATATTTTCTACACAATAAATAAACTAATAGAAAATTTGGAAAACGCTCAACATTGCACATTTATAAACTGTTTGTTGACTTTTTCGCACGATCTCACCCGCAGAGTCCGCATACAATAGCGTGATCAACCCCCTGCTGTAAACTGTTTGCAAACATGACCCCTAGCAATATTTATTGCGCCCCGTGGATTTCGAACACCAGCACCACTCCGCCAATTAGTTCCGTTTGTTACTTTGTTTAGCAAAATAATATCTCTAAACTTATGCCAACATGTTACTTATAAGGCTTTTAAAAAAGCCTTACTCATTAATTAATAGCCTTAATAGTAGGAACCCTCGGTTGGACAGGTTTGGATTCCAACTGGGACGCATCTATGAGTCTTTTACTTTGTTTATGTAAGTCGCACTACTGAACTAATATTATAAACGAGCCGTGTATGTACATTAAATATTTTTTCAAAAAACAATATGTACACGTTACCGAGATGGAAAAAATAGTTTTTAGAATTTTTGTGTCTGTACGTATGTGCACGCAAATCTGAGAGACTACTTGTATTAACCGATTTGAATTCTGTTTTCTCTAAAGTATTGTAGCAAGCTTCTCTTAACATTAAGGGCCTCTTTCACCAACTACAAGTAAAGTGTTGATAAGTTTCTTTTAGAAATAATTTTTTAAATAATTTTAGAAATAGAAATAATTTTAGAAATGTTTTATTAAATTATGCACTCGGTTTAGTGCATCCTTCAATAGACGAATTCTTTTTCATTATTTTCTTTATAATGTTTGGGACTTTTACCGTACAAAGAAAGGTATATCAGCTCCATTATCCCCGGTGACCGGCGACTTTAAATGACGGTTAGCCTACTTGACAAATGGTGAAAGTTTTATTCTGTTTTATTCCCTTAGCGCCTCTTTCACCATCTGTCAAGTAGGCTAACTGTCATTTAAAGTCACCCTTTAACCGGGGATAATGGAGCTAATATACCTTTGATTGTACGGTAAAAGTCCCAAACATTGAATAGAAACATCCATCGATAGCCGATGGATGCACTAAACTGAGTGCATAATTCAATAAAACAGAAAATGATTTCTAAAAGTAATTAATCAACACTTTACTTGTAGTTGGTGAAAGAGGCCCTTAGTGTTTTATTCCAATCGGTTTACAAATAAAAATTTATACCCAAATACGCAGTTATTTTACGCAATTGCGGGCACAGATAGTATTTATTTTAGTAAAAACATATCATATTGACATAATGATGCAATAATTTTCAATTGTACCCCTCCTAGAAAAAAGCAATTGACTAGTATAGTATTAAAAGGGTTAAGCCACGTGTCCGTTGGGCAATAAATTTCATTATTGAACTGGGTGTAGGATTTTGTTATGATTTGTGGTTGCCAAGTAACGTCTGACCTAAAATTATAGTTTACTTTTGGATCGTTCGGACCGTCCCGGTTCATTTGTGGAGAAAATTTATTTAATGCCAACGGGATATAAATTTTTAAAGGATTTCAAATAGACTTTTAGTGGCTATAAATTAAATTCTGTATGGAGAGTTACAATTGAATTGGCCCTTGGGTGTTTTGTATCATTTGTTATTTGATATGTTGAGCGATAAAATAAAGTAAGATACTTACTTCACTTAATTTTTAATTAAAAAAATTCATAATTTATGTTCAAAAATTTAGATTCAAAAAGATTAAAAACCTTTACTTACCACAATCATCCTGCTCAAAATATGTTATTTATTGTGGCTTTCTTTTATTTGACTACTTGCCGCAATTCTTCTCCCCTGAATTATATTACTAAAATAAGTTTGGCAGTTTTTTGCTCCAAAAATATTTTTGCAAGCTTATTCTGAAATTTCTGACTTGAATACATCTTTGTATGTATAGTTCCACAGTGGAAGGCAATTCTGGAAACTGATGATAACAAAATCGGAGATAACTGTATAATCATTATAATCATCTACATCCAAAATTTAATCCAAAGTGCCAAATATTTTTTGGAAATATTTTACGGAACAATTATTTTTTGTATATCTATACCAATATATAAAGCTGAAGAGTTTGCTTGTTTGTTTGGTTGTATCTCAGGAACTACTGGTTTGTATTGAAAAAATATTTTTGTGTTGGATAGTCCATTTATCGAGGAAGGCTATACAATACGCTGAAACAAAATATTATTCGTAAAATATACGCGCGCGTGTTCACGTAAAACACACACCCGCCCCATTGATTTTTGTATCCTCGCTTTCGCCGGTGGAATTTCTTAATCAGTCATACTAAGTAAAAATTGCTTGGTTCCAGGGAGAAATATCAGTAGAACCGGCAAGCGATAGTGACGAAGAACCTGCCTTGAAGTTGCCCCGACTGAGTAAAAGGAGTTCGCCGCGTAGACAACGCACGCCAGTCCATGCTCGTCAGTACAGGCGGGAACGCTCCGTTGACAGTCGACAATCTGCCTCCGAGGTATGTTTTCAGCTTATTTGACGAGTGGCTAGGGTGCTTGCCTAACGTTTCAGGGGCCCCGGGTTCGATTCCCGGCGGGGTCAACTTTGGCAATTTTAATATAATTTTCAAAAATTGACTCTGGTCTAGATTTGAAAAGTAGTGGTAGGGCACACTGCGTTTCGCAGTCTTTTGGGCGACACTAACCACCACCTTACAGAATACCACCGTGAAATAACAGCATTATGTGCTGTTGTGTTTCGGTGAGTGAGTAAGGGATGCCAGAGCCCATTACCCCCCATCCCTCCTTTTTCCCTTATTCTTAATCCTTCTTCTATGGTTGGCAGCGCCTTTTTGATGCTATGCCTTTTACCTTTTACCTTTGCTGATGCCCGCACAACGCCAAGACATTGTGCAAATCTATGGCAGATTTTTTTTAATTTTCATGAGGTCCACTCGTATTTGATTTTTTAAATTCACAACCAAACAATTCCTATAGAACTTTATACATCGAGCAACGACATTACGACGTCTATTTGTAAAAGCCTTAGAAATTTAAGCAATGTAGCAAAATCTTTATCTAATTTCTGCAATATTTATTTAAATCTTTATCTTTTGCAACCTTTTCAGGAGGAACAAGAGTATGTGGTGAAGTACACGTGGCGTGGATTCGGTTCGGACTGCGAGTCGGAGTATCAACGAGCTAGAGACGACATAATGGATGCCAGGGTGCCTTCAACTCCCGGCGATATGCCTCGAAACACTGACCAAACTGTGCCCGGAACTGATCAATTAGACGGTTCGTACTTTCTTTCTCTATCAGTCTCTCTATTAGTCTCTTTTCGAACTGAAACTTCTTTTCTTGCAATAAGAGTAAAATTTTAAGGTCGAATATTTTTTATTTTAAGTGTAACGACCACGTGACGCTTCTCGTAACGTCATTGACGACATCTACTTCTTTATTTGATTTACTTTTGACAAGGGTAACTACTCTGTACACGCATATGTTTTATTTATTTAATGATAAACGACGAATGGTAAGCTAACGGTCCTAATGATTGTACGTACGCCTTTTAATCGTTGGGAAATCCTCTCAGTGAAGGAGCCTGGGATGCCAAGAAATACAAAGAGGCATGCAAAAATACACTTCCATGTAGTTTTTCTGGCTGATGTAATTTTTCTGTCGCTGCAATGATTGCAAAGATTGTATGAAATATTTATTGAACCCGAAATTTCTATTTACACCAAATTTACACGCACAAATCATTAAAATTTACTAACAAACTAGTGGCAACTTTCCATTATCAAGAGAAAACAGAATTAATATTTAATGTTATCTGATGTTACGCTCACTGCCTTATTTGAATTTAAAAACAATATTCTCGCATCCGATACTGACAGTATTGTTTGAGAAATTCCACTTAACGATAAACAATAAACAAATTTTTTCATTGTTTAGTTTTTAAATGTTTGTTTTTCTTTTTCAGGCAAATGTTTGCTGGACGAAAAAGTGAAAACTCCACCGACCGTGATCAAGAGAAAGAAGCCAGTGAACACATCGAAATTCAACCAGTCAGATCGCAAGTCAAAACATCTAGCCACGTTCTACTTCAAGCACCACGACACCGATTCGGACAGACAGATCATTGAGACCGATGAGAAGTCGCAGGAGGAGTCATCCGAAGAAGAATGGACTTATGTGGGAGGAGGTAAAGTGGCCAACGAAGATTCAACGGACCTCATGACTTCATCTGTGGAAATCCAGTGCGAATTGCCCATTGAAGATAAGAAAGTGAACTCAGCTCAACAGAAACTAGATTCAGCAACGCCGGACCTTCTCAAAGTGGACCAAAACGCCAGATGTAAAAATATCGAAAGACTAGTGATAGAGGCTGAGGAATTAGTACAAAAGCAAGCGCATTTGAAAAAGAAAGGTTCAAGGAGTTTTAAACCACTCATGTTCGAGGAGGAAGGCAAATCAGTGAACAGAACGAAAATGTCGCGGATAAATGAATGGCTGAACCAAAGTTCGGAGGGAAGCAAGAATGATAACAATCAGGTATGTGTTTTATGAATTTCTATTTAAAAATCTGTCTTTTTAATGTATGGTTACATTTGCCATTACATTAACAAGATTTCAATGCACACGAATATCCATAAATTTATCAATGATAAGAATCCAAGAAACCAATGACTTTTTTTTACTTTTAATGTTAAAAATAAATAAGTAAAAAAAATGAACACAGAGAATGAGCTTTTTTAATAACTTATAAAATTCTAAGTCTAGTTTATTTGTTACTTTATAACATAATATACAAAAATATAAAATTAACTAATATTTTAATATTTAATATATAAAAAATATTAACAAACTGGCGTCCCACAAATACGTGACAACAGAACAGTTTTATTTCGTCCAAATAATGACTAACATTTTATTCGATGACTTCACGACATGATTAGATAAGTGCGAATTTATAAATAAAAAAAAAACAATTCACTGTACTTGAACATAGTAATATTATTGTCTGTTTAAATTTTATCATGTGTTATATTATTTGCTGTGAAAATGTAAGTTTGTGTTGATGTGAGTGTACAAAAAAAATCGCTCGGTGAACCCAGTGTACAACGAAATCGCAGGAAAAATGTAGAAATGTCTATACTTTATAAACTTAGCAATTTCTTTTTATTTTATTTTTTTGTTACATACATAAATTATCACCAAAACATACATAATAGTCATGAACGTAGAAGCTATTTTCTATTAACATATATTCGGCCTGGTTACGTAAAGGACACATGCTACTTTTTTTCTTTTTCAACGCGGACGAAGTCGCACGCACCAGCTAGTATGTTGATATAAATGTTTTTTTTATGTTCTTCAGGGAACAGAGAGCTATGACGCGTCTGGCGAATATACGACCGAGAGTGAAGTCGACACTTCGCTGACGTCCGAGGAGAGAAACATTCATTCTTCAATGGACATGAGCACCTCCACGTGTACTGTAACGCCGACTCATCACGCTAAAGTGAGTCTTATGTTCATGTATTAATGCTCAAATTCGCCTGCACCAAACTTCTAATATTTTTTTAAAATATTAACAACGGTCAATGTTAAATTATATATACATTGTGTACTATTAATACTAAATACTATAATAGAGTTAATAAATACAGCTCTTAAAATGCGTTAAAATTGCCCAAAAATTTGATAAACATGTTATTACTTTGGCTAAGAAATTAGTTTTAGGAGTAGACATGAAAAAGACGCCCAAGAAATAAGCACTACTTACTCACTTAGTCGCTAGACTCGCTAGTTGTATTTTAAACAGCAAAATTTTAATTTTAATTACAAGAGCTGTTTAAAATAAATCCAGGCTCCAAAAAAAGAACCACCTAATCTCGAACCACAAGAGGTACTTAAAAAATAGACTTAAATATTCACTAAAACTCCCATTTTACATAATTAAGTACAGTTTGAAGTTACTTCAAAATTTCATTGAACAAGTTAACTCGTTCTCATTAGCTCTTTAACTAAACTCTTTTAAAAGGGGTCTTGTCTTAACTCTTATTTCTTTTAAATAACAGTGAAAGGACAATAAGGCTAGTTTACTTAACATAACACATTCATTCATCAATTAATCCTGTGGTTGTGGCCTAAAAATGTCTAACATCATAGGTCCAACTGCGCAAGAAGCGAAACGGCAACAGCGCAAGACCGTGGTCGGTGTCATGCATGTCGCAGTTGAGCAACAACACGTCTCTAGTTGCCACACCGACGACCGCAGATGGCGCCATGTCGCATAACATGTCCATATCTGAATCGGCACTCAACACTCTCGCCTCACCACATCGAGTCACTGCGGCTAACTCTAACTCGAAATTGCGAGACAGCTCCACCACTATACAGGTATTTGGACTAAACTTACTAAATTTACACTCATTAGTCTGGTATCGGATTTCATAACTAATTATTAAATTTAACAGTTTCCATGAGGTTCTTTAAACCAGTGATTTTTAACCTTTTAGTAATTATACTCCGTGCAGCGAATAAAGACTTCTCGGCAAATGTGCGCAGAATTCTATTTTTAGGTGTTTGAGGGGGCAGAGGAGCGTGAGGGGCGGGTGCGCGTCGGTGTGCCAACGCCTTATTGGTAGACTCAGTCCCTCTTCAAGTCTCGAGTCTCTTGGGTACTGTTGCGTACAGATTGTTTTATCGTATTAGTAATACGTCATGGTACTCATGGTGAATAAATGCCTAAAAAAACGTTCTTCTTCGACGTCGCACGATGATTTTATGGAAGGAATATCAACACTGCCTATAATGTTAAGTTAGTGAGGTGAAAAATTACGAAATTAAAAAAAAATTATATTTTCCTTAGCAATTTTGTGCGCAATTGTAGACATGCGCCGATTGCCCCCACAAAGTGTCGCCTTCAAATTACCTATACTAAATCTTGCCATGGACGACCAACCGATAGTTTCAAAAACCACTTGTGTTATGTTAATTAATGTCAACAGAGAATATCGCAATAAAGCTTATTACGAAATTCTCTATTGAAAAAAGTGTGCTTTATAAAAATTGTGAGGCAACAAATTACAATATTAGCGTGTTTTACAGGGTCATGTGTCTAGCACGAATACAATGACGGAGGCTTGCACATCGTGTGTTGAGACAAACGACAAGCAATGTTGGTTGCGACGCAAAAGGCTAAAGATGCGAACCAAACAGTATAGGCTGGTCAAATCTCTGTCGTTCTGCGGAAGACTTAGTCCTGAAATCGAAGATAAGAATGAGAGGAGTGCGGCTAGTGATCCGGCTACCAGTAGGAAGAATAGGTAATGTATCGATCCGTAAAATGATGCTAGTTTTATGTAATAGCTAGTACATTCGTGTCTGTGAAACCATGGAAATACACATACAAAATTTCAACCCAATCAGTCAAGCCGTTTAGTAATTGACATACTAACAGCAGCGCCACCTACCGGGTCCAATTGTATTTTTAAATCATCCAGGAAATCATCGAAATACCCATATAAAATTTCAACCCAATCGGTTCAGCCGTTTAGAAGTTATGTGAAAAAGATAAGTACGTAAGGATAATTTCTTACTACTCGTTGTCCTATTACCCGTTTTGTCGTAGGAATGAAGCATTTTCCCGCAGTAAATAGTATGTTCATCACAGATAATGTCGGCTTCTAATGGTAAAAGAATTTTTCAAATCGGTCCAGTAGTTTTGGAGCCTATTCTATACAAACAAACAAACATATTAGTATAGATTTATCCCACCATTTACCTATATATTATGTATTTTTAGACATAGCTAACTAAGTTGATATTACAGATTCGATACTACATCGACTTCCGGCAACGATAGCGACGAAGAATTAAAACGCCAGTTACCAATCTCAACAATCACCCATTTGCGGAGGAGCATAGAGAAAACGCACATATCTGCCCGAGAACCCGACAGTGCCATTCCAGAGAAATCTGAACCGGAATTAGAAGCAGTAGCACCGAAATTCAAATTAGGGCCAGCCGGAGGACCAGTCCGGCTCCGAATAGGCAGAAGTATGGAAAAGGAAAGGACATTCCTCGCCCTCAGTCTCGGCGATCCGAGTCAACTCTGGGACTTGAGTGTGGACAGAGATTCGGACATAGACAAGAGTGTAACAGCTGGTACAGAGGAGCACAGTTCTTTCTCGGAACAAGCGTGGGATTTCTATCAGGTTAGTGAAACTGCTATACCACGTTTTATTAAGTATGTGCGCAGCGTGGCGGGAGTGTAGAGCCTATCTCCTATGACCCACAAGATATAAAATATCCAGAGACGAGTCGTGCAATATATCGTGCCATCAAAACTCCCAAAGAGTGGTATAATATATTATAATGTTTCGGCCAAACTATACTTATCCTTTAACTGTTGTAACTAGACTAAGATTTAGACCAAATGAGATGCGAGAAGTGACGTTTATCGTGTCTACAGTACGAAACATTGTTATTGGGGAAATTTATATTAAAAATTAATTTCATATTAATATAAAATCATTATAAAATAGACAATATAAATGCATTATGTCAACATAAATAAATAAATACACATTTCCAGTAAAATTGATTTGTATTAATCAGTGAAAAATTGCACTTTAATGGTTGATTTTAATCGAGTTCTATTGTTACCAGGAAAAGTACAACTCGGAGCCATATTCGGAGGCACCAGATTCGGACGCTGCCCGACGATTGCTCGATTTCGGCGATGATTATCGAGCATTCCTCGACTCCCAATCCGACTGTTGCTCGAGCCTTTCCGCTCAGCCAGAGAACGAACACAGTCCTAGCGGCACTCGACGCCGAAGACCACCATCCGACGCGTCCAGGGAGAGAAGTCTTCCGCGCTACAAAAGACCGACACGAACCTCCCCCATCGAAACTCCTTCGAGAAAACCCAAGAAGTCAATGTCGAGCGCCGAACGTAAGAAATCACTATTGGACAGCCTCGAAAGATCTAGAAACACCAGCATGGAGAGCAACGACGGTGTCAGACGAAAGAAGCAATCGGAAAGCAAAAACAACAAGCGTTCTCCTGAATTCGACCTTCTCAATGTTCAAGCTTTGAGCCGCAGACGCCACAGCTCTAACATGACTAGCGACGAAATCAATAGCTCATTGGAGTACACAGAAGTCAATAATAGGCCAGATATTCTGGACTCGCTTAACAGGAGACGAAGGAACGAGAAAGACGGGGAGAGTGAATTGCAAAAGGTGGCACTTTCCGAATTGAGGAGGCGATCGACTGAGAATGTCGATTCGGACGATTCCAGCCCGAAGAAGCACAGTCGCAGGAATTGGAGTGGAGATTCGGACTCGGAGTGCGAGGAACTGAGGTCGCTGGTCCGTCGGTCCAGCTCTCAGTTGGAGGCTGCAGAGGCTGCGATGGCCCAAGAAGCCTCCCCGGATCTGCTTCGGGCCTTAGACTACGTAAGGACAGATTTCGATACAGATTACAGTAGTTACACGGAGGACGCGCGTCGGCCCGCGTGCTTGAGGACGCGCCTCTGTCTGGCGGTAGCCGCATTCTCAATCTTGGTCATTATTTACATACACCTCCAATGACATTTGGCTTGGGCTTGTCTTATATTTGTTCTCATATATGTAAGTATTCGTATTAGGTTCGCCGCGATTGTCAGAATGTCAAAATGGAACAATATTGAGTCGTGACGCAATCGGTCACGTGATTTTTCATCGCCAATAATAATTTTTCAATTTTTTAATGTCAGAATGAAAGAATATAATATAAGAAGTCGTGACGCAATCGGTCACGTGATTTTTCATCGCCAACAATAATTTTTCCATTTCTGTGCACCTGTGGCCTTGCTTGTGTTATAGGCGACAGTAATCACCTTCCATAACGTGGACCGTAAAAAAATAGTCCTCTTTTTAAATCTCTAGAGGTTGGTAATTTTTTTCTGAATTAAAATTGGTTAATCTTAATTAACTTAACTAAATCCTTAATTATTGTCAGTTGACAAATTTAAATCTACCAAAATTTTTTGTTTTTCAAATTTTTAGGTTAGGTGTCAACGAAGCTCTGTTATGAGCGTTTAAATGTTAGTTCGATCCTAAGAAAATTGTATTACATTATTGTACAAATAAAGCATTTATAAAAATCTGACAGTCGCGGCACGTCATGCAATCATTGACTATTTAATTTACATAAACAGCCTCACTTTCGTAACTTTCGTTGTTTCAGCGAATAATAATAATAATAATAATAATAAAGCCTTTTATTTCCAAATCTCAAGTGTTACAAATAAACCGAATTTTTAAAATTTTGCAATTGCTTATAATATACATTTATTTATTTATTTACTTTATATATTACTCAGTAAACTAAGTTTCCTAAATTAAGAGATAAGGATCCCTCTTTGGGTGAAGGCCTCCTCCAACTTCTTCCATGATTCCTTTTCCTTTGCCCTGTTCATCCAATTCCTCCCAGCTGTTAGTATGATGTCGTCAGTCCACCGTGTGTTCGGTCTACCAACATTCCTTTTCCCCTGTGGCCCCTTCCATTGAGTGGCTTCTATTGTCCATCTATTGTCTTTATAGCGTGAGATGTGTCCCGCCCAACGCCACTTCAGTTTTAAGGCTTCTGTAAGTGCATCCGTTAACTTCGTTTTCTTTCTAATTTGGTAGCTATTAACTTTTTGTGTTTTCCGAATTCGTAAAATGCTTCGCTCCATAGCCCTTTGAGTAGTTCTTATCTTTTGTTTAATTTTATTTGTGAAGATCCAAGTTTGGCAGCCATATAGTAGGCAAGGCAGGACACAAGTATCTAATACAATTTTTTTCATGGGTAAACTATAATCACCTTTAAGGATTTCTTTTAACGACCAAAATTTCTTCCACGTGATGTTTATTCGTCTTACTATTTCGTCTAAATTATTCGTTTTACTGAAAGAGACCTGTTTACCTAAATATATATAGCTATCCACATATTCTAAATTATATTTCTTGACATGAATAGGAGTTTTGTGGCTATTTGTCATCACCCTAGTTTTGGTTGTATTTAGTTCCAGGCCAATTTTAGAACTTTCCATATTGAGAGAATTTAACATTTCTTCTAGTTCTTTTGGCGTTTTGGCTAATAAAACAACGTCATCTGCAAATCTAAGGTGGTTTAAGCAATTTCCGCCTATACTTATACCCTTACGTGTCCAGTCTAGGTTGTTAAATATATTTTCAAGTACGGCTATAAAAAGTTTTGGAGACAGTGGATCTCCCTGCCTGACTCCTCTTTCAATTTGTATTGGGTCTCCCGTACATTCCAGTTTGACTTTACTCGTACTATTTGAGTATATATATTTTAATATATTTATATATTTCCTATCAACTTTAGCTGCTTCAAGTGCTTTCCAAATCGAATTGTGGCTTATACAGTCAAACGCTTTGCTATAATCGACAAAGGCTATGTATAGTGGCATATTGAATTCATTATACTTCTCGATAACTTGTTCCAATGCTTGTATGTGATCTAATGTGTTAAAACCTGGACGGAATCCAGCTTGCTCTTTTGGTTGTGATGCATCAATTTCAATTGTTATTCGTTTTAATAATATGGAAGCAAAGAGCTTATAAATGCTTGCCAGTAAACTTATGGGTCTGTAGTTGCCTATGTCCAATGGGTTACCTTTTTTGTACAATAAAATTATGTTTGAAGTACACCATTGCATTGGAACTGTTTCTGTTTTTAGGACCATGTTGAATAGTTCAGTAAGGTAATTAAGTAGAACTGGTGCACCCAATTTGAGAACTTCGTTGGTCAATCCGTCAGGGCCGGGACTTTTTTCAGTTTTCAGCCTTTTTAGATGTTCCCACACTTCTTTTTTGTCTATTAGGTTGCTCACATTTGTAGCCGGTTCGTTAACGATATTATATTCTTCATATGATATGTCAATGTTGTCTCTCTTTTTGTAAAGTTCCTTATAAAACATTGTTGCAAGATCTTTTACTTCTTTCCTTGTTTTCGTTATTCCAAATTTATTTTCGAGTTTATGTATCCAAGTTTTTTGTAAATTTAGTTCTTTAAAAGCTCTTTTAGTACTTCGAAATAATTTTAAATTTTTTGTTATTACGTCATATCTATGTTTGCTGTAGTCTTTTCGGATTGATTTACTTGTTTGCTTGAATAAATTACTTAATTCTTTCTTATTAGCACTGTTTTTGTTACTTTTTGATATAAGCTCTGTTCGTTTTTGAATCAACTGTATTGTGTTAGCACTGAATACCTTATGACACCTTTGATTTTCAGTCGTAATATTTATTTTTAAGCTGCTTAAGATTATCTTTTCTAATAAATTATAATAATTTTGAACATTCATGGTTTGATTCAATTTATTTACGCTAAGTGATTTTAGATTTGTAATATAAGTTTTAATTTCATCATCTGTTTTGGGAATTCTAGGTAAAGGTTTAAAGTGTTTTCTGGACTTTTTTTGCTGTCCCAATATTAATGTAGCTCTCAAAAGTCTATGATCTGAGGCGAACTTTAACCTATTCAGAACTTCTATGTTTATTATCTGCTTTGGGTAATTTGTCATAATAAAATCAATTTCATTTTTGGTTTTTTGATCGGGCGAAATCCAGGTCCATTTTCTATTTTCTTTCTTCTTAAAAAATGTGTTCATTATTGACAAATTATGTTGCAGAGCATAATCAATTAATCGTTCTCCTCTTTCGTTTCTTTCTCCAAAACCGTATTTGCCCATTATAAGATTTTCCTCTTTTTTAGGTTGCCCTATTTTTGCGTTAAAATCGCCCATTACTATTACTTTGTCTTCAGCTAAAGAGTGTGCTTTCATGATATCGTCATAGAACTTTTGGATTTCGAGCTCGCTGGACTTTTCTGTAGGTGCGTATGCCTGAATTATTGAAAAGTTGTTGTTTTCTATTTTGAGTTGTAATAGTGCTACTCTATCAGAGACACCTGTGAAATTTGTAATGCTGTCTTTAAATGTTTTCTTTACAAGAAATCCCACTCCATACAAACCCTTAGTTTGTCCGATATAGCATAGAATATAATCTTTGTATTCTTCGATGTTACAGCCCATTCTTCTAACCTCTGAAAGACCCAATATGTCACAGTCTATGTTTTCAAGGGCATAAGCTAGTTCTAGATATTTTTCTAATGATGACAGGGATCTCACATTAAATGTGCAAATTTTAATAGTGTATTTTTTAAATTTTTTCAGTTGATTTTTATAGCTGGTGATGGAGTTATTATTAAGTGGAGGGTGATGGTCGTAATCCCCACGAGGACCAGTCGGATTGGGGAATGTTTTAGTTATATATTTAGGTAGTTTTACTTTTTTCGTTATCTTGTTCTGGTGGCTGACGACTTCATATTATGGGCATTGTTCTAATGAAAGGTTGCTTGCCGTAAAGGAGTTACTTCTTCTCATTACATCAAAAGCGTTAATTCGGTGTTGTCTAGATGGTACCTGTTGTTTTCGTGGCTGAGCTGCAATTGTGGGAGATGTAGATGAGTTTCTCTTTCGTTTTCCCTTATCTAAGGGCTTTTCACTGATTATTAATTTGTCATAATTTATGACTGCAAAATTACCCTTTCGCCTTTCTTCTACTAGTTTTGCGTGTAGATCTCTTCTTATGTTTAGCACTTCTTTTGGGTAATCATCCGTAGCAAAAATGTCTTTTAACTTCTTCTTATTTTTCATTATATCATTTTTCTTCCATCCGTTCACTAGGGAAATCAGTATAGGTCGTCCTCTTTCGGTATTTCCGTCTCTTTTGCCAATTCTATGAATTATATTTATTTCGTTGTTTTCGAGGAAAATGTTTAAATCTGTGTTTAGCTTATCTATTATTTTTTCCCTAAGTTCAGTCGGAGATTTTTCGGTTTCTGCCACTCCATGTAAGATAATGTTGTTCTTTCTTTGATTTTTTTCAAGATATATTATTTTTTCTCTTAATTTTTGGTTTTCCGATTTTAATTCTTCTATTTCCCGTCTAAAAGGTACTAATTTTGCATCCATCTTTGAGATAATATCTTTTGTTTGTTTTTCCATTTCGATTTTCATCTGGTCTAATAATTCTTGTAAGCTTTCCATTATTTACAATATAATAAAACAGTTTTCGTGAAATGGAACGTAGACACTTTGTTAACACCGTCAAGTTGGTACTTGTGTAAGTGCAAAATTCGTTGAACGGAACGTAGGTAGTTTGTGCTTGCGTCGTTAAGTTGGTAACACTGTTTATCGACGGTAAGCCGGTAATCTATATTGTAATTTGTTTAAAAAGATGCACTTATTTACACTTTTCCTTTGATGTTATTACTTTATAATACACAATCCAATAGCGTCTTCAAGATTTTGTAATTTTTGAAAAAGCCAGACTGATTTTTACCACTGTTTTTGTTTAAAATTTCTATAAGCAAAATCAACACAACTTTCTTTGACAGAGCCACAGAACATATTCAGCGAATAGCACAAACTTAATATAATTTCAGATAGGTACTGGCTGGAAAAAATATTTTTTACGAAAGGAGGCTTTTATGTTATTTTTAAATAGTTATTCAGATTGATCCTTTTTTCTCTAATAACGTTTGGTTTCTCTAACTAACAGTATTTTACCTTTCGTATGATTGTGATTTGAGCATTTGTCATTTTTTTTTTAATTTTACTAACTGCTTGGTTTGAATTCTAGCCATTCATATATTTCCAATGGTGATAATTCGGTGCTAGGTCGAATACATGCGACGTTAAATATTTAAATTATAATTTACATTTAATAAATTATGGCGCGATGGTACAGAACGCTTCGTTTAGGAATCATTCGGGGTTACCATTCAATAAAAATGAGAGGAATTGAAATGTCAAATTGACAGACGTCACATTTGACTTTTTCGTGCACGTACTTTATGAGCGCATAATATTTTATGACTTACCTCATAACGAAACGTAATTTCTTGTCAACGAGTGATATAGTTGTATGATTATAGTTTAGTTGGTAGATTGTATTTTAATAGCTTTTTTCTTTGTAACGTCACCTCACCTATTGCTTAGTGGTTCATAATGTGATTTGACTGAACTCCATAATTATCTCGATTGTTAACTAATCATATTGTTGATTAGGGCTAGGCTGTTAATTGATTTCTTTTTTTTTTCTAGTGTTTAAAAATATAAAAAGGATCTTTGTAAACATGTATAGACTAATAAATGTGTCCGTTTTAAAAGTAAAATTGGAGTTTCAGTCAATTAACACCCTTCTCTAACAACGTTTTTAATTAAACAAATGAAGGCAAAAATATTTTTTTTTTCACCACTTAGTGGGGAGAGATTTTAAAACTGGTAACATTTAATTCAAAACGATTAGCGACATTCATAGAATTGCATAGAGTTAAGAAGTGGATAGAAATGTGAGCACTAGAAGAATTAGTACTATAGGTAGAAAGTTTTGCATGGATTTTGCTAGTTTTTTTTTTAATAAAGCATGGTGCTTAATAATTCAAAATTAAATAAGTGATAATGGATTTTGGTGTTTTGAAGTGATATTTTTGCGAGAAGAACAAAGAAGTGAGTTCGTAGTAAAATATGATATTGTCATTGTGGCTTGAATTGTATATGCGCACAGCTTAGGTTTTTCTCACTTAGTATTTATAAAAATGGAAGGCTTGGAGTTGGACTTTGTGCAAATGGATTGTTTCTGGTTGCACAGACGGAGATGATTACACGGTGCCGAGAAAACATCAATCTATTGGATGCGGCACTTGCCGGTGGCTCTCTTTCACCAACCTTGCAGCGAGACATAAGGGGTAAGAATACATTTTAAGACATTTTCCAATCGAATTATGGAATAATTTATGTTTACCGACAATATATAAATATATAAGTATTGAGAAATTTATTTATAAACTCTATAGGACGAATATTCACTAGAAATGCGAATGCTTTTGATGATCTCTAGTCTGCGTAAAAAAAATCTAAAATTTTTTACTTTCTATAAGAAGTATTCACTATTCTTATTATAGAAATTATTTTTATTTTATTTTTTAAATATATCCATCTTTTTCCCGCACACACACGTGAATTAGCTAAGTAAATTGTGAAAAATCTGCCTGGGTTCAAGTAATCTATATCAGATAGTCAGATTATTCTAAAATTTACAGTATTATAATGGATTTGAAGGAACTTATATTAGTCATCAGGAAAAATCGTGCAATTCAAATTTAAGGACGCATTTCACGATAGAAATATTTCCCATATCACATAAATTATATTATTTGTGGTTCTAATTATAACATAGCTGCAACACAAAATATTTCCAACCATATTCAGATCAAGGCCATATATCTATATAATACCGATCGGTAGATACATATACGGATAAATCTTAACACGCGACGTTAAAGTGTATGCAGTTGGTGTCTGGTTACTTGCAAAAATGCGATCGAATTGTGACCGCAGACCGCAGTTTCTTTACTTATATTGCAACCGGTTTCTGAGCGAAGACCTTTCGTATTGAACAATCTCGGTCGCGATCAAGGCTGCTCTTTATTTGGATCGCGTTCGCCTCGGCATACTCCAAATTTGATTTATTTATTGTTCAACTAGGTAGCTGGTGCTCGCGACTTCGTCCGCGTAGAAAAGTATAAAACGCCATCTACCGTATTTTGGATAAATGGCGCTATCTCCCGGGCCAAGCCGCTAGTATTTACTTTTATTTTAGATTTCCCGTAGGAATGAAGCATTTTCCCGCGGAAAAAAGTATCCTATGTTCATCACAGATAATGTCGGCTTCTAATGGTAAAAGAATTTTTCAAATCGGTCCAGTAGTTTCGGAGCCTATTCTATACAAACAAACAAACAATCAAATCTTTCCTCTTTATAATATTAGTAGGTAATAGGTATAGGCTGTTAATAGAATTAAATAAGTATCAAATATTATGGTCACTGTAGCAATGAAGGATGCTATTTAACTTCTGTTATATGTAATATCTAGTTTATTATTTCACATAAGTAGTTCAGAAACTGTGTAAAGTGATTCTTAGTATTGTGTTTTATTTTGCAGCAATACATAAGAACTGTCTGTTTTACTCAGCAATACGTAAACATTACATTTACTCGCTTATTACGAGTGAAAGTGTCCATTAGACTTAAGTACGCATGAGAACTAATCAAGTTACAACCGATTATTGCAGGAGACTGTTCATTTACGTAAATGACAGATCTAACTACTTGTAATGTAGTAACTCGTAACTTTCACGATTATCGATACAACTTGGCAAAATATAACCCCTATTGAAGTTGATAAGTTTCAGATTTTCATTGGAAAATGTGTAAAATATTTTTCCCTGTTTATGAACTATTTAGATTTTACAGATTTAAAAGCGATTTATGTAATCGTAGTTATAAATTTCATTAATTTAATTAATGAATTTCGCAACTAAATTAAATAATTCTTTTCTTAAAGCATTTGGCATATTCAGAAAACAATAGTATTCCGTAGATAGAAGCCAATATATATAACGAGTAAATACTTAGTTCACTTTTCTCACTGATCTTTTGTAGTACCTATGTATTTGTATTAGGAGTATTACTAGAGGTAATACCCGTATGAATTTATAATTGTAAAACCACGTTTCTAGTCTTAAAGACAGGAATATTCTTAATAAATACAACCAAATTTTGTAGACATCCTTAAAACATTCCGACAGCGGCGACACGCCAGGGTGAGCACGTTGCGTCTTCGACCAATCCTATGCACAATACAAAGAAAGCGGAACGGTCTCAATTCTTGGTAACATTGTAATAAAGACATTCTAAAATTTATAAATAAAATAACTTGTAAGGATTATATATAATTGTATATGACTTACGGCCGAATTCTCAAGCTTTTATTAAATTTTATGAGCTAATCAAAGTCATAACGCTATCTTAAATCATTCTATTAAGGTAATACAAGTCTGTTTTCCTCCATACAAACGTCGACCCCCTTATTACTCCGCTGTTTTATAAACATAAAACATATCGGTATCATGCTTACTTTTGTAAATTAAACAATTTACAAAAGTAAGCATGATACCGATTTATCTTGTCGTTTTAGGTTCGAATGCATACAAGCTTTTAAAAAAAGTATTAATTTAAAAGATATGATCCTTGAAAAATCCATATTTTAACACAAGTTTTAATGCAACTTTGAGGTTGAATAGGTCACTCTAGTTTACAAAAACTCGAAAATACTTTACATATAAACATTGATTAGTTATTCAAGAGTACAAATAACTTTACCACGAAATAGATATATGCAGTAGTTTTGTCAAAAAAAGCGTTGGCCCAAGAGTCTGTATGTGATTTTATTTTTGGTCCGAATGATTGTGCATCTCAATCGACTGCTCTTCCCGCGCTTTGTGCTGTGTTTTAGCCATGAGATCATATCGATGAGTTCGGGCCGCCGACTTGTTTCATTGTTCATTAAACTAACTTTATGTCTTAAACTGTTATTTTTTTTTAAGAAGCCTAGAGCATTCCACGATTTCCACGGGTAGTCCTTAAAATTGATAAATTCTCTACTATGAACTCGTGATTATATTACATGATAAATATTACATGTCTAGTAATTTATCTGTTTTTTAAATGTTATCTGTTGCATCTGTATATATGCGTTTCGGCAATCCGTCATCTGAATGATAGCCAGATTCAGATTTTAATGTTATCTACAAACTAAAATTTTAGTACTTCTTAAGATTTTTTTGTCTCTCGGGGTCAAATCAAAGATCAGAACGAAATAAAAGTGAATGGGATGGAACTAGCCATCCATTCAATCATTCCAAAAAAATATCGGAAACATTGGAAAAATAATTATATAGGTGTGAACGCATCCAAATACAAACATAGCGAAGGTCGAGTCTAACAATAATACGGCGATGATGTAAGGCGGTCATTGCTGTAAATTTAATTATAGTATTTTACAAACATTTTCTTCTTTCCATAACTAACTTAATTTGATTGCTATTTCTTACGTTGGAAACGTTGAATTCAAATGGGGTAAAGCCAGCAAACTTGAATTATTTCGATGTGTAAACCCATTTAGAATCACGAAGAATTAACTTCTTAAACCCCACTCATAACTCATATAATAGGTCTATATAAAAAATTGGCTACTATATACAAATAAAATATTAGCATAGGGTGGGACCGATGTGTTATATTTACAAAAAAATATATTTATGAAAAAGTTGCTAAAGTATGTATTCAGCAACATAAATCAGCACTAGCATTTTTTACTTATGTTGCAACAACAGCAGCAACATAAGTAAAAAAGCAGATTTTAAAAAAACGCTTTGTGATAACTTCAAAGTATACATAAATCTGCAATCGAACATAGATCAAATTTAGTCAAAATTATTGACATTTTAATTGCGTATTTATGAAATCAATGTGTGGGTGTAAAATATCAATCTAAAGTCCTAAACAATCGTTAGTACATTTTTTATTCCACTAAACTCGCCGTCACGTCTTTTGATGACCTCACCGAGACATGTTAAATGGAAAATAAATAGTGTCGCTTCTGCATCAATGCACTAATAAAAAATTTTCAGTACATTTTGGACTTCTAAGCGGTTTAGTCCATTTCATATAGTCTCTTCCGTGGTATTGGTATCAGAAAATGATTGTGCGAAGACGTACGTTCGTTATAGTTCATGAAGTGAAAGAACCGCGCATATTACGGAAGTGTAAGTTATACTTGTTTAATTATTTATTTATGTATAAATTTACTAAAACTAAAAAAGTATAAATTATGTATTTTAACTGTAGTATAACTTGATAAATTAATTCCGATCACACGTCTACCTACGCAGTTGAATAACAAATGCATTCTTGGCATTAGTATTGTTGGCAAACCAATAACTCGAATAAATAGTTTCTTTAAACAAGGTTGAAACCGAAGTTTTTGCTATCGTAATCTCATTAGTAAATAGTGTTATATAAGTATTATGTTTATTTATAGTTCTAAACAGTGTACTTAGAAGTCTAGATAAATTATTATTTGTCATTGTCATTTTATGTAGGTATTTAACATAGTGTCAATAATAAAATGTCAACACAATAAAAGTAAGTATAAATAAATGTTTCTATCGTGTCACTTGTAAATTTTAAATACATAGTAGATAATAATTATAATCTTTATGATTGATTAAAGAGTTTTTTCGTCATTAAAGAAAAAAATAAAAAATTATACATAGTTTTGTGTACAACGAAACACATTGAATAGGTATCGAAAATAGGCTGATAAGGTGACTTCTATGATGTGGTCTTAAATATGTGTTAAATCTCTATTTAAATATGAAATTATGAAATTAGTACTTAAATAAGTCAATTTTATTAGTATTACCTGACTGACTATCAACACATAGAGCCAATTAATATAGAAAGCTAAGATTTTTGAAAATTTCAACGCCTTGTGAAACCGGAGGCGGTTCGCTAGTCTATACTATCTATACTAATATTATAAAGAGGAAAGATTGTTTGTTTGTTTGTTTGTATAGAATAGGCTCCGAAACTACTGGACCGATTTGAAAAATTCTTTTACCATTAGAAGCCGACATTATCCGTGATGAACATAGGCTACTTTTTACCGCGGGAAAATGCTTCATTCCTACGGGAAAACGGGTAATAGGACAACAGGTAGTAAGAAATTATCCTTCCGTACTTATCCTTTTCACATAACTTCTAAACGGCTGAACAGATTGGGTTGAAATTTTATATGGCTATTTTGATGGTTTCCCGGATTATTTAAAAATACATTTGGACCCGGTAGGTGGCGCTGCTGTCGGTATGTCAACTACTAAACGGCTTGACCGATTGGGTTGAAATTTTGTATGTGTATTTCCATGGTTTTACAGACACGAATGTATTATATTTTATAAAGTTACGCGGACGAATTCGCGTGCAACAGCTAGTATACAATAAAGTACTTAATTCAAATTAAAAGTAATTGATTTTACAAGTTAATTATGCTCAGTGCTTTAATTGGCTCTCTTTATGAGAATGAGGAGTCTTTATAGAGCCGACTAAACGTTGATAAATTAAACTCAAAACCATTAGAAGTAATTGTAGTTAATGCGGATGCTACTGGCTCGTTTGAAATATCAAAGTTAATTATTGTGACAGTCACGCTTATGTTACCGCTATTCCAGTTAAACTATTATTATTGTGTTTATCTATACTAATATTATAAAGAGGAAATATTTGTTTGTTTGTTTGTTTGTATAGAATAAGCTCCGAAACTACTGGACCAATTTGAAAAATTCTTTTACCATTGGAAGCCGACATTATCTGTGATGAACATAGGATACTTTTTACCGCGGGAAAATGCTTCATTCCTACGGGAAATCTAAAATAAAAGTAAATACTAGCGGCTTGGCCCGGGAGATAGCGCCGCGCCATCTATCCAAAATATGGTAGATGGCGTTTTATACTTTTCTACGCGGACGAAGTCGCGAGCACCAGCTAGTAGTAAATAATTTAGTATTCTTCTAACCAATAAATTAATTTAAAGACTAATAAATGTTTAACAACTCGCCTACTTTCAACCATCAAAGCAACTTGGCTTTGTTTAGTCTGAATTCATTATGATTTCTAGCGAATTATACTGTTGAGAAATCGGAATAGGAAACGATAGATTCCTAATTTCTTTTGTTTTTTTAACACAATGAACGAAAATACCGTTTCACCGGCCACTGAGCTTGTTTTATAATGCAAAGGTGATATCATTTCGTATCACACTTACTTATGAAATGACCATTGTTAGTACTGTGTTGCATATATCAACAAACCTCACACACACGTAAACGAGTTCTTTAACCCTCATCAGATTTAGCGCTTAGTCGGCGGCTCGAACTCGTTGGTGCGTGTAGCTAAAATTCATTCTGTCTCACACAGGACAATGCGCGGGAAGAGCACTCGACTGAGATGCACAATGATTCATACCAAAAATAAAATCCTAAACAGACCCTTGGGCGTATACTCTTTTTGACAAAACTACCG
Source organism: Synanthedon vespiformis (assembly GCA_918317495.1). NCBI lineage: Eukaryota > Metazoa > Arthropoda > Insecta > Lepidoptera > Sesiidae > Synanthedon > Synanthedon vespiformis. The sequence continues at coordinate 5,518,630 of OU906964.1, forward strand.
CATATATCTATTTCGTGTAAAGCTATTTGAACTCTTCAATAACTAATCAATGTTTGTAGGCAAGTATTTTGGAGTTCTTGTACACTACAGTGACCTATTCATCCTCAAAGTTGCATTAAAACTTGTGTTAAAATATGGATTTTTGAAGAATCATATCTTTTAAATTAATTTTATTTTTAGTTAATGGAAATGAACGCGTGTTGTGTGCGTCCGCTTTAAGCGCTGTATTGTCTGACAAGTGGTGAGGCAAGCAAACGTAGACAGTTGATCAGCTGTTTCGCGAGCGGTAGACGCGTCAGTTGCGTTCGAAATTCGAATAAAATATATTTCGCGCGCGTTCACGAGTTTGTTCTAACTTTTATTACGTGAGAAGTGATTTCACTTTTAACTTTAGTTAGCGCTTATTTTAATCTTTCATTAAATTGGTACTATTAGACGCTGTATTTTTTAGTAACATACATAGTTATTGAGTTTTTGAATGAATGAGAACTGCGCGCATTTTTTCCGTCAACACGAGAGAAATTGGATGCGCACGAGTGGTAACACTTTCGCTTCTAACGAGCTAGTTGTATTGTTGTTATTGTGTATCAGTTTGAATTGGAGCCATACATTTTATTCGTGCTACCAACCAACACGCGACGTCCACTGTTTGTTTATCGAATGTTTGTCAAATGTTTGAACAAATGTTTTAGCGGCCTTGGCGCGCTACCGATTTAATGATCTGGGGGCCCTACTATCAACTCCTACGATTTAATTTAGGACTTAAACTGGATTGCATTTGCTATTTTGTACCATCAACTTCGTTTTAGTATGAAAGCGATTTTGTTTAGGAACCCAAATTAACCTGTTCTGATTTTGAAATGTCCTTTAAAAGTTGATAGTAGGTTTAAAATATGAATTTTGAATAATTGTTATTTATTATATACTAGAACGTGCCCACGACTTCGTCCACCTAAAAATGTGTCTGAAACTTATAATATTAAATTTCTTCTTTTCCAGTCGTTTTTACTTTTTTTAAATTTTATTTTATTTATTACTTAGCTGATGCCTGCGACTTCGTCCGCGTTGAAAAAGAAAAAAGTAGCCTATTATTCTGTCCCGTACGTCTAAATGTTTATCTACCGAGTTTTATGAAAATCAATTAATTCGTTTGAGAGTTATGGAGGAACATACATACATATGTATCTACAATACCTACACTTACAAATTTATTATTAGTATTGATTTATTATACATAAAAAGTTTATTTACTTACTTAATAGTATTTAATTTACATTCTCCCATAAAATAACTGGAAAGTAGGTTGTCTACGGGATCAAATTAATTAAGTCTAATTAATGACTTAAGCTTAGTAAATTTAAGTAATAAATTATTTAGTAATTCATATATTAATAAAATTAAATAGAATATAACTTAAAATAGAAATAGGTACGTATACGTCAAACTGAACTGAAATGTTAGTTAAATTGAATCGAATGGCCTATTAAATGATAACAATTTCACTGTTTCGTAAAAGTCCATTCCATGGCCATTGGTTTCATTGCAAAAGTCTCTCTTGTCCAACTTAAATTATTGATTGTGAATTTTCTATGAATTTATAGATTAATTTTCTATAACATTTAAATCATAATATAATTTATACTATTGGTCGCAATAATTTTTCACTGAAATAAAGCTAAGCGAAGCTAATTATTAAAGGGTAAACAAAAATACATTATTTTTTTAATGTCACTGTAATAGACTCCTAATATTTTTTAGAGCTATTTACTATATAATATGTTACTTACATTATGTAATTGTATTTTTATGACTCTAAAATGTTATTTAAAGCGTACTTAATGATAACAAATAAAATATAGGTATAGTTTGGTAAAAAAAAAATGTTTTACTCGTTAGCAAACGAGCATAAATTGTCCAGACGAAAGCTAACTTCAATATTGTGGTTAGAAAATCATGGGCAGTTTAAATTTCACTGCATAGAATGTAATAGAATGAGTCGTAGATACGTGTAGTTACGGAAATTGAATGGAATGAATAGTAGGGAATGTAACGAGATAAAAATAAACTATGGAAAAACTTCAAGTCTAGAAAATTGACCTTTGTAAGGCAAGCTTGAAAGAGGGAAACAAGTTGAGAACTAAATTGCACATAATTATATAGCTGTATACAGTATAACCCATTTTCCAAGAGTCGCAGAATCAACTTAGGTATGTACCCTTGGCATGGGTGCATGGGGCATATAAATGTAGTTTTCAGAAAAAATATCAATTCAGGCAAAGCCAAGGACAAGCTGCTTGTTTCATATATAATGTTTTGAGTTAATATATCACACGGTTTAGATCGTACGATTCTTTAAAGAATCGTGCGATAAGAGTCTACGTACTTATTGAATTTTTTAACTTTGTGAAATATTGTGAAAATAATCTTCTTCTATATAAATAAAATTCTATATAAATAATAAATAATAATAAATAAAAATATATAATATTATACATATATAAATATATGAATCCCTAAATGTGTTGCTAAGCGCGAAACTCGAGAACGGCTAGACCGATTTTGATTCTGTCTTCACTCATGGATAGAGGGATAATCAGGGAAGGTGTTTACAATAAAAAATGCACCCCGGGCGAAGCGGGTCGCTAGTGCTCTGTGCTAAATAAAATAAATGCCTACTATTGGGTTATGGGAAGCAATGAAACATGGAATTCGTTGTAAATAATATTATTTAATTAGTCCCTTTTTAATATATCAGGAAATCGTGTTCGTATTTACTAGTAAGGGGCGCAGTTAAAGCAGAACTACTACTACTGACTTGCAACTGATGAACTGAAGAATTAATAACGAACTGACTGTAAAGCTCAAAGTCAAACGTATATAAGACTCTTGTAAGAAACAAAGAGCTTATTGTAAATAACTTAATGTTTATATGTGTGAAGGAGAAAGACTCTCAATCTACTTGTTAGAGTGAGACAGATTTGTTTTGGAATATTCCAACACCTACTTATAAGCAATCGCTTATAGTGTTGACTTCAAAATCTTGGTAAATTTATACTCTTTATTATCTAAAGTTTTTAGAAACTTCTTGCTAAGAGTTTATTGCACTTGTAAATATTCAATACGCTGACGTCATATCATGACGCCACTGGGGCCAATCCTTGACATGATGTAAATGTTGTAAACCCACTCTTTTGTTTCACTATTTAAAATTATTGTTTTTATTGCGTTTTTAGGCTAAGTTCACCTTCTGACAACTAATCTAGAAATAAAGGTTAAAAGCATATAGTATTTTTATAAATTTCAAAAACAAACACGTACAGGCATTGTTTCATTTTGTATCTCACCGGCGTGATATGTTTAAGAATTATTGCACTTTGAGATAAGAAAAGTGTACAACATATACCTATAGGATAGGTACAAAATACATACAAAATGCGACATCATATGTGTATATTCTCAGATACACAAAGAGTTACCTTGATGTATAATTTATATGTCACGGCATCACGGTCGAATGCGCAATTACTACCTATAATTACAAAGAAGTTTAAAATCGATTTTATTCATATAACATTTATACATTTGCGTTAATAAAAGTTTATACCAGTCAAGTCAAAAAATAGACAAAAATAAGAATAAATGGACGGATATTCAACAATATTTCAAAATTTTTCAAATATTGTAAAAGTTTTGACGAACTGTTGCCCAAGCAACACAGAATGGCTGAATATTCTTTGAATAAATGCATTTATACAGCCGTTATTCAAGCAATTTGGGCACAAAATAAATTGCTTTAAGCTGTATAGTAGCAACATAATAGCTGAATAGTAGCTGAATAAGCAACAAGAAGCCCATAATAGCCCAAAAATTATTCAATACAGCATTTGCTCTAATACCCTAATAACAAAGCTTTAAACTGAATAATTTGTGAATTTCGTACTGTTATCTGGCCTATGTGTTGCCAGGTGGAAAAGTTAAAGCTGGCTTTGGTCTGGATTTGAAAAGTATTATTGTGTCAGTAATCACCACAGTACAGAAGACCACATACTTATATAGTACTTATACTTACAGAAGACACATAAATTATAAAGTGGCAATACTTTGGTTTTGTCCCTATTTAACTATCTTGTTGATAAAAAAAAGCTCGCAATTATATCTGTATAAGTGCAACTTTAAGTTCATATTTGCAAATTGTCAAGTGAAACGAAAGTTTAAAATCTATTTCTACGTGTAGTTTAATGCTAACCTCACTTAGACCAGAGCAGACATATGTGGCGGATGACATTACCATTACGGTGCAGACATGACCATGGTAACTGAAAAGTAAATGAAAGTAGCCTCGCCAGTAATACCGCTTCATATGTCGACAAGTTTCACTACACATGTTACTCATTACTTTAACGTGCGCGAATGAGTATAAGAATGCAATATATATATTAATTGACCTGTTCCATTGCACACTGAATGAATTCAATAGGGTTGACTATTTGTGATATCTTATAGTTAAGTAGGTAATATTAGTTTATTTTAATTTCTTGTGTATGTTTTTGTAAATTTTGCATTTTTTATAATTTATGTAGGTAATTGATTTGTGTAATATATAAATAATGTTTATTTTAACTTGGATAGAACAGATTAGAACATTGAATTAGGATTACTCCTGTAATGGTGTGTAAATAAATAATAAATATATTATATTGCCTGTAATTGGCTTACATGACAAATCAACATTACTACTTTAAAGTTCATTGTGAAGTTATACTTAGTTAATATCTCAAGCTAATGAAATGAAAGAAATACTTACCTCTCTTGTCAATGAATGAAAATCATATAATAAAAGTTAATCAAAAAATTAAGATTTTAATTACTTTTTTTATTTAACAAATAAATATGTATAAAATGAGGATAAATAAATATATATTATAATCAAATTATAATATCTGTTTGCGGAAATTGAAAATTAAGACGCATTGAGATTTTTTTTTATAATTTAGATAATTAAATAGTAACTCGAACGTTTTTATGTGGACAAATGAAATTTTTAAGTAAATATTATTGCTTTGTTGTCAAATTAATTACTTATTTATTTTTAAATTTACTTCTACGGACAAAGTTAATGCAAAATTTCATTATGTGAATAGTTAAAGGCGTGAAATATTAACGAACAACATTATGCACAAACAAACACACTTTTGTTAATTTGTAAATATATCAATATTGATACCACAGTCAATACTAATAATAAATCTGCAAGTGTATGTATGTATGTATGGTAAGTATGTTCCTCCATAACTCACTGATTTTCATGAAAGTTGGTAGATAAACATTTAGAATTACGGGACACGTGATAGGCTACTTTTTATCTTTTTTAACGCGGACGAAGTCGCGGGCGCCAGCTAGTATTAGTAATAATTTCAATATTAGATTCATTTAAAGAAAAAAAAAACTGAAACTTTCTCTATAAAAGCAGGGAAGTTAAAACCCATACAAAACCATTTCAGCGTTTTAACCCCTTTTTATGGAATTAGTGTTAGAAAGAAACTAAGGGTAGTATTCTGCCCCATTAATGGTGGCTAACGATAGTAAGGAGCCTTCTCGTGGCTCTACTATAATGGATCTACGAGATAACAGCTGTACTTAGTCACTGTTTGATAGCAGAGATAGGTAAACAATAAACATAGGTAAACATTTTATTGTTTAATTCTCCTTCTCCAAGTTTCTCTTTGGAATATATATTTAAAAAAAAGTAGGCAACGCATTCCTTAACGAACGTCGCGTGTTGCAATGTGTACAATACCATTGCCTGTCACAAATACCGACCAATAACTCTCTTTGATTATCTCTTATCACGTCATTAAGATCCTTATTGTCGTGCATTTAAAGACTAATCCATTAATTGTGACCGTCCAACCAGTAACGGTTCATCAGACCAGCTATTCTAGTTCATCTGGTATACCGCTATCTCTCTTAGTAACATTTTTTATTACGACTTTTTTTTTAATGAACACTCATCATCATCAGGTTCTCAACATAATGATTGGAATTGAAAAATGCGAAATTGTTACCACTAATACAAATCAGTTAATCAGTTAAGATTTAAGTATCATTATTAATTAACATTAATTAATCTGGGTATATGAATAAAAAATAATACTCGCTAAATAAATGTGTAATAACAAGAAAACGGTTGTACCAATTCGGCTATTTTTTTGTCAAATTTTCTTTGAAATTTGTGAAAGTTGCTTATGAAAATAGAAATTAGAAAAAATTATGGCCGGATTTTTTAATTAAATTACACATCAGCTGCCACAGTCCAATAACTTTTAACAGTCTGGTCAGACATGGGTCAGACACATCGATGTTCAGACAGAATGTCAATCTGTTCAGCTGGTATTAGATAAAATCATTAATTTATTTACTAGCTATGCCTGCGATTGCGTATGCAGTTGTCCCAAGGATAAAATGTTATCCCAGAGGACCATAACATTTTTCCAGGATGAATAGTATCCTATATGTTAATTCAAGTAATAAACAATCTGTGTTGCAAATTTCATCCAAATCTGTTCAGCCGTTTTTGCTTGATTGAGTAATAAATATCGGAACGTCCAAACATGCAAACCTTCTCGTTCATAATATTTTTAACTTAGCACTAGCTGGCGCCCGCGATATCGTCCGCGTTGAAAAGGAAAAAGTAGCCTATCTTGTGTCTTGTACGTCTAAATGTTTAGCTACCAAATTTCATGAAAATCAGTTAATTCGTTTAAGAGTTATCGAACAACATATGTACATACAATACCTACACTTGCAGATTTATTATTAGTATTTATGATAACGGTAATAACGTTAAGGTATAATGAATAAAAAATATTCGATTTACAAATAAGTAAAGTGATCAAAATAATCATAGACGTAGGTACAAAATGTGAAATAAATTCCATAAGTAAATGATTTTCATTGATATTACGTAGTACTGGATCTGTAAAGTATCGATGGCCGTACACGGTAATAACAACCTGACAATGCACATTTCAACAATCGCGAGCAAAATTGATATATAAATTGCTAGTTGGATAAAAATTACATCAGAGCTAGTTCCGTTAGATAGGATTGCACAATAGGAGAAAGCGCTACTGGAGTTTAATTTTAAAATGTCTTTGTTCTTTTCGATGATGTGGCACAAATGTGACTTCATAAACTCTGAAATGTGATGTGTAAAAATGTATAAATATTAGGAAGTGTCTTTGAAGTCAGTGTTAATGAATTTTTAATTAATTAAACTGAAGTTTTTTGTTTAAAATGAGTTTGTCAGTCACATCAACAGTCACCAATAATGATGAAATCGGTAAGTGTGTGAATAATTATTTCTTTTTAACTCCCAACGGATGACGCAAAAGATAGGTGTTGGTTTGACCTGCGTGTCTGTCTGTGGCATTGCAACTGCTAAGCGGATATGCAGATCCTTGTATATCATTTTTATCGTTTGAAAGCTAATAGGATCAAGATGGTTTCTAGCTATCTGTACTAATATTATAAAGAGGAAAGATTTGATTGATTATTTGTTTGTTTGTATAGAATAGGCTCCGAAACTACTGGACCAATTTGAAAAATTCTTTTACTATTAGAAGCCGACATTATCCGTGATGATCATAGGATACTTTTTACCGCGGCAAAATGCTTCATTCCTACGGGAAATCTAAAATAAAAGTAAATACTAGCGGCTTGGCCCGGGACATAGCGCCACATCTATCCAAAATACGGTAGATGGCGATTTATACTTTTCTACGCGGACGAAGACGCGAGCACCAGCTAGTATTTTATAAAAAGGTCCATTCAGGCGTTTGAACATCATCAACTCACTTCCACAGATTCGATAGACTGTTACTTCGGTGGTATTTTAATGACATGATAAATTAACCTGATGCTGTAGCATCAGATAGTCTGCGGGATAACACACTCCTCAGAAACTTACAGCAGATATAGCATGTTTGGGCTCAATAGAAATTTTAATAATATAAATAAAATTAATAATAACACCCACTTATAGAAGTTCAAATATAACATCATTCTCTAGACAGGAACTATTGAGACGAGATACGATTACAATGGATCAATACATAATCGCAATATTACGTACAGTTACTTAGTTGAATGCCTACTTGTAGAAACTGGTTTCTCGTACCTCTATATTATTGTTGTATTTACAATCTATATTTTTTATAAGAAAAGATGGTAAAGGCTATGGTCTATTCTATATGATTTCTGGTAGTTGATGCAAAATTATGATGTGTATGCAAAATTTTATGATTAGCCTTTCACAGTCATTTAACAGCATGTGTGCTGTTGTGTTTCGGTGAGGGAATAAGAAATGCCAGAGCCATTTTCATACCCCCTTTTAATCCAACTAAGTTAGACAGCGGACTTGCAGAACCTATGGCGTTCTTTGTTTTATAAGCGACGACAGTCACCTACCATGGCTATTGGCTACCATTAAGTAGACCGTCAGTCTACCGTCACACGTATTCGTATATACATATTTTTCCTGCATTTAAAATAAATGCTAATAATTGAATTGCATTGCAAATTACCAACATAGGAAACTGCGTACTTGACCCGCCATAGACAAGTTCGCCTACGTATTGGCCCACGCCCTCACTATACCATCCCGCTGTTTTCTCCCGCTGCCGACTTCTAATTGAACGATTTGCATCTCCGTTATTTAGTGCTAAAAATAAACTACCATAATTTGTTATTACGCTTTGCACTTTGCAAATGAATGACGCCGGAATATAGGTATATTATTTTATAAACAGCTACCTAGTGTTTAGTTTGCATAATTTATTTCTGTTAGAAGAAAATTGTTATTATTAGTTATCCCCTACGTTAAGGCGAGGACTTAGCATAAGAGCTATTTTCGTCGTCTAATTTGACTTCTTTAGAGGAAACTTAAAGTTTAGACTAATTTTTCGTCTAAATGTTCGGTTATTAATTTTGCTAAATATTCTTAGATCTGAGGTCTTTGTCCTAAGGTATTGATTGGCTTTAGGACAAGTACCATTACATACTTCACCTTTCCATAAAATGTGTTTCATTGTACTATTGTCAATAATACTTTTTTGTGTGTCATATTAATATTTATAATATAAAACTTTGAAAACTGTCAATGAAATAGCAAAAGCCACAGTGGTTACTGCCGCCAGACGGGTTGGCCAAATGACTGCGAAACGCAGTGTGTGCCCTACCACTACTTTTCAAATCCAGACCAAAGTCAATTTTGAAAATTATATTAAAATTTCCAAAGTTGGTCGCCGGGAATCGAACCGGCGCCCCTGAAACGTTAGGCAAGCACCCTTGCCACTCGTCCAACGGGCTCGTCGCTGAGCCACTCGGTCATCAATTATTTATTATTCATATGACACACGGAAAGAGTTTTTAATTAACAAAAAACACCAACACAAGTTCCCAAATTAGCATAACACTTTGTCAGTTGGTTCAACAACTATTTTTTTACATTCAACTCGTCATCACTCGAGCGCTGTGTTGCAATATTTGCGCAAATGTTGTGCAATCGCTGGCAAAAAGGTGCAATTATCCATTGGTTACTCGCCAGATTTGATGGCGAGATAATTTGACCACGACTTTGTTTCGGTACTGTCTGTCTGTATATTATATTGACGTATAACATTATGTCATACTGCTGGGCAGAGGTCTTTTTTTGCGTGGGAAAGTCTGCGAACCAGACCGACCATGTGGAGATCGATGAGGTATGTGGGATTTCTACCCAATAAAAACCCATGGTGTTTCTTCGCGCCGTTTATGTTTAGTTCCCCAAACTAAACACCTTGTACTGTGAGATAAATATGCTCATATAATCACTTTTTGCACATTATATATACAGTACCTAGCTGTTGCCCGCGAAAAGTATAAAACGCCATCTACCGTGGAATATCACCAAGCAGTTGTCATATTAGTCATTTCACCCATCGAAATAATATATCTCTGCGAGGTTTCACCTGATTTGGATAGATGGCGTTATTATTTAGTTTTATTTTAGATTTCCCGTAGGTGTGAAGCATTTTCCCGCGGTAAAAAGTAGCCTATGTTCAACAGAGATAATGTCGGCTTCTAATGGTAAAAGAATTATTCAAATCGGTCCAGTATTTTCGGAGCCCATTCTATACAAACAAACAATCAAATCTTTCCTCTTTATAATATTATTATAGTATAGAGTATAGATAACATAGAAAACACCTTACATAGGATATTATATAACATTATGTAATTACAGTGTCAATAATATTTGTTTAATTTACTTTACTATCAGTATTATCTTGTTTTTAAAAATTATATAAGCAATCAGTTCCGGTCTTGTAAATTACTTTTTTCTCACTATATTATTTATATCGAAATATCTTTTGGTATTATTTTGATTCATATTTGTTAATCTCGTAACCAAGTCAAATAAATATTTAAAAATATAATACATTTTTTAATAAATGTAGAATTTAATGCGGTTAAATACATCTAATGACACAAATTACAACATTGGTTTAGTAAACAAGTAAGAAAAAACTTTCGTTGTTATAATACCTTTTGAAATTTTAATTATTATTCATGGTCTAAAAACAAGGTTGATTGAAATTCGCAGAGATCGCTATTGTGACTGTATCTAGGTCTTGACTTGACCTTTGCTTGCACTTGATAACCTACATTATCGAATCATATTTTTTTCTTTATTAATTCAATACGAAATCTATTATAGTTAAACTTAACATGGCATATCGAACTTGTTTTGTCATACTTACTCATTTAAGTTTAGAGTGGTTTTCATATACATACTTAGTGTTTTATTTGTGTTATTATAGTGCAATGTGTTTTATTCATGTTTAAAAATTGTATACATTTATGTGTTAACATCTACTGGGCCATATTTAGCAATAGCACTCTTACTAACTTCGTTTGACCTTAGTTTTTTGGATTGCTAGGCATTGCTTCATTTATTATTATTTTTTAATAGAAACCAGTTTAATAACAAACAAATAATTTTCTTTGTTTTGTGTATTTTTCAATCTGCAATTATCATCATCATCTGAGCCATAGGACGTCCACTGCTGGACAATAAAGACAGACCTCCCGTATTATTTTGCAATAGAACCTGTCAGAAGCAGTATAAATCCAACGTCGATCCGCGGCTCTTATTAGTGGACTGTGGACGTCCTACACTCTCTTCCTATTATATTTTAGTGACTTTCGTTAGTCTACGGACTCCTCATCCTTGATTCGTTGAGGATTCTTACGAGGCCCATAATTAGAGGCCACGTTTCAGCGCCATATATATCAACACTGGCAGCGCACTTTGGTCGAAAGCCCTTGCCTTAAGACACTCGGAAATTTCGGATAAAAATATGTCCCGAAATCTGTCTGCCAACTGCGATATCACCAAATGATGGCGCAAATTTTTTGGTACCAGTGTATGCACAGATCGCAAACAATTTTAAATTTCGTTTCATAGATATTTTACCAATGTACAGGAGGTACAGAGGTGGTTCACATATGTATAAATACTAGCCTGTCACATCGGGGTCACCTTGCATCCGTCACAGTTACGTGATGCATTCGTTTGACAATCTTATGAGTGCAGATTTCTTCAACACTATTAACTTCACCGTATGGTTTATTTTCACGTGAGTCGTACGCCTGTTATGGTAGATTAGATCTAGCGCTGAATGTTAATATTCTAACGTTCTAGACTACCGTTTCTCATATGAGTATTTAGCATCATTTCCACCTTCTCAAGCCCTCGCTAATTGGAGGAAAGTTCCACTTGGTTCTCTGGAGTCTTTTTAATCGAATTTTATATTTTATGCCTGTATAATTGAAATCGTTATTTATGTAAAAGGGTTTTACAATAAACTTGTAATTTATGGTACAATGCAGAATGTACGCAGATCCTTTTTTTTGTCCTATAAAGTTAAGAAGTCTCCCCCTAAATGCATGAGTAATATTAATTGCGGTTTTTTCCGAATAGAACAAGCAAGCTTGTACTGTTCAATGGTTCAATGTTTTAGTAAAAATGTGATCTAGAATCTAGATTCTTGTACATTGTTCACGATGCCCAACACTAGTTCCGTCCTTGTCGCGTCATCGACTCCCGCGCATGATAGAGTTGACAGTTTCGTTATGGATTGTAACTACATTCCACCTTACCCAGGTATTTGTGTTATTCAATTGTATATATTCTCACAAAGTTCATATTTATTTTTATATAAGTATTTACATATGAAGTTATACCTACTCTACTAAAATGTGTTATAAAAACAGTCTTGAAAGGATTTTATGAGTTAGTTAGCATTTGGTGTGAGTAATCTCAGGAACTTCTGGATCTATTTTGAAAATTTCTTTTACTGTTCAGTACATTGTACCAGATGATTATAGGCTATATATTACACTGGTAAAGTACTATTTTCCTCTACAACTTAAGATAAATTTCAAAAATCACGACGGTCTAGTATTTCTAGTTATAAAGACTTTAAAAGTTAACTTGAAGTTTGAAAAATTTCATTAAAATAGAGACTTATTTTAATGACATACTTAATAAGCAAATTCGCTCAACATAATAATAATGTATTTATTGAGTTTACAAAGCACTGTTATGCATATTATATTATTATATTTTGATATGGTAGCAATAAATCGTGCAGACTAATTCAAATATGTGCAGATTTTGTTATTATAAAAAAAATATGTTTTTATTGTTATAATAAAAATCTCCTAGGTATTTCTAAATCATATGAGTGTTGCTCATTTTTTATCTAATTACAATATTTGAGTGGACCTGTTATTAATTTATTAGTAGAGCATAAATTTTCTCATCAAAAATCCATCCTAAATGTAAATCAGCATGCTTAACGTATCGTAAACACTGATTTATATTTTATATGTACTTACACTTTATTTACTTTCACCAACTGCTATGCGGTGCGAAGATGTCGCATGGCGTAACAACCAGTTTTTCCACATATGGTCTTGAAATATTTATATTCGAAAGCCACAGTACAAGGATTTTTATGGCTTATCTCTGGATATACGGCGAACAACGGTTTCCGAAAGTACAGTTACGCTACATGAATTTAATCCTTGTATTTTTAAATATATTATACTGGCGAGTCGGCCGCGCCCCTGGTTCGTACGAAGTTGAAATTTTCATAAATACTTTCTTAGCAAATGTTTACAATAAATAATAAATGTTCCAAATTTTTAGGCTTTCTTAGGCTTAGTAGTTTTGGCTGTTCGTTGATAGACAGTCAGTTGATTTTGTAAGTTACAAGCTGGTGCTCGCGACTTCGTCCGCGTAGAAAAGTATAAAACGCCATCTACCATATTTTGAATAGATGGCGCTATCTCCCGGACCAAGCCGCTAGTATTTACTTTTATTTTAGATTTCCCGTAATAATGAAGCATTTTCCCGCAGTAAAAAGTAGCCTATGTTCATCACGGATAATGTCGGCTTCTAATGGTAAAAGAATTTTTCAAATCGGTCCAGTAGTTCAAATCGGAGCCTATTCAATACAAACAAACAAATAATGAAATCTTTCCTCTTTATAATATTAGTATACATAGCAGCGACCCGCTCCCGGCTTGCAATTTTTGTATAAATGGAAAATCTTCACCTTTTATCCCTCTTTCCATATGTGAAAATCTAATCAAAATCGGTCTACCCATTCTCGAGTTTTTTTTAACCAACTAAACATTTTATTAAAGAAAAGATATAATAGTCATATTTGATCTTAAATTTAAATTTGGAATCCGCGCCGTTCCGTTTCGCAAATGGCCAGCACTACGGAGGGAAGTGGTAATCGCTCGTTGAATTTGAGTGATGGCTGCCAGGGAACGCAATTTGGATTCGTTTCCGGTGTTTCTTTTCAAGTTTGTTCAACAGGCATGTAACTTAACCGTTATTACATTATTTCCGAGTTGTATCGTTTTTTTAATTCTTAAATAGATTCTAAAATTATCTATCTATACATCTTCGATCTATATAAATAGAAAAAATTAATATCTAAATGCTAAGCTCAAAACTCGAGAGCGGCTGGACAAATTCGGCTAATTTTTTTTTACAAATATTTGTTGTTCGTGGATGGTTCTTATGAAGAGAAAAATTGGAAATATTATTGCATCCGTGCGAAGTCGGGAGCGGGTCGCTAGTATAAAATCTATTTTAAAGTAGTCAATCATTGAATGGATGAATGTCACAGCAATATTGATTTGCAAGACACAAGGAAACAGGTAGAGATGACCTCATGTCATGCAATGATATGGTATCAAATTAAAAATTGTCATGCAACTAATTTTATATTTGCCACACCATCCTTCCATGAAAGGTTTATTCTAAAACTGCTGAATGTCTAGACGTCCTCAAAGTGTTCGCAGTGCATTGACTGGGTGTCGTAAATTAGGATGATTATGTACATCGGACGCCAAGTTCATGAACCTAGTGACATTTAGGAGGCTATTTTAGCCGCCTCTAGCCGACAGCACCCAAAGCTTTGCCTTATCTATTCTAATTTACGAGCGAGATGCGCGTTTGTGTTTCCGCTTTTGAAATGTCCATTTCCCCTCAAAATACTTACTCAACTAGTCAACATTACAAATTTCTCTTTCTTTGACTGATCCATATATAAAAATTAAGACATAAATAATGATTTAATGTTCATAATTGTTTTGAAAATTATTATTTGATTTGGTTGTTATTTTGATACATTTATCTATCTTTAAGATTAGGAAGCGATAGGGAAATTGTGTCCTTACTAATTCACTGAAATACAACAGCACATAATTAAGTATGCTTTTATTTCACCGTGGTCTTCTATAACAGGGTGATTCATGAAGTATTATTTAATTTTTTACTAGCTGTTGCACGCGACTTCGTCCGCGTAACTTTATAAAATATAATACATTCGTGTCTGTGAAACCATGGAAATACTTACACATACAAAATTTCAAACCAATCGGTCAAGCCGTTTAGTAGTTGATATACCGACAGCAGCGCCACCTACCGGGTCCATTTGTATTTTTAAATCATCCAGGAAATCATCGAAATACCCATATAAAATTTCAACCCAATCGGTTCAGCCGTTTAGAAGTTATGTGAAAAAGAAGTTAAGTACGGAAAGATAATTCTTAATACCCGTTTTCCCGTAGGAATGAAGCATTTTCCCGCGGTAAAAAGTATCCTATGTTCATCACAAATAATGTCGACTTCTAATGGTAAAAGGATTTTTCAAATCAGTCCAGTAGTTTCGGAGCTTATTCTATACAAACAAACAAACAATCAAATCTTTCCTCTTTATAATATTAGTATAGATATTTATGTCTATACTTGCAGTTAATTTGAAGTTATGGAGTTGATTTGCTACCTCCAAGTCAAGTGATTTCAACGTAACGGACGTCTTCCGTTTTTCACGTAATAACAGCCCCAAGTTGAAGTAGATGCGACTATCTTCAACGATCGCCATAATCTATTTCCGTTCTGTAACAAGAACTTCTTGCCATTTGTAACAAGAGATCCGTGCTTTTTCTTTTAGAACGAAACTGGCTTTTATGTATAACAGTTGAGCAACACGACTTATAAGTATATTATTTCCGTTCGCTGCTATGCGAAAACTTCCAACTTGTTTAATCATATTCAGTATATTGGAACCGCAATGTCCTGGATTGCATATTACTTTTACATATTTAAATTATAAATTATCAGTTATACCCAAGTTTACTGACCACAGAATTCGATTAGTGATAATTTAAAACAGTTGTGACATCATCATTGTCACCATTATCAGTCTATGCCTTTCCACTGTTGCATATAGGTTTCTCCCGAAGCTTGCCACCACATACAGTTCGCATTCGAGTGGCTTACTGCGATGCCTATAAGATAGCCTGTCTACATTGCTACAGGTGTTCCACTCGAGAGAACTCGTCCTATAGTCGAAAACATCGGTAATTCGCTTGCCACAGATGTGATCGGCCAGTTCCTCTTTAGCTTACTTCCTTCGGCTATGTCCACAACTCAGGTCCTTCGGCGAATTTAAAAATTCTGATTCTATCTATACACCAATGAAGCTTTCTGAGCGACTTTAAAATTTGGACCAGTCCTGCCACAACAGATCGGTTTCGTACCATACGTCATTTCCAAATTTTCAGCCACCACCATCCATAGCACATGCTAGCATATTCTATGATTTACTAGTGAAAAATTGATACTAGTTATTTTGGCTAATTTGTAAGCTTACATTTCCTGTTAATATTGTGAAAAAAAAGAATGCCTTCCTAAAAATATATCGTATATATTTTCGTCTGAACTGTCACAGCTCTTCCGCGTTGTTTTGTGTTTTTCTATTTGTGTTAACCTAAAAACTAACAGCGGTTATAATTTTTTATAATTGGTTAAATTTAAACGGTGTCCCACTAAATTTATTTCGTTCATTCGTGAAATAGAACGTAGATCTTCAGTTCATTCATACCACCCATCCGTAGACCTATAAGTTCATTCCCATACTTGATTTTCTTTTCTGGTTTTTTTTAAGGCACGTCTGCTGTTGTGTTTCGATGAGTGGGTAAAGGGTGCCAAAGTCCATTTCCGTATCCCTTTATAATATCCTATCCTTAAACCAACTGTACACTGCAGGGCATTTGCAGCCCTGGGCCCTTAGCCAAGAGCACAATGCAAACGGGAGCGTTACGCTTATTAACGAAACGATAGAAAATAAAGCCCGGTGATTGGTTGTTGTAACGCCCACATAAAATTATGACCATCATCGGGCTTTATTTTCTGTCGTTTCGTCAATCTACAACGCTCCCGTTTGCACTGGGTGCTCTTGGCTAAGGGCCCTGGAGGCTGTTGCTTGTGTTATAGGCGGTTATAGGCTACGGTAGCCACCTAACATCAAGTGGACCGTTAGCCTGCCTGCCGATTAAAAAACTAAACAATTCTATAACGTAAAAAAATATAAAATGAGACTTCTACAAGACTAGGTCTAAATTAGCACATAAATGCGGCTTTGATATGTTTACACAATATGTCTGGCATCGCATTTAGGTCGAATGTTGCACTCTTCAATGTTTGTCAGTTAATGGGCCATTGCGCCTAATTCTGGTTTCATGCCAGGTGCCCTCGTTATATTTAGAACTATACAATACATGTAAAACAATATCTAAATAAGTGTAATGTTTCTTTCAAGTTAATGTAGGTTTCGGTTTAGCGTTTTGAATTATACCTACTTTGAAAACTAGGTCTTTCTTACGTTAAATTGTTGAGATAACAAGGGCATTATGTAATGCTGATCTGTCTACTGGTTAATGATTTAACTTATGATCACTTGGCTGTTCTGTATACTGATTATATATGGTTTATAGTGCGAACCGACAGGACCTCTCTTAGAAGGTTTTTTTATCAGCCTGATTGCCACACTTTCTAATATAAAGAAAATCTTTCACATTTTTCCTTACGTTTCTTGTCATTGTTATGAGAAGGCAAATGATAGTTATTTCTAATCCACGCACTGTATAGAAAAGAAAACATTGCAAGCCTTTATGTAGTGTAATATTAATTTCAAGTAAATCGTGGAGACATTGTTATTAATATAAGGCTTCTTATTCACCAGCGGTTTCAGCGCGATGGTCGGCGCTACGTGCGGCAGCTACGCGTCGCGGCGGCGCACGTCGCCTTCGCCGCGAAGTGGCAGCCCTTCACGAAACGCTCGACGACATATACGATCCTGCCGATACCGCGTCACAACCGCACACGAGAGCCCAATTGAATAGGAGAATTGAAGAGTTGAAGGTACGTTATTTATGTTGCAAGTGTATAAAATATTATAAATACAAATCAAAACCAATTTATTTGTAACTTATTATTTGAGCGCCACCGTGCTCGATCCTCTTGCCTTTCGCATTTATTAACGTGAAAAAACTCTTTGGGATATTTCGATTACCTTGTTTTTCTGAGATCTCCATTTCTATCACCATCCCTATACATCAACAATATAATTTCTTACTAAAAACTCGATCAGATTGGTCAAATATTTAAACATCTCTACGTTGGCTAGAATGTTACTTAATTTTTTTTAGATGTGAAATATTTTTTTCTTTAACAGGATCGGCTATCACGACTCCTAGATTGTAAAGTGTCAATGCTGAAGTTGACGGTTTCCGTACGTCGTGCGCTTGGTGAGATGGAAAGCGATGAAAACGGGCTGGCCTCAGCTTTATCGGAATTAGTTAACGCCTGGGATAAAGCCCATCGAGGGTAAGTTCAATTTTAATAGCGCTTTTCTTGTAAATCCTGTACAACCAAAGCCTGGACAAATATAGCTAAGAATCTGTCACAGGAAACATGAGAACTTTATATATTATGAGTATATGGAACTTTTTAAATTGTGGTCTTAATGTGGCATAGTTTAGGTATCACCCACCGCCACTGAAGTTATTGTATAGATTCTCCATTAAGTCCTTATGTTTCTAAAATAGTAACAATGTTTTTGAAAAAATAATTTCAGAACATCAGATGAACTCCTCTCTCTGGAAAAGGCAGTTTGCGCATGGGCCGATTGGGAGAATGCACTCCGCGAGCTGCAAGGTGCTCTAAAAGGCGATCTGGCGACTCTTCAAGCGTTGCGTGATCGCGGTTCGTCCGTTGGCGACCAAACAGAAGTCGCTGCTCAAATACGACAACTTGCGGCATCTCTTGCCGATAAAAAGAAGGTAATGCATTGATTTTTGCTCAAGTTTCCAAAGCAAATGTAAACAATTATTATAAGTTAATTAAGAGACTACGAATTATTGTTTCTGAAGACGGATTTTCTTACAACAAATATTACGCTAAACAATTAAAACAGCGAGTAATACAGGCTATATTTTATAAAAAGTTGCGCGGACGAAGTCGCATGCAATAGTGTCCTAATAGCTAGTGTGTTATATTTTTAATTTTTCAACGCGGAATATAATAAATAATTATTTTAAAAGTATAAGTAATGAATTCAGGGCGGGTCGACGTGTGATTCGCTCTCCGATTCGGGAATCTCTGACGGAGACAGCGAAGGCGCTGGCGGTAGAGCGAGGCGTCTCAGCGCGTTACGCGAATTGGCGCGTCGTTTGCAGGCAGCCTTATCCCCGAACTCGCCCGCCTATAGAGCTATTGCCAAGGTAAATAATTTTTATTTTTAACCACCAAATGGTGGTATTAAATTAAATTATTAAATTAGTAAATATTACTTTTAACATTGGAAATGTCTTTTCGTACGGTTCAGTATAGGCCCCGATTTCGCAAAAAAATGCGATCCCCTTATATATCGGAGAGTTGTGAAGATACGATATTCAAAAAGCGTATTCACGAGAGCTGTAAGGTGCTAAAAGATTTTTTCGAAAAAGTCAAAAACGAAAAAAGTTATGGCCAAAATAGTGAAAAAAAAATCATTTTTTTCCAATTTTTTTATTTTGCCTCTCGATATTTTGGAGACGAATTTAGTCAGCTACAATTTGAGCCTAAAATAAAGACGATCGGGTTAAGGGTTTGCCCTGTAGCTTAACCTTTTTGAAAAAAGTCAACAAGGCAGTACAATATATTTTTTCGAATTCCGTAGATTCATTTCCAATGTGTTCGATAGTCGTGTAAAGCACGAAATCTGTGATTTTTTGTTATAATTAGTAGCAGGCATGATTATATTATGGTCAAGTGGCTCTAAACTCAAGCAAAAACAGGGAGATGCAAGTGTGCCAAATTAATTTTTTTGTGCATTTTGTACCGAGTCTTTTTACCTACCTATTTGTAAATACTCTTATATTATTGTTTCATCTGTATTCCTGATCCTAACCTTTTACTTTTCCAGCGCATGGAACAGACAGAAAATGAAGTGAAGACCTTACAAGAGTCATGCCGTGCTCTTGTGGAACAAAACATACCAGATCTGAAAATCCAAGAAGAATGGTAAGTTTCATCCAAGTAGTTATTTCAACCGAATTCCTTTTGAGAAAATTAGGACGCGTTTCCACAATTCCTTAACGCTTAATTTTGATTGAAACATCATACTAAGTTTTTATATAAATTAGGTTTAACACCCACTCGTATTATAATTGTTACATTTCAATTAATATATTGCCATAGTTTTCAACGTTTATCGCGATAGACAATATGTTTATTGCAAAGGAATACCCATAGGTCCAAAGACCAAAAAATACTAAGTATTTTTTGATACAAATTTCAATTGTAAATGCTCTGGACTCTACGCAACTATATCAATGTCCACAATTCATACTTTCCCAGTTAGCGACGCCCTTGTTTGTAAATGATTTAATTTTAAAGTCGCCCATTATTTGTGATATGTGCTTTATAATTATTTATTTTGCAGCAAGGACAGCAACGCCAGTCCAGCGGCCGGCAACAAAACCGGATCCGGAGATCCGGATTACATTCCGAGAGGCGGATGGGTTTGGCGCGTGTTGCGCTCGTCGCTTCCCATACAGCTATGCTTAGTGGCACTGTTACTCGCCGCGTGGCTCGTAGAGCGGCCTCGCTGTTGCGACTCGCTCAACTCGCTCGCCCACTCGTTCACGCCGCAGCTGCGTTACGTCCGCGGACCGCCGCCAGTCTGAAAGTCCCTTTACATATCGCGTGCACTGACATTACCTGCGAGTTACGTGCAAACAATGCGGCGTAACTCAACAAGTATTCGTGTTGTCATTGATTAATGTTATCAATGAAGAGTAAAATGACGACTCGATGAATGACATTTCGCGTCTATATATACTTACAGAATAATAAAGAACGCAAATAAGTCTCAGTTAAGTATTCATTGTGACACGTAGCTTGAAAGTTTATGTCAAATCAGTGTAACAAAATTTTTGACTAATGTTGTCTATAAAATGACGACTTGACGAATGACATTTCGCGTCTATACTAATGAAGATTAATGAAGAACGCAAATAAGTCTCAGTTAAATATTCATTGTGTGTGACACTTTGCTTGAAAGTTTATGTCAAATCGATTTTAACAAGATTTTTGACTAATGTTGTCTAAAAAATGACGACTTGACGTATGACATATCGCGTCTATACTATTAATGAAGAACGCAAATAAGTCTCAGTTAAGTATTCATTGTGACACGTCGCTTGAAAGTTTATGTCAAATCGATTTTAACAAGATTTTTGACTAATTTTGTCTATAAAATGACGACTTGACGTATGACATATCGCGTCTATACTATTAATGAAGAACGCAAATAAGTCTCAGTTAAGTATTCATTGTGACACGTCGCTTGAAAGTTTATGTCAAATCGATTTTAACAAGATTTTTGACTAATTTTGTCTATAAAATGACGACTTGACGTATGACATATCGCGTCTATACTATTAATGAAGAACGCAAATAAGTCTCAGTTAAGTATTCATTGTGACACGTCGCTTGAAAGTTTATGTCAAATCGATTTTAACAAGATTTTTGACTAATTTTGTCTATAAAATGACGACTTGACGTATGACATATCGCGTCTATACTATTAATGAAGAACGCAAATAAGTCTCAGTTAAGTATTCATTGTGACACGTCGCTTGAAAGTTTATGTCAAATCGATTTTAACAAGATTTTTGACTAATTTTGTCTATAAAATGACGACTTGACGTATGACATATCGCGTCTATACTATTAATGAAGAACGCAAATAAGTCTCAGTTAAGTATTCATTGTGACACGTCGCTTGAAAGTTTATGTCAAATCGATTTTAACAAGATTTTTGACTAATTTTGTCTATAAAATGACGACTTGACGTATGACATATCGCGTCTATACTATTAATGAAGAACGCAAATAAGTCTCAGTTAAGTATTCATTGTGACACGTCGCTTGAAAGTTTATGTCAAATCGATTTTAACAAGATTTTTGACTAATTTTGTCTATAAAATGACTACTTAATGAATGACATATCGCGCCTAATCGCACGAGAAACTCAAAGAAGTCTCTGCTAACTACTTAGGTTTGAAAGTTTACTTATATCAAACCGACTTGACTTAACTTAACAAAGAATTTAACTTGAATATTAACTGTTTCAAAGCAGTGTCTATGCGTTTTATTATTCTGTAATTTAAAACTTTCTTGGATTGACAATTTTATATGTGTGTAATACAAGACTTGTGGCTTTTAAAGTCCTTTAATGAAAGGTATTTTTTAAAGGGTTTCTAAGAAAAATTTTAATCGTGTCTTACATAAAATGTGACGTGACTTGACGAAAGTTTTTTGGATAACAAGAGAGTTTGAAAGACCGACCAACAATATTATTATGAAGACGAAAAGTCATAGCAAAAGACTTAGTAATAAATTGATTACCAAGTGGCCTTAGTCAGTATTGTTTGAGGCAATACTAACGCATTATTTTTTATTAACACTTGAGTGTGTAGAGAAAATATTTTAGTGCCTACTAAGTTTATTTTTAGAAATGTTTTCATTAAAATTAATACTAACCAGACAATTTTTTAATGTGACTAAAAAAAATTTAATTTAATAGTACCTACCGTAGACGAAAATTTAATATTAGCAATAAAACTATAATAAAATCAATTTTTTAACAAGTGAAAAAAATCGCTCATAAAAAGTTCAAATAAAAAAAAAAGAAAGTGTTCCAAAAATAAAAATAAAATCATCTGTATCAGATGAAATTCAAAAGTAGTTAGTATTAATTTTTTAGTTTAATTTAACTAACAAAATTGACAAACCTATTAGTTTGCAAGTAGATTAGACGCATGCCTATTTTAGTACAAGTATTTAAATAAAACTTAAAATAGGTGAGAGTGCGCTATATATAGGTAAGTGTTTTTTTGTGTGAAATATATAATATTTTCGAACACTTCTCATAATAACAATACATTTTGAAGTAAGTCAGGGCTTCATAAAAAGTCTTGCCTTTTACCTAATATTTTGATTTTTACTCGTTTCCCACCGACAGTGGTTATAAAATGTGAATGTTTTACTTAAAAAAAAAGATCTTAAGTGTAACAGTAAACTTTTCTGAGCAAATTTTGAATACGGATTCTGATTGTTCGGATTACGTTTTAATCGGTATTACCGTAGATGGAAGTAAAAAGAAAGAGACCCACTATCGTCGCATGAACTTCGTACCATGAATACTGAGTCCAATGAACTCAGTTTAATTGAGTCGCTCAAAGCACTCGTGCATTCACGTGATACGTTAAAAATTACGAATTCAAGTTTTTTTAGAATATTCAAATTATTCTAGAATAAATGTTAGAACATTTGTCGACTCACTCTGTTAATTACAAAATAAAAAATTGTAATGAAAGTATTTATTATGTAACTAGGTTTGTCCAAGATACTCTTATAATTGTGGTTATAAATATACCAGGGTTTCGGGAAAAAAAAGCCAAGATAATGTCGATCCAGCGGGCCTATTCTCTATCTGTGGTTTTTAAAAACGTGTCGACTTCAAAGTCGACATTAAATAAGAAATAGTACTTTGTCAAACTAAAAACCACACAATAACGCGCCAATAACTTCATTGACATGTATAACTATGGAAAAAACGTCGTAGACATTTTGACATGTGCTTAGTGAATACCAAAGTAGACAATTGTCGAGTCTATAACCGCATCGAGTCGATAACCACAGCAAAACCACACTTAGAGAATACGGGCCATGAAAAGAATACCCCTAAAGAAAATCAGGATGTCATTCTTTTAAAATAACAATTTTAAATACACGTGTTCAATATTGTAATTGTGGGTATGAATATGTAGGCATGTAGTTTTTTGTAGCTCATTTATTGATTACATAATTTAAGAACGTACCGTATCTGTCTTTTTGCTTCCATCTACGCGAGTGTTATAAATGACGTTATAGTAAGAAGAGGTATTGGCAAACATATTACAACTTTGGGTGTCTTTGTTTTTTTTTTGTAACTTTATTAAAACTCATCCCATATAGTAAACGTCCACACTCATATACAGGTTGGAATTTTGTAATGCCATCTGAAGGAAAAGTACTCTTAATACTGTAGATAGAAAATTGTACTCAAAGAAAACATTCTTTTATTTTTGAATAGGAAGAAAACTGAATTCAAAGATTTTCGAAAATTCGCTTGCCACACCCGGGAATCGAACCGGCTAAAATCTGTAAAAGTTACACCCTTTACTTTTATTGCATCGATCGTTAGGGTCGATTATAAGGATAAAATCTCTCTAACAAACTTGATAAAATAAATGAAAGGAAATCCATGAAATCTTAAATTATTTTAATTATTTACAAAAAATGGTAAACTAACTAATTAGTTGCTCGAAATGGGCTCCATTTTCTTGGATATACAAATTTATTCTTCTAACGAATTCATTTCTAGTATTACAACATTACAAATACGTGCAAATTACAATCGTCTTATCTAAATAGTAACTCGTCATTTTAATGGATAAATGAAGTCAATTTTACTTATGTTAGTAATTATATTACTAACATAAGTAAACACATGGATCTTTGAGTTAAAGAGCTTTAACTTGACTCATTGAATTTATAAGTCCAGATTTCCTGGTTTTCTTTTCATTTAATTTATCAAGTTTGTTAGAGAGATTTCATCCTTACAATTTACCCTAACGATCGATGCAATAAAAGTACAGGCTGCAATTTTTATAGATTTTAGTCGGTTCGATTCCCGGGTGTGGCAAGCGAATTTTCAAAAATCTTTGAATGCAGTTTTCTTTCTATTCAAAAATAAAGTAATGTTTTCTTTGAGTAAAACTTTCTATCTACAGTATTAAGAGTACTTTCCCTCCAGGTGGCATTACAAAATTCCACCCTGTATATATAAATCAACGTATCTATCTCTTTTTACTATAACATCACACTATTGATAATCATGGAAATTATGAAAATTTTATTTCTTATAATATACACAAAAAGAAAAGAATTGTTTCTTCTAATGTCTAATGAAATACAAACGTTTCAAAAGTTCAATAACAATTTTAATGTGAACGAACATTAGTTTTTGTACTATTAGATTATAAATAATAATCTTCCTATATAAATATATTGTCCAGTAGGTAACTACATGTTAATGGGCAACTATAAATGCCATTTCAACATACTTAAAGACTGACCTAATATTTTTAACTATGAAAATCGTGTTCCAATAATATTT
Source organism: Synanthedon vespiformis (assembly GCA_918317495.1). Lineage (NCBI taxonomy): Eukaryota > Metazoa > Arthropoda > Insecta > Lepidoptera > Sesiidae > Synanthedon > Synanthedon vespiformis. Next base: position 5,543,811 of record OU906964.1, read on the forward strand.
CAATGGCAGAGTTACTTCTAAAATCTTATCTTGAAAAAAAAAAGAGAGAAACTTTGAATGACGCTAATAATGAAAGTACAATTTTATATATTTTTTATTAATATAGTTTGTTATGTTTATTCATATTTTATTATAATTATATGCTTACTATATATTATATGTATAGTACCAATATTGTGACCTCGAATCATATTTATTAAGCAACATCATTTTGGAATCTCCATTGGGAATTTTATAAGATATATTTTCCATTAATAATGCGCTATAAACTTTGTATAATATTAATTTTTTATAGGTACATATCTTATCAGACTTCCACAGTCCTTGAAGTAGGAAATCATTTTTAATATATACAGCGATTTATTCCTTAAAAAGGTTAGCTGTTCAAAATTTTTTTAGTAATTTTTGTGAATTTATTTTAAAATTAATATTCATATATTAATAAAATTAGAATTCATTAAAATTATATTATATTCAGAATTTTTAAACTCATTAGCGTCAAGCTATTGAGTCTTATTAATTGCCATTTCCATATTGACTCTTAAAACAACTCTTTAGGTCTTACACCATTGAGCTATCTTAAAAAAAATTAAGAAAAAAAATCAAGTAATTATTGCATATAAAAAAAAACAGGATAATCTAATCAAATTAAAATCTTTCGGTCTATAGAGCTTTTTATTACAATTATGGAGGGTAGAGGGTAAGGAGAACCAAATTATGTGGGTGGAACTGAAAAAGTGTCAATCTAAAAGCATCAAATAGTGATTCATAAATTGACCAGAATGGCGCTAGTGTAGCATTGGTGAATTGATAATAATTGTTTGGTTTCGTAGTTCATGAAACCACCGTCAATAAAATGCTACTAGAGCGCCACCTACGCCCCAAGGCTACTACTTGCTACTACACTTTCTCATTCGACGTACACTTTCTCGTGTATAGAGTTGGGCCTCTTTACCTCTATTCTCCGTGGTTACAATACACTGTAAACAATGGTGACATTAGTCCCGATAGTTTTGTCTATGGTGAGGTCTAAAGGACTTTTGTTTTAGATAGAATATAAATGAATTGTCTTACATTTTGTTTTAGTGTGTAGCGCATTCTGACAAGTAGTGTGTGTAAATGAAAAACGAATGTGAGTGAATATTTTTCCGCGGTTATTCCCCTTTTTAATATCGTTCTTTACTAAAGGTTAGTGCAAATGTAGAAGTCTGAAATTTTGTATTTATATTTTCGGAATCACAGTGAACGTGTGTAGATTTGTTCTTTTTTTTAAATATTTTAATGTAGGGCAGTTTAATGCCTTTTGTAGTGTGTTTTAATGTCTTTTGATTTTGTACTACCTACTTACATTTACATTATTCTATGATTAAGAGGGAATTAACATGCTATAGGTGCATTTAATTTGCGTTTACATTTAAAAATGGAGATAGTTAATAGTGACGAGTTGCATAATGGCATGTTGGCTTTTTGAAGAAGAATAAAACATTTTAAAATTAATTTTGTTTCATTTAACTTACCTGGCGCCATCTATATATACATTTCATAACTAATCTACTATAAAAGGCACAATGTGTTTATCAAGGATGGTCTTTTTGTGTACCTAAAAAAAAGAAGTATTAAAAAAAATATTGTAAAATGTCGTCTAGATACAGCGGTACCAGCTTTTTTATATAGGGAAAATATTGTTCATTCATTAATAACCCAAGCGCTATTTTTTTTAAATCACTTCATATTCCTTCCTTCCTCGTTCCAAGCATCACTACAATAAAGTTCTAAATTATATTGACATATTTTCCAACAATTTGATTACTTACAAAAAGAAAATTGGCGAATTAATTTTAAATTATAACATTGAATATTTTCTTTTCTTTTTTTTATTATATATGTAATTTATATATATGATGTATATAAAATAAGTAATATAAGAAAGATTTCCCATTAGAAAGCCTAGGAATTGCTTAATTGTAAAGTGGAAACAAACACACTGAGTGTTGCTGGTGTTATTACCATGTTATTACCATCAAATAAATTAATGATCTTCAGCATGTCAAAGTATTCAACTAAACATAAAAAAAGAAAATATTATGTCGAAATATTTCATCATTACATTAATTAATTTCTCATTCGAGTTTCGAATGAATTCAAACTTTTTTTTTGTGATAATTGTTAAAAAGATCAAATAAAATTCAATGAGTTTCGCAATTTATATTCCCGCCAAATTCCGGTCCTACCTACCCATAAAGGTATAATTCCAACATTATTATTCTATGCCTCCTTACTAATAGGGTTCTACAATCAAACTATTGAAATTTCATTCGATGTCCGTCGACCTTTTAGTATTCTGTGGGTCTGTGTGTGTAGCGTACATATCAAGGAGAATAGAGGTAAAGGAGCGCAAGCTCCGTGTATTAAAAGTGTCCGTTGAAAGACGACGAACTGATGGCGCTGGTGCAGCTAGTGATAGTAAACAATTCAACTCAGCGCGCACTTCACTCCGTTTCATTTCATACTCTCAAACTCTCTAGATCACTGCCCTAGACACACCAGCGCCATCTCAATTTGACGATTTTAGTTGCCACTTTTTTAGTTTAACACCCATATAAGATTGTCCTCCTTATCTCTACGCTCCTTAGTACATATAGTAGCTGTGTCCATCCATTCACCAACCACCAATCCATTCGCTATCACATCACTACGATGTCACATGTCACTGATCTATAATAATGCACTGGATAGGCTGCTGTCAAATGTCTACATATTTGAAAATCGCCATTTTGGCGCTGTAGGCTACGGAGTGTAAGTACATGGAACTAAAACTGAATGGACATTTACAGAATACACATTTCTTCATGTTTCAAAAGTCAAGCGGACACAAATAAACTTAAACAGTCCCTAAGACCTAAGACATCAACAAATAGAATAAAATGTGAATAAGACAGACACTATTATACTTATCTAGGGATTAAAAGCACGCAAACGTCAAAATTAGTTCTAGTACTTACGTAGGGCGGCGCTTCAAAATGGTACACGAAAGTATCTGTAATTTGTATGGGATAACCAATCCAGAGGTATATAGAGATCAGTGTTCTCGACTCGTCTCTCTCAGAATCAATCGTCAGTCAGTCAATCAGTCACTCAACTCACTCATGCTGAAGTCTGAACTGAACGAACTGACTGAGTTATATTCATTCATTATCATTTTTTACCTCCTTAATTTTTTACTTACGACGTGACGTGATGCCCCACGCAATTAATGAATTAAAAGTGTTTTCTTTATCAAAAAGTGAAAAATTTGGAAATTATTGAACTATTAGTGTATTGCAAGTAAATATAGAATATAAATTGAAGCAGGCAGTTAAAGGTAAAAGGTTTTGTGTTCGTATCATATCAAGCAACCCATCTATAACAAAATGCCCGGCGTTTTCGACGCCATATTGTTGTCTCCTAAACCAATATGCATTGAGATTCGAGTATCGTATTTTTCATTGAGAAACAAGTCACATAATTAACTTCTCTTTAAATTACAATAAAATTAATTTTGCTTATTCGTAAGTATTTAGGATATTCTGTTTTCAAGACATTGCTTGCCTTCAGTGTTTGATTTTTGTGTCTCCAATTTCGTTCAAATTAAAGTAATTATATAATTGTCCATAGCTTAAATTATATATAATTGCATAGTCAATAGTATTTCTTGTTCAATTTTGAGTTAATTTACTAGCCGATCACGTTCCGACAATGTGCTTGTGGCTTGCCTTGCGCTGCGCTGAATCTTCCGCTTGACGTTTTTTTCATTGACTGACGCCATTTTAGTTACAACGTAATTTCGCTCCAGTAAAAAAGCACGTGGTTATATTTGTAATTTGTTTTGTTTCTAAAATTAAAGCTCTTATTTCGATGCTATAATAACATTTGCAGATAAAAATGGTTGGTTCGCGTGTTTACGTTGGCGGTTTGCCTTTTGGAGTCAGAGACAGAGACTTGGAAAAATTCTTCAAAGGTTTCGGGCGTATCAGAGACATCCTCATCAAAAATGGATACGGTTTTGTGGTAAGTAGAGTAGGTAATTGGAATTTCAGGTTATTTTTATTGGTGAATACTAGCATGGCATGCTGGCTGGAGGTTACCGACGCCAAAGAAAACAAACAAACGGCGCCAGAGGTGAAATGATACTTACTAGGTATTATGTTTCACACGTGCAGAAGAACATTAACATTTATGTGAATACATACTGTTCTAATCACTGTAAATTTCCACTATTTAAGTATGTACATGTAATCTAAATTTAAACATATTTATATGAAACATAACTTAACCTAATAAAGGGGCCATGGGTCGGTGCTGGATCTAGGCTGCTTCTGACCAGTTTTAATAAATTATGGGCGAGACCTATGTCCAGCGTCAGACATCCTACTGCTGAGATCTTGATGATGAATTGTGAATAAATATTATGGATATTTTAAAATTGAACACATTTGATGAAAACAAAAATAAAGAGGAGGTTTCTTTTTAGAAGGCCAAATTTTTAATAAACACCTTATTGTGTTCACTTATAGATAAGATAATTTATTTGTAGGAATTTGAGGACTATAGAGATGCTGATGACGCCGTTTATGAGTTGAATGGCAAAGAACTGCTGGGTGAAAGGTTAGTCTATTTTAAATCCACACTATTATAAATGTGAAAGTAAATCTGTATGTTACCTTTTCATGCCTTAACTGCTCAACCGATTAAATTTTATTAATTTTTGCATACACATTGTCAGGGATACGGGAAAGGAAGGACATAGGGTACCTTTACCTTTCTTCCAGAAAAAAGGACTGTTCCCAAAGGATCCTCTAAACAACAAGTGGTTGAGCGTTATATTTTGAACACAGACAAAGAGTTGCAGGCACCAGCTAGTTTCAAATGAATTCAAATGAGTATGAAATAGGTTGACAGTCCACTTGATGGTAAGTGGCTACTGTCACCAGACACAATCAACACCAGAGAAGGTATGAGTGTGGTGTCAACGCTGATTTATCAAGTATTCAATATTAAAATTATAAGTACAATAATAATCGGTTATAACGACAATAAATTGGTCGTAATTTTATTAGTATCCCTATATTGATCAATATTGATTCATAGGGATATGGCAGGGACCTTGCCGTTTAATATGTGGTTATAATGATCTGTCGTTATATCCAGTTTCTACTGTATTTCCTTACTGCTAAGTACTTGGGTATTATTTTCATATTAAAAATAGTAATAACTAATCTTAGCTTTAATTATTGTTAATAATCATAATGACAATTATATTTTTTGCTTATCAGCCGGCTCCACATATTTGTTTGTATGTAGGGAGAACTGATATTACATTGTTCATTATGAGTGGCAGTTTGAATGATAGTTCAATTGTATTATTTTTGTGTTTTTATTTTCAGTTTTTATATCAATGTTTCTGTTTTTCAATAGCAAGAAGTTGAATGGAAGGTTGTTAGGAAAGTGCTAATGACAAGGGACGCTTTTATAATTTTCTATTACAATGGCATTATTATTATCTGATAAGGGAAGCAAATATGGCCCAATCAATATATTTTATATTATATTAGTTCAACACCAATGAGTATGAGGAAATAGTTATCTTTGTGAATATGTAGTAGATATTCCATATTCCAAGGTTGATAGGTACTCGCAGCAATACTCGCTGGCACTGATAACGATTATCACTAATTAATATATTTTTGTTTTTCTGGTTTTTATCTTTAAATGGGGTTTTCTGATTTATATCCATTATAGAATGTATGTAGTATCAAAATCGTTGAGGCGATCTTGTTGGCTTAGAAACTTAAATGGTCAATGGTCATGTTGTTTCTGAGTACATACATTGATCTAATGTACTTTCCATCCATTAAGCAGAAAGGTGAAAGAAGATTTAATAGCTGTCGTTATTTCAATTGTATTGTCAAAGGACATTAAAGTCAAATATAGACGAGTTTGGGGTCTGTTTGCTTCCCGTGAGGTAGAGCGAGTGATGCCGGAAAGTATAAAAGCGTGCGATGTGTCGCAGGGTGGTGGTGGAGCCGGCGCGAGGCATCGACCGCAGCGCGGACCGTTACCGGCGCGACCGCTACCACGAGCGCGAGCGGCGGTCACGATACGAGTGAGTGTAGCCGCTACGCTATGTTGTAGGGTGTCGGTGGAGCGCGCGCGCGGGGTGCCACGCGGCGCGGACCGCTGGCGCAGCCGCGAGCGCGACGTGCCGCCGCCCAGGCGCGCGCCGCCAAAGCACCCGCCCCGCCGCGAGCCGTCTGTATACACGCACCCTATCCCACTTTACTCCCCGCTCCACCTTGTCACTGGAGACACCGCATTATTTGTACCCCGCTCCGACTCGAAGACTTGAAATTGAGACACTTTATTCTTTGCTCCACCTCATGCCCTATTACTGGAGACACCACACATTTTGTACCCTACTCTGACTCGAAACCTTGAGATTGAGACTCTTTATCTTCGCTCCACCTTATGCCCTATTACTGGAGACACCATACTTTTTGTACCCGGCTCTGAATCAAAGACTTGAGATTGAGACACTTTATCTTTGCTCCACCTCATGCCCTATTACTGGAGACACCATACTTTTTGTAGCCGACTCTGACTCGAAGACTTAGATTGAGACACTTTATTCTTTGCTCCACCCCATGCCGTAATACTGGAGACACTGCACTTTTTCATACCATGCTCCAATTCAACGATTTAACAAGACTTGAGGTTGAGACATTTTATTCCTTGCCCAGTCTCATACCACATCACTGGAGGCAGATTTTTTTTTTGTGCATTATTTAATGCTCTGCTCTGACTCGAAGAAGTTATAAATGACTTGATACACTTTATTTCTTGCTCCACCTCATACCATATTTATTACTGCACGAGATTTTGCACTATTTCATATCCTGCTCCTACTGGACTTGAGTTGACTGCTTTGACAAATAACTTGAGACTGCTAGCCTTATCCTGCACCACGTTAACCCTTCTGCCACCTGCCTGTGCTATCCTCCACCTCGAGACCTTGGGATGATTATGATGTATTATGAGCTTTCAATTCCAAACCAGTCATTTTGCAGCGAAAATTTAACTGGTAAAGAAACATCATAATAATAAACTTTACATATTATGTAATACATATCACAACATAATTTTAGTGTTTGCAAACTAAATTACTGTTTATATGTGCCAGGTGTTTCGATTTTCGCTGGAAGTAGAATCTCCCCTAAAAAGGCCATGATAAGCAAGTGGTAATATTTTTGAAACAAATTTGAATTTTTCTTTCAATTCAGTTAAGAAGTATAAATTAGAAATTCAGCAACCATTTGTATAACATGGTCATGAAACCTAAGTAATTTATTTTCTGGAATATTCCTGTAGTGAAAATAGTAAATGTGTTTGTGATTGTCTTATGCAGATATTTGTCATCATTTAGTTATTTTGAAGTTTAATTAATGAAGAAGGAACCATGACATTTAAATTACGGTTGACCGTTAATTTTATTTTGTTAATATTTTTAAATATATATTTAGAATTAAACTTCAAAATAGTTTTAGATTTTTTTTCATGAAAAATTGAAAGGCAGGCTGAATGGTAGAGCTGCCTACAGTCTATAAACACAAGCAAACCCAAGGGTTAAATTCACTTTTAACCTTAGTATTATCACTCGGTTTTGTTTAACAATTTAATATTATGAAAATAATGTACATTATTATATGTACTTGTATTCGCATCCGAAAATCCGCAAACTAAATATGGCAAATTTCCTCTCGAAGAGTTATAAAATTGTTTCAGTTCTACTAGAAGCTTGATCAATCAATCAATACTAATAATAAATCTATAAGTGTAGGTATTGTATGTGTGTGTGTGTATGTTCCTCCATAACTCTTAAACGAGTTAACTGATTTTCATGAAACTTGGTAGATAAACTTTTGGACGTACATACGGGACTTAGGATAGGCTACTTTTTTCTTTTTCAATGCGGACAAAGTCGCAAGCACCAGCTAGTTACTTAATAAATTGATCTTGAATAAATTCGTTCATTACGTATCCTTAATAAAGTTACTTAATATAGTTACTAATTATAAAGTGATCCATTTCAATGGTTAATTTTTGCATTGAAAATCTATTGAAAAAAATTATGTATATCCAAATCTGCGGATGTTGAAAATCTGCATCTGCAATGAATGACCCTGTTATAAATGACGTAACATTGTAAAATGAAGCTATTACTTTTTTTGAATTTACCTGGAGTGGTCATTACATTAGTTAACGTTTCGTTTCTGTTTACAGTGACTACAATTATCGATACGGACCGCCGACTCGCACGGAGTATCGACTAATCGTTGAGAATTTGTCTAGCCGCATTAGCTGGCAGGTAAGAACACAATTGGATATGTTTTGGTCCATCGTCATTCCATCAACGTTCAATCAGGGTCCTGCAGGGTTACACACAAGGTTACACGAGGATGTGGGCGCTTCTTGTTGGTCTACGATTGCGATGGATGGTACTTTCTCGGCCACTCGGAGGGACAATTGTGACAGTCATCTGAAGCACGAGCACGAGGAACGACAATTGGCAATTGGATGTGTGAAATGTGCAGATTAAAAACAAATACGATTGATGAAAAGGCTAGATTCTGAGGAAATCAATATGTCGGATCAAAATGGAAATGCGGACTGTGGATTTATCACCTTAATCTGAGATGTCGGTGCAATGAAAGAAATCATAAGGACAGAAGACGGAAGACAAAAAGAAGAGTAGCGGAGATTGGCTCTAATCACAAATAGTTTTCAAATTTTTAATGTTTTTTTTTTAGTAATATAATTAATAATTATATTTAAAAAAGACTCAATTGTTATATAAACGAACACAAGACACAAAGAAGAAGAATAGTTGATTGGCTCAAATCACAACCAGTGTTCTAGTCAATTTTCAGTGGTTTTTTTTTTCACATTCAATTTAAAAAGTAAGCAAATTAATAATTATATTTATATAAAAAAAGAGACTCAATGCTGTTAAAATAGCACAGTGAAATTTTCTCATGTTTCAATTTTTTTTTTCTCGCTAAATACTTAAATGTAATAATTTATTACACATTATCTTAATTAATGTAACATCAAATATTCCGAGCTTATAGATACTTTTAAAACGACAGCAGGCCCTCGATGTAGCGTGAGATGTGCTCTGAGGCGATGCGATGTTAGGAGTGTAATGGTCCGGCAGCCAGTGGCGATGACGTCAGCGTCTCTCTGATGACGTCACAACCCTCACTCGCCCCTCGTCCCCCGCCGTGCGTGCCTGGTGGTCCCCGCAAAGGTAAAGTCCGACCACAGGGGGGCACTGACTGTACGCCGATAAATATTCATAATATATTATTATGTAATATCTATTATTACTGTTAAGTTTCTCACACGCGTCCGTCGCAGCGTTGCACAGACTTTTTCGCTCTCTCTTTGCAGCGCTGTCACGGATGTTCATTAGATTATTTATTTAATTTTTTTTTTTCTTAAATTTTATACTTATTCGTTTTTTGTTTCCGTTTAAAATGCAAACAGTTTTTCGTAATTGGTGATCCTCATTGGTGTATTATTGTTTATTTGTCGAACCGAATGGAAGCCCAAGTAAAAGAGACTGGAAAATTGGATAGATCGCGCCGACAAACATGGACACGAATCGGATGGACATTGTGGACTGTGGAACGAGGAAATTGCGTCCGAAAAGAAAAGTGCAGACTCGATACCAATTGGATTGATATTGTGGAATTTGGACTGGAAGTAAGAGATTGCGCCCAAAAATGTGTACAAATATACGCCTGAACATATCGAGTGAATAAACATTTTTTGGAGAATATGGATCGAGACAGAGATCAAGGAACAAATACATGCCTGGAACATCAATGGAAGTGCATGGAAAGAAGTAACCAAAGATCGGGAATTTTGATGACTACAGAAATCGAATATTATATGAATATTAGATGATAGATTTGGAACACGATTGGGTATCAGAAATATAAGAAAAGAAGAGATTTATGTAGGAATGGACAGCCTAGCCAAAGATAAATTATGGAATGAGTAATAATGGAGATTTTGACATTGTAAACGCCAGACGCTGCCGGGACAATTTTCAATGGAGGAAGTTTGGAAAAGGTTGAAACCTTAGTCTATAGACAATAATGGCCAGTGGGTGACCGTTTGCGAAAACACTGTTTAGTGACGATTTTTTATTTTATTTTTATGTTCTTTTCGTTCATTAGGTCACTGTCATTGAAAGTTATATCTCGTCATCAATTGCGCTAGGGTGTTAGGGTGCTATCACATTTTCAATAGTCTCTTGAAGTTTCTTTTTTTTTGTGATGATATTGTATTTTATACCATCTTTCGGGGCTGAAAACCTTGATGTTAAAATTTAACACTGACAGAGACTGTTGAAATTATTTTCGTGTTTTATTTTTGTTGGATATTAACATTGTCTATTGGTTTTCAGGACTTGAAAGATTATATGCGTCAAGCTGGCGAAGTCACCTATGCTGACGCCCACAAACAGCATAGAAATGAAGGGTATGTCAATGATTTTTTAAACTAGGTTTCAAACAGTGCTTTTAATGTATTTGTTTTCCATAAAGTAGTTAAAATCATTATATTTTATAAAAGATTTTATTTTTATCAAAACAAAAATCTTAAGGTTAACCGACAGGGGGTCCACTTGATGGTAGGTGACTACTATCTCCTTTAACACAAGCAAACCCACTGGTACTGCATTTCGAATAGGGTTAAGGAAGGAATAGGGAAATGGCCCTTACTCAATGTAACACATGCCATTATTGGATTCAAGTAGATTGACACAATAATATGTAATTCTTCTCACGTGATGACACCATTAATTTAACCATCTTTCGGGGCTGAAGGCCACTGATGACAATCTCAATTGCTGACAAACTCTCGTTGAATACGTTGAACAATGTGGCATTAGAGTGCAGCAGTACTTAGTGAAGTGTTGTGTGTGCACGTACAGAGTGGTCGAGTTCGCGTCTCACTCGGACATGCGCGCGGCTCTGGAGAAGTTGGACGGCACCGAGTTGAACGGTCGCCGTATCCGGTTAGTGGAGGACCGTCGCTCGTCGCGTCGCCGCAGCCGATCGTCGTCTAGTCGCTCGCGCAGTCGCTCCAAGGACCGTAGGCGTTCGCGATCCAGGTAAAATATGTACTCTTTGTCTTTATTGCTTGGCTTGGCAATTGGCACCATTATATTTCTACGGCTGTTTAAATCCGCACCGATACAAATGTTATAAATGTGAAAGAAAGTAAACTCGTTCGTCTGTTAACTTTTCACGCATTAACTATTGAACCGATTTTCATACGGAAATGGACATTTGAAACATTTCATCAAAAAAAAGAATTACTGTTCCCAAAGATCATTTAAAAATTATGTCTCGACGCCCGACGAAACTATAAAGGCGATAAAAGTTGCTCATTAATTTTGTCAGGAGTTACATTTTCTATAAAAAAGATTTTGACCAATTCGCGGGTACCAAGCTCTGCGTATTATAATTATTTATTAATATGTTGTCCGTGTACAAGACACAAAATCCTTACGGAAACTTTCACTTCCTCTAAATACTCTCACTGTGATGATACTATACATTTTAACCATCTTTCGGGGCTGAAAGTCTTGATGATATAAATTGTACTGATGAAAAAATATTATAACATTGGGCGCTTTTTACATATTAACATATATATATTATATCCGTATTTGTATGTTGAAATTGCAGGTCCCGGTCGCGCCGTTCGTCGCGAAGCCACTCCAGATCCAAGTCCCGCCCGAAGACCAAGAGTCCCGCGCCCAAGTCCCGATCGAGATCCAGATCCAAGTGAGTATTGTAAAGTAAATAAACTAATGCTGTAAAAACGCGAAAAATCTGGCAAAAGTTATTGTAAATTTGATAACACTTTATTTTATTATGATAATATCTCATACTGCTTTTCCGCATGTTCCTTTATATCTTGATGTACAGCCAAATTTTAATATTTTTTTTCTAATATTGTGTAATGCACGAATAAAAGTAAGAAATAACTTTTTCATTTGGCTAGGTGTGTTATTTCTTGTGCTGAGCAAAATTTAAAGCTGTAAGTAACTTGGCTCTTGTACTATCATTTGGGGTAATAGTTTGTATGATAAAATTAATCACTTAAATTCTATTAGATAATTTCTAATTTAATTATTTACTCCCTAGAAATCACATTTAATTATGTTAAAATTGTAATTTCTCTGGGCTTGTATTTTTTTTAGTATTAGCTTCGTTTTTTTGGTGTTATGTAAAAAAAAAACGTCAAAACTGGAATTTTTCTGATCAAATTGTGTGGTAAATTTTTATTCATTAATTATTTATTATTATTTATTCTATTATTAGGCGTAATTCCACGCGAAAATCGGAAAAGTTCAAGATATTCAATTGAATGAGAAAAAGACCAATTTTTCAATGGTAATTTTAATATAAACTTAAAATAATAATAAATAAATAAATTACTCATGTCGTCTTTTTTAAGCCAAAATCTGCTATTGCAAAAAAAATGCCTGAAAAAGATCAAAAGGTTTATCAAAAAAAAGTATTTTATTAGAAACTTAGGGTTGTTATACGTAAACTTAATTGTCTCTTTAAATAAAATAATAAATTAATAATAAAATAATAATAAATAATTGTCTCTTTAATATTAGTTTATTATTTTTATAATTTTTTGCTGTGCACATAGCAGATTTTGATTTGACAACCAACTATGTTTGATATAAGAGAAAATGTCTCATTCTCATTCAGTAGATTCTCAAAGTGAGATGAAATTTATTCTCAGATTAGTGTAGTGCTATTATAAAGGTTCTCCTATTACTTTGGGCTTAACTTTCTTGGCTAATGAACATCATTTCACAACCTCAGGCTGATTGGTTTTTACTGAATGTATTCTCACTTTAGCTAATATTCCCGTAACATATTTAACTACATAATATATGGAGTCCCTACTCATACGATATGATTTTATAAAGGGTTAAAAAAGTTATTCCACATTATAGAAAGTTTATTTTATTATGAACATTATCGTAATTTAGTAAACAGGTTCAAATTTCCAGAGTACACCTTAGTATAAAATTTTAATACAAATAAGAAACATGGCTATGCAAATCAAAAGATTCTATTATTTTTATGCTATAGCATAGGCTTTGATGAAAGATACACCAATGCGTAGGTATTAAAACAACGCCATCGGCAGAGCCTTCTGGGAAATGAATTTCTGAAGAACGTTTCAACTCTTGGAAAATAGACTAAAAAATATACTATATTCTACTAATATAAAAAATATGCTATACTACTCAGCTGGTTGATGGCCAGGAGCAAACCCATCTCTAATAAAAAGTAAAATAAAATATAGTTAGGCCTTAGATAGTTGTAAACCGTTCTTAGTTGGTGTGTAGAGAGCCCTTGAGTCGAGTGTTAGTGCACCTAGTTGAAGCCATTTGACGTTGAGGGTTGTGAGACGATGTTAGAATATTGTGTGATGGTCGCGTGACGTAGGGAGCGCAGAGGTTCCAAGTCTCGGTCGCCGTCGCCTCGCCGCTCGCAGTCGGCCGACCGGTCGGGTGAAAGGTCGGCGCGTCGCCGCTCTCGCTCGGCTCACTCGGCTCACTCGGACGACCGCAACGGTCACCGTTCGCCGATGCGCTCTCGCTCGCCTTCGCCCAAGCCAGCCTCAAAGTAAGTCGAGCAGTGTGTGCTTTCAATCGATCCATACAATTAATTGCCTGACACTTTTGCGTATACGTGAGGTTAATTTTTCTACTGAGACTTTTCTTTCCAAGACTATGGACGTCTGTTTCGCTAATATATTTTTCAAATACTTACCCCATTACCCCCCTCCCTTCTTTATCCCTTACCCTTAATCCTTCTATGGTCGGCAGTGCACTTGTAGAACTTATGGCGTTGCTTGTGTTATAGGCGACGGTAGCCTACCATCATGTGGACCGTCAGCCTGTCTGTCGACCTTAACTTAAAAAAAAATGGTTTAATTTTTGACAAAATATTCAGGTGTGAAGATCTTATAATTTTTATAATTCACTAATTTATTTTGGCCAAATGATGTAAATTTATAAAAAAAATGATACATCAGTTAAAAATCAACGATAAGAAAAAGCAATTTAGTTGGTTATGTGTACTTCACTCTGTAAGTAGTTTAAAATATTAACATATCAATAAAATAAAAAGTAACCTCACAGTGTAAACAATGATCGCATTGTTGTCAGACATAATGATAATATACTGGAAAATGGAATTACTATCATTGGCACGTTAATTAAGAAAATTATATTAATTATACACATAAGAATTGATTGATATTGATAGCACAGTACATAAAGTTTGTATTTAACTCGTCTCTTGTTTTCTCGTGTCACGAAGAGATGCAGACAAAGCCAAACCGAACACAAGGTGAGAACTTGTTACAAGTTGTTGCTTTTCTATCTACATATAATATTATATTGTAGTTGCATTTGATTTATCTCTTCTTCAAATTTGCATATTTTTATGAGTAGTATTTGTATGCTAATTATTTATAGTACGTAGTTTATAGTTGTATATAATATTGTAATCAATGTAATTACATTTATTTAAAACTCCAATGGTATTAATTTGTTTCCAGTTCTGTATTGTTTTGCATGCTGTATTTAATTTACGGCCGGCGCTGACTGACGGTATATGGCTTTATTGAAAGCGTAGCGCGCTTGCAATAAAGGAGTTTATAGGGCGTAGCGTTCCGCTACAAAGGAGTGACGAGTGCTAAAATCATTGCAAAAAGAATATATCTGTGGCTGTACCATGCCATACTGTCAGTCAGTGCCGGTCCTTACAGTAGGCCCGTGAGTTCATGCCGAGGCCTGATCCCATGCGCGGGGACTTCCCCCGCTTTTACAAATTTATTTAAATCTCGAATTGTCGACTAAAAAATCTTGTTTGGATTTATCATAATCAATTATGTCACTACCCGCTTCCCTCTTGCCTTTCTCACCTGACAGCTCTAAATTAGACGTCTACCAAACTTAGCAAATAATTCAAAGTGCATAGGAATATAGGAAAACTAATTGATTCCCCAAATTCTGTCATTTAAAAAAATAAGTAATGTATGGCAAGCGTCATCTTAGTCTAATATAGAATTGAACTATGAATGTAATAATGAAAATTTACGCAGAGAGAGGTCCCGTTCGCGCAGTAAGGAGGCGTCGTCGCCGAAACGCGAAGAGGGGCGACGCGAGTCCAAATCGCGATCGCGCTCTCGGTCGCGATCTAGGTCCGGGTCGCGCGACCGGTCGGCCTCTCGGTCGCGCTCGCCATCGCCGAGACAGAACGGCGACGGACCGGACCGCGCCAGCGCCGATCGTTCGCCGCGCAGCGGAGACTAAGCCCGACTACTACACAGCGCTACACTTTGTACTTTCACGTTACTTAAGGTGTGTTTCCATTGGAATGTCTGCGATTGTTATTGATCCCATAAAGGTAATGCTACACACGGCCCACAACCCACAACCGTTTATTTCACTTTTGACATTTGTACGCCTATCGAGTTACAAATATCTTTACAGTAAGAAAAATAATATAATTCACAAATTGTCATACTTCTGTGCTGCGGGTTCATTTTTAGTGAGGCTTTAGCACAGCAGACTAAAAATAGTCGATACCACGTCATTCCTGGATTGCTCAGTAACAGTGATTTTGTTAATATTATATACGACCCGCTCCCGGCTTCACCAGGGGTGCATTTTTTTTTCATAAAAAAACCATCCCTGTTTTCACTGTCAAAATTAAAAATAAATGGTTGGATAAAGTATGCCTACGTCATTCTGCTTTTATCATATTATATTTTAAGGTGTGTGTGTAATTGTCGGCACTTGTGTCTAGTTTTGTATTAACAATTACAATTGAAATTTGTAATCTATTGATGTAATTGGTAGTCGAGATGTCTAATTTTATTTAGACTTACTAATGCCTTGAAATATGTAACGTGTAAAACACAATGGCTTATTTATGTGTTTTTGACGATTGATCTTCAAATTTAAATTATTTAGACATCCCGACTTGTGATATGGTTTTGTCGTTGACATAAAAAAAAATCCGTTCAATATGAAGGCGTTTCTAATATATATAGGAGTATACTTATATTTAGTAACCTAGTTGTTTGCATTGTTTATGAAATTTCTTGATCACTTTTGAGACCAAAAGTCTCGAAACACTAGGTAACATTTTTATTTGGACGTTCATTTAATATGTAAACTGCAACTCATCTTGAAGCGTGACGCTGTCTATGCGTTTACTCGCATAGATTTATTCAACAACCCTTCTGTGTGCACTCTCACTTTGGTGAGAGTTAATCATAGAATAATAATAATAATAACTAAAGCAAAGAAGTAAGGAAAAAATAGCAACAAAGTTACCATTAGTTCATTCATACTCTATTCACTTGTGGCATTGAAGAGGTGGTTGAAAGAGATGCATATTTATTATGCAGTAGTATATTCGTAATTTTGAAGGTTGTCACTAGTTTTAGGTGTGTCGATAATATGTTGATCAAAAAACATAAAAAAAAATATCAATTTGACCTAATGACAGCCGGTCTAAATTACGAATGTACACTGTACAGTCGGGGTAAGAAATGGTTTGTCACCTTTAAGTCGACATTTGGTTGCACCGGACATTATTGTCAGTCAAAAAAAAAAATTAATTTGAAACGCCTGTCAGTTGTCTGCTTAGTGCTTTAGTTTCAAAGGTGCTAAGAGTAAGATTAAAGGAATGAATTAGAAAACTGCCGAAGGTTTTCGTACCTCGACTTTACTACTGCATATTATTATGCATCTCTTTCTAACACTTGTTCAATGCCATAAGTGAATAAGAGTATGAACTAATGGTAACTTTGTTGCAATTTTTTCCTTATGATGCTTTAGTTATTATTCTATGGGTTCAATTTTTAATAAAAAAAAAGTGACGCTCACTATGTGACATCTTGACTGACAGTCACGCGCTATAAGAAAGTTGAACTATATTTGAACTATAGGTTCCTATAGTTCAAATATATAACTATATATATAATTTTCCTTTATACATAATAACGGATCTACATTTTTTTACTGTGAAATAGTTCTAAGGAATTATCACATATTTGCATTATTAATTTTAGTTATTATTAGTAATAAGAAAGGTGAAAATATTTGTAGATGAACATTGTTTGTCAACAGTGCTTTGTACTGTTTATAAATTATAAATACATCTTGATATTGTTTTATCCTATTTCACTAGAAGAGAAATTGTTTTGAACGATATTCACCTTTGAGTACATGATTCCATGAGTGTATTTTGTAAATACTGATTGTAAGAACCAAATTTATTTTAAATAAAGTATTATTAAGTAAAAGTTGTTTATTTTAAAGTTCGTCCCAAAAATGTGTTTCTGTTCCTTCGATTTGGGTGTGCCATGGACAACCATTTAAGTTAATTTAACTTCTAAAAGTAGTTAATTTTCTACACATTCCACGCCTCAACAAAATATTCTTTATTTCGCATGTAGGTAATTCTTGAAGCTTTCGTTTTTATAATAATTTTACAAGCTTTTACAAAAAGTTTGGAAATTATTAATATCTTAAAAGAAATAATTGATTGACTCCATCTCCTTGAGACTATATTAATTAGTTGAGAGGTGAGGTTTATAGTAAGGCTAATCGGAAAGCCATTTTCAAAAAGCTGCCACGAGCTTGTGTTACATCTGAATCTATGAGAGCTTAGTTCAGCTAAACATCCCTCTGAAAATCTGAAGCGCTCGAGTTGTATTTAAAATTTTACCCCAATCAAACCAGCAGATTAATATATGTACTATCCGTTAAGGGAGACACGTAGGGAATATATATTGGAAATATCTGACGCGCCCCTCCGTCCACTTGGCTCCCACATCCAGGATCCCATGGGATCCTCCTAGGATACTTTTTTGTTCTTTTGGCTCCTATGCTCATAGGATCCATTTTTATTGATATTATCGAGAGGAATTTTCAACCCATTGTCATACAATAGGATTCAAAGATAATTATTTTACTTACCGTGGCTCCCATAAGATTTTTTTACGATCGAGTAAATCTAAAAATCCCCGCTTGGGCTCTCCTACCATGAGATTAGCGAGTACAGTCGGGGTAAGAAAAAGTTCGTCACCTTTAAGTCGACATTTGATTGCTCCAGGCAGTTCTGTCAGTCATGCCAAAATTTCATTTAAAACAAACGTCTGTCAGTTGCCTGCTTAGTGTTTTAGTTTCAAAAGGTACTAAGAGTCTACGTCCTACGATTTTGACAAATGAAAGAATTTGAAAACTGACGGTTCTCCTACCCCGACTTTACAACCAAATATACAAAAAACAACAGCTTTATATAATAGTAGGTATAGATTATTTATAGAATGTCTGTCTCCCTTCCCCCCGCTGTGACCACATGCTGACCGCAGCGTGGCGGTGCGCGGTGAGGCCCGCCCGCACTACTACCGCGTCTGTCGCTCGCAGTCGCACATCAGCATTTTAACTGACGGCACGCTTGTCCGCCATTTTGTTATATACAAAAGTTAAATAAGTATTTAAAAAATGCAAAACTCTTCAACGTTTGACATGAATTTGTTCATAGAAGAGATAAAAAACACACCGTGTATATGGAATTATCAGAGCAGCGATTATCCAAGCAGACTGGCTTGGGTACAACAAAAACAAAAGGCTTGGGAAGATATATATAGGAAATTCACTGATGACTATGACAATTTAAGCGCTGAAGAGAAGTTTGAAGTTGGTAAGATTATTTTGTATTTTTTTAAAATTACTATATGATATAAAATCTTGGTTACAAATAGGTACTTATTCTACATGAGAATTGAACTATGGACCGTTCGCGTAGCAGCCGGTGTGTTACTGGCCTAGCCAGTCTAGCCACTGTTGAACGGAACGTCATAGCGTGCAATTTCAGCATTATGAACCTTATGATTGTGTAGTTAGAGTTCATTAACAAAATGCATATGGCGATATCTCGAGGCAGACAGAGATATTCCTATCCTATAACTTCTCAGCTCAAACTCCAGCTTATCTTTAGTAATATTTTAACTGTTAAGTAGAAAGAAGATAAAAATTCTAAATTACAACCGGTTTTTTGTGGAAAGAATCTTATTTTAGGAAATTGCTTTTATGTTCTTATGAATTCCCTTATGAATTTATTACCTAAATAGGTTTAATTTTCATTGTTATGACACATTTAATATGTATCTATGAATATACCTAATGTTTCTTTTTCAGGAAAGCAACTTCAACGCAAATGGAAAACTCTCAGAGACGGTTTCAACAGGGACATATTGATTGAAAGAAAATCATGTGGAACCACCGAACGGGGAGCGCCCAGAAAACAGTACTATCATTTCAAACAACTATCCTTTCTCCTGCCTCTGGTCGAGGGTAGAATTGGAAAGCCTGAAGAATTGGAAGGTTCACAAGAAACTAGTAACGACTGCGAAGAAGTAATAGAGAAAAAGAAGCCGAAAGTTCTTCCTAAAACTAAACGAAAAATATTGAAAAAGAGTGCAGCACATAGAAAGAGTAAACCGGCACAGAATTGTACAGTACCAAAGAAGAAGCAAGTTGCTAGCGTCGAGGAAGTGATGCAATGTGAAGGATTTGATGTGGACAAATATTTCTTACTCTCTTTAGTGAGCGACCTGAAAAGCATTCCTGAGGAATACAAGATTGACGCAAAAAGCGAAATTATTGAAATAATAAGAAAGTATAGACACAAGGATCCGATTTCTAATAATGTCGAATTAGAAGCGGAAGTTGTTGACACGATAAAATGTGAATTCGAATCAAATGATTCAGATACTGAATAAAAATTTGTTTAATAGTAATTATAGTATTTTCTTCTTTACGTATAATGGCATTTCGGCTCATTTTGGGAATGGCCATTATCTGTCAATGTCATGTCAATGTCGCGTTTGCCAGTGTCATTAGTAAAAATAGCAATTTGTAATAGCCTTTTTTTAAATAAAAAAGGCAAAATTGAAATTAAAAATCAAAAGCAGATCTCGAGACTAGTCAGTCAAGTAAAGTCTATAATTTTTCTTAGTTTTCCAAAACAGGTCCGTCAAGTCCTTAGCAGTCAGGTCAAGTCCCTATAGTATTTTTAAATGTACAAAATAATCCTCTTTCTATTTTTATGTTAAGGTCGGCAAGACAGGGTGACGGTCCACTTGATGGTAGGTGGCTACCGTCGCCTATAATACAAAATACAAGCAATACCACAGGTGCTGCAAGACGCGTTGTCCAATGACTGCGAACTTTTGTAGCGTAAATGCACGCGTAAATGTCATAAATTTGAAGATAATTCTGACTGTCTGTTACCTTTTCATGGTTTAACTAAATCTTACTTTACTTACTTACTTACTTTAAATTACTTACTTAATTAAAATAATTTACTTAATTTACTTACTTTAAATCTTGCAAGTAATAAATAGGTACCTATAGATAATAGAGCTGATACAAAAGAAAATTAATATACATAGTGTCTACCTTTCATTAAAAAAAGTAGTACTGTTCCCGAGAGATCATATCAAAATGAAAATCTAACGCCTGGCAAAGCTATAACAGCAATTGTTATAAAGCGACATATTTTTGCTTTTTCAACGAGTATCTTTATGCCCGGTTTCCACCGCGAGCGGAGCGGACCCATTAAAGACTCCGTTGAACTCGCACGACTAAACTGCATTCTTGTGTTTCCACCAACAAATAGGCGAGCGCAAGGAGTCAGCGAGCAAAAAGAGTCGTTCGAGTTAAACGGAGTCAGCTACGCTCGCAGTGGAAGGCGGGCTTTTCCTCTACTCTCCAATCTATATATAAGGTATGCGTTGCTTGTGTTTTGCAGAAACATTATATAAACTAGTGTAGTATACATAGACACACGACCCTAGATATAGAGATGGACTAATATGTGAACTCTGCCAACGGAACGGTTGTAATATCTCTACCTCTTTCTATTTTTATGGTCTGTAGTAATTTTGAGGGACAATGAAAATTCTAGAAAGACAGCTACTGGCCGCACGATCGCTTCGTCTCTCTCTCACTTTCTGCCCGTATTACTTTACAATGTGGTCTTTTGAGAATATTATATTCAGCGGCGGTGGATAGGTAATGCTCAGTCCATCTCTCTGTGTCTATGGTTAACATAACGTGACTTTGCGAGTCTATGCCCACAGATAACTTCATTTGTAATGGTAGATAATACGTGTTTCTGTATGTAGACCGACATTACTAATGTAAGTCTATTTATTGTTTTATAGATTTACCATTATGAATGAGCCTTTGGTCAATAACTATAAGGTCTATTAGATTAGATCCTCTCCTCTGACCAAGCAGGCTCATTCAACTAAATTTTAGACTTTTTAAACCAGACCTCCTGGAAGCGGGACTGAGTCCTAAGCAGGCCTTAAAATTTAACAGCCTGTGACTTTAGGATGAAGACAATAAAAAACATATTTAATCTTTTGTAAACAATTGTTTATTAACATTTTATTTCTCGTTGCATTCACTGCACATATACACATTCGCACATCACTCCGTCATTATCACTGCTATATTAATATGACTTTTATTCTGATAGGATCTATATATGGAATTATTTGTTACAACCTTCCACTGGGACGCTTTCATTTTTCTTTTCAAATCTCAGCCGTGAATATACTAAAAAGTAAGGATTGTACTTTGTCCCCGTGACATAGTTGAATAAAAAATATTATATCATTTCGATACACATGCTAAAAACAGCCTTAAGAAAATAATGGCATTTAAAAGATTCAAAAAGATAAAAAGCTTACCTAAAAGTAAATGGAATGATTATACACCTTTTAGTAAATTCACAAGTCTGGTCTGTCAAATAAATACATTTAATGGCGATATTTTTTTTAAAGAAAATTTTTAAAATAGGATTAATTTCTTCGTCAAATGTAAATTATGTTAAAAATATTTCCAAAAAAATAATAATGTACAGACATGTACCTATTGTTAAAAGATATAAATAAATTTTAAAATCCATTTTTTTTTTATTAGTTTACAAGTTAAAGTCAATGTAAAATAAGTAGGTAAGTCAAAAAGAAAAATGAAAGTTACAAAACTGTGATCAATTAAGTACAAAAAGTTACAATCATTGTAATTTTACAATTATCTTGGTACATTTCAAATAATTTAACTTACACTTCGTCACCTTAAAAAAAAATTAAATTCAAGAACATTATTATTGATCATCAGTCTATTCATAGTTTGATATAATTTTTACAATTTTTTGTCGATTTTTCCTTCACAATAATCTAAATATTCGGTCACAGAGGCAACATAAGGGATAACCACTATTCTTACTGATTAACATATCTACAAGGATTTTTAATAAAATCGTAATTTAATAATAAATTATATCAATTCAATTATCGGAGTCCATGCGCTGCACATTTTTCAAAAAAACATGCAGAGCATCGAGTGCCAATACATTTTTAAAACTGTATAAATAAGTTAAAAAAAAAACAACCTGAACACACCCTATGTTGCCAAAGTGACGTCCATATTGTCACAGTACTCTTAATAAAGTAATGGAGAATTATACTTATTGGCTAAACTTAATAGTTTCTATACACAATGACTTAGGCTTCGACATTTGTTTCTTATAAGTACATTAATTAACCTATGGACTAATTACGTGCGCGATGTCAACAGTTGTGTGTATCGAAAGGTGATTTTTACCGCCTATAAACAAGATAGAGTGTTTAGAGATTGTAAAAATGGCCGATCGATTTGGACGGGAGCGCAACTTGTCAAAAGTAACGCATCCGTCTATATTGGAAGCAAGAAAAAAATCAGTGTCGATTTTTAAGAAAACCTGAACATGATTTTTTTAAACTCATCTATTATTTAAAATCAACATAATCATAGGAACAATTGACAATAATTAGTCAAATCACAAAAATAAACAATCAATATTAAAATGGGGGACGCGCGTTGGCGTCTTTATAAATTAGTCTAACGCACGGTTTGGCTTTCATACTGGTGCGAGTCTAGAGGGACAGCTTCAGAAGTGGTGTGGGATTTTTATAGAGGCAGCACTGATTTACAAATGGGATGCATTCGTACCGTTTCTGAATACCAATATTGAATAAAAATTATCTGTTATGGTTAATTTTTTATTTTTATTTTTTATGTTAAGGTCGACAGACAGGGTGACGGTCCACTTGATGGTAGGTGGCTACCGTCGCCTATAACACAAGCAACGCCATAAGTATTACAAGTGCGCTGCCGACCATAGAAGGATTAAGGGTAAGGGATAAGGAAGGGATGGGGTAATGGGCTCTGGCATCCCTTACTCACACACCGAAACACAACAGCACATAATTGCTGTTATTTCACGGTGGTATTCAATATGTAATATTATTTCAATCATGTTTAAACACGGGCTAATGAACTAAACTTTCTATAAACAATTTCACGTGCCTTTGAAGTGCAGATTTTTTAATGAATATAAACTAATATACTTAGTACAGTTAGAAAAGAGTATCGATGCATCCCTACTATATTTTTGTGATGTTTTGCCGTGACCATAGACATAGAGAATGGAATATCCATATCCACCTGTATGTACAATTTGTACAGGCAGCACAGTGTGAGAGAGATGAAGCCATCGTGCGGCCAGTAGTTGTCTTTACAGGGAAAGATAAGTGTTGGCTGCACGATCGCTTTCTCTCTTTTCAGAGAGTTGTCAATTTTGTGCTCAGTCGATTCTCTATGTCTATGGGCGTGACATATTATGATACTATACATAGACAAAATCAATATTGGATCTATGGCGTGGCGACAGGCAAGGGACCGAGATTGTCGTGTCGCCACCCCCACACCGGTTACCTACAGAGATCTCAGACAGTGGACGAGTCCACTTGCCCCGCGGCAGACGCGGTCCTCGCCAAACCTTACACGATTCAGTCTAAAGGCGAAACATCCGCCGAAATGGGGCGACACAATCCGCCGCCAAATCTATGTACAGAGGCGCGCGGTCGCGTTCAAATAAATACATCCGAGGGCTTACGAACTAGCCGTCTATACAGTCACTTTACACGAGTACCCTATATTTACACGCGGCGCACAGCCTGAATCGCACTAGCGTCCCAAATAAATTAGTCAATGTCCACTTAACACTACACTTGCGTCGCGAACGTCGGCGGCAGGCAGTGGTCGTCCAACACGTACACGCCTCCGCCTTCTAGCGCCCGCTTCACTAGTGACGTATCGCTGTAACAAACAAAAACGCCGTTGCATTACAAGTGTATAGTAGAGTACGCAGTTCTTTAATGATATGATAATCTTAGATATGTGAACGAGTATAGAAAATTTTCACTGCATTGCTATTGCTCCACGTAATCAATGAGACGTTTATTCAATGAAAACGCGCTTAAGGTGTAGGCCCGCCCCTAACAATGACTCATCTCACTCTGTCAGCATCAATCTCATAATTAAATCGTTTTATTTAATTCATAACCTTGTTTTTAACGACTAAAATGGTAGTTAAACTGTACCTTTTATAAAAGTGGGTGAAACGGGACATTATTCTAAAAGAGCAAAATAATGTGTGAGCCTCTTACCTGTTAGCGCAATACGCCGAGTCCGCGGACAACCGCGACAATCTCGGGTGTTGATGGTCTAACGCCGCTAGCAATCGCGCGGCACTATCTGTATTTAAAGTCTTTCTCTTACACTCCTCGGCTGCCGCGTTGTGCGCGTTTTGGCACTCCGCTACAGGGGCGTCGCATTTGCCCCACGTGTTGCGAATGATTCGCCCTCCGCCGCCCGCGTTGGCTGCGTTTTGCGCCCTCGCCTCTGCATCTGCTGCGTTTTGTGCTCTTTTTCTTCTTCTTCTCACACAAAGCACAGCAACGGCGGCGACTAGAACGAACGCTGGCACGGCGACAGAAAACGCGGCTATCAACGCCACGTGTTTTCCTGGCAAGGTGTCGTCATCGGGCGTCTCGTCTCCGACCCTCCGCAAATGCCCTCCGGCCGGTCGCCCCGCGGTCGCTAAGTCTGCGAGCGAAACCGTGCAAGATTTGCCTCCCCATCCCGGAGGACAGTTGCAATGGTACCCGTCCACTCTATCTCTGCAGTTGCCTCCGTTTCGACACGGCGAAGACGCGCACTCATCGACGTCAATACTGCAGTCTTTGCCCGCAAAGCCAGGCCTACATCGGCATTCGTAGTCGTTGTCTAAAACCATACATTCTCCACCGTTAGCGCAGGGTTTCGCGAGGCACAGATCTACGCGAGTTTCGCACCGCGGACCTAGGAACCCTGGTGCACATTGACATCGCTGCCCGTTGACTAAATCGACGCAAGTGCCTCCGTGTTCGCAAACGATTCCAGCGCAGTCGTCAATGTCGATTTCGCATCGGTTGCCTCTGTATCCGCTCTTGCATGAACATCTAAACCCGTCTCCGGCGCGCGTACACGTCGCCCCATTTCGGCAAGGATTGGCAGCACAGGGATCAGCTTCTAAGGCACAATCGTTGCCGGCGTATCCGGCGGAACACACGCACACGTAGCCCGAAGGCCTAGGTTCGCAAGTTCCACCGTTTCGGCAAGGCTGGTCGGCACAAGTCAGTCTTCTAGTTTCACATCTCGCTCCTTCGTAGCCCGCCGGGCAGGCGCAGGCAAGTTCTCCGCCTTCGTCTCTGACACACGCTCCCCCGTTCATACAAGGTCGGACTGCACAAGAGTGTAGAGACTTTTCACAATCAGGACCCGTATATTCTGGGGGACACACGCACGTGTAACTGCCCTGGCCGGTGTTGTGGCAAGTTCCTCCGTTCCTACACGGTCGATGGTTTGTGCAGTAATTCAGATCTTGATTACAGAATAAGCCACCCCAGCCCTCTTCGCAATTGCAATCCCACGGCTTCAAGCAAGTTCCGTGGACGCAGCCAGGATGCCGCTCGCACTGATCGCAGAACTCGCCCACCCAGCCCGAATGACAACTGTAATAAAGAGAAACATTCGTCAGTATGTTTACAACGTGATAACAAGCAACTAAAAAGTTTGTCTTTCATCGCAGGGAACAATGAGGAGAATGAATGATTTACACACGGTGGGAGGCAACGTTGGGCATTTAGCACAAAGGTGTGAAGTGGATACTCACATGCACTCGTCGGGCTTGGTGCAGTGGCCGTGCTCGGAGTCGCAGCCGGGCAGACACCGTGCTGTAACAAAAGAAAAACATTCGTTAGCGCGTCACAAAGACAAAGCACGTATAAAATATACAGCACCGGCTAATGGATTTCTTTAAAAACGTCCATTCGATAGAGCGGATGCGTTTTCAAAGCGAGGGGAAGGGCGCGATTAATCTTCCGAGCGAAAATCGGTGGCAAAGCGATTCCGCGCAGTGAACGAAGGAATCTCCGTGCTGTTTGCAAAGGACACGGCGAATGCAACAAAGAGAGAGGTTCGTTAGCGTCCCGGCCGGGGGCGAGGTCGCGAGCACAAACAATTTATCTCGTCTCACACTCGCAACTATAACAAGAACCCTATAAAGTTTACAATTCACGTTGAATAATCTTTTTATTGAAGTACTTTCGAACGCGTTTCCTCGTTATAAATCGAAATTCTCCTCTTAATTCAATCCGTTCAATTCAATATATATTTATATAAAAGGTTTATAAAGATGAATATTTAACCCTAACGTGATGTATCGCTGGCGTAATATGTGCGCATCGTTAACTGCGTGATTTACGTTCCGTTCAGCGAGCGAACCTTACCCTGTTCTAACCTTACTACGGGAAACTTATTCATTACTATTGAAAGCGAGTATACAAGTTGAGAGCGATGCATTGCTGCGCAAAGGTGTACATTATTCCACGACTATAGCCGGTGCGGTAATGTATGTTGCCATAAAAAAGTGTTTTGTAATAAGAAATGCGCCTGAGTCGTATCGGTCGGGTGCGCATGGGCAAGTTATCGGAGCGAATACAAAGGGGGGCAGATAGCGCGGGGAGACCAACCGTCGCTCGACCGTTAACTATTCCCCCAACTCACTAGAAAAATACTAGACGCCATTTTGCTATTAAGTATTATTCCTGATGCAAATGTAAGCATCGAGTTTATATTGAATGAGGAAGCAATCCGAACGAATCCCTGCGCTATATCACCGAGTGCAATGGATTTGCTAAGCTCAGACGCGGTCGGAGGCTAAATAAAAGAGATTAGCTCGGCGCGTTCCCTAGACAGCAAATAGGTTTAAATCCAGCGAAGCGGACCGAAGCACAAAGCCCCAAACTTGCCCCGGGAGTTGGCAAATCGGCTTACAACCCACTCCCGCAAATTGTGGAAATTACTTCGTCCGCATACACTTCACTGTTATTGTTATGCTTTATATTAAAGTGGCTGTTAAAACATCTCGCTTTCACAAAGACCATTTCACACTTTCGCGTTTTATGGTCGTTACGTTACATTCTCGTATTAACTATTCCCATGACCCTCGGACGTGAAAATTTTGTGTTGTTTATCAACAATTTTATCTCTTATATTATTATTATCAAACATCTTTGAAGGAAAATAAATAGGCGCCACCGTCGGCAAAACAGAGGTAGATCAAAGAGGTTCGAGTGGCGTCCTCATTTGCTATTACACTCCACTTCAGTACACTGGCACTCGTCTTATCTTGCTACTCGAACGGTAGGTAAAACGGGGGCTATAAAAATTACACTTCAAAACCAATATTGGGCTGTAAGTGGCGGTGAGCTGCGGGGAGGATGTTTTTAACCGTCCTCCTGCAGCGCTATTAATTAATTATTATCAATGGGCACGGACCGTATCGATTTCTAATAAAGGTGTAGTTCATAAGTGGCGCACTGCGACCATATAGCCAAGGTCTTCTCAAACTTGTGATTTTAATGTCGAGGCCAGGTAAAACCCCACGAAAGCGACTTTCGCCGGGAATCACACACATGTTCCACGGTTCGGGATCAAATAAATATTTGTCTGTTAAGACATCTGTTTCTATAGGGACGGAAATTAGGAACGCGTGGGATTCGCAATTCAATACACAAGGTAATATTCGTGAGAACTCTACTCTCGCTAACAATTAGGCGAAATTAAGCGGCCGTAAAGGGTTCCTTCGAGTTGTTTACCCTATCATTAAGAAGGAGAGTTCGATGGTAGGAGATAATACGGGCGGGACATGCAAATAAGTTTTCGGGATTGTTAAGCTTTCCCAGAAGATGAGATACCGTTCGGCAGATGTGAGCCAGAGCCAGGTTTCGTGACACGGTCAAGTACAGAGTTTATTTCGATTCGTGTTCGGTTCTTGTTTAAAGGTGTTTTGACCCGGTTCGCGGCAGGTCTGTGTGTGTTTGTGTGTGTGTGTGTGTGTGTGTGTGTGTGTGCCGATCGTACAACGTTGTTTTCATTTCATTATGGCCGCTTCTCTCGCTTTTACATTTTCGTAATCGCCGATACAAACTCAACTGATGGGGTTGGCGAGACTTTTATTGCTGTACATTATGATGGTTTCCTTTTATGCAAAAAGATTGGCTACCTTTCGAGCCGTCAAGGTAAGCCGAAGTTTTAGTAAGTTATTTTCAATCGCCTAGACTTACTACAATTTGTTTATTTTTCCAGAAAATTGTAATTTCGTGGCTATAGCGACGCGTGAAGGTACCAGGGTCGCATGGCTCGCGGGCGGGAAGCCCTGGTGTGCGAGCGAGACAGCGCTCTACATGCCGCGGACTGTCCGTCTCTGTCTGTCGCGTTTTTTGCGGCGCCGGAGTGTGGGAACGCGGCGGCAGGTGGGGCTGCCGAGATTGCGACGCGACATCCGCCCGACCACAATGCATCTCCAGACGCACCGCTTTGTTTTACAAGATGCGACGCGATGTGTTTAACATAATATAGGACTTGTGTGACGTTTGAAACTTATAGACGCATTTTGTCGGTCAATTCTTTTAATTTAATCCATTGATAATTTTAATGAAAAACGATATAATATAATGATTGTGTGGAGACATTGATGCATGCATTAGTTAACGATGCAGCGGCGACCTCTCGCTTTGTTTACAAATGAAATGTATTCATGGTTGTAAACGACAAACAGACCGCACGGAGTGTCGGTCACACGCTAACGATCGATTGGGCCAGTCTTACTCAAATCTAGTGTCGTTCACAATAATGTTTGTGACTTGAATACCTTCCTAATAAAGTAATATTAAAATGCGTAATATTAAATTACTTTTTTATCTTTGAATTAACGTGTCATTTCATAACACAAACATCCAAAAAGAAATGGTTAGCAAATTTGCCCCATGTATGTAAAAAGGTTACAATTACTTTTTAAATTCTGATAAAAAATGCGATTTAAATTTTAACCTTTAAAACATATTATATTATATAGAAGCTACAACAATTAAATACGTAAAAACTATATTAAATTTAATCATTACAACAAGGCCGAGCGATGCCCGCAGGAAATTCAGAAGATTTATGACTCTGAGCTTCCAAGATAATTAGGTACATGTTGAAATAATAATAAAAAAAAGTCATAGTAAGCAGATAGATGTTTATGATATCCTTATTGAGTCATTTAATGATGAAATATTTTATAAACTTAACTTTAGGATTCTCTGATATGTAATAAAATTGCTTGCAACTGTATAAAGCTTGTAATAATAATGCAATAAAAGACGCTTTGATGTATTTCCTTAATTGTTAATTTAATTAGTGTGAGAAATTGAAAATACAGAATTGGTAGAGAAAGCGCAGAAACTAATAATTATAAAGAGAAAATGTTTGTATTTTTGTATGTAATGAATAAACTCAAAAACTACTGGACAGATTTTGAAAATTCTTTCACCTATAGAAAGCTACATTAGATATTGTGTTTATATAGACTCTATACATAATACTGAAACTAAATTGACGATTTTTAGAATTTTTTTTTGTATGTATGTATGTTCCTCCATAACTCTTTTTCATGAAACTTCGTAGGTAAACATTTAGACGTACCTACAGGACACAGGATAGATAGCCTACCTTTTAAATTTAAAATTGCAGCCGTGCGAAGCCGGGAGCTGGTCGCTAGTTTATATATATATATATATATATATATATATATATAAAAGGACAAGTTAACAAAAAGGACATATCAATTAAAATGTTTACGCCGGAGGATGATCTAAAAATTGCTACGACACTAATGAGGAAGTGAGAATTGTGACAGCTATATTTTAATTGCATTGTGAGCCTTAATGGGAATGTGGTTACCAAAAAAAAAACGGTCATGTCAACTATTACGTGAATACGTGTACGTTAGTGAGTAATATTTTCTTTGAACGTATTATTTATATATATATATATATCCAAAGAATTCTAATACACCACTATACATCAAAAAAATATTTGATCCTTTAGCTATCGAATGGTGTAATCAAATTTTGGATGTAAATGATAGATATGTAATTAGGTATAAATTTAAATTTATAATGACGATCATAAGAGTTTCTTGTAGAAGCCTAATTGATAAATAAATATTTTGATTTTGAGATAATATGTAGGCTCTACAGCATTAAACTGTATGCCCTGATTTTTGTTACCATCAGTTTACTGAATTACCTCCTAATTATGGGAATTCACGTGAAAATTGCTTCTATTTTAAATATCTACATATTAACCTTTTTAACCGCTTGGTTTTGTATGAGTTGTAATCTTGTAATATCCTAGCCTAGTATTTGACTAGTAAAAAACAGATATGTTTTTTTAAGAGAAAAAAACGCAATAATTAATAAAAATAATATACAAGTAGTTTCTAATATACAAGTAGTTTCTAATATACAAGTAGAGGAATTTGTCTCTGGCGATATTATGAATACGAAAATAATTGTCGGATAAATCCGACTCGGGCTGATAAGGGATTAAAATAATGGTCAATACGATGCTATGACGCTGCTTAAAGAGCACAATGATCTTTCTTAAGCACAGAAGAGTTGTTTAGTATGTAAGTTTAACAGAGAATCCGGATATTACGTTTGTTTGTAGAGGAATGTCAATTATACCGACTCATTTATAGTTGCATCGTAAACCAAAGGAGCCTGTTGTGTATAAATCACCATTAAATGACTATGAGAAGTCAAAGGAAACGCTAGAAATAGTTGCGAAGCTATCACTATGCCACTCGCTTGTTTACTAATGGAACTAATACTGGACAGATTTAATGTGAGATTATTTTATTTGCACAATTTATTCTTCTTTGAACATTTATAAATTAATTAAAGATAAAATCTAAGTATATCTTTTTTATCTATAAAAATTACATCGATGGTAATGGTACCTATAACATTACCATCGATGGTTATTCGGTACCTGTTTCTGTGATATTAAACTAAATAAAACAGTCTTCTGTACATTAAAAAAAAACAACTTATACACGTTACAGAGGTCGAAAAAATATATTTTTTAGAATTTGTGACTTGGCGTTTCATTTCAATCGGTTTATAAACAAAAAAAAAAATACGCGCTATTCTAGAAACACAAGTGAAGTCGCGAACATGTTTCAGAAATATGCTCAAATATTCCAAAATTTGGATAAAACGTATTAATTTATTTCTTCCCTCCAAAACTTAGAAATTATTAAAAATATTTATTGTGTTAAACTTACGTTTCGAGCAGTAATCTCCCGTCCAACCCGGTTTGCAAATGATTGCTCCAGTAGGCGAGCAGGTGTAATGCCCGAAGGCGTCATCCCGTGGCCTGCAGAGTACCTCGCATCCAGGTCCATAGTAATGAGGGCCGCACGTCACCCGGTATGATAACCTCAAGTGTGGACCGCCAGGACTACTCCATCGCTGTTCCTCTTCTACCCAGGGGCCACCGACGTCAGCTATACTTTGCTTCGTCATGCGGGCTATTAACGTGTCTGGAAATAATAAAGATACAGTAAATTTTTGCAGTGCGAGTCAGTTGACGCTGGGACTAAGTTTCATCCTTAGTATTGGAAGTGTTTCTAATGTTATTAGGAAAATATTAATATTCATGCCAGCCGTATTCGGCACTAAATGAAGTAAAATCTATATTGCATGCTAATTTGAACTCTATTTGAAAAATTATGGTTCAATTCTAATATTAAAGTGTGTTTTTTAACTAGAAATAGAAACTATGTGCATACATTTTTAGAAGCGAGAAGGAAATCTTAATTCTTAACCATAAATTACTAAACGTTTGGACTATTGCTCGAATCTTAATAAAATTGGTGAAGAAAACCATATAAAGTTAACCTTATGAAAGAATTAAGCCAAAGATATTCGTACAGATTAAGAAATAATTAATTAGAGCGATAAACAATTCGTATATTTGTTTATCATCGTGGGAAAGGGTTGCAAGAATTAAATTGACCTGTTAAAACGGTCCGTTTGACGCCCGCATTCAACCGTGAGATTTCATTGTTCCCAAGCGTGATTCAGTGTTTTGATTCGTTGGCGCCCGACGTCGTATGATTGATTAATAGTTGGATCTCATCAACGTATGCTGGTTAGCGAACTAGACCAGTAGCCGTGTAAGCTAAGGAAAAAGTCACCGAACCTGTCGCCGCGAGCTTATCACCATGACATAACCGGACAAAAAGTCCCCACATCAACATCCCCGGGACGATTACAGAAAAAAAAACCGCGTCTCCATTCATCAATGCAATGTAAGTGGTGAGTCGGAGGCATGCTGAGAAACCTCAGTCTCGACCAGTTCCTACCTTTATTTATTTCTCGTCGTGTATACTCACTTTTTAGTCTTGTTGCAAACGGCCGATGGTACATTCCTAAGCCGGTAATCCCGACAGCAGATAAAATTAAACCAGACGCGAAACAAAATTAAAAGGTATATAAAAACGATCGAACCCGACTAATTTCGTGGTGTATGGTATTGGATACGGAGTATGGTTCTTTGTTTTGTTGCGTGGGGTGTCAGCGTTAAAGGGTTTTCGAGTAATGAGAGGAGTTGGCAGGTTTAATCTCAGATCTTATGCTCTCTCGGTTCGGTAAATTCTTTTGTTCGAATAATAGTTGGGATGATAGGTCGATGTAGTGCCGTGGCACGGTTCAGACCGCAATCGCGGCACCGTATGCCGGAATACGAGGCATACTGCACACGATTTACCGATCCGGGTGTACGCTTCGACCGATCGTATCTGTCCAATAAATCTAAAAGATAAAACGCATAGCATACGCACTCTATACACCGGTTGCCTACCTAACCGAAATACAATCACTCGATAATAAATATCAATTTACTGAGCCGAGATCGATGCGAGTCGACAGTGAAATATGTAAGTTAATACATATGAGATTTTTTATATTTTTTTATAGGTCGACAAGCAAGTAGAATACAGTCGCCTATTAACACAAGCGAAGACATAAATGCAAGTGCGCTATCGTTATTAGGATATAGGATAATAAATTATGACGGGGAAAGGAAATGGGCTTTCAATCACTGAAACTAACACCATACATGCTGTTTTCACAATAGTCTACTGTGAGAGGTTAGTTTAGGAAGTAGCTACATTTATTTACGTGTTACATGGCTTCGGGAAACAGATACGTACGCACCATGTTTTTTTTTCTATGGACAAAAGCTAAAAAAAAGTATGTATTCCCTTTCTTGCCAGACATTGATGCCCCAATTTATGAGAAACCAAGCCCTGACACTTTTTAAAAAATAAAAATATGATTTAATTACACTTCAATAGATTTGAGTTGGAAAAAAACGTGTGCCGATGATAGAAAGCATCAAATGTTTATAATTTTACTAGATGAAATGTAGTAGTTTTGGTGAAAGTGTAGCAAAGTGTCCATCCATACAAACTTTCGCATTTATAATATTAGTTAGCAATTTTATATATAGAGGCTTTCAGTCATTGTATTGAAAATTATGCAGACAATTCGTTGTGCAGTTATTAAAACGAAGCGTAGAGTTGGGAAGGAATTAGAAAATGATGTGTGGGAAAATGGGAACCGAGTGCGAGAGCGAGCCGGTGCAATTTAACTCGAATGTGCTCTCGAGAATTATGGCCACCGTGTACTTGGCAACTTGGTTGAATGTGCTGCTAGGGTTGCCATTAGTAAAACTAAAAACTAGACGATTGTTTGTATTTAAAATGTTAACTATTTTCTCATACAAATATAATGTATGTATAAATTGGTTTCTAATAGTTTCTTGGATATGTATTTACGAAGCCTAACTAAGTTAGTTATATAAAAGACAGTTATCATCTCCACTAGTGTCAACCCTAATCGAGTTAGTGAGCAATTTTCTGGAAAATTGCGGGCGCTATACGTTTTCGTTTTCTATCTTGAGCGTATTATTGAAATCGTCGAAACGTTACCACACCGTTAACTCGTACGAAACAACCGCATAAATTACACCCCATCATTCTAATTTGAAGTAACGATATTAAATGAAGGTGTACCCTACTATCGCGACTATTAATGTAATACCAATTCGAAAATAAATAACACATTTTAAAGAAGGATACGGGGCTGCAAGTTAAGGTACGTGCCGCGCCGCGCTGCCTCGTCAGATAACGTGTAATTATGGACCGAGAGGTCACTGCAAATAAAACAAGAATAAATCCAGCAAATGTCGATAAACAAAAAAGAAATGAAAGCGAAATAACCGATAATTTGTGTTGGCTGCACTATCGGAGGCGGACGCGGTCGATTTGGGATGTTTCGAACGCGATTTTAGGGGGAAATGTTTTCGGAGACCATCACGCGATGCTTCCATGCTTCCGCGCTGATCGATCGATCGAAAACCGGATGCGTCTCTCATCCGTTACTTGCGGCGACGATTAAACTTCGCTATAGAGTTCTAAACTGGATCTTCGATGGTCTAATTAGAGGCGGTGGGCGTCTGTGTTTAACGAAATCGAAATCGCGGTGACGCCGAGTCTGCCGGTTCGACGACCGTCTTTCGCAGCTGAGGCCCGCATCGTTAAGCCGATGTCTCGATTACAACTCGTCTCGATTAAGGCACCTGCTCGACCACGCGCTGACCCGCCTGCTGCCTTGTGAGAAATAGCGTCCCATCAAATGTTTCTGTACACAACGCCTCTATATTTATTTATAAAACTCTTTCAAGTTTCGAGTGGCACCCATCGACGACGCCGCGTCTTGTGCTGTATAAATATTTCAATTCAGAGTCGAGTGTTTCAAACATTTAAGGAGCTGCTTGATAATCTTAATTGTTTATTTGTATATCTTTTGTTGTTATTACCATTTATTCACTGTTTAATACATCAGGAAATTCAATGATTCAAATGACTTCTGAATGACAACCATAAGTTGTCCACAATTCAAAAGTAACGCTAAAATAGCCAGCACTATCATCTTTTATCAGCTAAAGCATCTGAAGATGATGTATCCAGGCTATAGAGTAAAGAATTGTATGAGAAAAATGGTGATGTTGGCTCTTAAAAAAACGATTTTAGCTCTCCATTGTTTGAAAAGAATATAACCAATTTGGTTCAAAACGAGTTTATCATTTCGAAATGTCGACATTAGCTTGAACCTAATTAACTGCGAGCAATGATGAAGAGAATTAGAGATCTCCTGGGAACTGCACGCGACTAAAGCTAGACCGTAATGAATTAACTAATAAATGCCGACGGATAACGAGATAAGCAAACGTCACAACATAACTGTATCGATAATCGCATCTCGAAAGTTTAATGTCAGGCGTGGATCGGTAGCGCGCCCGCGGGCGTCATGGTCGCGCCGACTCCCACCAAATAATTGACTAAAAAATCTCATCGCTACTTTTCACACGCCCTTCTATTTCTATTCTATTTTAGTCAGTTAGCTCAGTAACCGTACACAGGACATCGGAGCGTGCCCACCTATTCTCCAAGAGCATGTGCTCAGCATCTGTCGTCGTAGCATCCTGAACAACGCCGTGTTACATCATAAATTCAACCTTCCGGGGCGACTTCCTTGATTTTTTTTCTCCCGACGAAAGATGTAGTGTAAACTAAAAATCGACTGCCCTCACGAGGTATATGTTTTTTAGCATCGGGTAAACAATACCTCGGCCCGTTAGCATACACCAGGTGCGTCGGGCGATACACAAAAGATTTCGGTGAAGGAGCCGAGCTAGCGATAGCGACAACATCAGAATTGCCAGCCATTGTCACAGCATTATTTGTTCAGCACAAGAATCCCATTATGCGTTTACATGAGCCAGCACAATTCTCAATACAATCGAGTCTTGCCTATGATATATTGGATTCTCTATCTATTCTTCGCATGAAAACTAATCGACGCAATGCCACGGCGACGGTTGCAGCTCGGGAGTGCATAAAAGTAATGGCAGCTGTTCATACATCTCTAGTATTAGATGAAAAAACCGAACGTGATTTAATTAAAGCATTAGCCGAGTCGATAGTGAGTGAACATAACGTGCGTGTAACCTGTTATTATAGTTGATTAGATTTCTGTTGGTAACATTTCTCGGTAGTGGTGCGGCGCCGCCCATCGCTCCTGAGGCCGTATTAAAAATACCCCGCACTCTTTAAGCTATCGTCTTCGGAGGCTAATGATTTTCGGTAAACCGGACGGTAGACACACCTCGGCCGTATCTCGAGAGATCTGTTTAAAGTAAATCACCGCTTTTTGTTGTTATTCGGTCAGGAGTAGTAATTAAGTCGGTCAGAGTGCAGCGGGACCGAAATCTAATTAAGAAATAGGCGGCGCTAGAGCTGGTTAGTTTTCGCGTCCGTTGCATTTAATTAGGAACGCCTTTTTTAGTGGCTATAAATTGTTTCAATCGATTCCTTTTCAATACAAACTAATAACTGCACTAATATTGTAGAAAAGTACTTAAAACTTGTTTGTTTATTTCTTAACATTACATATCAAACTATTTATTCGTTTAATTATTTCGTTTATTGTAGTAGGTTTATAAGATGTAACGTTTATAAAAGGTTTATAAAATGGCACAGCAGTCAGGGCTGTAATTTATTCAATAAATAGGTTTCTAAGAAGCAAATATATTAGCTAATAATATGATTACGATCCTTAGAAGAAATCGCGAAAGAAACTCTCCATAACATCTTCAGAGACTGACTTAAGAATCATAAGACTTGGCAAAGACTTCTTCGGTGTTTAATTTTGCAAATTTTTGTCATGGTAAAGCCGCAAATAGAAGCTAGTTTAGCGCGTGTATGTATCGATATCGATAGATGTAATTCTTGTTGTGAAGAGTAGATATCGAGGCGCACAGCGAATTATCATGATGATGTATTTACAGGCCGGAGCGGTTACAATTCATTCCGAATCGTATTTTCGGTCACGCCATGTCGCATGTACAGCAAGTCGATTCTTTATTGGGCGTTTAGACTCGGCATTATATTTTCGAAATGAGCCGAACTTATTGATCCGATCGTTATTCCAATTGTAACGATATTAATCTACAATTTATTTATGCACATGGCATTTCTAAATTTATGTTCAAAAAAAATATTTTTTTAATAGACGAGAGCGTATAAAGACACGCGATTTTATAACATATCTAACATGTGCAGTCCTACAATATTATACCTAAATTGATGGTAGGCGACGGTAACCACCTACCATCAAGTGGACCGTCAGCCTGCCTGTTCACCTTAACATAAAAAAGGGCAGTCACGGATATGTGTCGAAGCCTTTAGGTAGTTCAGCAATGTGTACTAGAGTAGAATGAGGTAACCGTACGAAATAATTCGCGCCGTGTTTTTCTCTGTGCCGGCATGCGTTCATAGCGCGACAAGTGGCGGTCAACGGCCACCAGAATACATTAGAACATTTCTACTAAATTTTCGTCCTACAGAAGGCTGAGTTTATTAGAATATTGTGTGCATTGCGGACGCAAATCACGCGCGACGCCGCGTGCCCTGAACGCCAAGCGTCCGCGCCATGGGAACATTTTTGTCTTACACGATATGATAATATGAGCATTCAAATATACATACTGTCCGTTAAATGCACGATAAACACCCAGAATTACAGTGAAACTTGAATGTGAGCAAGTCGTGACCGACGTGATATGAATTTTACAAACTAAAATGACCATTTTCATAAAGCATCTACACTTATTAGAACCAATTCGAGAGCTGTACCATTTACTTTCCAACTAAAATTGGGATCTATATAGAAACAGGTAAAGATTTTTTCTCCTTTTCTTATTGACTAGCTAATCTAACTATTGACTGGCATTAGTGTTATCAATTGAAAAAAATAATGATGCCGTTTTCCCCACATTTGAAGTTATTATGACTATTATGGCCGAATTTCTACTAATTTGCGAACCTAGTATTTAGTTCCGGATTTGGTTATTGTGGGCTAACAAATAAAAATGTTTCTCACTATGGGATTGAGCAAAAAAAAGCATATAATTATGTCCAGCAGTGATATGACTATGATAATTACATCTATTTAAGCTATTCTTATAAAGTAAATGGTGTTTTCTACAATTTTTTAAATATGAAGATTGTATATTAGGGATTTAAGGATACTCACCGTCTGATCTCGACGTTTCGTTAGAGTCGTGCCATGCTTCCACAATAAGCGAGAAAGTGCCCTGGAAAAACAGAAAACTCACGTTAAAAATATATACAATTTTCATACACGTTAAAAATGTGAATAACATTAAAAAAAAATCTCTTAAAGTTTAGGTGAAATTTCTTCTTTATCATCTCTTAGTTCTCTCCTACTTCACTTAACTCAGTTCAATTATGTTTCATGTCGTACTTAGTTATGAACTTGATAACTTACAAGTTACAAACTTAAGTACTCTCTTACAAAAGGGAAAAGAAATCTTTCAAGCTTGCAAGCTTTACAAGTGTTACTAAAAACCTGCAATAGATGTCGCTAAACAAATTATTTCATTATTTGTGAATTCATAAAAAAAATAAGTATTTCCTTGTTGACTTGTTTGTTGAATAAATATACGGTACATTTTTCTATGTATATTTTTTAAACAATCTAGACACGAATGGAAATAAACTTATTACATATTTGTAATTATTACTTATATATTTAATTAATTAACATGAGCAATTTAATTAAAGAAAAAAATATTGGTTAGAAAATATTAAAAGCATCTGAATTTAAGATTATATTAATTTTGAATTTGGACAGACTAACAATGTAATATAGTTTAAAAAAATACACACTAGCTTAGTAGAATAGCCTTATAAACGCTTTGGTATGCTGTGTGGATATGTGTAAATTACCTTCATGATAGACAGGTGAACTGCAAAGCAGATGGCTGCAAAATTGTTTTCATACGATCTAAAAATAATACGAATGCAAGGCAATGTATGTATTACAAGCGCATACAATTTAACGCGCCCAATATGGACCGAGGCGTAATGGTTCCGTGAGCTTATTGAAAAAAAAAATGGGCACGGTGCGTATCTGATAGTGAGCTATTGACATTTGTCGATATTTACTTAAGGAGGCGAATCGGCAGCCGACAAATTGATTAGTGTTGTGATAACGAAACGTCTGACTGCTTGGAAGGCGCCTGCGACTGCGATGTACATTATCAAACGAATAACTACATATATGTAAGTTATATTGCATTCATAATGTGTTGGGCGCATGCGAAAATACACCGGCTTTGTTGTGTTTTATGAAATTTCTCAGAGGAACCGGTTGTCGTGTATTATAAATATAAAATATGGCACAGTCCGAACGAGACTTGCATCTCCACAAAACGCTGCAATGTAATGTACAATGCTTGTTGTTAATAAATTAATTTTTAATACACGTTTAACAAATCTCCTACTAATATGATTTGATGATTTGCTTCCAGGTGAAAAAGTTAGACTTTTATATATTAAAGAATTACATTAAAATCAGTTATTTAGCTTATAAAAGAACAGCGATATTGTTGTAAGATTGACATAGAAATCATTGTTGTAAGACGTCACCATCAGATAAAAGTCAATCTATAAATATATTAACTTGTATTGAAACGAGCAATAAGTCTTTAGCCCATTAGTACTTATCAATGGAGTGTAAAATCTTAAAGGGATGAGCACTAAGTCATAAGTCGGCAGCCATGAATGACTAATTACAATAAGTGCTGTCACGGGTGAGCGGACTTGCAGCTGCGCCCAACGGATATGAAGGGTCACCCACTAATTCCATCATTTGATAACCACCTCTTAAGGAGTGATTCAGTTTTTCCTGACAGATGTCACCAATTAAGACATTAATAAAAACATTTGCATAATCAAGCCAGCCACAATGAGCTATTTGCATAGCGTTCACATTGACGATTGTGATCGGATGAAAATCAATACGAGAAATCTTATAGTTCCCAACGCGAGAAAAACTATTTTCTACTAGTTTTCCAAACGCGCTCTACATAATACATAAATATATAGGTATATATAGTTAGTGTAAAGTTTTGACGAATCTATAACTAAGTAACATTACGACAATACAAGCGGACGTGTTTATCGTACATTTTTGAATACTAAACAGTCCGATTAAATCGCTTCACTGAACAAATTTGATCCTTAAATTCACGTATATAAGCTGTTTTACTTTAAACCGTATTTAGATAAAAAAAGAACTCGTTTTTCCTTATGTCTCGAATCGTGGGCAGATCAAATATGGTAAGTCGTAGTAGACGATGTATTGATTTGTTAATCGGGTATGGAGAGCGCATTTCGGTCAGCTGTGGCCGGTCGTAAGTATATGCTGGTTCCCACGACAGTGACTCCGAGTCCGGCCATAAAAAGCAGTCGACGTATACGTACGTGGTTGCATTCAGGTAGCTTTTACGCGTCGAGTTGATACCGTAACACTTTGCACATTCGATAGATAGACTACGTAAGAAATGAGGTACTAAATGAATTACGAAATATAGGGATTTTCATCATTATTATAAAACAAATTTGCTGTCTTTCTCCGTTTGTTTCTCCACTAACTTTTTCTAAACCATCAAATAGATTTTGATAATGATTTTCACTTGTGGAAAGAGCGATAAACGAGGGTATTACATGTGTTTAATCAGTGCGAAGTCGGGGGCGGGTCACTAGTCAGTAAGTCTTGTTGGTAATATTAACAAAAATGGTAATGTTACCTTAAAACTCAGCCTTAAAAATAGATTTATACTGATTCATTGAAGAGTCTTAATTTCACACCAAAATTTAGCTAAATTCACTAATATCTTCGTTTCACTAATTACATATTAGTTGTTGATGTGATAATTTCATAGGGATGTCGAAATTTGTTATAATTTATGAGGCACTACATTCTGTTTTATATTATACTTATTACCGTTTTGAAAGAAGCAATGGACTGAATACTCGTACGATGAGCCGAACTCAATGTTGGGGAATTATTTGATAATCGTTTTATGAGGGTGCCTAAAGAGGCACTTCCATATCAGTGCTCGTTCCTTATTTCGTTGTTAATTAAAAAAGCCAAAGATACGTGGGAACCGTCATAGTTTTGTATTTTGTTTTCTTTTCACGTGTTTAAATGGTTTTACTTCGCAGACAAAGAGAGTGGTAACATCTTGAGGACACGTGTTGGGGTCAGTATTGTTCGCATTGGAATTTTGGAAAACCGAAATAAAAATGTATGCATTTATTGTGTGTTATTTAAAAAGATTTTTTTTTTGCTTTAAGTAGTTTCTTTTTGCTATTTTCTGGACAATATAGTCACGGTTTTGAAGAAAGAAAGTAGAAGTATGAATTATGTAACAAGGAGTTAGCGTACCACTGGTCAGTTTCCTTACTAGTCAATTTAACTAATAAACCAATTTACTCATAAGACAGTTTCGGTAGAACCCTATTTTTTACAATACTCTTTAATATTTCGATTATACAGAAGCAAAAACTTAATTAGTTTAATTAAATTTAGGATAACACTTCACTGAAGCTAATAACTCAGTTTGAGTGACCCAGTAAAAGACTTAAGTCAAAATTTATAGAAGTCGAAGAAAAAAAATATTGTGATATTTTACAAAACCTTACTTTACTTTAATTTAGTAATTAACATCACTTTAATTTAATTGAAATATCAAAGAATGTTCAATTCAAATGGAGGGCAAATTACAGGCTCAGCCAAATTTATAAAGTTATCGATAAAAGTATAGGAATCCAAACTTTATACTGCTTAGAGACTGCATTTCTATTACCAAGTTATTAGGTACCTACTGAAATTAAAAAATAAAAATAAAAGATACAACACAGTTCACTTTCGAGTTTCGACACGAGAAAATATTTGGAACACAAACACCACCGAGGAGAGTTGAAGAGTCGTGATTTCATATTTCACACTTTGTTAGTGTGGTAACGTAGCGGCGACAGGTTTTTTTTTCACTTACA
The DNA here is from genome assembly GCA_918317495.1 of Synanthedon vespiformis. Taxonomy (NCBI): domain Eukaryota; kingdom Metazoa; phylum Arthropoda; class Insecta; order Lepidoptera; family Sesiidae; genus Synanthedon; species Synanthedon vespiformis. The sequence goes on from OU906964.1 coordinate 5,586,311, forward strand.
CACAGGGACAATTGCTTTTACAGGTGAACAACACTTGATCAATTCTATTGCGAAGACGCAAGGTTTAATTTAAGATGGAAACTGTTGCCGCCGCTATACAAAATTCACGTTCGGAGACGCGCACACTCCACCTCGAACATACGTCAAATTAAAAGATATGCAAATTTTCAACGTCTGACTGATAATGAGAAACGAATAGCGCTTTTCATTTTAAAACATTTCGAGAGCGTTTAATTCCGATTATTAATGGTTTTAATTAAAATTTATCTCCTTCTATTTTGGTGTCGACCATTGAACTTATAATTAACGTGAATTTTAACACATATATTTGCATGGAGTTTCACAAAATCACACACTCTAGCCACAACTTTTGATTAATTATCCGTTGCCGGTGATGATTTTTTTAAATATACTAAATCCTACAATAATTGTAATACAAAAGTGCCACTAATCGGTATTAAGTTTTTCATATTACATAGTAATTGTTGTTATTATTACCGTGTGAATGAAGGATTTCCTGTACGAAACGTTTTACCATAAAAAAATAACCAGGTCGCAGGTTTATTGGCGACAGTTCATGTGCATTCAGTTAGAATGCTAAGCAGTTTCGTGTTAACTCGAGTTAGTGTGACGAACGTTTGCTGTGTCCACGACAAACCGGCCGAATATTGTGCACACAATTGTAAACCTAAGCTCGTTTGCTCACAGACTACTCTTCAACTTGGCCGGTTAGACCTCGTTAGTGTGAGCTGTAGCAACAAAAGCACGTCTGCGCAAACGCGTGTATTTAGACAAAAGTGAGACGTTCCCAAAGCAGAAATGTAAGACTTGTTAAATGTAAATTATTGTTACCGATTGTCTTTCACGATAAATATATTTTGAATATTTTGGAATTTGACTTTGGTTTATTCTCATTGGCTGGTGTCAATGGTGGCATTAATTTGGGTACTATTATTTTCCCTTTGACCACCAATAGTAGACGCTAGGACTGAATATTTTCTATCAGCAATGCTTCAATATTCAACAGTTCAAATGCTCGGTAGCTCAGGATTTAGAACCCGTAGTTTTGGTATGACCTTTTAGAATCATTTATAAAGAAATAAAAGATAGTCAAATATAATATAAGCGGTTGTGATATAAATAACCTTGTATAGATAGTAACATTAAATTTTCATGAGACACATTAGTTATTCATATAATCCAACAAGATTTTGAAGCTGTCATTAAAATAATTCACACCCCAATGAAAACAGAATTCATTCCGAGAACAATTACTGTGCCATTATGTTTTATTTTTCTTAAAAGCTTTTCACGGATGTTATAAAGCCAACAACCGCTCAATTCAACTTCATTTAATTAAAAACTCATTTTTGATAAGGTTCACAGCGAGAGCGTGGTAAAAACGAAAGGATATATGCAATAAATTAAACCTGTTAAACATTTTCACACGCGGATCATAAAAAGTTTCCATTAAATCGACAATAATAAAGCACTTCGTACACACAGTTATACCAACAGAGCGAGCAAGTAAGCAAACATTCAAAACTTAACTCTTGTTTAGACCTCAATTATGAAAGAATTAATTACCGTTCCCGCTTTACTTGGAAACATTAAAAGACTTAAAAACGTCGTAACTTACACCGAAATGTTATATTTTGTTAGGATTATATTATACGAAACGCAGCTAGGAAACATTAAAACAGACGTAACCACTTTTTTACCATTAACGACCGGTCCGACCCGGTACGAGACTTGAAATAAGTCAGACATTAACAATTTATTGCCCTCAATTACAATCATCGCGAAAAAAGCGACTTCACCGGCGGAATTCGGGACTTTTAAATCGGGGCCCAAAGTGAAAAACGAGAAGGCCTGCCTTTAATTTCACAAGGAATCAACGGCATCCGCCCAGAGACTGGCTGGACGCAACCCACAGTCACCACCGCACAGGAATTCCAAACACGAAAATGTTGGCCATAAACAAGACAACGATTTGAATGAATTATAAAGGAATTAACAAAATAAAAGCAGTTAACAAATTTTGTGAGACGTCCGCGCCGACCTCCGCCATACGATAGATGGACCGATAAGCCATGAGAAGGGTACGGGCAACGAAATACAAACCGCGTTAAACACAATCCGAATGATCGGTTAATTCGAACATCGAGGATGACGTGAACCCCAGCATCAATTTAACAAGTCGCGACATGATCATGTTTGGCTGATTTTTTCCACATCCACTTTGCATATGGCAGCAGTAAAACTGGACGGCCGTGGAAGCCGATGAGTAAGATAGAAAAGTGACGCGTTCATATTCTAATCACGGCTGTCAGAATGGAAATAAACTAGAAATGTTTCGCAAATAGTACGATTGATTGAATAGTAGAATTAGCAAATCTTGCCGCATCTATACAATTGTTCCAAGAATTCTCCCAGAGCTGAATCCTCAATAGAAGATTAGATGAACCATATGTTGCGTACATTACCTGATGCATGTGAAATATTAGGTCCAACTAATTTACAAATCGCTGGCGGTGGTTCTCAGGTTCTCAGCCTGTGATCGGCCTTTGACATGTTCATAAATTCGTTGCAGCAGAGAGGTAAGCGTACGAATAAATGCCGCACCTCCCATACTAAATAATGGCGACGATTTATTTGCGCGGTTGCGGATACGAGCGTGTATGAGACGCGATTCACGGTTCCTAGAAGCTGAGCGCGTGTGATGAATAAAGGCTGGAATGGTTGGAATTTCACCATTGCAGATTTGAGGGATCGTCGCGCCCTCGTCGGACGTGAGAACGCACTCAACTACTGGCCAGAAAGAATCTAAACTAATAAAAATGGAACGCAGACGTCCGCCTAAAACGGAGACCGATTTAATTTTGGAACGCGACGAGGACTCACCGAACTACTTTGACTGTTGATTGACATAACTCAATTAAATCCCTCACGGATATCGGTAACCGTTTTGGCTCTTTTCTTCGCTACGTGTTAAATCTGTGACATTATCAGATACATATTAAGATTAGAGGGAAATTGATCCGCGATTAGTCTTAATTAGAAAAGGCAAATTGTACATTTTAGTTTACCATAAAAAATATCGGAGTCTTTGAACAATTTTATTAGCGTTCGTAAATGTTTTGAGAGGCGCAGTTAAAATGTCATGTCTGACCGTAAACGAGCGTCCGTTTGAAAAAGGAGTGTTTTCTTTAGCTCTCGCCTCGAGACGTCGTAATAACAAGACCGGTAAACTTTATTGTCTATTCACTCCTCTGATGAGCTTATTTTCTTTATCTCCTTGTCTATGACTAATCATTATTTACGATGTCGGGTTTTTAAATTTTGAACACAATGTTATTTTAGCACCAATTTGAAGTGCCTTTGATATAATTGCTTCTGCGAGGTTGACGCGCGAATACTATTCTACTGTAACGACCTAAATCAACATTAAAGTGGATATAGTAGAAAAGTCAGTGTCGTTAATTGATAGGTTGCTGAATACCTGTGAAGTGGCATCGAACAATGCAACCCGCGTGCAATAATTATACACGCTCCGATTGTTTAAATTTGAAACTTATGAAATCGCGTTTCAACTTGGTTTGCAATGGCAAATGACCGGCATATGAGCGTAAGTCAAACCACTCTTACGGGGAATTTCATTTCGCGATGCTTTTTTGTTCCAATTTAATTGCTCGTCGGAAAGCAGAGAGATATAAAGACGGTGTCGGTGGTACAAGAGCGAGTGAGGCATTCCATAGCTACGAACTTTTATTAAAAGAAGCGGATGCGGGGGTAAGTATTTTAAGAGGTTCCCGGCGCGAGCGGATTGAGATAAAGGAAATTACTAAGAGCTCTCCTATAAAAAAACTCCGTAAACGGAAGTTGGTAGGCTATAGTTCGTAAAACGTCCGACGAATATACATCGAGACTATCGAGTTACTGTGTGAAATGAAGTAATAAGTCGATGATCCGTGTGAAGGCCCATCGCTTTCCGTTTTTCGTGAATATTGAATCTTATATAACGAGCGGATCGCCCGGTGAATAACAATGCCGTGTAATCGATTACAATTCGAACATAATTATTCGATTTGTGGTTCGTGTGTCGTGTTATTCGTGGAGGTGTGATGTTGTTCTTTAATGCTACGTGAAATGTGTTGTTAATTACTTTCTAATGGAGAAGTTGTCGGGGAGCAAGAAGTGGCTGCGTTCACACGGGCGACAATGACGTACAGTATCCGAGTCGTCTCCGCATCGGTACCGTATCAGTGATATCACAGACACGTTAACTTCCAAGAAACGTATCGGATTAGGGAGGCCGCACATTGGCTACAAGTGCGAGCAATTGAGTTGCTTTGACAGATTTTGTACTGAGGCCGCACATCAGCTACTATCGCGCAGGCAACGCGGTTCGTCTAGAATCTAGACTCTAGATTCAGGTTCCATATTGATGCTTACGACAACTTTGTAACTGCACAGACGCTTGAGAGATCGTTTATGTCACTTCAGCAATTGATTTTATTAGGGAAATCAAGCATTGTTTATGTGTATCCATGAGAAGCAGACGACGAAAAAGGTGTGCGATAGTTGTGATGGAGAAATTAAATTAGCACTTTTGGAGAAAGTTCAAATTATTTTGAACGTGATGGGACAATGTGTGCTCGGATAAGCGACAGTAAGTAGCCAATGTGTGGCCTCCCTTAGTTCCCTCAACTCGCAACAATCCAAGGAGATTCAACTTTCATTTAAATGTAAAATTACTCGCACATATTTAGAGCGTGAAACAATTTTACGAAACATGCAAAATAAGTAACAATCTCTTGAATTAGTTACGCCGTTGCTTAGTCTACTTGTGGTCGCTTGAGACGCTGTAAAAAGACGTGTGTTTCTTTCAACGACACAAATGCATTAATCGGACTTAACTCTCTTTTTTTCGGTCGGACGCAATTAAAATATAAAGTGGTACATTTTGAGTTATCCCACGTTATGAATATGTGAGCGTGAAAAAAAGCAAATGTCCGATTGTGAGCATTTTTCTCTGCGAGTACCCCCCGCGTGGTTTTGAACTCTTCGCGCTCCGTTGACAGCGGAATAGACACATAAAAATGTACACAAAATATGAACATAACTAGCTGTTTTGATTTAATTATGCTTTAATTAAGTTGATACTTGCCAGCTCTCGTCTCTCACGGTAGCAAATAAAATTACCTACAACATTTTGATGAGGGGAAAATAGCTCAAATGCCAATGGTCTGTTATGTTTTTATTTGAATTTGTACGATCTCATTTGGCGTTGATTTTTCATAGTTTCCGTGCCAAATTGGCGTTTTCGTTATATTGTGCTGTTGGCCTAGACTAGACAGAGCACTTAAAACAGTTAAACTTCATCATATAATAATGTGTTGCGTAAACACTAAATAGAAACAAAAAAAAAAACAAATGTGTTTTTTAATTGTCTTATAAATTAAACTTTAATGTATAGTGAAAATTTTATTAGGTCTGTTGTACTGTTACTGGCATTTCCTTACTGAATATACTGGCATTTGCCTAAGGGTGGAAGTCCATAACTCTACTGTGGATATGCAATAATAAGTCTTCATACAATAATGTCCTATAATTTTTTATTGCTACCTTTGACTATTTATTGCAATTTTAGGTGCAACTGCATCCATATTTATTTTACTATTAGGTATTCTGGACTGAAGACCTCGAAATATAAAACACAGTACATGTTTTAAATAAAAGACAATACATATTTGAAATAGCTTCTATCTATACACAAAATAATCGAGCTTAGCCGACCTTCATTAAGCCTTGTGAGAAAGTGACTCGGCGAAAAAGCCACTACATTCCGAAACCTAATATCAATAATCTATTTTTTTTTGTATTTTCTTTACACTAAGTATGTGTTGTTGCTAATGAGATGGAAATAATCTAATTATCGTTCGCTTTGTTGTTTCCGTTTATCTATTTGGTTATTGTTTGTAAATTTTTACGGTTTTTTTTTATTGTACCTGCACAAATAACAAATGAAAAAAAAAAAGAATGGTTACTTTAAAATTAAATTTTCACCCAACGTAATAAGGTCCCAATTTTAATCACGAGCCTCCCCAAAACATCTTACAACGTCATCCCATATTGTTAAGATAAGCGTAGCGCCTATAATTAAGTAACAAAAGATATTAAGTTTGTCCAGTTTTTGTTGCTTCCAATGTTAGACGGACAATTGATCAAGATAACGCTTCATACAAAGTACCATAGATCCGTAGATGAGTAACAAACGCAATACGGATCTACAGTTTACACGTAAAAAAGTATAAGTTCATGGTCGTCACGTTATGATATAACTATATATTGGGAGTCGAATAGCACATCGCTAAGGCTAAGGAAGCACACACTTTGACATTTGCGCTCTCTCTACTCTCCGGCAGGTGTGTTCATATTCTTAATAAGTATCTAATTGCATAAGCGATGTAACGGTACCATCCATTTATCAAGCGCACACAAGACCCTATAAAAATATTCTAGACTTTGAGACCGATACAATAAAATAGAACAAAAAAAGTGGTTACTGCTCTGTCTGCAAGGACTGGATCGATAATATAACTGGTATACTGTATATACTCATTGGAAATTTAAAATTTAACTTTAAATCTCCCGGTTTATTCGCATTTAAGACAGCCTAAAAGTGTTTACGAGACTACTTTAGTTAAATGACATCACATCCGTAGATCAAAACAATTCTAACACAAAAATCTCGACTTTTGGGATCATCAATATTTTCAGGCATGATCTCAAAACAAAGATTCTCGTATTATCTGACTTACCTAAAATAGTACTTCAAAAATTCAAGCCTACGAAAAATGGGGTTTGAACCTAAAAGCAAGCGAAGCCGCTGAGCACAATGAGTTTATAAAATTTTCAACAAGTATGTACAGCAAGATGTAGTCACGTAACAATTAGCTCGCGAGTACGTGCGAAGACTTGCTCATAATCCAGTCCTCACCTTTGTCACATCCGGACTAAAAGTAACGGGTCTCGGGCGCATTACAATATAAAACTTGTGATTTAGAAACACAAATTGTTTAAGAGTAAAATATAAATGAAACCGGCGCGGCGCAGAGCGCTTGAATACAAATGAGAATTTCTTTTTTGGAGTGAGCCATCTCTTTCTTTAAACGCTGTATGATAAATTGTTTTCTATGCGTCGTTAACGCAAGCACCGGTGTACGTACTTGTAGTTTTATGACGGCTGCACACACTCGCCGAGTCTGCGACGAAAAGCTCACGTAGTTGAGCTTAGTACAGTTGCACTTTAGATACCAATGTATAATTTTGCTTGTATTTTTGCTATTACATATACTTTATTTAATTTCTACAATTTAAACTTGATGCGTGTAAGCAAAATCGTTTATTGGCGTTATCGAATTGGGTGCGATGAGAGTAAAATTTCAATATGTATCACATGACGGTGTAATGTTTTCTTGATCTCTTTGAAGTTACTCTCTAAGTAGTTTAAGTACCAATATAAACATGTATTTTTTTTAATTGATAGGGTTGCACAATAGTTACATCATGAAAAACTAACTAACTAGTGAGACCACAAAGTGAAGAATATGATTGCTTTAACTACAAAAATGAATAAATTTCAATATTTCCCGATTAGCCTAATATCTCAGTTCTGAGAATTTCTAACTCAAACTCAGAAGAGTCTGTTTTACGAGACAAAACACGAGATGAGGCGAGTGTGTACAACCGGTGTTAGTTATTCGATGTTGTCTGTAATATTAATATGCTCGTGACCTATTATCGCCGGGTCAAATCGTCGAGAGTGGCCCAGCACCGATTTATTTCACGGGGATCAGATAAAAAAAAAATTACGGATGCACTGAACTGAGATGGCCGGGACCGTTAGTACGCCGCCAGCCGAGTCCGGATCGAGTTTCAAAATATTGTGATACTGCCCTCAACGAGATGCGAAGTGTAAATTAAATGTCAATTTGAAAAACCAAAGCGGCTCCATTCACCTGCTCAACGAGTCACGAAGGCACAGCGCTGAACGTGAAACAAGCATAATACACATTAAACTCTAGTACACATTAAAATCCGTGCAGACGGTGCTTATGACTCGCGAAACAGGCTCGTCGCGGCCCGACGATGACCTCATTGTAAGAAAAAATCCAAGTCCAAGTTAATGCTAGGGCAGGTTGTTAAGAAAATTTAAAGCCCAGCACAGACATAGCTGTTCATAATACAAAATATTCTATAGTAATTTTTGAGTGATTACATACACAGAAATATTATTGAATACCTATATATACGCCATAGATGTTCAATCGATGAAGATTCTTAAAAATAATTTTACGGCCTCAAGGGAATGTTTTCAAGATAATATTTTCCAAATCTAAAAGTGCAAAGATTAATGCTGTGACAAGAGAACGGGATGAGTCGAATATTTGTTGCAGGCCGGCGACAAACCTCTCGGTACACCATGGCGCATTTCCTCGGGAGTTACCCGGGAATCCGGCATATGCTACGCGGCATATGCAAGATATCCCGACACTGAATACCTATCGGGCAAGATAAACGGCATATGGCGTGAATTTGACATCGCCACTCAGAGCTTAAACTGTCAGCGATGGAATTGGTTTGGACAGCGGTGGATACATCGCTTTCGCTCAATTGATCGCATGTCGCCATATGCGGTAACTTGTAATAGAACAATGTGAATTTAAGCAGGAAGTTTCAATTTAGCGCCAATTCGCTCGGAATGATATTGCCACTAGAAAACAACGGACGCATATTCATATAGTCGGTAAAAGTTCAAATTTCGTCCCTAACTGTCGTAGGTGTGTTACCTGTTCGTTACCAAATGCCACGTTCTTTTCCAGATGGCCCGGGCTTGTGCAAGCCACTCGCTCGGACGATTGTTTGCTCAAACATTACGAGACGGTACGACATTTGAAGCGGGCCGCTAAATAAAATACAAATAGCTCTCGAAACCTCTAGTGTCCACACTGGAGGGCCATGTAAACGAGAGACAATTGACGCTAGCGAAATAACAGTAACTAAGGTCCAATTAAGACGTCCGTTATCCTTGGAAGCAGTCGAGTTAGATCTAAGCGCGATCCGTAAATAAATAACAGGTAATTACAATATCGGAATCACGATTCCGTCCGGCCTCCGTGCTCTAATCGCCTTTGAAGATGAGAACGCAGCCACAGCGAAGGTTAACCGTGTACTTCATAATAACACACGGGCTGCCCATACATAGACACAACTTTGTAATTAATTAAAAATGTACCATCGAACGCGGAGCTCATCCCACGCGGCCGCTCGTTAAACCATCAAGTGTTCTTATCGTCATCGCTTCTGTCAAATTTAACTATGGAATCCGGTAATTTCTTTTTTTTTACCATTATTTACGGTGGACGGGATGGGCTGTGTCGCTGTGACCTTCGTGTGTATTATTGGTATTTGAATGTTTGTTCGACAAAGTTGATTTATGGATGTGGGGTTGCCACCTCAAAGTCTCTTTCATGAGATATTGATCATTTTACGTCTTTTAAAAAATGATGAGGTGTTTATTATTGTTACAAATTCATCGACAATACTATTTTTGTAAATTGGTTCTAAATTTAAAACTAGCTTAATACTTTTAGTTTCTAAAATAGACTGTTACTTTTCAGTTACCTTCGGATATTTCCGTTACCGATACTGCCCCAGTTTTGTAATCAATCTAAACGTTAAGTCACAGCACTTATGCTGCTGTATAGATACGGCTGTAAAGCTATAAATTTTCACCTTTAACTTTCACTGAACTCTTTACAGCTAGTATAGGTTCAATTAAAGAGGTCATTTTTATCTAATTGCTCTTGCTTTTTATGGTACACGATATATTTTATAGGCTTTATATGTTATGGCAAAGAATCTAATGATAATATAGTCCTTTTGATAGTGTCATCAAGCCATAACCTACTCCATCGAGAGTCGCTACCTCTCGCTAGAAAGTACTATGTTCCTTGGTCGCTACCAACCGGGGAAAATTATGTCACCAAATAAATTAAACAATAAGAAATTAATTGAAAAGACTCACCGGCCACGTGAAGTCAAACGGGAACACGATGGGATTGCTAAATCCGTCCACATGAAGATTGGGCACATCCAATGAGTTACCACCCAGCACTGGAGTCGTAATATCACCGAACGTACAAGGCGATGTCGTATCGATATTAGCTTGATAAATTTTGAGGCACACTCGGAATTTAGTCCTGCACGGCGCCAAACACGGCGCATCACCACTACTTGAGGAACCATCACAGCACTGGCCATTACTTAATCTACCCAACGAGTTCGTAAAACTTTTTATCCTAAGGTCGAAAGAACCCGACGTCAGCACCTGAAAAGAGACATCAAATATTAGCTTCCACATGACAATAAGAATTACGTTATTAGTTAGTTTAGTTAGTAAGAATTAGTTTACGAATTGTATCATACACTAGATAACAAATTTTTGTTAGAAGAGTTTGTATAGGTACACATCGTTTATTGATGCCAAAGCCTTTTGATAGGACCAGGACGAAACAAACCTACCTACACCCACTACTAAATTCACACCTTCTTACGTTAAAAGATCGTAAAAGCACAAGGTACTTCATAAACTAACTTGGGTCTCATATTGTGCACGCAAAGTAAAATAGATACGCTCACGAATTCATTTACATAAAATTGAACTTTATTACTATTGAGTGATAAAATCACGTCCAGCAAATGTATTCAAAAATTGTTAATCAATAAACGGCGTTTGATTCTAACAAGCCCTATATAAATGTATGATCTTGGTCTGTCTGAGGAAGCCTGTCAGTAATAGAAAAATCTTTGAAGAACTGTTAAATGCAAAATGAAGCAGAAGGCTAGAATTGTGGACCTCTTACTGAAGAAAACTCCTGTGCATTGCATTTGCCTAATCTGGGTATAAATAGGGTTACGTAACGTTGTATAAAAGCTGTGAAAATAAAACTAAATATGCTATTTGGAATGAAATATTGCTTCTCTGTCGGTCTACTTAGGATGTGTGCACAAAATATTAATGTCAAACCGAAGACCAATGTCATCGTGACATTACAAACAGAACTAGTATAACAGCTTTCAACACCCTCAAGATGTAATCCTCAAACTGTGTTTGCACAACTGTTGTGTGACGTATCGATCCTGGCTTAGACATTAACGGTTTTACTGGACAGTCACAGTATGTAGGTCGTTCAAAAATGGGGTTGCGAGCACGTGGGGTGATTGTACGTATGCGGCGACACCCCTAGCCCGATTCGAATTACGAACGCACTTTTACAGTTGGCGAATCCGTGGCGTACGAAATTAATGTCGAAATTTACAATACGAAAAAATTTGATTTACAAACTTATGAAAAATTGTACATTTTATGCTGTTCTAGACCTTAAATATACAGAACAATCACTGTCAATTAATCAGATGGACGCCATTTATAATAATAACCAATTATACCTAATTAAATTAATGACAAAATACTAAATTTAATGTATCCATAATTATATTATTAATATTAAATTAAGTTAAATATCAAACGACATAACTATTCTTTCTTTGTATTTATAACAATCGTATTATGAACACTACATTGACAATGAAGAGCAAAGCTTCCGTACACAAGCTTTTTAAGCTTATAAGAAGTTCCAGCCACTTTACAGTTATAATAATTATTAGTTAATGTAAGTTATGCTAAACAAAAACTCATTTTATTGAGAAGAAATGACTTTAATGTCAGCTGGCTACAAAATGATATTGTGAGTTGACAGCGTTCAGTTAAACAACGTAGTTAATTGTTTGAAATATATAACTAATATGCAGTTAATTATGATAATCATTTTCATTTTACTGACTAAAAATTGAGTCAATATATCAGCGATAAAATGACGTAGACAGCCTTTGGCCCCCCGCATTGTTTATTGTTTTTTTCCGAGTTTACTGCGTTGGGTCGTTGGATGAAAAATGTGATAATTTCGGCTACCGATGTTGATAGATAAGCGCTCGTCATATAAATGGTTTGAATTCCCTTGCGTTTTTTCTCGTCTACAAAGTAATAATAGTCCCTTTTTATCGGGGCTCCTCTATGAAACTAAACGACCCTTATATTCATGAAGTAGGCAACTACTAGTTTTATTATGTTTATGCGTTGAATGCATCTATATGAGTATTTTTTGAATAACAAGTAGGTACACAGATAGTCTCGCACCGGGCTCATAATATGTAGTTACAATTTAAGTACTCTGTATTGTTAAGCCGTATACTCATTTATGGTATAAATTTATGGACTGTGTAAGGTGTTTTTATATGGCATCGGAAGGAAGTGGTAGGTTGGAACGTAAAAATTATGGGCGCCCGTCTTAGCAAATCATTAGGCGTATCGATTAACAAAGACGAAAACTCGATTTCCTGCGTGCCCACTTTCGATTTAATTGATTATATTTAGCGGCAATACAATAAATTATATTCATAAAACTTTAAACGGTCACCATCATTTAAAACGAGTCGTGATTTGAATCTGTAATCGCTTTAATAACAACGTTATAATGTAGACAGAACAGGCGATGATCTGGGAAATTAAATTAAAGCAGATTCTATTTATAAAAAAAACATTCCAGTGGAAATCTGAAACTGATAGTAGTAAACAATTGGAGTTTCCCACGCGAATGAGCTTATCGCTGACTTGTCAAAAGTTTACGAACGAGGGAGAGATGAATAACAATGAGGCAACAATAAGCGGATTCATGCTGCCGCTTATCTGTTTCGTGAGACGGCAGGTCTCTAATGTCACATTTTGCTCCCGTTTAAACAAATGCGGTAAAAAAACACGACCAGATCTCAACCGACTTCCTGCGACGTCCTGTCAGAGGGCTACACAGAAATCGTACATAGTAATCAAACGTCTCGCTCTAATTACACCAATTAGAGTGGGACGCAGTGAGTTCACGCATCCATCCACGTGTTTGCGTCAGGTAGAGGGCGGAAAAAACGCTCTAAAAACACACGACCACTCTAAACATCCCCTTTTTTGACGTGATGTATTGTTTGAAACGAGTTATATAGTAGCAATGTGGGTGATAAATGGTTGGTTACAGATTTAATGGGAAATTGTTTAATAATTTATTTATCTGTCTTGAGTTGTCAGACAACGAATGTTGTAGTATCATAGTCCACCATTGGGCAGTCTGTTGGATAATAAAAATGACGCGCTCTCAATTCATTCATGATGCAAACTTTCTGCTCTTACAGAAACTTGAACTTTCACGGTCTTTTACAGAATACCACAGTGAAATAACAGCAGAATATGCTTTTGTAAGGAATGCCAGAGCCCATTTTCAACGCACTTTCAGGGGCCTTTGGGTTCTACCATCAAGTGGACCGTCAGCCTGTCTGCGACTTTAACATAAAAAATATCTATAAAAAATTACTTTTTCATTGTAAATATGGAAAATTAATTAAGAAAAAAATCAAAATGGCCGCCTCGCGGGATGCGCGTGGCCGGACCGCGCGGCGGCGGCAGCGAGTTGCCTCAGGCCGACCACAAACTAACAATTAAATTAAACTTATTGGACTACCGAATAAGTAATAGTTATTTTATTTGTTTTGAGGCGGTTTGACGCGATGACTGACTCGTCTGATTGATGTTTAGCGTACCTTTTAAAAGGTGCTTAGCTCTATTAACGACGACGCATACGATTAAAAAAATTCTGTGAGCTACGGTCGAATAATCACTTTTTTCCTCTTACATAAATTGGTTTGGAAATCAACAACCTTTATGTTGGATGTAAATGTGTATACATGTGTGCCAGTAATCAATTAAGAGCGAGTCTAATTTATATAACTTAGATTTAATGCATTCAGCGTTGGAGTCGTGAACATCAATAACTTGTAAAGAAAGCGAAGTCTAACGTGAAGACGATGTGTAACATTTCCACCGGTTCAACTGTCATGACTGGATATTGATTATTACAATTAACAATCGATTACTCTAGAATCGAATAAACCAAAGCATTGGATGTAACTTGTCAGTTTGTGATTCTCGTTTTTTAAATTCTGTGGGCAATATTATTAAGAAATTCTCTAAGTGGAATGAAATAAATACTTGGTATTAAGACCTTTATTGATATTATGTCAATTTAGAGTCCATAACAAGAATTAATATTAAGAACGCCATTGTATTTAAGTAACCCGACAGAGTAAACAGTGGATCCAGTCGGCAGGTTGAGCGGAGTCTAAAAATAGCGTAAATAATGAAACACAGGGGAATGTTTTTCATCTTGGCCGTTATCCACACGCGAAATGTGTTAAAATAAACACCCAAACAGGAGTTCTTATAATAGCGGGACGTTCATCGCAAAGAGTGCATCAAAATTCGCGATTTTAAATTTGGAATCGCACGAGCATGATTTTTTTTCAAACGGCAGGCAACGGTACGCGTTCAGTACACATGTTACGAAGATGTTGCAAGTACAAAATTAATTGCTCTGTTAAAAAAAAGTTTGTCAACCGATGAATGAGTGTTGTTATACTTGTTATAATTGTTTTTTCTGGCTTGGTTATTAGAATTTTGGTCACTATTGCGAGTGAGGGACTCGCGGACAAAGGACGCGATTCGTTTCAAAGAAACTTTGGTAATAAAAGGACAAAATCTTTGAACAAACAAAACGGGGAACGCGACAAAAGTCGCAATTCTCTTTGTCGATTTCTCTGGCAGCTGCATAGGGTGAAAGAAACATACGATTCGACTCAGGAATTTGAAATTAACGGGGAATCATGAGCGGCGGCTGTAATAGGGCCGGTAGATTGCCTGGAACTTATATGGAAAGCGCATAATAAGGTATTTTGCGGTTATTTAAGCGTCTTGCACAAGCGAATTGAGATTTCGTGCGTTGGTGTTGTGCATTATGATCGTTCTACTCTGTGCCTATCGTAAACCAGATCTTCCCGCTTGAATTGTTGTACGGATTATGAGCGGTTCAAATTGAATATGGAACCTATTAAAATATTCCATTACCGACTAACCTTAAATTCAAGGCGATGATGCCGACATTCGTATTTTCGATTGCTCCGTTATTATTAACTATGTTCAGTGAAAGTAAATTTCCAACTTGCTACAATATTTTCCGCATTTTAAAATGTAACAACTCTCTAACGGTTTTCAATTTTATTCTTCAAATTTGAAACAACCGTAAAATAATAATATAATTGTTATTTTAACTGCGTTTTCGAGAGCTGTAATGTTTTTAGTGAAATAGAAAATAAAAAAATCATTTCCGCTTTCACCGATTGCACTCGTTTTAAAATATAATAACATTTACATATAGTTATAACTATTTAGTTAGTTACACATGCATACTATTTTTTATATATTTCGAGTACCTCAAGCACCTTAAGTGAGGCTCTATAAAGTTTTAATTAACTTCGTCGAATTCAGTAACTGTACCAAAACAGTACGCAATAATGACACATTCGGCGATAAAAAATAAGTGTAAATAAATATTAATTCAAATAAACAGGAAGAAATTCCAATAGACTGCATTACTAATCGATAACAACTAAGTACATATTAGATAAACTGTTCGTCATTTCCAACTACCTAATAGCAATAAATTGTGTGTAGTTAATGATTTATTTGTTTTCTTTTATTGCACGTGTAAAAAAGATATGAGAAATAAATAAAGCTAGCCCATATAAGTGATTTAATTTAATACAGTTCATAGAAAGAAATAACAATTTGAGAATTTAT
The DNA here is from genome assembly GCA_918317495.1 of Synanthedon vespiformis. NCBI lineage: Eukaryota > Metazoa > Arthropoda > Insecta > Lepidoptera > Sesiidae > Synanthedon > Synanthedon vespiformis. Next base: position 5,602,113 of record OU906964.1, read on the forward strand.
TTATAAAAATACGACCAATTAGTTAAAAAGTGTTTGTAAGTATTGAAAACAAACTCGCTTTCCCTGTTTATAGTATGTTTATTTTTAAATCTGAATTACGCAAAAAAAAATTGATGGTATCATCAAAATCTTTAGGACATTTTAGACAATTTAATCACTTTTAAATAACAATAATTTATAAGTAACTAACTACTAGTACTTCTTGCTAATTATATGCATCAATTTTCCTCGTTCTTCGTTTCCATCAAGTGAAAAATGTATCAAAATCCTTTATCTTTTCAGGTGTTTTAGAAGAAGATAGAGAAGGACAGACAGAGGCGGATAGCTACTTTATTTATAACTAGGTGCCCGCGACTTCGTCCGCGTTGAAAAAGAAAAAAGTAGCCTAACTATCCTGTGTCCTGTACGTCTGAATGTTTATCTAGGTACCAAGTTTCATGAAAATTAATTCATTCACAATACGTATACAGAAAAAAATTCTAAAAATCGCCAATTTAGTTTCAGTTTCATGTGTAGAGCCTATAAACACGATATCTCTGAAAACAAAGTAATTTACTCCACGACCAACCCTTACAGATTTAACTATTAGTAGTTATTGATATGTACGAGTATTGTACACATAGATAAATTGATAATAAGTATAAGTAGAGTAAAACCTAGTAAAAGTAAACAGAGTGAAAACAATGTGTCTCGTAAGCTTATTAATTTTAAAAATATATATTTTTTGTTATATATTGTAGAATGTGTTCATATGTGATTGAAATTTAGATAAGACACAATCTGAAAACGCATTAAATTTTTGTTTATGATCTTAATGTATTGTTTTTTTTTTAATATCGAAAATTGTTCAGCGTGGGAGTCTGTAAAGAAGAGCTGCGTTTAAACAGTCAAAAGAGACAGCGTGGGACTGCAGAATCACACTTTAACAGTCCGCTTATTAATTTTAAACGCCTACCCACATTTTAAGTAATTATTTCGCGCGTTTAACTAGATACTTAACGCGTCTATTGAGGTATCCATAACTGTCAACTATGCATCTGACTACCCACACGACAGTAGCGATTCATCTTTCGAGTATGCCTGTAGGGTATCAGCCCACGTTTATTCGACACATTTACCTAATTCGGTCTAAACAATGGGACCTTAATATTAGAAAGGTTGAATTACGAGGCATCCGATTACGAAATAGCTAAATGAACAACCAATTTAGTGAATAATTTAACTCGGATCGTAAATAAGGTTGTATGCAACGATTCGCTTGAGGCACGCTGCCAATAAGCGGAATGGACTTATGTATAGAGATTATTTTGGGATCGTACTAGCCGCGGATACACATAGGCAAATCATAGGATAGGCATTCGGATGTTAAAAAATTTTAAAGCGTTCTTCAAGGAAACCCCTTAAAATGTTTCCAATTGGAACGCCTAAGTTTGATTCCTATACCTATGTGTGTACAATAGGTTATTGTGATTTGTGGCCTACATTAGAGTAGAACCAATCTGCCTGAAGTATTTTATTAATAAAAAATGGTTTATTGCGTTAATTTGGGAGCATTGCGATTGGGTTTGAAAGGTGCAAAAGCATAATTCTTTCATTATAACTAATTATGGATAAATTTATTTACCTAATTATTATTAACAGTACATTCTGATTACTTTAAGCCCTTTACTTCGTGAACATTTCAAATAAATTATTATTTAATATTTAATTTGTTTATATTTTCGTTATTTTTGCACCTACAGTTGGCTTAGTTTAATTTACGTAAACAATTTAGTTTAATTTACAAAAAAAATACCTTTTAAAACTTCTAATAATAAAAACATAATTGCACCACAATAAAAAGACTTTACAATATAATAAAAATGAAAATAAATCTAAAAATATCAAAGAAAACATGTTTGTTTATAAATAATGCATAGTATTGACTTCCCCGAACATCCAGTCAGGTCCGACGACATTGCGTAATCTGATCAATGATCCTGGCGGCCATTTTGTTTTTTTTTTTTTTCGAAGCGGCGCGAGATCAAGAATCAATTAAATGGAAAAGAAGCGCTAATAAAAGTTAATGGCGGCCATAATACGAGCAGAGCTGTACGGAAACAGTGAACAATTGTTTTACAGACGGTAAGTAGCATAATGAATTTGTCATTTGTCAAACGTGTCACAGATTTCAGTGATAAGGAGCACAGAGTATATTGGGTGACGCACGCGTCAGAGTACAATTGAGCCATCGCACAATGAGACGAAAACCGCAGTTTCTCATAGTTAAGCCGTTAAAAACGAACGATTATACGGATTTCATACGAGTCTTTTTTTATAATTGCGTTGGTTCTCAGAGAACAAAAACCTTTTCGGACAATAGACCAAATTATAACAGGGTTAAACACACCGTTAGGTAAATTCACATGCTTAAATGCCCATGTATTGCATCGGAAAAGACATGACATAGGACAATTAATTTTGAAAATTTTACAGACCAAAAATTACCGTTTAAATCAACATTGGATTGTTAAGAAAATTACAACTAGAAATGAGTTTCGAAACCAGCTAACATGTATGAGAAAAAGATTGTTAATGTGAGACACAATTATTGTAAGAATAAGTACAGTTTTTAATTACGATTTTGGCTATAAAAACGACAATTAAATGAATTTATTGCTGTGACAACTCACTGTCCGGTTTGACGAGCGAGTTGGATGAGTGGTTAGGGTGCTTGCTTTAACGCCTTGTTACAGGGTTCCCTGGTTCGAATCCGGCAGGGTCAACTTTGGAATCGAAGTTGATTTTGAAAGTAGTTAGTAAAGACTCCCTTACAGAAGAGTTTCGGTGAGTGAGTATGGGATGCCAAAGCCCATTTCCCTATCCCCTTCCAATTCCTTATGCTTAATAACTATAGTCGTCAGCGCATCAGCCTGTCTATAAACTTTAACATAAAAAAGCCTACTATGTTTGAACTTTGAATAATCTTTGAGGCAATTAGAATTAGTGAATGTGATTAAGTAAATAATTATTATAAGCAGATGTTTGTGTCTCAAGAATTGCCATTAATGCAGGTCGCACCTGCTCTGTGACTATGCCGGCCGCGTGCTTGGAAAACCTGTGTCCCACAACGACACGTTATATGTATTTCGTTCGTAATAAAATTGAAATATGTGCTCGTATTACTACAAATCATAACGCAATCATTTATAGTATATATGCGAGTTGTATTTGCCCGCACCGAATCGCGTTCCAATCGAGACAAGTAATGTCCCAGATATCGACAGCAGGTAAGCGCCGATAGTTAGAATCCAGCATGCTAGAATATTATGTGATAATTTGTTGAAAAAATAAATAAATTATGGATTCCTGCTGTTTCACATGATCGAATAACAAACTTAGTTATATGAAAAAAAAAAAATATTATCTGTAGTTACCTATAAAATTGTCCCGACTATCGACATAATATTGTCAAAACCACTAAGGGTAGAAAGTTGAAACTTGGAACGTAGGTTTATTTTATAACTAGTTAATTACCTTACCCGTTCCCGGTTTTGCCCGGGATGTAGTTTTTTATATACGCAAATCATCCTCGTTTATCCCTCTTTCCATAAGTGAAAACTGAATTAAAAAAAAATAGGTAAATTTAGCGGATAACTATATACATATAGTTAGACGCGGTAAAACGACTTTGTTAATACTACGTAAAGATAAGAAAGCATCCGCTAAGACAGTACAGCTACTTTTGAAAATTTCCACTCCGTGCGAAGCCGGGGGCGGGTAGCTAGTTTAAATATAGTTTAAATTAATGTAAAGATAAACACATTTGATTCGGAGCCTCGAGCGAAATTATATTATTATAAAATTGACGTTATTTGATTGCGGTTTTCGGACAGACGTGTTTCCTACGCCGCTTCCGATCGGCAAGGAATCATCACGCAAGGGGGTTGTGTTTTGAAAAAAGATATTATAAGCTCAGAGGCGGAGGGTTGAAAATCGTGTATCGATGTCTTGCGGATGTATTTGGCATCATAAAGAATCAAGTCGGTGGACAATTACATCAATGCACGGCCGTCGTCACGTAGGACCGGGGGCAAGACAAACCAGTCCGTGCGGTGGTGCGCAAAATACCGTTTTTTTATGAAACAACGCGACTTCATTCATAATGTATTATAGCGCCTTGAAAACTCACTCACGCATGTATACGCGGCCTATAAATAAGGCTATGTGAGATGCGTTCGTGTGCGTACAGCCCGAGGACTATTGACTACCTACCTACCTAACTATGTAAATTTGAACCGGACTTTAAAAGAAACAAATAGGCCATTGCAAGAGTTTACAAAAATCGTAAGTAAACGGAGTAAGAGACCGTTATTATTAAGAGGAACGGAAATAATTTCGAACATCGCATGCATTTCGTTGCATTTCGTCGCATGCATGACTTTCAAAGCACAGTCAAAACTACTTAGTACAAAAGTAGTCTAATCTAGTCTAAGTACCTTAGTCAAGAAAGCTGAAATTTGGAACATAGGTTTATTTTATAACGTGGAAAGGATTTCTGAAAATTTAACTCCGTGCTAAGCCATGTAACGTGGTTACCGTAGCTTCTTTAAATACAATATAATGACGAGAAATTGCGCTAAGGGATGAATGATAAGAGATGATAAGATGAGGATAGAGCATAAGCGCTAACTATTAGTTGTAACTTTAGCTTTTGTCTTAGGTAACTATTATACCTAGTTAGTTAAGTACAAGTATGTTTAAACCAGGACCGTACTTGTCCTTGCATTCGTAGTGATCAGTTTTTTTTACTTATTCCGCGACACACATAATACGAGTTTTATTCATACATATTAGTGTGCAGCAGTTTGTGTGTGTGTGTGTGTATTAATAACGGTACCAACCCCAACACATTAATAAATAAGTCGGTTGTACCATGCGCATACGCATGCATTCGGGAATAGAGCTCCCTCGTCGCAAATTGCTGTTGCAGTACAAAAAGTCACCGGACCGGTGGCTAGTTATCGATTTTTTTTTACCCGGGTCCCGCTGACATTTCGGTAGGACTTGTAAAGGTAGGGATTAAGAATTATTATAAATGGAAGTTATAATTAATTATTTATGATAATATCTATATAGTGGCGTCCATATGAATAGCCTCACTCGTCAAAACGTGTACTTAGCGTATTTCTAAATAATCTAATAATAAATTAACTATGTCATATTGAAAAACATAAAAAGACTTGTAATGATAAATAAAGTATTTATTATTAGGTTATCAAATATAAAAGAAATAACACGAAACAAATAATAACCCCCTCCACTTGAATAGCCTCATTGATTAAACAAAGTCTTTGAACAATTAAATATTCTTTGTTTTAATATTTTGTGGTCTTTCCGTTACACCTTATTACTTCAAAAATACGATTAGGTATCGATTTGTACAAAGAATGTATGTAATTAATGTCCATAGAGTTCCAAACAGTGTAAATAGCTTGAATTAATTCTTCTCTGTTGGAAAACTGTCGGTCGTTGGAATAAACTTGCCGTGACATCCAGCCCCAGACATTTTCGATGATATTTAGATCAGGAGAGTGTGATGGCCAATCTAAAACTTGAATTTGATTTTTTTCAAACCACTTTTTTACATGACCTGATGTATGTATAGGTGCATTATCATGTTGAAAAATTATTTTTCTTCTTCTCATTACTTTATAAACTTTATTTTTCAATTTTTTCAATACTTCTAAATATTTTTCAGCATTTTGTTTTCCGTTTAACACGATTAGATCAATGGGGCCGTAATAAGAAATCGCTCCCCAAACCATCACTGAACCAAATGTTGAGTGTCGACGGGATAGAACTCTAGTTTCTTTTCTTAGGTCGTGAAAATAATATTTAAATCCATCGGGACCATCTAGATTAAACTTTTTCTCGTCGCTAAAAACCACATTCTGCCACTGCGTTGTCCAACACATGTACTTTTTAGCAAAAGACAGTCGAGTTGCCATATGATGATTGCGCAAAGGAGGTTTACTCATTATTTTCTTCCGTTTAAGGTAAGGTGTTGTTCTTATGATTCGCCGAACAGTAGACACAGATGCTTTAGTATTTACTTCTTTTGCTATTTGCTTGACACTCTTTGTAGAATTCGAAGCAGCGCGTAAAATTGCTCGACGTTCACGGTCCGTGGTAACACATTTTGTGCGTCCTTTATATTTTTTACCATAATTTTCCTTATTTTTTACATAATTATTGATCACTTTAGGGCTGCGACCGATTTTCTTAGCTATCTCACGATTAGATAAATTTTGAGATAAATAAAAATTTATTTTCTCAATTTCTAAACTCTTAAGTCTTTTACCACGTCCCATGTTCACAATAACTCAATGTATTACACTGAAATACTAATAACAGACAAAAACCGATATATAAATACGAAATTAATTAAAAATCATTTAAAAACAATTGCGATCTAGAATGATTGACGACTTATTTGAGTGACGAGACTAGACTGAGGCTATTCATGTGGACGACACATAGACAAGTTCGAACTTGTCTGCTAGAAATTTAAGACAAATTCGAACTTGTTCATGTGTTGTTCTAATAAAGATCAAGCGTACATTAAAAAAATAATATTTGACGGTTCAAATTAGTATTAATATTTATAAACCATATAATATACGTGGTGAGGCTATTCAAATGGCTGCCATGTATCTATACTAATTTTACATATAAAGAGAGAATATTTGTATTATTATGTTTGTTATGAATAAACTCAAAAACTACTAGACAGATTTTAAATTACTTCACCTAAGTAACTATAGAAAGCTAGATTATCAGCGAGTAACATAGGCTATCATCAATCAATCAAACATCAATATTAATATTAAATAAATGTAGGTAAAGTGTAAGTATTGTATGTAGTAATGTATGTTCCTCCATAACTCATAAACGAATTAACTGATTTTCATAAATCTTGGTAGATAAACATTTAGACGTACAGGACACAGGATTTTTTTTTTCTTTTTTTTCAGCCACTTTTTTTTCTTTTTCAACGCGGACGAAGTCGCGAGCACTAGCTAGTATTTTTTATAAAGTTACGCGATTGAAGTCGTGTGCAATAGCTAGTAGGTATAATATAATATCAATGTTACAGTTACAGTACGAGTATAATTTTACAGCTAAACTAATGAATCCACATTTATTTTTTAGTTATTGAGTTTCCCTTAGTTAGGAAATTAGATTTGTTTTTATTTTTTACGCGAGCAAATCAGAAGACGAGTAAGATTTTGCAATTCAATTATAATGAACCTATAATACCTATATCGTTTAAAGAACGTATGAGCTATGCAATATATTAAATGCTAGAAAATAGCCTTACATCGGAATGGACCTAGCTGGGTCTAACGATTGGGAAAATAGGTGTACTATCGATGGTCGAGTGATTCATGCCGCGAGCGTTTCTCGCTTGTTGAGATTTACTCGTATAGATGTTCCTGTTGGTAATATAAATAAACATAATGTCTATCTGTCTGTCGGAGTAATGTTTGATTGTTCGTAAAGATACGATTCGATTAAACGATTCACTCGGCCTTCTAAGAACCTCTTAATTGGGTAAATAACGAACGGCCTGTGTCTTTAATCTGAACGAATCCTTTTAATACGAGCGGATCTACCTCAATGCGTGTGGGATTTCGGTGGGCCTGTGTTCGCCCTTAAGGGTGTAATCACCCTTAAGCTTGTCCGTGACCGGATTAAAGGTCGTTGACCTTGATAAAGTGAGTTTTCCTAAAAAATCACGATATCTTGTCAAATAATAAGAAGCAGGTAGGTAGTTGAAATATACCTAGGGCATAAAAGAATTTACTACAAATGTACACGTAGGACATTACTCTTATTAGATTTTAAAACAAAATTAACTAAATACTTTTTTAGATTAAAGTTTAGTTGGTATAGGTTCATTCTGTAAATGATGTAAAATAATGTAATAATGTAAAAAAATAATTAAAAGTTACATTTGAAATTTGTCAGTGTGAACTACTATAATAGAGCTAGAGTTATTAGTTATAATAAATAACTTGTATTAAATAAATTTTAATAAATAAGTGTACGAGACATGGTGTAGGTAAATAGTGTAGAATTTTAAACTAAATAAAATTTACTGATTAAGTAAATAAGTATTCTGTAAAATGAAAAGTTACATTTGAAATAATAATATGTCAGTGTGAACTAGACCCAGTAATTAGATAAATAAATACCTACCAAGTTGTGTGCCTACACAACAAATGTTAACAAATCGATTTGTGGGTAAATGAAGTTGAGTTATTAAGTTAATAAATATTCTGTAAATGAAAAAGTTACATTTGAAATGTGTTAGTGTGAACTAGACCTATTGACTAGATAGATAAATACCAATATGTACCTACCTACTAACCTAACCCTGACAGAAATAAAGCGTCTCCAGTCGACAGACAGCGAATCTTCCAAAGTTATTCCCGTCTGGCAAAGTATGCAGACCGGGACGCGCGGAATATGCCTTTTATTGGGAATTAACTCCGCAGCAAAGCCTCGGAATGCATCTAATTTTAAACGAAGAGGCTCGCGACCTATCTGACCCCGAGCGACGGCCGTATTAAAACCTGAACTTTCTTTATAACTATGTTTGCTCGGTAAACGTATTGAACACACACAAGTAAGGCCGGGCGGGCGAGCGGCCTGGGCCGGGTCACGATCGTAGCACCGCGCTCATCTCTAACCCCTACGTCCTAGCATGCCTAGCGCTCCCGAGCGATCTATCCAGGAAAATCTACGGATATTCTCAACTCGCCGGCACACTCGTGGGAAATTCGTCGTGTGTATACAAAGCCGATGATTGTATGTATAAACCGAATCGGTTTCCCATGCCAACTATTCGATGTTGAACGTAAACAAACGGGGATTCGCGATTCGCACCTATCGCATTTCAATAGTGTGTACCTGGGGTAGAAACCCTAGCAGGGCGATGAGCACCGCGGGGGCGCGCATATTGGCGCGACCGTCCTAGCGGCGCCGGAGCATATATGTCGTGAAACAGCGACCGCTTCGGCGGTCGTCAGCACTCAGCAGACGAAGATCGGCAGTAATCCATCACGCACATTTAATTAAAAAAAAAAACTGATGCACTGAGCGTTTCACTGCAAGTCACACAGCACAAGTATTAAGATGTCACAGGTTGCTCTCATCAGTTACGAACCGGTCGCGGTGTTTGTTGCACTATGTTCGTAACACGCGTGTCGCGTGATATTTGCGGCAAACGGCAGCCGTATAGACGTGTTTACGCGACAGCGTTCGGCGACGGACTGAGGGCGGGCACCGGGCGGCGCGGCGGGCGGACGCGGTACGCACGAACAGCACCTGGCTTGACACAGAGTAGATTCGCAACGATAGATGGCGTTGCCAGGCGCATCTGCCCGTTACCTCACCCCCGCGCTTCGCCACACCACACCCCGCTTACGACCAGCCAAGCAGAAAATACACGGAAAACAGCCGTCTTCTCTATATGAACACGTGCCCATATGTAAAAACTTCGAAGGAGAATCCAAGCAATAGGTATGCCTTACGTTTTTTTTTTAATATTAAAACGCAAACACGCACTTTAAAAGGAGGCGGCATTTTTAAGATTATCCATTTATCAATAATAATTAAAATTTTTGTTCGCCTATCCTGATCACAAAACGCAATTTGGTAGCAAAACGTAATACTTAGAACTGTTTCGTCCATTTACATACTTATATAATCTACATAGTATCATGTGTAAATGAGAAAACGAGTTTGTTTGTTACGCTTTTACGCCTTAACTACTCAATCGATCATCGTGAAATACGGCATACACAATGTTAAATCCTGAAAAAAAAAAGTATATTCTTGAGAGTTTATCTAAAAACTAAAGATGAAAATAAAAAAATCTACGCTTGACAAAAAAATATAATTAAGATTAAGATGAGTAATTAAGATTGAATAAACATTTCATTTTTACACATAAATTATAAAACAGTCCCTCGCCGCGTCTGTCTGTCTATTCGCGATAAACTCAAAAACTACTGCACCGATTTTCATGCTGTTTTCACCAATGTATTTTAGTATAGGTATACTTAATACCTATACTAAAATACATTGGTTACAAAGTTACCCGGGCGAAGTCGCGGGCAGCAGCTAGTGTATATATATATATATATATATATATATTATAATAATATCGAATTTGATTCCAATATAATTGCAATGAAGTCGGGAGCGTGCGTTTCGGCAAGGTTCGCGTGATGTCGAATTGCCGACATTTACAAATGCAAATTCGGCAAAATCTTTAACAATTACCCGGTGGCAACAGCTGCCCGCCAAGCGCTCTGAGCCTCCGAGGTGATACAAGCGCATTATAATATTCATGAACTCCCTCCAATTGAAGATAGTGGTTACGAAATAATTGTAAATTGATAAATAACTAGCTTCGTATAAAAATAATGTTGCCTACATAAAATTTAATTGCCTCGCGGCGTGCAGATGGTCGGGTGGTGCATTTATTTTGTCACTAATATCTTCTGTGGCTACAACTAGAATTACATTATTTAATTCAAGTACGTAAAGTCGTATTGTATTACATTAATGTAATGTATGTATGTAGACTAGGTAGGTACCTACGTGTTAAAGGATGGCGGCTCAACCATCAAATGAAATAACAATATAATAATACTTTCATATAATATAATATAATAAAATATAATATAATAAAATATAATATAATATAATATATTATAATATAATATAATATAATATAATATAATATAATATAATATAATATAATATAATATAATATAATATAATATAATATAATATAATATAATATAATATAATATAATATAATATAATATAATATAATATAATATAATATAATATAATATAATATAATATAATATAATATAATATAATATAATATAATATAATATAATATAATATAATATAATATAATATAATATAATATAATATAATATAATATAATATAATATAATATAATATAATATAATATAATATAATATAATATAATCATTTTCCGCTTCTTAATTTTATTAATTTTTTTTTTAATAACAATAGTACCAAGGGGATCATATTATTATCATTTTATAGGAAAAATTGACTCCAATGTATTAAACATACCTACTAATAATATTTTTAATTCTCTTCGGGCAAAGACAGCACCAAAAATATATTTATTCGATAGGTAAGTCAGGTTAAATGTCATAGTAGTATTCTTGTTTACAATTTTCAAATTGATTGTTTTAATTCAGTGTTAGTTATTTAAATATTCTTTGAATCATTGAATATATCAAAATGTCTGTATGTTTATTTAACGTAATATTTGACACACACAGCACACAGGTTAGGCGTTTTAATGTCGTTTGTCTTATTTTATTGGTCGCTCGCCGACAAACCCCGCCCACAATGCTCCAATAATGTCATAGCGTGTGTCAATCGCATTATGCAAGATTGCATTTAATTGTATTTAATAACAATAGGCATTTATATGTTTAAAAACTCGAAGATTTTTAAATTTTTTAATCTACTTAAACAAATACTCAGTAGGTTACATTTTCGTTAGCTAACAAATTATTTATTTATTATTTTTCTACATAGGTTTCTACTTAATTTTAAATAGAGTAAATTTAGCACACGAACTGAGAAAAACTTATATATTTTTAATGCCACATTGTATTGCAAGTGTTTATAATTTTTTATAACATTTAAAATATAGGTATGAATATACACACCTGTAAGTATGGTAGGTATGTAAAAAATATATATATTTATGCAACCTAATAGCCGCTAATTAATTAGTCTAGACCACGCCTGAAGTACTAATTAAAGTGTATTGAACCATGCTGAAAGGTATATGTAGAAATCGTTAATTTCACGTAAAGTGGCAGTTGTGAGGCCTAATACCTAATAAATTGGCAGCCCGATTGGAAGACAGCCGAGTTGTAATAGCACTTGCGCTGTTGTGTTTCGGTGGTTGAGTATAGAATGTCAGTCGGCATCGCAAATGGTGTTCTTCGTTGTGTGTTCAAAAGCTACGATATTCTCCTTCGTACCTTCAAATAAGACTGTAATAATATACAGCAGGTGTCCGCAACTTTGTACGCGCTGTGTAGTTCGTTTTTTGAAAATCCCAAAGGAACCTAGGATAAAAAGTATCCTATTTGTTAATCCATGCAGCAATTAAAATCGCAACATGAAAAACGCACAGACAAACAGACAAAAATTCTAAAAAAAATATTTTTGTCCTTGTAAAAATTATTTTTTTGAAAAAATATTTAATGCTAAATATTTAATGCTAGGTACAGACATGGCTCGTTTACGATTTTATTTTTTTTTGAAAAAATATTTAATGCTAGGTACAGACATGGCTCGTTTACGATTTTATTTTTTTTTGAAAAAATATTTAATGCTAGGTACAGACATGGCTCGTTTACGATTTTATTTTTTTTTGAAAAAATATTTAATGCTAGGTACAGACATGGCTCGTTTACGATTTTATTAGGTATATAGATATAATAAGTCCTCTAGTATATGTAGGTATATAGATAATATGCATACTATAATTTATAGATTGTAACCTTTTACACAGTATACATATAAAGGAAATTAAAAATTAATTAAAAACATTCAAATGATATGAAGCAAGTTTTAAACAAAGAATGATATCAATAGCAACCTTACGGCCACGCCTAGCATGCTCAACGCGTAATACCCCTGACACAGAATAAATTTTAGGATTACATAGAAACTTTAAAAAAAAACCAAATCATCTATACAAACATTTATAAATTCGTAAGCGAGCCGTGCCTGTACATTAAATATTTTTTCAAAAAAACTTACACGTTGTACTTAGTTATCATACCAAAGTCAAAAAATAGTTTTTAGAATTTTGTCTGTTTGCTTTTGCACGGTAATATCTCAGAAAAGGCTAAACACATTTGGATGAAATTTCACACATGGATAGTTTACACCTGGATTAACATATAAGCTGTGATATAAGTAACTTTTTATTCAGAAAAAGTTTTTCTTCAGCGTTTCAGCGCTTATCAAGTCATGGGCAAAAGCTAGATTAGAATAAAGTGTTACTTGGTTACGAAATTTGAATTTATTTTAAGTTTTGTAATTCTGTCAGTAATTATAATTAATTTTCTCTTGTCAAATTTCCCTTTTCTGTAGATCCAGGGGAATATAAGTGAATCTCGGTCTTCTCAAAGTTCCATTAAAAAAGGTTTTTATAACAACAAATAAATAGATATACGGAACCATTTCCATTTGCGTGTAGCGTGTATGTAAATAAATAATCATTCATTTTTATTTCCGACTGATAAAAGGATGAAGGCCTCAGTCGTAGTTCACGCAATTCTGATAACAATAGGTAGTTGTAACTAATATTATAATTGATCTTTATTATCGATGAACAAAGTACGAAACTATTTTTTAGAGTCTAAAGCTTAGACGCCATTGTTAAAGTCTTAAAACACGAATACAAATAAACTAATGTAAGCGTCAAAGTGAAATGTCAACGGAGTTATTTCTTGATTATGTCAGATAAGTACTTGAAGAACGCTCCCACGGCTTTATTGCTCTGTGACACTCGTCAAAGTTTAACTTAAGGTAGCATTCCTGCTTATTGGGGGATGTAATTGCTTTTAAATGTGTATTTTTTTAAATTATTCCTATCTTGATTGATTTTAATTTAAAAAGTTATAGTTATTGGAGATGTTTATACATATTTGGAGGTGTCATAACACAGTCATGTCCGAAGTATAGCTTCTATTTTTAAAATTTAATAGTAACTGGCTGGTGAAAGTTATCAAAACCTCTAGGAGACCACCATGAGATATCAGAACTCGTGGGCATGTTTCGTTCCGTTGGGTTGAATTTCAGAGTTTGCTTTGGTCTGAATTTGGTAAGTAGTGGCAGGGCGCACTACGTTTTGCAGTAATTTTTTGGCAGCCCTACTGGCGGCCCTAGCTACCCACATATAGAAGACCACGTAGTCTTACATGAGTAAGACATGCCAGAGCCCATTTCCCTATCCATTCCCTTGGCGTTGCTTGTGTTATAGGTGACCTACCACCTACCATCAAGTGGACCGTCAGCCGGTCTGACGATCTTTATATATAGGTATAAAAATATTCCAAATACCTAGAACAGACATTCCTTATAAACGCGTTTCGTTCAAATCCTCGATTCACACAGATAGCTAAGTATTATTTTACAAACACAAACGTACTTGAGACGTCAAATTCGCGGATACAATCCATACGTCAGAATTCACAAAATCATTTCACAATTGTGTTAAGCTATAATAAACTTTATTGCTTCTAAGAGAGAGTCTAAATTTCCAAACATTCGCTTGTAATAAGAATGCCACAGTGATGTTATGAAATGTCAAGCTCATAGTAATGAAATTGTTCGTGACTGTACATACGACAACTCATCAATCTTAACCATCTATCAAACACTTTAGAAATAAAATACACCTTAAATTAGTTTGCATAAAGTTTATATTTGAATAAGCAAATGCGTGTACCGAGACGCGAGTGAGGCTATAAGTATACTCGACGCTTTCTTCTCGTATAGGTACAGTTTATTGATGTTCAATTGTTTGAATCAATTAGTTAATGGAATTGAATACTTCAAAGATTTCAATAGGCTTAATTTATAATGTCGATCAGTATCTTTGACATTCGTTGGATTAAATTTAAGCTTGTTTAAACAGAGGTATTTAAGTTATTTAAGTGTTGTGCTGCTGATTTTTATTTTCAGCTTATTTAGCGCTCGCTGGATTAGCATTAAGTATTTGACAATATTTATTTGTAACAGCCAAAACTCTCATTTTTAATAGGTTGATTAATTAATAAAGTAAGAATACGTCCATTAACACGATTCTTATTGTGTATCTATTGAGAGAAGACACTTGTTTAACCTCACTATTATCACTAAGTAATTTGTTACTAAAGTACCTAATTGAAATGGTTTTGTAATTCAAATACATATACTCGTAGATATAGTATAGGCAGACAGATATAGTAGATAAATCTTTGAGAGGAAGTTAAAATAATAAACGGATCGAAGCAACATACGGTCTATCATTTCTTATATTAGCTCTAAGTAAGTTTGTAATGGTAAATATGCGCTTACAATAATAAAATTTTATTGATATTACAGCGGTTGTGTTAGTGGATCTCAGTTATTAGTTAACTCCTCGCATAACATCGCAAAATGGTTACTATAATCCAATGTATTACCTCAATTTCGGTTACGCATATAGGCGAGCCGTGGTATGCATTGCACAACGCTTGGTTGCAGACTGCAGTGCAGCTTACGGAACCATTTATATTGTGGAATGCAACGAGCCGATCGTCTGCCACATTAATTAGTTATAAGCATAATGCTAAGTGCGTTTGATGTTTTAAACGAATCATCAAAAAAGGTTTACAATAGGAAATACATTCCTTTTTTCAGCCTGTTTCAGCGGCTCTTCAAAGTCCAATGCTCTATCACTATACAATTTTATTGTGTTCCTTTCCCGATGAGAG
Organism: Synanthedon vespiformis; assembly: GCA_918317495.1. Classification (NCBI taxonomy): domain Eukaryota; kingdom Metazoa; phylum Arthropoda; class Insecta; order Lepidoptera; family Sesiidae; genus Synanthedon; species Synanthedon vespiformis. The sequence goes on from OU906964.1 coordinate 5,617,706, forward strand.
TCACCAACTAAGTATTTAATTTTGTCGATGTTATCAAGAAATTTCAGGGCGGGCAATATCTTCGGCAGTGAAGAAAACGACTTCGATTTAGACCTTTACTTTCAAAAGGTCAGACTTTCAAATGGTCAGATTTGGTAAAGTCTCTATTAAAATTACAAATGTAATTGATGGATAACATAACATACTCCATAATGAAATTTGTATCTCTAGATGTCGATGTGTTAATTAGATATAATGGCCATTCGTTTTAATTATTCTAATAGAACGATTGCCAATTAATTTAACTAAAAGAAACCAACAAAATAGCTGAAAAAAAAATGTTGGAATAGGAACAGCTGTGTGTCTTTGGAAGACTAGATTTGAAGATTTATAGAAACCTTCTCAAAGAAATGCAGTAAGCTAGCGTGGCTAACTATACCAAGTAACTATTATTTAATCTGTGACTATACCTTCATATTTTATACATCCCTAAACGAGGAATAGGCTTAAGAAAGTGCCCATTTGACGGAACTAAGCGCCTTAAGGATTATTTACCATCAAAATTAAATGGAAAGTCTAACTACATCCTAACTTTCGGCACAGTGTCGTCACCTATCTATGTAAATAAGATTGCTTCCTTATTTTTTTATTGAACTATTACTTAGGAGTGTCAGTGTATGTACCTACATTGTCTTGGCTACAGTTAGTTTACAACAGCACAGTAACATAAAGAAAGTTATCACCAATCTAAACAAGCTACCATGCAGTCCCAGTATTTCTAAGAGGCTATTTACTGATTGCGTTTCATTATAATAAAGATGCGTTTATACGCGCGCAACTTGAGGTCAGAGGTGCGCGTTAGTTATTCGAAATTTAACGGTGCACATAGCAATGATTACTTACTGATGTAACTTATAAGATCCTTCAAATGAACGTCGATGTAGGAAGTCGTAAAGTGTGCTGGCGATTTAATGTTTAGTCGTTTACATGCTCAATAATTGTGAGGGAAATGAAATAGTATTTCTTTATTTTTTTTTTTTTAAATTAAAAGTTTTTTACTATTCTAAAAATACTAATTCTAAATGGAAATTCTGACAGGTAATTTGAAATAATTGAAATTCGGAGAGGAAGAAAATAAACTTTTTGAAGTGAAAACTGTTGAAATAATTTAATTTAATATAAATACAAAAACTAATCTTGTATAAATGTTAATTAATATTATTATTATTTTTTCTAATGTACATACTTACACCCCTTTCACTTCTTTGTGCATAATAAAAAGTCACGAAACGACTTCACTTGCTTTTGCGCTCTCTAGGCTACAGACGCTTAACCAACTTAGTGAAAAAGTATTAATATAATTTCATTTAACTAAAGATCTCATGTTTTATTTTACGCCCATAACTTAATTTCTAATAGGTTATGGGACCAGTTACGTTATAAAAGCAGTGATAAAGTTAAATTTACGAAATTCAAAAGTGAGTGTGTTTCGGAATATACCTACCTATTGATTTGCTGAAAAAAAAATATTAAAAATTAAACAATGGACAATTCCAAGGTAAAGAGGAATATAAAACAATTTACTGGAGAAAAATATAGTGTGTGGAAATTTAGAATACGTGCACTATTGAGCGAATTGGATGTTATTAATGTAATTGACGAACCGATTCCGGTTGATCCAACGGAAGAGTGGAAGAAATGTAATCGGATTGCTAAAGGTATTTTGGTGGAGTATTTATCAGATAGCTACCTTAGTTTTGTTTGCGAAAATATTACAGCAAAGCAAATATTCAAAAATTTGGACGAATTATATGAACGTAAATCTATTGCGACACAGTTGGCAATACGAAAAAAATTGTTAACATTAAAACTTCAAGGCGATACAACATTAGTAAAATTCTTTGCTGTGTTCGATGAATTAATAACGGAATTAACAGCTGCTGGAGCAACGCTGGATGAGACCGACAAAGTAGCTCACTTGTTGTTAACCCTACCCTCAAGTTACGATGGTGTCATAACTGCGATCGAGACATTATCAGAAGACAATTTAACTTTGGCATTCGTAAAAACGAGACTCCTGGATCATGAGATAAAGCTGAAGAATGATACTAATGACAATAGCTCGAAAGTATTATATGTACAAAATAAACCGGACACATTTAAGAGAAGAAGAATAGAATTTAACAAATATAAATCTAATAACAATAATTACAACAAAAATAAAACTACAAAAAGGACTCAATTAAAATGTTTCCACTGTGGGCGTAAAGGACATGTTAAAAATGATTGTTATCATTACAAGAGATCTTTAAAGGACAATTCAACGAGGACAATTCAAGCAGTCGACATAAATCAGTTCGAGCCTCAACCTACCCCCGACTTTTCAGGATTTGCATTTATGGCTGGCCATCACGAAGACAGTCATGATAAGAATATATCTTTTATTTTAGATTCTGGCGCATCCCATCACATCACTAACAGGGAAGACTTATTCAATAATTTTACCTCTTTGAACCCCCCTCTTAAAATTTCAGTTGCTAAATCAGGTCAATTTATTTCAGCTACAAAAAGAGGATCTATAAATGTGACTAGTAATTTGGGCATTGAAGGAATATTGGAAGGTGTGCTGTACTGTCCTGAGGCTCCATATAACTTGCTTTCGGTTACTAAAATGCAACAGGCAGTTTATAAAATTTTATTCGACCAACAAGGAACCCAAATATCAAAGGATGGTAAGATCGTGAGTGCGGGTAAGTCTAAAAATAATTTGACTTTTATTAATTTTCTTACTTGTTCTAAACTTGGTCACGCTGTTTCTCAAATGTGCAAAAGCGATAACATTTATGAATTATGGCATCAACGACTAGGCCATATAAGTAAAAATAAATTTTTACAAATTAAAAATAATAATTTAATGGAAGACACTATTAAAATTGATTCAGTGTTTCCAAATAATTCTTTGTGTGAGGCCTGCATAAATGGGAAACAGACGCGACTACCTTTTAATATTGCTAAAGATAAAAGTTATATATCTCGACCATTATATGTTGTGCACTCAGATGTTTGTGGCCCTATCACTCCTTCTGCATTAGATAACAAAAATTATTTCGTGTTGTTTATTGATCAGTACACACATTACTGTGTTGTTTACTTGTTGACTCACAAGTCGGATGTATTTTCGGTTTTTAAAGACTATGTTGCAAAATGTGAGGTTAAATTTAATTCAAAATTAGTAAATTTTTACTGTGATAACGGTGGAGAATACTTATCTACTGAAATGAAAGATTACTGTGTACAAAAAGGCATTACGTATCATTTGACTGTTCCTAGAACTCCACAACAGAATGGTGTCTCAGAGCGTATGGTACGAACTGTATCAGAAAAAGCTAGGTCCATGTTAAGTGGTTCCAAGTTAAACAAAATTTTCTGGGGTGAAGCTGTTTTAACGGCAGTTCATTTAATTAATATCACACCAACAAGAGCTTTGAAACAACTTAAAACACCATACGAGATGTGGCACAATAAAAAACCACTAATACAATATTTAAAGGTTTTTGGTTCAACTGTATACGTTCACAACAAAGCCAGTAAAGCTAAATTTGACGATAAATCCTGGAAAGGGATACTGGTGGGTTACACACCAAACGGATATAAAGTTTGGAATGAAAACTGCGAAAAGTTTGTAACTGTCAGGGACGTCATTACGGACGAGACTAATTTTTTGAACTCCAGACCTCTGTTAGGTGCTGAAAGGGATAATATTGAATATTCCTATGACAAAACTGATGTAAATGACAGACAGTCGAAATCAGTGTCATTAAAGTCTCGGTTAACTGACAGGTCTAAGTCAGATATTTTGAAATCTGATGAGGGTGAATGCCCTAACAAAATTCGCAGAGGTAATGATGTGAACGATATTCAGTGTGACAGAAACGAAATGTCTGAGTATGTAGTACCAGAAAAGGATATAAATCCATTAACAGAAAATAGTCCAATTTCAGAAAGTAATGATAGTATTGCGAATACTGATAGTAATTTAAGGAGGAGTGAGAGGCTTAAACATCTCCCTGCAATTTCTTATTATGAGGGTGATGATGATTATTTAATGTGTGTACAAACTATTTTGTGTGAAATTCCTACTTCTTTTGATGAAATTAATACTCGCAGTGATAAATCTCAGTGGGAAGCTGCAATTAAAGATGAACTTAATTCTCTTTCAATAAATAAAACTTGGTCATTAGTACCACGACCTCAAAACAAAAATATCGTTGATTGTAGGTGGGTATTTTCTATCAAACGTGATGAATTTGGAAAACCTTGTAAATATAAGGCCCGATTAGTAGCACGAGGCTTTAGTCAAAAATATCTTACAGATTATAATGAGACATTTGCACCTGTTGCCAGGATAGCAAGTTTTAGATTTATAATTAGTTTTGCAAACCAGTATAATTTATTAGTTCATCATATGGACGTAAAAACTGCATTTTTAAATGGCCAATTAAAAGAGGAAATTTATATGGAAGTTCCTAAAGGTGTTAACTGTAAAACTAATTATGTATGCAAACTAAATAAAGCGCTGTACGGTTTAAAACAAGCAGCGAGATGTTGGTTTGAAGTCTTTGAACAATGTTTAAAAGAAAAAGGTTTTAAAAATTCATCAGTAGATAGATGTTTATACATGCTTAACAGGGGACATATAAATAAAAATATATATGTGATACTATATGTTGATGATTTGGTATTAGTATGTGGTGAAATTCATACATTAAATAAGTTTAAAGGCTACTTAAAAAGTAAATTTGAAATGTCTGATCTTAAAGACATTAAGTTATTTCTTGGTATTAGAGTTACTCGATGCCATGATAAGATAACATTAGATCAAAGCTCATATATTGACACTATTTTAAATAAATTCGATATGAGTAACTGTAATCCAACTTGTACACCTATGGAAAACAAGTTAAACTATGTAGCTCTTAATTCAAATGAAACTTATGATGCCCCCTGTAGAAATTTACTAGGATGTTTAATGTATGTTATGTTATGTACTCGTCCAGACATAAGCACAAGTGTAAATATTTTGAGTAGATATACTAATAAAAATAATAAAGAATTGTGGCTTTGTTTGAAAAGAGTACTTAGATATTTGAAAGGCACAATTAATTTAAAGTTAACATACAAGAGATGTGATTTTAATAATATTTTATGTGGATATGTAGATTCTGATTGGGGAGGAAGTGATACAAGTGATAGGAAAAGTACTAGTGGGTACTTATTTAAATTTTTTGATAATTGTACAGTCACCTGGAGTACAAAAAGGCAAATGTCAGTAGCAGCTTCTTCAACAGAAGCTGAGTATATGGCATTATTCGAGGCAGTAAGGGAAGCTTTATGGCTAAAATCTTTAGCATTCAGTATTAATATTAATATCACAAATCCTATTGTTATTTATGAAGACAATAATGGCTGCATAAGTATCGCTAATAACCCCAATCATAAAAGATCAAAACACATTGATATAAAATACCATTTTTCTAGAGAACAAATAGAGAAAAATGTGATAAAATTGTGTTATATTTCCACAGGTAATCAGTTAGCAGATGCATTAACAAAGCCTTTACCAGCTATCGCTTTTCGTGAACATAGAGCTGAGATGGGCTTAGAAAACTGATTTATTTATTTTTCTTTTTATAGTGTCTACTGATTTTCTACATTGTGTAAATTTTTTTTACATTCAATTAATAATGTATAACATGATCTGATTAGGTTTTTCTGGGTTTTCCCTAATCCTGCGCAGCAAATGCTGGATCATGATAATATTGTAATGTTCCCAGAAAACACTAAGTGGTGTGCGTTCTGTTTAGGCATATTCTGTTTATATAAATATGCTGATTCATTGTACTTAAGATTATTTTTGAGGGGGCGTGTTGAAATAATTTAATTTAATATAAATACAAAAACTAATCTTGTATAAATGTTAATTAATATTATTATTATTTTTTCTAATGTACATACTTACACCCCTTTCACTTCTTTGTGCATAATAAAAAGTCACGAAACGACTTCACTTGCTTTTGCGCTCTCTAGGCTACAGACGCTTAACCAACTTAGTGAAAAAGTATTAATATAATTTCATTTAACTAAAGATCTCATGTTTTATTTTACGCCCATAACTTAATTTCTAATAAAAACTTCTATAGCCGCGTTATACGACTTTGGGAAATTTATCGGTTCGCGTCAGCAACATGCTCAGCTCACATTTAGCCTCGCGCAGCTGTCTACGTACGCGCTCAGTTTTAAAGTTTTCACTTCTGTCGGCAGTCCTCATGACTGCCTCCGTTTTTTTCTGTATGTAGGTATGTATGTATGTATGTACCTCCATAACTCTTAAACGGCAGTTAATCCGATTTCATGAACATGGCCTTTTTTTTCTTTTTCAACGCGGACGAAGTCACGAGAGCCAGCTAGTAAACAATAAGATAGAAACCCAGACCTATTTTGTTGGAAAGCTTATCTACATTTTGAAACTAAATCAAGGGCCACGGTCGGGGCGCGTCTAGCAAGGAAAAGGTACCGGATTGGGTCGCTTTCATAGGATTCCGCCGGCCATTAATTGCCGGTTGACGCGTCGCATGATGCGGGGGCCCGTAGAAAGCACGACCTTTGGGCCAACACTGTAACTGAAATTCGCTTTTGCTAATCGTAAACGAGTAACACAAGAAACACTTCTTTATTTTTTTGGTTTAACTCTAATGTGTTTATGTTTATACCAATGTTAATTTAAAAAATGTGACATTACTGTATTAATAAATAAAATTGTGATCATTGGCAAAGAAAACGTGTTTGGTGTAACGGACTACAAATAAAAAAATAACTGTACTTTAAATTCAATTCTAAAGGCAAATACATTGATATCTCCGTGTACCCAGAAAATAACAGAATATTTAATTTATAATAAAGTTTATTTTTTATGTAAGGTGTGAATTTGATCATCCCTTAGATCTAGTCTTAAACATTGTAAGTGTCGTATACACTGTCTATATTATTGACTATATTTCGAGACGAATTATCGTATACCACGATCGAGTCAAGCCCACCGAGGTCACGGTCTTGGATGAAACTTGACTTACAATTATGTAGATAGGTTGTTCCTACAAGTTGGTGTGAAAGGGAGAGTCAGACAGATAGGTAGTTTCGCCTCCATGTTTATGCACTTTTGATTTTAAATAACTAACTTTTCCACGTGGTTTTGCACATCAGAAAAGTTTAAAAGTGGCCCTTTTTTCCAATTAAAAATTCTAAATTTTATTAAAAGTTTTTAAAGCCGAGAAAACATAACTGCTCACAGACAAATAAAAAATGCATAATATGTTATACTATTGTTATATTTACAAAAACAAAAAAAAAACATAAACGAGTGTTGTAAAGTGCAGGAAAATAATCCAGGATGCATCAAAGCAATACATTACGTCAAACTAAGACACATTATATTAGACTAGCGACCCGCTCCCGGCGTCGTACGGTTTTTTTTCTGCAATATACATAAACCAACTATTAAAAGTCTATTTCCAAAATTGGTCTATCCGAAAATCGAATCATGAACCCAATAGAGTCTTAAAGGAAGCACATTTACTATGCACTCGATCAAGAGGCAGTCAAAATCAGTTTTCATTGTTGTGAGGACAATATTAATAAGAATTTCCTCACAAAATTGTACATACACTGTTGTATGATTAATCTCGAATAACTCGAACTGATGTCTAAGCAATTTAGCAACTTTAGATTACATGACAGTCCAGATTTTTTTCACACATAATCATCAACAAAGCCAGTACATTTCATCAAACTGGCCATTAACACATTACACTTGATGTATTTGTGTGTATGTGTGTATGTGTACCGATTACCTCACGTGTGTTTAATAAGGAATAGATTAAATGTGTTGTGACGAATCGTCGTTTCGTTAGCGATCGACACGGTCCGATGTTGTAAAAGATTTTCGAATAAACCAGTGTGTACACACGTAGTGATTTTTTCATATGTTTTACGTGAGACGAAAAGACGTTTTACGAATCTTCTCCTGGTCACTATAGAGAATTGTGAATAATATAGGTAAATAGATTTACAATATGTGTAAATTCTTGCCTATTATAATCTATAAATAAGTCAATAAATTGACATATTATGCACCCGCTCTGTGATAATCCTTATAATCTAATATTATAAACAGAAAAGATTTGTACGTGTGTAATGAATAAACTCAAAAACTACTAGTCCGATTTTGAAAATTCTTTCACCTATAAAAAGCTACATTATCAGAGAGTAACACAGGTTATATTTTATAAAGTTACGCGGGAAAAGCCGCGTGCAATAGCTAGTTATAAAATAAAAAATGGGTAGAGGGTGCTAAGTATCACCGGAAGAGATCCAGCTACCTCTCAATTCTCGAAGACAAGGGGCCTATGTAATGCTGAGGTGATAATATTAGAAAACCATACCGTGTGTTCGTACAATTTCACGATTATTTTACTTTATTCCATAAATTTGATCGCGTGCTGAAGTTGTGCTGGCCAGACAGAAAGCCACGGGTTAACTACGTTTATAATAATAAAAGTATTAATTGGACCACGCCGTATTTCATTCGTCCATAATATAGTGACGAAACAGCCATTTTATTGTTATGGACTAGTTGACTGGTTTTTTTTATAGGATAAACCAATTTATATTATTACAATGTTTACGTGAAATAATGAAATTTTATAGTAAGCCGAATTTTACACACTCTATATATATTTCAATTGATTTTAGAACAATTTGTTCATTTTTGCAACCATAGCATACACTGCCGGGTATGCAAGAGGATTTCCCAAAGTTTCGTAATATGGTGGCGCCCAATTTTTCATATTTTTAGACGATCCCTCGAGAACATCACATTTTTCTAGGATAAAAAGTATTCTATATGTTAATCCAGGCAATAAACTATCTGTGTGCCAAATTTCACACAAATCCTTTCAGTGGTTTTGAAAGAGTAACACCATCTACACAAACTTTCGTAATTACTTATAAGTGGAATGTGTGAAAATCCATCAAAATTCATCCAAGTTCGCATCCATAGGCACCGCACCGATATATGTATTTGCATAATCATATTGCATTAATTTATGAAGATTGTAACTCGAAGTAAAAGTTGAGCTTTTAGTCATTAGTCAATTGATTAATGTCTGCGGTGGCTAATTGGTTGTAACGTTTGTTCTAAGCCGCACGGATGTCAAAACAAGTATAGCTCCCAATAGCACTTCAATAAAGTCTTGACTCGTGTTATGGAAATTTTGTTTTGACGGAAATGCCTATTTCACGTAACATCTTTAATTTTACAAACGCGGTTTCTATAATTGCAAGTGTTTGAGCGTATTTATGTTTAAGTATTCCCAGTCTTGGCACTACTTATTGGCAGTAATATGTAGACTTTTCATGGCATGCAATCTATACTAATATTATAAAGAGGAAAGATTTGATTGTTTGTTTGTTTGTATAGAATAGGCTCCGAAACTAGTGGACCGATTTGAAAAATTTTTTTACCATTAGAAGCCGACATTATCAGTGATGAACATAGGCTAGTTTTTACCGCGGGAAAATGCTTCATTCCTACGGAAAATCTAAAATAAAAGTAAATACTAGAGCGGCTTGGCCCGGGAGATAGCGCCATATATCCAAAATACGGCGGATGGCGTTTTATACTTTTCTACGCGGACGAAGTCGCGAGCACCAGCTAGTAAGGGATAAAGTTAGAAAAATGGGTGAGACAAGATGTTATAAAAATGGTTGACCATTTTAAATATGCTAACGGAAGCATGTTTTGTCAGAACAATGATGTCAGGATTATATATAAAATCTAGATGAATAAAAATCATATTTATCACCATCTGACTTCTACTGAACAGAATCTAATGTAACCCATTTACAAAGATAGCTTTATTGTTTCGGACAACGCTTGAACAATGTATGATAGTCGCCGAAAATCGTGGTTCACGTGGGTGTTGTAGACAAGAAAATTATTAATGATATAAAACATTTAAAATATTAATAAAATATACTTCAAACTCTTGACGTGTGCTTTATGCAATAGAATGCTTAGAGAGATATTATTTCATTTATTAGAAGTCACTAACAATGTTGCAATTTGTCTGAGCAAATTTTAAACTTGATTTAGTTAGTTATTGATGAATGATGATCAAGTAAAGATTTATAGTGCAACTCGGTTTATAAGCCTTGATACTATTTGCTAATAAATGAAGTTTCAAATTATACGCTAATTGGGTCAAGATTAATTACGAAGATGAGTGATAAATTAAAAATAATGAACACACTATTTCAAGTAGGCCGACTTAGTGAGCTATCGATGCGTTTGTGATTATGTAAGTGAAGTTTCTTCTTAATTTATTGATCAAGTCAAAACATGGACCTGGTTAATTATATATTTTTTTAATGTATAACTTAATTATATGTGTTAAGGTTATACGAGTAAATTAAACTTTGAACAAATATAATTTGTAAAAGAATATCATATATATGTCGTGGGCAGATTGTAGAATTCGGCAGATCGTAAAGTATGAAATCAAAAATCTTGTACCAAAAGTCAAAAATAGGTGCGACGAAGAGCGGAGCGAAGCAAAGCGAGGAGGAGCGTGTTAGGTTTACATGGAAATAAATTTGGGGAGCCGAGCGAAGCGGAGCGGAGAGAGACGACCCTCTCAGTTTAAACAGAAATATGATCTGCCCAGGAATATCATGCATAGTAGTGGTAGGGCACACTGCGTTTCGCAGTCATTTGGGCAGCCCGTCTGGCGGCAGTAACCACCCCCTTACAGAATACCACCGTGAAATAACAGCATATGTGCTGTTGTGTTTCGGTGAGTGAGTAAGGGATGCCAGAGCCCATTACCCCCTTCCCTTCCTTATCCCTTATCCTTAATCCTTCTATGGTCAGCAGCGCACTTGTAGCACTTATGGCGTTGCTTGTGTTATAGGCGACGGTAGCCACCTTCCATCAAGTGGACCGTCAGCCTGTCTGACGACCTTAACATAAAAAAAAAAAAAAAAAAAAAAACATGATATGCCCAATTCTCCGATATGCCGACGACATATATAAATTAAATTCATCGGTTGCTTTGTAGGTCATGAGGAGGCTGTTTGTTTATCTAAGTTTAATCAGACAGGCTGACGGTCTACTTGATGGTAAGTAACTGCACTGAAGGGACAGTGAAATGGGCTCTGCCATCCCTTACTCACACTTTAAAACAAAGTGTGTTGATGAACCTAAAAGTGGCCTATATCCTATATATCTATTCCTAGAGTTCAAGGTAAAATGCATATTAAAGTTCAAAATAATTTTTTGTTTTCGAATTACGTATAATTATGTAACTTTGCATATATAAGCCTATTAGCTTTTGCTTGAGTTTGTCCGCGTAATTGAACTAAACAAACTAATTCTTCAATTTGATTATATTAGTATAGAATACTATAGAATATAGAATAGTAGATTTAATAGAGAAAAACATATAGAACTAGCTGAACCCGGCCACGCTTCGCTGTGGTTAAGTCAGCAACGTTCCACGGTTGCCATAACAATGTCAACATTATGAAAATTATGTTTTTTTATAAAAAATTCCAATTAACCCCGACTAGTTTTCGAGTTTTTGAAGCATACACAAACATAACATTTTTATATAAATTATATAGATATGATATAAAGGTTATATTTAAACTTGGAATACGTTTTGTGAAGTGAAAGTAAAGGTAAGCGAATATGGATTTCAACTATCGTCAGTTATCTAAGGATGAGCAAACCGGCCCCAGAGGATGTGTAAGAAAGTTGACTATGAAATCTAAAGGTGAGGTGCGACATGGAACTTTTGCGTAAAAGTAACAAATGTTTTAAAATATTAATTAATTTATCTTTCGATTTACCTATTTCATTGTCGTACACGACTGTACTTTAATAATTTTTTTCTAAAAAAACCCAAAGTGTGCGAGACGACTACTAAATCTATATTTTTTATAACTTATTTATGTTATATATACTTACTCATTAAAGACCAAGATACGCTCGAATTCGTACGAATTTTATAGATACACAAACCTTATCTATACTTCTACATATATATGTACAAGAGAGAAAAATTTTATGTTTGTAATGAATACACTCAAAAATTACGGGTCCGATTTTAAAAATTCCTTCACCTATTTAAAGCTACGTTATCAGCGAGTAACATAGGCTATATTTTATAAAATTTTCCGGGCGAAGTCGCGTGCAACAGCTAGTTAATAAAAAAACTGTATCAAAAACTATTGCGTGGTGTAGAAGAAGCAAAGAGAGAGTGTGTTCCTCTGTTTACTTCTTCTTTGTTTGAGAGTGACTATAAAAACTATTCGTCTATTAATGATAATATTAAATAATATTAATGGTTAGATAGACTAGAAATTAGAAGTACTTGCATCACTTGTGGTGATGCTTGTGGTAACGATCTCCCTTCAAGTGGACTGTCAGACTGTCTGACGATCTTAACATATGTAAATAACTATTTTTAACAAAAAAAAAGCCGACTTTAAACCATTTTCTCATGGACGCCATTGTCAAAACTGGATCAAATTGAAATGGGACCATACGAGAAGCACTAGAACTTTCAAATAAAAAAAGAATCATAAAAATAGACTTCAAACTATTTCATGTCATAACTGGATCAAATTGAAACGGGACCACACGAGAAGCACTAGAGCTTTCAAATAAGAAAAGAATCATAAAAATAGACTTCAAACCATTTCATGTCAGAACTGGACCAAATTGAAATGGGACCAGACGAGAAGCACTAGAGCTTTCAAATAAGAAAAGAATCATAAAAATAGACTTCAAACTATTTCATGTCATAACTGGACCAAATTGAAACGGGACCACACGAGAAGCACTAGAGCTTTCAAATAAGAAAAGAATCATAAAAATAGACTTCAAACCATTTCATGTCAGAACTGGACCAAATTGAAATGGGACCAGACGAGAAGCACTAGAGCTTTCAAATAAGAAAAGAATCATAAAAATAGACTTCAAACTATTTCATGTCATAACTGGACCAAATTGAAACGGGACCACACGAGAAGCACTAGAGCTTTCAAATAAGAAAAGAATCATAAAAATAGACTTCAAACCATTTCATGTCAGAACTGGACCAAATTGAAATGGGACCACACGGGAAGTACCAGATTTCAAATAGAAAAAGAATCATAAAAATCGTTTCGCGCACTCGAAAGTTCTGAGGTAACAAAAATAAAAAAAAATACAGTCGAATTTAAAATCTCTCCTTTTTCGGTTAAAAATATTAGCATTTCAATGAAGCTCAATAAAGCTCAAAGAAAGAGAAAGTATGAAGATTTAACAAAACAGTAATGTTTCTTAGATCTGTTTGTACCTTTATAAACAAGATATATAGGAAGTTACTAATAAGGTTTGCGTAATTAAATAGAAATTAAATATCTTCAAGCGGATAGCTGAGTCGACTGGTAACAGAGAAATGTAAATGATTTGGAAATTTCTCAAATCAATAAATAAGCGATTTATCCAAGAATCTGTCCCCAATTTTCTAGCCATTAATTATTGATTTTAATTTATTTTAGAGGATAAAATTTAAAAAAAATAATAATGTGAATTTAATTGTTTTTTAAATCATTATTTTATTGCAATTATCCCAAACTGTAAGAAAAATCGATGTTCGCTTAATTTTCACTAAACTAAACATCTAAACAATAAATTCAATTTCAATTTCAATTGAATTTATTGTTAAACATCTAAACAATAAATACATTTTGTTTAATTTGGTTTGTGTATGATTCCAAAACTCGAGAATGGGTAGACCGATTTTAATTCGGTTTTCACACATAGAAAGAGAGATAAACTGGAAAGGTCTTTAGTGTAGCTTATTTATATTTTATCATAAAATTAATTAATATTCCAATGTGAATTATTTTATGTCTCAGATTTTTCAAATCGATTCACAATATCGACTGAGATAATATATCTTTTTTGTTAAATGTTGAAAAAAATCTGTCCAACTTTTTAGACATCCAGAATTTTTTCAACCTCTCTGTCAGCTTGTGGGAATCATGGCAGATACGATAAATTCCTTCAATTTCTACCTTATTTCGTGTTTAACAAAGTTCATTTCAATTCGACACCAACGGTCAGATGTGATTGTATCGAACAGGTGTTGTTTACCAACAGGTGACCACAAATATATTGGCTACAGGTTCGAAATCGGCGTACGACATATTGTGTGCTATGTACGCAGATATTAAACTTTGGTATTATCAATTTAAACTTTATTGAGTTCAGTATAGACGTCAATTTCAAACGTACCGTTGGCAGTGAAGAAACAGTACATATGTAATTCGGAATTTGTAGGATGCAATGTAGCAATTGGAATGGATTGGAGTGCATTTTCAATTAGGCCTTGGTCAGGTACGCTGCGTTGTAATTTGATTACGCTATAATAAGCGTAGGTAGGCTCTTTGTTGAAAGTCCCTCCTCGTGTCTGTGATTCCTTCAAACATATTAGTAGTTTTGAATCAGGTCTGTTCTGACAGTTGTTAAGACATGTTTTAATAGCAGCCTATTTGATTTTTCAATCGACTTCCAAAAAAGGAGTTAGTTCTCAATTCGACTGTTTTTTTTCTTTTTTATTAGAGTTGGGTTTGCTCTTGGCCAACAACCAGCTGGGTAGCAAGGGAGAGGCCTAAGATGGAGCGAGCTCACCCAGAAGATGCCTATTCACTCGAACTTTGAAAAGATTAGGGTTATATGAGCTCGGAAACACAGACGCAGGCAGGGAGTTCGAAACCTTGGCGGTGCGCATTATAAAGGATGTTTCAAAGCGCTTGGTTCGAAACGGGGGGATTTCGACAAGATGAGGATGGTAACCAGCCGTACGTCTGTATGTCCGATGGAAGAAAGGGGAATGCGGTTTGTTAAGTACCTCATAATTTTCGACTGGGTGAACACCGATTTTGATGATTCTTTTTTATTTGAAATCTGGTACTTCTCGTGTGGTCCCATTTCAATTTGGTCCAGTTCTGACAATGGCATCCATGAGAAAAGACCATAAGACGGTTTGAAGTCGGTTTAATGTAAAGTTTGACATGGTTATATAGAAACGAAATTCTAAAAAAACATTAAACTTCAAATAGGCCTACAGCCTGCAACATGATTAATTATTGTGTAATATTTTTGTATGTTTGTTTATTAATTTTAAGTATGAATAATTTTTATCAATGACAGTTTTATTAAAAGAGTAACTACTGGCGGTTCTTTCGGAAACTGTGATAGATTTTTTTTTACCAAACCAATACCAAAGAAGATGCAATTACTCCGTAGAACCTGCAAGAAGTTTAGCTTTCTTGAAAAGGCTATGTTGTGGCGCAATGGAAATAAATACCTAAGCTGAGATTTTTCCTCAAAGTTCATGGAATACAGTTTAAACCCATTCTGATTGTATGCCTACTCCTTGTCCAAGTATAAGTTATGAACACTAATAGGTCCAGTATGATGATTAAAACACTATATAGTAACAAATAGTACTCTCTTTTGAAAATCAAAACCGATTCCAATAGTAACAGAAATTTATATCAAGACCATCATTGTCTTGTCGGCTGTACATCACCGTTTAAAGTTTGCTTAATTAGAACTTTCTCTTGTTTATGAATATCGAAACCCAGTTAGGTCTACTATATTTATGATTATTATAAAGAACTTTTAGATCTGATGGAGAGCGTAGGCAGTAGATACCTACGTGGAGCTTGATGTTTCCGCAAATTACATGTTTTAACTTTTATTCATTTTGTAAGAGTTATTAATTGTACTGTGCCCCTTTTGAGGGGGCAGCACTGTCGCAGGAGGTTTTGACAAGCCGGTTTTGGACGCCATTGGCATGTCGGGTCGTGGAATTGAAAAGGGGATTTGAGTAGTTAGAAAAGTATTTGAGACTAATGCAGTGAATAAGTGAAGAAAAGAATAACAAAGGGAAGAAGTTTAAGGAGTACAATAAAGTATTGAAGCTACAAGGTGTTTTACTACATTTTGTTAAATTAGTTTTTATTGTTACACTCGCGAAATGGGTGTTGTCAGAATATATTTTTAAAGGATTGGCCCACTTAATGGCCATTATGTTTAAGGCGACGGATGCCACCTGACATGTGTCCCCTTAAGTATAAGCAGCCTCAAAAGGAGATAAATTGCCGACCCTGAAAGAATAACAGATGAAGAACAATATAGTTAGGTAACAATATAGATTCATACAGTTTTTTTTGTATAAGTTCTGCACCCGTAGTTAGATTGACTGTCCATCTATCTGATGGTAGATGGCTACCGTCGCCTAGAAATTACAAATTAACCCCTTTAATTTTGCTTGGGATTTTGAACAGGGTATCAATTTGAATAGATACCCGTTCTTTCAGGACGGTATATTTTAAGTTTGCTTACGATAGTGGTTTAGATAAGTGGTTTTCTTTCCAGTTTTAACTGCTCAAGTCAGTGCGCCATACTAATTCAAAAAAGGGATTGATTGTGGAAGAAACGTATAAGTACTTAATTGAGTTTAGTGAAAATCATTGGCAAGTTTCCCTATTTACCTAATTTCCCCATTTGCCTAATTGGATAACTAGTAATAACAGATTAGAAGACCAAACAGCGCGGGCTGTGTGGCACGCGTCAGGTGACCTTAAACCTGTCCCCCTTCTTCGACAGTCTAGCACGATATCGGCCCTTTCAATACATCTTGGGCACGCTTTCCAATGAAGATGGCTCGCTACTTTCCGTTACTAGTTAATACGGCATTCCATAGCACGTTGACTCGCTTCAAAGATGTACAAAGTTTGAATAGACTTATTGAATCATTTTAGAATTTTTCAAACACTCCAAAAGTTCAACTCTGTAGTCTTATCGCTGTAGTGACAATTTCATATGCGATTTGAAATATTTTTAAAATGTTATGAATAGGATGGATGTTTTCAATTTTAAAAAGATAATTTTTTTATGAATGTATAATTTTAAAACGATTTTCTTATTATGGAGTTTATTCACATTAAAATATATTAAAAAATAAAGTCGCTGTCCGCCTATGCCTGTTTCTCCGGTAACTTCTTTAAAATCTCCCAAGGGATTTTGATAAGACTTTCACAAATGGAAAGAGCGATAACATATACTTAGTATCCTAATATTTTAAAGTTTTTTCGTTCAGTGTCTGTAAGGTCTAAAAACTAGTAACATTTAATATTATGCATATGTTTATAAGAGTCAACTTGGCTTGCTTAAAAGGATACCTATTTAAATGCCTCCTCCATTAAAAACTGTTGTGAGTTTTAGTAAGTGAATAGGTATAATGATACATCCCACCCGCGAGCTCTAGGTCGCAGGCCATGTGCTCAAAGGTCGCGGACGCACACAGACATAATGTGTAAACTGTGTGAGTTTACACATTATGTCTGTGAAAACACATTACGAAAACGTTTAATATATTTAACGTGAACTTAACACTGCACCAGGATATGGTTTTATGATCTATACGATTTACTTAGATCAAATTATTCATTCGTCTCTAGACAATTTTAGGGCCGGCGCAAATTGGAGGCCGGCAAAGTATTTTTTGTTACTTGTGTTGTACTTTTTTTTAATATTTTGTACTTTAAGAACTTCTTCTTTACATACTTAGCCGCATCTGTCTGTGTGTATGGCCGCTATTTTAAAACCACGTAAAGGATTTTGATGCGGTTTCCATTCCACCATCAGTTAGATAATCTTTCGTTGAAGTTTTATATAATATGTTATCATATAACCTACTTAAGTTTATATGTAAATTATAGTATTTTAATAGAAAAAGAAAATATTTTTCAACCAACCAACCAACCAACCAAAAAAACGTTTTTAAGACACTCAATGGATTTTAGAAATGGATTAACCAGGAAGTACGTTGAGAGTGGGATGCGTGCCTGGTTTGGAACACAATTAATTTGAATTATATTAAGAGTACATAAGGTACAAAGTACTATGAAAAAGATTAAGTACATTGTAGTGCCTGCCTCCAATGTGCGCCAGCCTTTAGTCAGAACCACACATTCTGCCCATAGATGTTCCTCTATTTCAATGTGCGCCGGCCCTTACCTTATCCACTTTGCTTTTTAGAGAGTTAGGACATCTAGGAATTTTAACAAAAATAATTGATAATGCCTTAACATATTACGTTACAGTTACTAATAAAATATATACTACTTGTTTTTAAGTGTTTAAACTTTATTAGTTGCTTAATCATTGTGATGTTTATGTGAAAAATTATAAGATCATTGGCTATTTATAAAAAAAAAAAACATTAGGTATGTAGGTATGCCGCGTGTTCTCCAAAATTGTTTTATCCCTTAAGCGCTTATCACACTATTCAATTTGAACGTATCCAATTTAGGAAATCGAAAGATGTGATCGCAGTTAGAACAGATTGGATTCAATTGAGAGTTTATCCATTTTGAACTCTATATCTTCGATTTAGAAATCAATTTAGCGTAGTGTGATCACGAGCTCTCTACTTAGATTTCCTAAATAGGAAACGTTCAAATTGTATGGTGTGATTGCCGTTTAAAACGGACATAGAGATTACTAAATATACTAATATACCAATATACTAAACGTTAATTATATTCACTTAAGACATTCCTACAAAACTTTATTATAAGTGGGTATGTCGATAAATTAATGAACTGATAAAAAGTCGCGTGCGCCAACGCATATCCAATATTATTAATTGATCGTTTAAAAATAAAATAATTGAACGCTGCGCTCAAAAACGATCGAACAAATTATACGCTTTTTAGTATGCCGGAGTAAAGAAGGATTTGATTAGTCCAAAAAAAGATCAATGATTTATTGAAGAAAATCTGTCTAAAGAAAATAATTATTTTGTCACTTCTCGGAATCTATGCTCTATACTAATATTATAAAGAGGAAAGATTTGATTATTTGTTTGTTCGTTTGTTTGTATAGAATATGCTCCGAAACTACTGGACCGATTTGAAAAATTATTTTACCATTAGAAGCCGACATTATTTGTGATGAACATAGGTTACTTTTTACCGCGGCAAAATGCTTCATTCCCACGGCAAAACGGGTAAAGGGACAAGGGGTAGTAAGAATTATCCTTCCGTACTTAAATTCTTTTTCACATAACTTCTAAACGGCTGAACCGATTGGGTTGAAATTTTATATTGGTATTTCGATGATTTCCTCGATGATTCCTGGTGCATTTTCCGCCATTTTGGAAAATTTTGCCACTTTTTGGTATAACCATCTAACCATATTGGCCAATAGCCCTTGACCGAGACCTGGACCGGAGTCTTTAGGGGAGGCTACAGTCCACCGAGATGGCTGCATACCTCCAGTTTCAGGGACGCCGAGGACATGGAGGGCAGTTTATATTATTAAGGGTGGCAAACAGGTTGACGGTCCATTTGATGGTAGTGATTTAAAGAACGTTAAAGAAAGGTCTCGTCATAGTTGTTAATAGCAAGTAAAATATCTGCGTAAAGAGAAAAAGTAAAAAGTTAAAACCGGAATTAGCATTGCCATGCATGAGTCAAGGAACAAAAATAAATTGCACAATGGTTCATCATTTGATAGGTAAATATTTCACAATATAAAATAACCGAATACAACTTGTTGGAATGTGAATTTGAGTTATGAAGACTGTCTAAAGGAGGTAAGACGGTGTTGAAGTCTACCTAGACTACCTAGGTTGTATTGGCGTCAAGAAGGCATAGAGGAATTACGACAAGAATATGAGGATTCACGTGGATTTCCATAAAAGGCGCAGAAAAACATAAGGATTTGTTGACGATTTATTTGTAACACATGCTGGCGGCAACAGAACTAATGTTTCTATTTTTTTCTATCACACGAAATTTCTGTGTATTTTCAAATTACATCTCATGTGAACAAGTATGCCAAATTCTTCAAAAAAAACGGCATACAGTACGAGAATGTCCAATTCCAAAATGAGTCACAGGCACAGTTTCTGAGATACAGCGAGATGACTCACGCTTGTGCTTGAAGACATATCCTTGCCAGATTGTACAATAAACGGTAAAGACTTCAATGCGATTGAAAATTATGAATAAGATTGTTCAAATGCATGATTGGAATAAATTTAAGAAGTGGTAAAGCGTGTTTTACTGTACCTACCTAAGTTAAGATTGCTAACTAAAATGACTAAACTAAATTATGATTATTACAAATTTATTGTTCAATGAAATTTAACATGTTTACATAATATAATTTGAAGTCACTTTCCGCGTCTTGTCTGTACCTATGGCCACTTAACCTGAACCATCAAAGTAACGGATTTTCATGCGATTTTCACGCATAGCTCTCGACATGTTTTAGCGTCTAATGGTCCGTAAGCTAGGCACTAATTTCGTCAATAATTTCTCTCAGTCCATAATTTGTAAAATGCCTGAAAGAGTTGTATCATGATGCGTTGTGAACGTCAGCTGCGTCTCCGATGGTGAGTTGAGCAGTGGTAGCCCGTTACACTTTCAGAGCATCAGCTGAATCACAAGCATTCCACCAATATATAGCCAGTTGACTTTTTTATTTATTAACGGTAATACATAAACTATCATCTGATAAATTTTCTATTGGGAGGTAATCACTGAACACGTATATATTCGTGTGACCTGCAGACGCATAATCCACCATTTTATAAATAGCTGACAATTTTGTTTCTTCAAAATATTAGGCTAACTATAATTTGATGAATTTTTAATCGGAAATAAATGTTTTTTTTTATTATGTGCGTGGGCGGCTACCACTCTACTGCTCAACCCACCATCGGAGCCGCAGCTGACGTTCACAACGCTTCATGATACAACTCTCTCAGTCATTTCACGAGTTATCGACTGGGAGGAAATTGGTCATGAAAATCTGTCGTTGGCTCATGGACCATAACAAGACTATGTTTCAGCGCCATATGTCATCACTGACAACATACCGCTGCTAAAGGTAATAAAACAAAAAAACCAAAAATGTTATTATTACAAAAATACAAATCAAAATGTTGCAAAAAGACTTATGGTTGTTTAATTCCATATTTAGTATATTTTAATCATTTTTTTATATTCAAAAGTAACTTATACGATATACTCATCTCCTTTAGTATTCAGTTTATTATAAAAATAATTGAAACATTTAATGCTACTTAAAAATACGCTTCTAGCGATATATAATATGCATATAATGTTTTGATATATATATATATCTTAATAAGAAAAAAATAAACATTTTTTTTTATTTCGATTAGCTCTCCTGTAAAAAGTGATTTTGATTTGTAGTTTGTAGCCCTTTAGTTTTTAAGCAGCGATATAGTGGATCCAACTGAAGTTGGCTCAAGGTTGGCTCTATCTGATTGGACTGATAGGGACAAAAAAGAGATATTTGTTTTCAAATAAAATCCTTTTTTTCAACAACAAATACTTTTAAACCTTTTAGACTTGTCACATCAATAGCGCTATTTCGCCAACAATGCCGCGCAACACATGTATTACCTACTATTGATTTCACAAACCAGATGGTCGCCACATTGTTCCAGAAATAAGATGCACAATACCTGATTATTGGGGTTCCATAAAAATCACACAAAACCCTTTAAGGAGAAAAGGTTATGTCTTCCAAAGATATAAGTAAGTATATGATGTCATCCCTTACAAAAGACCACCGTGAAATAATAGCACGTGTGCTATTTTATTTTGGTGAGTGAGTAAGGGATGCCAGAGTCCATTACTCTATGCCTTGTATACACATGTTTGTAGGATTAGTAGAATTATTAGTATAGCTAGTAACTGTTTATAGTAAGTAATATTTTTATATACTTTTTTGATTTAAATGAATGATATCCTACTGCTTTTTGAGAAATATTTTTTTATGAACTTATAACTTATAAATGAACTTATAAATGGGAAAGTGAGTTTTTTATGTTTTCACGACTTAATACTCAACCGACCGTGATGAAATTTTGCATAAGTAATTGTTGTTGTTGTCAATAGAGTAGTTTTTATCCGGAAAAGAGTACTGCTCTCGAGGAATTACTTATGTAAAAATAAAAAAATACGAGAATTGCAATAATATATATAATGAACAATAAATATTATAAGAAAACGGGACGCGGACGATGTCGTGGGCAAAAGTTAAAACATTATCAATGCTACTATAATAAATCTGTAAGTGTAGGTATTTTAAAACGATTTTTTTTATTTTCATGAAACTTGGTGGATAAACATTTAGACGTACAGGACACAGGATAGGCTACTGTTTTCTTTTTCAACGCGGACGAAGTCGGGGGCGCCCGCTAGTAGAAATATAAAGCAAGAAATATATTGCTGCGGAACCCATCTTTGTTTACAACACAACAATTGCTCACCACAAAAAGTCGAAATGGTATTTTCTCTCATAATTGAAGACATAAAAATGCATTTTGTTTACCACTCATAGAATTTGCACGTGTTTTATAACTTTTGCATAGCTGCTTTCAAAATTGCGGGCAAGTTTTAACAAGTTAGAAAGGTTTGTTAAATCTTTAGTTTCTTAATACTTTGCACCTGTGGACTTATTATGACGTCGATTCTATTATTTTTACCAATTCTCAAAATTCTTTTTTAGATGATACCTAGTCTAACAAAGGTCCTGACGGCTTTGAAAGCGACATCGGACTATCAAGTGAGCGCGAAGGCCGAAACTTCCTAGAAACAAACAAAAGTGATTTAAAATTCACAATAAAATTCACAATTAAATAAGTGTACATACTATGTTTCCCTTGACTATATAATTGTAATTATTTATATACTAGACTAGAATAATTCAAAACGGAAAACAAAGAAAAATCATGAATAGATTAATCCATGCTAATATTACAAACCTGAAAGTAATTCTGTCTGTTACCGTCTCACGCTTTAACTACCAAATTGGATACAGGGTACCTTTCATCGAGAAAAAGGCACTGTTGCCGAAGAATCATCTTGAAATATAAAAAATTGTAGCGGCGCCAATACAACGGTTACAGCATAAAAATAAATACTTCAAAAATTTTTTCATTTTTTAATCCACGACGTGATCTTCCAAAAATTGAAATCCAGATTGAAACAATTCTCTATTGAGGGCATTCCTTTCAGTTTTTTAAAAGTAGTAAAACGTATAAATAAATTATATAATGTGTATATATAATGTATATTATAACTTAGGATCAGATTTTATTTTAAACTAGCTGTTGCCCGCGACTTCGTTCGCGTTAAAAAAGATAAAAAGTAGCCTATCATGTGTTCCGTACTTTTAAATGTTTATCTACCAAGTTTTATGAAAATCAGTTAATTCGTACAATATACATACATACAATATACATACATAGAAAAAAATTCTAAAAATCGTCAATTTAGTTTCAGTATCATGTATAGAGCCTATATACACGATATTTCTAAAAACAAAGTAAATTACTCCATGACCGACACCTACAGATTTATTATTAGTATTGATGATATTGATAGTATACCTAATATTATTTTATTTCTGCATATGAAAGTACTTATAGAAAGAATAATATTTGATATATTTTTTCTTTCGAATTATCTAATTTTTCTTAGTTTATTATCACCTTTAAAAACTATTGCAAGTAAACTTAAACTCAAGTAAAGGTCGGCGCACTCACATTCAACAGGTAATATAGCCGACATCGTGACACAGTGACTTGTTAGTATTCTGGTGATAGGGTCGGTAGCGGGATCCTTTCCCTACACGTTCGCTGTGACCTTTGCATCTTCATCTGATAGCTTGTTTACCCAAGCTATTACTGTTTTACCAAGTGTTATGGTAAACTTTGTTGGATATTTAATAAGGATACATTTAAAAAAAATCTAAGTATTTGTTTTACTCAATTTTAATAGGATCCAGTGGACATCCTGTGGCTGAGATGATGAGATTTGTACTTTTGTATTTCGTTTTTAATCAAAAATTACTGGTCCGATTTTAAAAATTATTTCACCTTTAGAGAGATACATTATCAGCGTGTAACATAGGCTATATTTTAAAAAGTTACTCTGAAGAAGTCGCATGCAACAGCTAGTCATTTAACATACGATTTCCTTTCGAATCGGTCGATTGTAGAATTAAAGCGGATCAGGAATAAAACCGATGAATTCCAATCTGGTTGCTATGGCGACCTTTAAGGCCGAATGGGCTTTTATATCGGGCCACGAACTCGCGAATAGTTACATACCAACTTTATTTATATATACTAATATTATAAAAATATTACTAGCTGTTGCACTTTATAATATCACTAGCAGTTCAGTTGCCAGTTCGTCCGCGTAACTTCATAAAATACTAGCTGGTGCTCGCGACTTCGTCTGCGTAGAAAAGTATAAAACGCCATCTACCGTATTTCCCGCTATCTCCCGGGCCAAGCCGCTAGTATTTACTTTTACTTTAGATTTCCTGTAGGAATGAAGCATTGAAGATAATGTCGGCTTCTAATGGTAAAAGATTTTTTCAAATCGGTCCAGTAGTTTCGGAGCCTATTCTATACAAACAAACAAACAAACAAACAAAAAAGAAACAAATATTTCCTCTTTATAATATTAGTATAGACTATCTGGTGTGCCTGCGACTTCGTCCGCGTTGAAAAAGAAAAAAGTAGCCTATCTTGCGTCCTGTACGTCTAAATGTTTATCTACTAAGTTTCATGAAAATCAGTTAATTCGTTTAAGAGTTAAGGAGGAACATACATACATACAATACCTACACTTACAGATTTATTATTAGTATTGATTGATTGAAGTATTAATGATTGATTGATTGATCGATGATAGCCTAATGTTACTCAGTGATAATGTAAGCTACATACTTAAAGGTGAAACATTTTTTTTTTAAATCGGTCCAGTAGTTTTTTGAACTTATTGTTTACAATCAAAAATATAAATCTTCTCTCTTAATAATATTATTATTATAGGTAAAAAAAAAATACAGAGTTTTTTATCTATATCTGAAGGGTGATACTGACTTCTGAACTACTGTACTATTTGGAAAATTCTTTCACCTATTGCTCTATTCCAGTCTAAATATATTATTATGAATGTTAACTCTCCCACCACAGGGTACTCTGAGGTTATACGTATTATACAGAGAGAGAGCGGATTTTATAATTTTGTTTATTTACAGATCTTAGCACCTCTTTCAATACCTGTCAAGTAGGCTAACTGTCATTTAACGTCACCGGTAACCGGGGATAATGGAGCTGATATTACCTTTGTTTGTACGGTAAAAGTCCCAAACATTAAAAAGATATTAATAAAAAAATAATCGCCTATCGAATGATGCAGTAAACCGAGTGCATAATTCAATAAAACAGAAAATTATTTCTAAAAGTAACTAATCAACACTTTACTTGACGTTGGTGAAACAGGCGCTTAGTCTAAGATAATCTTTAGAATCGAACAGTGATGTGGAAAATTCTTTCCCTATTAAAAATGTTCATTATAGAGGACAATGACAGTCGGCCTTGTATATTGTACCTCTTAATATTTTTCGATTTTAATGGGTATTAGAAAAAATTATAACCAGCTCATAAGAACAGAAAAACAAAATAATTGACACGATTTCGCATTATTTATATTTTCATTATGGATAGCTTCCAAATTACATTGAAACATATGCAATGAATTAGTTTTGTACTAATATACATAGAAATGTCTTATTTAAATCTAATAATAAATATTACTAACCAAATTTGAATTTCTTTGTGATTTTAATTTCATGTCGCATATATTATGCTGATTCGGTTCAACCATGTCGTTTGTGGACAATTAAAAAAGTATTAATTTGTTATTTGCACATCAAAACGGCGAAATAAAATTGATAATTTACATATAAATTATATTATATGACATAAAAATAGTCAAGATAAACAGTTTAACATAATTTAACCTATTATTATTATGGGTCAGATCAAAAACAGATATCATAGATTAGTCATTTGAGATTATGGAAGAATGTTATAAAAAAAAAAAAAAATTTTGAAAACCTTTAAAACAAAAGCTGCGATAATATAATAACATTCTGTCATGACAAATTTTTTTTATGTAATAAATACTTTTACAATTAAGGGGTAGGCCATTTAGGTTCGAAACACAATATTCTAAACACGAACTAGGTTGTCCAGTAATTCAGCTTAATTAAGAAATAATTAGGTTAGCAGACTAATATAGTTCAAATGAAAATGTTTATTGTATTTTATAATAATAAAAGCAATAAATAATTAGTCCTACTTAACTTAAATTTAATTAATTACTCACACAAACACTCATCCTTATCCTTACTAATATTATAAATGCGAAAGTAACTCTGTCTGTCTGTCTCGCTTTCACGCCAAAACTACTGAACCGATTTAAATGAAATTTGGCACACAGGTAGTCTAGAACCTCAGCAAGGACATAGGCTACTTTTTAATAAGAAAAAGGGTTGTAGGGGGTTGAAATGGGAGATAAAAGGTTGTATGGAAGTATCGTCATTTGTATGGAAACTCTGCGCTCGGGGTTTTGAAAGATGATTAGTGTCAAGGATGACATTGTCGGCTTTAGAATGTTCTTTTTAGAGTTAATAAGTATTCACTAAAATGTGTCTAATTTGTAAAATAAATAGCTTAAATAATTAAAAATGCTACCCAAAGTCCCTATTTCACGCGGACGAAGTCGCGGGCACAGCTAGTATATTATAAATTCTTCAACATACTAGTAAATATAAAAATTTAGTAGATAGATCTAACGTGTATAATAAAACTCTGGTAACAGCGAGCCCATCATAGGGCTATCTGGTTAAAACGAGTCGGATTCAATGTTAATATTGTATACATATCTCTAATGTTTGTAAAAGTTGTTAAAAGCACGAGATAAAATTTAAGAAATGAAACGAAATCAAGTTTCTAGATACGTAATCTGGAATGCGATTAACATATTTTTCTAAAGATAATCTGAACGTCGGGATTGCCTATTAAATATTTGTTAAACCACTACTCGATATGTGAGCGTAACATTTTTTCTGAATATATCTTTGACATTTTATGTATTATCGATAAAGATTAATTAATAGTGTTTTTATTTAATTTTATACTAATAGTAAGTAGTAAATTATGACGCGTCGTTTGGATGACCAGTTGACAACCCACAGTATGAGTAGAACCATGTTGGATATGTGACAAAAATTACTTTTAAGATTTCCAAACTTCTCTTAGATAGTGGACTAAGTATAAAGAATAAAACAAAAAAAAATACTTACATACGTCTACTATGCGTGTCAAATGAGAATAGGACTGGAAATTCAAATTTGGCACCGCATTTCTCACGAACTTCTTTACTGATGTGTACGGAGTGCAAGAAAAAACAATCCAAGAATTAATTATTATTTTTATTAGTTTTTATTATTTTTGTAATGTGATTTATTTATTCAGTTAGTTTATTATAAAATCGTATACATTGACCCATAAAAGAATTACTTATCTCGTGGAGACGCTTTAGCAAATTTAAGGGCTTTGCTACATAGAACCAAAGCCGAAAAGATCGTATAAATACGATTTAAATCGTACTGAAATTTACACTTATAGTTTAATTACTTAATAGTTATTATATACTAGCTGGTGCCCGCGACTTGGTCCGCATTGAACGATGAAAAGTACCCTATGTCCTTTCTGGTGTGCCAGACAACGTGTATGTAAAATTTAATGGTGATCGGTTCAGTAGTTTTTGCGTGGAATCGTAATAAACAAACAAACAAACAAACTCACATTCACATTTATAATATTAGTAAGGATATATATGTTTATACATATATAAATTTATTAGATTTATATTTTATATTTATATTTTTGTTATTCGGATTTTTTTGACGACATTACTATGACGACTCGGATCATGTGAAGTTTGCAGCAAGCGCGATCCTATTCTCATTTGAAACGCATAGTACTTACGTATATCATCTATCTATCTGAGAAGCCTACGAAAAAATTGCTCTATAAAAATAAATGCAATGAATATATATAACAAATTTAGTGACATGTTAAAAATTAAAGCAATCACATTATATTTAGAAAAAAATTTAAAAAAAATCCCAATTAGTGTTATTGTAACACTAATGAATATTTTATTGATAAAATACATAATATAATAATAATATAGAATTTAAAAAATTATAATTTAAACCGATAAATAAAAAATAAAAATTACTTATATACGCTAAATACGCTAAACAGTAAGCAGAACATTCTGCATCCGTGCGAAGCAGCATGCGGATCGCTAGTTTATTAAAAAATGTAATTATTAACTTATTCCGAAAAATTCTGGCCATGAATGCTAATTGCCCAACTACAGTTATACTTAAAAGTATCCAGTTAACTAACACCTCATGTCTAAGAAGGCTTGACCATCTGCCACTTACCTTAACTATATACAAACCCTTGCGCCGGCGCAGCTCTGGGCACCATGTGTCCAGTAATAGGTAAAAAGGTCCCAAACCCATAGACAATGTGTTGAGAGAGATTTATGGCACTGTAACATCTGGTCGTTTACCTGGATGCCAGGGGGATAGTTATTGAAAAATATATTTTTTTAATCAAATGTTGGAAAGATTTAAGTAATTTCGTTTAAAGTACATAATATGTAAATTATAACAATACGTATATTAATACGTATATGTTTAGAAAATAGTATCTCATAAATTTATTTTTTAACATTTTAAATATATTTTAAATTTTTAATATATTTTATTATTTAAAAATGTTAAAAATGCTTTTTCATCGAAGACTTACGCGAAATTTCGGGTGATTGGGTCATCATCCGATATTCGATCGTATCATAAAAAATGTGCCAGATCTGTTGGTCTTAAATTGTTGTGAATTTCACATTTACACAGTTTTATATAGGTAATCGGTGCATGTCAACTTTTTAAAACTGTTGCCTACTATCTATGAAGTTTTAACTACAATTTTTATTTAAACATAATATTTACGTATACATACTAATTAAAAATTCGCATTAATTGCTAGTTAAACAACACACTCGTAAATGAATGCGTTCAGTAAACATGTCATTACGTTTTTCTTAACTTTCCGAATAATACCCGTAATTATTTACACGATTAAATGTACAAGATAAATATATTCCCATTTCTCATTGGTAAAAATGTAATTAGAATTTACGATCCACGATTCTAATTAAGTGAAATGCACGTAACATTAATAAATGCCTCGAATTTTTCACTTCTCAACGAACGCCCTCAGATCAAATAAGAACTACAGATAGAATTTTGCGGACATAATAGTGAATCCAGTTTTATAAACATGTGTGCAGCACTGATCTAAACTATATTACTTATTATAAAATCTTTGTTGCGTAGGCCGTTTACTGTTTTGAGATTTTGTATTCCAAGCTATTAGGTACATCAAATTTTATTTATTTTTATTGAAAATATTGGTTTACAAAAGGATTTTGAGATGACATTTACGCACTAAGTATCCCTTGTCAACGGGGACAGTCGACGAGTATCCACAAGTAATCCACAAGCTCCATCTGTAGTTCTTATTTTATCTGAGCAAACGCCGTTAAAAGTAGCTGCGGCAACAGACGCTGCACGACTTGCTTACATTGTTTTCAGCTTATTAATTTTCCAAAAAACACATAAAAACAATTCTGACACGTGCCTGTTTTGCATATGTTATGCAACAAAATTGAACCTGGGGCCAACATAAATTGTTCGGGTTATAATCGGCCCAAACGACTGGCCACTTTTATGTCATCGGCCCGAAGTCAACGATAATCGTGTGTCGAACGTTTTTACAGTAGACACGCTAATTTAATGTGCGATTATTTTCTCAGATGTTCTCAGATGACAAGTTATTAAATTATGTACTACACAGCTAATGAATGGGGCTTAGCCCAATTGAAATGTATATAAATGTTTCATTTCTTTTAGAAGAAATTAAGCTGTTTAAATCAGGTTTAAATATCACATTTTATTGAAATCAGTGCAGTGATTTAATTATGATAACGTATGGTATAATGTAACTAACATACGTATAATTTTAAATATTTATGTGGTAACAGTAAAGTTCACCAAGATATCTAGGTATTAAACAAAAAATAAAACAAATTAATTATAATTATAAGTGCCACAAATTTGTCAAATCAAACCAACACTTAATAAGATTAATGAGCATCAAGTGTTACTGTAAAAGATTGTAAAACTCAACAGGAAAATAATTTTCCAAAACAAAAAATCAAATCTCCTGGATTGCACCGTAAACTAAGAAGCGGGCAACACATTGAACCGATTGCATCGCGACACATGACGCCTTGATGTTTTTAATTATAAAAAAAGGGAAAGATCAACGTACCGATATCACCTGCCGATCGAAGGTGTAGATTGACTTCAACCCTAAATTTCTTCTTTTGCTCTTAATTTCTTTAATTACCGCAGATAGGTATCTGTCATCGATTTTTTTGTGTTAATAATTTCTAATGGAAAACAATGCCTTTGTGTTCTTATATTTACATAGCGAGGTTGTCACGGGTTTTTTCTGTAAGGGAAGTTTCACAGAACTGTGTATACTGTTCATTCGCAAATATAATATTAATACAGGAATAATAAATAATAATTACGACACTACTTAATTTTTTTTTCTTCTAAAAAGTCAAAGTGTGCAAGACGACTAAAAATATATTTAATTTTAAAGTGCTGTTCACAAAATTCGTACAAAACAAAATTGTGCGAAACCTCTACTAAACCTTCTTTTCATTTGATAATTTTTAAATTGTTGCTGAGTTTAATCATAGTCATAAACCTTCCGTGAAAAATTATCTAATTGATAGTGAAAACCTCATCAAAATCCGTTGCTTGATTTAAGAGGAGTTAGCGGATATACAGACAGACAAATGCGGAAAGCGACTTAATTTTTTAGGATAAGGATTAAATTAAATAAAAAAGTAATGATTTTTAGTTGAATAGAAAATAAAATTGTATTAAAAAAATAACAAGTTTTACGCTCTGAGACAGACAAAGACAGATTTACCAAATTCAGCGTCTCAAAATAAATTGTAGCGGTAAAAAGGAAACAAAAAAGTCGTATTTTGCGATCCACATGCTGTTGGAGTTTTGTGCTTATAACAAAGCAACATTGTTTTATTTAAACATAAATTTTGGCGGTTTAATTACAGTAAAATTCGTGACAAAAGTTAGCAGACCGTACTTGAGAAGGTCTTGTTTTAAACACCTTTTGAATATTCGTTAAAGATTTACCTCAAAAAAAGATAAAAAAAGATTACCATAAAACATTTTTTTTATTGCTTCTCTTTATTAATAAACGCATAGCAGATGCTCGCAATTTACATGGTTTCGCCTTAACTTTTTAGATCGAATTGACTAATGAAATATACAAGAAGTGCTGAGCAACAGATGTGGAAGGATTCGATACATACGGGATCTGGAATCGAAAGATCTCCATTATATTATCACAATGCCTCTAACGGGTTGGAAGACATCTGCTAAGCAATCTTATTAAAAGACCAAGTTACGGGATGTAGCGTTTCTCAAAAGTGTTTCAAATGTTTTACAAAGAGTTCAATTATGTTAAATCTCTTATTAATAAGTTGCCCGCGACTTCGTCCGCGTTAAAAAAACATAAAAAGTAGCCTATCACGTGTCCCGTACTTCTAAATGTTTATCTATCAAGTTTCATGAAAATCGAATAATTCGTTTAAGAGTGATGAAGGAACATACATACATACATACAGAAAAAAATCAATTTAGTTTCAGTATCATGTATAGAGATTAGAGCCTATATACACGATATTTCTGAAAACAAAGTAAATTACTCCATGACCGACCCCTACACATTTATTATTAGTATTGATTTCTTAAAATCAATTTTAGCAGTTCTTACTAGAGAATATATTTAATATGGAATAGAATTGCTTACATAACAAATAATTTTCTAGTAAGAATGTATTATACTCTAGTAAGAATTGCCAAAATTGATTTCAACACAATTTTAATGATAATATGTCATTTCAATAATTACATTTATCTGTTTATACAAAATCTTATTTTTTAAAATTTTTCAATTATTTTATAACTGATGCTCTATTGGAATATTAACCAATATTAAGCTTGAAATTTTATTCTATTAGTAAAAGATTTTTTCAAATCGGAACAAATATACCGACTTTACATCTTTATAATATTAGTATAGATAATAAAATAAAATAAAATGACTGTTTAATTTACAAAAAATTATAAGTTTTTTTTGTTACGCCGAGGTTACGTATAAGAAGAATAGAAAAAAAAACGAACATAGTGTCGGGCGATCATCGAAATAAATTATGTAATAATAAATAAATTATTCAAAACATCTGTAATAAAATAATATTACCATCATACAAAACTAATGAATATTTATACAAATCTTGTATGACTTGGACCACAAAAAGGTTGGTTTCTCAAAGGGTTGCGCGGGCGCACAAGGTGTGTTCCCTAACTTTTTTGGCAACAAGTTGTGTTTGTAGAAAGGTGGATTCGAATACACCATATTTTATTGTTGTCATCGTGGGAACTCATACGAAGGTTCGAGCGGAGACATGTGCAAAACTTCAGGAAGTGAAGACCACAGGTTTCGTAAGGTGAACAGTTATACTCATATTCGAATATACAGGGTGAATTTTGTAAAGCCACCTGAAGGGAAAGTACTCTTAATACTGTAGATAGAAAATTTTACTCAAAGAAAACATTCCTTTATTTTTGAATAGAAAGAAAACTGCATTCAAAGATTTTCGAAAATTCGCTTGCCACACCCGGGAATCGAACCGGTTAAAATCTGTAAAAGTTACACCCTTTACTTTTAATGCATCGATCGTTAGGGTCAATTATAAGGATGATATATCTCTAACAAACTTTATAAATTAAATGGAGGAAATGCAGTTTTCTTTCTATTCAAAAATAAAGGAATGTTTTCTTTGAGTAAAACTTTCTATCTACAGTATTAAGAGTACTTTCCCTCAGTACAATACAAGACAGTATTAAGAAATAAATAAATAAATAACAAGCATACGTGAAAAGCCGGGGGCGAGTCGCTAGTATACTACATATAAAAGGCTTTCTTAATAGCGAAAGAAAACAGTATAGTATTTATTTAGTTGCGTAGCTTAGAAGAATTTGTACAAAAGTTTTGTAAAAAAAAGTTTCATGTCAATGCAAATAAATTGGTTATAGGCAACATAAACCCACAGAAGAAATTTAAAAATGTCTTACAACAATATGCAAACAATATTCACGTATATTGTTTTTACAGCTGCTTGTCTATGAAACTTGATAAATTGCCTACAAACAAGCCTCGAAAAAAATTATTTTTATTAAAAAAATAGCAAAAAAACAAAGCACATGCGACACTAATCACTGGATGCCGATTTTTAAGGAACGGATGCACACAAACGGAAATTGGCACCTTTTTATGTTAACAATAACCAAATGCAACAAATCAATAACTTATCCACTACGTCCTATTGCTTATACATTTAAAGGCGATTTTCGATCTCCGTTAAAAATTAGAACGAAGTGCCATCACAGTGAAGTTTGTTTTCTAAAAAAAAGTCCTAAGGTGATTTTTAGGTCAACTTTTTGCTATTAATTTATTATGCAGATGTGTTTTAAAAATGTATACGCTTCCGAGACGCGGCAGATGCACGAAAAAGGACCTTGAAGATGTTTAGCAAAAAAAAAGAAAAAACCTCGTAACACCTTTAGCTCGAAAGTCCATCAGGCACTTTTTTAAGATGCTCATGGTGATATGCGGAGGCAAGGCAGACTTACTTAATTAAAAAAAATAATAATCGCCTTATCTGCTATAGAGATGAAGATAAATATGTAACTGGACGCTTGTATGATGTCTGTATTAATGATAAAATCCCATGAAAAGTAATTTCAAGTTATGACGTGAATATACAATACTCAAAGGCAATTTGTGTTCATAAGGAACCTATTCAGTCTCGGAGACATTAAATTGTACGTAACATTTCTACGTATACAGTTATAATATATCTCATACAAGGAAAGAAAATTCTAAAAATCTCTTAATCTACTTATTAGGGATAAGAAAATTTTTGTAGATTTTATTTTTATTTAAAATATTTGGTGATTAACTCAATTTAAAAAGATATAATAGGGATTAATATGTTGCAATAATTGATTTATTGTTATATCAACAATAAATTTATTTTTAAATATAGAAATTTAAATTTAGAAACTTAGCACCCATCATCTAATATGAAAATAAAAACATTTTTAAAATTTTTTAGACTTTTTTTTTTTTATGTTAAGGTCGACAGACAGGCTGACGGTCCACTTGATGGAAGGTGGCTACCGTCGCCTATAACACAAGCAACGCCATAAGTGCAACAAGTGCGCTGCTGACCATAGAAGGATTAAGGATAAGGGATAAGGAAGGGATGGGGTAATGGGCTCTGGCATCCCTTACTCACTCACCGAAACACAACAGCACATATGCTGTTATTTCACGGTGGTATTCCCTATTATGTTATTATGGGGTGGTATTTAGACTATCCCTTGGGAACCTAATAAGTATTTCTCCAGGGAAAGAAGTATCCTGTATGTCAATACAGGCAATAAACTATTTGTGTGCCAAATTTCAATCAAATCCGGGTTAAGCCGTTTTTGCGTGGAAGAGGAAAAACATCCATTATTTTTTTTTTATTAGAGATGAGTTTGCTCTTGTCCAGCATTCAGCTGTGTAGCGAACATGAAGATGATGATGGAGCGAGCTCACCCAGAAGATGTCTATTCACTCCAACTTTGAAAAGATTTGGGTTTAAAATAATAGTAGGGATACATGTATTAGTTATTAGTATACATATCTAGTTATATGTAGATATAAATTAGGAAAAGTTTCAATTAATAATAATCAACCTAGAGGAATTAACAAGGGATCGAGACGACCGACTTGGTGACTTGATATTTCATTGTTGCAATGGTTGTGAATCATTATGACGTCAAATTACTTTGTCACTACGGACAGCGCACAGACCGACCAGCGATTAGATTAAGCATCTAGTAAATAAGACAAATTTATGCGCTAAGTGCAAGCTGTGCTACAACGAAGATTACAATCGGTTATATAAATTAGTTTGAGCCGGCAACACGCTGAGTTTTACCGGAAACTCTCATTATAAACCAACGTCAAGTTGGCTTTATTACCTCCGATTCGCATACACGACGTCTCAATGACAATAATCTTCACTAAACACACGTTAAAAATAAATTTAAAGCGAAAAGGGTCCGAATTAACTTTGAGCATTTTCGCTTCGAGCTAAATTACGCTGAGCCACGCGCCCGAATGAATCCGAACTTTTCCGAATTAAACCCGAAGACGATTGCCGAAATTTTCCCAAAAGAGAAAGTCGACTTTATTTCAAGGCTCATAGTGCTTGAATTGTTTTGTATCTGTACAGTATCGGTATAAAAGTTACAGTAGACTCCGGGGCAGATGTGTTTCACACACTTTTCGAGTAAAGTTTGTATCATTATGGGATTTTTTTTTTCTTAAGAAAGGCATATGCTTGGAAGAAAGATGTCCATCCAGGTAGGGGATTGAAGGCAGATGTGTTTTTGATGTCTAGCAAAACGTGGCTCATGTAATGTCCGATACCTTCCGGTGTTTAAAACTTTAAACATTCTTTTTATTATGTAATTATTATGCTAAAAATAAAAAGTCCTTTATTTACTTAGCAAATAATCTATATGCGAATGAATACATCAAGCAAAAACTTTTAATCCATTTTTGACAAAATTTAGATTATTTGGAGTATCGATATAGTTACACAACATGTAGGTAATATATATGTATTATAATGTAAGCCATTATAATACGTTAGCGTTTTTACTCGGCTTAAGAGGCTTAAATGAAGGATGCCAGACAACTTCCCTGTCCTCAACTTTTTTACTATTTATTATCCTATCAGGGTAAACAGCGCACTTACATCCCCTCGTCGTCTTGGTGTTGTTTTTGTTTACCGGTGACAGTAGCCAAAAAAGAAGCGTCAGCCTGTCCAATATCTCTTAACTTAAAAAACGAATTCTTAAGCAGCTAAAAATGCGTATTAATTTGTTTCCAAAAGAGTAATTTTATAATAATATAATATAATTACTGTATAAAAATATCGTCTTCAAAAGAAAATAATATATAAACGTAATAATATATAATATGATTTTTATATGAAAAACTATTCACACAAAAATATGTCCACAGCATTAGACCTGTCGAAGACAAAAAGATCTTGAAATGAAAGGTAAGAATCGTCGCCATCTTTTCCAAAACTCTAATAAGTAATAGAGAATGAAGTATTTTCTCAAAAACCCAATTAATGAATAAAATACAATTCCTTTTGAAATCTAATAACTTGACATGTTTTGGAATACTTCAAAACTAAAATTTCGGTTGATCATATATGGTTTATCATATTACTTGAACTCTATGGTTTCGTTTCGTTTTTCAATTTTTTTATACCATCCATTTCTTTTTAGAGCGTTTTTAGCATAGACATAACATGTCTTGCGTTTTTTCGAACATGGCACGCACCAAATGTTGGCAAGTAAGCAGCTGCACTTCTGAGATCTTTTTGCAAATTTCGTATTTCTCGAAGACAGATGCCTTATGAAACCAATTTTTATGTTGAATACCGAAAAGTATTAAGCGACGTCTGTTTCTTTGGCGTTTGTCACTTTTCTCCCCGCGTCACTTTAATTAACATTATTTAGCAATGGCATCGTTAACATCAGCAATCTTATTTCAAACGAGCAAAGTTGTTTTTGGAGTAAAAAGTCGTGTAAGTTTCCAAGTTGTAAACGTACCTGCGAAGCGTACTGCACACCTGATTACGAGTATGCTCATTTTACATCGCGTTTGTATATAAACTGAGAGGTAGAGAAAAAAAGTGCACTTCAATGCAGAAGTACAATGTATTGCAATTTTACGCCTCAATAACTTTTGTTACATCGGCTTCAATGGCTCCAAAAAATTGATGAGCGCTTTGTGGTCTTCACGAAAGCTTTTATACCTACAGTAGCTTTTGTTTAGGAAATTTTAATCTATACTAATATTATAAAGAGGAAAAATTTGATTGTTTTTTTGTTTGTTTTTATTGAATAGGCTCCGAAACTACTGGACCGATTTGAAAAATTATTTCACCATTAGAAGCCGACATTATCCCTGATGAACATAGGCTACTTTTTACCGCGGGAAAATGCTTCATTCCAACGGGAAAACGGGTAATAGGACAACGGGTAGTAAGAATTATCCTTCCGTACTTAATAATAAATAAATTAGTTATATTAATTACTAAAGTTTGCAGTCATTTGTGCTGTGTGGCGGCATGTGCCAAACACCTTACAGAAGACTGTAGTTAAGTCATATTTAACCCTGAGACCAATTAGTGTTAAAGCAAGGCAAAACATGCAATACGTACCGTTTTATTACAGACTTTTATGACTTTTTGAATTGGACATTACTTATATAGAATTAAGAATACATAAGAATTATTAATAGTTTGTTTAATAAGGTGTGAAAAATCTTAATCGATTTTGGAGTTTCTTGTTTCTTCTTACAAACGTTAAGCTCTCT
Organism: Synanthedon vespiformis; assembly: GCA_918317495.1. NCBI lineage: Eukaryota > Metazoa > Arthropoda > Insecta > Lepidoptera > Sesiidae > Synanthedon > Synanthedon vespiformis. Next base: position 5,655,478 of record OU906964.1, read on the forward strand.
TTATGTACAGATTATGATGTTAATGAACCTCGCTTTGGAAATATGTAAGTGTATAATATTTCCGCCTTAAGATGGACATTCAAATATATAATTTTTAAAACATTTTAAAACGGAAGATCGCATGTTGGTATTCAGGTTATAAATTGGGACGAATGTCGCTTCCAAAAAACCAGATGTATGAGCTAATGCCTTGAATTAAATGAACGACGAAAATGTATTTACCATAGTACCATGTTTCGCAGTCATAAATTGCAAACACCACAGTGAAATATTAAAGCTCTGTTTGCGAGCCCATTGGATGAGTAATTTGTGTGCTTGCTTTAACGCTCTGTTCCATGGTTCCCGGGTTCGATTCCCGGCTGTGTTAATTTTGGAAATGAACTTTTCAATGGCAAAGGGAACCATAATTAAAACGGTTTCGACCTTTAGAGCTTCCTGAAACAATCAATATGACCCTGAGGCAAGTCAGTTTTGAGATCACTGATCTATTTGATTATTACCTAAGTATGTAGTTTCAAATCATTTTTTAAACAAAACATTAATAATGACGAGTTTGTTAATAATATTAGGACACAGGACACAGGATGGGCTACTTTATTCTTTTTCAACGCGGACGAAGTCGCGGGCGCCAGCTAGTTTAAAAAATAAACCAGTAGACAGCATTAGTTAAAAGTAATTAAATAGTACAATAATAATTATGTCTGTCTGTGCCTCTGTGTTTAGGCGCCGCAGCTAATCATTGAGCGAGGATATGTAAATCATTTACCTATAATGATTTTACGCCAAGCAGTCACTTATATGTTTTTCCCACAGAAAGAGGTTTCATGGATGGAATACATAATTGTACAGTGTAGTGTAACGTATCTTTTGTATTTATTTACGAGGACACTAACTTTAACTTCCCACTTTAACTTAACTCAATTTAACTTCCGAAATAGTTTTTTAACGCCTTGTTTAAAGAAACATCGACTACCTTCTATATACACTAATATTATAAAGAGGAAAGATTTGATTGTTTGTTTGTATAGAATAGGCTCCGAAACTACTGGACCGATTTGAAAAATTCTTTTACCATTAGAAGCCGACATTATCCGTGATGAACATAGGCTACTTTTTAAGGCGGGAAAATGCTTCATTCCTATGGGAAATCTAAAATAAAAGTAAATACTAGCGGCTTGGCCCGGGAGATAGCGCCATCTATCCAAAATACGGTAGATGGCGTTTTATATACGCGTTTTATAAATTTAATTAGTTTTTTTTTTTTCAATATAAGTAACTTATATAAGTATATATACCAGAATATAAATAACTATAAGTTGCACGCGACGTAACCTTATAAAACATAGCATAATTATGTTACTCGCTGATAATATTAATAATATAGCTTTGTATATGCGAAAGAATTTTTCTAGTCAGCCCAGTAGTTTTTGGATTTATTCATTACTAACATAATAAACGAATCATCTCTCTTTATAATATTAGTATTAGATATAATTATGTATATTATTATGTCATTTGTTTGTATAGCAAATCGATACATATACAAATGACATTTAAAGTTATTTTTTTTAATATCTATGACTCAAAAATACATCTGTCAACTAGCGAGTAGTCTATGTCAATTCTTCTATTGTTTTGAAAGACGCACTATCGATAGTATTGTGTAGTACAAATAATAATCGCATCTATGCGAAATAATAGAATCTTTGGTTGCATTGTATTGCAAAATGTGTATACATATATTATATAGGTACATGAAAAAGTTATTGACCTATATATTTTGAAATTATTTACCCGCCCAGCTAGGATTGGGGATAAGGATCAAGGAGGATAAATATACATACATAGATTTATAACCCTGTAAGTAAACGTAATAAAATTATGAAGAAGTTGTAACTATTTTTGACATAAATAGTAAATTTACAAAGTGACGACATTTTTATGTTTCTAAAATCTCTTTCATAGGTTTCTACAAAGATTGTTTCTAGAATAATTCTGAAACTTATTACCTAGATCTATTGGTTTTAAGGTTATTCTAACAAATTCGAATTATGAATATTAAAAACGAGATCACAAGTTGTATCTTATTCCGCGAATACGTTATGATATTATCTAATTATTTATACATTTCTGTATATATAAAAATATGAAAATTAAATTAAAAACACATAATTTGATTTAATCAAGATATTTTATGGCAATAACTGGTCTTCGCAGCCAATTAGTAGGCTTAACGCGGCCTTACAACGATGTTATTGGATTTTAAATAATGTGTTTTGTGTAAATATCATACGATATTTTCTTTTCACTCATAAAAAATTATGTCTAACACTCAATAGTTTAAAATTCTGTTTAGAGGTGAAGCTTTAGATATAATGCGTTTATTATAAAGTCTATTAAAGAACACGATACTTAACTAAATGATTACACTATCAGAAATGAAGAGAGGTCTTTCACCAATATGTTTACCAGACGAAAAGAATATCTTACCAATTGTTATTATCTATGAGAAAAAAAAATATTTTTAATATTTTTTATTTTCATTTTTATATTTTATATTTTTAATATTAGAATAAAAAAATTAAAAAAAAAAACTCAATTAAAAAATCTTTTCTTTATATTATACAAAGCACATATCTCTATCACCTATCTTTGCTTGCTTCGATTTTCAAATTTCAAAGCCATGCAATAGTAATTTTTGAACAGGTTTTCACAATATTATCCAATGCAAGCTATAATTTTATAATTTGTAAATCGGAATTTAATGTAATAAAAGTAGTAACATGAGCTAAAAATGCCTTACGTTTAATAAGTCCTTGTTAAGCTACTTATAAATATAATTTTCTTAGTTTTCTAAGATAGAAAAGCATAAGTATGTTATGTATGTATAATTTTATAGCATGAATAATAAAAGGTAACTCTTTGAGGCAAATTAGAGTCTAATTACTGATTAATAAGAAATTAATATCACATCATGTCGTATCAATTACGTTGTTAAATATAAATAAACACTCAAAGTTAACCCATGACTGAATAAATATTAGAACAGACTAGGTAATATTGAATGCTAATATTTGCTGAGCATTCGAAGTAAAATCCTCACTTCAAACAAAGCGGTGACGAATAAGAGATGCTACGTGCACCGACAATTCTCATTCACTAGTGTTTTTTTTTTATTTCAATAAATCTTACATTTAAAATATATATAACTATTCATTATAATATATTATACAAATTATGAAATTTATAAAATACCATCGCTGACCTCCTCCAGTCAGCTATTTCTTATACCGCTTATATCTCAAAAACTACTGAACGATTTTCATGTAGTTTTCAATAAAGTAAAGAACATTAAACGAGGAAGGTTTCTATATACAATTTGCAGAAAAAAATGCACCCGTGCGAAGTCGGGAGCGGGTCACTAGTTAGAAATAAAATCACTTGAAGTTTCGCCTCTCGCCAAACGTCTTGTAGCTTGTCCAACTTGTCGGATATATAATACTCAAATTTGTTCTGGTTTCTATGACAAACAAAATATGTAATATAATAAGATGGTTTTATTGCTCTTAAGATATTAAATTAATGTGTACTAAGTTACGATTGAACAAGGTCGCGTTAGATCCCGTTAATGATGATCAGAATTGCTTCGGCAACCGTTTAATGATAGAATTTTTTCACCTAAAATGTGTTTATTGGATATTAAACTCATTAGACGAGGCTATTGATCTCGTTTGCAATTAGCAAATGAATCGAGAGAAAAAGTTAAAAAAAAAATACAGTTCATTTCCATATTAGAAATTTTCGTTTTAAGTGGAGATAAAATTTTAGCTTTTAGATTACGAGTAGCGTTATAATTTCTACGTCCATTACATATTTTTTTATGACTTGGTGTTGCAAGCGACATCGTCCGCATACTTTTACAAAATATACCCTTTGTTACTCGCTGATACTTTTGAGTTTAATCAATCAGTGACGAAGTCGCGTGCAACAGTTAGTGACACTTTATATTATGTAGAGAGGAGAACAAAATCTAATGGTGAAGTTACAAATTGAATTATGCATATTTCTCACTAGTATGAGGCGGTATTTTAATCTTATTTTAATTTAAATGAACAAAGAGCGTAAGTAATTGAATTTGGAGTCGAAACCGGTTGCGGGCAAAAAACGTGTAAAGTTCAAAAGTGTTTGTTTTTTAGACAAATTCCCGAGGTCGTCGCGGGTTGACACTGTCCCAATTAGGTTGTGGTTACACTTAACTAGATATATATACCATTAGGCTTTTTTTCTTCAATGAAAATGAGCAGTAGACAGGCTGATGTGGCTTCCAGAGCAGAGGGTGCAAATGCTTTCGCGATCAAAATAATTTGAATAACAAAGACTATACTCGCAGGTAGATTCCTTTCATTTGCATATGTACATACGTGTTTACAACATTGAATTTTTAACATTTTGAATTTAACTGATTTTAGCAACTCTACAGAAATATTCATAGTTGAATTAATGTTGCAAAAAATTCATCCACTTAATGCTATCAAAAAATCATTTTAAATAAAATTTAATGTATTGATTGGTCAATCTATCATTACATTAATAAAATTCATAGATACTAAGTAGTGAAAGATTTCTATAATGCTGTGTCGTTGAAAAAAAGGGTAAGATTGTTGACAAGGTTAAGGATAAGTTGGACTTGACTGTGACAATTCATCACAATAATCTTCTATGACAATTCCTTGCAAACCTGTAATGCCAAGAAGTAGTTCATTAAACTATGTAAAACGAAAATGTATAGTTGTCTAAATTAGCCTCTCTTTTGTTCATATAAAGTCATCTACAATTACATAGCTATTTCCAAGTGCACACCGAGCTTAATGAAGGCTTCGGTGACTCAGCCTCACCTCGTCTCGTCTCGCGCTTGCGCAACTTTAGTGCACACACCCACAAACACACACACCAACAAACACAACGTATATATAAATATACACTTTTTACACTTCCGCTTGTGAATGATACTGTATCAACTCTTGCTAAACTAGAGCGCAATTGGACATCAAAGTTACAACTCAACTCGTAGTAAATTTAATTTATTGGTATGATTACGAATGTCAGTAAACTTAAAGGCAGTTAAGCACCTGTTTACATACGAATGTGATGTTTCTAAGTTGTATGTATTAAGTGTGGGGCCTAATAGAGACATAGATTCAACAAAATGTTTTTGTGGTACTCGAACTCTTCAAGAGTATTTATCCTTTGTTCGATTGGATTGTAAAGTTAATAGAGGTTGTGATGGTTCTTATAAGATTTTTAACTATAAAATATAATAAATAGATAGTAAATTTGCTATCCCACAAATGCAGTCGATAATCAACGATTTGGGTTAATCATCCTGAATTTGGAATAGTCCGAAAAATTTATTGATTTTATCTCGTCAGGAATCAGGATGTCAAGAAAAAATAGAGTTAATGTATATCTTTCTAGATGCAAGTGTTAAAAAATTAGGGTAAGTGATGGTAGAACAAATCAGCTACCATCGCTTCACTTATTATCAACAAGCACAGGAACTTGAGATAAATTGTACTTGGTGTCATTGTTGCCACTAGGTTCTACTATCCAGTTGATCAAGTTTAGTAAGCTAAACTGTATTGTCCTGGGGTCAACCAATTAAAAATCTTTTAAGAAAAGTGTATACGAGATTTGCACTGACGGGCCAAAAACGTTTTCCAAACTTTAGCCCCAGCAAATCTGGTGGTTAATGCACAAGACGTATAGTTCGTTAAGTGAATAAATCTCAGTATAATGAATAATCTTACTAAGTGAATAATCTTACTTAAGGCTTAAATTGACCTATTATGGCTTCTTATCTATTATCTATAATTAGACGCATACACAGTAGCCATAAACTGCTTAGTCATCACAAAGCTTAATGTGGGTGTAGTCGATTGTAAATCGATTTTATCGCATGATCATCTTGATCATCGATTCATTCGATACATTGTTTCCCATACAGCCTTCGTAGTTTTTGAGGTTTACTGAAGTTATTTCCGGCATAGATTAATTGGTTATAGTACACACAAGGCCGTCTTTTTTGTTTTTTGCCAATACGTTATTGTTGTTTATACAAATATACATTCGTGTATCGCTATATTGAAAAAAAAAAAAAAAAAAAAATATTGCGCGAACGTTTAGAACAAACATAGATTTCATTATTTCAGAACTATTAAATTCATCTCCTTGTCTTTTATGTGTTATAAATGTCTGTGAATCTCGAATACAAACAATTTAAATTTATTTGAATTTTCTTTGCAGAAGTTGTATCACATCAAAAAACATTTTATATGTATCTATTATGTATTTTTTTGGTTTAGTAGTGACCAAAACGCACAATTTTTTTTTCGTAGGAATTGTGCGAAGAGCCAAATTTAAATTTAAATATATTTTTAGTAGACAACAGCACATATGCTGTTATTTCACGGTGGTCTTCTGCAAGGGAGTTGATACTGCCGTTAGACGGGCTGCCGAAATTACTGCAAAATCTGTGTGTTTTGCCACTGCTCAAACATCAGAAAAATGTATTATAAATTACAAAACAAGAAGATGGAAAACATCAGCAACAACAAAGTAGAAGATTGCTAATCTAATAACATTTCCACAAACAGTCAGTTTACTTTAAAAACTGTTATCATCTGGATAATGCCTCATTGAGGCGCAGACACCTCCACGCTCACTCACACAGACGCACGACGTAGGTAAGTGGCACAATTAATATGCTCTGTACCTATATCTTGACTATAAAACAAAATTTTACCGCTACTTATGTGAAGCAACTCTCGAACGACCGCGAGAGGACTTAAAATCCTTTACCGACGGCTTCAAATACGAATTTCAAATTGTGCTCTTCAGAACAACTTGTTCGATGTGCGGTGCTACGTATTTTGAATTCAGTGCTCGCTGCATTTGAGTCTGTTTTGTCTGACGGCATCTCTCTCGAGACATTTCTTAGTGTTTTAATAAAAACTACTCTACCGTGCCGTCTTAAGGTATATATTGGATCGGTGTTTATAGTAGGTTTTAATAATAACCCGTTTGCGGCCGCCGTGGGAACGAAGTCGGATATGCGATGTATAATCGGCTGTCGGAACAGAGAGGCTGCAATAGTCCAATTTTGCAGCCTTTTACTTAGATACTGTTTTAGTCTGACTGTAATCAAAAACCAGTTTGGGTGCATCGGCTGATTAATGCGTCGGGATGTCTCTTACAATTGCTTTTTTGGTGGTTTCGGTAACGTTTGCGTCATTTTAATCCAAGCATAACTTTCATGTGAATTCAAAGAGGAATTTGCGTAAGTGAACATTGAGACTGTTTATCGGCTGTCCTTACATACCGATGTTGAATCAAGGATAATATGTTTTTTGGCATTTACGATCGAATTAAATGCATTATGGTAATTATATAAATTGTACTCTGCTTTAATAGAGTTCAAGGAAGAAGATTGTTGCCCTAATTTATCTAAATGCTGTATAATCTTTGGATAGTTCAAACTCCAAACTCAAAACGTTTATTTTTTTGTGTAAAGGTAGGCAATCGGGCTGACGTTATACTGTTGATGGTAGATGACTACAGTCACTTGTATTTACAAGCGACTTCAATGTTTGCAAGTGTGTCGATGAAAGATTAGAGCTAGGTGAAGATAAAGTTTACAAACCCAAAAGCATTTGTAATTCACTGTTGTCTTCTAAAAAGTAGTTGCTACCGCGAAAATGGCGGAATGATCGATATTTATTAACTAGATGATATTTTCAATTATGATTATAAAAAACGTAGGTACTGAACAAAGCTTGAGAAAGAAAGAAAGAAAAAAAGAACGAAAGAAAACACGTTTATTTTGTACAATCATTAGGTTACAGTATACAATTTAATTTCGCACATATTTCGGTTGCTAAGTATCTAAAATCTCAAACATTATAAAATACATATCAATCAATACATAAATATTCATCTGCAATTTTTCTACAAAATTATATCATGCGCGGCGACAAGTATAATCTCCTGCAGCTGATCATGCAGGGCAAAATACAAGGTAGACGCAAGCCGGGCAGACGACGTACTTCCTGGCTCAAGAATCTCCGCGAGTGGTATGGCCAAAGTACCAGATCGCTGTTTCGAGCCGCCGCCTCTAGGGTTAGGATAGCCATAATGATAGCCAACCTCCGATAGGAGATGGCACTTCAAGAAGAAGAAGATTGAATATTTTTCTTGTGTTATATTTTTTTACATTCTAAAAATCTTTCCACTGAAGCATTCTTATTTTGATACAAAATAAATTTAAATCAATTAATATCAATAAAACACTTGGCACTTTTTTTACAAGTTTATCGATCGATATCTCCATTATAAATGAAGATTTGGTTCAAAATGAGCTCATATTTGCGAAAGCTTACGCAATGTTTTATAAATATCGTGTTATATTTACATATTGGCTATATCGGATTATGTTGGATTCCAATAGTAGAAAATAGTGTCAATACTCTTTTTAATTTGTGTACCTAATCCTATAATATGTTTGTTTTCTATTCTTTTTCCTAAAGGCTTTTGGGAAGCCTGAATTTAAAGTTTCTTTTTATTTTAACATTCTTCTCATCAATAGAAAAGAATAGTATTCTGAGTTTCTTTTGGGGTTTCTTCTCAAGATCGCCATCTCGGCTTTTTTCCGAAACACTGGTCAATTTAAATTTATAATCATAAGAGTTTCTTGTAGAAACCTAATTGAGAAATAAATATTTTCATTTTGATTTTCAATGTTAGATTTTAGGGCCAGGACTTCATAGCAGTAATATTCGAAAATTAGGTACAAATCTTCCTCATCGTATCTCCTTTGAGATAAATTTTCTGTCTAAAGTCTATTCTATGCGATGATTATTCTTAAACTGCTCGACAGAAATTTGAATTTCCAATTTCAGCGTTTTTTTTGCAATTCAATGCAAATCTCTTCAGAAATACAATAACATTTCTCAAATGTTAACAAAACACATAGACGGAAGTAAAAAGAAAGATTAGTGACTCACTATCCGCATTTAGACCTCAATTACTGAGTCCAATGAATTCAGTATCATTCAGTCACTCAAATGACACCATTTAGTATACACGTGATACGTTAAAATGTAGAAAAATTTGAATACTCTTTATTGTTTACACACAATATTGGAATTGTAGCTGTATAGTTATATGTTATAGTTATAATTTAGTTTTATGTAGCCCATCTACTATTTATCGATTACGTAATGTAAGCATTTACGGTATCTTTCTTTTTAATTCAATCTACGACAGAAAATAATTGATTAATAAAAGATCAAAACTGGAATCAGTAATATTTAATGGTAGGCAGGAAATGATTTGCACGTAATAATTTTTATATACCGTTAAAAAGTCTCCATCTTGCAATCCACAAAACTTGTAACTCATTGTAGGAACATTTATCTAATAACAGGTTAACACAAAAGCGAAGTCCGGACTGAGACCATTAATGTCTAATTAATTAAAAGAACACTATAAAGTTGTGATTATAAATATAATACAGCTCTCAATTAGTAAGATAACACTTATCAATGCGCGACCACTCTTGCTTTAACTGATAAAATAGTAATAAAGAAGAATTAATTAATTAAAAACACATTTAATACTTCCTAATTAATAGTTTTGCAATAATGAAAAAAAATGTTTTAGCCGGTTACTTTATATTTTACTAGCTGGTGCCCGCGACTTCGTCCGCGTTGAAAAAGAAAAAATAGCCTAGTCTATGTCCTGCACGTCTAAATGTTTATTTACCAAGTTTTATGAAAATCAGTTAATTCGTTTAAGAGTTATGGAAAAACATACATACATACATACATACAGAAAAATTCTAAAAATCGTCAATTTAGTTTCAGTATCATGTATAGAGCCTATAAACACGATATCTCTGAAAACAAAGTGTCTTACTCCATGACCAAATCTTACAGATTTATTATTAGTATTATTAGTATTGATAGTAGTAGGATTTAGTTCAATCCCATCGAGTCAGCGCCATGGCAACAAAAAGATATCTGATCATCATAATTATGTTGAGGCAAAACGTTATGCTAGTCCTAGTGGACAGACTCACGTCGTCGTCGGCGGGATCGTTACTGTGGTTTTTTTTTTTTTTATTAGAGATGGGTTTGCTCTTGGCCAACAACCAGCTGGGTAGCAAGGGAGAGGCCTAAGATAGAGCGAGCTCACCCAGAAGATGCCTATTAACTCGAACTTTGAAAAGATTAGGGTTATATGAGCTCGGAAACACAGACGCAGGCAGGGAGTTCCAAACCTTGGCGGTGCGCATTATAAAGGATGTTTCAAAGCGCTTGGTTCGAAAAGGGGGGATTTCGACAAGATGAGGATGGTAACCAGCCGGTACGTCTGTATGTCCGATGGAAGAACGGGGAAGGCGGTATGAGTTCATGCAGTCCCTGGGCACACTCACCGAAGTATATCTTATAAAAGACACATAGACTGGCAATTTTGCGTCTATGTGTCAGGCTGTGCATCTTAGATTTATATATTGCGGTATCCTTATTTATATATTAGGGTTCATAATCCATACCGCAGGTTTATTATCTAAATGCCTCTGCTGAGCGACGGGCGAAAAATGCGAAAAAATTGTGCAATATCACACTAAATCGTTAATTTTTACGCAAACCACACTAGTGTTATGAGCTACGTGATACGATTTAGTGTGATATTGCGCAAATTTTTCGCCTGTCGCTCAGCAGAGGCAAGATAATAAGCCTGCCGGTTACCTGTGATCTAATTGCTTTTAGATAATATTACAAAATTAACTACTTGGCCCAGTATAACCCTCAATTAGTCACCTTTTTGTCTCTCAATTAGTAATTAGTAATTTTTAAAGGCGGATTTAGACTCATAGCTAAAAGTTCTGTCATCCACATAATTGTAGTATCAGTACAATACAATTCAGTGTCGAGCCCCTGAATATGTTTTTTCTCTAACGCGACTGAAGTCATCTACCATCAAGTCTTTTTGCCACTTCTATCTAGAAGAAAAATTCGCTACAATATATTCTGCTCCCACGTTAGAGCCATGTGATTACAGTTGGCTCAATCTGCTGCGTACGATGACAATAATTATTTCATCGGAACGTGTAGCGTATAAGAATTAAGTACAAAGGTCTCTCACAGTTATTATGGAGTTATCTATGCAAATGAATCGTTTACGCACAATGAAGACGTCACTCTGCATGGCTGTAATGTAATCCTTGGCTTTAATATGAATGATTTATCACATAATTATGATTGCACTGGACGCCACTGTATCACTAAACAGTTTTATGATTGGTATGTTTTTTACAGCATGTAATACTTTTAATGTTAATGTTTTGTTTAATTTTTTAAACTTGTAACACTGATTCTGCTGATTGTATTTGTAGCAAGTAGAATTTGTATTGTAATTGTATGTTAATTAGGACGATTGTCTTTCAGACTTAATAAATTTCAAGTTACAGCTAAAATTTAAACAGCTTAAATACATAAGTAGTAGTTGTACGCACTGCGTTTTGCAGCTAAAACCTGTCTAGCAGCTAGCACCTAGTCTAGCAAAAGAAACATATTAATCCTTACGTGATCCTTCCAAATTCAGATCTTAGCGGTAGGTCGTGCAGCGAATAAAGACTTCTCGGCAAATGTGCGCAGAATCCTATTTTTAGGTCTTTGAGGGGGCAGAGGAAAGTGAGGGGCGGGTACGCATCGGTGTGCCGACACGTTATTGGTAGACTCAGTCGCTCTTCCCCTCCCGAACTTCGTTCGCGCGTTTCGAGTCTCTTGGGTACTGTTGCGTACAGATTGTTTTATCTTATTAGTAAATACATCATGGTGAATAAATGCCTAAAAAACGTTCTTCTTCAACATCGCACGATGATTTTATGGAAGGAATATCAACACTGCCTGTAATGTTAAGTTAACGAGGTGAAAAATTATGAAATAAGAAAAAAAAATTGTCATTTTTCTTAGCAATTTTATGCGCAATTGTACACATGCGCCGATTCCCCCACAAGTCCCGCCTTCAAACCTTAATATAATAATTCACCTATAATACTATAAAAAAATTAATATTCTTTCGTTATTTACAATATACGGGTATAAATAACAACTTAAATATGAACAACATGTCTAGGCTATAAATAAAATAATTGCTCCTAATAGAGCAACGTCTAATAATGAAGGTATATAGGTAATAATAGAAAATTACCCGATTGTCCGAACGATTGCTTACCCGTCATCTGTTAATATAATTCACAACCGCATCGATTTAATCTAATGAGATAGGAGTCTTTGAATCCATTTGTTTTTGTATTGTGGTTACAGTGACGGTAGTTAAAAAACAAACACGTAGCTCTGACTATTTTTTTCTCACTCTCATCAAAAATTCAAAAGAATAACAGTCGAATTAGTATAGCCCTTTTCGCATTATAGCGATTCAATTTATATAGTATATCATAGATAAACAAGTAAATTATATCAATCGTGAAATTGTAATATACTAATAATATATTAAAATAAACATCTTGTAAAAATTTTTCAAACATGATCTACATTTTTGAATGATTACTGTTGTTGCGAACTCCTTTGTAATCAAAGTTGTATATTTTAAATAATTTTGGTTAATATTATATTTGGAAAAATTAAAATTAGATTGCTTTTTTACTGTCACATATTCTTGTATGATCGATAACATACATAGAACATGTAATATATATTTTTCATTTTTAAAATCAATCATCATCATCAATCAATAATACTTCAATACTCAATACTAATAAATAAATCTGTAAGTGTAGGTATTGTATGTAACTGATTTTCATGAATCTTGGTAGATAAGCATTTAGACGTACAGGACACAAGATTTTCTTTTTTCTTTTTCTCCGCGGACGAAGTCGCGGACGCCAGCTAGTTTTTAATAAACTCATTATAAAAATACAGTCCATTTTGTCACATCGCTCTTCAACTGTAAATTGACTGTTAGCTGACTGGTAGTTAATAATTACTGTAGAATGACTGTGCTGGGAATACAATAAAATAAAGTCCTCCGCCGAGTCTGTCTGTCTGTTTGTTCGCGATAAACTCAAAAACTACTGCACCTATTTTCATGCTGTTTTCACCAATGGATAGAGTGGTTCTCGAGAAAGGTTTTAGTATATAATTTACAAAGTTACGCGTACGAAGTCGCGAGCAGCTAGTAGTAAATAAAATAGTAAGTATGAGGTAAAACTATTTCTAGTGTTATTTGTGTGCACTTAAATACATATTTCTATTGTTTTCATGTTTTTGTTTACATACTTAAGTGTAATAATGATTGTAATCATTGATCAGCAGTTAACATCGCGCGCAGAGTAGTTCAATGTTGAGATCATGCATTGTTCCGTATCGGCTATTGTGTTTTTGAGTGCGCACTTAATAGCCCATTCATTATTTTGATTTATAGAAAATATTTACATTGCTTTTATTTAAATCAATAAAAGTTGCAGACAATAGTAAATTTTTCAATTGACTATAGGTTATTATTTAGTTAAATGTTATGTTTTTTGAATTAATACTTAGAACAAGTAGATAATAACTACTTACAATTAGCATAGCACATATAAAAATTAAAATACGACTTTATGCATTGTTTTATAATGATAATAACTTTCCAATCTGGCCTCCCAATAAAAAACAAAATATTTAATAAAAAAAAGCGGAGGCAAGCCTGATTTAGAAAAAGATGTTTAAAAAAAAACCATAGTGATATTATAGCACACGAGACACGTATTATTGGATATAGTTGCATGAAGTTGGTTGAATAGATATCCTATCCCCCTTCCCCTGTGTCTTTCCTAAATGTATTTGCAAGACAAATATATACCCTGTCCGCTCCAAATGGAATACTTGTCAGACATGCTAATATAAAAAATAGTTTTGGGGACATTACACGTGTGCGAGGTAAATGTTTGAAAATTTAATTAAGTATACTACTCGTACTCTTTGTATATTTTTTGATATGGACAAAAAACTGCAAATGTTACAAATGTTAACAGAAATAAATTACAATAAGACCGTTGAGTAGTATTTACCAAATAATTATCTAAATTAATCAATTAGAACAATTTAGATTTTTTATATGGAAATAACTTGCGATCCGCTCCTGGCTTTGCCCAGGAAAAAACTCAATTAGGTATAAAAAACTCAATATATATGAAAATTCCATCAAAAATCATCTAAGTGATAGTGAAAACTGCATTAAAATCTTTTGCTTGGTTTAGGAGGAGTTAGCGGCCATACATACAGACGCGGAAAGCGACTTCAAATTATATCATGCAAAGATTAGGACATTTGTTGAATCACGGTGCGAGCTCTCTGTACACAAAACTACTCTATTCAATAAATACTCTTTGAGTAAGTATGAGGATGCGTCATCAACGGATCGTGGGAGCGGCTTGGTAGGCGTCTACCACAAGTCTTCTAGACGTGACTTACCTTGGCAACTCATCACAACCTTGCGCTGTCATCATCAATATTTATATTATTGTTACACGGTCCCGTGATAGATATATTATCTTGAATTTTTTACAGTAATGAAGAAACCGGTAGATTTATGAAGGGATTGAGCCCAATGTGCTGATGTGTTCGCTAAGTGTTCCTATCCAGACCTTATCCTTAATCCTTCTATGGTTAGCAGCGCTCTTACAGCACCTATATTGCTTGTGTTATAGTATAGGCGAAAGTATTTTTTGTGTAAAGATTATATCCGTTTTATCAATAATTAATTAAATACTTAATAAGGTAACCATACTTATCTGGAATAAAGAAGACGTCGCGAGAACGTAATATAATGTGCACATTCCAGACATAAACTAACACAAAATTTTACTAGAGTATCTAATAGATACGTGATAATTTTTTCAACCGAATTTCTTTAAACAAAATCACCCCTAAACGTGTTGTAGTGGAGATAAGGCACCGGTTGTGACACTTGACTACTGTAACTATTCAAAAACGCCCTCCCTGCTACCCACACAGGGTACATGTATACCATCCGGTTAAGATATCTATGTGTAGTTACTAATTTTCTACGCTAAAACTGTGAGGCTACATATATTTTCATCACTAATTTTCACTCTATTATACCCTTTGTTAAAAAAATATGTAAAAATGGTTTGCTTTCTCTTCTATAATATTAGTAATGCGATTTTGTATTCTTGTTTATAGGTTGTTTGTTGGTTGCATCTATTATGAAAATTGATATAATATTTAAGCCCACTTGACAAGAAAACACGACGGCCATTGTCATCAAAGGGAATAGGGAATTATTTGACAGGCATCTAAATAGAAGAAGTTATGGCCCATGGGAAGTGTCTGGAAGTGCTGAATATTATGTCGTAAAACATAATAAACATATTCTACAAAACATAATAAGTATATATATACTAAATAAATTAAAAATAAATAAATTATTAAAATAAATTAAGTTAGTCCTATTTTTATTTACCTTTCTCATCTGACAGTTCTGGGGTTCTAAATTGGACGTCTAGCCTGGGCCCCTGAAATAAGTAAGTAATGTCTAGACCACTGAGATCATGCGGCGGAGTTGCGGAAGTGTTCGCCCGCTTCGCCTTATAGCGGACGTGGAGGACGCCAAGGGGTTTAGTCGGTAGGTCTTCTCCAATATCATCTCGGGGCAGGAGTCCGACATAACCCACCGGTCTGTCCCCAGGCCGGTGGGTATCCATGATGCATTCCTCTTGTAAAAAAAAGAGAAAAAAAGGCCCCCGAGACCTTCGATGATGTTAGGGAATATATTATCATTCGCTTTCACAGTGCATTAGTTTGAGTTCGTCAAACGATTGAGGGAGTGCAGTGGGGAGACAAGTTGAAAGTAATTGTCGAGTAGCACGTGCGCTGTTCAAGTTCATTGAGGGTAAGCGATTACTTCCGATTTGTGGATGCATTAAGGGTTGTAAGTGTGTGGAAAATATTGTTGATTCATTTTGCTTGATAAGGCTTAAAGCGTACTTAATATTATGGTGAGGGAGTAGACTTTTATCAGATACTAACCGGCTCTGTGTAGGCGCTTTGGTTTTTAGCACATGATTCTCCATTTGAGGAGACCTTAGAAAAAGTGAGCGGAGAGACGGAAGACAGAGACGGAAAGCGACTTGATTTTATAATAATTATGGACTACGGACCCGCCCCCGGCTTCGCACGGATGTAATTTTTTATGTTTAACCTTGTTTAATGCTCTTTCCATTAGTTTCCATTAGGGAAAACTGTATCAAAATCTGAGTTGTGTTTTCTTTTATGTTAAGTTCGGCAGACAAGCTGACGGCACAAATACCGTTTTTACTTAACATCATCATAATTTTATTTTAAGCTAATTTTAAACTTCACTTAACAGAAACAATCCAGTGGACGGATACTCAGATAGCAATCATCTTAAACATCTGCCAATTACATCCAACATTGGTCGGCCAACCTATCCACGTCTCTTATAAACTTGTAGTGATTACAACTCGTTAAAAAGAGACAACAAAACAGGCCAACATTGGCTTATGTTGGATCAAAAGAGCATTGTTTCATGCAATTGGCGATTTCCTCTATTTACGAAGTGCGATGCAGATTCTAGATAAAATGTTGTTGCTACAAAACATTTTGATAGTCTCCGACGATAATTTTATAAGTGTTAAAAATATTTTTTAATTGTAAATTTATAGCTTGTAAAACATTTTATGTTGCAGTAATAATTAGGCGGATAACAAACTTGACTGTAAGTACTTACCGGTAAACTTGAATAATATATATTTTTTATTTCATTCATTCTGTTGTTCTTATAAGAATTGAGTTTGTTGCAGTGAAGACAGGGGAAATATATATAACAAAAATTTCATGTGTAATTTAAAAATAGTAATTCTATGTTGCAAAAATAAGGAAAATGTCTTCAGGAACCGCTCCCCTTAAAGTGCAATATATACGAGAGTTACTCGTTGATATTTCACAGTGGTCTTCTGCAAGGGAGTACTAATTTTGTATGTAGAATTGGCCAAATCCTTTTCAGTGAGAACTCAAATCCACAAGTTTTTTTCATTTTAAAATCATAATGAACTTAACAGCGATCATCAATGCGGTTTTCATTGGTGCCGTGTCTCACAAACTTGTTCATAAACGTATGTGTTCGAGACAAGTATTATAATTTAGAATCTATTTACGCGAGAACTACTCAATAAAATTACAGTTGTTAATTATTTTATCGCACGAAACATATTCTTAAAGAATCCTTTGGCCCAGTTAACAGTCAATGTTGCATTAATTGTGCCTGAAAGTTGTTTTGTTAAGGGCGAGCGGACGTCGCAACCGGATAGTATAATCACGTGGCTTCTAAATTGTATAGACGTTCCTTTTTAGAATTAAATATTTTTGACATTGGAATTAAATATTTCTTTTCGTTCGCTTCAGTATATGCCCCGATTTCACGAAAAAGTGCGATCCCCTTATATCTCGGAGAGTTGTGAAGGTATGATATTCAAAACGCGTATTCATAAGACCTGTAAGGTGCAAAAAGAATTTTTCAAAAAACTCAAAAACGAAGAAAGTTATGGCTGAAATAGTGGAAAAAAATCAATTGATTTTGGCGCTCGATTTTTTTATAAACGAAGGATGATATTTGAGATGATATCAAAAATTTGAGAAAATCTCCTCTGGACAATTTAGTCAGCTACAATTTGAGCCTGTATTTCTGTAGATTCATTTCCAATGTGCTCGATAGTCGTGTGAGGCACGAAATCTGTGATATTTTTTTTCTTAGAATTCTTTTTTCAATTTTTCATTTGCTTCAATGTTAACACATATTGATTAACAATCTTGGAAGACAATGTTTGTGAAGACGCAGTAGAGACTTGCATTCCTACTAGTTGAAAGTGTTCATATAAAACCATTGACAGGCTAACCTACTATAAAATAAACACTTTCTCATTTATTATATTCGTTAGGATTTACGTCTTCTCATTTTAAATACCGCCCCTAAAGTCACGTCCATTTGTTTTGAGTGGTCCTAGACAGAACGAACATAAGAGATCATTTAATTGACTTCCGAGTACTTACTTTATAATTAGTGTTAACACTGGCCACATCTGCAAGGAAGTACATAGATCGATGACCTGGAAAAGGTTGTTAGGGGAGTTGAATGTTATAACAGTGCTACAGATATTATTAGGTTATTTACTTATAGCGAATATTACGAAAAATATTACCTTTATAACAAATTATTGAACTACTAGTTGGTGCCTGCGACTTCGTCCGCGTTGAAAGAGAAAAAAGTAGCCTAACGTCTGTGTCCTGTACGTCCATAAAGGTATAATTCTAAATGTTAAGTGTCTAAATGTTTATCTACCAAGTTTCAAGAAAATCAATTAAGTAATTCGTTTAAGAGTTATAGAGGAACATACATACAATACCTACACTTACAGATTTACTATTAGTATTGATGATTGATTGATTGATAAATTATTTTACCTCCCCAACTAGCTTAAAGTATTAAAATTAACTATACTTAATGTATTTAATAATGATTTTTAGCTTTTTAGGTGAGTTAGGTGTCTAACAAAGAACTATGCTTTTTTCGAAAATATTATATATTATTTTTTTATATTACCTAATTAAATCTGTAAAAAATATAAGTTTTAAATTATGGATTTATTTTTTTATTGCTTCGACAGTAAACTTTTTAAGAAAGCAAATATTGATAATTTCAAAAATTAATCGAAATTGTTATTTTATAATGAAAAAAAAAAATTTAAAATAATCTAACAATGTAAATGGCACGTGCAGTGGTTACACGTGTCAGACCACGATGAAGCTCCCCTAAGGTTAATTCGTACCTTCCGACATACACTTCCTATCAAACCACCCCTTTACTGTCAATCGGGTAATAGAAATAATATAACAGGATGTGACTACGGAAAAAAATCTCTTAAATTTGTTTGAAGCACTCTTGTATTAAATATTTGTGCCCGCGACTTTATCCGCGTTTCTTCTACACTAATATTATAAAGAGGAAAGATTTGATTGTTTGTTTGTTTGTATAGAATAGGCTCCGAAACTACTGGATCGATTTGAAAAATTCTTTTGCCATTAGAAGCCGACATTATCCTTGATGAACATAGTCTACTTTTTACCGCGGGAAAATGCATCATTCCTACGGGAAATCTAAAATAAAAGTAAATACTAGCGGCTTGGCCCGGGAGATAGCGCCATCTATCCAAATCAGATGAGGCGACTAACATGACAACTGCTTGGTGATATTTTTAGTGATCCATTCCACGGTAGATGGCGTTTTATACTTTCAACGTGGATGAAGTCGCGAGAACCATATTAAATATTTGTATCCGCGTTTCTTTATAAACTAAAATTATACTACAATTTTATTTAATAAGGGTTCACCTTTCACCAAATTCAAGTAAAGTGTTGAATAGTTACTGTTCAAGAAAAGCTTATAGGCGAGTAAATATTACGAGTATGCTATGTCAATTTTCATTGAAATTACCTTTGAGTAATGCAACTCGAAGATGGTGAAACTCGTACGCTTTCTTACCGGTGACTTTAAAGTTTAAACGGTGGTTAGCCTATTTGACACTTTACTCAGAGATTGAAAGAGGCCCTTAGTTGTAATAAAATAGTGTACATACAATAAAAGTTTCCAATAATAAAAAGTACCTATACTTACCATAAAAAAACACTTCTAGAAATTTATATCGACGTGTATTTTTGAACCACATTTTTAAACAGAAAAATCAATGATTTTTTTTTTTATTATTTTTCTCTATTGTTATATTTACGGTGCATCGTGTTCATTGTTAATTAGATTACACCAGCGTTTTCGGAAGTATCGTTTCTGTTGCCTTTTTTTGGAGAAGGGTTGTAAGCAGATGCATGATTTTCGAAGTTCCATTTTCGTAATTGGTTCCTTTGTA